>OY740777.1:43749652-45236020 GCA_963513935.1 Aphrophora alni | reverse complement strand
TGTTAATAACTAAAAACTAAGCAAGATATCAAAAAGAGTTTAATACAAAAGTTGTAGCTGAATAACTTTTCTATCACAGTGGTTCTCAGTAATTTTTTCGTCAGACGCATTGGAATAGGGATATGAGCACTCAGTGTTGAGACCTTTTTTGTAAGTGTTCTTATAAAGCATTTAAAAAAAAAAGAAAAATACTTGAATTTTTTTTTATTCCAGAGCGTTTTTCGTATAATAAAAAGCGCTAAAAATGCGTAAGTAAGTGTGTGTACATGTAATACCAAGTATGTGGATATACATTTTTGCATGTATATATTTATGCACACATATACGCACAAACTATAACTGTAAAACCGTGCATTATTGAAGGTAAGCGTTTTTAGTTGTATAAATGTATATACACACACATTTATGTACAAATATTTGTAGAAATATTTCTAAGCATGTATATTATACTTGTCTAAATCCAAAAATACACAACTATATGGATGGACTAGTCAGTATATGCATGTAAATGTGCAATATGCACGTTTTTGTAGTTGCAGTGTATGTGTTTATGTATGCATAAATATATACATGCAAAAATTTATATCCAAATATTTATTATTACTTATACAAATACTTACATACCCATATTTAGCGCTTTTTACTCTACAGCCTAAACTCAAAAAAATTAAGGTTTTTTCATTAGTACAAATGCCTTATACGAACAATTGTAAAAACGTCCCAGTGCGTCTGGCAATAACATTACTAAGGGTCATTTTGATGGAAAATTTAGTCAGCTATAACTTTTGTATTAAACTTTTATTTTATGTTTTGCTTATTTTTTTTATATTTACGAAAAACCGTTTTGCTTCACCTTTTAACCCCCCTCCCCAGGGTGTCCAGCAGTGAGCTGGCATGTCGGCATGTCCGATATTTACCCCCTCCCCCATTAAGCCCCAAAACCTAACATTCCATCAAACTTCGTGTTTGGAGGTTTTTTGTCCAGTAAAAATTTTTATTCAGTGGTCTATAAATTGAAAAATTAAATTCTTTAGATACTATTACAGCGGTACGAGCATGTATCCAAATTGCCTACCCAGTGCCTTGAATCAGTCACTACTATTTTGTAGTTAGATTTGTCAGGAAGAAAATGTATTATGATTTTATTTTGGAAATATATAATAGCGTAAAGTATCCTTAAAATAAATTATTAACAGCCCTCATGGTAGCTGAGACCCGACAACATTAAATGTGCACCAATCATGATACTAAGAACATTTTTTTAAATGTTAACATTGCAAAAGTTTCGCGTACCTATTTTATTATATTATGTAAAAAGTCCTACGATCCGTTGTTGGAACACAATTCTCAGAGTGTGACAAAATTGCCGACTCGTTATACAGGGTGTCTCAAAAACTTTCTTTTCATTTGCTTTATGACCGTTGCCCTAACCAAGTAAATGTTGTAAAAATTTTCATACACATTTCCGAAAGGAAATAAAACCAAACCAAAACTAATAGTTAACATAAAAACGGTATTTTTTAATAGTCAGTTATAAAGTTAAAATAACTCTTTGAGAAAATATTTATATATTAAATTTAAATTATCGCGTCACTTCCCTTATGGCGTAAAAACGTTCTCAGAATAAATTTAACGTCGAAACCAACGTTTATTATTTTCGTCATTTAATCCTGAACCGTAAAATTGTTTCTCTCGCTATTGAGCAGCGTCCTTTTGAGTAATTAATCTTCATTTAATAAAATTTGAACGAAATCAGTTTAGTCGTTTTCGAAGAAATGTATAACAACCCCGTGATCGATTTTTTTGGTTTTTTACCATTTGAAAAGCAATTTTTGTAGCGTTGGAGAGAATTTAGTTTTCATATTTGTTATCGCCATTCCAACTTTTGATTAATCCTAAATAAATTAATAACTTACCGTTAACAATAGTCGATATTATATTCTATTTAATATCGCACTACGACTGTTTCGGCTATTCCGCCATCATTATAATATATTTAATTAAGTTTCATTAGACTTAGTCTTGTTCTAATCTACCCGACGTGACGTCAAGGAAGCAGTGATATTACATCTACAACGTCCATAAACCCGTGTAACAGCTGTTTTAAACAAACCTATCCTACTGGATAAAATTCATTGATCTAGCAATACAACTTAACATTACCTACAAGGTCTAAGACACCAACTTTTTGCCACATTACATGATCTGCTAGTATGAACGGGTTGGGTGAGTACCAAGATGGCGCCTATCCATTTGTTTCAGTTTCCTAAAGCGTGGATAAAGTTAAAAAATCGTAAAAACATTTTTTCTATTAACCATACTTCTTATATTTAGTAAGTAATTATCCTGTTCGATAGACGATTGAGTGTTAAACGGGTTTTCACTTTGATAGTATATGGTCAGCAATTAGAGTTTCCCTCATTACAATATTAACCTTCGCTACTGTTTAACTCACGATGATGGGACAACACCGTAACTTATGATCTCTCGAGGAGTCATGTATTTGTTATAATACTTACAAACTAAACTGTCTTCATAGGTTTTCTCTATTGTTTCTTAACAACTATAAGATTAGGCTATTTAGACATATGTTTGTTTTCAGGTGTGAGGGATTTATACGAGTTCTTGCTGCAGAGGGAAGCCATGGCCGACCCTCACAGGGTTGTGCGTAAAAACAACCGCTCACCTTCATTACGCTTACGTTTCGGCCGCCGATCCGACCCACTGATGTATCAGGTAAAATGATGTTTATTCATTGCCTAAGTGCTGAATTAGTCTAACGCAAAAAGAGAAATATGTTTGATAACAAAAATAATGTTGTTTATTTCAGTATAAACTTCCCCGTTTTTACACCTTTATTAATTATTGTAATTTTGTTTTTCGTTGTCTTCGGTCGGCATCGCTTTAAAAGATATGAAATAAAGTCCTTAGCTTTCGGTTACTCTATTAACGTTAGGCACGGAAGTGAAGATGAATTGGTAAAGAAATACCTGATGACAAAGATGAGAAAAGGAATCTAATCAAAGACTACAAAAAAATATAGATCCAGATTGTCCTTTGGAATTGCCAAGCCCGTATACTAATTAAAGTGAGCTAATGATAGTTCTGTACAAAATGCACTTCAGATGAATCCCAACAACAGAAATTATTATGTACTGTTCTGGTAACCCAGTCTGTTGTAAATAACCATTATTGTGACCCGGTTTACTGTAATCAACAGTTCTTGTAACCCAGTCTATTGTAAATAACCAATCTTGTGACAAAGTTTATTGTAATCAATCGTTCTTGTAACTCAACCTGTTGTAAACAACAGTTCTTGTAACCCAGTTTGTTTTAATAAACCATCCTTGTAACCCAGTCTGTTGTAAACAACAGTTCTTGTAGCCCAGTCTGTTGTAAACAACAGTTCTTGTAACCCAGTCTGTTGTATTAAACCATCCTTGTAACCCAGTATGTTGTAAACAACCGTTCTTGTAACCCAGTCTGTTGTAAACAACAGTTCTTGTAACCCAGTCTATTGTAAATAACCATTCTTGTGACCCAGTCTGTTGTAAACAACAGTTCTTGTGACCCAGTTTATTGTAATCAACAGTTCTTGTAACCCAGTCTGTTGTAAATAACCATTCTTGTAACCCAGTCTATTGTAAATAACCATTCTTGTGACCCAGTTTGTTGTAATCAACAGTTCTTGTAACCCAGTCTGTTGTAAATAACCATTCTTGTAACCCAGTCTATTGTAAATAACCATTCTTGTGACCCAGTTTGTTGTAATCAACAGTTTTTGTAACCCAGTCTGTTGTAAATAACAGTTCTTGTGACCCAGTGTGTTGTAATCAACAGTTCTTGTAACCCAGTCTGTTGTAAACAACAGTTCTTGTACCCAGTCTGTTGTAATCAACAGTTCTTGTGACCCAGTTTATTGTAACCAACAGTTCTTGTAACCCAGTCTGTTGTAAACAACAGTTCTTGTAGCCCAGTCTGTTGTAAACAACAGTTCTTGTAACCCAGTCTGTTGTATTAAACCATCCTTGTAACCCAGTATGTTGTAAACAACCGTTCTTGTAACCCAGTCTGTTGTAAACAACAGTTCTTGTAACCCAGTCTATTGTAAATAACCATTCTTGTGACCCAGTCTGTTGTAAACAACAGTTCTTGTGACCCAGTTTATTGTAATCAACAGTTCTTGTAACCCAGTCTGTTGTAAATAACCATTCTTGTAACCCAGTCTATTGTAAATAACCATTCTTGTGACCCAGTTTGTTGTAATCAACAGTTCTTGTAACCCAGTCTGTTGTAAATAACCATTCTTGTAACCCAGTCTATTGTAAATAACCATTCTTGTGACCAAGTTTGTTGTAATCAACAGTTCTTGTAACCCAGTCTGTTGTAAATAACAGTTCTTGTGACCCAGTCTGTTGTAATCAACAGTTCTTGTAACCCAGTCTGTTGTAAACAACAGTTCTTGTACCCAGTCTGTTGTAATCAACAGTTCTTGTGACCCAGTTTATTGTAATCAACAGTTCTTGTGACCCAGTTTATTGTAACCAACAGTTCTTGTGACCCAGTTTGTTGTAATCAACAGTTCTTGTAACCCAGTCTGTTGTAAATAACAGTTCTTGTGACCCAGTCTGTTGTAATCAACAGTTCTTGTAACCCAGTCTGTTGTAATTAATCGTTCTTGTAACCCAGTCTGTTGTAAACAACAGTTCTTGCGACCCAGTCTGTTGTAATTAACAGTTCTTGTGACCCAGTTTATTGTAATTAACAGTTCTTGTGACCCAGTTTATTGTAACCAACAGTTCTTGTGACCCAGTTTGTTGTAATCAACAGTTCTTGTAACCCAGTCTGTTGTAAATAACAGTTCTTGTAACCCAGTCTGTTGTAAATAACAGTTTTTGTAACCCAGTCTGTTGTAAATAACAGTGTTTGTAACCCAGTCTGTTGTAAAGAACAGTTCTTGTAACCCAGTCTGTTGTAAACAATGGTTCTTGTAACCCAGTCTGTTGTAAATAAACATACTTGTGACACAGTTTATTGTAATCAATCGTTCTTGTAACCCAGTCTGTTGTAAATAACAGTTTTTGTAACCCAGTCTGTTGTAAAGAACAGTTCTTGTAACCCAGTCTGTTGTAAACAATGGTTCTTGTAACCCAGTCTGTTGTATTAAACCATCCTTGTAACCTAGTCTGTTGTAAACAACAGTTCTTGTAACCCAGTCTGTTGTAAATAACAGTTTTTGTAACCCAGTCTGTTGTAAATAACAGTTTTTTGTAACCCAGTCTGTTGTAAAGAACAGTTCTTGTAACCCAGTCTGTTGTAAACAATGGTTCTTGTAACCCAGTCTGTTGTAAATAAACATTCTTGTCACACAATTTATTGTAAACAATGGTTCTTGTAACCCAGTCTGTTGTAAATAAACATACTTGTGACACAGTTTATTGTAATCAATCGTTCTTGTAACCCAGTCTATTGTAAATAACTATTCTTGTGACACAGTTTATTGTAATCAATCGTTCTTGTAACCCAGTCTATTGTAATCAATCGTTCTTGTAACCCAGTCTATTGTAATCAATCGTTCTTTTAACCCAGTCTATTGTAAACAACAGTTCTTGTAACCCAGTCTGTCTGTCACCGAACATCCTCCTTTGGAGGATTTAGTTTCAACCTCCAGGAAATATTTTGGACTTAAGTTATCTAAAAACAGATTTCTTGTAAAAAAAAAACGATTTTCACTTAATTCTCGTTGCACGACTTTCAATAAACTACTTATATATGAGAAATAATAAAACATATTTATATATTTGTAAACCTCTAATAAAAAATCAAACAAATAAAAATGTAGTCAACAAGAAAAATTACTTAACAATTAAGGTAAATTTTTTTAATGAGACTTTGAACATGTTTTAAGTTCTTTGTTTTTAAAAGTTATTTACATGAAAATCATTGTAAAGTATAAACTCGTTATTTATATTTAATAATAATAATATATAAGAAATAAATTTTACAAAATCAGTTGTAATATCTTGTGGTTTGTTTTGTTTCCAGGCCGAGAGAGAAGGAATGCTGTCCGACATGTTTAGCGACAACTGATTTCACATTTAATTTATGAATAGTTATTTTGTTTTAAATTTAGTTTTGCAATTCTTTATTGAACAATAAAAGGAACAAATCTGTATTTTGATACATAGATATAGAGATCTTTAAAATTTGGGTGAACAAATCTAACTCAAAATAATTCCATTGTTATATTTAAATATTTTATGTATGTTTTAATGTTTGATTCCTTTTTTTTTAATTAAAAAAAAACTAATTATATTTGTGACAAGTGTTTCTATTGAATTTTAAAAATCCTATTGATATTGAAGGGGATTCGTGGTTAAACCAGCTATGACGAGACATCAAATGCTCGTAGATTCACTTCTATGGCAATTATATTTTCCTCAAGTTGTATTGATTTGCAATCTAAACCAGAGTTGAGTACTGTGGAATGAGAGACTTTCAGTCATCAAAAATAAAGAAGTGAAACTCACGTTGGATACGTACTTGAATATTTCTTACGACTTTTGTCTCTAATGAAATACAATTTTTACTTTACAGCAATAACCTGAATCTTTGCAACTGAATATTTGTTCAGTTTATGATATTATAAACAAGTGGGGGGAAGATTTTATTTTACCCATCCATACATAAACCAAAGTATAAATAAACAAAATGTTCATTAACATCTGCAAATTCGAAACCTCTGCTTATTAATGAACAAATTTAAATAACATCTTTCAGAATTTTGAAATATCTACAAGTCAATTTCTGAAGGTTTGATCAAATTTTGATGGAATATGAAGCATTATTTCCCAATCAATGTTTGAAACCGATCGTGTATAAATTATAACTATAATTTTTAGGAGCGCCCACACTTTACTTTGTAATTTCCATTTGAATTATTACTTTGTACTAAGTGTGTTGTTAATCTATATCTATTTCTTTGTTTTTCGAAAAGTGGGTTCTTAAATTTTTTTAAAATTTTTATTTTTATTTCTATCAAGTTTCCCTTGACCAACTCTTGTTCTCTTCCTAACCTAACCTGACCTAACCTAACCTAACCTAACCTAACCTAACCTAACCTAACCTAACCTAACCTAACCTAACCTAACCTAACCTAACCTAACCTAACCTAACCTAACCTATCCTAACCTAACCTAACCTGACCTGACCTGACCTGACCTGACCTGACCTGACCTGACCTAACCTAACCTAACCTAACCTAACTTAACCTAACCTTTCCTAACCTAACCTAACCTAACCTAACCTAACCTAACCTAACCTAACCTAACCTAACCTATCCTAACCTAACCTAACCTATCCTAACCTAACCTAACCTAACCTAACCTAACCTTACCTAACCTAACCTAACCTAACCTAACCTATCCTAACCTAACCTAACCTAACCTAACCTAACCTAACCTAACCTAACCTAACCTAACCTAACCTAACCTAACCTAACCTAACCTAACCTAACCTAACCTAACCTAACCTAACCTAACCTAACCTAACCTATCCTAACCTAACCTAACCTAACCTAACCTAACCTAACCTAACCTAACCTAACCTAGTCTAACCTAACCTAACCTAACCTAACCTATCCTAACCTAACCTAACCTAACCTAACCTAACCTAACCTAACCTAACCTAACCTAACCTAACCTAACCTAACCTAACCTAACTTAACCTAACCTAACGTAACCTATCCTAACCTAACCTAACCTAACCTAACCTAACCTAACCTAACCTAACCTAACCTAACCTAACCTAACCTAACCTAACCTACCCTAACCTAACCTACCCTGACACTATTGGAATATTCGACGGCTAAAGGTCTTTATTTTATTTTCTTCTATTTTTTTAAAACTACGATGATAACAATTTGATAAAATTGTTTTAGACAATTAAAAAAAAAATCGTAATTATGTATTTTCTCTACACCACCAACAAACTCGAGATATGACCAAAAAACGCCCACACACCAAATTTTATTGAAAAACGTGAGCTCAAAATAGAACCAGTCTCTCACTACAGTAAAAGAATATCGCGAGAAAATCTATTCATATATCCTTAATATTGACAATGTTCACAATACGTGCCAATATCATTAAAAATAGACAATGCCCCGTTTATACGCATTAAATCTTAAGTCGCTTTGAACAGTTAATTAAGGATTTGCAGAGTTTAATAATACATTTTATGAAAAATATTATTTCCCTTCCCTATGGGAATAATATTCGTATTAAACGAGCTTTAAAAGTGCTAAGTAAAGACGCGACGGCGCCTATATAAAGGATTAAGTTTGATTCCTTCAACTTCAATGGCGTCCTGTCAGCAACCAAATCCTGCGTCTTATTACATCCAGTCGTAATGTTCACACTACTAGGCTGTTTAATTACAGGAGTGTTTGTTTTGTTTTTCCCTCTAGAATACAATCAATTTATGTTTAGATTGTTGCCAGCATAAAACAACTTGACCACTAGTAAGTGTGCTTCATAGTATATTTCACGATTAGGACCAAAAGTGAAGCTTTTCAATACAAGCTCAAGTTTAAAATGAGCGAGGATGGAAAAGCTTCTTTTGGTCCAAGTGATGAACTATATTTTTCGTTATACTGCAAATAATATAAGAAAACAATTTCACTATCTTATTGACTGAAATATATAATAGCAAAACACAAAATTCTAACATTCTCAATATCTTCTTTAGTGATTTTGGTTAAATTAAATTTAAACTTGCTTCTAAGGATTCAACAATAAAACATGTTTAACTTCTCCTCGAGTGAAAATTACATTTCCTTTTCCTGGACTGATATAAATTCTTCTACACTTTAAAAAATTTGAAATGACAATTCTGAGTGTTCTTGGACATTTTTTGCAGGAAGTCTGACGTTAGGAGTATCGCAGTCTTTTCCAACCGTTTGAATTTGTGCGTGTTTTGAAATAGCTTTAAAAGCAATTTCAGGCTTTGCACTTTCCTCCACCTACTTTAGTTCTTTCTCTACCCTGCCGTAAACCCTCTAGGAAGTAAAAACCCGGGTGTCTAGTTACTGGAAACTCTTCTTCCATTTATATAATATTGAAACCATATAGGTCTAAAATATTCGAACCATTTAAAAATCCCTACGATTGTCTAGAATTGTTCTAAAAATTCAAAATTGTTCAAAATTATTAGTTTCCTATTAATTGAATAATAGTAACATATTTAAAACATCAAAAGATTTAAACAAAAGAAAGTTTAATTGGACTAAATTAGGCAAAAATTAGCAGATTTCAATTCTGGATACAATGTTAACATAGCCAAATCTACCATCGTAGATAAGAAAGTAAACAAAGGACAAATAAGGAAGTAAATGTTAGAAATGTAATTTCAAACACTGATCGCTAAATAAAATGAGATATGTAAGAGCAGAATCACCTACACAAGCGTAGCGAGTGGAGACTTCTTCAGTATGTACTGCTCATTAGAAGAAGGACAAGAGCAAAGTGAGTGTAAATATTTTAATATGTACACAACTACAGAGCCTTTTATGCTCTAGCCAACATCAAGAAGGTAATGATATACAGTATTATGAAGTTCATAAAACCTGTGCAACAACTGTTTTAAACAAACCTACCCCCTACTATGTATATTAGATAAAACCCTTTGATGATCTTTGATCTTTGATGACCCTTTGATGAAGGACAAGAGCAAAGCGAGTGTAAATATTTTAATATGTACACAACTACAGGGCCCTTTATGCTGTAGCCAACATCAAGAAGGTAGGTAGGAACATTAGATAAGACCCTTTGATCTTTGATGAAGGACAAGAGCAAAGCGAGTGTAAATATTTTAATATGTACACAACTACAGGGCCCTTTATGCTCTAGCCAACATCAAGAAGGTAGGTAGGAACATTAGATAAGACCCTTTGATCTTTGATGAAGGACAAGAGCAAAGCGAGTGTAAATATTTTAATATGTACACAACTACAGGGCCCTTTATGCTCTAGCCAACATCAAGAAGGTAGGTAGGAACATTAGATAAGACCCTTTGATCTTTGATGAAGGACAAGAGCAAAGCGAGTGTTAATATTTTAATATGTACACAACTACAGGGCCCTTTATGCTCTAGCCAACATCAAGAAGGTAGGTAGGAACATTAGATAAGACCCTTTGATTTTTGATGACCCTTTGATGAAGGACAAGAGCAAAGCGAGTGTAAATATTTTAATATGTACACTACTACAGGGCCCTTTATGCTCTAGCCAACATCAAGAAGGTAGTGATATACACAATTATGAGGTTCAGAAAACATGTGCAGCAACTGTTTTAAACAAACCTACCCCCTACTATGTATATTAGATAAGACCCTTTGATGATCTTTGATCTTTGATGACCCTTTGATGAAGGGCAAGAGCAAAGCGAGTGTAAATATTTTAATATGTACACAACTACAGGGCCCTTTATGCTCTAGCCAACATCAAGAAGGTAATGATATACAGTATTATGATGTTCAGAAAACATGTGCAACAACTGTTTTAAACAAACCTACCCCCTACTATGTATATTAGATAAGACCCTTTGATGATCTTTGATCTTTGATGACCCTTTGATGAAGGGCAAGAGCAAAGCGAGTGTAAATATTTTAATATATACACAACTACAGGGCCCTTTATGCTCTAGCCAACATCAAGAAGGTAATGATATACAGTATTATGATGTTCAGAAAACATGTGCAACAACTGTTTTAAACAAACCTACCCCCTACTATGTATATTAGATAAGACCCTTTGATGATCTTTGATCTTTGATGACCCTTTGATGAAGGGCAAGAGCAAAGCGAGTGTAAATATTTTAATATGTACACAACTACAGGGCCCTTTATGCTCTAGCCAACATCAAGAAGGTAGGTAGGAACATTAGATAAGACCCTTTGATCTTTGATGAAGGACAAGAGCAAAGCGAGTGTAAATATTTTAATATGTACACAACTACAGAGCCTTTTATGCTCTAGCCGACATTAAGAAGGTAGTGATATACACAATTATGAAGTTCATAAAACCTGTGCAACAACTGTTTTAAACAAACCTACCCCCTACTATGTATATTAGATAAAACCCTTTGATGATCTTTGATCTTTGATGACCCTTTGATGAAGGACAAGAGCAAAGCGAGTGTAAATATTTTAATATGTACACAACTACAGGGCCCTTTATGCTGTAGCCAACATCAAGAAGGTAGGTAGGAACATTAGATAAGACCCTTTGATCTTTGATGAAGGACAAGAGCAAAGCGAGTGTAAATATTTTAATATGTACACAACTACAGAGCCTTTTATGCTCTAGCCGACATTAAGAAGGTAGTGATATACACAATTATGAAGTTCATAAAACCTGTGCAACAACTGTTTTAAACAAACCTACCCCCTACTATGTATATTAGATAAAACCCTTTGATGATCTTTGATCTTTGATGACCCTTTGATGAAGGACAAGAGCAAAGCGAGTGTAAATATTTTAATATGTACACAACTACAGGGCCCTTTATGCTGTAGCCAACATCAAGAAGGTAGGTAGGAACATTAGATAAGACCCTTTGATCTTTGATGAAGGACAAGAGCAAAGCGAGTGTAAATATTTTAATATGTACACAACTACAGGGCCCTTTATGCTCTAGCCAACATCAAGAAGGTAGGTAGGAACATTAGATAAGACCCTTTGATCTTTGATGAAGGACAAGAGCAAAGCGAGTGTAAATATTTTAATATGTACACAACTACAGGGCCTTTTATGCTCTAGCCAACATCAAGAAGGTAGGTAGGAACATTAGATAAGACCCTTTGATCTTTGATGAAGGACAAGAGCAAAGCGAGTGTAAATATTTTAATATGTACACAACTACAGGGCCTTTTATGCTCTAGCCAACATCAAGAAGGTAGGTAGGAACATTAGATAAGACCCTTTGATCTTTGATGAAGGACAAGAGCAAAGCGAGTGTTAATATTTTAATATGTACACAACTACAGGGCCCTTTATGCTCTAGCCAACATCAAGAAGGTAGGTAGGAACATTAGATAAGACCCTTTGATTTTTGATGACCCTTTGATGAAGGACAAGAGCAAAGCGAGTGTAAATATTTTAATATGTACACTACTACAGGGCCCTTTATGCTCTAGCCAACATCAAGAAGGTAGTGATATACACAATTATGAGGTTCAGAAAACATGTGCAGCAACTGTTTTAAACAAACCTACCCCCTACTATGTATATTAGATAAGACCCTTTGATGATCTTTGATCTTTGATGACCCTTTGATGAAGGGCAAGAGCAAAGCGAGTGTAAATATTTTAATATGTACACAACTACAGGGCCCTTTATGCTCTAGCCAACATCAAGAAGGTAATGATATACAGTATTATGATGTTCAGAAAACATGTGCAACAACTGTTTTAAACAAACCTACCCCCTACTATGTATATTAGATAAGACCCTTTGATGATCTTTGATCTTTGATGACCCTTTGATGAAGGGCAAGAGCAAAGCGAGTGTAAATATTTTAATATGTACACAACTACAGGGCCCTTTATGCTCTAGCCAACATCAAGAAGGTAATGATATACAGTATTATGATGTTCAGAAAACATGTGCAACAACTGTTTTAAACAAACCTACCCCCTACTATGTATATTAGATAAGACCCTTTGATGATCTTTGATCTTTGATGACCCTTTGATGAAGGGCAAGAGCAAAGCGAGTGTAAATATTTTAATATGTACACAACTACAGGGCCCTTTATGCTCTAGCCAACATCAAGAAGGTAGGTAGGAACATTAGATAAGACCCTTTGATGATCTAGCAATGAAATTTAACTTTTACTACAACAGGAACTAAGACACCAAACATAAGGCATTATATTCTAAGATGGGGCTGGGTAAGTACATTGATCGCCATATCTACTTCACTGGCCTAATGTTGTTTGTGTAGCTCGTGTAAAATTGATATGTCAATAATGTCCTAATTTTATTTTATTTTTTCAACAATTACTCCCCCTCGTTCGAGATATTTGAAAGTTTATGACAAAAGCGAATAAACTGCATTACACGAAAAAGAAAAAAATGAAGTTTTCAAGTAAATTTTAAAATAACAAACAATTCCTGCAGAAGATAGCTAAAACTCCTCTGTGGTATACTAACAGGACATATCCATTGCAGGTATCACTTAAGTAAGATGGGCCTGATGGACGATGATACTTGCAGGTACTGTGGTGAAGAGGTGGAACGCATGGAACACATCATCATGGAGTGCCCGGCCTTATGCCAAAAAAGACATAAATTTCTAGAATTTATCTTCATTTCGGAAGAAGAATTACTAAACCTCCCGACCAGGGGTCTGATCAACTTTGTCAAAGACATAGATCTCTCCTGAGTCCAACAAGAGGGGGGCACAAAAGATCTAATTAGATCGCAGTGCAGGAGGCTTTTTCAAAACACTCTCCCCAGTCTTAATAATAATAATAATAACAAACAATTCCGGTCAGCCATCAGGTTTATTTGAGTTATTGCTAATTTTATCAGAAATATATTTAATTTACTAATTGTAAATTCTTACGATAATGTTATATTTTATACTGTAGTTTAAGTAAATTAATTGGTTTTCAATAAAATCCTTAAAAATACGTCAATGTAATGTGCGCCTACAGTAAAGGCAACCCTCCATACAACTTAGTACGGCAAATTGCGTGGTATTGTTCGACAGGCTCCATGTAACGTTTAGCCGATTGTCACAAAGTGGGTTCCATTCTGTAATCAATGGAGAGAGGTACAATGGATAGATACGTTTCAAGGTAAATTAACAACTAATACTTTATCATCTAAATCTGTTTATTTATTTTTTTTTTTTCATCATTAACAATTTGTTATATTTATATTACAACTAAGTACAAACTTATGAAGTAATTTATCTTTCGCAATATATCTTCCCAATAAACCAGTAGCTCGTGAAAATTATTCCAGGATCTGTACTCATCAGACAGATCTACTCGTCATTGACACATTAAGTCACAAGGTTTTATCCTCTTCAGTCAGCGCTGATCCTGACTAGCGCTGAGGAGCGGCAACACTTCTACATTTATATGCGTCGATAGTCTCTTGTTATGCTTTATGGCACATGTTTTAATCTCTTCTACAAAGGTAGGAATTCCCAAGTCACGATGAATGTTATCGTTCCTTACATACCAAGGTGCATTGCAGATGCTGCGCAGTACTTTATTTTGGAATGTTTGTATCATCTTGATATTTGTTTTCTTGGTACAACCCCACGGTTGTATTCCATATGAACAGACAGGTTTAATTACTTGCTTATATAATAGCAACTTATTATGCAAAGAAAGCTGTGAGTGTCTTCCCATCAACCATTGCATCTTCTTGAATTTGATGTTTAATTCCTTCTTTTTCTTTTTTACATGTTCTTTCCATCTAAGTTTTGCACCCAAGGTCATGCCAAGGTATTTTGCCGAATTTACATATGGGATTCTCTGCGAGTTGATGGTAATTGCGTCTGGGACAACTTTAAGGTTTGTAAAATCAACATGTACTGACTTGCCCTGATTCATATTGAAGCTCCTATTTAAATTTGGTTTGAATTAAAATTTATTTGAACTCCTTGAACTTTCGTTTCACAAATTTTCAATTTTACTTCTTCTTTTTAAATGAAAAAAAAAACGCTTTGTTACAAAAAAAAGACACAGCCACCTACAAAATTATCTCTTTGATTTTAAACCATTATTACATGCTTATTTTTTAATTCACTAACGTGCTTGTTTAACATAAAATCTTTCAGCTTAAATAACTCACTTCCTGTTCCTCATACAAAGATGAAATTTTGCTCACTGACGTAAGTCACCTGACAATACAATATTCCGTTGTTACGTCTATATATCTTGATATATTTCGATATTTTTTGTTATATTACGATTTAATTATTACACTTCGATACATTTCAATATTTTCGACTTACTCGTTGTATTTCGATGAATTTAAAATATACTTTGTTATACTATCGATATATTTTGATAAATTTCGAGATATTTGTCAATACACACTCCTTACACTCCTTATACGCGTAAAAATAATTCTTCTCAATATTAAAAGTTAAAATTGTATTTATTATTTTTCAAAATTCTAAGTTTCCCACCCAGTTTTCCTTTACCCTACAATTATCCTGTATTTCCGATTTTAACACTATTTGACAAAACAAGTTTGGTTTTACGTCAGCTGACTGTAACATCCTGATGTCGTCATGCTTAGTAAATCAGAACACTAGAATCGTGAGAATCTTTTGTAAGATTATCGAACCATGTACAAGAAATGGTGTTCTGTACTTAAAGCTACAGGGGTTTATTTGTTCAAACATATGTTTTGATATCTGATATCAGAAACGTTAGATTGAGTTCATTGTTTGGTGTCCACGTCACTTTATATAGTATAATATATTGAGTAATAAATTATTTTTATTACCGTCACATGACTGTGTATTTGTCTTATTACAAAGACGCGTTTCGGAGTCGTAGCTCCATCTTCAGTATTTCACTCCGTAGAGATCGTCAAAACATTAAACTTGATAAAAACATAAACACTAAACACACAAATATATACACCTATACATTGTATATATTTGTGTGTATAGTGTTTATGTTTTTATCAAGTTTAATGTTTTGACGACCTCTACGGAGTGAAATACTGAAGATGGAGCTACGACTCCGAAACGCGTCTTTGTAATAAGACAAATACAAAGTTACATGAGGGTACCATAAAGGTAGTAAAAATAATTTATTACTCATTATATGTTAGATTAAGGCTTTATATTACACAACAGAGTTTGACTAGACGAGAAAAACAAACGCAGATGTGTACAGCGATACAAATAGGTTACTATTTTAGAGAAAGTTTGAAATTACTGGCGTCTTTTATACGATTTACACTATTGACCGATTGGGACTAGGTAGAACTCTATTTTAATGAAAAAACAAAACAATATTCAGTAAATTGTACAATTTAATTGAGTCTTGCCGACAATGGTATCGCCAGCAACGGCATTTACAAAGCAGCTTCTTCCTTAGTCTTTGTTAAGCTGCTTTGTAAATGCCGTTGCTGGCGAAACCATGGTCGGCAAGACTCAAGTAAATTGTACAATTTACTGAATATTGTGTTGGTTTTTTTTTCATTTGAAATTACTGTCAGCTGACTAGGTTCCAACAATACTTATTGCAATATCAGTATGAAATTGCATACTTTTAACTCGCTCTGACTATAAACACATATTATTGACAAATCAACGCGTGTTTTATTGCCTTTACTTTCAATAAATTCACTTTGACAGCTGTCAAATCTCTAGGGTGAAAGTTTAATACCAATCTGATACAAAAGTCAATATGAGTCACATTCAAAGATAACTGATGGCAGAAAATCAATTTCTCTAAGCCTGTAAGGCGTGATTTATAACAATCAATCTCTTGTCGAATATTAAGCTATGTAATGTACTGATTCTACAAAACAATTTAAATATATTGCTGTCTCTTTTCTGAACTTAATCAGTCTTACCAATCTGTACAACTTAATATTTTAATAATTTATTTGGTTCTAAGACGCGGGGTAATGTAGCGTTATTAATTTGGCAGTACTGATGTTAAACGATCCATTAAAAAAGCGAGACGTAAAATTCTCCTTTTGCACTCTTACACAAAATATATATCTAGATAAATATTACTGTGAAATAAATCAAATAAATAAAAATTCTAGTTTTAATAACAATCAAAGTGTAGTCACAAAATGCGAAATTGAGGGTTAAGTTTCTCGATTATTAATGCTAGGTTTTGATTTATGTGACAGTCAATTTAAAATTAAATGTAATAAATTCTTATTAAGTTAATATTTATCCTAGTTATCAACTCTAATATACAGTCTTATTCAAAAATTTACATTTTCAAAATTGTATATCAAACAAATTTTAATGAACAAAATAGTGAAATAGCACAGTTATAAAGAACACAATTTAAAGTTTTCTTAATTCATTTAGCACATTTACTCTTTATCTAACACAACATTGTCTGTTTTCAAATATTTATATTCTTTTTGTTCTGTTAAAATCCTAACGATGAAATTTTGTTATTCTCCCAAGGTATAAATACAATAATACAATTGATAAATAAAAAAAAAATGAAGATGAAGTAGAAGAAAAAATATATGAAAATATGTCTTAATTTTTCCAGTTTGTAGGATTCAATTATCAGTCAATAATGTTCTAATCTGTTTTGGAATGACTTATCACATGAGAATACTAATGTAAAATCCAAAAATCTATAATAAACTCATTTTAATGAATAGTGAAAGTAGCACAGTTTAAAGAACACAATTTAAAGTATTTTTTCTCTTTCATTCTACTATCCAGCTAACACAATATTCTCGGTCTGTTTTCAAATATTTACTGTATATTCTTTTTTCATCTGGCTGTCCTATTAAATTCGTAACGAGAAAATTGTGTTAATCTTACAAGGTATAAATACAATAATACAATTGAATAATGAAAAAAATTATGAAGATGAAGTAGAAGAAGAAAAAGAGAGAAAAAAAACGGAAAAAATTAACAAAGAAGAAAATGAAAAAAAAAAAAAAAAAAAAAAAAAAAAACATTAATGAACGAAAAATGGAAAAATAATGAAGAAGAAAATATATGAAATATGTTTTAATTTGTCCAGTTTGTAGGATTCAATTTCCAGTCCCTAATATTCTAATTTGTTTTGGAATGACTAATCACATGAGAATACTAATGTAAAATCCAAAATTGTATAGCAAACTAATTTTAATGAATAGTGAAAATAACACAATTTAAAGTTTTTCCCTTTCATTCCACTATCCAGCTAACACAGTTTTTAGTGTTAGTAAACAATTTCTACTATCCAGCTCGGTCTGTTTTTAAATATTTATATTCTTTTTTCATCTGGCTGTTATATTAAATTCGTAACGAGAAAATTGTGTTAATCTCTCAAGGTATAAATATAATAATACAATTGAAAAATAAAAAAAAATAATAAAGATGAAGTAGAAGAAGAAAAAGAGGAGAAAAATAAGAACGAACAAAATTTAAAAACGAAGAAAATGGAAATATGAAAAAAAAAAATTAATTAATTAACCAAAAATGAAAAAAATAACGAAGAAGAAAATATATGAAATATGTTTTAATTTGTCCAGTTTGTAGGATTCAATTTCCAGTCCCTAATATTCTAATTTGTTTTGGAATGACTTATCACATGATAATACCAATGGAAAATCCAAAATTGTATAGCAAACAAATTTTAATGAAGAGAATAACAGTTACAAAAAGAACATAATTTCAATTTTTTCCATAGTACTATAATTCTACTATGTGGACCCCACGTTTCTTCGATAGTCAAATTCTGTCCACACAATTAAAAAAAGTAAACAAAATAATTTTTTTTTTTAAATATAAATTTCTCAATACTTTCCAACATGGGAATATCATTAATAATAGATAAAGGCCTGTCATACATAATAAAGCTAAAATTGCTTTGAACAGTTAATTAAGGATTTGCAGAGTTTAATAATACATTTTATGAAATCTTAATTATTTCCCTTCCCTATGGGAATAATATTCGAATTAAGTGAGCTTTAAAAGGTCTAAGTAAAGACGCGACGGCGCCTATACAGGATTAAGTTTGATTCCTTCAACCTAAATAGCGTCCTGTCAGCAACCAAATCCTGCGTCTTATTACATCCAGTCGTAATGTTCACAATACTAGGCTGTTTAATTACAGGAGTGTTTGTTTTGTTTTTCCTATTATAGAGGAGTTTTAGGTAAAGATTCTTCCACAACATGTAAAAGTTTACTGTTCTTACATTCATCTAATATTTCCATATTGTCTTTTATGCTTGAATATGTGTGGTAGATGTTAGATATTCAGCATAAGTTGATGTTATAATGTTTTTATTAGTATGAGGATAGAGATGTCCATGTATCATAATTAAAACTTCTGTCTGTCTGTCTAATGTAATACTTTTCACAATCGTTGAATTAACTGACCCGTTCTTGACTCCAATTATAGGCTATAGCAAGTCGGAAAAAAATTATACAATTTTGGATTTTCCATTAGTATTAGTATGTGATACGTCATTCCAGAATAGATTAGAACATTAGAGACTGGTAATTGAATCCTACAAACTGGACAAAGTAAAACACATTTTTTTCTTTTTCATTTTTTTTTAACATTTTTCGTTTTTAAATTTTTTTGGAATATTTAAATTTTTTCCATTTTTTGTAGATGTTATCATTCTTCTTCATCTTCCGCTTCTGTATGTATGAAAGCAGACCAAATAAAACAAAAACTGAGCAATCTGTATTGGTTGATTGGACGAAAATCCCAATTGGCTTTGTATCACAAGAGGTTATTATATATCTCAATTATTAAACCTATTTGGACTTATGGTGCAGAATTATGGGGATGTACGAAACCCTCAAATCAACTAATTATACAACGAACACAAAATCGTATTATTCGTACAATTACAAATGCAAGATGGTACCAAAGGAATGATGACCTTCATTCTGAACTAAACCTGAAAAGTGTGAATGAGGTAATTCAAGACTGCGCTTCTCGCCATGAAAAGAGACTTCATCGACATGTGAACGTGGAAGCTATCCAACTTTTAGACGTGGAATATGACAAAAGACGACTTAAGCGTCATAAACCGCAGGACTTAATTTAGGTTTCATACAATACATGTTATTTTATGTTATATGTATTACTTATTTAATCCATGAATTTAGATTGTAATAATAAAAATCAAAAAAATCTTCTGCTTCTTCTACTACTACTTCTTCTTCTTCTTCTTCTTCTTCTTCTTCTTCTTCTTCTTCTTCTTCTTCTTCTTCTTCTTCTTCTTCTTCTCTCCTTCATCTCTTCTTCATTATTTGTTTAATTTTTCAATTGTATTTATAACTTGAGAAATTAACTCAATTTCTTCGTTACGATTATAATAGGACAGCGATACACAGAAAGAATATAAATATTTGAAAACTGATCGACAATGTTGTATTAGCTGGATAGTAGAAGTTAAAATGAATCAAATTAAGTGTAAAATGCAGTATATTTATTTACAAAATATTCCAATTAACAATAAAACAATTGTTTTTTTTTTATAAAGTGCATTACTTTAATTTTTTTCTATCATAATAATTTTATATCAAGTACCAACAGTTTAGTTGTTTCAACGGGTTCATTAGAGTATAAGAAAATTAAAAGGAAAATAAATCAAAAACTTTCAACACAATATAGATTTTAAATAGTAGGGCAAGTTTATTTATTACATCTCTATTAAAGTAGTACCAACATCAGCAACATTTAAACCGTTTATCTCTATGTAATCAGATCAGTCGTACCAACTATTTGGCTAATAAGCTGAACTTGTAAGGGGAAATTACTCAATTAAACACAGAGTTGTTTTGTGCAGTCATTAATTATTGGAATGATTCAATATTCCAGTTAATTAATCAACTCATTTTAAACGTTTAATTACAGCTAACAATTCACTTTTCGCTAAGTTTATTCGACTGTTATCGTTTGATCAGCAAATTGTGTAAACGATTGTATGTTTATATAAAATTCGATTAAATTATCAGACAATATGGTTAGATTTTTTTTTCTTGTGAAAACAGTTACGTCATAATAATTTTAATATTTTTATGTTACGTAAAGTTAGATCTTTTTATTCAAATAAAATAGTTTATAAACCTTTTAGGTTAAAATTACTTTTGTAATTGTAACTCCCATGTAATAGAAAGAAAGTTATGTGATAGGTCAAAATATAAACTACGATTTTTTTTGAGAATATATGTTTCGTATCCAAGAGTCATTAACGAAAAATTTTCACTTTCAGGTAGTGCAATAAAATCCAGTCTAGTACGGGAATGTCGGGAGAACCCCAACGCTTTATCCCAGGAAAACGGGGTGTCGAGGCATAAGGGGGATGAGTGAAATGAGAAAGCAGACAATCTTGCTAAACGGAGCTCTGCATCAGAATTTGTAGGACCTGAATTAGCTGTAGGAATATCCGTCTGGCCAAGATGCCCATAAATAGGTGGGTACATGCAAAACACCAGCAAAGATGAGGAACCTTTAAGGGGCACAACTATAGTAAATCATTACTTAAGGACATCCCTTCAGGTAGTCCTGAGGTAGGAGACAACTCAGACAAAGGACGCTTTGGTCTGAGAGTACACTTGCACAGGATAGAAGCTAATCATGGTGAAACTGTGCGGGAAGGATGAGGAGACCACAGATCACCTAATTTTCAATTGTGAGACTCTGACCAATAAAATGCGAAAGGTTTTTAGATTCCAAATTCCTGAGGAACTAACGTTCAAAGAGCTAGTTAGTGGATTACTTAAACACATCTGCTAAGCTAGAATGAGGAGGCTTTAGTTGCACAATAGGTCATCGTTCGCGGTGCCAGCGCTGGTCTCTAAAAGACCTGTAAACTCCAAATATAATCAAGCAAGCCAACAGTACAAAAAGGTGTTGGTTTGATGTCTCTCTGTCAGTTTAGTGCTCAATGGTTAAAATCGATATTTTTTTTATAAACTTCAGTATTTGAACATATTTTGACCCCCATCTTGGGATTTCAATTGCTTGATTGGTTAAAATTTTGGGTGGCTGTTTAAGAATAAACATAAAATTACCTTTTTCTCAAAATCTTACGTCATTCGTAATTTGCTAAGTGTCTGTAAGTCTGCTTACCCGCATCGTCTTCACTTCTGCAATTAAAGCAAGTTTAGGTGCTCTTTTGTTATATAAATGTCTTTTTCAAACACTTAGTTTACTACATGAACTACTCTAAAACGAGATTTGGTTTTTTGTGTGTTATATAATTTTTTTTGTGACTAATAGTTTTGGTTGGTTATAATTTTGTTTGTAAAGAACTGATTTTCCATCCCAATGAATTAAAAAATATTTGGCCAAGTTTGAAATATTACGGTTTTTGAAATATCCGACATTCTAATTTTACAAATTTTATAGTTTGAAAATGCTGATGTAATTTTTTTTTTTTTAAATAAAACATATTTTAATATAAATCCACTACTGTATCTTGTGTTATTTGGTTATTTATCACCTTTGTACACAGGTCTTTCACCTTCGATTTGAAAATTAATTCTCTAATTTTTGTTTCATTCTACAAAGCTGCTTTGTAGATAGAGCAAAATAGCTTCTTCAACAGCAATTTTAATAGATTCTTTATATCGTTCTGCTTGTATTTTGTTGTAGGAGCTGGTAAAGATTCCCAATATCTATGTAGTTTGTTGGTGTTTACCTATGAATTTTAAGCGATACACTAATCTTAATTAGACCTATAAGATAATTCTGTAAGCACTGTGTTAAAATTCACATTAATTTAGTTGAAATTTCCCTTAACCACAAACTTAGGAAAAACGAAAATAACTAGACATCAAACACAAATAGATCATTATTTGTTTATAAATTTCCTGATTATGTATTTGCAGGTAAGGGTTTATTGTTTTTTGTATATGGTACAGTTATGTTCATCCCACCCTACACTCACACACACTGGCCTCCTGATAGGCCAGCTGATCTGTGGAGTGGGGAGTTTGTTCATTTTAACTTTAATTACCGTACTTAGGATTTATTTAGTTTATTTTAGGAGTATCTATCTTCTGATGATGGCAACTTTGTTAGAGAAATGTACATCAGGAAATTAAACGAATAAACAAATAATTATCCATTCTTGTTGGGCGATTGGTTATTTAGGTTTTTTCCTAAGTTTTCAGTTAAGGGAATTTTCAACTACACCTACAAAGCTATTGGTCTACGTTTTTATTTTTCGATTTTTCATGTTTTATTAATGAATTTAGTGCTTTTAAATGTTTTATTTTAGGCATAACTAAACCGTTTAATGGTTCGATTTTATAATTGTTTTTTAGTTAGTTATCTCATAAAAATAAAATTTACAAAATTTCTGTGATCTGTGTAACTGGATGTTTTAAAGAAACTAACGTGTAGGTTGGGTAAACAACACTCTCTGACGGCTATACGAGGTACTTAGCCGCCATTTCTATAAGCTCAGCACACTTCAATATCGATTATGGATAAGAGTTCAAAACTTCCCTGATGTAAAGTGATTTAGAGGAGAGATTTAAAGATCTACTTATCTAAGATAAGTTTAAAGTTAAGGGTGCTCAATACCAGGGCGAAATTGATCCTTGCAGTCTGAATATCTAACCACTTTGTTGTTGAAAAGTGATGATAAGCTCTGTTTTATAAAACTAGCATTTATAGAATACATATTTTAAACTATATGATTATTTTGTATGAATAGGAAGGGAATTGATTTAATCTAAAGCATTTTTAAATAACCAATCGTCTTATTGTGTTTTGTTCCCATAGACGTTGGACTTTTATTAAAACGTTCTAGTTACGTACACTTATCTATTATTAAATTAAGTTTTCCAGAAGTAACATCTTGGTGTTTGTATTAAATGTTGAGCACCACTTTTTATATTATTAAGCACCAGAACGTAATTGTAAATAATGAACTAGGACCTATACAAAATTCTATATTATTGTAAAATATAATGTATAATGTTAAATGTAGGGTTAGTTCGATTATCTTGTTTTAGCTATATGTTAAATCTTAAGTAGTTAAACTGACACGAGACGCGTACTATCACCTTGGCAGTGTAAAATAATAAGCCACGACCCCCTTCAGTTTGTATAAATATATAGACTTTTTATATTAATAAGTATCAGGACTTAATTGTAAATAATGAACTAGGACCTATACAAAATTCTATATTAATGTAAAATATAATGTATAATGTTAAATGTAGGGTTAGTTCGATTGTCTTGTTTTAGCTATATGTTAAATCTTAAGTAGTTAAACCGACACGTGGCGCGTACTATCGCCTTGGCAGTGTAAAATAATAAGCCACGGCCCCCTTCAGTTTGTATAAATATATAGTCTTTTTATATTAATAAGTACCAGGACATAATTGTAAATAATGAACTAGGACCTATACAAAATTCTATATTATTGTAAAATATAATGTATAATGTTAAATGTAGGGTTAGTTCGATTATCTTGTTTTAGCTATATGTTAAATCTTAAGTAGTTAAACTGACACGTGGCGCGTACTATCGCCTTGGCAGTGTAAAATAATAAGCCACGCCCCCTTCAGTTTGTATAAATATATAGACTTTTTATATTAATAAGTACCAGGACATAATTGTAAATTATGAACTAGGACCTATACAAAATTCTATATTAATGTAAAATATAATGTATAATCTTAAATGTAGGGTTAGTTCGATTATCTTGTTTTAGCTACATGTTAAATCTTAAGTAGTTAAACTGACAAAAATATACAACCTATACTGGAAATTGAACTGAGGACCTTAGAGCTGCACGGTTGAGTAAAATATTAATTTCATTGCCGTTTGTAACGAGGTAATTAATTTAATAATTTGAAAATTGCACCAAAAGGAAATTCAAGTGAGAAGTGAACGAAGGAAGCGACTAAGGATAGCTCAGTTGGTGAGCATTGGCGTGTAAAGCCAAAGCTACTGGGTTGAATTCCCAGTCTAGGTTGTATATTTTTCACTTAAAATATTATTTAACTTGGTAGTTCATTCACAAAGGTTTTTGTAGTTTTTTTTGAAAAACCTGAACTAATGCTGTTACAGAGCGGATACATTTGGTGATTCCCAGATTTTAAACATTTTGGAAATTTATCAAATCTTTTGTCAGTCAGTTGAAAATTTCACCTTTTGATTTTACGCTTGAATTCTAATGTAAATAGAAAAATAATAATTTCACCAAGCCAATCACTTGTGGAGTGTTCATCCTCAATGAAACCCGACTTTTACAGTATGTAAGCGCTTTAATGTTAATGTCCGTCAGTCTATGTATTATATTTGATCGATTGTGGTATTCAGTGTGTTGAGTATACTCAACCTGATGAGGTCAACAGTGTTAGACCCACACTATAGTGTTGTGTTTTACACAATTAGAATAGACTTACATTTAACGTACACAAGATAAAATAATATAACTAAAAAACAGATTTCCATTGTAACTATGCAATAAGAATGTTGTCACATTTGTATCACTCTAATATTTAGTTATGGTTGTCATAGACGATTTACATTAATAATTTAGTCTACTTGGGAAATTTTAAGCGGAGGATGAGTTTTACATCTCGCTACTTTACACAATGTATCGTTTGACATCAGTACTGCCAACTTAATAACTCTATATTGCTCTAACTTCCATCATTGCACGTAAATAATTAATTAAGTGATATATTGTGCTTCAGAGGCTGTGCAAAAAAACAGCACTTAGAGGGGGAAAATAGTAGAACATCCATTTTAAGTTAGGTTTTTACAGAATTTTATTTTTAGTCGAATTTTATATAAGTAAAGTCTGTCATGTGTGTGGACGATTTATTCACTAAACTTTTAACTGATTATGGAGCAATTTACAGTAATAATTGTCTGATCATACTTTCCTTTAACTGTTATTACCAGATCTCAGCATGTGCTCTTGTCTCAAAGCCGTTAGCCTCCAGTATACTAAGTAGTGCTGCATCCATTACAAGTGTCGACAAGGGAGGAGATATTACCCCTTTTAAGGCCAACCAATCATTGTTGATATTGATTTGGATTAGCCATCTAAGTATGTTGTTAACTTCTGATTTATTAGCATAATCCATCAAACTGTCAAGGGTTCCATCTTCATACTCTTTCGATAGAGTTGTTGTCAAAAGATTCTCTAACATTCAGGAAGGCACATAGCTTCTAATGTCTCTCCAACAAGATGCTGTAGTGGCGGTAGACGGTACTGAGCATCATTTGTCCTGAGTTTCACTCCGTTATATTCTTATCTAAGATTTAAGATAAAAACATGGCCGACTACCGTCAAAGAAAGATACTGGGAGTGGGGAAACAAAGAAGACATTGCACATGATACGGTCGATCTGTCGCTTTCATTATGTCTGTTAAATCTCTCACCTTATTTCCTTACTCTCTAATACAATTTTTTTGCTTCCATGCGCTGTAAGAAGTTTCACAAATTTTAAAAAAAATGTTTGTTTTTTTTCAAAAAAACTGAAGGAACCTCAAAAGTGATAATTCCACATAAAACCATTTGACCTGTAAGACTTGATGGTTCTTTATAAGATTATGCTTGGTTCATACGAACTGTTATGATTTCGTCGTCTTTGAAAATTGGAAATCCTTAAAATTAATATTTCTAGCTTGGCTGTGTTTTCAGGTATTTACAAATTGAATAAGCGATAAAAATACTGAGATAAATATGAGTTTTAAATTTTTGTAAAGTTAAATACGTGAAATGCTTTACTTCTTGATTTATAAAAACTTTCGAACAAGAATTCATACTTATGTAAAAAAAAAAATTATTTATAGGTTGTTGTTTTATCTAAATATATTTCTATAATTAATTCTACTCTATGTATCCATTTAAAACTATTATCCATTAGTAATTTTATTTCATTAGTAGATATGTAAGTTTAGATGTAGTTTATTTCATTAGTAATTTTAAAAGATTAGTAATTTTATTTCATTAGTAGATATGTAAGTTTAGATGTAGTTTATAAGCAAGACCCTCCGATGATGATAACCATGTTATCGAAATGTACATCAGGGCATTTAGTGGAAATAATTAATAAAGAACAATTAATCAGATAATTGTGTTTTATTTTAAAGTTTCTAGTGATTGTGGTTAGGGGCAAATTCGAATCGTTATTGTGAATTTCACCACAGTGCTCAACAAGATTGTATGTTGTACATCGTGTTTAGATATTTTGAATAATTTGGTTGCTTTTCACTAAATTAACTATCGGCAATACGATTTTCACATCTAGTTCATACATCTGGTAGCCTTGAATAAATCTTAAATACATGAGTCCTGTTTTGTTTTATAAATGAATTATAAAATTCCGATTATTAGCAAAATTTGACCTAAAATCATTTTTTTCGAGTCATTAATTGTTGATTGAGATTTTTTAAACAATTCTAAATACGTATTTTTTTTAATGTAATTGAAAATCTTGAAATTCTCCCCAAAATATGAGGTTTTTTAAATTTTTTGTCAAGACTTATAATATGTAGAACTAGGCTACAGCAAAATATGTTGTCGATTCTTTTGAATAAATAAAAATGTATTTTCATCAGACATGTGAAAGCCACCCCATAAAGGATATTGTCCACAGAGAGACAAGAGAGTGGAGAGTGGAAGGAAATGGGTTACTTCCGGTTTACCGCTTGGCAGGACTTGGCCAGATTGAATGTTTACACTCTCAGCAGTAAAGAGAAAGTAATGGAAAGGGTCTGAAAATCAATGTTGTATTTTTCGCAGAACCGTGGGCTTTGGTTGGATCTTTAGGTTTTAAATTCATTTTTGAAACCCAAATTTTGAAGTACAAATAAATATACAGTATAACAAACACACAGAACACAATTCTCATAAAAAATACGTATCAGTATCAGACGCGTTTCAACGACAAGGTCGTCCTCTTCAGTGATACACCAGCTACACCAACCAAACTACAACTTTTTTATGAGAATTGTGTTCTGTGTGTTTGTTATACTGTATCATTTTTCTCATAAGTCAAGCTCAACATTTAATACAAATAAATATGTTGATTTTCTCAGAATCTTCTCTAATTATTTTGATAATATTTTATTACTAAATGTAGTTTTCAAGTTTTAAAGTTACTTGCTTATGATGTACGATTCGTATTATTATTATGGTATATCGGACATTTTCAATCATTTTTAACATAAAAACTAATGTTTTATATATAATAAAGGAAATTAATTATTTATATTTTATAATTACAGAAGGTTTATATTTTATAAACAGATTATTTACGTCAAAAGATCGAAGTTTTGAAGTTTTCCCAATTGTTGTTGTTTTGTCATAGAGAGATATATACAAAATTGTATAGAAGTGAATAAAACTATTCTGTCCAGCAATAAAGATTTTGTATATTTAAACAGCCGTTTCAAATATTTGAATGGCCGCCATTTTAGATAGGAACAAGATATCGACCGCTAGTTTTCGCAGTTATATTTTACTAAATAAACCTTTTAACATGAGGGGTCACTCGATGGGGGTTTCTATTTAAGATTATTGAGTTGCCCCCCCCCCCAAAACCCCTATTTTTTGGGGGACAGGTAAATATGTCTCATTTGCCTAAAAGTAGTTTTTAAAACAGGAAGATACTTATAAAATATCTTTTTTCTATCTTTTTAGGTGTTCAAGTTATTTTGGTTCTGGATTTTTGGGACACACGGTACTATAAAGGTGTGTAACGTAACTGTTACACAAACTAGTCCTGCATTGGTATTTACACTTCCTAGACTATGCAGAGTTAAATTTTTAACTTGATATAACAAGTTACGGAACAAGTGATCCAAAGAAAGGTGCGGAAAATCGCCTACCAAAAATGAACCAAATTTCAACTTTTCGAAAGTTTAGGCTCCTCTTACCCCTAAACGTGTGGGTTTCTCAACAAATATCTAAGAATAAAAAGTCTTCATAATTTGAAAACACCAAAAAATAGAGTTTTCTGACAGGAATTTTAAATTAGCTGTCATATTGGAAATTTCAGCTATTTTGGGTATTACGATTTTAAAAAAAAAATAATTTTCGAGATACCAATAATGCCCATTAATATATGAACACCCTGTATACGTGTCAATTAATTGTTTGATCGCGTTAAGCATCAGCATTAGTGAAGTTTCCTCCTAAAACGTATAAGTTATACAGGGTGAGTTTTAAGTCTCTTCCCATACCTTTTTTTAATATGGTTTAAATTAGAAAATTAAAACTCCACATATCCATATTGGACCTAAAAATACCTTGGTTTTGATGCGCTCACTGATTGCCCAACTTCAATGGTGAACAGCCCACAGGATGTCAGAAGAAAATCTTAAATGAGAGCATGGGTCGATATGTTCATCAAATTAAAGATTTTTTGTTAGTAGAGCAAACCGGATTTCAGAAGGTTCATTCTATCGAAAATGACGGAGTTTTAAAGTTAAAAAGAAGTACGTGCTAGAACCGCTTTTTAAATAAATTTCAGTTTTATTTTTTAAGGAAGAGGAATGTTTAATAAAATTTCTATTAAAGGTCAGCTGATAGGATTGTTTGTTAGTTTTATAAAAGAAATTTCAATGATTTAGGGTTTTCATAAATATTATCATTTTTTTTAGTATTGTTTTTTTTCCTTCTTTTTATTACGTAACTAGTGATTTAAATATTTTATCTACTATAAACGATTATATTATTTTACCGAGTTTTAATCTCGACTTCTCGTGCATCTGTTAGAGAGATTTATGTTTTATTACCTCAGCCTGCGTTTAATAGCTTTTATAAATTCCAGTTCCGGGCGATATGTCTCAAAACCAAAGTTTATTATAAGTGTACAACTAATCCCATCCTTCTGGTGTGCTTCAGATTACTGGAAGTGCCTTGAAACCATGTCTCACTTTTATACATTGATCTATTACTATTTTACGTCAAGTTTTAGTTTTATACACAAATCATAGCAAATATACAAACAAACTATACAAAAATAAGTTTGTTTCTACACAAAATCGCCAGAGTTTCCAATTAGTAAAATCTGATATCAGTCCAACTTGCATTACTTTTGTAGGCAATAAATACAATATGTCCGAGTTGTATGAAATAGTTAAAAGATGACAGCATACAATCTGGTTGTCGAGTGTAATTTAATTTAATAAAATTATTCCACAGAAGAAATTACATGAAATAAATCAACCCCCCCCCCCGTACAAATGAATTTAAAAACAAAACTAAGAAAATTTTGTAAATAATTTATTAATAATAATAAAACTTTAAATTAAAATTGCATCACAAATTAAAAAGGACAAATTTAATCTTATAATGATATCCATTTGTAAAAAATGACGTCATTGCATCGCAAAGGTCTTCTATGATATTACATAACTCTTTCCATGCTAGTATCTTCCCGATTCGTACCAGATATATATCAAGGATTAGAAAAAATAAACAATCTTCAATCACAAAATAAATTAAAATAATTTTACACATTTCATTTGTTCAATACAAACAACACGAGCATAAATAAGTTGTCATCCTCAATTTTTACGTTCACAATAATATTTCAAGTGAAAAATATACGACCTAGACTGGGAATCGAACCCAGGACCTTTGGTTTTACGCGTCAATGCTCTACCACTGAGCTATCCTAGTCGCTTCCCAGTACAGGGCGTAGACTTCTCACTTGACTTTAGTTGCTGACTCTACGCCCTGTACTGGGAAGCGACTAGGATAGGTCAGTGGTAGAGCATTGGCGCGTAAAGCCAAAGGTCCTAGGTTCGATTCCCAGTCTAGGTCGTATATTTTTCACTTGAAATATTATTGTAAATTCAATATTTGCTAGTAAAAACGTATAAGCGGAAAAATCAAATAATTAAAAATCTTTTACGTTCACTAAACTCAAACTGATTCCTAACTAAACAGAGTTCAGCGTCAAAGTGTTTGTTTGCAGGAACAACTGAAGATGACAACTTAGACATAGAAACGTCGTCTTTGTAGACATCTCCTCTGGACGTAAATCACAGGTTTACTAGTAAATAAATTATTGTTTCAAAATACAGCACCCGAGATAATTTACGTTAATTTATTGTTTGATGACTAAAGTAAATAGATATAAACTATAATATACGAGAGAGTTTGGTTCATTAATCTTCACATTTTGATACAATTTGAACGAAATCAGTGCAGCCGATTTTGAGAGATTGTATATTTTACAACACTTCCCGTGGTCGATTTTTGTTTTTATCGTATATAATAATAATAATATAATAGTAATAGATAAAAAAAACTATAATAGATGCTTAATTAAATTACTTACACAGCAAATAATCTACAAAGGTCATCAAACCAAACTCCATCTTTGACGCCTGTGAAGTAAATAATAAAAACGTTGAAAGTATATTGTTCTCACTTTCAAGAAAGTCAAGGAAACAGTGGCGAGATAAAAGCCTCGAATGAAACCCTCAAAGACAAAGAACTGACCTGATGAGCCATGAAGATTGGCAATTGATGAAATCGTCCAACAGGCCTTCTCAAAATCTTCGAATCTCCGTCAAGTCAACGCTTCAAACTAGATCATCTATTATAAACTTCGCTTACTTACTCTGTAAGACAAACTTCATTGTTTTACCGTTGGAAGGTTGATACAGGATGTCATCATATTTCTTTTCTTTGGTCACGCATGACAGATAGATAGGGTCACTTCATATATTATTTGTTGTGATCCACTCATTTACATATAATCCCTCTTTTTTAATAAAAAATAATTCATTAGCAACCTTCTTCTCACAGATAGGAACATAGGAAACTACTGTCTCTACTCTAAGGATGTCCATTCTTCAACAACTCTCAGGTTGACTTCCTTGTAAGTTAGGAAATCACTGAAAACCCAAGGCACATTGGTTCAGTGCATTTATCAACAAACTCCCACTGAAAAGTGTTATTCGGATGTACAAGAGAAAATGTAAAGATTTTAAACACACAGAACACCTCTCTCATGACATTCAGCTATAATTAATTTTCCAAGGTTTTATTCCTTTACCTTACCTAAGCTATTGAAGGGTTGTTATTTTTCCTTTTTTATTATTGTTATTTAAAAGCAAAAAAAAACAACTTTTAAATCATCATCGTTTTATAGAAAATATAAGAAAAAATCATACCACGAACACTTATATTGCGTCAAGATTTTGAACGATAGACTTCCACGGTCACAAACATCATTATGATCTTGTTCTTCGGGGTTCGACCGCGTCAATATTGTCTGCACGTTGAGTACTGCCGACTTTACAGGTGTCCATTTTCAAGGCTTAACAAATGTCAAGACCCAAATGCCAAATGGACATCTGTAAAGTGCCCGAAACGTCGGCAGTACTCAACGTGCAGATAATATTGACGCGGTCGAACCCTGAAGAACAAGATCATAAAGAGTTAACAAGACTTAATAGGAAAGATAATTTCACCCAAGACAGGTTGAGTGAATACCGTAATTACGTTTCTAATAAATGCTTCAGAGAATAAATTAAACTTGGTGTAATTTAATAGCATCTACTTTAAACTTGCCATATTAAAAAACTTCTGAGATTATAACGTCTATTAGTTTTAATGGTATTTTCTATAAAAGTTTTTAGTAATAAATCGTAAACAATGAACAGGAAAAAACATTTAAGTTATCAAATAGCCTAAGTATTGTGGGGGTATTCAATAGAAAACAGGGAAACAATATTTAGAAGAGCAGAAAGAAGCGTTCTTGCGTCAATTTAGTAGTGTGTAAGTGACACACTAGACGGCGTCATTGTGTTTATACTTGTTACTATGGAAACAACCATAATAAAAACAGATTAAAAAATAAGAAACAACACAAATAACAACCTATGATAAAGTTTTGAATTATTATTGATTTATCTTTCTATTTTTGTAAAGTTGTATAAGTTGAAATTATTTAGATGAATGTAAATAGAGATTTGAAAAATTAGCGGCAACATATTATTAGTCTTCAAAACTCCACATAGTGCTCCGAACCGCAGGGAAAAATAGGTAAACAATAATTTCCTCAACAATACACTGCATAGAATAACGCTTTCAATTACTTACAGTCTTTTAATTTTAGACACTCTTATGCATCGACAAATGGAGAATTAAGCTCCGATTAATAATTCAGAAGTTCGTCGTTTGTCTGTTTACAACTTTCACTAGAGTTTCCTCTTATTCACATTGAAATATCATTGGGTAATACAAAAATAAATATTTCAGAAGTTTTTATAAAACAATTTCCCGCTTGTTATATCGGTTAACCTTTTAGATATGAAAGTTGTAAGATTACAGAAGACTGGAACAGTTTTATCCTTTTGGGCTTTTTAGGGGTGAAAATATGTTTGAGTTGTGAACAGTAAATCTACACTTGTTGCCTGGATTCTATTCATGTAAATTTTGCATATACTTAATTTATTCTTACAACAGTTTGTTTCATTTTGATTCAAAAAATTAACAAATTCAAGTTTTAAAAAAATCTCGTTTCTACTAAAATTATTCATAAATGTTAATTTAGCAATGACAAATGTCATCGTGCTGACATATATATTGTAGGGGAGGAATGTAATACAACGAAATAAAACAATGACAGAAGAAATTGAATCTCAAGCCCCATGCTGCTTGTTGAGGGTTATTTATATCAATACAATCCAAGGCCTGTCTTATATTGTGAGCTGGTGTCACAAAGTTTTGTAGTATCAATATTTCACAAGTCTTTTCCTGTTACGTTTAAGCAAACTTTGACTTTTATTCTTTGCTCTCATATTTAAACAAATATTTTGCTTTTTATCTGCAAATTCTCATAAACGAAATAAAGTAAACGGGTGTTTTAAATTCTACGAAACATAGAAGTTATATAAACATGTGTTAAGGAATGTTTATATTATACAAATTATTATAATTCAGTTTTTATTTTATTATCAATTGTTTATTTAATTCAGTAAATAAACTACTCCAAGACGAGTCAAGACATTCAGAGAGTAGCAAGGGAAAGCTAATTTAAATATTCAAAACAATAAAGTCGGAATCATTTACATGTAGTCAATAGTAGTATATTTCACTACTACATCACTAGGACCAAAAGTGAAGCTTTTCAATACAAGCTCAAGTTTAACAGCCGAGGCAGGAAAATGAGCGAGGATCGAAACACTTTTTTTTGGTCCAAATGATGAACTATATTTTTCTTTATACTGCAAACAATATAAGAAAACAATTTCACAAATACTAAAATGTCACCTATTTACCGTCAAATCGATGGTAACAGCTGTTTTAACGGTTATTTACAATCGAGAGTATCGGTTGTTTTTATAGATACTTTACAATCGTTAATTAATTCGTATAAACGAAGTAACAGTTGATGACCTCGACCTCAGCTGATGTTTTTAGGTCCTAGGACTAAAAAGAACAACTTTAGCATCTCAATTCATGTAATGAAAACAGCTGTTTATGAAGCAGTATGACGAAAAAATTTATAGTAGGGTGTAACAGAATTATTTTTCAGGACGTCCTGAAACATTTTAACAGTTAAACTTACAAGAACATTGTTTTGTATCCAAGTCACATTGTTTGAAATAACAATGATTTACTTTATGTACACTCCGCCAGGTGACTTTTTTCTTGGATGCTATAGAAGAAATTGAAATTTATAAAGCATTTAAATATAATAAATGAAAAAAACAAACACAATATTTAGTAAATTCTACAATTTATTTGAGTCTTGCCGACCATGGTTTCGCCATCAACGGCATTTACAAGGCAGCTTAACAAAGACTATTAAGCAAAGGAGTCTTTGTTAAGCTGCCTTGTAAATGCCGTTGCTGGCGAAACCATGGTCGGCAAGACTCAAATAAATTGTAGAAATTACTAAATATTGTGTTTGTTTTTTCATTAAAATGGAGTTCTACCAAGTAAATTCGTTCAATAGTATAAATATAATAAAGCTTAAAGAACGATCAACTAAATTTCTCCTCGAATGCAATATATGATACAGCTATCAAAATCCAAGATACAAAACTTTAAAATTGAGACGTTACTTGTCCTGGGAGAGCATCCTATGTTCCGCGCTGTGTTATGGTGCCGTCTGTGAAATGTATTGTTTTGTTCGTGATTTTTGTTGAACTTTAATGTATTAACGATCTCAATCGAGTGAAAAAACTCTGAAGATGAAACAGACGTTCTGAAACGCGTAAGTTGTAACACCAAGAAAGAAGTGGAATATACATAAAGTAAACCATTGCCATAACAGAATAATGGTTGTGAAGCATGGGTTTTGTGACAAGCCTAAGACTGGCGGTTAAACACTTGCGAGAGGAAGAAACAGTAAGAGACAATGAAGACTGGTGAATCCAAACAAATTATGATCTAAGTGAACTACATAATGAGCCAGGTTGTACAAATTACACGAATTTTGTGACTGAGCAGCAGGCGGTGAATGAATAAAATACAACTCAAATAGAGATGTCAGAAGGTGGCCGAAAACCGATGCCTGGATAGTTTTAAAGAGGAGGAAAGAAAAGTAAGTCGTCGCAACAACAGAATAGTTATAGAAGGGAATGGAAAACAAGATTTTACAAGAACCTTAACTCCAGTAAGTAAGTTAATGAAGTAAAACTATATAGTTGATTTTTTTTCTGTAAGAATTTCAAAATTGGTTTTTATTGATTCCATTATAGAATATAACTCGTCCAAAGTCTTATCTTTCTAATTAGAAAGGCTAAAGACTACCTCCTCTCAAGTCGCTCAATATCCGTCGAGCATACATTCCTCACTGATGTAAACAAACTGACCAGCTAAATTCATAGAAACACCTAAACAAGTTTTTTTAAACAATCCCATAGTTGTATGTGATATCTCATTGGGTTACCTGACTTATTGCCCACTGTAAGTCCTGCCTGTTACGAAGAGATACTTTAGTGTTAAAACTTTAAAATTTCACAATTTAAAACTGATGCTGATTTTATTTTATTCTCTGTGACAAATTGTCAGTTTATTATTCGTTCAACCTTGAATTTTCTTGTTTATCTTGAACTCATTTATATTGATTACCTCATTTTGGATGTGAGTGAATACGAAAAAAATTATCCGTAAATGTCGGGGTTAAGGAAGTATTTCTACTCAACAAATTTCACTTCAGAGCAATGCCCCTGCAGATAAATTTCAATGCTGTGTCCGATATAAAACAATTGTGAAAATATAATGTATTCCAACACTCGTGTTGCAATAAATTATATTTCAGATTTTTATTTTTAATAAATTCCTGACTCTTACGACAATTGTGTTTTACATTATGATAAGAGATTTCAAATAATGCATAAGGATCAGTTACGCCCTTAAGGCTGTAAAAGAGTGAAATAAAATTATTGAGTTGACAACAGTAATACCCCGCTTGTATCACGTGATTCTATGTGAAAACCTTGCTAAATAAATTACTTATATAATAATGTCTCTTGATAAATAAGGTGTAGATGTGTACCACTAGGTAATTTATATATTTATCACTACATTATTAACCTTTTTTTTTTTTTAATTACGCCAAACATTAGGCTTCCGCCATTAGTTTTCTCGCAGCCCAGTACAGGTCATAGTCGGGAGAATCCCTCTTTTCCGCAAGAGCTGGACATAATTTCAGGTGCTCGCAGTCCATTTCCTGCCTATTGTTACATAAGGGACAGTAAGGGTCGCTGGTGACCCCTATCCGGTGGAGGTGTTTTTGTAGATAATCATGACCCGTTAATAGTCGGAAATTAGCAACTTGTTGTAGGCGTGGCAAGTTGATTGGTGGCCTTCCGCTCTTTTCCGTTAGACTTTCCCATTTTTTGCCTTCAGCCGATACTTTTTGTGTCGTAATGCATCTTGCTCGCAGGTAATTTTTTATGTGTCTTTTTGCGTCGTGCAACGTAGTGGGCTTGTCCGGTTGTTCCTTTCTTGCACTTGATCTTGCCAACTTATTCGCTTCTTCGTTGCCGTTTACATCAACATGACCAGGGATCCACTGGAGCACGAGCGTAGATCCACTTCCTATACATTTGTCAATAGTTCGTCTGCAACTCAGAACTTCCTGATTATCCGTCATTTCATAACTGTGGATAGATGTTATTGCCTAGATTATTAACCTAGATATAGTTCCTCCATTTTAACCGAGCTATTAAACACAAGCAGGATCTTTTAAGGCAAGGTATTGATCAATCTCCCTAATAATTATCCTTCTAATGGATGCTTGTTGGAGAGAATTTGACTAGTTGAATGTAATGTGTACTTTAATAGGTTTAAAACTTGGAGTAATTTTAAAATAAATTTATAATGCTTTACTTCTATTTAACTAGAATCATTTTTTCAGTAATATATAATGCAAAATGAATACAGATCAAATATTTTAAGTTACCAGAGTTTTGTGATGGACAAATTTTATCTCTTTAGAAAATAAGTAAACAATATTTGTAAGAGCAGAAAATGTGTCTATTTAGTAGTGTGAAAGTGACAAGTGACAAAAGCACAATCTTGTTGTCATTGAAAAAATAGAATGATAATAAATAACAAAGCAGATTTAAGAATAACCAAATACTGTGCTGTTTTGACTTATAACTCATTCGTAGTTTTGTGCATGTGTTTTATTGTAAGAATGTAAATAATGATCTAAAAATGTTAGCTACTTCCATATTAGCAGACAAATATAGCTGATTTTATTTTCCTGAAACCTTTGTTAATCTCCTGTATTATACTAATAATATTTTACGCCAAATCAGATGTGCCACAAATAGTATAAACAGAAATTGACTTCAGCGTATCAGCTGTTTGTTCTCACTCAAAACCAGTGTAATACCGACCAGCTGAGTTAAACAGCTTTCACATCTCACAAGTTTTCTCAGGTTACTTTAATATTTATTAACACATTTCACTTTCACATGCTTTCTGCTGCAAATTCCAACTTTCACGAAAATGTGTCTTGTATTGTTTTAGAGTTTTCTGGAATAATGTAAATATTTTAAACTAAACCGTTGCACTTTTTCACAATGTCGAGTTCTTTTTTGTTTTTGGGGTCTCCAAGTGTGTGTGTTACAATGCAACCTCTCTGCCGTATGTGCAGTGTTCTACCGCCCAAACAGGTGGACCGATTTTAATAAAATTTATAATTTTGGTATATTTTTCTATATCAAAATTTTCGCGTAGAAATAAAACACAAGTTTCAAAAAAATTGGTTGATTCTCATTAAATTTTGCTCAATATTTGCCAACTCCAAAAAAAAAAACGCCGCTTCGTGAAATATCGGTAAAAAAACAAATAATGACATTTAAATGTTATAATATACATATTTTCTTTTTTTATTTACCTTAATCCCTGGTAAGATTGCATGAATAAAAAAAATTGCAGTTGATGATTAATTGGCAAAAACAAAAATCAATCTTAACCTCCATCATTAAAAAGCTCGATTTGAATCAAATACTATTTACACCGAGAAGTCAGTTTAATAATACTATAACACAAACTAAGCCAGATTAAGCCCTTATTTAAATATATATAATTTGTCAAAATATATCATTTTCACTGTTTGATTGATAACTACAGAACAGACAATTTCTTGACGATTAGTTTTTGTTTGTTTTTATTTTATTGTGTGTTGTGTATTGTGAAATGTTTTTCACCATTAATTTAGTAATAATTCACTACTGTAGAAAACCAGGCGTGGATATCACTGGGTAGAGAATTTAAAGCTACATTAAATAAGCAGTTGTAGGAGGCTTGAAAAATTATGTTCGAAATACAATTGCAAAATTTTAAAATCAGCTAAACAAATTTTTCAATGAAAAAAACAAACACAATATTTAGTAAATTCTACAATTTATTGAGTCTTGCCGACCATGGTTTCACCAACAACGGCATTTACAAGGCAGCTTAACAAAGAATTTACTAAATATTGTGTTTGTTTTTTCACTAAAATGGAGTTCTACCAAGTACCTTTTGTCAATAGTGTAAATCATATAAATTTATCAATGATTACAAAATAAGCTTACACAAGAAATTTTAAAAAAATCAAACCAAATTCTTTACTTTTAAAGCGTTCACAAACACATATCACCACGTACTAAGTTTAGTTGGCTGAAAATAGTTTTAAGAATAGAAAGAATTGTTCAAAACTAACAGAGTCAGCTTGTGACCTTTGTTTGGAAAATTAAAGATTATACCTTTAAGGCATTTCTGTGTTTATAAAGTTTTTTTTTTAATTTTTATTATTTTCATGCTGTTACATACAATAAATATTCATAAAAAAAATTAATTAATGAAATAATGAAAAAAATATCGACTATTGTTGACGGTAAGTCGTATTAAAATATTTAGTATTGATCAATAGTCGGAACGGCGATAACTAATATGTGTCAACAAAATAATCCTCTATAAAATAACAAATTTATTAAGTAGCAGAAGGAAAATTAGCTGTCCCTTTGGAAAATATCCTGCTGTGGGGATATTTAATTATTATATTCTCATTTAATTATAAGAGGGGAAAAGAAAACTATTACTGTGCCATCTAACCTTTTTATAATTCTGCATTTTTATCTGAAGTCGATACACACACATACACTCATTACAAATATATTCTAGTTAGACAACACGCCGTTTTATATTAAGTTATAATTTTAAAAATCCCTTCAATATTATACTGTTTACAACCAATCCTTCAAATCTTAAAGAAACTCTTTTTTTATATTTGACGGAAGGACGTTACAAATTCTAGGACCTGTGTATAGAAAACATTTTATAAAAAGAGTTATACCTAAGGTAATATTTTGTTTAGGGTATATAGTCTGGTAATTTTACAGAACAATAATTATAATTTTGGAGTCCCTGCTTAGAAGCATAAAGCACTTAATAATTCCTTTTTCCAATAATTTTATAAATGAATATAAATGCGTTCTAAAAGTGATTTCCATTTCTAAAATCACAACTAACATATTTTACTAATTTTTACTCATACAATTGCACCAACATTATTTAATAAGCTACTGAATACAATAAAGTTATGTGTCGAAGAGAATGCTTCCTCTAAGAAAAGTTTTTAAATGGTTGCTGGACATGAAGGAGATTTGCTGTTTTATCTCTTTGGTTACGACCTCAGTGATGAAATTTTATTTTTAATGTGTGTTATTATGTTTAAATTTAAAGTTATTATAAGTATATTTCGTATTATTTGTGTATATTATTAATTAGGGTTTAATATATATGACTTTGTGCTTTTATCTTCGTGGAAAAAAAGAAGAAATAAAAGTCATTATTTATTTTTTGTAACTTTGTATATTTAGTTTTAATTATGGTGGTGTGTGCAACAATTGAACTCCTTAAATGACTATTTTCTCCTTTTTTTCTAAACATTTATTGTTGTCCAAAGAGGTACCTAATTTGTTTTCTTTCATGTAAACATTTTGTATTTTGTTGTTGCTGTAAACTAAAGAAACTAAATTATGAATTTTACTTACAGTATGCTAAAGATTTGTAAATTACTTCAGTTGGAATCGGTTAAACCGTGCACAAACGAAAAACATGATTCTCTTAAAAAGAAATCAAAGTGATTATTTTTTTTTTTTACGTTTATATTTATTATTGTGGTGTGTGCAAAAGGAATCTCCTTAAATGGATTTTTTCCCCTTTTTATATAAATGTGGTAATCTCTAAACATGTATTGTTGTAAAACGAGGTACTTAATTTGTTTTCCTTTAATATATAAATGTTTGTATTTGGTTTTTGCTGTAAACTAAGGAAAATAAATTACGAATTACATACAGTATGGTAAAAATTTGCTAAATTACTTCAGTTGGAATCGGTTCATATTTCAAAAGGAATATTCCAAGAGCTGTATTTTCTACATTATAAAATCACCAACAAGGAAACAAATACAAACAGCTTCATAAAATCCCAACTACAATCCCATCAAAAGATAATCGTATTAAATCCATGGCAGGTGTTTTGGTGTGTTAAAATATTAATTCCACAAGACTGGTCAAAGCTTTGTTACACTTTGCTAAACATCGCTATAGTGTAACAGCCCTAAGAAGGCACTTGTGCCCGGTGCGGGGCGGTAGAGGAAGAGGTGGATTATGTTGTAAAATAACACCGTTCCACAAACATTGACTTTGCCTCCGAATCGCCAGCTACCTGAGACTTGCCCTCCTCGCACCCCTTAACGTTTACTTCGAGAATAGTACAGCGTTTTCACTCGATCTGCGAAGTGCCTTCTTAGGCCTGTTCCACTATACATGAATAGTATATGTCAACAAGTATTGAGTCAATATTTGGTGTAATCAGTAAATTGCACCGCCTTTCCCATTCAGTCATCGACGACAAAATATTATTTATTTATTTCATTTCACTGCATTACACCTGATTGGCTAACATTTAGACTGTTGTAGGTAGGCAGCTTGTCCTCAAATAACAAATATTTACAGTACTATAATCAATAATAATTAACATTACATAACTAAGAATAAAATTAGTCACAATAGATCATATCAGTCCATTAATCTTTTCTACATTTTTTTTTACTCTCAAAATATAGAACAAAAGTTCAAAAAATAAATAAATATCTTTAAAAATAAACATTCATATAGATGAGCACATTGCATTCACACACATAACAATAACAAACAAAAGCAATAAACATAATAGTAACAAATATATACATGATTGGTAATTTCTCAGATTTTACCTGTAAAATACACATTATATAAGATATCTAGGAGGAGATAATTTGTATTACAATGTGTTCTCTCCAGCAAGAGTTTTCTTTTTTAATAGTGATATTTCTAGTATCTTAAATGAAGAATTTAACTGATTTTAAATTTTGATGCTATTATATAAAGGACTCCTTTCCAGCAGGGTAATCCTGTGAATTGGGTACCACATTGCTTCCCTGTCCTTGTGCCATAATTGTAGTGCATACAATTTTCTGCAAATAACTGCTTGTGACAATGCACAAAACATAAGACTTCAAACTATGTCATAACATCTCAAGTGTAATTTTGTATTTTTTTTTTATTTCGAAGGTCAAGAAGGACTTTACTGAGCCATAATTTGCTTTTACGTTTGTTTATTCCTTTTTACGCGGCTCCATAAAAGGTGATTTTGTTTTTCTATTGATAATTCCTGAAATGACTTTTCTTGTGGAGATGGCAGCAGTTTGTGTCCTTTAGCGATATAGTTGAGAATAATTTGATCAAAACTGAATTCTAAATGACGAATTTGAGAAAATTTAAATATTGTGTTTTAGTTTGTAATACTTGTGTGGCTTCAGCATTCCAATGACGCGTCTTTGGTTAAGCTGCAGTCTTAGAGAGAAAGGTAAAATTAAACGGATTAAGACAACGGTCTGTTTCAAACATTTATTTGTACAACACGTACCGCTGATATTACTGATAAAAATTATATGCAGATATTTGTGTATAAAAAATAATACACAAAGTTATCAAGTGAAAATAATATAAAACATGGCTGACATGAATAAGCCAAGACAGTCTAGTTTCCTTACTATAGTATACAGAAACTAGAAACTGACTTCTAACATCATGTTGTTTGTCGATAAATCAAATACTAGTAACACATCCAGATACAACTGAATTGGGAAAGTTTAGCCAATATCTGTCGATAATATTCTTTGCGAGGATCCACATAACAAATAATGGATTAGCTCCAATCAAAGACTTCTCATTTCTTTGCTGTCCTTCTTAAAAGCATTATAGTTTTCAAGACCCTCAATTGGATTTAAAAAATAATGACATTCTATCTATAATTAATTGTCAACAATTAAATGTTCAGGATTTTTATTTTGATGTGATGTGGTCCTAGAATCGGTTGTCCTGTATACATACAATCCAACTCCTTAACTTGGGATTTATGTGTTTTAATTAATTAATGTTTGTTACTATGATCAGTGTGTATTTTGTGAATAATAGATTAAAGGATTTGTCACTCACTAATATAACTTAAGAAGCTGTCATAGAAATACATGTAACGTAATAAAACTACACAGGTAAAGGGGACAAAGCTCTAAATAAAACACTTCTTACTATATTAAAACTCATGGCGTCAAATATAAACTAGACTAAAGTTGCACAAAAGCTTTCCATGAGTCGTGCTGACAATCGCTTTTATCTTGTACATCACTTTTTGTAATATATACTATACTACCGACCATTACTAAATATTTTTATATTTAGTTAAATAGAAAACTTTTAAAAAGTTTGGTTAGGTTATGTTTGGTTATAGTCTCTACTCAGATAATTCATTTAGAATTCTGTCTCTTTAACTATTGCAGTCATTATTAGCTGACAAGTTGTTATTTAGTTTGAAATATCAATAAAAAGCTTTACCCAAAGTTATGTAATGAACTTAAAAGGGATGAAACCTTTGGCTTGCCTCTAACAGTAGATTTAGAGAAGTAAACAATACAAAGCTTTTACTGCTTTGCTTTATATTGTTAAGACCGTCGCCAACTGAGCCAACTATCTTTAGTTACTTTTCTTCAAGGAAAAACTTCATTACTCTGCGTCTTAAACATCAATTTTAAAGTTTCCAAGTTGGCGACAAAACACTTCTAAGGTTCACGCAATGTCAAGCACCTCTATCTCTTCAAACTTTAGGTGACGTCACAAATGTACTTTAAAAAAACCTAATACATAAAGTTATTAAGAGAAAAATATATATAAAACATGGCGGACATGAAGAAGGCCAACATAATCTAGTATCCTTACTTAGATCTATTATATCCAGAAACTAGAAACTGACTTTTAACAGTCATGTTGGATGTCGATAATAAATTACTAGTAACACATCCAACTAAATTGGGGAAGTTTAGTCATTATCTGTCAATAATGTTGATTGCTATACTTCAAGAGGATCCACATATCAAATAAGGGATTAGCTCCAACCAAAGACTTCTCATTTCTTTGCTGTCCTTTTTCAAGCTTTATTGTTTTAAGGTCCTCAAGTGCATCCAAACATCTTCAATTAAAACAATCAGGTAAATATGAATGTCATTCTATGTATATATAATTGTAGGCAATAAAATGTTCAAGATTGGTCCTGGAATCGGTTTTTCCTGTTTGTCCTACATACGTACAATCACAACTCATTAACTTGCGATTTATGTTTTATTTAATATGTGTGTCATTATGATCAATGTGTATTTTGTGAATAATAGATTGATGAATCTGTCACTCATTAACATAACTGAAGAGAAATACATATATGTCTGTCAGTACTGATTTTATAGATTTTCACTTTTTCTCCTAATTATCTATGCGCATGTCTTTAGTTACTTTTCCCCAAAGAAGGAAATAAAATGTAACCTCATTACTCTGCGTCTCAAACATCAATTTTAAAGTTTCCAAGTTGGTGACAAAACACTTCTAAGGTTCACGCAATGTCAAGCACCTCTATCTCTTTCACACTTCAGGTGACGTCACAAATGTACTTTTAACTTTTGTTTGCTCATTCGTTCCAAACGTCCTAAAACATTTCAGAAATTTGAGTCTGGAATTTCAACTCATTTAATACTTTACTTTTGACTTTGATGTTCTTATCGCCTCACTTAGTATGTTAGTTTATTGTTTGCACAGAAACACAATATACTATTTTAACAGAACTTGTTACTCTTTCACATTAGAGTAGAATTGAACTTAATTTTGATTAGATAATAATTCAACATTTCCATAAATTTGAAAAATCAAACCAAACATTTATTTTTAGTACTAAAATCAACTTTTAATATGTAATTTTACCAATAGTACCAATATTATTCTGTCCAAATAACAAATTTAAGCTCATTTTCTTATTTTTATTTCATACAAATTCGATTGTTCCTTGTTATTTCATGTTTAATTAAATGTAAATATAGTAATAAAGCACTGTTTTTCACAAATATAGACATTTTTAAATACATTTTCGTATTTAAAATAATATTTATCTTCATTAATAATGTATTTAATTCACAATATTCAGTGTAATTATTTGTCTATAAATTCCTTAAATTATGTCAAATTTAACCGAATCCCTTAATGATAGTTTGTATTATTATAAAATTGCTAAAATATGAGGACTTTATATAATTGATCAGAATTATTTTACAGTACATCACCTCCCTATTTTATAGTTTATAATTTAACTTTCCAACCCATACTCTTGTTTTCAGGTATTTCCTAACTAACACTTCGTTGTTTGAGTGGGAAATGGCCTTGTGTATTTATAACGAAATAAATATATCTATATAAATATCACAAAAAAAAACACTAATAGACTTTTCATTTGAAAATAAACTTAATATCATTACGTCACATATGTGATTACACCATACAGGTTCACTCTTAGCTTAAAATTAATTTTGTCTGCACATTATTGTACATTTGGGTTGATTCATTGTTTAAGATTTCAACACTATCAGCGTTTACATTTAGTTTTGATTATTTAAATTACTTTCTATTTGTGATGTATTTACCATTTAGCATGTAGGACAATAGGAACATATTTAGGTTAATTAATTCCGAAATAATCTTTGTTTGCTTGTCTAGTTTTGAAGGAAAGAGGATTCTTGATTGTAATAAACAATATCTAAGATTATTGAATTATGTTATTAAGCTTTGGAAGGCCTATTCCCATCTCACAGGTCTTTTCATTTTATTTTTTTTAGGTAATAATGTGAATTAATTGTTGGAACATTAGGCAGTAAGTTCCAAATAAAAATAATTAATCCATACATACATTGAATATAACATAGAAAATGTTACATGAAACATTATCATGTTTTGGTTTATAGTTTAAACTACATTGTGATCACATAATATTAACAAAGTAAGTGGGCATAGAAACAGTCGATATCAAACCGTTGGCTAACACCCAAACACCAGAAACTTTGTTTATGAACACAGAAGATAAATAATATATTTCATTTAAAACCCACGAGTTGAATACACAAAGTCAGGTCCAAGGTAATAAATTTAAACAGATATGAAATGACAATACATTTGATAAAACCATTGGGGAATTGTTTTATCAGTTCTGGATACGTCAATGAAATATAAAGTTGGTATCACAATAATTCATATTGTCAGAGGATTTAAAATCAATGCAGTAAAAACCACTTTGATGTAATATTCCAAATATACAATAATTATTTACTGAATAGTGGTTTTTAGGTTTAAAATTTAGAAATTCAAAGTCAAAAAAATTAATTTTCGAAATAACTAATTCATTTAGAATTCTGTCACTTTATTTATCTTAATCATTAACAGCTGACAAGTTATTATTAAATCTGAATTGTCGATAAGAGGCTTTACGCAAAGATAGGCAATGAAGCTTTGTCTTGAAGTTTCTTTGAACTTGAACAATTAACTTCTACAACAGTTTGTGTCAGAAAATCTTCACTACCTTACTTCACTTTATAAGGATATTTCAAAATAATTAAAATTATAATATGAAAAAATAATAATAATAATAAACGAAATTGGGTGTATAATAATGATAATGGATCCAATTGATAGTATCAATATTATTCTGACAAAATAACCAAATAAATCTTATTTAATAATTTTTATTCCACACAAAATCGTTTTACCTTTTTATTTCGTATTTAATAAATATAACTACCTACATGCATTTTATAATATAATTGGATATTTAAAAAAATATTTATCTTCATTGATAATTTATTTAATTCACAATGTTCAGTGAATGTCTTTAAAATTCCTGAAATTACATCAAATTTAACCGAATCCGTCAGTGACAGTTTGTATTATTATAAAATTGCTAAAAAATGAGGACTTTTTACAATTGATAAGAACTATATTACAGTACATCACCTCCCTATTTTATAGTTTATAATTGAACTTTCCAATCCACACTCTTGTTTTTCATGTATTTATAAATAACACTTCGTTGTTTGAGTGGGAAATGGTCTTGTGTATTTATGACGAAACATTTCCACTATAAATATCAAACAAATACGCTCGTAGACTTTTAATTTAAAAAGAAACTTAATATCATTACGCCATACAGGTTCACTCTTAGCTTAAAATTAATTTTGTCTGCACATTATTGTACATGTGGGTTGATGGATGGAAGAGCGCGGTCTACAGATGGCAGTCCAAAAAACAGAGATTGTCCTCCTCACAAAGAAAAGGATAAACCCACTGATATCGATGAGAGTGGGAGACCAGTCAATAGTAGCTAAACACGCTATAAAATATTTAGGCGTAATGCTTGATAACAAACTTTCCTTTTTTGAGCAAATCAGAAGGGCTTCAGACAAGGCAGCAATTGTAACTGCGTCCCTGAGCAGACTTATGTCTAATATAGGAGGTGCAAGAGCGAACAAGAGGAGAATACTGATGACGGTTGCTCAATTTGTTATTCTTTATGGAGCAGAGGTATGGGCTGACGCGGTGTTACAGGAGACGTACCGTAAACTGATAGGCTCAGTACAAAGGAAAGGGTCTCTGAGGGTGACGACTGCATATCGGACAGTCTCAGAAGTGGCTGTACAAGTAATTGCGGGTATTGTACCAATTGATATTTTAGCCTAAAAAAGAAGACGGATTTTTAAAAGGAAAGAAGAAGCAGAGCCATCGAAGGTAAAAAAAGAAGAGCGAAAAAAATCAATAGAAACCTGGCAACTGAGATGGGATGGCGAAACCAAGGGCAGATGGACGGCTCGTCTGATAAAGAAGATAGAACCGTGGATTAATAGGAGGCATGGTGAGGTGAGTCATTATCTGACCATGTTTTTATCAGGGCATGGGGTTTTTGGGGAGTATCTCAATAAAATGAAAAAAAGGGACAGCCCAGAATGCTTGTGGTGTGGCAAACAAAAGGATGACGTCCTTCACACGTTTTTCGAGTGCAAGGAGTGGGATACGAAAAGGCAACAACTGATAAGAGAAGTTGGAAATATAACTCCAGATAATGTGGTGGAGATTATGCGTCAGAGTAAATACACCTGGGAAAAGGTGGATAAATTTGTAGAGGCAATTGCAGTAGTAAAGAGAAGAAAGTTCAATGATTTTTAGGTATTAGAGATCTGTTAGCATGACACCCACTTTGAAGAATGCTGAATAGGCGATGCCAAAGCGAGAGGTCAAGAGGAAAAGAGGAGGTTTTTTAGTCGGTAAGAGTCCGGCACAACCTGGGCAGGGCCCGGGTAAGAAAAGGTCCATGATGGATTTTTCCTTCTCTATATAAAAAAAAAAAAAAAAAAAAAAATCTGGGTTGATTCAATGTTTAAGATTTAAACACTAACAGTGTTTACATTTGTTTTTGTGATTATTTAAATTACTTTCTATTTGTAATGTATGCATGACAATAGGAACATATTTAGGTTAATTCCGAAATAATCTTTGTTTACTTGTCTAGTTTTTAAAGGAAATTGGTTTTGTTTTTAATGAAAGTCAGATACTCGATTTTATCAAACAATATATAGGATTAATTAAGTGACCAAGAAGAGTAAACACAAGACAAAGCTGTTAAAGCGATACTTGAAATAAAAATCAAGAAGTAATCAAAGCTAAATTTTACCTTTTAAAATACGAGTGAAAAATAATGTTACTCTCTTTTTGAAATGACATCACACACAATTCTTGGAAATGTTTTGTTATCGCTAAGGATTTCATCGCTAGCATTTCTTCCCTAGAGAGAGAAATGTCACTACATATTTATCATGTAATTTTCCTCTAATAATGAAAAGATGTCTTTCATTCTATAAACAAACAATAGCACTCACAAACTTGTCACTCTTATGGAACTCAATTACGTCACACATTTGCTGACGTCATAAATGCTTATATCCCGCTTAAAATGTATTATTTTTCTAAACACTGAGGTTTGTTTGGATGTTTGCAGTATTTTTACCCGCACACTCTGTGTAATTTCACCTGCATAATTGGTTTCGATTAACTATTAAGGATTGTGGAATTGCTAAAAATATATAATCTAGTTTTATTCGTTACTCATATATTTTGGACATTTATTTTTATGATTTTACAGATAAAATCTATTTATTTTTCTGCGGCAATTTAACATCCAATATCTCAAAAAAGGAAGATTCGATTTCAACAAAAAATGTAAGGATTAATACCGAGTGACGTCACTTGGATTATTTAGAATGTTGACTAAATCAAGCTGAAGATGACATGTGACTTGGTTGGAATTTAAATATATATACGTAAGAAACATATGTGTGTAAATATATACGTAAGTAATACAGGGCTTGACAAAAATAACTTAAAGTCAATATATTATTATAAATAAACTATGGTTACCTTGAGTGGAAGTTGACCAGATGGGTTGGTATCCAGCTGCTCAGAACACACAAATTTTGTAAGTTTTATTTTTTTAGATGTATTAACTAAAAAAACTATAAATTCTTTGTCAATATTATGATTAAAATAAACCGTTTAAAAGCAAGTAAATTCATTCATAATTTTTTTTTTTTTAGTTAGTCAATAAGACAACATGTAAAAGACAAATTGTTCACTGATCTATCAGAAATGTTTTCAATAAATACTTTGAATACATTTTTCACACTGACAAAAAGAACATACAATATCTTGGGACTAATAGATATAGTTTACAATAAAAGGAATTAGATATCAATAATCTATTTCTTGGAATTGTGATATAACGAACCACTGATTGCTTTATGTATTTCATTTAACCCTGTATCGCTCTATCTGAAATAAATAACTTTCATTATATTATTATCTAGAGAAATTTCATTTGAACCCAAAATAAGGTCTTAGAGAAACTAATTCTAACCTAGAAACCTAACCTAACCTAACATAATTCCTCTGGGTGGTCTCCTTTATTGAAAGGTGTATTTATCTTATAAAACTGTATTATATGATGAAGTTATCCTTAATAAAAATGGAGGTTTATAAAATGAAATAAATGTTACTAGCCTATCAAAACATTTTTTTCAAATATTTCATTTGAACCTCCGCACAATCACTAATAATTGTATATTTACTGTCACCAACAAACTCCAAGAGGGTTATGCTAGCTATTACTGTATTTATTATTATTATTTTCTAATGCAGCGGTAATAAAATTAATTATCGCTTTTACATAAATTTGACATGGTGGCACCTAGTTTTTACTGTAGTTCACTTTAATATTACGTATCACTTGATTGGGTTGGGATTAAGAATTTTGAATTGTCAGCAAAAATCCCATTTTTGGTGGAGTAAAGAAAATCGCAATATAGTGATAAAAAATAGCTTCTGCAGTCTTAATATATATATTTCTTGAATTTCAATATTTTGTAATCAAATGTTAATAATTTGAGTCGTGTGATAACTTCTGTAAGCTCAGTGCACTTCAGCATCGATTATGAAGAAAGATTGAAACTTCAATTATTAGGTAAAGGGATTTTGTTGAATGATTTTAAGGCTACAGGCTTCTCTGGAATAAGATTAACCTATATCCACTCATGTTTATTAAAAGAAAGACTTGTGTTTTAGTGACATCCATCATTTTGAAAGAATATACGTCATTAGAAGTGTAGGTTAAGTTAGGTGACATTTAAACATCTGCCATTTTGAAATAACGAAGGTCATTAGAAGGTACGGTTAGATTAGACTAAGTTAAGTTAATTTAAGTTAGGTTAGGTAACGTTAAAAGTTTGTCATTTTGAAATAATGAACATTAATAGAAGGTTAGGTTAAGTTAGGTGACATTGAAGCATCTGCTATTTTGAAATAATGAAAGTCATTAGAAGGTTAGTTAAGGTTAGGTGACATTAAAGCATCTGTTATTTTGAAATAATGAAAGTCATTAGAAGGTTATGAACCAAAAAGTGACTTCTTAAATTAGATCAATTTTCTTATTATTATTGAATATTGAAAATATATTTAAACATTTTCAAATAAACAAAGTAAATATATTGGACATCTCTGCTGCACATTTAGCATAATTTTTTGTAACTAAATGTAGCAAAAAATATATTTGTATGCAATTCTTGTCTCACATTTTGTTAGGAAACAAAATATTAAGGGGGAAATCACATAAAGTGCACGTGGTCATCGGTCGGATTTTATTTTATTGTTACATTCACGTTTCAACTTTGTTTAAATTTATTGCACGAAATAACGTTTTATTATAAAACCTGCTGTCCACATGACAAGTGGAGAGACAATGGGACAGTAATAAAACTAACTTAAAACTCAGGATCTATTATTTTCTAATAAAAGCACGTGAGAGTAGAAATAAAATGTGACTTGTCAGTTATGAACACAAATTGCATTGGACAACTTTTAACTTATTTCTTCGAATACAAAGAAGTTATTTAGGTTGAACAAAGTTAAAGCATAGTGAACTTTAGCTTAAGAGATAAAGTTGACTGAAATTTAACTAAAGTTGCTATTATTAACTGGAGCTATTGTATCAACAGTCTAACAAACTATAAAGCGCAATATAGCACTTTATTAATTGACGATATTAATCGAGAAAGGGTTATATTGTTAAGTTGGCAGTACTGATGTTAAACAGTGCATTATGTAAAATAGCGAGCAGTAAGATTCATCATTTAAGTCTTTACACAAAATATATTATATCTAGAAAATACTGATTGTTAACAAAGAATAAACCATTTATTACAGGTTTAAATAAAGATGAAATAAGGGGTTGTCTACAAAAATGGTTTGTCATCAACAAGTTTGGTCTTGTATGATGTAAAGGTTACCTGAACACAAGGATTGTGTACTAGATAATGTATAATACGAAGGATTTTTATTAGGTAAGGTCCAATTTGAAATTTTTTTAAATCTGGAAAATTTAAAAAACTTTATTACCAAGAAAAAAACTATTGTTTTAAATCCTACATAGACACCTTTAAACCAGTGACTATTTTTTAAGTTGTAATTATCGTCAAACTTCTGCTATGCAAATAAGAATTTAATATAAAGAAAGAAATATAATTTTTCGGAGTTAGGTTCTAAGGGTTCGAAAATTTAAAAGTTTAATTCAATTAAAGTTATTAGGTTAAGTAAATTATGTTAGGAAGAACTCATGTTAACAAAGCTCAGAATGACCCAACTATTGTGAAACAATTAAAAAAATGTTGAAATGCTTGACTTGCAACGAAAGTAGGGCACCAGAAGCAACAAAAGATATATATAAACAGCCATCACAATATGGAGGGGATTTTTTGGGAGCTTGGAAGATACACGGCTGTGTCGCTAGCCGTGGTGGTAGATAGCCCAGGGAGCTTAATGAAAATGAAAATGAAAATTTATTTATTTGACCCTCTTTTATACACAATTTTAATAGGAAAAATTTGACAATCTTATATGCTTAATAATAAAATAGACAACTGTTCACATTATAAAATGTAATACATATAAAATAAAATTCATAATAACATAATAAACAATAATATTAATAATAATAATAACAATAATAACAAAAAATAATTCCTGCTGTATTACAAGAAAATAGCAAAGGGTCACTTCATCCCGAGGTTAACACCTGTTTGGGATGAAATACTCTATACATTTCTAACAATATAGCTCGATGGGAGAGAAACAATGTGACCGACCAGTCCAACCCACATATACACACACAAATTACATTTAGAAAACTAGGATTTGGCTTCTATGACAAACCATTTCAAATCAACATAAAACACTAAAAAAATAGAAATACAATAATAAAACTATACACATACATACACATACATATACATAATTCACACACACACTTCTACCATTCATATTACCGGTGAAGAAGAGACGTAATTCTTGGACGGAAGGACAATAGCCCAGGAAATCTGACTCTAGGACAGGAGGACAAAGGAGTTGTCCATAGCTGATACTCTACAAAAAGTAAGCAAGCAGTTTTATTTATAAAGTCACCAGTAAATGAAATCAGTAATCTCATTTGTAATAAGAGTAACAATAATTGGAATACTTGTGGGTTTTGAATAATGAATATTTAGTTTAAGTATTGCTCCTTTTGTATTTGTGCTTAATTGAGAGAAAAGGAAAGTGAATTCATGTCAATAATAAAGTTAATAAAATACTGAACCACTGATTTTTAATTGAAATTAAAGAACCCAGGCAGTTTTGAGGGGCCGTTCCTAACAATATATATATATATATATATATATATATATATATATATATATATATATATATATATATTCCTAACAATATATATGTATATACACACACACACACACACACCACTTTATCCATATTGCCAACTTACCAACTTATTAAGGATGCTTTATTAACCAAGAAAAGGAGGTTTCAGTATACAGATAGAATTCTCTGGGTTTCAAATACTTTTGGAACTTTGCTAGGACGATTACAACATCCAGGCACTCAAAATCCTCAGTGCTTTGGGTGTCTAATGTATTGGGAAACCACAACAAGACTTTTAATACACGTTTAATTTTGATAAATTTTATAACTAACCCAGTGTCTTGCTTCAGTTCTATGTATTCCAAAAATTAATTTAAACACTATTCAATCAGATATTGCAAATATTTTTAACTACAAAAATGTATATTCAGTTTGATTTTTTGTAAGCTTAAAAGTTATTGTAAGAATTTATTCATCGATTTAAAATTGATGACTGTCCCAAACCTTTTCATATATAAGTGTCTGTTGCTAGTGTGTGTATATATATATATATATATATATATATATATATATATATATATATATATATATATTTCCTGGAAATAGTAGATCTTCCACACATATTCAACGCCAAATAAGGAAGTTAAACTACCCAAAACATCAGCTTTTTATCTTTGAAAAAACACCGGTATAATAAACTACCTATAGGTGTAACAAAATGACTTTAACACAAAGAACGTTTTACTTGGTTCAAGAATATCTGGATGACAATTTCTAGCTCTTAAAAGTTTTTGTTTTATTTTGTTAATAAATGGGATCTTGGAGAAAATACATTTTGAATACTGATGTTTGTTCTAGATTAGAATAGTTATTGAAGTATTGTATTTTCTTTCACTTGTAAGTTTGTGATTAGTGTAATAATTAATGAAAATGACTTGTAATTGTTCAATGTAATTTGGAGTGCTAACATTGATTCTTCACTTTTTTCTAACCAGTATCGTCTGGTTTTGTAAAATGTTACGTGAAATAATTTATTTCAATTTCTATTTACAACAGAATTTGAAAAGCGTGTCGCTTTTATTCTTATTTAATTTGATAAATTAGAAAATATTGCCACCAGAACTGCAAATGTTCTACAATATTGTCATCTTGTCTTTCCTAGTCTTTGTACAGATGTAATAAACCTTTATTAAACAATAAAGTTAAACCACGTCCACCCATGAATGTAACAATAAAATAAAAGCTGGCTTGTGGACTATGTGTGTATTATCTTTCACTACGTCTTCAATTCTGATTTTGTATAACAAAACACAATAATTTCTATTGATATTGTTGTAAAAGTGGATTGACAAATTTATTCACCAAATGAATGAAAATACTTTTTTTCCACAAAACCTAAAGTACATGTGCAAAACAAATATAACGACGTTTCAATGATTAAGTCATCATCTTCAGTTTCTCAGTAATTGAAAAGTTGTGTTATATTTTTTTTCACAAATAAAGTGTTTTTTGTGGAAAATTGTTTTATTTATTTCGTGATCAAAGTTTCCACAAGCTCAACTCGTTTGCGTCACATTAAATATCTCGCATTTTATTTTGAGCAATTATGTAATCATAACCTCAAAATTTTCTTAATAATAAATTAAAAACAGCTGTTTAGAGAAATTATATAAAAATTAACGTTCCGTTAGGTTTTGTAAACTGATTACTAGCGGTTTGATTAATTTAGTTTAGTATAATGTTTCATGGTTTACTAACATTATTATTAAATATTTTTCATAAAACACATGTTTATAATATTCTATATATATATAAACATATAGATCAAAACGATCAAAACAATAAGTCAAAACTAACTGACTGATCACACAATTTCTGGATATAAGAAGTTTAGAGCTTGAATTTTTTTAACATGGTTTGCTGTAGGTCTGTAGACGCGTACTAAGAAAGGGTTTTGAAAATGTTCCACTCCAAGGGTGTTTTTTACCTCTAAAGAATATCTCTAGATCAAAGAAGCCTAGAACTGTGAATTTTTTAACATGCTTTGTTGTAGGGCTGTAGGAGCGTACTATGAAAGGGTTTTGAAAATGTTCCACTTCAAGGGTGTTTTTATCCCTAAAGCATATCTCTGGATTCAAGAAGCCTAGAACTATGATTTTTACCATGCTTTGGTGTAGAATTGTAGACGCGTACTATGAAAAGGTTTTGAATTTGTTCCACTTCAAGAGTGTTTTTTATCCCTAAAGCATATCTCTGGATTCAAGAAGCCTAGAACTATGAATTTTTTTTTCATGATTTGGTGTAGATCTGTAGACGCGTACTAAGAAAGAGTTTTGAAAATGTTCCACTCCAAGGGTGTTTTTTACCCCTAAAGAATATCTCTAGATCAAAGAAGCCTAGAACTATGAATTTTTTAACATGCTTTGTTGTAAAGCTGTAGGCGCGTACTATGAAAGGGTTTTGAATTTGTTCCACTCCAAGGGTGTTTTTACCCCTAAAGCATATCTCTGAATTGGAAGCCTAGAATTTTTTTTCATGATTTGGTGTAGATCTGTAGACGCGTACTAAGAAAGAGTTTTGTAAATTTTTCACTCCAAGGGTGTTTTTTACCCCTAAAGAATATCTCTAGATCAAAGAAGCCTAGAACTATGAATTTTTTAACATGCTTTGGCGTAGGGCTGTAAGAAAGGGTTTTGGAAATGTTCCACATCAGGAGTGTTTTTTATCCCTAAAACAAGTATCATAACTTTGTTATTTTTGGGTCGTTTTTGATCAAAATTGATCTGTTGCTGTATTTGGGCATAATTTATATCCACAGCGTTTTATATAATTTATATCCATTAGAGTTTTAATAAAAAAATTATTACTGTATAAAACTATCTCAACTATCCTCAGGTGAAACTGGGGCCATCAGCTAGTATTAAAAATATTACACATTAGTATCGCTTAGAATTGAGGTGAGGAAATGCTAAAGGATATTTTGGGACTTGTAAGGTGGGACAAAACAGTTCAATTTGATATCTCTCTAACTTGTAATTATGTTTTTCAACCATCTTCCAATTTAGAGAATAATATATTTGATTTATTCACCTAATAGTACTTACAGTTTCAAAATGGCGGAGGTTTTCTTAATACTGAAGTACATTTGGAAATGATGAGATTGTTTTGTCAGAAAATATTTAAAAACAAATGTTCACTGTCATTTTGATAGAAAATTTACTTCTTGTTAGACTTTGTCAGTTCCTTATGTTTAGTAAAATAGACGCGTACTAAGAAAGGGGTTTGAAAATGTTTCACTCCTAGGGTATTTTTCACCTCTAAAGCATATCTCTGGACCCAAAAAGCCTAAAGCATATACATGATTATGTTTTTCAATCATCTTCAACTTTATAGAAAAATATATTTGATTTAATGACCTAAAAATGGCGCAAGTTTTCTTAGTACTAAATCACATTTTGAAATAGTGAGATTATTTTGTCAGAAAATAATATAAATATAACTTTCATACAGTTGCAAAATTTTCTTGTTAGACTTTGTCAGTTTCTTACGTTTAGTAGAATATTTTATAGACGTCTACACGTTAACTTTAACTTCCCCTAAAGAAATCGACCATTAAATCTCACCCCTGCATCTCTTGGCACGTAAGGCAGAAAAGCACGTATCAATCGTGATGTATAATCGATGTTGGAGAGTGCTGAGTTTACACAAATTACTACATAACAAAGTACCACATTCAGCCGTCAGAGTGCGTTGTTTCCTCAGCTATACAGTGTTTGCTCTGATCAAATTGTATTAGGTTTCTCTTCTTCAGAATTTCCTGAAAATAATACAATTTTCACACAAATACAAAATATATACACCGAGCAAACGATTGTCTAATGCTAAATATTAGTTTATTAATTTTATTTAAATTAAAAGGGTAAAGCTTGTGTTAAAACCACACAACTCAAGGTTCGTAAGAATATATAGGGTCAGTTATTTTTAAAAACGGAAAGTCTTTTAAGCGGCAGTTTAAAATGTAAAGACAAGTGCGTGAAATTGTAACGGTCTCTTTGGCTTTAACCTAAGGACCCTAGTAAGGAGACATCAATGAAAATGCACTCCATTGAATTGTTTGTCTCACATCAAACTAAAAGTACATTTAAAACTTACACGCTACGCATTTCTCTTTGTGTGGTTAAATTAAGTTGTATTCCTCTTACAAAACACTATATGATTTCGCACTGCAATTTAATTTCAAATCCAATCATTGTTTTTTTCAGTTTTTAAGTCGCATTGTGTTCAAATTAAAGGGGGGATGTGAAGTTTGAAACATAAAATTGTGAAACATGTTATTTGCCTGTAATGGATGTGTTATTTAAATAATACATTTATTACAAAATAAACGTTTTTTTAAAGAAAAGTAATAATTTTCGGGACATCTGAAGGTCAACACTGTTCAATTTGACCATTCAATAATTAAAATCGGCCCTGTTGTAAATAAATACACAACCGGTGTAGAAATCCGTTTATAATTAATTATAGGATTTTCTGACGAAGGAGAAATTTAGTGTTGTTAAGTTGGTAGTACTGATGTTAAACGATATAAAGTAATGAGCTGGAAAGTTCATCTTCTGCTTAAAAGTTTATAAAATTCTAAATTATTTATTTATAAAAGTAAAGGGAAATCAAGAGTGATATGTCAAATTCTTACTGTGTAATAACAAAAGAAATATATTTTTGTTACGTTGACATTCACGCGTAACGCAAAAATGTGAACGTTCAATTCTAACAAAAGATTCTAAATACAAAAGATTTCTAAAGTGTATAAAATATGAGAACCATGAAGTCTTTCCGCTCTGTCTGTTACAAAGACCAACAGTTTTACTTTGAGTGAAATATATTTCTATATAAAAAGTTTTGTATAAACCAATTGAGAAAAAAACATGAGTATGCACAAAAAGTTAGTACTTTTTTTGCCCTTAAAAATGAGATATCAAACAATAAAATTGGTTCAGTAGTTAAAACGTTATAAGAGATTTAAGGAACCCACGTTTTTCCCTGAAAAAAGCTCAAAAAACTCCAAAAAATATGTAATTTTTTTTTTTACTTGAACAGTGGTAATCATTTTTCTAAGACTAAATGAACCTAAAAAAATATATATGATAATTTTTAAAAGCATGTTTAAGAAAATTACTAGTTTCAGTATGGAATCCCCTATACTGATTAATCCCCAGTTAATTCTGATTAATTTCATTGAATGAAAATAAAATTATATAATTCTGAATAAACTGTTTTATATATGTGTACAAACATGGCGCACTTACCAAATCAACTAAAACTAATTGTAACTAGAATTGACAATTTGGTAGCTATCAATCAAAAAGTGAAAATGAAACATGGATTGACGAAATACTTATACATTTAAATAAGGTACTAAACTTCTCTTCAACCATAAACATGTTCTTCGTGTAAGTTGTATTTGGATAAAATCAAACTTACAATGATGGCTTTCACAGTTCATTTTTCTTTCTTATCAATTATCCGTGAACTGTAATGTTTTATTTACGAATTTGAGCACATGATTTGGCTCAATAATTTCCTAAATTTTGGATTTCTGGGAAACGTGCAGTTCGGATTTCTTCCCCAGAGAGGAACTTTCCATGTACTTCTGAATTTTACGATGAACGTGTCAACTGTGGGTGTGATACTTTACTTTAAATCAGCATTTGAGCGGGTTTTTTTTGTTTCTCTTATCAGTCATAGTGCTACAACTAGAATGAGAGGAAACATTATACAGTTTATTATACCTTTTGCAAAATAGGAAGGGGAAGAAGTAATAGTTATTTTAACAGAACCATACTCAAGCCTGCACTTCTCTTCACTTGAGTGATGTCAGATTGCCTATCCTACCCCGTAATTTCATTAACCTAACCTAACCTAACCTAACCTAACCTAACCTAACCTAACCCAACCTAACCTAACCTAACCTAACCCAACCTAACCTAACCTAACCCAACCTAACCCAACCTAACCTAACCTAACCTAACCTAACCTAACCTAACCTAACCTAACCCAACCTAACCTAACCTAACCTAACCTAACCTAACCCAACCTAACCTAACCTAACCTAACCTAACCTAACCTAACCTAACCCAACCTAACCTAACCTAACCCAACCTAACCTAACCTAACCTAACCTAACCTAACCTAACCCAACCTAACCTAACCTAACCTAACCTAACCAGCTTGTTTGTTCTACAACGTTCCAGATAGTCAGGCCTGTATCACCCAAAATGGATTTATCTGTAAACATTTCTAATCTACAAATAGTTGATTAAGTTACTTCATTACTTGACTTGCAAGAAAAACAACTTCATATCTAAAAGTAAATAACTACAACATAACCGAGTATTGGTTCTTCACAGTTGGTCATATTACATGTAACATGATCACAAATATATACTAATTTCTCTCAGTATTACTCTACTAGTTTAACATTTCAACTAGCACCGAGTGACGCCGGTTTGAGAGTTACAAAACACACGCAGTGAACGAATAATTTCTTAAATAAATATTGAGCTTGATTTGTGAGATAATATGCAGAACAAAAACTCGAACACAAGATCTTACAAAAACTACGTTTATTCAATCAAACCGTTTTTGAATGTGTTTCATAGACAAAGTCGCTATCCTCAGTGATACATAAGCTACAATAACAAAACTATAAGTAACTTATAAAGAATAATTTCTTTATGAGAAAATTTTTAACGGCCGTATTTTATACTACTAAGCTATGGAAAAATAAAAAGCAGCTGCGTTGGTAATCTACCGCTATCATTTACATTCTAGTAACCGCCTCTTTGGATGCTGCATCTTTATACCAAGACTGTTCCATAAACTTTAACCTACCATAATTAAAGATTGATATGAAACCCAATACCACAATTTAATAAAACAAACTTTTATTTCCTGATGTACATTTCAGTACCATCCTCAGAGGTTGAGTAATAAACAAAACAATAAATCTATAAAGTTTATATAAACCCCATTCCAGGAAGTGGAAGAGAAAGGGCATTGACCAGGCAAATGATTCGATTCAATGCCATTGGATGAACTAACCACAGGAAGGAGTGAAGTTGAAATCTCACTTGTACAACTTTTTATAAAATTTTATAGAATTAGTGTCTATGTGTTACCTCTGAGGATGGTAACTGTGTTACTGAAATGTGCATCTGGAAATAAATGTTTGTTTTATTAATCTGTGGTATTAAGTTTGATTTCAATCTATTATTCTATCATAATTACCTTAAAATACAAACTTTATCTTTCAATTATACATAACATAACAAGTTCAAATTTAAGTGTAATTTATTAAAAATATACTTTATCAAACAGTATTTAAACATTGTAAACCTAGTCTTAGAATGTTATAACGCTTACAGTAATTTAATATATACATAATGATTTCAAAATACTCATGAATAAAGGATTAGGGATTTAGAGAAACCACCCCAATCTAAACCCCACCCCCAAACCTTAATGCTGAGAAGGTGTTGAAGTGAGCTCTACTGAGGGCTTACCATGATATATAAGACTATATATTTTATCCTTCTTGGTTTGTGTATCATGTTTTCCTATTGAGATTAGCTTGTAGAAATGTTAAACTTGGACATGCGAAGTCTGCTAAATCACCGCTATGCGTTGATGATTTGTGCAGTAGACACTAACTTGACTTTATCGCCCAAACAATGATTACTGAATATTGCGTTAAATAATAGTTATTGTTTTTGTAATAATTAATTACTGTAAGGAATCATTTGATTAAAAACTATCATTTGATATCAAGCAAGGTTTACATCTCTAAAAGTTTATTACAGGTCATTTAAATTATTATTGTTTAATAAGTTAACTGTGAATTTAAAATATCACAAAAGTATTTTACATTAACAGAGTAGAAGTTTAGCACATTGTTTTTATTTCACGCTGGTATAATTTTTTTTAATTAAATAAAAATGCACCAAAAAGGAAGAATGTCTCCGACATTCTTTTCCCGCAATAAAAATATATCAAAAATGTTATAAAATATCGGAATTGCAAAGTTTTTCCTTTCTGTTAGCCACAACAGCAAGAAGTGCCGCTTAGAGTGAAATATTTTCAAGTCTTTAACTGGAATAAAATAATCATCTTTGACTTTAAAACATAACATAAAAATGCGCAAAACATCGCCATTTCAAAGTATAACTTTTGATTTACAATATAAAACACGTTTAACACCAAACAATTTTTATACAGTGTTATTATATTACTGAAGATTATAACGGAAATATGATCTCCTTCTTGCTGTACACAACCATAGCATTTTCTCAAAGTTCTTCATTGCACTTTACAACATTTCTCATCTTAGAGTGGCAATTTCTTCGCGAATCATCTACTCTTCGGGGTTCTAGAATGTAAATTTTCGATTTAATTAACCCCCAAGGACAACTAGCAGACAAACAAATCTGATGAGCGTAAAGGACAATGGACATGGCAGAAACCTAAGATTACGTTTTAAGGAACATTTGTTGAACTATTCATCGTTTAGACTGTGACTCCATCTTGTTGGAACCACATTTCTTCGATGTTGACACTTGAAAGTCCAAGTAGTGTAGGACGTCAACATAGCGCCCTGAAGTCATTGTTTCTGTAGCCTGTTCTACTTGTAAAAATTAACTATTCCACTTTCAAAAAGCCACACCGTTACTGTAAGTTTCTGGTGTAATTCCGGTGGGTTCTTTTTGATCAAATCAAATTTGACAGTTCTTCTCATTGCCAAAACTATTCAAATGGAAATGTACCTCATCACTCATTGTGAATATTAAATCATCATTGGAAATAAATGAATGAATTATTTCACAACATTCTGTGCTGGACATAATCATGTGTACGCTACAATTTGTACGGATTGAATTTAATTCGTAGAGGACGCTGTAGGGAGCGACGAGATAAACTCATGGTGCATGACGCAGTGGTGGAGTACCTTCTCACATCCTCAACATTTGTTGGACGGTCAATTGATTCCCTCTTCATAACTGATCCTGTCGTGGTAAAGGATTCAACCCATCGAAGTACTGTGGGATCGCCTTATTACGTGCAACATTGAACTGAAAGACGGAAAAGACTTTGGACAGTAACAACAGAATCATTATAAATAAATTCGCAAAAACAAAAACGTCCAACTGCATCATGGTTACTATCACCAATGACTACATAAATACTATAAGACACGACATGGCCATGTTAAATATTCTACGCTTATTCTCGAGTTGACCAATACCCGCTAGGTCGCTCTGCTAGAGAATCTGAAGTTGATGTGACTGGCGCTAGGTGGCTCTACGGTCAAACAATGTTTCAGGCGGGTAAGAGAAAACGCACTGATGCCACATATGGGACCAGAGATGCGAGGGAAGGTCGAGAATCGCTTATCTCAGCGCACGAACTGACAACACTGACTATGCTGACGGAAGTAAGTGAGAAGGTTTGTGAGAGAGAGGTCAACAGTTGTACAGTCTCAACCAAGTGGGATGCGTACAGTCAAGCACCTGCTGCTAGCGCTTTCTGATAGCTGTGTGTCAAACTCAGCACCCGTAAAGCGTAGACTATTTCCCTATCCTATGTCGTGTCTTATAGTATTTATGTAGTCATTGAATGGACGAATTTGACTATTCACAAGTGGTTTGATTTTGTCGCTGAACTACTTCCTACTACCCATTTCAAAAACATATTCTGAAACTAAAAATATTTAAAAACTAACTTATCCATTAATTAAAAGTTTAAAATTTTATTGTGAACATTGATGGTGTAAAATCTACAAAAATAAATGAAGAATGAATATAAACAGCTACATATACTGAAATAAAGTTTATGTATATGGTGTAAATTTTATTTAACTTACATTATACGCTGAGATAAAGACATTTTGTGTGTTAAAAGAAAATAATAATGGAATAGAGATGAATTCAATGAATTGTTACATCTAATTAAGTGTTTCTGTTGAGTTGATTAATAAACTTAAATATTGAATCATTACAGGAATTAACGACTACACAAACAATGTTTGTGCAATGTTCGATAAATAACGGCGCAATGTAAGCTTAGCTTTTTATCTAGACAGTTTTTAACTTTAACTCACGCTGATTGGAAACAAATCTTGAAGCTTCGTTTTTTTATAACAATTTGAGCTAACATTATATTTGGTAAAACACTGTAACTAGATGTTTAAAGTTAAATTTAAATTTTCTCTGAACGCAGATTCCTTTCATTATCAACATCTGAAGCACACTAAGGCACTTTATTAATTAGCTATGTTCACAAGAAAAGTGTCAAGTAAAGTGGATAATGTTAGTGTCATAAAGCGTTATTACGTTGGCAGTACTGATGTTAAACGATACATTATGTAAAGTAGAGTGGCGTGAAATTTATCCTCCATATAAAGTATACTTGAACGAAATACAACGGATTATGAAAAAGTATGATTTAAAATGAAAAACAAAAATGAAAAAGAAAATTTCTATATGCTTTAACAGAGGTTAAAATAAAAAGTTTGAGCGATAAAAATTTATTTTCAAAGAGAAACATGTATATCAGTGCACATTCAACAACCCTAAATTTCATTGTTTCTATCACAATGTTTTCAATTAATAAAAGTGTTTATTTGATTTTTGCAGGTAAAAAATTTTTTTTTTTGTTTCCTTTCCACTTAATATATTCTCCTCTCTAAGCCTCCTTCCCCTCCCTTCATATTGTAGCAACATTATGAAAGGTTCTGCAGACCTTACATAATGTTTGATTTAATGTCTATAAAAATAATGTGAAACAAATGGACATATTGCTGAAATAATGCAATCGGAAAATTAAGTACAAATTGTATAAGGGTGAGGAAAACTCTATGTGGTCATACTTTTAGTTTTATCTTGTTTGTATTAAAATATTATTTGAAAATTAAAATTATTTTTATCATATATATATATATATATATATATATATATATATATATTGGAAATGTTATTACACCACAATCGAAATATAGGTAAATTTAAAATTATATTAATTTCAATAACTCTGGAGAGAGTTTGGCGAACAAAATTAAATAAATTATTTGTAGTTTTAAAACAATTTCCTTTATTTCACATCAATTATACAAAAACAAAGCATTTAATAACAAAAAAAAAGTATAGGAATATACAGAAAAGACAAATTTTAATAGTTTACAAAGTTATAGTCTCTGCAGTAACAACTAAACTGTCAACAACAACTATTGGAACACACAAGAAACTAAACAAATGTAAATATGTTTATGAGGCCAGCCCATTTACTTTTGAAATACTCCATAAAGAAATTTGTCTAAAAATATTCATATACAAGCAAAATATATTAAGTTGAATTTATTTTTGTCACGCCCTGTCTTACTTATGTGTGTATTTTCACACATTTTGTTTTGAATTATTTATTTATAAATATTTATATATTTAAATTCCAACCAAGTGACTTGTCATCTTCAGCTTGATTTAGTCAACATTTTAAATAATCCGCATGACGTCACTCGATATTGATCCTTAATTTATTTTTTTTTGTAAATCAGATCTTCCTTTCTCGAGATATTGAATGTTAAATTGCCGCAGAAAAATAAACAGATTTAATCCGTAAAATCATAAAAATACATGTCCAAAATATATTAGTAACGATTAAATAAAGATTCTATATTTTTAGCAACTTCACAATACTTAATAGTTAATTGAAACCAACTATACAGGTGAAATTACACAGAGTGTGCGGGTAAAAATACTGCAAACATCCAAACAACACTCAGTGTTTAGAAAAATAATACAATTTAAATGGGATGTAAGCATTTATGACGTCAGCAAATATGTGACGTAATTGAGTTCCATGAGAGTGACAAGTTTGTGAGTGCTATTGTTTGTTTATAGAATGAAAGACATCTTTTCATTATTAGAGGAAAAGTATATGATATATATGTGGTGACGTTTCTCTCTCTAGGGAAGAAATGCTAGCGATGAAATCCTTGGAGATAACAAAACATTTCCAAGAATTGTGTGTGATGTCATTTCAAAAAGAGAGTAACATTATTTTTCACTCGTATTTTAAAAGGTAAAATTTAGCTTTGATTACTTCTTGATTTTTATTTAAGATATCGCCTTAACAGCTTTGTCTTGTGTTTACTCTTCTTGGTCAAGTATCTGACTTTCATTAAAAACAAACCCTATTTCCTTTAAAACTAGACAAGTAAACAAAGATTATTTCGGAATTAACCTGAATATGTTCCTATTGTCCTACATACATTACAAATAGAAAGTAATTTAAATAATCACAAAACCAAATGTAAACGCTGTTAATGTTGAAATCTTAAACAAAGAATCAACCCACATGTACAATAATGTGCAGACAAAATTCATTTTAAGCTAAGAGTGAACCTGTATGGCGTAATGATATTAAGTTTCCTTTTAAATTAAAAATCTACGAGCGTATTTGTTTATGATATTTATAGTGGAAATGTTTCGTCATAAATATACAAGGTCAGTTCCCACTCAAACAACGAAGTGTTATTTATAAATACCTGCAAACAAGAGTGTGGGATGAAAAGTTAAATTATAAACTATAAAATAGGGAGGTGAAGTACTGCGTTATAGTTCTGATCAATTATAAAAAGTCCTCATTTTTTAACAATTTTGTAATAATACAAACTGTATTATTAAAATATTTAAATTTTATAATATTTAAAACTTGTGCTTAACTTTTCTAAATCATATTTTGAGACATAAAATATGTAAAACAAACAATTTTTCAATCCCTAACACTCTCCGATTAAAAAACAACATTTATTAGAACTATAGACTTATTAAAAATAAAGTATTTAAAACAACATTCATTATTTTGTTTACACTATTCATACACTTAAATCTGTTTTAAAGCACTGATGTTACTATGGCAACAAAGTTTTCCCCTGTGTATTTCAATTTTAACCTAAGCAACTCCGTCACCTATCACCAACCACTGTATACTTTTAGTGGGCCCTCCCTCCACTTCTACAAAGATTGTAAAGAACTGAACTGCAATATTCGAATCTATAGCTTTAATGACATTCTTGATCAGAAAGCGGTATCTTTAACTACTCAACTGTTCACAAAACAATGAAAAGATACTTTTTAAAGATAATATAAGACAAAGTAAATATTAAACGACCCGTTTAGTACTCAAAATAAATGTTTGGTTTGATTTATCAAATTTATGGAATGTTGAATTATTATCTAATCAAAATTAGGTTCAATTCTACTTTAATGTGAAAGAGTAACAAGTTCTGTTAAAATAGTATTTTGTGTTTTTGTGCAAAAGTTAAACTAACAAACTAAGTGAGGCGATAAGAACATTTACAAAAAGAGCGGTGTAAGTTACACAGCTGTGAATCAAAGTCAAAAGTAAAGTATTAAATGAGTTGCATTCCCGACTAAAATTTCTGAAATGTTTTAGGACGTTTGGAACGAACGAGCAAACAAAAGTTAAAAGTACATTTGTGACGTCACCTGAAGTGTGAAAGAGATAGAGGTGCTTGACATTGCGTGAACCTTAGGTTGGTTTTGTCACCAACTTGGAAACTTTAAAATTGATGGAGACGCAGAGTAATGAGGTTACATTTTATTTCCTTCTTTGGAGAAAAGTAACTAAAGACATGCGCAGAGATAATTAGGAGAAATAGTGAAAACCTATGAAATCAATACTTATTAAATGTTGAGCTTGACTTATGAGAAAAACTATACAGTATAACAAACACACAGAACACAATTCTCATAAAAAAATACGCCTAAGTATCAGACGCTTTTCAACGACGCAACGTTGGATTCAGTTGTGGTTTGATTGGTGTAGCTGGTGTATCACTGAAGAGGACGACCTTGTTGTTGAAACGCGTCTGATACTTAGGCGTATTTTTTTATGAGAATTGTGTTTTGTGTGTTTGTTATACTGTAAATCAATACTTGACAGACATAAATATGTATTTCTCTTCAGTTATGTTAATGAGTGACAGATTCATCAATCTATTATTCACAAAATACACATTGATCATAATGACACACACATTAAATAAAACAAAAATCGCAAGTTATTGAGTTGTGATTGTACGTATGTAGGACAAACAGGAAGAACCGATTCCAGGACCAATCTTGAACATTTTATTGCTTACAATTATATATACATAGAATGACATTCATATTTACCTGATTGTTTTAAACGAAGATGTTTGAATGCACTTGAGGACCTTAAAAACAATAAAGCTTGAAAAAGGACAGCAAAGGAATGAGAAGTCTTTGATTGGAGCTAATCCCTTATTTGATATGTGGATCCTCTTGAAGTATAGCAATCAACATTATTGACAGATAATGACTAAACTTCCCCGATTTAGTTGTATCTTGATGTGTTACTAGTAATTAATTATCGACATCCAACATGACTGTTAAAAGTCAGTTTCTAGTTTCTGGATATAATAGATCTAAGTAAGGATACTAGATTATGTTGGCCTTCTTCATGTCCGCCATGTTTTATATTATTTTTTCTCTTAATAACTTTATGTATTAGGTTTTTTTAAAGTACATTTGTGACGTCACCTAAAGTTTGAAGAGATAGAGGTGCTTGACATTGCATGAACCTTAGAAGTGTTTTGTCACCAACTTGGAAACTTTAAAATTGATGTTTGAGACGCAGAGTAATGAAGTTTTTCCTTGAAGAAAAGTAACTAAAGATAGTTGGCTCAGTTGGCGACGGCCTTAACAATATAAAGCAAAGCAGTAAAAGCTTTGTATTGTTTACTTCTCTAAATCTACTGTTAGAGGCAAGCCAAAGGTTTCATCCTTTTTAAGTTCATTACATAACTTTGGGTAAAGCTCCTTATTGATATTTCAAACTAAATAACAACTTGTCAGCTAATAACGACTGCAATAGTTCAAGCGTCAGAATTATCTGAGTAGAGTCTATAACCAAAACTAACCAAACCTTTTAAAAAACTCTTATAAAAATATTTGGTAATGGTCGGCGAATATATTACAAAAAGATTTGACACCATGAGTTTTAATATATTAAAAAGTGTTTTGCTTAGATCTTTGAAGCATTACATGTATAGTTTTATTACGTTACATGTATTTCAATGACAGCTTCTTATGTTATGTTAGTGAGTGACAAATGCTTCAGTCTATTATCACAAAGTACACGCTGATCATAATAACACACATTAAATATAATAAACACATCAATCCCAAGTTAAGGAGTTGTGATTGTATGTATACATGACAAACAGGAAGAACCGATTCCAGGCCTTAATATCAAAATAAAAATCATGAACATTTAATTGCTGACGATTATAGATAGAATGTCATTATATTTTTAATGCAGTTGAGGGTTTTGAAAACTATGAAGCTTTAAAGAGGACAGCAAGGAAATGAGAAGTCTTTAATTGGAGCTAATCCCTTATTATTTGTTATGTGGAACCTCTTGAAGGATAGCAAAGAATATTATTGTTTTTAATGTAACAGTAGATATTTCTTGTTGAAACTCCATATTCAAGGATTAAATAAACTCTGATTCATTGTTACCTTCAAACATTTCACCTGCATTCATTGTGCATTACTGAAAACGTTTTTGTCGATAAATACTAAAGTGACTGTAAAGCGTTGTAAATGAATTCTAATGTTATTCCGAGTTTTAAATGGGTTCAGTTATTAATTTTGTATTGAATTTCAACAAGTCAAATTCACTTCCTGAATTATGTAATAGGGACTTAATTTCGGATATTTAATATCTTCTGCCTGTGTTTAATAGCTTGGGTTAAATGGAAAAATAAAGTTTGCTTAATGTAGTACTACACATATTACCGGAGGACCATTATGTTGGATAAAAGATAAAGCATGGGTAAAAGGATATACACGAAAATAAGTATAATAATCTGTTACTATATAAGTTGTAGATCAACAAAAGACCCTAAAACAAAGATATTTTCACAAAAAGCAGCAGCACTTTAACTTATTTCTACAAAAAATAAAAACTTTCAAAAATTCAGGAGCATAAAAATAGGAGATAAAATACCTAATTAAAATACATTTGGGAATGAAATTGATATAATTTTATCGAATTTGAATATAGTAATAATCGATGGTTGAAAGTTTAAAGAAATTATTTCCAAGGAATAAAAACTTTTTTATATATAACGCTTTATAAATCTGTGTCAACCACTTTTACTCGTTCTATGAAATCACAAAATTTGAAAATGTTAATTTCAATCGTTTCGTATTAAAGACACATTTTTTTTGAAAAAAATTCTCAAAAGACTATCAAATAAAAACAGTGTGTTTACATTGATGAAAGTTTTTTTTTAATTTTTTTAATATAATCAGAATAAGTTAGAAGTTAATCAACACCGTCATGAATATCCTTTGTGACGGTGTGACGGTGTGACGGTGTGACGGTGTATCCTTTGTGTACAAGGTTTCTTCGGTATCCAGTGCACATATTGATGTTTTTAGAACGTGTTGTATACAATTCTAGTATTGACAATCTTTCAGATAATATTTGATAAAAGGTTCTTTGGAGAATTTCCCGATGCTATCACACCCAAATGCAACCTCATTAAAATGCTGTTTAATTGCGAAATATTGCTTTGGCGCTTTCAATAATACCTAAACAAGGTGGTCTATTCGTATTCCACAGTGTAATTAATTTTAATTGTAGGAGAGTGGAGCAAAGCGAGCGCTTCTCTTGCAGCAGTTTGAATTACGGCATCGTTAAGATTACAGTATGTTTGAGATTAGTTGTCATTGCGTTTTATTATGTTTTATCTACACCTCCGTTTTCATTTCTGTCTGTGGATGAAACTAACCACATGTCTTCTTGGATTCTCTGTCTAAGGCACTTTCATAAAACAAGGAGATTAGAAATCTCTACAAGATTCAGAAAGCCATGTTCTCTCGAATCCGGTTTTGACCATGATGAGCCGGACGTAGTGACAGTAGACTCCGGCATATTGACAGTAAAAACCAGCATGTTGCCATAAAACACCGGTATATTGACAGTGGACTCCTGCATATTGATAGTAAGCACAAGCATATTGACAGTAAACACCAGCATGTTGCCATTAGACACCGGTTATTGACAGTGGACTCCTGCATATTGATAGTAAGCACAAGCATATTGACGGTAAACACCAGCATGTTGCCATTAGACACCGGTTATTGACAGTGGACTCCTGCATATTGATAGTAAGCACAAGCATATTGACAGTAAACACCAGCATGTTGCCATTAGACACCTGCATACTGACGGCAGACACCTACATATTTTCATTAGACACCGCTAAAGTGACAGTAAACACCAGCATATTGACAGTAGACACCGGTATATTGACAGTAGCTCCTGCATATTGACAGTAAACACCAGCATGTTGCCATTAGACACTGGCATACTGACGGTAGACACCTACATATTTTCATTAGACACCGCTTAAGTGACAGTAAACACAAGCATGTTGATAGTAAACACCAGCATATTGACAGTAAACATCGACATATTCACAGTAGAATCCAGCATATTGACTGCGGACTCCTGCATATTGATACTAAACACAAGCATATTGACAGTAAACACCAGCATGTTGCCATTAGACACTGGCATACTGATGAGTAGACACCTACATATTTTCATTAGACACGGCTTAAGTGACAGTAAACACAAGCATATTGATAGTAAACACCAGAATGTTGCCATTAAACACCGGTATATTGACAGTAGACTCCGGCATATTGATAGTAAAAACCAGCATGTTGCCATTAGACTCCTGCATACTAACGGCAGACACCTACATATTTTCATTAGACACCGCTTAAGTGACAGTAAACACCAGCATATTGACAGTAGACACCCGTATATTGGCAGTGGACTCCTGCATATTGACAGTAAACACCAGCATGTTGCCATTAGACACTGGCATACTGACGGTAGACACCTACATATTTTCATTAGACACCGTTTAAGTGACAGTAAACACAAGCATATTGATAGTAAACACCAAAATATTGACAGTAAACACCAGCATATTAACAGTAAACATCGACATATTGACAGTAGAATCCAGAAAATTGACAGTGGACTCCAGTATATTGATAGTAAACACAAGCAAATTGACTGTAAACACCAGCATGTTGCCATTAGACACTGGCATACTGACGGTAGACACCTACATATTTTCATTAGACACCGCTTAAGTGACAGTAAACACAAGCATATTGATAGTAAACACCAGAATATTAACAGTAAACACAAACATATTGACAGTAAACATCGACGTATTGACAGTAAACACCAGCATATTGACAGTGGAAAACTGTACATATCAAATTTTCAGATTACTATTTCAGTGAAATGTTGCTACAATGTAAAGTTAAATGTTTTAGTTAAGAAGAACCGTTTTACAAAATCATTGTATATAATTCCTTCAGAATTTTAGTACAGAGTAATGCATAAGGTATCTTGAAGACAATGGAAAGAATTAGTTGTGAGCTCCGCATTGTTCGTGCGGAGGAGGAGGAATAATCCATCAAAAGTGGGATTTCATCCCACTCCACTTATTGAATATAGATAGAAATACTACCCAGAGAATACCCGCTACGTAAAGTTGATGACAGATGGGGAATACAAAAAAAAACTTGAGTTTGTAAAATAATGGATTGAGATATTTAGTTTATTTATAAATTGTATTTTCGGGCTTTTTTTATATTTAGAGAGAGAGTCTAGAGAGAGAGTCTAGAGAGAGAGATAGAGAGAGAGAGAGAGAGAGAGAGAGAGAGAGAGAGAGAGAGAGAGAGAGAGAGAGAGAGAGAGAGAGAGAGAGAGAGAGAGAGAGAGAGAGAGAGAGAGAGAGAGAGAGAGAGAGAGAGAGAGAGAGAGAGAGAGAGAGAGAGAGAGAGAGAGAGAGAGAGAGAGAGAGAGAGAGAGGGAAGAATTAGGTTTGGAGATTGTGTAAATGAACAAGTTTTGAGTTTTAATGTAAACTAAATTAGTCCTTTCAAATATTAAATTTAAAAAGTGAGAAACAGAAAATGATTAAGTGGATCTACTCGTAAAAAAGGTGAAAAGTGTGAGGTGAGCTGAAGAATAGAAGTTCCAAACCGACTGTAACCAACTTGCGGGAGTTAAAGTAACGATCCTTTTACAGTCTTTCCAGCGAATAGGTGACAAACAGTAAGTATATATTAAATGTTGAGCTTGACTTATGAGAACAATTACACAGTATAACAAACACACAGAACACAATTCTCACAAAAAATACGCCTAAGTATCAGACGTGTTTCAACGACAAGGTCGTCCTCTTCAGTGATACACGAGCTACACCAATCAAACTATAACTATAACCTTGTTGTTGAAACGCGTCTGATACTTAAGCGTATTTTTTGTGAGAATTGTGTTCTGTGTGTTGGTTATACTGTAAACATTAAGTAAATTCCAATCCAGTAAAGTGATTAAAGTGATGCGTTACAGGAGATATCCTTGAGGTTACTGTGGCGCAGAGAGTATCAAGCAATAAATTTCAGATATCATGAATAAATGTCAACTGGAGTTTGATATCTTGAATTATACCGATGAGATCGCTGCTCAGTACGTTCTGTCTGTGGATTAGCAAAATGGAGAACTGTGGTGGTGGGAGGTGTCACATGACCAGGGCAAAGATTGTAGTAAACAATTTCCTTAACTATGATGAAAGGATTTTTGGATCTGTTGAAAATTGACGAATTTTGAACGATGGTTTATTAGAAGAGTACAAAAAGATCCATAACTGAAGTGTCCTTATGTGTTAAAATTAGTACTGTAACGGGAGCGTTACTTGAGGGTACGGTATTGGTTGAAGCCGGCACGAACAGTAATCTAATAATAATTGTAGCCTTATGTGACCATGACCAACTCCTTTTGGGCAGCGGGAAGCTCCGGCCGGCTGGAGACTGCGTATACTTCGGCCGAATCTTGTCAGGATGGGCAAAAGTACACGGTTTTGGACGATAAATATATACACCTTATGAGTTAAATGTTAGGTTTTAATTTTCAATTAGCTGAATTTTACATAGGATTAAACTTTCTTGAAAAAGACATAACTGTTCAATTTAATACTTTACAATTGTCGAAACACATGCCGGTTGAATTTAATCGTTATATGGCCGACAATGGACTGATCGCGGAGTGGTCTGCTTTTTCCGGTTCTCGGGACGGGCTCTCGAAGCGGACTGCTCTTTTCAACAATCCACTTGTCATCTCCCCCCCTCCTCCGTGATCTCACGTCGCTCAGCAAAACCATGAGTGTCAATTGTTATTTTATAAGTTTGAATCTTTGAAATGTCTTATTTTATTCTTATTATTATCATTTACGAGTAGTAGGCTTCTTGTCTGGGCTACACTTAGATAATGTTTTTCGCTAATAATGTCCTAACTCCCATATCGCCGTCTGACCCACACTACAATTGTGTAACCAGCACTTAATGGCTTAATTAGAATAAACAAAATTATTGTGGAACTTAAATAATAATTAAAATTAACCAGCACACATCACCTACCAGCTGAATCGGCTTAATATCTAAATAACATGAATTAGATACTCTGCCATGGTTCACCGGCTTTTTACCATGGTTACAGAATGACATATATTTTTTTAATCGCAGCAAATAAATTAATCTGATCAAACACAGCATTCGTCTTCTTGGATGCTCTGTCCCAGACAGTTCCATAAGCCAAGTACTTTACAAAATTCAGAAAGCCGTGGACTCTCGAATCCGGTTTTGACCATGATAAGCCCTGCGGCAACCGTGATTCGTCTTGGAACCCAAACTTCAACCAAAGACCAAAAGACGCTGATCCAAGGTCGCAACCGAGGTGACAGTTCCTCCGAACGAATCACTCACCTCCTCGCGTAGCGGAAAAGAAAGGATCCACTCTAGTATCCGGCGCTCGTGTAGACTAAGTTACTGAAGGGAAAATGTCCTAGAAAACCATTCGAGGTGTCACCATGGCAACGGGTCAGCAGGGCGGAAGTCAACAAAATCTTCAACAACAATTCCGGCGCTGACATAATGTAAACAAAGAGAATCGATTCAGCGACAATACCCGAATATGTATGACCTCAAGAATCGATTGTTATAATCGATTCCTTTATCTTTTGCATTGTTACAAAATATTTTTACCAATTTTTAATTTAACAAAAAATAAATAATGAAATCTGCAGGTAGTTGTTTTTATTTATCACGCTGCAAAATCTACAGATCTGAAATGTGTAATTCTACACATGATATTGATTCGATACTGCTCATGTCCAAAATATTTATAAATCCTTTCAAGTTTGGAAAGCAGACAGCTGACAAACTGATATGTACATTAATAATCTTACTATTGGTGTTATATTGCTTTACACGTTGGCAAATACAAATTGGCAGTGCAATACAAAATATCCAGTAACTGGCAAAATATAATACTCTCGATGGTGTGGCAGCTTGTGTTGGGTTCTAATTTCACAAATAAATATAAATAACCAGCTTGCACTGCGCAGAAAGTCTAAGTAATCATTTTGAAACATAATCTCAGATAACAGTTGAAATCAGCTGTTGAAATAATTAATTTTCATTAGTCAATGTACTTTAAACTTGCCAGACAACCTAAAGGAACTCTCTTGTATTGAAAAATTAAAAACAAACTTAACACGTACATTTTTTTTAACAGGCAATTAACTTGGTGGAAGAATACTTTTAATAGTAAATAGTTTATATGGTGTTTGTAGGTTTATTCGTAATGTATCACATGTTCTTTTAATTTACTCCGTATGTTTGTGACAACTCAAATGTTCACTGCAACATTTCTGTTATTTGCAGTACGAATAAGGCTAAATCTGTTATTATTATTTCCTTCCCTTATTTGTTGATCTATAGTCTTTTCATTTTCAGTTAGTAAACAAAACAATTATATCTGAGAAACATAAAGTGTATCTGATTTTATTTCAGTTTCATAATTTCAGACAGAGTAAAATAGTTGTATATAAAATTATAATAATCATAATTGGGAGATATTCTGCAGTTTAAAAGGAAATCAGTAAGCAATAAGTAGCAAAGCTAAACATTCACCACAAGGAAATGATGGTAAACAAATGTAAAAAAAAAAATTTAAGTTATTGCACACCCATACAATCTCAGTTGACCTTCAATAGAAGACTAACGACGTAATTCACACAAAAAAACTAACTTTTGTTCTACAAACTGCAGAAATTATTTATTAAAAGTTCATTGTTATATTATTTGTATACTTTTAATACACATATTCCAAAAAGGTGCACAAACTTCTCACTATCAAAATCAAATAAAAACAAACCAAAAGTAATAGTCATCAAAGTTCGATAGTTAACAATGAAAACGTTATCAATGAAAATGAACCATGAGCGCAGTCTTTGAATATATTTGTATATTAGGACATAAATATAAGTCGCTTATAGTCTACTATAAACACTTTCTCTGCTTATCGTATTTGATTAAAATCGTGCTGTTAATGACGGCAGTCAAATTCAATTTTTTTTTACAATAGTCTCTTTTTTTCCACGCAAGTTTGGGTCAGTAATCATCTTATTTTACAAAAATTTCAACAAAATCGGTTGAGTCAATTTTGATAGATTAAGTCTTTTCGTGTCCTTTTTTTCGTTTTGTATGTATAACTCACAAACAGGCATTTTAGGGAAAGATGTCGCCTAATATTTTGTTCTTTAGGTCTTTTGAAGCTACACTTCAGTCAATTTTGATGAAATTATAATTTTCTGTTTTGTTATTTTTCTTATGAACACTACTTTTACATTTTAGTTATAAAATATTTTAACATGATAAAACTTCCTGAGCTATATTAAATGTGATAATCGGTTAGCGTTTTTGCTCAAAAGCCCACAGAGACAGGCCGACATCATTTCAAAAAACACTTTTTCTCACTTTTTTCAAAACCAATTTATCACTAAAATACTCGATAACGTTTTGTTAAACTTATCACATGACTTTTTCTAAACCAGGTGTATGTGAGAATTTATATAATTTCTTTGTAGGAGATATAATACAGAGGGAAATTTTTAGAGGAAAATTTCCCTCTCGAGACTTATCCCCATCAAACAATAGAGACGTACAGAGTGATCATCTCATCGTTGCCAATATTGGTACTATTGTATCTTGTAAACTATTCTACAAAAAACTAAGTTGAGAACTTTCGTTAATTTTTCTTGTAATTTAAAAACCCGTTTTTTAAACTTTGAAAATAACCACGATTTTCCAATTTATCAGCAAAAGCATATATAACCCATTTTCATTAACATTTCAACATTAACATTAGTCAAACAACATTCAAATCAAATTGTAACCATTATGAAAAAAAAATTTAAATAAGACACTAAAAAAAAGGAAGAAGAAGAAACCAAACAAAACTAGAGGAGAAAGAAGAAGACTGTGGCAGATGGAATAGAACAGTGATGTACCAGGATGACAGGCAACAAGATTGTATTTGGGAGGAGTTTAAAAAGTTTCCTTTAACGGTGATATATAAATCAAATTGGACACTAACTCAGGTCGGAAGTTATTTGATAGCTTCATCTATAGAAATACACACTTGAAATAATTGGTAACTACAATATAATTGTTAGAATCTTGGTGATTGAAAATTGTTAAGAACTATCTACATATGCACAGCTATTATTTTATAAAGACTAAAATATACTTATACCCCTTCAAATCCATATCAACAATGTAAAATTAAATACTAATTACTACACCCTTTCACCCCTTAATCACCCATATAGTTTTTGAAAATCTGTTATAAATCACATTGTTAACTTTTTTGTATATTTTGATTTAAGAATGTGTGTTATTCAATTGAATCCACAACCAAACTGTGGTAGTTAGCAGCAGCATCTCAAACAATATATCAAACCCGAGATCAAGAATATTGTAAAACCAAAATCATAATAAAAGAATTTTGTAAATTCGTTTTCTGGCTTCATTTACATATCGTTTTATTTATATTTAGTTGACAATGTCTTTTTATTCCTTCATGTATTTATTTGCCTTTGTATATAACCGGGTCTTTTAAAAGTAAGTTAAAACTCTAAATGGTTGTGGTTTTGTTATTTGTCGTCCAATCCTCGAATTGTATGCGGATTTAATTGGAATTTATTAAAACATCAGCTGTTATTTTTATTGCTATTTATTTGTTGCCATAGCAACGAGTTTTCTCATTGTTGAGTAATTTTAAACAGGAATCTAGTAGGTGGTAAACCTGTAAGTAGTTTGATTGATTTCATTTTATTCCATCTTGACTTTACCTTTACAAACACGCAATAATTCAGTGTTATGAATCTGAACGGAGTTTATCAGCCGAGTTAACAAAAGTTTCGAACTCGCAGCGGTTTGACGGACCGTATAAAAGCTTATTATTAAGTTTGAAACTCAGTGCAATGGTTTATTTCAGTCTTATAAACATATTCTAAGTGTTTAATTACAGAATTCCCTGCCAACCGCGTTGTCGTATTTAATTAAATGTATGTTGGTTGTCAACTAGCTTTGCCAGTATTTCCGGTTCCACCGGATTTAATTACATTGTAACGGTGCTGAACTCTACCGTGATCCTTGGCAAACATTAAAGGATCTTCCGTAAACTACATCTAAAATTTACAGGATGCATTATTTCTATAAATTACCAGTTATTAAATCTGAATGTAAATTTATTTTAACACAGTTGTTGTGCAATGTAATCAAATACTTTTTATATATTTGGTTTCATTCGAAAATACAATTTAACCAGCAAATTTAAAGTTAATTATAATTTGTTTAAATAAACGTATGCACGACGTTAAAAACAAGGAAAACTCTAATTTCATCAAAATCCTTTCTTCATTGTAAGATTAATAATATTGTTGCTGTATATTATCTTGTGTATATTTACATCAACTTACAGCAACAGCAGTGGTGTTGCCTGTGAACTATGCTGACATTCAGTCATGGAGAAATATCGTTTCACATAATTTATTTGTGAAATATCGTCTGAAATTTGAGGATTTAAAACGCCACAGTCAGCCCATGAGAATTGCGAATAGGAAATGTATAAATAGTTTAATACTTTCAAAACGTAAAAACATTTGTTCAGAACACTTTGTGGTTACATTTTATAGGACAAATCAGATTTAACTTATATGTTACAAAATTTCTATGTTCACAGTGTGCTTTTTGAGTAGTTTTATTCAACGAAACTGAAGCCGGGACAACAGTTTGACGGAATTTTAACAACCATTACAGTGAGGATCTGAAGATGCCAACATTCTTTTGAGACTGATTGTAATTTTTGGAAGGTAACTTTTCTCCAATCAAACAAAAAATGGATCTTTTATGGATTATACAGAGCCCAGGATCAGTCTAGACAATTTCGAAAAGTGATCCTGAAAGTAAAAATAAAATATAAATTTTAATTAATATGACCAAAAATCAGTCTATCTATCTTTTTCAAAAACATGTAGTATTAAACTTTTGTAATAATTTCGTAGATTTTCAAAACTGGTGAATTTTGTTTTGTTTTTGACTCTTAAAATTATACTAGTGACGTATACTTCAAACTCAAAATTTCCCGTTTACTACCTTATAAACCAAAATACACAATTTAAATACTCCCAAAATATATTTTACTATATTTACAGTTTTCAATATATATTCCAACTTTATAAACGGCAGCCATTATAAAATATAGTCTTCGTTTTTGATGTACTTGTAAAGTTTAATATAAAAGATGAAAAACCAAAATATAGATTTAATTTATCATCCATTTCTATTGTTTAAATTTGTTTACAAACAAAACACACACACAAACAGTTCAACAGATGATAAACTAGGCGTTACTGACATAATGTGTTTTAAAAATTTTAAAAACTGTTTTGTTTGTCAAAAGCGTAACTTTTTTGTTTCTTGAATTTTTTTGTAAAGTTAGCTGTTTTACAGTTAAAGATTATAAATGGCCGCCATTTTGAAAATATACAACAGAACGTTCTGGTTTTTTGTACAGGGGTAAAGGGTTACGTAAAAAATATGTAGACCAAATTTGAACTCAATATCTTTTCTATTTCCAAAGATATTAAGTGTTAAGTAAACAAAAATGGAGGATAATTCGAAAACTAAGCATTTCTGTTTATGTTTATTGGAACTTTAATCAACAGTTAATCCAACGTGATTTCATGACGGAATAATTGTAAACTCTTAATTACAGCAATTACGTAAGTTTCCTGCAAATGTTATTGTTTAAGGAGATAATTGTGTAGATATAAATTTTTAGATAAGATTTATTGTTGTTTTTTTAGTTTTAATTTTTTATAAAATAAAATAAATAACTAATTCACGTCGTTAACATTTTGTTTTGCAGTTTATAACTCTCATCATTATTGTTTGACTGATAATCATTGTTATATTCAGAATGACATCTTAAATATGTATTTAAACAATAGTTAAAAATCTATTTTATAAATTACAAAAATTAATTTTTTAAACACTATACCGGATAAATAAAATTATATTTTTTAGAGATGAACAAGAGAACTTAAACTAACAATTTCTGTCATTATTGAATATCTATAATAACTACAAAGTACACTTGCCAGCAACAGATTATTTTATAATATATTTTAATAAGTTAACCTAAAACAAAATCTGATTTACAATCTATAACAACTTACTATCCTATTTTACAAACAAATAACTAAATATAAGTTATAATTTAATTTATAATAAATCAAATTTGATGTCAGTTAAAGGCTTGAAAATATTTCACTTTAAGTGACACTTCCGTTCTTTTGTGGCGAGAGAATTTAAACACTTCACGACTGCCACAACACTTATTCACTTTATATAATCGCTTAGATTTAAAATCTTTTGTTAGAATAAACTTTCAGATCTCAGCCTTACGCTTGAGTTCAAGTTTAACGAATAAATTTTGTTGTTATTATGAGAATTTCGACACATTTAAATCATTCTAATATTTCTCATGGTAGTCCTTTACTTTGACATTAATAAAAAAAGTAAGAGTTTTTAGGAATTTTAAACCAATTTTACGTTTCGCTACTTTACACAATTTATCGTTTAACATCAGTACTGCCAACTTAATAACATTATATTCCTCTTATATTATTATTATTATAAATAGAAGTAAGTTTTACCCCCTAGACACTTCAGCCTATAAAACTTTCTGTGTACTTATTAAATTTTCCTAAATAGCTTATTCTATTCCTTTGGTTAGGTTAGGTTAGGTTAGGTTAGGTTAGGTTAGGTTAGGTTAGGTTAGGTTAGGTTAGGTTAGGTTAGGTTAGGTTAGGTTAGGTTAGGTTAGGTTAGGTTAGGTTAGGTTAGGTTAGGTTAGGTTCAGAATTTTCCTAGCCACGTTGCTTCTTCCTTCAAAGGTCACATCTGGGCCAAAAATCAGTTGTCTACTACGTCCTATTGCTTCGCATTTTCGAAGTATATGTTCTGCAGTTTCTAGGTGCTGATTACACAGTCTGCATTTCAAGTTTCTTTAGAATAATCCGATAGTGTTAAGATGCTTCTTGTTAACGCCATGCCTTGATATGAAGCTTCATATTTTCCTCAGAAGGGACGAATTTAGAGAGTTCAGTTCTGGTTCTGTACAGTTAACCGTAGTATTTCGTTCATCGTTCCTCAATCTGAGTTTAACCATGTTTAACACTATCTTTTGTTACGACTTTAGTTACATGTTCTGAGCCTATCTTTTGGTTTTCTTCGTATTCTTTGTGACCTGATATCCAGCTAAGTTTTACCTGTTTTTGAGTCGAAAGCTTGGTTAAGGTTCGGTGATAATCCCACACTAGTGATGAGTAATCTTCATGTGATCTTACAAACTTTATACCAGCCTGACTGTCCTACCTGATACCGATATCATTGGTGTAACCTTTAGCTAGACACAGTTGAGTCCAGTATTGCCAGACTTCTGATTGGAATATAGTCGCGTATTTTCCCAAAGCTATACTTATATTTTCCTTGGTTGTTTCCATATATTCCTGCACCTGAAAGGAAGTTAGTATGAGATCAGTCAGTATAGTATTCTGTATTGGAGACCAATCTCTGTCAATATCCTTTCTTTCTTGGATGATAACTTCAAATGTTTTTTTTTTTCTGATGTAAACTCTTCTCATAGGAAGTACGTAATTATACAATTTGTGTTTACGAATGGTGCCGTATCCTTTTTGCCTTCCTTTCCATATTCCAGAGTATTCCATTCTGTATCCCGCTGAACTTGCCTCAACTATTATACTGAGGTCTCGTGGCCTGATCCTTCTCTATTACTGCTGTAGGTGTACTTCTAAAAGCTCCTGAGATACTGATGGGACCATTTGTCTGTGCGCGCGGCTCTGACGCTACTAGCCGTTCTGTAAAAGTAGGGCTCGCTCGCCCAACTATGTTTGTCTACCTTTCGCGACACATAATTACAGTTTACAAGATTTGTAGTGCACATAGAAACATGATGTTTACAAACAACTCGAAGCTACATTGAAGACAGGTGAATAATCTACCTCCGGCACGCCGCGCGGGACCACATGTTTTTGGAAATGAGCGATAATCACTATCCTCTTCCCCGCCGCGCCATAGCAAGCCGCGCGCACAGACAAATGGACCCATCAGTACATAGGCAGGCCAACTCTTATATTGCTCTAACTTCACTCTTTACTTGTGTAAAGCCAAAGGTCCTGAGTTCAATTCCCAGTCTAGGTCGTATATTTTCCACCTGAAATATTATTTACTAGATTTACTGTTCACAACTCTAATATTTTAGTTCACTCACTAAAAGTCCAAAAATATATAACTGTTTATTTAAAACTGTTATAATAAAACAGCTTTCTGTTTTGTTACAACGTTCATATTAAAATATTAAGATAAAGCAAAGTAATAAGCGGGAATTTGTTTTATGAAAACTTCTGAAATTTGGATTTCTGTATTGTAATGATATTGCCATGTGAATTAGAGGGAAACTCACCACTTACTGTTGAAAACAGGCGAAATTACATTCTGATATGAATTATAATTTGAAGTTTTATTCAATATTCGCCGACTTTTGTTTAATATTATTAGTCAGGTTGTCAGAAGTAAGATGCGTTAATTTAGGCAGTGTAATGTGGAGTACCTCACCGTTTAGCTATTCGTGGTTGGGAGCACTTAAGAGTTTTTGAGACTAATATCACTGATCCTGATAACTGTTTAAGATCACCATTTACATTCTTACAAATATACGTATCAGGAATAAATCTAAACAGTTATTCATAACTGTTATCACTGTTTTTCTACACTGCTATTCCCGTTTCTTGTTATTCTTAACGTCACGTACTTTCATAATAGTTATCTATAGTTACCATAACAACTAAAATATGCTTTTATGTATACACAATAACGCCCTCTAATGTGTCACTTCCACACTACTAAATAAACGCAAGAACGCTTCATTTTCTACTCTTCAAAATATTGTTTACTTCTTTTCTACTGAATACATTGTTATCCCACAAAACTCCGGCTGTTTGTTAACTGAAATCTTTTTTCCCTGTTCATTGTGTGAAATGTTTATTACTGAAATGTTGATTGCAGAGAAATGTTTATAATTTTTTTTCCTGTGTTACGATGTTTTTATTTAACTGTGCGCTTTTTATATAATAGTGTTAAATGTTATATGTTTGTCTGTGTTGTTAAATTGTAATGTGTGACGAACTCTATTGAGGGATAAACTCTGAGGATGGAGTATAAGCTCCGAAACGCGTAAGTTTAAATCAAGAAAGAAGTCACGTGACGGAGACCATATAAGGTAACTTGTTGTTAATTTAACAACTGTGACTTGGATACCAAACAAAATGAATATTAAATTATAAGTTTGTATGTAGTATTGAACTACACCGAGTTTAATTTATTCCCTTAGGCTTATTCATTAGAAGAGTTATGGAGATTTATTCCATTCGCTCAACCTAATTTGTAGTCAAGGGTTAAATCTCTCTCTTTACTATATTCTATCCAGTCTACTAGAGTACTCGAGAGGTCTTTTACACTTTTATATTACTTTTTATAAAACCTAATGATGACCGTAAGGTGTTTCTATTGAAACAAAAAACTCAACATACCTGCTTTTAAGAGATTAGGAACAAAACATTGGGTAATTTAGTAAGGGCTGAATATAGTGACATTTGCTCTGTGTTTTGAAATCTTCTCTTGTGCACCCGAATAAACACTTTTCAGTGGGTTTTCTATCTTGGAATGTGTTGATAAAGGTACTGAACCGATTAGTTTTGCCTCTGAGTCAATTACTTAACTTACAAAGAAACCAATCTGCGTGTTGTTCAGGAAAGGACAGAGACTGCAGTTTCCTATTTTCCTATCTGTGAGTAGCACTCTATAATGAAGATGCTTTAGTTTTGTAGAAAGAAAACATGACAGGTTATCAACAGACAATACTGAAGTGACCTGTCAAATTAATCATGGGTAAGCAAAACAAAAAATGACACCCTGTATCAATCTTTCAGTTCAGAAACGTTAAAGCTAAAAAGGAGGGCCCAACAGTGAACTGAAGTGTCCGATTTTTGTTTGCCCATTGAAGTAACCCCAAACCTAACTTTCCTCCAAATTTTGTGTCTGGTAGATTTTCGTCCCGGTTTTAACAAAATCTGCCTTTATTCAGTGTTCTAAAATTACAAAAATCATTATCTTTGACCAACCGTATTATAAAATTAGAAACACATATTATTAAAGTTTGTTTTTGTCTAAAAACGAGCCTCTTAAAAAGACTTCTAAAATTATGTATAACTCTAATCCCTTTACAATTTTTAATGAATCCACCCCTGATCCATCGCGATTACGTAGATGTTAATATTTTAACGTGTATCAATCAACCCTCCCCCCAACATATTTAGAATGGGGGTCAAATCAAATTAACACCCAGTGTCACTTTATCTCAATCAAAATTGATGCTAATTTACGTGATGTATTGAATTTCTGTATCTATTAAATGTCTGAAGGGAATTGAAATCAACGGCGTCAGAAATCGCTGTCAGATCCGTTGAATGACAGTTTAATATTTAAAAGATAAGCTCTACGTATTTAAAAATGACTTCCTCATTTTTTTTTTTTTTTTTTTTTTTTTTTCTTTTAATTGGAGTGATTTATAGGGCAAACATTTTAAAATGAACGAAAAAATAGTAGATTGAATGTCTCAAAACTGTTTCAACATGTGCCAAAGTGCGTATTGTAAAAGAAAATAATTTTGATGCAGTGTAAAACGTCTTTATAACATTCTCTTTAAAATAACATAATTAACGGAAACTGATTTTTATTCTTTGGTTTCGATCGAACACATTGCTCTACCAAAGTCAAATTTTAACTTTAGATGACCGCCATCCTGAATAATGGCCTTGAATGTAAAACATTTTCTTCTTCTTCTTCTTCCTTTCCTTCTTCTTTACTTCTCTTCTTCTTCTTCTTCTTCTTCTTTCTTCTTTATCCTTTTCTAATTCTTCTTCTTCTTCTTCTTCTTCTTCTTCTTCTTCTTCTTCCTTTCCTCCTCCTCCTCCTCCTCCTCCTCCTCCTCCTCCTCCTCCTCCTCCTCCTCCTCCTCCTCCTCCTCCTCCTCCTCCTTCTTCTTCTTCTCCTTCTTCTTCTTCTTCTTCTTCTTCTTTTTCTTTTCTTCTTCTTCCTTTCCTCCTCCTCCTTCTTCTTCTTCTTCTTCTTCTTCTTCTTCTTCTTCTTCTTCTTCTTCTTCTTCTTCTTCTTCTTCTTCTTCATCATCATCATCATATTCTGCTTCTTCTTCGTCTTCTTCTTCTTCTTCTTCTTCTTCTTATTCTTCTTCTTCTTCTTCTTCTTCCTCTTCTTCTTCTTCTTCTTATTCTTCTTCTTCTCCTCCTTCTTCTTATTCTTCACTGGAACTACGACCCTGGATGATGTTTAGCCTCTTCCACAGCACCCACTTCACTTATTCTTATCACCACAAAGGACATAGTCACATCGTTCAGTTAGCTATACTAAAGTTGTCTTATTCTCTTATAGGAATCTCTTTGCATCTGAAGTTCCTATACCATGACTAGAGATAACCTACTCACCTTATATTTTGTTCTTATACGAATGCCACCCAAATCTTGCTGTTCGACCCCGATTTTAATTGTACCATATCCTCCATCCATCATAGTACCTGATTTTGTTACGTCCTATGAAGGAAACACAAGTAAAATGTAAAATAGTAGTAACTTTGAATGTTGAAAAAGTTACAAGAGATGGTCTTCCCTGGTGTGCTAAGTACATTAGGAGAACATCTTGATTTGGTAAAAGGTAGAGTTAATGTTCTGCTCAGTTCACTGGTCGAGATGGTGGGTAGAAATGGACTTTATGAGGCATAACTACAGATAGTTGAGAATAAATTTAATATATTGAAGTAAAATAATTTAAACGCTATTCAATGCCGACTTTATCTACAACAGAATTTGAAAAACGTGTCACTTTTCTTCTTCTCCAATTTGTTAAATTAGAAAATATCATCTCCGGAATTGTAAATCTTTTACGATATTGTCTGAATCTATTTCCTTGTTTGTTGTCATTCTACAGATGTAATACAATTTTATTAAACAATAACAGTAAACCACGTCCACCCATGTATGTAACAATAAAATCACAGCTGAGTCGGTGACCACGTGTGACCTATTTTCTTTTCCTTAAGTATTCAATTCTGGTTTTTAAGACACATTATATCCCAGTTGCAGACTTGAAAATATTTCACTCTAAGTGGCACTTCCGGTTTTTGTAACTGACGGAGCGGAAACACTCCGTGATTGCCATATTTTATACAGTCTATTTAAAATCTTTTATAAGAAGTAAGCTTTAACATTGTAGCCAACGTAACAAAAATATATTTCTTTTGTTATTACAATAACAATTTTGACGGATTTGAATCACTCTAACATATTGTTCATGGTTGTCCTTCATTTTACTCTCAGAAGATCAATTTTACGGCTCACAACTTATCATATTGTAATGTTTAACATCACTACTGCCAACTTAATAACTCTAAATTATCCAATAATATTTCAAGTGAAAAATATACGACCTAGACCGGGAATCGAACCCAGGACCTTTGGCTTTACGCGCCAATGCTCTACCAACTGAGCTATCCTAGTCGCTTCAAAGCACAGGGCGTAGACTTCTCACTTGACTTTACATTTAATTGCTGCAATTTTGAGTTTCCAAATTAATTACCTCGCATATGCGACATTGAAATTAATTTTTACTCATTTTTCAGCCCTTACGTATGTATTTATTAATTTTTTAATTATTTGACATTTCCGCTTATGGAAACTCAAAATTGCAACAATTAAACGTAAAGTCAAGTGAAAAGTCTACGCCCTGTGCTGGGAAGCGACTAGGATAGCTCAGTTGGTAGTGCATTGGCGCGTAAAGCCAAAGGTCCTGGGTTCGATTCCCAGTCTAGGTCGTATATTTTTCACTTGAAATATTATTGTATATTCAATACTAGCTCTAAACTATCTTTTACTCGGAAATAAATAACAAAGTGTTGTATTCTACTTCAAAACTATGGGGGAAAAAACCACTTTATACCAAACTAAAATTTATGATATCCATCTAGAAGTAAGTTTTTAACAAATTTGGTTTATAACATTAGAAAATACTATTGAAATGTTCGAGAGTTAAGGGTTTTTATTCTACGTCTTTTCTTCCTTTTTTTATTAGGAAATGATGACCAAAAGGTTTCTTCTTTAAACAACAAAGAAACAGGGTGTTTCGATTAACTACAACATTTAAATTACTTTAAAATTTATTTAGTAAATTTCTAAATTTCTACGTTTGCATTTGAAATAATGTGTTTAAGAGTTCGGTGCGTTTTTGGAATACAACTTGAATTCAATGTTAATTAAACCACGGGGTGGGATAGGCACTCAGACTACATCACTCAAGTGTTGTTAAATTACTGAATATACGTAACTATTTTTGTTTTTAAGATGATTAAGACTTCAGTTACCTAGTCAAGGATTGGTAACGAAGGTGGTGGGTTCGATTCCATCTGAAGACATAATTTTTTCGATGCAGTTTGGTTCACTCCGACCTGTGTTATGGTGGGTCCCCTTCACCTTCGTTTCCCTTCATTTGTACACGTTTAGATAAGAGGTTTTATTGATATTCCTTACAATGGTTTTATTCAAAAATTCATAATACGAAAATTAAATAACATGCACATTTTTACCTTGGTCTAAATGTGTAAAAGTGGGTCACTAATAAACTGTGCAAAAGTTAACTTTTGGTCATAAGTGGTCTTTGAGAAATAACAACCTAAACATGGCGGAGATAGTTTTATTCAAAGACTCTTAAATCAGGGAACTTTTAAACTCTTATCTATAATCGATATTCAAGTGTGCTGAGCTTACATACATGACGGTCAAGTACCCTGTCTAGCCGCCAAAATGGGTTGTATATTAAATAAACAGGCTATAGGGTTTTTGACCTGCTGGGGCTGTTTTTATAACAATTTTATATTATATATTTATGAAACATCATGGTATTATTGTTGCAAATAAATGTATTATTATTTAGAACAGAATTTAAGTTTTTTATGGGAAATTATATACCTTAATTGCTTTTAAAATATTAAATAAATAGTATTAATGTAGTTGCGTATTTAGATTTTTTTTGCTGTTTATTTTATAGGGATCAGGGTTGATTTCACCAAACAAATATCCCTTTACTTATAACAATCACATTGATTGGTTCTTTCGATTATATATAAGTCAAAACCCACTGACTAATCACGAAATCTCTGGATCCAAGAAGGATAGAGCTATGAATAAAACATGGTTTGGGGTAGGTCTATAGACGGGTACTAAGAAAGGGTTTTGAAAATGTTCTACTCCAAGGGTGTTTCTTACCCCTAAAGGATATCTCTGGAGCCAAGAAGCTTAGAGCTATGAATAAAACATGGTTTGTGGTAGGTCTGTAGACGGGTACTAAGAAAGGGTTTTGAAAATGTTCTACTCCAAGGGTGTTTCTTACCCCTAAAGGATATCTCTGAATCCAAGAAAGATAGAGCTATGAATAAAACATGGTTTGGGGTAGGTCTGTAGACGGGTACTAAGAAAGGGTTTTGAAAATGTTCTACTCCAAGGGTGTTTCTTACCCCTAAAGGATATCTCTGGAGCCAAGAAGCTTAGAGCTATGAATAAAACATGGTTTGTGGTAGGTCTGTAGACGGGTACTAAGAAAGGGTTTTGAAAATGTTCTACTCCAAGGGTGTTTCTTACCCCTAAAGGATATCTCTGAATCCAAGAAAGATAGAGCTATGAATAAAACATGGTTTGGGGTAGGTCTGTAGACGGGTACTAAGAAAGGGTTTTGAAAATGTTCTACTCCAAGGGTGTTTCTTACCCCTAAAGGATATCTCTGGATCCAAGAAGGATAGAGCTATGAATAAAACATGGTTTGGGGTAGGTCTGTAGACACGTATTAAGAAAAGGTTTTGAAAATTTTCTACTTCAAGTGTGTTCCTTACCCCTAAAGCATATCTCTGGAGCCAATAAGCCTAGAGCTATGAATTTGTTAACTTGGTTTAGGGTAGGTGTCTAGACGGGTACTAAGAAAGGGTTTTGAAAATGTTCTACTCCAAGGGTGTTTCTTACCCCTAAAGGATATCTCTGGATTCATGAAGCCTAGAGCTATGAATTTGTTAACATGGTTTGTGGTAGGTCTGTAGACGCGTATTAAGAAAAGGTTTTGAAAATTGTCCACTCCAAGAGTGTTTTTTTAAGCCCTAAAGCATATCTCTGAATCCATGAAGTCTAGAGCTATGAATTTGTTAACATGGTTTGTGGTAGGTCTGTAGACTCGTATTAAGAAAAGGTTTTGAAAATTTTCCACTCCAAAAAAATTGGGGGTGTTTTTTACCCCTAAAACAAGCATCTTATCTTTTTTTGTATGTGTTTAATACAAATTACAATAACAATCGGAGGAAAAAAACAACCATTAGGGTTGTGCTAAAAAAAGTTATTTCTTTATAAAACTATCTCAACTATCACTGGCGCCATCAGCTAGTAAACTATACGAGATAGATAATAAAACCACTGGCCACTTGTTATTTGACTGTGGACTCTTACTGGCAAGAGGCGGAAGATAATTTGAGTTAAATCTCTCAAAGAAAGTTAGTGGATTATCTAATCTTGTTGAAGGGTAGGTATAATAACTATACTCTAGAGTCTCAATTACATATTTACCCTCTAAAGTCTTCTAATCTAATGTAATAAATTTATATATCTTGTAAGTGTTCAATATATAAGTGCGTTTTTGTAATTTCTCTAGTCATCACAATTTTTATTCACTTTTCCATCATAATCTGGTACACATAAGTAATTTAAAAAACTTGTCAAATTTGGAAGATTATTTTGTTCGGGTTTAAACTCTACCCACAGCCTGCAATTTAGAATTCCATATTTCAGTTATTCCAATCAATAACAGCTTAGGTTGTTACTAAGAAGCTTTACTTAAAGTTAGGCTGTGAACTTTATGTTGTAAAATCAAGGCTGTGTGTTCTGAACATGAAGGCAGTGGTTTCTTGACTTTAGAAGATTTAGTTATTGGTAATAGAAACAAAGTCGTACTTTGTTATTCTGTATTGTATGTTTATATTTTACCTTAATAAATAAAAACAAAAAAACCTGTAATAAACGGGTTTTTTTTAGATATAATCTTTGAAGGAAAAGTTAAAAATTTACAATTTGCTCGCTATGCATAACCATATTTAACACTACAGATGGCGCCGTAGTTCATATTTTGGTATAATGTACTGATTACTCTGAATGGTCGATATTTTAAAATGAAAAAAAAAACTTTAAAAACCGTGTACATGCATCGATAGGTCTAGTTTTAAAGAACATTATTGTGGACAAAGCGAGTTGTGGACACGTTTGGCCATCCTTGCGTCACAACCGAACTTTTAGAGAACTTGAGTTAAAACAGATCCTGGTTTAGTTCAGTATCAACTCCTCTGAATATTTAAAATGTATATAATTTTGCGTCTGTAAGTCATATGCACTGCTACTGCTTAAATCGATGGACTGATTGTAATCAAATTTAATGTGTGGGCATATTTGGTCAACTCGGAATGAAGTCTGAGGTAAGTTTGGAAACTTAAACCTCCTTTTTGACTGGCGTTCACAGTTTATGGCCTCAGAAATCCGATTTCGAAATAACGTACGTAAGCACGATACTGGTCACAAAAATTAAGATAGGAACATGCAATTTAGTACAGGGGAATATACTGTAATCTTGTAGAATCCTATTGAAATTAAAAACATTTAATTAGAAATGTCAAATTGTACTTATTTTAAACACTTTTTGTCAATATCTCGTGCTATTCAACTCAATTTTATAAACTTTTGCAGTTACATTCTGAACATAATGGTACCAAACCCACATTCTAAGTAATTTATAACAGTGATTTCTCAAGAAAATGTGATATTTTCTTTAGTTACAAGATCCATCTCTTAGGAATGTAGCGAATAAAGGTTCCTTCACATATGCACCGCGTCGAGGTATGCTAGAACCGAAGTATTGACACGAGCGAAGCGAGTGGAGACTGTTTATATATACACATTCCCACTAAAACAAAGTTTTTTCTGTGTAGTTTGGTACTCTCCAACCTATGTTGTGACAGTGGGAGGACCCACTATAAACATCGGTGTTTGGCTTGAGTGGAAGTTGTAGTTGGGAAATAAATTGCACACAAAAGTGACAATTTACTAGTTTCATTTTTGTGGATATATTAAGTTAGGTTAAGTATAAAAAAAATAGATAAAAATAAACATTTAATATTTATATACATTGATACTCCAACCCAACCACACACAATTTAACCTCACCTAAACTATAACTTTACTAATTGGTGATAAAGTATAGTTTCCAAAAAATGAAATTAGATAAACCCTAAAATTCTTAATTTCTTTACTTTTGTCTCAGACATCAACTTTTAAAGTTTTAAACTTGGTGACAACGCAATGTCAAGGCCATCTATCAGTTTCATGCTTCAGGGTGACGTCACAAAAGTACTTTTAACTTTTGTTTCCTCAATCGTTCCGGCGTCCTGAAGCGTAAAAACTTGAAGTAGACATTTTACCTCATTTAATCATTTACTTTACTTTTGACTTTGACTGGTATTTGTAAATCACTTCACAGACAGCACTCACTTTCTCACTAGTAATTAAAACAAAGAAACTGTAAATATAGTTTAACTTTGTCTAATACATTTTAAAAGAACGTTTTGCACACATATTTCAGAATAGAATATGATTTTTAACAATAATTAAACGTTTTCACAAATTTTGGAAAACCAATGTCTGGTTTTCAGACAGTCTAAGAGTAATGAGATACTAGTAAGGGTGGAATGTCCGATAACACAGCGATTAAAGAGATGCTGAAGGTCAAGCTTGGGAGAAAGAAAACACTAAAGAGAAATGTTTGGAGAGGGTTCTAGCATACATATTTCAGAATATAATATGATTTTTAACAATAATTAAACGTTTTCACAAATTTTGGAAAACCAGTGTCTGGTTTTCAGACAGTCTAAGAGTAATGAGATACTAGTAAGGGTGTAATGTCCGATAACACAGCGATTAAAGAGATGCTGAAGGTCAAGCTTGGGAGAAAGAAAACACTAAAGAGAAATGTTTGTGGAGAGGGTTCTAGCATACATATTTCAGAATATAATATGATTTTTTTAATAATTAAACGTGTACACAAATTTTGGAAAAGAAATGTCTAATTTTCAGACAGTCTAAGAGTAGTGAAATACTAGTAATGGCAATGACTACATAAATACTATAAGACACGACATGGCCATGTTAAATATTCTACGCTTATTCTTGAGTTGACCAATACCCGCTAGGGTGTGGAGCTGTCGCTCTTTGCTAGAGAATCTGAAGTTGATGTGACTGGCGCTAGGTGGCTCTACGGTCAAACAATGTTTCAGTTGCGCACTGATGCCACATATGGGACCAGAGATGCGAGGGAAGGTCGAGAATCGCTTATCTCAGCGCACGAACTGACAACACTGACTATGCTGTGTCAACAGTTGTACAGTCTCAACCAAGTGGGATGCGTACAGTCAAGCACCTGCTGCTAGCGCTTTCTGATAGCTGTGTTTCAAACTTGTGACGAACAGCACCCGTAAAGCGTAGACTATTTCCCTATCCTATGTCGTGTCTTATAGTATTTATGTAGTCATTGGTAATGGTGTAATGTCCGATAACACAGCGATTAAAGAGGTGCTGAAGGTCAAGCTTGGGAGAAAGAAAACACTAAAGAGGAATATTTGGAGAGGGTTCTTCGAGTATTGGCGGTGAAGACGAACAGGAGACTTCGAATCATCGGAGTCGACTGAATCTGGAAGATTGCACAAAGAAGAACATGATTGGTTTCCTGATATTTTGTAGACCAATTGACGCGAAGTTTACTGGTAGTTTTGTCTTTCACGAGTTTCATAAACAGTTCCGTTTTTAATCTCAATAAATATTGTAGTAAATTCAAAAGTATTTTACTTTCGTTATATATTGTTCAACTGGTAATATCATTAGACTTGGAGGCGTGGCTCTACGTTGCTTCAGCGCTGCCAACTACAGTGTCTCTCTTGGGTCAGTGGCACAACAAGTGTAACAACTAACTGAAAGGCTGACTTGTTGGAGTGTTTACTTGTTTATTAGAGTGTGTTATTGACTATTTATAACTTATAAATGTTTACAAGTTTCACTTGTGGTTAAACGATGTATCGCGTTACTAGGTTAAAGAAAGAATCACAAATTTTGATTTTTTTTAAATAATATATTGCTGTACGGAAAAATATATGAAAATTTCAAAACATAGTTTTTATGTTTTCATTAATTTGTATACTGTATTTGAAAAATACTTTTCGTCATACTGTTTCAAAAACAGCTGTTTTCAATACATGCATCGAGATGCTAAAGTTGTACGTTTTAGTCCTAGGACCTAAAAACATCAGCTGAGTTCGAGATCATCAGCTGTTACTTCGTTTATACGAATTAATTAACAATTGTAACGCATCTATAAAAACAACCGATACTTTCGATTGTAAATAACCGTTAAAACAGCTGTTATCATCGATTTGAAGGTAAATAGGTTATAACATTTTAGTTTTTGGTGAAATTGTTTTCTTATATTGTTTGCAGTATAACGAAAAATATAGTTCATCACTTGGACTAAAAGTAGCTTTTCAATCTTCGATCATTTAAACTTGAGCTTGTATTGAAAAGCTTCACTTTTGGTCCTAGTGATAAAATATACAGTATTAGTTAAAAAAACATCTATCCACCCACTCTAAAAGTCATACTTGCTGGATAAAACAAATGGGAACGAAATATATGTCACTTAATATTAAAGAAATAGTGTCACAGTTTTGTACTTCCAGCGTAACATGAGATGACTTGTGAGAAATGAAAAGTGTAAAACTTTACGACATCAGGTTTTGTTTGAAATGGAACAAGAATCATCTGTTAGGCTGACGTCACAGGACGGTCGTTTTGTTAATGTTATTCGTGGATTTACTTGTTTAACCACACTGACATTGGTGTCAATATTTGAGATCTCCAAACTGCACAAAATGAGCTTTTAAGATCCGCCTGGGTTCACTCAATTTAAATTAAATCAGTGGTTCAGTTATACAATTAATGTTTCTTTATTATTTTTTATAACCCCCCCTCTCTCTCTCTCTTTCTTTAAGGTCCGAAAAAACGCGAAATCGGCCATCTTCGACACTCAAAACCAATGTTAAAAACCATAAATTTAGAAGTTACCGAAGTTCTTAGATAATCGTTGAACATCCCTTAATAATACAGTATCATGAAGAGTTATTTGTATTTTTTTTTTTTTTTTTACTTAAGCTTTTGTTTTTCAATTTTTTTTTATAACACAATAACCCGATCTCGAGCGCTCTTTCTCCTCTCTAGTCCGGGCGACTTATGGGCAAGATTTGATTAAAAGTTTTAATCTTATAGCAGGAGTTAGATAATTTTTTGAGTTATAAAACAACTAAATTTAATAAAAATCAGTCCGTTTGGTTTTGTACTGATTTACACGAGCGTCAGGTAGTCATTATTCAAAACAGTTTTAAAACCACGAGACCACAAAACTGATGTCCAGAACAAAGTCATCCTTGATTTGGTCATCGATCACAAGTTTGCAAGAACACAAAAACGTCGATCAACTCAGAAACAATAAATTTGCTTCAGATAAGGAGACGTAATAAACCCCGGAGAGGTCATTCGTGAATTAATAAACCGATAACGCTAGAGGAGCTTACATGTTCTGAGAGTGTTTAGAGCAAAACACTCCCACCCCCAGAAGAAAAAGTAAACATTTTTAAATGTAAAGAAGAATTGAGTGATACTTTATTTTAAAACAACACTGCAAGATACAAAGCATTTTTTTTTTCCACCGGCTAATAAAGATAGTTAGAGAATGATGTAGACATATTGATATTGAATTTCTAGACATTACGACGATGATATCGATGAATTTAAATCATAAATATTGAAACAAATAAAATTCTCAATATGTGACGTACTTGGCTTAATTCCGTTACTCCCACTAGACCGTAGGGCTTCCACAAACGCCTTTGATTCGTATCTGTCTGCAGCATTTCTCTTTAAGTTCATACATATTATCCCTACCTGCCTCTCTTCTATCTCAACAGATTTTCGCCATATCTCCTTGGGTCATTCTCTTCTTCTCACTTTCATGGTGTTCCAATCCAGAGCCTCCCTCTCTATGACGCCCACATCCTTTCCTATTCACTTCCATTCCCTCCTCTTGATTTTCAGCTCTATAGGACTCTGATCCATAAGTTCTACTCTTGTTCGTCCACCATATCTCAAAGATCTCAGTCAACGGTTCATAAAAACTTTCAAGTAACTGGATAGATTCCAGATCTTACAGAAATACACAATCACAGACTTTATATGTGTTAAAAAGGCTCACTAATATCTATTTTGAAACATTTCCATTTCTCCACACAGAATAAAGCTGGACAGGCTCTGTTTATCTTTTGAGAACGAACTTTAATGTCATCTGCTGATCATCAAAATATACAATTTTTAATATTCAAAAGTCCACAAATATTGATTATTAAAAGTTATTTGGTTATACAAGAACGTACTTATAAAGTTGTATTAATGTATTGAAATTATAAAATTAAGTTACCCATCTCCGAACTTTACTCTGTCCTCTTATTTCACTCCAGATTTTGATTTTCACGGATGTATCTGTCAAGATAGACCTGCACAGTCCAATAATCACGATAGGGAAAAAAACATATCACCTTCCTTGTTTTACTTTTTCTAGCGCGGACACAGGCCAAAAAATAGCCCAACAAAAGCCAAAACAATAGTTCAAAAGGAGCATAAAAACCAAATAATGATCCCCCAAAAAAGAGCCCAAAAAACCAAAAAAGATCCCCCAAAAAAAGAGCCCTAAAATAGCCCCAAAAAATAGTCCAAAAACGAACCCAAAAAACGCTTTATAAAGTTGTATTAATGTATTGAAATTACTAAATTAAGTTAACCTTTTCCGAGTTTCACTCTTTCATCTTCTTTGGCTCCAGATTTTGATTTTCACGGATGTATCTGTCAAGATAGACCTGCACAGTTCAATAATCACGATAGTTAAAAAACATATCACCTTCCTTTTTCGCCATCCAGAACTCTTTATCCCTGCACTTGTGCATTGTATCACAATTTCACCATGCAAAATTTGTATTATAACTGATTCGAAGGCTGAATTGCAACTCATAAAGAGTCGCCGAACCGGTCATACTTTTAGAATCTCAGAGGTAATTGACCTTCTGAGGAAATTGTCGGAAAGAGACGTCTGATTTTAGTAGAGTCATTGTAGTGTTCCAGTTTAGCGAAACGTCGCGCAGTCTGGGAGATTGACATGTGATTTGAACCCTGTTCTACAGGTGAAGAATTCACTGAACGTAAGGAAAAGAGATTACAACTAGCTTCGGATACAACTTTAGCAGACGTCAATAGCTGATCGATTCTTTTTGAAATCCAACAAATACCAGAAGATATATCACCCTATCGAAGAGTTCACCGGACTGTGGCCACTTTCGGTGCAGCATAACTCAAGCGTTTTAACATTTCCAAGTCAGCTTTGTGTGTTACTTGTGGAAAAAATGAAACCATCAAACATACAATATTGTATTGTGAATCTCCTAACAGCTCCAGAGCTAAACTATGAATTGGAAACCAATACAACCCTACTACTTTTCGTGATAAATCGATAGTACGGTACTGGACATCGAGCCGATTAGAATCGACTGACCTTGGAAGCTGTAAAAATTAAGACTCCAGAATTGCAAGTTTTAAAATCCACATGTCTTTTGTAGGAAAGTTTAATCTTTATTACTTTTAAATGGAAATCGTCATTTAACTTCCTTAAAAAATAGGAAAATATAATGTAACATTTCAGGAAGTTTTTCCTTCTATCAATGTTAAAACAACTTTTAACTTTGATTTTGTCGCAATGTATCTTCTCGTACAAGGAAACTATGTGTTTTAAAAAAACTAGATATAACATATTTTACCATTTTAGGCAAATTTGGAATACCCTTGCTCTGCATAAAAGTATTTTATAGTAAATCCTAAAAGATAGATATTCTTCAAATCCACACACATATTACAATAACACTAAATGACATATGAACAATAAATAACATGCACACAGAAATCCAGCAAACAATAAAGAATACAAAAATACCGCACTCATTTTCCTCACACTATAAAACAAAATATTATTAGGTTTAATAATAATTTTTAACGAATATATGTCGGCATTTCACATAAAAGTCTGTAACCTATATTGAAAGGTGAAAACTTTTATAGGAAATAAGTTATCAATACTATATATTCAACGTTGTCGAAATTTACAAAACTGAAATAGAGTCAAAGTTTACTTCCTTTGTGTTGTGTACGATTCTTAACGTAAACTAAATTTTCATTAACTTCTGATTTCACAGTCAGGATTTAATATTCTAACGGAAATGGCAAGAGTCAAAATTTGATATATTTTTGCTATCTTACGGAGAGAAAATTAGAGGGAAAAAAAATCTTTGACAAATTCAATTACCATGAAAATATAAATAAATAAAATAAAGACGAATGTAAACAAAGATCTCAAATATGGGCTGGTTATAAGGAGAGATTGAACAAGACAATGTGTATAAAGTAATAACACTAAGTACTTAGTAGCCTATAGGGCCTATATTAACTAAACATTTAAATAGCAAAAATTCCTTAAATTATAATTTTATTTTAATTTTAAAGTAATAAAACTCTGGAAAAGAAAAACTGGATATTGAACTTCTTTTGGCAATGTATGTAAACCAATTTAAATTAGTAGTTCGAAAGGCAATATGGAAATAGTTATGAATCTATTTAAATTAAAGGATCATCCAATGGCTTCAAATTAAGGTATTCATTGTTCTTTTTTCAACCAATCGGAGCTTTGAAACTTAAATTTACTTAAAAAAATAAAATAAAATAAAATAAAATAAAAAAACGTTCAAAATTGTAGGACACCTGCCGTAAAAATTAATTTCATCAAAATTATTTTCCACTTTGTTGATTATCTTTTACCTAATGTCAAAAAAAATTGTAATTTCTAACATACATCGAATTTCGATCTTCTAGGATGTGTACAAGGTTAATTTTCAATGTTTGTCTTTCAAACCTCCCCCCCCCCTCACTACAATCTTTAGAGAAATGGCGAACTAGTTAGGTTAGATTCTTCGATAGAATGAAAGGTTAATTTACACTTTTTGTCCTACAATCAGCCCCACTAAAATCTTTAGAGAAATGGCGAACTAGTTAGGTTAGGTTCTCCTACAATCCCCCCCTCCTTACTACAATCTTTCAAGAAATGACGAACTGGTTAACACAGATCTTATCTGTTATTTATTTCATCGTGTAATAAACTAAACGGATTTGATTTCTGCTGCCGTTAATTTCAATTCCCTTGTGACATTTAATAGATACAGAAATTCAATACATGATTTAAATGAACATCAATATCCGTTAGAATTTGATAGAGACATACTGAGTGGTAATTTGATTTATCCCAACCCCAAATATAGTGAATCTGAAGGGATATTTAGATTCTGTTTGTGTTGGATTTGATTGATGCTGTGGTTAATATATTAAGCTAGAATTTCACCCTATGTAATAGAAGTGCAACAAGGGTAGTTTCAAAATTCAAAATGGAATCGAGTTGTACATAAGTGTGTGATTGATATTAGAAAAATGAAAATATAAATTAATATCTCCAAATTAAAACGGAGCTCGTAGATTGAGGTTTTTGTAAAATTGTATTTGTTTCCAAATTTCCAAAAATCTGCCCGCCTGGTCCTTTTCAAGGGCAACAACTGTGCCGTTCCGTTTTCCATCATCCCCGCTCCAAACCTCCTTGACTCACTCGGTTCAATCTCCCCCCCCCCCCCGGCTACGTCAAATCTTCAAACCTTGCGTTCCTAGAGTGAGCACTATCCGCTCACTTTCTTCCTTTTGTAGGAGGATTGTATAAGCCAATTCATCCTATCTCCTCCTGATTGCTTCTTCTCTCTTGATAATATATTTGAAGAAGCAATACGTGGGCCATTTCAATATCGTCTTTTAAACCCCTTCTTTGTGACCTGGAGAAATCTAATACAGCTCTGACGCCCATGGATCTTCAATACATTCTTAAGTTCAACGTGAGGAAGTTATCCCCACCTATTTAATTCCTCTCCTGTCATCGTGATTTTACGATTCAAATAGATTCCAATTGATCTCCAAATTAAACAGAGCGGCTGAAAAATGAAAGATGTGGTTATTACCTGTGTCTTTAGGCGCCTGTCTGCGTAACACTTTGGTTTGATGGTCCTGTTTTAATTCCTGTACCATTTAGTGAGCCAGTAGAGAGATCGGACTTTCCAGAAATATGATTCGAAGATCAGCACCAGTGGAGATATGCACTGTAATATAACTAGTATTATTCGTGGTAATTTGTATCGTTCGATCTGTCTTTGACGAGACGATACGACGAGGAGGCGAGACGAGACGAGACGAGACGAGACGACGAGGAGGCGAGACGAGACGAGACGACGAGGAGACGAGACGACGGGGAGGCGAGACGAGACGAGACGACGAGGAGACGAGACGAGACGAGACGACGAGGAGACGAAACGAGACGACGAGGAGACGAGACGACGGGGAGGCGAGACGAAACTAGACGACGAGGAGACGAGACGACGGGGAGGCGAGACGAAACGAGACGACGAGGAGACGAGACGAGACGACGAGGAGACGAGACGACGGGGAGGCGAGACGAAACTAGACGACGAGGAGACGAGACGACGGGGAGGCGAGACGAAACGAGACGACGAGGAGACGAGACGAGACGACGAGGAAACGAGACGACGAGGAGACGAGACGACGGGGAGGCGAGACGAAACGAGACGACGAGGAGACGAGACGAGACGACGAGGAGACGAGACGACGGGGAGGCGAGACGAGACGAGACGACGAGGAGACGAGACGACGGGGAGGCGAGACGAAACGAGACGACGAGGAGACGAGACGAGACGAGACGACGAGGAGACGAAACGAGACGACGGGGAGGCGAGACGAAACGAGACGACGAGGAGACGAGACGACGGGGAGGCGAGACGAAACGAGACGACGAGGAGACGAGACGAGACGACGAGGAGACGAGACGAGACGAGACGAGACGACGAGGAGACGAAACGAGACGACGAGGAGACGAGACGACGGGGAGGCGAGACGAAACGAGACGACGAGGAGACGAGACGACGGGGAGGCGAGACGAAACGAGACGACGAGGAGACGAGACGAGACGACGAGGAGACGAGACGAGACGAGACGAGACGACGAGGAGACGAAACGAGACGACGAGGAGACGAGACGACGGGGAGGCGAGACGAAACGAGACGACGGGGAGGCGAGACGAAACGAGACGACGAGGAGACGAGACGAGACGACGAGGAGACGAGACGAGACGAGACGAGACGACGAGGAGACGAAACGAGACGACGAGGAGACGAGACGAGACGACGAGGAGACGAGGCGAGACGAGACGAGATGACGAGGAAACGAGACGACGAGGAAACGAGACGACGAGACGAGACGAGACTACGAGGAGACAGACGAGACGACGAGGAGACGAGAGGAAACGTTCTTGAAGTCCTCACTCAAATACTATACACTTACAGTCATCGCTGGGGAAGAGTCGATTAAGATGAAATTAAAATATATTTTACTCGATTGATCACTGGTTAAACTATAGTGTAAATAAATATTGAGCTTGATTTCTGTGATAACATTAGATAGAATAAAACTCGAACATAAAATCTCACAAAAATGACGTTTACTTAACCAAACGCGTTTCAACGACAAAGTCGCCATCCTCAGAGATACATGAGCTACAATAACTAAACTATAACAGTATTTTTGTATTACGTGTACCACGGCTGAGGATGCCTTCTGTTAAAGCGAAACGGCTGTAGTAATAAATAAGATATTGAACTTCTTTTGGCAATCTATGTAAACCAATTTTAATTAGTAGTTCGAAAGGCAATATGGAAATAGTTATGAATCTATTTAAATTAAAGGATCATCCAATGGCTTCAAATTTAGGTATTCATTGTTCTTTGTTTAAACCAATCGGAGCTTTGAAACTTAAATTTACTCTCACTGAGCAGGCTAACTGACAAGGGAAGTCTATTAAGCAATTTAATTTGTTTGCAGGAGAAGCCCTATTGTGACTTTATTAATCTACTGCATGGTCCAATTAGGTAATGCTTTTGTCTTGTTTGTGGCCGTGATTAACAGATCGAGTTTAATTTTGGTTTTTGGAAACATCAAATTAATATTTATGGAAGGTTATAATTTAAGTCAGTTAAAACTTTGACTTCACTACACTCCCAAAGTATACAAAATTTGTTCACTTGTTGTACCCTAACATAACCTCATTCTTCAATGAAAGCGGTTCCTAAATTCGTTGTCCCTCGACCACTCTTATTTTAAACAATTCTCAACCTTTCGTTCTATAAAACCAAAATGGAAAATGTTAATTACAGTCACAAAAATCGTTAGAGATAAAAGATATATTTATGGAGAATAATATATATTCAAGCCTTCAATCTCAGGAGGTATTATTCTAATGAACATATTTAAATTTATTCAATTTCAAATGAATTAAATATTTTTGTATTCACAATTTTGTTCTTAACCATTGGGTCATATCCCTTACAAGTGTAAAAAGTATGAAGTGTAAATTGCTAGATGGGTACATACTCAGTTATGATATTGAATTAATAAAAAATATAAAAAAAAAAAAAAAATTTTAAATTTGTTCTAAATAAATTTTTTTATTTAATGATATATTCTATTAGACAATGACGTCGGAAAAATTTTAATGTTGATACTTTCATAATTCATAAAAATTCAAATTCGAATATTTTTAACAAATTTAAATATTTTAAAGAAATCGTTTTACTACATTATACATTTGTATTTTATAGACTTCTCCCATTGTATTCAGATTGTTTTAAATTAATTTAATATTTTGTCAGGCGCTAAGTATGCAATACAGAGACAGCACGGTAAAAGATTAGTCTAAGGTGCCCCTTTCTATAGGATTTTTTATTATAAGCCCCTCACTTTGCGGCGCTGCTGTACTGACAAAAGTAATGCTAAAAATTAAAAGAACATATCATCGTGTTCCTTATTAAATTCCCTGTATAACGATATATAGTTTATATTTTTTTAAACATTTTCTTAAATGCTAAAATAACGATGAAAGGTAAAAAACACAGTTTGCAGCCGTTTTTCATAAACACGCGTCTTTGAATTTGCGCAGTGTAAAAACTAAGTGTGCTGAAATATTTTCCTGTTAGGGGTTTATTAACAATATTATTAATAACAACTTACTCATGTTTCGTAATAAAATAATCACTACAACAATTGTTATTAAAGTTTTTGTGAATTACTAGTATCTTAATTTTGAATAAGAATGCAGGGAAAAGGTTTTTTTATGGAACTAACTTAATAATTATGTAGAACTCAAAACAATTCAACTTGCAAAAGTATAATTTAATTTTTTTTGTAATGTGTTTTATAAAATTAGGTGATAAAATAAAGTGATGTAATTGTTCTGCTACTTGTGCAGCGAGTGATACTCTAGGCCCAACACAAATAGAGCACACTCTCACTTATTATAGCAGCAATAATTGTTTTCTTCTATAAATTTCGTTTACACAAATTACATTTTGTAGTTTTAAATTTATTTCCATAAATAAAGTAGGTTTAATTGATGGTGACGTTTTGTCAACATTTTCTCATCATGTGTCAATATTTATTTAATAGTCGTTACTTTACTTTTTATTTCAGCGTGCACTCTTCCATCAATCGCTGCACTATCTTTCACAAACAAACAAAACGTTCCTAACACGTAGGCCTTCTTTTGTAATTATCAAAAGTTATATAAACATAGCAGTCTGTGAGTAAATAAGCTGTGAGATCTCTGGCTGTCTATGAGTTAGTTGTCAGTGAATTCGTGTGGGGCTAGAAGAGTTCATTTTTAGATTTTTTTCTTCTAAAGTTTGTGTGTGTTTCTAAAGTTTGTGTGTGTGTGTGTGTGTGTGTGTGTGTGTGTGTGTGTGTGTGTTTCTAAAGTTTTTGTGTGTGAGTGTTCAGATTATGGTAACAAAATTAATGAGCTTTCATATTTTTCATTTCATTTTACTTAGTAGCAAAGCAAGACAAAGCCAAAATCCCAATATATTCGAAAATCACAAAAACAATTTATATCAAGTGCAAAGTTGTATTTCAAAAACTCAAAAACAGGCCGGTTGTGCAAATGATATTATAGCACCTGTGAAAAGGACTGCGGAGTGCATTTTCTGAAAGAACATGAAACCCTTGTAGTAGACGACATGATTGTAAAAACATCCCATTACCGGAAGGAGTGTCACAGTGGAAACCAGTGCTACTATTAGTAACAAAGCCACACTTCAATGTAAAAGAAAATTTACTGGACAAAATAGTGAAAAGAAGTAATAAAGACATTCAAATGCTTCGGCTGCCTGTGTGGCCCATTGTGAATTAAATGCAATTGAACTTATTTAGCCTTATGTTAAAAATGATGTAGCAGAAAGAAATAAAAGGTAGAAAAAGTATGTCAGTTGATTATCGATAATGTGCCAGAAAAACCTGTGGAAAAACTGTGTCGAACATGTTAGGAAAATAGAAAATCAATATGTTCAAAGTGAATATTTAGTTGGCATTGCGGTGATACCCGTGATTCATGAGTCCATGAATGTAAATGAGTCGGAGTCGAGGAGTGTAGTACGAGTGGAAACTCGAGTGAAAGTGATTTAGATTAATTACTGAAATTTAAATTTTAAAAGATCAATTTTGATATTTTAGAATTCCTTCTCTACACATGGTATGGAGTAAATACATGTACGCCTATTTATTTTCAACTAATAATAATAATAAATAATTTATCCGTGTATTCTAGCTATCGATTTAATTTCAATGGTACTACTATATTGTAAAGTTACGAGTACAAGAAGAAAATACACCTTGCTTATCCACCTGGGGTAAATTCTGTTTTAAATCACACATTCTATCATAGATCCAATCAAAAACAAGAAGGAAGATTGAGAAAAGATGTTGACACCCTAGCCCTCGAACACTCTAAACAGCGTCGGGGGGCGAAAAAACAAGAGTTGGTCAAGAGAGACCTGACAGAAAAGACCAAAGAGAAGGGATCTTATCCAAGACTAGTTGAAACAAGATCAGATCCAGCTCGGGCACCCCGGGATTGCCAATCCCGTACCCACAAGATGTGAGCCCCTGGGGGGATGTTGTTGATAGTATTGTTTATTCACACTTATTAGTCATCATACTGTCATTCATTTTGTAGCAAACATTGTTGATTCTATTAAAGTATAATATACATTGTTTGGTCTCATTTTTCTTGTAATGAAGTCTAGAATAAAAATATATTACAGCTTTTATTTTTAAATATCAAATTAAATAAATGAAAGTTTGATCGAGTGAAGCACAGTAGGTAACTCATACGGATGGTCCACGGTAAGTACCGGTCAGTCCTAATACTCTGCGCGCCTGTGTGTGATGACGCGTGCGTTAGTGAGGTGACCTTTCGTTCAACCGCATTCCCCGTTTGTTTACGTAGATATTTCCTTCCATTGTTTAATATTGTGAAAGACAATTAAAACAGACATGGTTGCTTTTATTTAAATCTCTACTCTGAGTTTGCTAACCAGTGAATGAAAGCCAATTATATAATACTTGTACTTTGTTACAACAAATCTTAATCTTTTACTGAAGAATAATTTGTGATTAGGATTGTTCACTAAAATGTTTGACAATTTCATCCTCTGATAAAAACCGTTTAAGTAAAGGCCAGCCTGTAATATTGTCACAGTTGTTAGAAACATTTTATTAAAATGGAGAGTTGTTTTTAGATTGATTTGATATTTTATTTTTACACAAATAAAGTATTAAGGTAACTATTTCCTTAGTCCAAATAAAGTTAATTTATAAATAACAACAATCAAATATTTTTAATGACAATCATAATAAATAAAATTAAAACAACAATTTTTTTTTAGTATCAACCACAATGTTTTAATAGAAACTTGCCGACCATGGTTTCGCTAGTTAAAGCAAGGACTTATACAAGAATTTTACAAGAAAGTACATATTGCCTTCCGAACTACTGATATAATTAATTAGTTAATTAAAAAACCAACCCGGTTTACTATTTTGTGTGTGTGTTTTTATATACAAACAAGTTTTGTGTTGTGAACGTGTTTTTAGTTTGTTTACGTGTGCTAAGCCTGATGATGCCTTATGTTGAGTAGCTGTAGCTACTATTAAGAATAATTAACTACTTTTGATATTAAGGTATGTTAACTAATTAATATGAAAATACTTCACTATGTTAGATTAAGTAAAAAATTGTATATTATATTGTAACAAAAAAATAAAGTTTTTTTTTTTTATAATTAAATGTTAGAAAACATGTAAATTCTTTCTAGCGCAAATCTTAATATTTTTAACGATAATCAAGTCAGTAAATTCTAGTAAGTTAGATAAGTATTGATGTTTAAGGTTAATAAAATTTAGCAATAAGTTTTTTAATATTTGTAAATTAAAAAAACATTATAGTTTATTCAAACAAAATAATAATACACAAGTTAACCTCGTCTCTGCACTTATTTAAAACACTGAGTCAGAAAAATCCTATCACGGCCAAGCTGTAGTGATTCGGGAAATTGAATCTGGTGGACCCCCCCCCCCCCCCAACACCCTTAAATACAAGGTAAAAGAATAGTAAAAAAGTCTTACAATTCCATCGAATTTTAATAACACTGTAAATCTGATAATAGAAAAGTTCGTTCTAAATTTTATAAATATCGGTTGTCCGATTGCAAGTTATATTTTTTCGTTAACTAAATTTTTATAATAAAACTCAAATAAACCATGATGTCAATACTAATATACTACATGTCCCCAGTCGATTGTGATGAAACCGCTCAAACTTTTCCATAGGGGTGAAAACTAATCTAAATTATTAATAACTTTTTGACGAGTTGTAACGAGATAATTTTTAATTTCAATCTCAGTTACAAATGCTGTAAATAAATAATTTACTTTCTAAAATTAAGTCATTTTTTGTTGTTTACTTTCAATAATTTTATACTGAAATCTTTAAACTCCATTGGCGCTACAATTCGAAATCGGACATTGGTCTCCGGAGAGAGCGTTTATCCTTGGAGAATTTCCTTGTACGTAGGTTTGTAATGTATGTGCTCTTACAGAGCAGCCAAAGCCTGCACCCAGGGAGCGGAGGACCCGGCGCACCAAGTCTTCCACATTTAATTTACAATCTCGATATGCCCATGGAAAGAGCTTCTCAGCTTGGTACATGGAAAACCTTTCCTGTTTCCTTGTCCCACGCGATAGGGGTACTAACAGGAAGGAAGGTGGTTTTTAGTGAGTAAGAATCTCACACTATTGGGAAGAGCGGATTTCTCCGTTTGTCTATTGAAGATTTTCCAACTATCCTGCGAAATTTAAAAAAAAAAGTTTGAGATGAAAATACAGGGTGGTTCAGAGAAACGAAGAAATTAATATTTTTATGAAAAAAATCAATAAATAAATTACTGTCATTTCATAGTTAAAAACATACAATTTAAGAAACAAAATGGTTTCCTTGACGATGACATCTTCCAGATGAGCTCCTCTTCTGCTCAGACATTCCTGCAGAAGAAATTGTGCATAATTTGACGTAACATTTGAACAGGAATTTCAGCAATGCTTCTTGTATCATGCCTTTCTGTTCTTCTGTGGAAGCAGGTCGATTACAATACACCCTTGGCTTTAAGGTGACGTCACAAGAAGAAATCGCATGCTAACAGATCAGGGCAACTTGGAGGTACCGTTTCTAGAAATTATACGGCTGACAAACAATTAGCGTAAGTCGGACATAGATATTATATATTATAGACATAGGCATAGATATTATATATTTATAGTGCTGTGTGACATTGACCCGTCTTGTTAAAACCAAGAAATGTCAATACTTTGTGAAATCGTCCATTTGTCACAATAAATAATATTATGATCTAGAAGGAATATTATGTACTATTTTCCTGTTCTCGTTACTATTTAAGAACACATCTCCGTCCTCTAATAATAATTCTTTATACTTCTCACTAGTGTCCAATCGTTATTTAATATTTCCCAAAAACGAAGGACCTACGTAACTCCATCTAAACCAACCCTAACCTAACCTAACCTATTATAACCTAACCTAATCTTACCTAATCTAACCTAACCTCACCTAACCTAACCTAACCTAACCTTACCTAACCTAACCTAACCTAACCTAACCTATCCTAACCTAACCTAACCTTACCTAACCTAACCTCACCTAACCTAACCTAACCTAACCTAACCTAACCTGTCCAATCGTTATTTAATATTTCCCAAAAACGAAGGACCTACGTAACCCCATTTAAACCAACCCTAACCTAACCTAACCTAACCTTACCTAACCTAACCTAACCTAACCTAACCTTACCTAACCTAACCTAGCCTAACCTTACCTAACCAAACCTCACCTAACCTAACCTAACCTTACCTAACCTAACCTAACCTAACCTTACCTAACCTTACCTAACCTAACCTAACCTTACCTAACCTAACCTAACCTAACCAAACCTAACCTGTCCAATCGTTATTTAATATTTTACAAAAACGAAGGACCTACGTAACCCCAGCTAAACCAACCCTAACCTAACCTAACCTAACCTATCCTAACCTTGCCTAACCTAACCTAACCAAACCTAACCTGTCCAATCGTTATTTAATATTTTACAAAAACGAAGAACCTACATAACCCCAGCTAAACCAACCCTAACCTAACCTAACCTAACCTAACCTAACCTGTCCAATCGTTATTTAATATTTCCCAAAAACGAAGGACCTACGTAACCCCATTTAAACCAACCCTAACCTAACCTAACCTAACCTTACCTAACCTAACCTAACCTAACCTAACCTAACCTTACCTAACCTTACCTAACCTAACCTAGCCTAACCTTACCTAACCAAACCTCACCTAACCTAACCTAACCTAACCTTACCTAACCTAACCTAACCTAACCTTACCTAACCTTACCTAACCTAACCTAACCTTACCTAACCTAACCTAACCTAACCAAACCTAACCTGTCCAATCGTTATTTAATATTTTACAAAAACGAAGGACCTACGTAACCCCAGCTAAACCAACCCTAACCTAACCTAACCTAACCTATCCTAACCTTGCCTAACCTAACCTAACCAAACCTAACCTGTCCAATCGTTATTTAATATTTTACAAAAACGAAGAACCTACATAACCCCAGCTAAACCAACCCTAACCTAACCTAACCTAACCTAACCTGTCCAATCGTTATTTAATATTTTACAAAAACGAAGAACCTACGTAACCCCAACTAAACCAAAACGACGTGCGGATGGACGTCTTTTTGCAAACGTGTATTTTACCTTGAAACTCATTGAGTTCACAGAGGCCAGTTCTCAGGGTGTTAGTTCCTTGGAAACTTCAAATTGAATAACCATAGTATCTTACACGTATGCTTATTGTAATTTGAAACCTATCTGCGTTGCTGTAACTTAGTTTATATTCTTGTTAATTTTATTTCTCTAAAAGAATAGATATCTCTGACAACTTTTATAAAAATAGTTCATGTTACAAGAAGTCTGTACAGAATATAATTATGTAACCCCCATCACTTGATGTCTTCAAGGTAAGTGATACTTAAATTGAAGTTAACATCACTTTGATGACGTAATGAAATTATTAACAGCTGTTCATGACGTCACAGTCAAATTACCACATGAAGAGACACTTTACCTAAAGTCTGAAGGTGTATCCTTTCGTTAAATAACCGTTTTACTTTGTACAACTTTGTTATCAAGTCTGGTAAATATAATTATTCCGCATGCACTAACTTTCTTTTTAAGATCTCTCTAAGGTTTTAAATATAACCTCTGCTACTTGTGAAATTTTTAGTGTAACACGACTTTATATACTTAAATAATATTTAATAATATATATATTATAAGGAATATTGACACTATCTTTAAAATTTACGAGTATAAAATTATGGGGTAACAAATACCACATTAAAATTAAATGTTGAGCTTGACTTATGAGAAAAGGCTAATGATACTTAGGCGTATTTTTTTATGAGAATTGTGTTCTGTGTGTTTGTTATACTGTATAAATACCACATTAATTTCATTAACACAGAGATACATAAATCCAGAGACTAGAAACTTAGGGATATTTCGTTACATCTCCAAAAATTTCCGGTTTGGTAGTGATGATTTAAAAAGTGAAAATCAATAATGAGCGCTGCCCAAAAGACTTAATATCTTAAGAAATAGAAGGTTTTGTGTAAAAAATAAACGCTCTAACTGTGTTAACGTCACTACCGTATTCCTACACCAACTGCTCGCACAACGCCTCTGAAACCTTTCCCAGTCGCAAATCCTATCACTACCTTCCTCTACCAGTCGCCTCTCGGCTCGACTCGACCTACTCAACTCCACGTTCCCTGCACCTCTCCACGTTATTCCTCTCCTACTAACCTGACCCTACGTCAACTGTTGATTATTTATTCGATTTTATTCCAATTTTATATTTAGGTAGATGTTTGGTTTCTCATAATATGCGTACAACACAGAAACCGTTGATTTTTTTTTTGTGGAAATGCCCTTTTTGAGTTCCCCTCAGTCAATAAAGTCGTTTTGGAATGGTAAGATAGCAAATAAAAGGGACAAGTGTGTGATTAAACTGACTTGGTGTCTGTAGTTTGAAAATGTTTTTTAAACAGTATTGCAGACAAACACACACACACACACACACACACACACAAGTAAGAGGATAGAAGTAAAAAAATTAGGCTTTACAAGATGTTTCCTCTTTCTAAGAGTGAACGTTTTACTCTAAATTCAGACCCCCCCACCAAATCACAAAATAAAACGTTAAGAAACGTTGCAAAAGAAACGTTAAGAAACATTGCAAAAGAAACGTTAAAAAAGTTGCAAAAGAAACGTTAAGAAACGTTGCTAATGAAACGTTAAGAAACGTTGCTAATGAAACGTTAAGAAACGTTAATAAAAGTTGCTAAAGAAACGTTAAGAAACGTTGCAAAAGAAACGTTTAGAAACGGTGCATAAGAAACGTTAAGAAACATTGCAAAAGATACGTTAAGAAACATTGCGAAAGAAACGTTAAGAAAGGTTGCAAAAAACGTTAAGCAACGTTGCAAAAGAAACGTTAAGAAAGGTTGCAAAAGAAACGTTTAGAAACGTTGCATAAGAAACGTTAAGAAACATTGCAAAAGAAACGTTAAGAAACGTTGCAAAAGAAACGTTTAGAAACGGTGCATAAGAAACGTTAAGAAAGGTTGCAAAAGAAACGTTGCATAAGAAACTTTACAAAAGAAACGTTAAGAAACGTTTCAAAAGAAACGTTAAGAAACGTTGTAAAAGAAACGTTAAGAAAAGTTGCAAAAGAAACGTTAAGAAACGTTGTAAAAGAAACGTTAAGAAAAGTTGCAAATGAAACGTTAAGAAAGGTTGCAAGAGAAACTTTAAGAAACGTTAAGAAAGGTTGCAAAAGAAACGTTAAGAAAGAAACGATAAGAAAAAATGTTTATTTTAGGAACATTTGAAACTTTTTTTGGGGGTTTATATTTTATTAATATATGGTTTAAGAGACTACTACTTACAAACATGTTTTCAAATAGTGACATTATAAGCGATTGATTCTGATGAAACTATGAGTATGTAAGTGTTACACTGCAGGTTTTAGCGAGTTGTTTTATTCAACGTTCCAACAAGAAGCAACATAAAGTCAGGTACACCTCACAAGTTAAAGCTACTTTACAGGGGGGAGTTATTCAGTTTGACAGGTGTCACTGTTCAATAACTGTTGCTCCCTGAGGATTTGAGAGAGAGAAACATTATGTAGGAGACATTCAGGACACGTCTGGAATATCCTTGTAACAAGTTTATAAAGCTGTTATGATGCAGCGTAATACGTTGCGCAGGATTATTAAATTTCATAATTATTATATTCGTCTTTACAAAAAAAGTGATTTCTACATTCTCTGTTTGAAGTTATTTGTTAATGATGGAAGTTCAATTTTATTATTATACATTTTTCGGACATTTGCCATCATTTGTGTGTTAAAAATTCAAAACACGACGTTTCGGGAATAAGAATCAATTCCCGTTATCAGGTGACTAAAAACTAAAGAAACATGAAACTAGAAACTAAGCCTATGTGAGAAGTAAAATTAAATAAGAATACCACCAACCTTAATATCTAAGCATGCATCTCAGAGCTGAAACTGAGAAGTCAAAAAACACAATCACGGTAACACACAACTAACGGCAAATACGTGTTGTTGTATCAAAGATACAGCAACAAGTGACGTGGTCCAGAAGGCGTGACAAACTATTAGGGGAGTGGCCTATTGTTAGTTGTATTAAGCTTCCTAGCACGAGAACGGGTTACAACCCTTTGTGGCGATTTAACAGGTAAAATTTCAGCTTGTTTATTAGTTATAGGGATATTATAATCAAATTTTAGTTATTTTTTTAATAATGGGAGCCATAATTGCCTTACTTCTATACTTGATTGGCTGAAAGGATTGTCCGTTAGTTTTATATACGAGGCTTCAATTATTTTACGTTTGTATAAGTTACTTTCCCGGTGTATGATTTTTTCCTCTTCCCAATTAGTGTTGCTGCTGTGTGAGTGAATATTTATTCATTCGTTCCAATTTGGTTATCTAATAATTGGAATATTCTATTCAAAACTGGGTACCCTATAGTGCATAGGTAAACCAGTCGTGAGTGTTACTTCGGAATGGATGTGGGCTAATAACAATATATATTAAATGTTGAGCTTGACTTATGAGAAAAACTATACAGTATAACAAACACACAGAACACAATTCTCATAAAAAATACGCCTAAGTATCAGACGCGTTTCAACGACAAGGTCGTCATCTTCAGTGATACACCAGCTACACCAACCAAACCACAACTCGAACACAGTTGTGTTTTGGTTTGTGTTGCTGGTGTATCACTGAAGATGACGACCTTGTCGTTGAAACGCGTCTGATACTTAGGCGTATTTTTTATGAGAATTGAGTTCTGTGTGTTTGTTATAATAATAATATCTCATTCCAAAATGTAGACCTAGTGCCTAAATATATCGTTCCGTTAACCATGCAAGATATCAGTTGGCAAACGTTCGTTACATGTTTAAAAAATAGTACAATCAAAATATATTCAAGAAGATCTAAAAATCAATTTACCTCAATCACAATAAGTTCTCTAAATACAGTAAAAGTTAAACTTTGTATTGTTTTCGTCTGCGATAATTAAATCGATCGGTAAAGTTTGGGAAGCCTAACTTGTTCAAGGAAAACCACAACGTAAAATCTTTATTTTGCAGCCTAACTTTGTACAAAGCCTTGTAGTTGCAACTTTGTATTGTTTACGTAGCTAATAAATTTATTTTGTTGAAGTCTAGGAAGCCTTCGTTTAAAGAAAACCATAAGGCAAAGTCTTTGTGACAAAGTAACAACTTTGTGAGCTGTTGTTGAATGAAATAACTGATGACAGAGGTTCAAATTAATTCTATGAATAGAATTTTTAATTGAATTGTTTTAAAGTAACAATTTACCGAATTACCTAATCTAATCTGTCAGTGTATGTTCTTGTGTTAAATGTGTTTTTTAATATAATCAATGACGAGTTCTTCAAGTGAACAAAGTAATTTTCTGATGATGGGGTTACGGCCTCGAAACATGTAAAAAGCAATCAACAACGAAGTCACAAGACGGACCTAAGGTAATTTAATATTTTATTTAAATTGTGACTTAGAACCAAAAACATGCTTATCAGATTTTTTATTATTATTATTTTTTTTTTTAACGCAATTTTCCTTCATAACCATCATAATTTCACGCTCATGTCTGTCTGTCTGTCTGTAAGTCGCAACCAGTCTACACGGACAAGACGATAAATCCTATAAATTTCTAACTTTGTATTTATATTCTTTGTATTGTCCTACATATAGGAAAAATATAGCGGTAACAAAAAATGACCTTGGGGTAGTTAAGGAGCACAAATTATCTAGTTAAAATTTGTTATTTTTGGAAATGTTATTTGTAGGTTATCAAATAAAACCAGAAGTAATTCTGATTACAAAAATGTATGTTTATTTAACAATTAAATTAATACGTAGGTGCTAAGCCACTTAAAAGATTTCGGTTTTATAAAAATAACTGACGCTATATTTTATCACACGCTTGACCCTTTTTTAAAAAAAAATATAGTTGTTAATTTCAAAAACTACAACTTTAAATATAGTGTATAATCGATTCAAATGAATCGATATTTAAATCTTGGTCTCTATACAATGTAACACATCAGATCTCATTGACCTTAATTACTATTAAATTACGTATAATTGATTACTATGTAAAGTTAATTCATAATCAAAAGTGTCAGTAATTTTTGAAGGTCACATTAGTTAAACAATCAACAGATTTGGTTTCCATGGTAATAAAATTTACGTCAATTTTTTTTATTTGAAAAGGATGAAAACTAAATTTATGATAACACCTAATATAGAGTAAGTGGTTGACAATGTTAAGTATATTAGGATGTAAGATGATATAAGGGACAGTACTGATATTGGGTAGGGGCAACTAGGATAAATCACGTGACATTGTGGTCTGGGGGTGGACTTGCACAGGATACGAGTATACCGTGGGGAAACTGTAGACTGTGCTGAACGATTTAGGAGACTGCAGGTCATGTAATTTTCGATTGTGAAGCTCTTGCCAGTAAGAGGGTGTAGGGTGTTTTGGGTTTCAACTCCTGGTGAACTCTCACTGGAGCTAGTTTGAATGGACTACTAAAACTCGTAAATGAACTAGAATTAGGGGGCTTAGCTGCAGAATATACCAAGGGTCGCGTTCCCCCAGAACCGGTTTTAACCGCTTACCATATCCATTTAAACTAATCTAAGATAATACATAAAATTAGTTAAACGAAGATCCTATTTGTCACTAAATATATATAAAATATTTTTATCAGGGTTGGATTAATGCGGAGAAAAAAAAATTCCCTCAAGTTCCCTCTAAGTCCAAGGAAATTATTTTACTTTTTCATATGTTGGTAGAAAAGGTTAGTTTTTTGCCGAAAAATCAGGTTGTGATCCCACGCACCAAAAAACTATTTGTCTTTCTGTTCCTCATTTCTCGTTTAGGTAATGGAGTGGGGGTAACTAGGTTATCAACTCCCTAACCTAGTCACCCTGTCCTTTCCCCCAGTGACGAACAAATCCACTTGTTGCAATTAAAACCCTTAAAGCTGTATAACTACCACCGGTCTTGTTAAACGGAATATTTTCCCACCCTGGAAGCGGCAACACAACAACTTTATCGACACGTGAAAACGTCTTACTTTCAATTCAACCTTGCACTCACTAAACATAGTCTAAACGCAATAAATTTGGCATCACTGGAAAGCTAAAGATCTCTACTTACATTCATGTACTAAAAGTCTAAAATATGCAACACAACATATGGATAAATTTGATGAATTTATTGTTACACGCTGCTCAATTTAATCAGCGCTGGCGAGTCGATATTTTATCTCAAACTTTCGTTACAATTTGTTGATTTCTCACAAGTCCATATTTTAGTGTTTAGTCTACTAAACCTTGATTCTTTTCCATGTGTGTTTAAAAATATTGTAACATTTATGCACAGGAAGATATGGACAGTTTTCTATGGAAGCACATTTACCGAACTATTGACATGCTGATAGTGTTTTATAAATTTAGTATAATTTATTCAACTTTAATTTTATTTCTATTTTTTATTATTTTTTTAATACATAAATTTGGTATTAAAAAATAATTTATAAAACACCAATAATAATTAATACTTGTTCAATAATTATTAAACCAGGCGAATTAAGTATTACACACTCCTACTACATAGACTTCTTTTTCTACATCAATGTGTTGCATGTTGCATACCTCTAAGTCTTATAATAGAGAAATGCCTTTAATCGATAAAGTGCAGGAACAGTCGGAACAGCATTTGTTTTTACGTTGTTCATCAATTTGATTCAGTTTAGTTTGTATATATTGTAAAATTTTCCGTTGCAAATATTGAAAGAACGGGTCTAGGACCACAGATGAATTAAGTTGGCAACCCCACTCTTTATACGGTCTAAACTCAGGCACTAGGCCTATAAATGACATACTTTTAAGTTAAACTGAACCGAAATACTCGTAACTTAGGGATAATTGTAGCGTAGGTATTGGCAACACTGTTTATCAACCGATTCTCACATTTGGCCGGTTTTTACAGCCACTTATGAAATCATTTATAGATATTATATTTAGCGTTTTTGTTGTGTGCCCCCTTTGAAAACTATTTAATTTGGTTTGTGAAATCATTTTTAATATTATTAAACTGAAATGTCAGGAAATAGTAGAAGGGAAAGCGACATTGGACGAAAGTATGAGTCAGGAACTGCTAAAAGAAAAAAAAATCATCCTGGGAAAACTATAAAACGAAGATTAGTGGTTCAATGGATTGATTTGTAATATTTTAAGTACAGATAATAATGTTGAGGAAGGAACTCGACCTGAAGCAGTTCACTCCTCTGACACTAGTCCGAATTTCAACATAGTACTAAGAGAAGCATTAATTTCAGATAAGCCTGAAGAAGGAGAGCTCATATCAGACAATGAGAGCATAGGGCTGTCGTGTTAATCGTAAAGGGAAAGCCTCTCTCCTGAATTTCACCTTGGGACCTGCAATTTCTAGGGCTGCCACTGGTCGAAAGTACTAGCTGTGAACTTCTACTGCAGCTTAGAGAGTCCAACTACCCATGGTTTTTTATCAGTTTCCTTCTCTTAGTCTTTGAGGAGCCATCTTCTTTCCGTAAAAGACAGCATGGGAAAATGCAGATTTTAATGGTGATACTTACTCGCCATGTCACAGCATCGTCGTTGGGTTAATGTGAGATTTTAATGACTGTGACCCCACCTCACCCTGATAATGCTGCCGCCTCGGTCCGGGACTGCTTATTTGGCTAAACCTTATTCGCAGCTGTCCATCATATTTGATGGAACGTTCGCTATCCGCCACCTGCGACCCGTCCAGTAGCTGAGGCTCGCCCTGGATTCCAGCCCAAACTTCTTTAGGAAGTGTACCACATCGAGGGCCCTCCAAATCAATCTCGTAGCCTTCAGACTTATAGCCCTTTTGTGTATTGCTGTAACACATTCAACTAATATACGTTGTCAAGTCTTGGCAGAATCTGTAGGTCTCATCATTTTCTATTCTGATCTTTAAAGTGTTCTGTCGAGTATACAACGTCCCAACAGCACAACCCTGTTGTTTAAAAACTGTTCAAGTTTTCAGTTTATCTCTATTTCATCTGATGCATGCTCTAGAGTTTCTCCTGTTATAATTCCCAAGGAGTACCTGGCTTGTCTTAGCTTTGGTATTCTGTCCCATAAGTTGGTTCTTACAGTTTCTTCTGATTGCTTTCTGGCCCGTCTTCACCTCTTCCATCAGGAGTGCACTTCCTCCTGAATGGCCTCTTTAACCTTTCTCTACTATGATTATGTTCTCTGTGTTCTTGAGGAAATATTAACTGCGGACTTCCCACCGAAGGTATCTAACATTTTATTAGCATTTTGAGTTCCAGTGACACCCTACAGAAGGTTATTTTTCATTTTTTTCTATATGTTTGTTCCACGAGTAGCTAGGGAAAAAGGATGGTCCATTCAGCTAGAGCCAATGATTTGGTTGGATAAGGTTGAATACTAAGGTCAGCAGGTATCCTACATGCTCCATATGCAAAATCATACAGTAGCGGGGGGTTAAGATGAAAAAGTGCAACAGGATAGATACATTCTCTGTTTGAAGTTATTTGTTAATAGATAATAAAACACAATTTTTTTATTTTGTAATATCCACTTTTTATTAGTCTAGCCGACCAATGGTTTCGCCTGCTAAGGCATTGACGAGGCTGTATTACAGACTGAAGAAAAAAGGAAAAAAACAGAAAACGTTAAAACTAGAGGGTGGGAGTTAGGATACGATGAATGGAAGTTTGGGGAAATACCCGGCCAGGGCAATGACCATAGGAACAATACATATTGGGAAAACCAGTCACACTGATATTAGTCTTATTTTCAAAAGAATGTCCCTCAAATATAATATAATTTTGATTTGATTTTATAGGAGATAAGTCCATTAACCAAGGATGCGATTTCAGTTATTTACTAATTTATTGCTGCTTTTATAACGTTTTAAGAAACATTTTTTACTAAGAACTAGATCGCCGCGCAGGCGCTCCATTAGGCGGCATTCTTTCTAAAATTATAATAAAATAGGCTAAGTATTAAAGTCTCACTTAGAATTGTTTTCGCACCACAATTGTTACATCTTCTGAACATGTGTAGGACCACGTAATGAAAAGTCTTTAGGTACTCTTGAGGGGTATATTTCATAGCAACATCACTGGAGGTCCCTAGAGAACTGCGTCCAGGTGGCCTCCAGTTGTCACCGTCAACTGTAAGAGTCTGGAGATACAATGTGAAGAGCTCCTTTCTGCGGTTGGTTAAGGAGAGCCCCAGCTCGAAATCAAAATACCAAAAGTCTCTGAAAGCCTTCATCAATGAAAAAATGTATTAATACTTATTAAATACGCATAAGTTATTAATAAAAAGAATAGTTGGGTACTACATAAAATGTTATGTACAAATGACTTTTAAAGGTTTTACCAATGGAGAGTTATACAAAGATAATAAAACACAATTTTTTTATTTTGTAATATCCACTATTTTGTAAAAGTGGATATTACAAAATAAAAAAATTGTGTTTTATTATCTTTAAACATGGAATTCCACCAAGAACCATCGGTCTCAACAGTAATGAAAATTATTTGTTAATGATGGAAGTTCAATTTTATTATTATATATTTTTTTAGATATTTGCCATCATTTGTGTGTTAAAAATTCAAAACACGACGTTTCGGGAATTGATTTTTATTCCCAAAACGTTGTGTTTTGAATTTTTAACACACAAATGATGGCAAATGTCCGAAAAATGTATAATAATACAATAGGGTAAATACAGTTACACCTGCACAGAAGTAAGATGTAGTGCAGGTCACAGGACAGACCAACATGAAGATGACAGGATCTGAGGACGCTGTTTGCAGTAGATTCAGATGGGTCCGCCAACCCCTACACCATATTTCCCAGACATAGTATATATTAATTAATATTAAATTGGCAGGTTATTTTACAAACAGATCTTGTATACTCACTCTCTAAATTACATGCAATAGACTCCTTCAGATAATGAAATAAATTTTGTTTTACATTTGTAGCCAATTTATCAATAATAATCATTAACATTAAAAACTTTATTTCTTACAGGATGTAGTTTGCCTTGTGACTTATAATGACTGATTATTTAACTGATCAAAGAACAGTTCAAAGTAAAGGGCGTTCAATCTCTTACGGTGAACTCAACAGTGATGGCGAAATAACTGGTGAAAAGGAGATAAATTTTCTAGATTACGACTCGTGGGACGTGTTAAATAAACACAAGCTTTATTCTAACAAACAGAAAATCACTAAACCATTATCCGATCTGGGAAAAGCACTCTCAGAAACTATATCAAAATTAACGCGAGACGAGAGATTTAAATGTGGCGATAAAGTTGAATTAATTCTGGAGATAGAATTAGTGAAAAGTCAAACTGGGAAATCGAGTAAAGTACGACCTAAACATTCTATTGTTGAAGTAACGATTATTCAACATCAAGTTCCACGCAAGACACCTGTTACAAAACCAATGACCGGTGATGGATTAAGTAAAAGACTTCCATTTAGATTATTACCACACAACTCAGAGAGCGAGACAGGTTCTGCTAAGCGAAGGAAGTGGTTCGAAAGAGTTATATACAATAAGACAGTACGATATGACGTACAAAATGATACCAATATGCAGGGTGATAATAAAACTAATTTCTCAACTATAAAATATTTAAACACTAAATGGTGTGAAACAAACGTAGATAAAACAAATTATGAGATGGACAGAGTTCACAGAGCGAAACAAAGAAGGAAGTTGAGAAATAAAGGGAGACAAATTCAATACGAACCATTGAGTAAAGGCTTCCTACCAGCTTCTAAAGCAAACAAAAGTAAAGAGGTAGAGAAAGCATTTTCTGAGTTGAAAAAAAAAGTTGGTAATATAATTAAGTGTGATAACCAAAATACAAATTTAAGTAAAAAGAAGGGACGTATACCATCTTTAGGGAAATTAGTGAGTAATATATTGGTTGGTTTTATTGAAAAGGCAAATTCTAACATGAGCAGTTTAAGAAATAGTGGTAGAAACACACCTGTGGCAAATAGGCATGGTTATAATATTCATAGAAGAGGTGAATTTTGTCGAATTATGAATGATGATACAACTAAATTACATCAGAATAAAGTTACACAACTATTGAAGCCCAGATACTTACGTGATGTCTCTAAAATGGAATTTAGTATAAATAGTCCAAGAGCAGAGACGGTTTTAAAACAAAATGAAAAACAACATGATTGTGGTTTAATCTATAGGTACGATGAAATGTATACAAATAAAAAATTGCCTGAAAATTATAAACATAGTATTACAAAAGTTAAAAAGAAAGAACAAATAAATGATAAAATTGTAGCGAATCAAATAGTACAAAATAAAGCTGAACCAAAGTTACAAAGTACGAGTAGTGATCAATCGTGGGTACTAAAAATAGAAAAAAAGAAGAAAGGTAAAAAGAAATATGACAAAATTGGGATAAATAATCACAAAGATTCTGTATTAAATAGTAAAAAAGAGAGGAACACTTCAGACGAAAATTGGTTGTTTGATGGGAAATCGCTAAAACTTGGAAATGAATTAAAAAAAAAAATTGAAACGTTGATAGTAAATGAACTGCAGAATTTAGCTCTAAAAGAGGGAATGGAGTGTGATATATCACCGATAGTTTCTGAAAATAATCTAAATTATGATTTAAAAAATTCAGTATCGGAAGTACAATCATTTTTGTGCGAAATTGACTTGAATGATAATGTTTTTGATAACCTAAATGGTAATACAAACATTGGTGAAACGAAAAAGGGTGAAAACAATGTGAGTAAAGTGGTTAATCACAAATTAAGTAAAGAGGAAACAAACATGCCTAGACAATGTTTTGATAAAGAAATTTCAGTGTTTAGTGACGAAGGAAAATCAAATAAACTAAACACGATAGATGAACTAGAAGAAAAGAAATTTGAAATAACTTACTTTAACTCTGCTGTGAAAACCTGGAGTAGAGAATCAGTTTCAAAATCGCCTCGGACTGTTATTTTAAATCGATCCAAGATAATAAACAACATATCAAATTCTAAAAAAGGATTTATAAAAGAGCTAAATTCCAATGATACTATTTGGAAAAATACCAATTTCATTGACAAAAGTGAAACAAACTCTTCACAATTGATAACTGAAACGGGTCCAAGTATAACCTCTACTGCCAATCAAATTTCCGATACAACCAATGAATATTGCAGCAACATTGAAATTGAATTAGATGTTAAAGACTTGGAACATATATTAGAGCAAGCACGTGCGAATAGTTTCAACGATAAATTTCTAATTAACGCGACAAGAAACAAAAAGAAGAGAAGAAAACATAAACCACACTCCATCAACAAGAGCAAAAATACTTCGTCATATACTGACACAGTTTTAAGTGAAGCAGCAAAAAAGTTGGCACATCATTTGAAAACTAAAGAAAAGAAACAACGGAGTAAAAAATAAATTGGTTGATCAAAAAAAACCCTGAATGTATTTAGTTTCTGATTTAGAAGCTAGGGTGATATTCAAGAGTGAAGTCAGCATTAATAATTTCACAGCTTATCATAGATTTTGTAGTTGAAATATTAATGAATTGATATTTTAAAATTAGTACATTTTATTTCCTGTAACTAGATAAATCAACCACGATATTTTATGTAAAACATGTATGGTAATTAACAATAAATATCTCCGGCATTGTTAAAATAAAACCTAAAATATATATGTTCTGTAATTATTTCTACAAGAATCCTCATAACATTCTCACTCACCCATCCCCAAAAACAAACCAAAACTAATCGTCATCGAAAATTTCAGTTTAGTAGTTATCAAGCAAAAGGTGAAAAGAACCATACTGTGGTATCCAATATGCTAGCAGTGCAAGAAACCATTAGAGGAAGTTAGGTATAGATCAGATTTAAGAATGAGCAAACTTTCAATCCGCACCTCCTTTCAAACAAATTGTATTTGACCTTCTCTCATTGTGCAAGAGCAATATAAGGTGGTAAAGTTTGCTATAGGGCACTACCATCTGAGAAAACATTTGGGTATATTCACTAGGTTGTCGCACTGTGTAGGATGGAGATATTCACTGTAGTGCCTTGCTGCACAGGATGAGGCTATTTACTGGGGTGCCTCGCTCCATAAGATCAGGATATTCACTGGGGTGCCTCATTCGGTAAAAGACCAAGACCCTTGGATCTTTGATAATCCCCTCAAGATGACCTTGTCAGGAAGATTCAAACCTTAATATAGCTTACCTGGAATATCTAAGTGCATCAAATTATCTATTTCCTGTTTGGGAGCACTAAAAGCCCTTGTGACCATCATATAGAGATAGACAACCCAATTGAAGGAAAAAAGTCACCACAGGGATTGAAACCACAACCTTGTTAAATGTAAGATTTGTTAGCATAGTGTCAAACAGAAAGGTTTAATGTTTAAACATGTAAGTATGCCAAGCGGTCTAATTATACGAATCAGCAACACTAAGTTTGACATTGTGCAACTGCTAAGTCTATTGGTCTAGTCCATATTTAATACGAAAATAATTCAGTTGGGAGCGGAGATAAAAAGTTTTAAATAACCAGGGAGCAAAAAGGGATTTTTTGGGGTGAATCAGCTGAGTGGAATCGTCTCTTTGTGGAGAAATAGCGAGTGAATATTAGTGAAGCGTAGAAAAGGCGGAGACTGAGATTTTCAAGACGCCTATTGAAATACCAGAAGGGAGAACATTTCTTTTTGTGGTTGAGTATATTATGGGAGTTGAGCAAAATCTGAAATGAAATTAATCTTGTATATTAAAAAACTTTTGCAAAGCTAAGACAGCAACCCTGACCGTTCTACTTGACCGATTTACATGTGGGTTGTACCAAAACAAAGGTTAGCGGTCCTATATGTGCAGGTTTTATTTGTATTTTGAAAATATTTATGTTAATTGGGTCAAAAATTGAAAATAAACTTTTCTTATGGAGATTTAACATAGGGAAAAAAATTAAAGCTTATGACAGCGAGTCTGACCATACTACTGGACCGATTTACACACGGTTGGTACCAAATGAAAGGTAATTGTCTGTATATTTGCCCATTTTGCTTTGATTTCAGCTATTACCCTACTAAATTTTGTAAAAACGGAAATTAAAATCTCTTACGGCAATTTAACATGGGGTAAAATTTTAAGCCTATTCCGAGTGAGATCTAGAGTTCTATTGGACAGATTTACATGTGGGTTGTGTTAAATGAAAGGTAATTAACTCTATACATGTGTCCATTTGCCTGAAAAGTTTACTATTCCTTTATTTAATATTCTAAAAATGTAATTTAAAATATTTTCTATTAATTAATATTGTTTTTACTGATCAGCTGAATATAACAGCACAGATTAGCTGATTATAACAAAACATGTTTTATTATCATAACATGGTTTTTTTATGTTGTAATTCACTTCATTTAAGTAGGTTAGTGGTGATTAAACGTGTAGAATTGTGTTTCTAAGTATGTAACAAATAACATATTTAATTTTCTAGATGTTATATTATACTTGGTAAATTTTTGTTTGGTTAGCAACAATCATGACTACTTATAAACATATTGACATAACTCCAAATATTGGAGATGGAAACTGATTATTCAGAAGTGTTTCCTATTGTTTATATGGACATTTAGAAAATCATTATGATATTCGATTAGAGTGTGTTAGTAACGTAATGAAACAATGGCATCGATATAGTGATTACATAATAGGCGATCCGACATACGGACAAAACTTTAATCAACTGAATTCCATATATTAAAGTTTTGGTAATTTCAATAGTGTAATTGAGACAACACAAACAAGCGCAATTACAACAAAAAAAAAGCCTGAGAAAACCCACACTTACTGGTCGTCGAGAACGGTCAAGATCCAAACCATCCAACTAAACTGGTTCTACTGTTAATGAATTAATGCAAAAAATAGACCCTCCTTCTTCTTAGGCAGCTATCAATGAAAAAAACTATTTTAACGATGTTGCAGCAATTACAAAGAAACGTCAGAGGAAACCCACACTCACCGGTCGTCTAGAACGAGCAAGACGTAAAATAACTAACAAAAGTGACCCTCCTACTGATGAAATAATGCAAGAAATAGACCCTCCTTCTTCTTCAGCAGTTATCAATGAAACAAACTATTTTAACGATGTTGCAGCAACTACAAAAAAACGTAAAAGAAAACCCACCGTCACCGGTCTCTAGACCGAGCAAGGCGTAAATTATCTAACAAAATTGACCATCCTGCTGATGAAATAATGCAACAAATGCACCCAAAAATATCAAAACCAACCTTCAAGTGTGTCATTTCAAAGTTTACACCTACTCTTAATCCATATTCTATAGGTGGTCTGGTGGGAGTTTGTCAGTACTGTTCTGCACTGTATTTCCAACCTGAAGTAAATACATCAAGACGCTTTACCCTTTGTTGTTGTAAAAGCAAGGTAAAACTAAAGCCAATAACCATAATTGATTAACTTAAAGATCTTTTTACTGGTAACAATATTAAATCTAAAAATTTTAGAGAGAACATTCGCCAGTACAACAATGCAATGTCTTTTGCTTCTTTTGGTGCAAAAATTAACCTTCCACCAAATTATGGTCCTTACTGATTTAAAATTCATGGTATAACTCATTATCTCATTTCACCTTTGTATGTTGAGAATAAAGAAAACAGTTCATATGGCCAACTCTACATTCTCGACTTTGCCAAAGCTAATGCAATCAGACTATTAAAACGGTTAACTAATTATAAGATGCCATCAACAATTCTAAGTCAATTAAAAATTTTATTTGTTGCATATTATCAGAATTTTACATATAAATAATTTAGCCATACAAAAAGTATTTTTTATCCCATTCTCCCTCAACTAATCTTTTATAATCTTCAGATTTATTAAAAACTAATAAATTCAATATAATGACCTCCTTATTATGAGCAAATTGTCCTGTGAAGCAGCCATAATCTGCACCCTCGGATCTTTCTGCTGGAAGGCTTTCTGCTGGAAGGCGGTCCTCGGTCCGGGGATGCAGATGGTGGCAGCAAGAGCGGACTCATGCGCCTCCCCGCGGTACAGGATGGGCAACGTTTTCGGTGTGGCCTGATGCTTTGCCGGATGGCGGCACCGAGGGCGGCTAAAGCATGAGACGTCTTACCCCCCTCCCTTCCCCCTCCTGCCTCTTCTTTTCACCACCACAACCAAAATGAGGTCGTCAACCATTCTTTGACCTCTCTATAATCTGTCCTATCTCTCTTCTGTCTTCTGTCCCAAGAAGCTTGAGGCTCTTGTGGACGTTCATTTATTCTTAATTCCCACTATCCCCACAATCTGTGGACCCAATCCAAGGTGGAACAGCATATGCCGAAGGATGCGTGTCTAAGGGGGAGCTTAGACTCTAGTATGCGGACTCCGGATACCAGGCGACCTCCGGTTTCAATTTAGCCTTACCACATATGCGGGCTCTGTGTGGTGGACCTTTTAGAACCCTGCATTACTCGTGGGATCTCTATGAAGAACCCCAAAAATAATTCTATACAAACAACGGCAGGGTACCAGCCACCAGCTGGAAGCTCAGCCGCAAACCCAGGATCAGTAGCGGCCCCAGAGCATGCGGGACTGATCCAAAATCAAGAAAAACCAACACCTCCTGACTCCGGACGGGGGCCCGCCAATGAGCAGGGCTCGAAGTCTGGGGATATGGAGGTGGAAAAAGGCGCATGTAGGACTCTGGCAAGTCTCTCTTGTCTTCTTGTCAGGAAAAGACAATGCTGAGGGTCCTACAGGTAAACCTTCATCATAGTAAGGCGGCTTCGGCCTCCTTCTGTCAGACCTTCATTAGGTCCAACATCGACCTGGCTCTGGTCCAGGAGCCCTGGCTCCACCGAGGCCGGATTGCCGGACTAGGCGATGCAAAAGGTAGGCTTATATACTGCAATAACATTAATAATAACCGTACCTGTATACTTGTAAGGTCAGGTTTGCAATGCTTGCCCCTAATGGATTTCTGTTCTAGAGATATCACCACGGTGATGATTTACTGGCGCAATGGGAAGGAAAAGGATGGTCCAATTTTTAGCTCCGTCTACCTACCCTATGACGTCAGAACTCCTCCTCCATCTAGGGATCTGGAACTCCTGGTGGAGTCAACTACTGTCAGGCGGCAGCAGCTTCTGGTGGGATGTGATGCTAACGCTCATCATCGCCTAGGCTGGGGCAGCACTGATACTAATACAAGGGGTGAGTCATTATTTGATTTTCTCTTGTCTAATAACTTACAAATTGTTAATGTAGGAAATACACCGACCTTCTCTAATAAAATCAGGAGCGAGGTTATAGACATTACTTTTTGTACAGAAAATATTGCAAAACTGATTATGAACTGGCATGTTTCAACAGAAGCCTCCCTCTCAGATCACAAATATATAATGTTTCATCTAGAGGCATCAACCATCCAATCTCTCTTTCGAGACCCGAGGACGACAGACTGGGGGTCCTATTCAGACCAACTGTCGACGGTACTTGGGTCCATGCAAGGAGACATTGCAACATTTCCGGATGTAGACAGGGTGGCGTCCTCGCTTCGGGATGCCATCATGGACTGCTATCAGGATAACTGTCCTCTGCGGACGAGATCAGGTAGACCTAACACAAGATGGTGGTCACAGGATCTCGGTCGCATGAGGAAACAAATAAGAAGGCTTTTCAATGCCTCTAAGCGGAGCGGTGAGTGGAGGGAGTATCATTTAGCTCTCACCACATACAGCAAAGCTATCAAAAAAGCCAAGCTTGATTCCTGGAAGGCATTCACCCAAAAAGTGAATAGTCTGAAGGAGGCAGCAAGACTGCAACAAGTTATGGCTTCTAAACCTTACAATCCTGTAGGCACCTTGCGGAAACCAACAGGAGAGTATACCAAAACAGCGGAAGAGACGCTCAAGTTACTACTTGAAACTCACTTCCCTGGTTGCACAAGTAGTGATAATATGGACGGCGGTCTAAGTCTAGCTGGGGACAGCTCTTTGCCAAGGGCATCTCGGGCAGACTGGAAGATAGCCAGAAAAATTGTCACTATTTCTAAATTAAAATGGGCAATAAACAAATTTAGCCCGTTTAAATCACCAGGCGGAGACGGAATCTATCCTGCACTATTGCAGGAAGGACCTGACGCCTTGATCCAACTGATCTGCAAGCTTTCCAGAGCCAGCGTAGCATACGGCTACATTCCGCAGGCATGGAGGGTCAGCAGAGTTACGTTTATTCCCAAGCGTGGCAAAGCAAGTTATTGTGATGCCAAAGCTTATCGACCTATCAGCCTATCCTCGTTTCTGTTGAAAACATTGGAGAGGTTGGTTGAGAGACACATTAGGGAAGGGGTGCTCTTAGGGACACCTCTTCATCGCAATCAACATGCCTACCAACCTGGTAAATCCTGTGAGTCTGCTCTACATAATCTTGTGGGCAGGATCGAGGACACACTGGAAAGGAAGGAAATAGCACTGTGCGCCTTCTTGGACATAGAAGGTGCATTTGACAATACTTTATTTGGATCAATAGTGCGCAGACTGAAAGAGCGAGAGGTGAACCCGGCTGTAACAAGATGGGTTCATTCAATGCTAACAAGCAGACGCATTCAAAGCTCCCTGCTTGGTAATTCGCTGGAGGTCGCTGCCACAAGAGGTTGCCCACAGGGAGGTGTTCTATCACCTCTATTGTGGAGCATGGTGGTGGATGATCTCCTTACGGAAATTAGCCAAACAGGAACATACATCCAAGGCTATGCAGATGACATAGCAATCTTGGTCATTGGAAAAAGTGACTACACTGTCTCGGATATCATGAATAGGAATCTGAGACAGGTGAAGTTGTGGTGCGCAAGGGAAGGCCTCAACGTCAACCCAAGCAAAACCACCATAGTTCCCTTCACTAGGAGGAGAAACTTAACAGCCCTGGATAGGATATCCATGGACAACACACGGATAAATATGTCCATGTCGGCAAAATATCTTGGAATAACCCTTGATCAAAAGCTGACATGGAACGTACATCTGGACAATTTAATACATAAGGCGAAATGGGCGCTAATGACAGCCAGACGCTTTATTGGTACTACCTGGGGACTTAAGCCTCACATAGCCCTTTGGCTATATGAAGCAGTGATTAGACCCCAAATTACATACGGAGCGGTGGTCTGGTGGAAGAAGTCATGCCAAACCACTGCAGGAAGCAAACTAACAAGCCTGCAAAGACTTGCATGCTTGTGCATAACTGGAGCTTTCAGAAGCAGCCCAACAGCTGCTCTGGAGGTTCTTCTCGGACTCCCGCCTCTTGACATTTACATAATGTCAGAGGCAAGGAAATCCGCCTATAGACTGACGTGTGTTAATGAGTGGCGGAAGGGCTTGCCTGGAGCAGGACACTCTGACATAGTTGACACCGTACTTAAAAACTCGGTGCTAGACATGGCGCCAGACGCAATGCAAACTGAGTATGTCTTCAACAGACCCTTCACGGTAACCTTAGGTAACCGGGAAGACTGGGAAGGAAACAACAAACCAGGTTCTTCCAGAGGGACTCTCGTCTGGTACACGGATGGGTCACTTATGGAAGGAAACTCAGGTTATGGAGTATACAGCTCATCACCAAGGACTAACATTAGTGTGAGTCTTGGGACGCACTGTACGGTATTTCAAGCAGAGATACTAGCTATCACTGCTTGTGCCCATTTGGGTTTGTCAAAAGGCCTTCGAGACAGACAAATCCTCATTCTTTCTGACAGTCAAGCAGCACTTAAAGCGCTAGACTCAGTATTAATCACTTCGAAATTGGTGAAGGACTGCCTCTCAACACTAATGAAACTCTCCACAAGGAACATGGTGGAATTAAGATGGGTGCCAGGTCATCGTGGCATCCAAGGTAATGAGATGGCAGATACCCTTGCTAAGAAAGGAGCATCCACACCCTTCATGGGGCCAGAACCAATGTGCTGTATCAGCCGCAACATGGCTAAAAGCGCAGTTAATAACTGGGCCAAGGAAGAGCTACGCCAGAGATGGCATAGGACTCCAGGGCTCACACAGAGTAAACAGCTAATCAATGGACCTAGTAACAACCTTACGAAGTCATTGATCAAGTTAGACAGGCTACAGCTTAAAAGAGCAGTAGGACTTATCACTGGACATGGCCAGTTCAGGAAACATCTTGCAACAGTGGGAGTCTTTGAAGGCGACCAAAGCTGTCGGCTCTGCCTGCAGGCCGTGGAATCAGCAAGACACATCATATTTGATTGTGGGATGCTGGAGCGCAGAAGGAGGGAGCTCTTTGGTATCCTGCAACCGGGAGAGGAAGAGGACACGTACTTGGTAGAGAAAATCCTGAAGCTCGTTCGAGGAACAGGGTTCTAATCCATCAGGAACGGCACATAGGGGGCACAATAAGCCGATGGTTGACGTGCAGGGAGACCTTCTCGAAGAGGGTCTCCACCCCATCTCTAATCTAATCTAATCTAATCTAATGAGCAAATTGCTTTGTACACTGCGCTTTGCTCTGCACGGGGTTTGTCTAGTTATTTTATTAATCTAAATTGGGGAAACTTAAATTCTATTGATTTTTTGTAAAAGTTTAAGCTCAGCTGTGTCATATGAGAGATCCTGTTTCTGTAAACTAGAAGTATATAAAAGTGGATATAGTTTAGACATAATTAAAATTCAAAATAAATACTTCTTGTATTAATTAACGTAACCAAACGAATTAGTTCCTCTACGCCTATCTCATTTCACCTAGTGATGAACAATAGTGGGAGTGTGGCCCAGCCAAAGGAGCACACCGAACCAAAATCATAATAATTATAAATTAGGATGTAATGAAAAGGGATTTTTAAATAATAAAATATGAATTGGCACTTGCGATTTTGTTGAGCAGTGCAATATGACGCGAGAAGGGGGGGAAGAGACGATGAGTGGAAGGCTTGAACCAGCGAGCCGACCGGGAGTCTGTTCCGAGAGCCGCGAGAAGGAAGACCGCTACGGGACGAGGTCAGTCCATTTTCGGCCACGTGCTAGTTAAATTAAACGGTATGCTTTTCGGCCACTATTAAGGCTTTATCTTGCCGTTATGTCTTTTTTATAAATTATAAATAATTCTGTAAATTTTTAATTCGGCAATAAATAAAATATAACATTTAATTTCACTTGCGTTGCGTGCGTTCATTAGCGTCCTAACCCGACTCCTTGGCCCATCCTGACAAGATTCGGCTAAAGTGTACGTGGTCTCCAGCCAGCCGGAGCTTCCAGATGGTCAAAAGAAGTGGAGACGGTCACAGGAGCTAGGAAATTAAAATTAAGACCAACAATCTCCAGCACACAAACTGTGAGCTATAGCCATTACACCAATCAGGAGCTATATATCTTGCCTGTCAGATTTTACAGGAAGGAAATCATATTATCAAGGATTTATGAATTGGAAATTCACTAACAAAATGGAAAGTAGGACAGGTGATTGTGTATAAAATCATTTATTCACAAATTACACATTTTGAAAACATACAACATACACTCACACAATTTACAACATACTGGACACACAATACAAAATACATACTACAAAGTTTTGTGATACTTAATCTAAAACAGGAAAAAAGCTTAACATAAAAACAAGATTTAATGCCATTTTGATTTTGTTTATCATCTTGTTTATTCGTAACTATAATTATTTACTACATTGGTTTTAAAAGACTAGAGTTTGCATATTGTTTTTTTTTCCCAATGTAAAAAAAAATACTTGGTTTTCATTTAATTGTATAACAGCTAATTGCATTTTGTTACTTTCTCACATAAATGGGTAGCGTAGAGATTTTTTCATGATTTATTCATTTTTAAAGTTCCCTGAGAGTAAAAGGTAGTTTGGGAAATTCTGTCTGTTGTCTGTGCTCTACAGAGCTTGCTAGTTTTTCAACCTCAACGTTAATGAACACTGATCACCAAGTTGTATAAAATAGGTTCATACAAGACGTCGATAAAAACAAACTCAAAAACATTTCATTTGGCGCCATTTCGAAATTTTGTAACCACAATCCTTCACAGTGAACGTGTTACAGTTTGGTGTTTAATTTCAGCACCTTAGATTTTGTTTGTTGACCCACGGTTATTCTTTTATCAATATTTTTGTTATCCCTATGTTGCCTAGGTTGCCCGATGATGCCGCAAGGTGAAACAATTGTAGCTCGTTTATATTATTAAAATAATTTTGAAACTTTAGCTTTATTGCTTTATTCAATGTGGAGTTTCAACGCGAAATATCTGCTGTTACATTAAATAAGTTAGCTTCATATTTGATAATAAAAAGGGAAATCATGTTACTTACCCAGCCCCTACATACAATGTAATACAAGCAAATTCTCTAAATATAATTGTGCAAAATATTCTCCTAATTCTTGTAGGAAATGTTAAATTGTATTGGTAAATCACATTACGTAATATAGGGTAAATTTGTAACAATTATTACACCTCGTAACTGTGCATATTACTACTTTCTTTGACGGGTAGGCTTTAACAAGCCTCGTATGTATATATATTGCATTTTTCGTGTCAGTGTCTAAGCCCTCGCAGACCTTGAAGTCTCCAATCGCTACGTTTGTATTTATTACTCTGCCCTGCGAGATATTGTAACTATACCAATATCACTTTTTTTGGGATGTTAGGGTTCATAGTTATATTTTCGACAACTTCGCTATTTATCTACGTAGAGAGGTTGGTACCATTACGTACAGAATTGAAATGCATATTTGTATCTAATTTTGTGTGTTAAAATTATATAACACGCAATATATGAACAAAAACTAATTTAAAATGGCCACCATTTTGATGTTTAAAATTTTATTTTGATAAATTTTAATAGTTACATCACACTCTACCCAATTTCATATTTTTATCTTAATTTTTATGACCGCTATCATACTTATGTACAAATGACAACAATGGATGGACAGCATGTTGAATATCACTCTTTATGTTTCTTGAGGGTATGAAGGTCAAAATTTGTTTCTATTTACCTAAATTACTGCATACTGGTCAGGTAAAAGGGAAAATTTCTGTTTTGTTACAGTGCACTATACTCTAGTGTACAATATGTGAGTTAGAAAAGATAAATAATGAATTGTTGAAGGTTATTGGTGTTGTAGAAACAACAGAGTTACTAAAGACACAAGGGTAGGGCCTAAGTATTAGATTCACCTTATCGTATGAGAAGTGACGACATTCCCTACAGTATTAAAAGTGAATAATTGATGAAAACGTTTGAGTAATACATCAGGAAAAAGATATTTCTAAATTAATTATATCAAAATCTATTTTCGAATTTTTTTTTATCAAAGATTTCGGAGCATACATAAATGTCAAATAAATCTGTCCAAGACATGGAAAGCTACAGATGCTAACATTTATGAGATAAGACCTAAGATAAATATCAGCATTATTTTATGCAGCTATTGGTAGTGTTCCAAGCTACTTTACACTTCTGATTTGTATTCAAGGAAATTTAGGTTTGAATTACAAAAATCAAAATATTTATCTTATTCTCCCTGCCGTGCAGCAATAATAGCTTTGAAAGGATACAAATTTCAATCGCAGCTGGTCTGGGATTGTAGCACTCACCTTCACTGACTGAAAAAAAAAACACGTGCAGTTTATCTACACTGAAAACCACCAGAGTTTCACTGGTAAGAAGACATAATTGACCTCATTGCAAAGAAGGGTACTTCTAAACGACTCATACATCCAAAACCAGTTTGTGGATTATCACAAAGTAAAGTCTCAACTTATTGGATTAAGCTAAGAAAAAACAACTCACTCTGATCTTTAGAACGCAACTGATAAACATTAAATGAAAAAACTGGTTGACGGGCCAAATAGCAGATTTACGAAGACTTCTACTCGTAGGGAAAGGTTAACCAAGACAGGAAATATGTTTGATAACAGGATACGGAATCCTCAAGAAATGTATGAAATTTGGAGGTCTCAACCAAGGAAATAAATTGTATCACCTATGCAGCATGAACGACAAGACTGCCGAATGTGGTTTTTCAATGTAAAGAAAGCTAATCAGAATCAAACAAGAGACCTTGCTACTTTTAGAAAAGGGTGAAACCACAAACATCGTAGAATTTATTCTCAATAGTGAAAGAAGTAGAAATAGATTTCACTAACAGTAATCCAGCTAAGGAATGTAATACGTTTATGGTGGGTGACGTTTACTAGGGGTGTACAATTTTACACTTATAAACAAAAGTAAAAATAATTGTTTACTAGGGGTGTACAATTTTACACTTAAAAACAAAAGTAAAAATAATTTCTAACCCATTGACAATTCAGTTATTGACCGACCTTCACAGCTGTTGCTTAAATGAAAACCAAGGTTAAAAATAAAATTCAAAATATTAACTGTATACACATAGCATGAATATCACATACAACGTTGAATGCAAAATTGATTCAACAAATTTAAACTAAACAATCAATATGATTTGTCTCTGCACAGAAAATAGAAAATATATTAAATACAAATTATAATAACAACGAAAATTACACTTACTCAAATACATAATATATATTATTAATATATTTATAAAATAATATAATTCATTATGATAAAGAATGTCTGTATAAATATAAATAAGTATAAAAGTTCCCACTAGAGAATAACAAAACAAGGTTATAATTTCTTCCGCCTCTTCTCACATGTGGCCAAAACTTCATCCTAAAAAAAACAAAAAACAAAAATCTATATTAAAATACAGGACGTTTCAAAAGTAAGTTACAATTTGACATGATCATGGGTTAACTATTTCTCAAACAATTATAATAAACACTCCGCAAACTTTATCACTCGTCCATGCCAAAAACCGAATAAAAACCAACCTTAACAATTTGTCACCAAAAATATCAGTTTGGTAGTTGTCAGTCAAAAAGTGAAACTGAATCATGAACGAGTACTTAATCTTACTTATAAATTTACAACCACGTTGGGCGTCATTTGTAAGAAACATGACTGTACTAACCTTTTCTGTCACAACACTTACCTATTTTATAATCATTTAATTATGGGTTATAATAACCTAATCTTGGGTCGTGAATTCTTACCTTCACTTATTGTACTTTGTACACTGATCCTGTAAAGAAGTTGGGAAGATGCAAGCATGTTAAATTTAAAAGTATAGTATTTTATTAAACATGAAAAAAGGAATTGGTATTATTAAACACACAATAAACTTATCTCTAATATTTGTCCATTCTAAAAACTTAGTAATTGTTCATTTTTATTATTATACATTTGCCATCATTTGTGTGTTAAAAATCAAAACACGACGTTTCGGGAATAAGAATCAATTCCCGTTATCAAGTGACTAAAAACTAAAGAAACATGAAACTAGAAACTAAGCCTATGTAAGAAGTAAAATTAAATAAGAATATCACCAACCTTAATATCTAAGCATGCATCCTAGAGCTAAAACTGAGATTGAACTCAAACACTTGATAACGGGAATTGATTCTTATTCCCGAAACGTCGTGTTTTGATTTTTAACACACAAATGATGGCAAATGTCTGAAAAATGTATAATAATAAAATTGAACTTTCATCATTAACAAACAACTTCAAACAGAAAATTGTTCATTGTCCTTTTGTAAAGTTTGGTTATGTCAATATTTTCACTCTACTTACGATTTATTTTGTCCATTCTTTGTAATTTCACTTTTATTCAAAACTTGTCACTTTCATAATTTTACTAAATACTTTTCTTTTTATTGATATCTCACGTAATTATTGATTTTAGTTTGTATTTAAATTTTTGTCTTTTACAATACACAGACTCATTTTGAGACATCCGTCTTTCACAATGTTTTTGACAAGAGTGAGAACAAAAACTCCTAACATACAAAAATTCTTCAACAATCAAAAAAGATCAAACTTCTCTTTTCATAGTATATAACTGAAGTTTTGATTTTATCCTTGTAAATATGCATCGTCTTGTTTCGTAATATGATGAATGTGTAAGAAATTACGTACTTTTGACAGTTTCATATCCTTTATTATAGAAAAGAAAATGGTAAATAATAAGTTTATAAAGGCCAATTTGTTTGTTTTAAATAATGGAGTTTAGACTTTGATAGTAATCGAGGACCAGTTAATTAGCAGTTAATCCCTCCCTCCTTTATTGGGAGGGAAGAGCCAAGATGGCGTGAGCCAGAAGGTGCCATTGGAAGAAGAAGAAGAAGTTAATTAGCAATAACTAACAACTTGATTTAATCATAATGAAAATACACTATGCAATATATAAACATTAACATCTATGTCTTAGAACCAATAAGCGTGATTTGTTACCTTGTGCAGTTGACTCTAGTGAAGATGCGCAGTTGTTTGGTACGAACCAACGATACGAAGTGTTAACTTCTATTCCAGCTAGAACACTCATAGTCACCATATATTATGTTCAAACACAAATGAATGCACACACATAATTAAGAGAAAATACTTCCACTTAATTTTCATTATAGTTCAATAATTGCATTCAATTTAATCTTTAACAATAAGCAAACAAGTTTTACACTTGACTTTAAATGATAGCGAGCGTGAAAGCGACGAGGAAACCATGTAACTGTATCTTATTATTTTCCTGTTCTACCTATTTTTTCTCGGCTGGATTCTAAGCGTACTCTATCCTGCCACATTCAGTGTGGCGCGAAATTTGACCAATCAACCTTGAAAGAATACAGGCCTCTGATTCGAGAGTTGCAACCCTGCATGTTAAGCAAAAATACTGTAATGAGTTTTGAACAGAATTTGTTCCAAAGCCATCGCAACCGATGATTAGCTAGGAGTAAGGAGTATACTTAGCAATGATGGGAATTGTATGGATGGTTGTGCATTGAGGATGGCCTTTACTAAACAAATATATTTACCTTATAAAAAATCAGTCTTGTTTGGCTGCATGAACAGGTGTAACTGTAACTCTAGCTGGTCTCTGCGGAGTCTGCTTGAAGCATACTGCTAGCATACTTTGCAATCTAGCGGAAAACATACAATACATAAATATTCAAAATAAATTAGTAAAACAAAAATTATACAGTGATGACATAGATCGACTTCTTTAAACAATCATGACCTAGTGTCAACATAAACAGAGTTGCACAAAATGCACAAATTTAAGTTGGCAACACTAACTACAAAACGTGAGTGTTTTCAACTGTCTGAGCTATCTTGTTACAACAGGACCATATGTGAATCTTTTTCTCATTGGACTAAAAATTTGCCAGTGGGACTTTCAATCTGAGAGAGATACAACCAATCAAATTTTTATCATGAAACAGTCCATGAAGAAATGCTATGAATACAATATCGACCTAAATATAATGTTCATTGATTTCCATCAGGCATTAGATCATATTGATAGGTTACAAATGATAATTATTAATCCCTGGAGGAATTAGAAGTGCTACAGAAACGTGTTGAAAACACTTTGGAAAGATCTCAAGCCAAAGCATTTAAGAGAAGTATAAACATTAGTATGATGACTGGAGTACGGCAAGGAGATTCTCTATCTGGAGTGTTATATTAAATGTTGAGCTTGACTTATGAGAAAAATTATACAGTATAACCAACACACAGAACACAATTCTCACAAAAACTACGCCTAAGTATCAGACGCGTTTCAACGACAAGGTCGTCCTCTTCAGTGATACACGAGCTACACCAATCAAACTATAACTAGGCGTAGTTTTTGTGAGAATTGTGTTCTGTGTGTTGGTTATACTGTATCTGGAATGTTATTTAATTTGGTACTGCTTATAAGAAATGAATTTATGAAGGACAATAGTACACAAATCCAAACATGCCTGTATCAATGATGATGCCATTCTATTGACTATACTAAATTTGGATTCTCTGGGAGAAAAAAAAAAGTTCAAAACGGTAGAAGAGAAGGGTCTAACGATGGGGCTTAGAATACATGGAAAAACATTAAGTACATGAAGATGTTCAGCGTTGTTGTTCTGGGTGACAAACCTTTGAGAACATGAGATGCTTTATTTACCTGGGTAGTTTTCTGAACTGCAAAAACAGCAGAAATTAATAAAAGGTTCATGGCTATATATATTTCGTCAAAGTTAAGCTTGTGAAATCAACCCTTCTATTTAGAAATTTGAAAATCAAACTGTACAAGACCATTATTAGGCCAACTTGTGACTTTTGGATCGGAAGCATTGACCATTTCAGCTGCTGATCAAAATACTTTACATATATTTAAGAGAAAAATTACGAGAAGGATATACGAGAAGAGGAAGAAAGGAGAGTAAGAACAAAAAAAAAAGAAATTGAAGATATATTCCAGAGAAAAGACATAGTATGGTTTGTAAAGTCCAGGGATCTGGCATGTTTAGGACATGTGGAATGTATGTTATGCGATGACCAAAACAGTTGTTACATAGAAAATGAAAGGAAGAAAGACATGTGCAAAGCCAAGAAAAAGATGGATATAGGATGAAGAGGAAAACATAAGGAATATGTGCACTGGAAGATAGTGGGAGAAAGTACAGTGTAGAGTAGAATTTTGAGGTAGGCCTAGCCCATTCAGAGTTGCCGCATCAAGAAAAGTAAGTATTACGAATTTCCATTTTTCATGATTTGTGTGCAATTTTTACACAACTAACATCTCATTCCCCTTTTTTCTAACAATAGCAGAAATTACGGATATCCAAAATTCTTTTTATTTATTGGACAGTGTAACGTTCTTAGCGTTAGTGGTTGATAATATTCTTTCATGGAAACATTAAATTATATATTAGACTTAACTGCTAAGCTAACTAAAGCTTATTTTCTAACCTGACCATTAAGAGAGTAACTGATAGGGCAAAAACCATAATACCTATGTTTATTTCCTGCTTTCCTATCGAATTATATTCTGGGAAGATTCCATTGATAGTAAAAAGGCATTCCAAATTTTTTTTTTTTTATTCTTATTTTAAATTTAAAATGCTATGATTTGTGTAAACCACATTTTAGAAGACATGCCTTTACATGTTTTGTTAATTCAAATTATTCTGTTTCAAAAGTATCAAAGTGAACATGAATACCTGGCATGGGGTAAACATTTATTCAATTACCCTATTCATAAGACAGCAACGTTTGAGAATGCAACACATTATAGGTGTATTAAAATCTATAATAAAGTAATTTGAGGCAGATTGAAAACCCCCAACAAATTTAAGAAGACATTAGTTGCACTTTTTTTAGAAAATTGTTTTTATTCAGTTAAAGAATTTACGTGCTCAATTAGTCAAATAACCTGTGACAAATCGGAATTGTATTTCAATTTCAATATGTCATTTTCAATTTGTGTTTTTGTTTGAAATGTATTGTAATATTTGTGTTAATATTTTATTGTGTTCAGTTGTACAGTGACACTTCTAATAAACGGACATTTTTCTATTCCTCGACCGGAATCATGCTTTTCTGGCCTTTGTAGTGTTTCTAAATAACAGACTTTCCCAAAAACGGACACAGACATGAAATTGATGACCAATGGGTCAGTTGAAACTTCTGAATAGCAGACAGAGGAGCATAACACCCTTTTCTAGGAAATTGTAGATTTTTCAAAACGTACATTGCAATGTTCGGTATTACCCAAAGTTGACTTCCTGGAAACTAGGGTTTTTTTTTACTTTTATACAACAGTCATCTGTGTCCTTTAAGAATTCAGTTACAATAAAGTTCCCGTGAGAACAGAGTGTAGTATAGTTGTGTATTGTGATGTCTCTCAAACAAAAACATTTAACTTTAAACCTTACATAGTTTAATTTTAGTCCTTTTTTAAATTTAGATTTTCTTAGTTTGCCTATTTGTTTATTCAATACTGTAGTATGAAATGATTTATTTCGTACATCATTGAATTTTCTACGTCATTGAATTTTCACCTCTTCCGCCCATTTAAAGAATTTTTAGGAGGAAATAAATTCAACTTCCATAGAGGACGTAATTGATGCTGTACTAAAGGGAATTAAGAAACCTCCTCAGCATTGCAACTAGTGTATTGCAGTGGCAAGAGACTACGTAGAAAAATACTGTGAGAGTTAATAAATAATAAAAATTTCATTATATTCAATAAATCAAGTTTAGCCAATTCAAACACCTGTATTTCCAAGAAAATCTCAATATATTATTTCTTTTTGTCTAAAGTAACAATGCTTACCTATTGTACAACTCTCTACGAACTGTTGCTGTAAACTTATTTATTAGACAAAGTGTCGCTGCAGCAGCAAACACCAGGTTGTATAAAAGTACGATACGAAAGTTGCCTAACCACTCTATTTGTCCAAACCTTCCTAGAAGATCGAAATTTGTTATTCCTGTAAGAAAACAACACATATGGGGTATTAAAAACACAAATAATTAACAGTTTTTTTTTTAAAGATTGAAACTTGATTTACAAAAAAAAAAACTGGTTACACCAGGTCTAAAAGAATTTCAGAAACTCAAAAAAAAATATTTCAAAATCATTACTTTAAAAATCTTCAATATAAAAATTGTGATCTGTATCAGAAATGCAACATTCTCATTGTAAACTCTCGATATTTATCAGATTAGTTTAAACTGAACGCTTCACTCTGATATACAAAAAATAATAACTTCAAAAACCAATCTAAGCAAAAACATTACTAATTATACAAAAAAAATATCCATAACAAATTAAATTCACTAAGGTTCAATGCGCCCGAGATAAAGCACAATATACCAAACGACAGCATACATATTAATGATATGGTTTAATCTGACATTTCTCATCATTTGTGTATATAAAAATTATTATACGACTTTTGAGAATATAAATTCTTAGTATCTCTTGTTTAATTTTTAACATTTTTTTATAAAATCTGATTTAGACTTTTTCATATCTAGTACTATTTCATTATGACTAACGCTGACAACCTGAACTTTGAAGAATCTGTTCGGAATAATGGAAATGATGAAGAAATGTGTAATGAGGAAGAGAACATTAATTTGCAAAATATAAGTGAGTTTGAATCTGAATGAGAGGCTGCACTGTTTGCGTCAAGAGAGGACTCCGCCGTGAGATATCCTGCATGTGCATGACCTGTATACACAAACCACCATTCCACCCAGAAACATTACAAACTTGAAAAATTGGACTCAATATTTTTCTTTCGAGATTTCATTTTATAATAATTATCATTCCACCTCTTATATACTTCATTTCTTGATTGATTTACTCAATACTTTAGGTTAGATTTTAATAGAGCACATAGCCTTTATGTTTAGATTTTGTATAGATAAGAGACACAGGCTTACCTTGGAAAGTGGTCCTTGGTACTAGCTAGTAGAATGCAAATAGAAAACGCAACAATAAAATACTAAAGTTCTGAAATATTTTGTTCACTTTCTCAATCAATAGACACTGTACCCTTGTCACCTACAAAATTATGGAAAAACTAACTTTTGGGAAAAACAAAAAATTATTTTTAATATGTTATGTGCGGTAGGCAACAATACCCACCATGGGGGAACAGTCGCTCATGCATATGGTGGAAAGTGATCTCCTCTCTCTATGCAATACTTTAGTTGTTGGTGTAAACTAGTTTCTGTTCAGTGTGACTGATTGTTGTAACCTTGTTATAAGGTGATTTTTAATTTTCCGTTTTTTGCGAGTTTTATATTCGTTTTCTGTTTTTACTGTGTTAATGAGTATTTGTGAGTGACTTTTATCCACATTTTAATTATTTTAAAATGGCTAATACTTCTAAAAACGTTTTTTACATTTCTGATGATGAAACAATGTATATATTCAGGCACACCATGCTTGTGAGCGGTTTCTTGTTGCGACAAATTCCAGGCACCCATAAAATAACAAAAAATAATGAATCAGTAGAGGTGATTATTTGTATATATTGTAAATAGACACTTTAAATGTATACATTATATTATATAAAAACTGTATATAATTTTTTGTGCAAAGTAGTTTGACATTTTCCGAACTTTTATTGCAAACTTTGGCTATGTGGACATATTGTGCAGTGCATTTGGCAGCTTTTTCCCCAGCAGGCTGTGATATCACTACTACCACCATTTTGTACCAGGAATACACTTTTAGTTGCATAATATGGTCAAACACATAAACTGAGTGTGCTAAATTATTTTTAGCATTTTAGAAGATTTTACCATTTCCCACAGCAGTGTTATCGACTAAAATATTACCAATTTTAGCATGTCCGATGGTTTAATTGATACTGTACTCAGCTAATTATGCCGTTACTATGAAATACAAAATAATAGTACGATAAATATGGCTGAGCCAATACCAGAATTAACCAAGTACTCCTAACACCAATCCTTAGAGACTGGCCCCTTCTGATTCTTGATACCGATTCCGATACTAAAAGAAGGGAGAGGATAATAAGGAAAGACTGGAGGTGGTTGGGAAAAGGCGAAGAAGTCTTGAATAATAGACGATAAAATTGTTTACTTCATTTACATTAACAAATTGGCGTATATCAATGATGAAATAAATTTTGATCTATATTACAAGAAATATTTTGATAAATGTTATATTAGTAAAACTAAATTATTTGATTTTCATTACTGTTGAGACCGGTGGTTCTTGGTGGAATTCCATGTTTAAAGATAATAAAACACAATTTTTTTTATTTTGTAATATCCACTTTTTATTAGTCTAGCCGACCAATGGTTTCGCCTGCTAAGGCATTGACGAGGCTGTAATACAATGCCTTAGTAGGCGAAACCATTGGTCGGCTAGACTAATAAAAAGTGGTTATTACAAAAAAAAATAAAAAATTGTGTTTTATTATCTTTAAATTATTTGAGATAAAACTTAATAAGTTTTCATGAACATAGGTCATTTTTACCGTTACTTAAAGATTGGATATTTGGGTGTTAAACACAATTATTATTGGAGTTAGAATCTTTCAAATATCAATTTCAATATGAATGTGGAGGTAGAGGAAAGGAAAGGGATAGGGAGAAATCACGTATCGGTTTTGTTATTCAATGGGAATTTTTTTAATTAACCCAACCACATAAACTATCAATAAGTGCAGAGAGAAGCAAAGATATGGAAAGAGGGGAGTATCTCATAAGCATTGGTTTTTAAGGTCAGCATTTTTGTACCAATACTATTGTAATACAAACCCCTTAGATATTAGTTTCTTTATACCAGTTTATATTATAATTCAGTAGATTCATTGGTTATGTAATAGCCAATGGTAGTTAGAGAAATTAAACCAAACCCAAATTATATCAATATGCGTTGAGAGAAGGGGGATAAAACACAATTATTAAAATTTGCGGTATTTTTTATTTCGAAACCTTCGGCTAATTCCGTTACCACGTAACAAAATCGACTCAGCCCTAATGTTAAGTGACAAAAATACTCACCTAATGTTCTCGCCAGCAAAGGTAGAGCTGAGCTGAGGATCAACAACAAAACAGAATTAGCTATAAGATGTGAGAGTGGCGTATTTCGTCTCTTAGGCGCCACTCTATCGATAAGTGGCAAAGAGTATAGGCCAATACAAGATGTTACAGCTAAGTAGAGTATTAGAATTATTTCCAAAATAGCTCCCACTGGACCCAGTTTATATAGTGAACTTAAACCTAAAGTAAATTGCTGAAAAAAAACAAAATAAGGTGTATTGATAAGTTTCAGTATCAGATATCATAAACTAGTACATAATCAATAAAAAAAAAAGTTATAATTTGTATCAATTTAACTGCTAGATAGCAAACTCAATAAAGGTGTATCGTATCGATAAGCATCAACATGATTTTTTTTATCAGATATAATAAACTAGTACAGTCAAGAAAAAAGTTACATTTTGTATTAGTTTAACTGCTAGATACCAAAGTCAATATAATTAAAGGTGTCGATAAGTATTAAAATAATTCTTTATATCTGATATTATAAACTAGTACACAGTCAAGAAAATGTTACATTTTGTATCAATATAACTGGTTGATACCAAACTCTATTTTATATAAATACCGTTGTGCTGAAGAACAAATAACCGGTTCTAACCTTGTTATTCCATCAGCCAATATTATTCCCCAAATACCATTGTTACATTGCTAAAATAATTCTTAAACTGGTACTCTTTATTCCATTAAATTATATTTTTTATAATTTATGAGTGTTAGAACTTTAGATGTAGATTTTGTCAGATTTTAAAAAGTTAGTTCACGGATTCAGGTTGTTTTTAACAAGATCTTGTGAAGGATAAAATAAAGCAATAAAGCTAAAGTTTCAAAATTATTTTAATAATATAAATTAGCTACAATTGTTTCGCCTTGCGGCGTCGAACCTTTAGCTTTATTGCTTTATTTTATCCTTGAAAAATGGAGTTTCAACAAGAAATATCTGCTGTTACATTAAATAGATCTTGGGAAGTTTACGTGGCGTTCATATCTCCTCTATTCATCCAAGATCATGGTGAGTTGGGGGGGGGGGGGGTCATCTGCAGACCTACACTCCTCCTCACTGTTATAGGATGAGATACATATTGTTCCAGCAGAACAGCAATGGGATGAGGTAGCAATGTTGCAGAAGGGTAGAGATACTAATCATCCCAATCTAAAGGGTAGAACAGCATATCCCCATGACTCCATGGCGATTTAGCCTTTCATGTGGAATGGGCGACCCTCAGTTTTAATGTAACCTTATCTGGATATGCGAGGATCTGTTCAGGTTGAATAAACTTCCCTGGGAACACAATGACAACAACTAACCTAACCCAACCCAACCCAACCCAACCCAACCCAACCCAACCTATGACAATTCAATGAAGACGACCCAAGGAGTGAAATAAAAATGGATGTGGAGGATGATTCTAACCCGGACTCACTACGCAATCAGGAAGTTCCAGGAACATTAAGTAAACCTGAACATCCTGTGATTGTTAGAGGAGTTTAACACCTCAACAACATGATCACAAAAGCAGACATACTCGAGAAGGCGGTTGCAAATCAAATTCAGAATTAATAATGGAAGAAGTCCTGATTGTCAGATCTAGCACTGACCTTCAGCAGGCGGTAACTTATGAGGACAACAGTTCTTGTAACAGGACACTGTGGGCTCAATATACACCTGCATAAAACAAGGAGAAGATAACTCTGTGTGTAGACCATATGGTTTAGATAATGAATCTAATGGCCACATAATCTTTACAGTTTAATTCGTTCTTACAGGCTTAGATTGTTTGGAGCACAAAAACCTACTGAACTCTCACAATATGAGTTAATCAGTAGATTGTTAAAACTCATCAAGGCGGTGAGTAATACGTCAAAGATTGCTTCACAGGTCTGGAGTATAATTTGAGAGAATGCGGGGGAACCGCATGTACAAAACTGAGATTTTGCAGTGTTCTTTTCGGTTGCCAAATACCAAAGAGTAACTGTTTACCTTTCATGAGACGGTTATCTCACCATGCCTTGCTTCTGAATGAGTAGAGTTACCTTACTCAGCAGATCCAGTTTACTATCAATTTATAATCTGCTAGGTAATAAATTAAGGGATTTCAGACGTTCTGATATTTGGGATCACAATCTCCCTAACCCATTTTTTTTTTCAAAATCTAACATTACCTTAAATAAGTTTTGTACACCATCAAAAAATCGTTGAAATTTTTTTAGAATAATAGACTTTTACAGCTGATTTATGTTCTTAATAATAAAAGAGACCTTATAGGAAGGAAAAGAAAAGAATATAACCAAGACTACATGAATAAAGGGTGTACATCTAGCTAGATTCCTTTGGGATTGTCCAGCACGTACTAACTATAGTGAGCCCCAGAGAGACCAATACTACATGAATAAAGGTGTACATCCAGCTAGTATACTTCAGAACTGCCACTCCCACGAGTGACTGAGAGTAACACAAGATATTTCCGTCTATAGCTTTGATATTTCTAATTTTATAAAATGATTAGTTCACTTTAATACTCACCCTCGTACTGAGAGGTAATGCTTTAATGCCTATCAGCAATTCCATAGTATTGAGTAAGACTATTACCACTGCAATAATGGTGAGTAGGAGAAGTATTAACATGGCTACGGGATATACTATGTTCCTCTGGATTGAAGAAGTGTTTCTCTGTCTATCTATAACAGACAACTGTGCTAACTTAGTCAATCAAATATGAGAGGCATTCCCTTACATACAGAATCCAACACTTTAATAAATTCAAGGATAAATAAAGCAAAAGCTTAAAGTTTCAAATATTTTAATAGTATGAATGAGCTACAATTGTTTCTCCTTGCGGCATCTACGGACAACTGAGTATGTCGCCCGTAGATGCCGCAAGGAGGAACAATTGTAGCTCATTCATACTATTAAAATATTTGAAACTTTAAGCTTTTGCTTTATTTGTCCTTGAATATGGAGTTTCAACAAGAAATATCTGCTATTACATTAAAGTTCTTTAATAAATTGGTATAAAAACATTACACAAACTTTCTTACTCCCACATACCCCAAAACTAAATCCATCCAAAAATGTCAGTTCAGTAGTTGTCAATAAAAAATGTGAAAACAAACCATGGGCATTGTATTTGAAAAATAGGGCCTAAACTTGGTGTAAACCAATTTGATTACAATCTAGCCTACTTTTTTATGATGGCATTCATTCAATTTTGTTTTTGCCAATTTTTCCTCAACTATAAAATATATATTTTTTATTTCTAAACAAGTTTGTGTTAGTAGCTTCACATCTCACTTAAATTTGATCGAAATTGGTAGAGCGGATTGTGAGAATTAACTAGAATGTATTTCCGTCTCTGTGACTTATTTATTATGTAGTAATTCTACTTACATTTATTACGCGTTTCGGAAATATTTTTTTCCATCCTCAGAATATCTCGCTTATTGGAGGTCGTCACAATAAATATGATTTCAACATACAACACAAAACACACTAACACAAACACATATTAACACGTTCGCTACCAGCTGACGCATATATGCGGCGGCCGGATCACTCCCACAGCCCACGAAAAAATTCATGAACTTCCCTGTAGACTGGTCCTAATGGTTGTGACCTTCGCCACAGACTGAGGTAATTCTGTATGTCAGTGTTGCCAACTGTCCAGTGACGTCAGCGATAGTCCTAGCTACAGACCAAGCGCCGCATATATGTGGCGGACTATCCTGTAGACCATGCCTAAGCGATCTAACCTTTAAAATAGACCGTTGCGTAGAAATTTCTCATTTATTATGAAGAAACCAATGCCGCAGATCTGCGGCGGCAGTCTATTTTAATGAGCCCAGCCGCCGCAGATCTGCGTCATTGGGCTAGGAGTAGGGCACGCCCGCCGCAAAATTGCGGCGGCAGTCTGTGGTTACGATTTTTTTTAAACATTGTGGTAGCGAACGTGTTAAAACACATACGTAACACACGCAAACGTGTGCACGCACGGACGTATATCAGTCAACTCTGACTTAGACGAGTTGACTAATATACGTCCGTGTGTGCACACGTTAGCGTGCGTTACGTGTGTGTTTTAATGTGTTAGTATGTTTTGTGTTGTATGTTGAAATCATATTTATTGTGACGACCTCCAATGAGCGAGATATTCTGAGGATGGAAAAAAATATTTCCGAAACGCGTAATAAATGTAAGTAGAATTACTACATAATAAATAAGTCACAGAGACGGAAATACATTCTAGTTATTTTAATCGTGACTTGGGCACATTTGCAATGAATATAAAATTGTGAGAATTAACGGTTTTTAACAGATGACAGATTTTTTGGTTTTTTTAGAAATAACTCATGAACAAGCATTATTGGAGGATCGCAAACAATATGTTTTGATCGTTTAGAAGCTAGACTTAAGAAAAATTTGATGAAAATCGTTGGAATAGATTTTGAGAAAATCATAATTTTGTATTTTTTTCTTATAACAATTAGCCTGAAATTTTGTCTTTATGAAAAAATTTAAAGAGACCCGAGATGGGGGATAATATATAATATATCCCCACATACCAAATTTGATTAAAACCAGACCATACGTTCGGGCTGTAGGACACTAAATATACAACAAAGACACCATTCTGAAATCCACTTTTTTGGGTTCAAGGAACCTGAAAACTACTATAAAAACTAAAAACATCGATATTGATTTCAGAATGATTATAAAACTTTTCTATACTACGTTTATGTATAAAAATAAACTAATATTTTTTAAAAAGGAAATATAATTTATGAAATTGAGAAGCAATTTAACCATTAAAAATATGAATGTTATTGTTGAACCCGCAAATATAGAGTTGTTGAAAAAATAAAAGAAATAGTCCACACATTTGGGCTGTAGAGCACACTACAGATATCACTCCAAATTCTACTTTTATGGATTCGGGATATCCTCAAAATGGATATATCCGCAGCTAACTTGTCACTAAATTTTAACCCATCACATAACTTTCTCTATACCATGTATACGTGAGACAATAAAACACATGTCATGTCACAATATATTAACTGCATATTTAAACCAGTTTTCAGATATCTCACCTAAGGAAAACCTCTGTCTTGCCACTTCCGTAAGTCTCTCGCTCAGTCCTGCTTGAAGTTCTCCATTCTGTAATCCCATGAAACTTGTCTCCTCATCGTACGTTTGAGGTGAATACATGGGCTGCGGGCTGAGATAGGACTTACCAGTCTGTGAAGCTTGTTCCAATCTACAACAGTTAAATTAACAATTATTCCATTCGGCATTTATCGTGATAGACCCGTGTTAACAATTGATTAATGTTATTAATTAAAATGAAGACTAATTAAAAAATCATAAAAATCGATTTTTAAATGTTTACTCTTGTACCTATATTTAATTTGTGACCATAAATTAACACATGTACTAATTTTATTAAATTAATAACTATTAAATTGAACTAACATTTAAATTACCTTATATGGTTTCCGCCAGGTGACTTCTTTTTTAAACACTAATGCTGTTGTCCTAGGACATCGATATGATGCGCATCCCAAGTGTCACGATACGATAAGTGATGTATAAATTAATAAATATATATATATATATATGTGTGTGTGTGTGTAAATTATATATGTAAATGTCCGTGTGTTTTTATATTTTATTTTATGTGTTAACGATCTCGACTGAGTGAAAATAACTCTGAAGATGGAGCAGATGCTTTGAAACGCGTTAGTGTTTAAAAAAGAAGTCACCTGGCGGAAACCATATAAGGTAATTTAATTGTTAGTTAAAACAATAGTGACTTGGATACTAGCAACATGATTCTTAATAAATTGAGCTTTGTAATGTTTAGGTGACATAATATAAAGGTTTTTATAATACAGTAAATATTGAAAATACAGTTTTAGAATGATTTCCTACAATGAACGAGATCCCCACGCCCTACTTGGATATTCATATTGGCTTTTTGCATTACTCTTTTGGTGGATATTCTTATGTTTTACACCATTAATAACACAAATAATCACCTAAAATTAATTAAGTGCCCCCCTGGATATTTGCATTGAAACCTACGAAGATGTGCTTAGCAGGGCAATGTAGGATTATATGTAGTAACTAAACGGTAGTTGGATGGAGGTCTAAAATTCTGAAACACCATTTTCAATATTTACTGTTTAGTAAAGACCTATAAAATCCATCCTCAACTTACAATATCCTATACATTTTCCATCACTGTTATATATACTCCCTACTCTTACCTAATCACCACTTATGATGGCTCTGGAACAAATTCCGTTTGGAACGGCTAATTAACCATGAATTCCGTTCGAAACTGGCTGCAGTATTTTTGCTTAACATACTGTTTCCCAACCTTCGAATCAGAGGCCTGTATTCTTCCCTGCCGTACAATATTCAAACTAAGCCTGATTGGTCAAATTTTACACACTCCAATTAATTGTGCCCCCTCTTTGGGAGGGAACGTTTAGAACTCAAGCCGAGAATTAAAGGTAGAATGGAAAAAAAATAACTTGCAGTTACACGGCTTCTCTTCTCTGCTCTCACGCTCGGTATCATACAAGTCAATGAATCAAAACTCGATCGCTTAATATTAAAGATTAAATTTAATGCATTGAATTACAATGACATTCAAGTGGAAGCATTTTCTCTCAATTATGTATGTATACACATATGTGCATTCATTTGTGTTTGAACATAATATGATGACTGTGGGTATCCTAGCTAGAATAGAAGTGAACATTACATATCGTTAATCGTACCAAACAACTATGACTAAACTAGAGTCAAACAATCTATACTAGTCAAGTGCACAAGGTAAGAAATCAGACTTATTGGCTCCAGGACATAGATGTTTGCACAGTGCATTTCCACATGATTAAATCAAGTTGTTAAATATTGCTAATTAACTGGTCCTTAATTATTATCAAATTATAAATTACATCATTAGTATTATTAGAACAAAACATTCAACATTTACTGTATTTTAAAATCAATATATCATGTCATCAATCATCTCGATGAACAATTTTTTAATTTCGAAATTTATTTGGAAAACTGGTGGTTTGTTTAGGTTAGGTTAATATCTTCACTCATAAACTAAAATTACCTTCTTCTAACACATTCCTCTTCCAGTTGCGCAACAAAGAATTCTTCGTTTAAATCTTGCAAGAATTGAGGTTTCACTAATAGACGACTGACGACTCCGAACAGACGAGCAAAACCAAGTGGTGTACACACTGAAAATCAAATATGAAATAGATTTACATTTATTATCCCGCAAATATATATATATATATATATATATATATATATATATATAGTATAGAGAGAGGTAGTTATAAGATGGGTAAAAATGCTTGTCAAATTTTATATGGCTATATCCATTTTGAAAGTGGTTTTTGGATTTGTGTGCGTCTGTCGTCTGTGTATTGTGCTCTACAGCGCAAAAGTGTGAACCGATTTTAATCAAATCTAGAACGTAGTCATATTTTGGCCATATCTTGAGTCTTTTATTTACTTACTTTCAAATTTATTTCCCTTTTTTTTCCAATAATTCAAAACTTGGTGGTAACTACTATTTTAAAAAAAATTATATTTTTTTCAAAATCGGACAAAATTTTGTTCAAGTATAATCTTAATATAGGATCCAAACAAAATTTATTGGTCGTCATCTTTCTAAAAATGGTTGTTTGTGTGGGAGATCACAAATAAAAACAATACGATTTAGCAATTATTGGTAAAAAACCGCAAATGCACCTTGACCACCATCATTAAAGGCATTGTTTAAACCAAAATACGATTTGCACTGAAGATGCGTTTATGGCACAACCAAAGCAACTACAATATTTAAATAAATAAATTTTTTTTTCAAAGACGCCATCCATAATTCAGTTTCACTTTTCAACTAACATTTTTGGGCGAATTGTTTTGTTCAAATAGTATTTTGATTGTTAGTGGGTATGCGAGAAAGTTTGTGCACTGTTTAATAAAATTATAACAATAATAATTCGAATTTGCCCCTAACCACAATCACTAGAAACTTAATAAAACACAATTATCTGATTAATTGTTCTTTATTAATTATTTCCACTTAATGCCCCGATGTACATTGCGATAACATGGTTATCATCATCGGAGGGTCTTGCTTATAAACTAAATCTAATCTTACATATCTACTAATGGAAAAAAATTAATTAAAAAAAAAATTTTTTTAAATGTGATTATTATTGTGAATTTCACCACAGTGCTCAACAAGATTGTATCAAAAGTATAACATATAAATAATTGAGTGTACAACATTTTATTTAACTAAGTGTACTGGAAGTTAATAACACAAGAGATATAAAAATTTAATTGGCGACCATTTTTGTGTTTTCAATTAATTTTGTCTGAATTTCAATAGGTGTAAACTAAAATCCCCAATGCCAAATTTCAAGTTCCTATCCTTTTTTTTGAGACCGATATAATGCTTACAACGAAGACTACGACTGGACGACAAGTCGAAAATGATTTTTTCAGTTTCCTGAGACCAAGATCAAAGAAAAACAGAGGACATTGCTAGTACAAAACATATCCTACATTTCATATACTGGGTAAATAAAGAGATTTATACAAATGGTTTAACAAATCAATCAGCTGTTATATGTAATCAGCTGTTAAAATAAATCACACACAATTATCACTGAATATTCATGCCATCTGGAATTTATGTCTCCAGTATTAATTGGTGAATTATCTCCACTTGTCATAATTTCAATTTAGTTTGCGCTACGACGTCATTGATAAGCCTGTAGGTTATAACAATATTCAAAAAGTTTGTTGATGTTCTACAGCATCCACTGATCTTATTCTACTTTACTGAGCTATATTATATTCTTCTGTGTGTTGTTTAAAGAATTTGGTATTTAATTCCATGCAGGCTTTAGAACACTGTTGACATATATTTTCATAAATTATAGTATGTTACAGACAATGTTTTGTTTTGTATATCATCTTTTACTTTATACATATACATAGTATAGAGGTTGTTATATGATGGATCAAAATATGTATAACAAGTTTTTTGCAGATATATCAGGTTTGCAGTAACCTAAATAAAAATTTTAAAAGTTTTTTTTGGAAGTATGTCTATCTGACGCCTTAATTTACAGTCCAAACGCATGGACCAATTTTAATGAAATTTGTAAGTACAGTAGTGAACCCCTCTAATCCGCCCTCGGGTGGTCCGTTACTCCGGTTAATCCGACCGTGATTGAGCTAGCGATATTGTGCCGATTTGCCGACTTGTCGATGACTCACGGCCCGTCTGGCGCCATTCTGTCCAGGTTGTTATTGCTTTCCCGCTTCAGTGCCGTGTCATCTCTCGTGTTGTTTCTATTGATTTGCTATAGTACTTGCAAAGTTTATATATATAGACTTTATTATATAGACTTTTAAAAGTTTATATATCACTTATTTCACTTTAAAAAAATCTCTTTATATAATATGTAATAAATATTGACTTTTTTCGGATAATCCGACCTTTTTTGCGTTCCGACCAAGCCCCCAGTCCTGAAGGTGACAGATTAGAGGGGTTCTACTGTAGGTGTATACTGGTATATATCTCCGGATTTTTTCTTTCATTTTTTTCAATAACACAAAATTTGGATGGAGCTGCCATAAAAATAAAAAGATAAAATTATGTTTTCTCAAAACACTCACTATAAAAATTTAAATCAAGACCTAAACAAGGCGTATTGGTCCTCCAAAAATGTTGGTTTATGCGTTATCGGTAAAGATCCAAAAAATCGGTGATGAGGTAATTTCTCAAAATCCACTCTTCCACAGATTTGATTCAAATGTTAGTGAAATGTGAAGATTAATGATCCAAACACGTGGGCAAAATTAAAGTGAAAAAATATCACGGTTTAGGAATAATTGGCAAAAACAAAATGATCGATCTTACTCCAGTATGATTTACACTGAGAACATGTTTACAGCACAAACTAAGCAAGTTTACACCCAATTTCAATATATAAATAATTTATCAAAGACAGTATCCATGGTTCATTTTCAATTTTGTGACTTCCAACTACACAACTCACATTTTTCAAGAAGAATAGTTTTATTTGGTTAGCAAAGTTTGTATAGTCTAATGGTTTCGCACTTTTGATGCAGATTATTAAATAAAGCAAGATAAAAAGTTTTTTATTCTGTCGTTGTTTTTTTAACAGATGATTCTAAGTTACATATTAGATGTCTAAATTAAAAATAAAGTACTTTTTAAAATATAAAAACTTACACAATAATAACAGGACACCAAGGAATGAAATGCAAGAGTATAGGAACGGCAGATGATAACTCCATATATCTGGAACATATCAAAAACAATTATTATACAAAATTCTTACAATTTATTAGCTGAACCAAACTAAAATTAATATATTTAATCCTAAGCATTATGTAAGAGCCGATTTACATCTGCGGTACAATTATAGTTTTTAGGCATAAAACCATTGCAGTTATCATCGCCACTGTACAGTAGATGCGATAAAATATTCTGTCAGTAATTTTTAAAGCGTGACAGACTCACGATCATTTCTGATATTCCAGTTGAATTGCTGAGCAAATTACTCTACCGGTTCCTAATCTGTGGCAGACAGTGAGGAATAGTTTGTCATGCTTTGGATAATTCCCTTTCTGACTTGTAATTTAAATTACTATTCTCAAGAAATCAATCAGGAATTATTGTTTTTAAGTAGTGTGTGCACTATTATTATCCTGGGGCCGATATATCACTGGAGTACTCCATAATGTATATTAATGTATAAATATCGGTAAAATGGCACAGTAGGGCATATTACCGTTTAACTAGGGTTATGTGTGTCTAGTGATAATTTCTAGTTAACATTATAACTTCAAAAGTTATATTATTAACATTGTAAGTTCAAAAGTTATATTATCATAGCTGGTTTCCCATGCATTAATTGATTAGACATTACTTTGGAGAGAGAATTCATTAAATAGAGAACGTCAGAGTGTGGCCCAGCCAAGGAGCCCACCAAATAAAAACTATAATAAGAATAAATTAGGATGTAATGGGAAAGGATTCTAAATAATAAAATATCAATTGGCACTTGCAATTTTGTTGAGCAGTGCAAGATCACGTAGAAGGAGGGGAGAGACGAGGAGTGGAGGGCTTGAACCAGCGAGCCGGGAGAGAGTCTGTTCCGAGAGCCGCGAGAAGGAAGTTGAACGGCAGATCGCTACGGGACGAGGTCAGTCCATTTTCGGCCACGTGTTATATAATTAATCGGTATGCTTTTCGGCCACTATTAAGGCTTTTATCTAGCCGTTATGTCTTTTTTATAAATAATAATTATTTCTGTAATCTTCTAATTCGGCGCTAAAATAAAAGAGAACATTTAATTTAACTTACGTTGCGTGCGTACATTAGCGCCCTAACCCGACTCCTTGGCTCATCCTGACAAGATTCGGCTAAAGTGTACGCGGTCTCCAGCCAGCCGGAGCTTCCAGCTGGTCAAAAGAAGTGGAGACGGTCACAAGAGATTCATGCTTCTGTACTCAAAATGGCTTCACTGTACCAAAATCCACTCACGATCTCTCCGCTTGAGAGATCTCCCATATTTATCTGATCGCACAGAACTAGCGCTCTTTTTTGTGCTCCCTGGTTATTTAAAACCTTTCCATCTCCCAACCCTCAACTCTCATTTTTGTAAAAAATATAAAAAACAACAAAAGCATAGTCAGTATTTGCACATTTTTTTCATTTTGTGCTGCCTATTTACACAACTAAACCTCCAGGCCTACTTTTAAGTTCTTATATAAATGTTTAACTTCAATTCCTGCTTAATTCTAACAATTTATTATCTTACATCTGACTTATTTCTAACAGTCTGTTACAATAACACTTCAACAGCCTAGTTTTGACTACAAAATTTAGAGAGAATATTTTACAGGAGCGTCATCAAGGTTGTAATGTATGGAAATGCTAATGGATTACTAGTATACTATAGAAAGACAGTTTACATTCCACTGGGAGCCTACTCTCTTAGTACAATAAAAAGTATATTTTCCACTATATTCAGAATTTCATGATAAAACTAGTTTTCTGTAGTTATTTTATTTTACTCACTACCTACATTATCGTGTAATGTAACCTAACTTTTATTTTGTTGTTTAAAAATGAAAAATGATCAATATCGCCTCATATAAAAAAAATGAAGACAAAATAAAGACACATAACATTCTATATGACTCTATAATATTCACCTTACTATTATAGATATAGAAAACAATATATGTTATACTTACTAAGTACTAACTGAATGTTGGAGTTCTCAGTGTCCACTAACGCTGTTATGATGTATGTTAGACCTAGAACTACTGCACAAAGCAAACCCAAGACGACAAATGTTTCATACACACGAGACATCAATGTCTGAAAAAACATAACACAACGATATATAGAAAACATGTGATAAGTAAACATCATTATTATATTTATTTTTAAGTTAGAGTTTAATACGTCACATAGTCTAGTATGTTTAGATTTTGCATGGATAGGAGACTCAGGTTTACTTTGGAAAGTGGTCCTTGGAATTACCTAGTAGTACACAAATAGAAAAACACAATAAAACAAGTTCTGTAACATTTCGTAAAAACTGTTCACTTTCTCAATCAGTAGAGACTATAAAAAAAAAAATTAATAAATATAGTAGAACCCCATTAATCCGAATTAATTGGAGATCTAGGTTGTCAGATTGGGGGACAAAGTTGATCGCGTCCGCAGCACACTTTAAGCCGTGCGTGTCCCCTGGGTAGTGCTAAATGATCAACAGTGCTGGCAAATGCCTCCCAAGAACTAAAAACTACCTCACAGCAGAGATTTGTTGATTATATGAGGAATAAACTGCAGGGCAAAGCTTATGATCCGTAAGAAAATAGGATGCTTCCACGTAATGTGTCTGTAGTAAATTTCCGATTAGCTACTGGTCACGATTGTCTTGCCAAGCATTTATGCAGAATGAAAATGCTAACCTCTGACAAGTGCACAATTTGCTCACAAGAATTGGACTCCATGTATGTTATGGACAAGGATCATCTACTGGTCTGCAGGGGTCTGGACGGAGAGAAGCAAGGACGAAGGGACTTTCCTGGACTTTATTGGGAGGTAAGAACCAAGATGGCGTGAGCCAGAAGGTGCCATTGGAAGAAGAAGAAGAAGAAGAAGAAGGTTGTCCGAATTAATAAAAGTCCAGATTAAACAATATATCCTACGAAATGAGCCAAAGTACATATTTAAACACTCTGTTCAGTGAAAAGAACGTGTATTTTAAATTTAAGAAATACAAAGATTATTTAGTATACAAGATATAATGCAATACATTATTAGACCCTACAAAATACAGAATAACTAGTACAGTACAGAATTAGAACATGGCAATCAAAGCACACATTCATTGACCACACTTAACACTCTTACTGATTTGAAGAAACTGGTGATATTTTGTTGTCTTCCTTTGGAATTAATTTTTTTAAATAATTCACTCACGCAGATGCCCCAAATGTTCGTAATATGCAGATATGTTTTCATCGTTGTTATCTTCAACATAATTAATGACAATGTTTAGATGGTCTTTAATTTCACTAAGTTTCGGCTTAGGGTTAATAATATCACCTGCTTCATCCTGGTCATTCGTTTCAGAGCTTTCAGCAGAGATCATACTTTCAACGATCTCCTCCTCTGTGATAACCTGAATCTTCATCTCCTTCTAGCCACAACTCAATGTCTTCCAGTGTTGGTGGAGAGTGTTGTGAAAACCCTATGTTCCCAATCAAGCCGTACCAATTTTTCTTATTGATTTTAGAATTTAAATGAAGTAAAAACTTTTATGATGGTAGATGGCAAAAAACGGCTGTTCGAATTAAGCGAAGGATAAGTGGGGGTTCTACTGTATATAGCTTCACACAAATTGGTTTACAAACATGTCAAGCTATAAAACAGGGGTGACATTGTCAACATATTATTTTATTTCTACTTAGGCTGCACACTAGAATAATACAATAATGCGCTTAAAGTCGCAAACGATACACAATAATTATCTTATAACACACGTATCACAAGTACAGGTTTTAAATTGTATTGTAGTAGATAAATATTGTACCAGTACAATAACGACATCTATCGTAAGATAAAAGCATTAGGCAATATGTTCTGCCTATCTCTTCGCTTTGTATCGTACAATAATGCAAAGTAGGTACAAATTATTATGAAAATTTAAGTTTCTTTCATCAATAGTGTTGAAAAATACCCCTGTTAATGGTATCGTAAACTGAAAGACTACCATAAAACTGTGATAGGTTTGGCCTGGAAGACCATTGCAGCTAGATTAAAATATAAGTTTTTCAAAGAAAAGTACACAAGTTAAAATAAGAAATAGAAACTTGCAGGATCATTGAGTTCATAGAGAACCCTATTCAAATTCAAAAAATTTAAAGGAAATTATCAAAAAATAAACATAATTTTGTTCATATCTCATGTGTTATTCACCTTATACACCTCCTACAATGGATACAAATTTTCAGATTTTTTTTTCTGCACGCAATGACAAACCCCACCTCTCTATGATGTCAAATAGGAAAGTTATTGTCAAAATGTAATTTCAAATTCGGACCAAGATGAGAAAGTGATATTCGTATAGTTACGAGATCCAGCAGGATCGAGTCACCGACATCAACAATAGCGAGTAGTGAGTCTTTCACATATCTACACCTTCGAGGTCCGAAGGTTTTACACGCCTATGATGTTGATAAATCCTGTGTAGCAACTGTTAAACAAACGTACTCTACTGGATAAGACCTCTTGACCTACCAATACAATTTAACATTTCCTACAAGGTTCAAAAAACCAACTTTTGAGCATTAAATTTAAAGGATCTTCTTGTATTACATTTTATAATGGTGCTGGATAAGTACCTATCAATTTGTTTTACAAATACGATACTGTAAATAAACAACGAAGGAGGAGTCAACAGTCACATTTTTTTAAACAGAGATTTACAAAGAGTAGTTTTTGAAAAAGATAAACAACTTTAGACAATACCATTATTTTGAACCATTTTTTCTTTTGAAAATCGGTAATTTTTAGGGATAGTCAATGAATTTGAAATCTAATTATTTATTATTCTAGTTTTATAATTCCATAACATGTTATAAGAAAGGAGGAAAAGTTTAAACATAAAGGGATATTTATTTCCTTATCAAACACAAGTCACGGAACAATGAATGTTGTGCTATAAATTATAATTTTAATCTGCTCATTACAAATAATGTCCATTGTTAGCTGTTTGTTGTTATTTTAAAAAGTAAATTTACAATTAGTACTTCATTTTCCAATTGCACCAAGAAAGAGATTAGCAGTAATAAATTTTCCCTTTAAATTTTTCGATCAACTATTTTATTTTTACAGCGGCAAAAGGCTGTGCATTATCATGGAGGACCAAAACACCGCTGGACAACAGGCCCTTCCTGACACAATTTTTTTAATGTTTCGCAATACGCATCAGCATTTACAATGGCTCTAAAGGATATAAAGTTAACTAGGATTGGTCTTTTTTCCATCTCAGAAGGCAGTATCCGAGTACTCTACCTTGCGAGTAGACGGCCTGCTAAAAAATTTTTTCTTTGAATGGTAATGACACACAGGCGACCAGTTTGTTAATCATCATGGAGGCACTTTTTTCTACTGGGACAACAGAACATCCTTTTGGTTGAATTCCTGTCCTATGGAGTTACAATAAATGCAGTGTTCTGCATAACACTGACATACTAAAACCGCCAGCAAAGCGTACTTACAAGCAGGGTCTGTCTGACTCTCGGCCACACACTGCAGTACTGACATCGTTTGTTTGGCAACCTTAATCACCCTTCTCTACAGTTTTTATAATGCACCTTCACACTTCCATCTTTTTACAAAGCAGAAAGAATTTTTGGAATGTAAATGAATGGCAAATGATGAAATGAAAAAATCAGTTCTGGATTGGTTAAATGGACAGTAGTCATTAAATGATTACAATAATAGTCAATAAGAATAGCTAATAATAATTAACCTCTCAATAATAGATTTATTTGAATATAAAGAAAACTAATGAAAGTACCCGATAAGACAAGTAATTGCTGTTGGGAAAAAATAGTTAAAATATTTTTTAAGCATTGGCAAAGTAAGGAATTAAACCAAATAAACAAAAAGAGCTTACTTCATTCTAATTACCACATGTATTGCTAGTGATTGTTCCAGGAATTGGTCATATCAGATTTTAATTAGAAATGTGATCTTGGTGTCACAAAAACATGCAATATTTTACTGTTTATTTTCTCTCTCTCTCTCTCTCTCTCTCTCTCTCTCTCTCTCTCTCTCTCTCTCTCTCTCCCTCCCTCCCCCTCCCCCTCCCTCTCCCTCTCCCTCTCCCTCTCCCTCCCTCCCTCCCTCCCTCCCTCCCACCCTCCCTCCCTCCCTCCCTCCCTCCCTCCCTCCCTCTCTCTCTCTCTCTCTCTCTCTCTCTCTCTCTCTCTCTCTCTCTCTCTCTCTCTCTCTCTCTCTCTCTCTCTCTCTCTCTCTCTCTCTCTCTCTCTCTCTCTCTCTCTCTCTCTCTCTCTCTCTCTCTCTCTCTCTCTCTCTCTCTCAACCCTAACCTAAAAATACCTAACATAACTACACTCACCTTAGGATTGTTTGTAAAACCAGCAGACTCTGTGAAGAGATATGCAAATGGGAGAAGAATGAAAAGAGACAGATTGGAAAATAAGAACACATGATTCCAAAGACCTGTAAACAAAATTAAACAGAGTTACAAAGATTACAAACTCAATTAAAGACTACGATGTTGCAGACAGCCTTAATTTAGGTTTAAAACATGTAATTATAGCGGAGGCATTCTGTTCAAATGTAATTGACGTTCTCTGCTGTATATATTTGTGTAGGTGACAGTTTATCTGTACTAGATATACCAATTAAATTGGTTAGCTGGGGGGGGGGGGGTAATGGGAATTTTATGATTATCAGTTTCTCATGCTCTAAGTTTATCAATTGATAACATGAGTTGATTTGAGCTCCCAAAACTATATCAATAGTTGTTAATTATACATATTTGTTTTCGCCATTCCGACTACTGATTAATAATTAGATATATTAATAAGACTTACCGTCACAATAGTCTATATTTGTCTGTAGTTATATCACTACGGCCGTTTCGGCTATTCAGCCATTTTCAAGTGTTATGCGGGTATTACCGTTGTCTTAGTTTAAAATCACAAATTACGAACACACGACACATAACAAACACACAAGTTCTTTAAACATTTAAAACATGATGCAGTAGGCCCACTGTCACAACGCGTACTGTCAATGTTGGTTTCCTGCGCATCGGTGATAGGCATGGGGTGGGGTGGTTTAGTTCCTATCTAATTGCTTTATGATTGTGTCATAAATTAGATGCGAATGAATAGCCGAAACGGCCGTAGTGATATAACTACAGACAAATATAGACTATTGTGACGCTAAGTCTTATTAATATATCTAATTATTAATCAGTAGTCGGAATGGCGAAAACAAAATAATATGTATGAAGCATCAGCAAGTCAAACTAAACTCGCCTATAAGTTTAAGAACACGAAATTGAAGATCCATAACATAGTGCAAGACATCAAGTTCAATAAAATATGCATATCTGAATCAATGGTTCCAAAATACATATCAATAAAAATTACAAAAAATCTAAAACGGCATTAAAAACAAAACACATGGCCGAAAAATACTGGATAAAAAGTGAAATAAGGAACTTATACTGTAGAAAAGATAATCTAAATAAATTATTATACAGAACTCATTTAGAATTAGCAAACACAATGCACAATACAGAAATTGATTCATTATTCCAAGAAATTGAAAACCAGATAAAACCGGATATTGCTAAGAAAAGAATCACGATTAATAAGAAACTATGTAATCTTAGGGGAAAGAAAAGAATACAATCTGAACCTATCCAATGCAAACATACCTTTTATCCACATATCATGAATTTAACAAATATAAACTTTGATCAGCATGAAATTGACTTAATAAACAAGGGCCTCAAACATAACATAGTTTGTAAACAGGACAACTTAAAGAACGCTCTTATAAGTACAGAGTCCGCCATCCAATCTTTACCCAAAGAGAAACAAAACAGTATTCGTGTATTGATAAACAATAAAACAAACAATGCTATCAAGAAGATCAACAACAAATCTAATCATCTAAACAAGCACCACGACCAAATAATTGTATCAGGGATTCGTCACAAAATTAAAACTAATGACGTCATCATAACAAAAGCTGACAAGGGCAATACAACGGTAATTATGAACAAGGCAGATTATGTAAAGAAAACAATACAGTTCTTTAACGAAAATAATATTGTTAAATTAAAAAAGGACCCAACCCAGGATTACAACCAGCAAATTAAAAACGCTATCAATACATCCAAATATCTAATAAGTAATGAAAACAAAATGATAAAACCCAGGACACCTTTTCTAACATCATTACCAAAAATTCATAAACCCGACAATCCAATTAGACCACTTGTAAACTTCAAAAGTGCACCGACTTACCGAATAGCAAAAACTCTGAATAGAATAATTCGCAAAAACATACATTTTGACAAGAATCACAGTCTAAAGAGTAGCTACGATTTAATTAATAAAATAAAAGACATGCATATTAAAACCGGATCAAACCTAGTATCGTTTGACATAACGAATCATTACACAAACATCCCTGTAAAAGAAACCACCGCCATATTGATAAAACTATTTAAAGACAACAAAAGTTTGGGAGAAAATCAAATTACAGAATTAACCAATCTACTGAGCATTTGCTTATCACAGAATTACTTTCAATTTGATAATGAATATTACAGCCAAAATGACGGCCTAGTTATGGGGAGCCCATTGTCATGTATCATGGCCGAAATATTTCTGAATAATATCGAGAACAATAGAATAATGAATAAAGAAAACAAACATCTAGATAAAATTCAATACTACCATAGGTATGTTGATGACATATTAGTATTATACCATGGCACAAAGAGACAGATCCACACGTTAGAATCATACCTAAATAATATACACCCAAACTTAAAATTCACAACTGAAATAGAAACTAACAATACCATTAATTATCTCGACCTTACCATAACAAAATTAAATAATAAACACCAGTTCAAAATATACAGGAAACCAACACTAACAGACCACACTATCCACGCTACATCAAATCACCCGATACCTCACAAATTAGCAGCATATAATAGCCTAATACATAGATTAAGAACCACACCTATGAACCATGAAGACTTCCAAGAAGAATTAAATATTATAAAACACATAGCCATCAGAAATGGATACGACCCATATATGGTCGACAGATTATATAAAAAACAGGAAAACAAACACCTAAACAAAAATAAAAAAGAAAAAGAAGAAAAATACGTTGTGATAGATTATAACAAGGATTTAGAACATATAACAAGGAACATATTTAGAAAACAGGGCTACATAACTACATTTAAAACTAAAAATAATCTGCGAAAAGCTTTAAACATAAAAAAAAACCCATGATAACAAATTTGAGAGCACGGGAATCTACGAATTATCATGCTCTGATTGTGTAAAAACATATGTAGGACAAACTGGAAGGTCCTTTAAACAACGATTTAAAGAGCACATACCAACAGCTTCACAACTGACTAATCCAGCAAAAGTCGAGTCTAAGTTTACTGAACATATAATCCTAACGGATCATAAATACTCAGTCATCGAGGAAACAATGAAAATACTTCACCATTGTGAGAAAGGGAAACTTATGAACGCATTGGAGGAGTATGAAATATATAAAAGAACAAAAGACAACAGTAGTTCACTATTAAATGAAAAAATAAAATTTGACTCGCATCTAATTTATGACACAATCATAAAGCAATTAGATAGGAACTAAACCACCCCACCCCATGCCTACCACCGATGCGCAGGAAACCAACATTGACAGTACGCGTTGTGACAGTGGGCCTACTGCATCATGTTTTAAATGTTTAAAGAACTTGTGTGTTTGTTATGTGTCGTGTGTTCGTAATTTGTGATTTTAAACTAAGACAACGGTAATACCCGCATAACACTTGAAAATGGCTGAATAGCCGAAACGGCCGTAGTGATATAACTACAGACAAATATAGACTATTGTGACGGTAAGTCTTATTAATATATCTAATTATTTATTATGCTCCGTTTTCATTAAAACTCATAATATTTATATATTTTGGAGAGCAGAATTCAAATTTAATATTGTTTTGTATGTACAGGGTCCACCAGAAATAACTCTGAAAATGGTCCTTTTTGCGCACATTAAAGTGCCTACAAAATAATCACTTTGGGCGATGACAGAATCAACATTTATTAAATAAGTTTCAATTACAAACAAACGTTGTTCACCACTTCGTGGTAACCAAAATGGCAGGTTAATCTCTGCAAAATGATGCATAGACGTCATGCCATGGTTGTAGTGAGAAATCTGAGAATTATTTCTGCCAGACCCTGCATTAACTTCTATATACTTGACAAATTTAAAATATGAAATGGGATTCCACTGGGTATCAAAACAATAACATACATAAAGTAAATCAGCTATTTTTTTATTATTTTTTTTATTTTTTTCGTTACCAGGGCAACAGAAATATGAACTATTCCTAACATATACAATTTATTTATTTAAATTCACTCTATTTTTACTGTAAACCTAGTGTAAAACATTTATATCCTAAACAAGTTCTTAGTAAAATAATTTGCTTAAATTAAAATAAACTCCACAAATTTACTGATGACATTTTATGTAATATTCTATAAAATTAGTGTATTAAAACTCTTGATGCAGATAAAAAATTAAAAATTCTCTTTGCCTAGAGAGTTCCACTCCAAATAAATACTGCAAACAATGAGCTATTGTACGGTCAAAAATCTGAAAGTTTTTCTTGGAAAAATATTTAAATCATTCACCATTTACAAACTCTCTGATTAATTTTTCTAGTTAACGAATTTATTTTAACAAGCCTCCCACGTATTTGAAATAAATATAATTTCTTCACTACAAATTTGTTTTAATAATGTCGTACTTACCTTGAATAAGGGAATGGTTAAGCCACTTGACATAATAGGTCGTTGGGTAGAGTAACAACACCTCGTTGCTGACAATAGAGAAGGGAAGGAGCAGTGCCGCGCACACAGACACCGACAGAGCAAAGGTGCACAACCACAAGCTGAAACATTGTAACATTTTGTTTTACTTTTGTATATTTAAATCTATAAATATTATCTTTTCACAAAAAAAAAGTATTAGAATAATTTAACTGACATATTTTTTCAAAGTTTCAAAGTTTGTCTGTCTGTTATAACATATTAGTCCATCAAGACACCTGCCATAAATAAAACAACAAAGTCGAATTCGATTTCCTTCAAATTGGTGTTATATATTGAATGTATATGTTGAATAAAACATCTCGTAGTGAATTCACTTAGATGTTTATTTTCTAACAACATAACTTACATTCACACTGTACAACATTACAATTCACCATTACTCTCTCTCTCTCTCTCTCTCTCTCTCTCTCTCCCTCCCCCTCCCTCCCTCTCAGTCATCATCGCCTTATTAAAAAAAACAATGACGTAAAGAACATAAACTAAAGACTCCTACTCCTCAAATACTCTAATAGCATCAGGGTCGAAAAAGAACAAAAGTTGGTAAAGAGAGACATTATAAGAAAGACAAAAGAGAGGTATCTAACCCAAGACTACATGAAAAAACATGTGGGTCCAGCTAGGTTTACTCAGGATTGGTAAGCCCGTACTCACTAAAATCAAATATTGAAACGCCTACAATAGGTTTCAAATTCGTTAGACGTATATTTACCTTCATTATCACACTTTAGCTTGGATTACTTTACTTGAACCATTTTAAAATATCCCTTTAACAACTAAGATCACTTAATCGAAAAAAAAATCAATGCTAAAGTAAATCAGTTTGAAGGAAAAAAAACCTACTTCAAAAACTAACTTAAAATTAGAAACTTGTAATCTTTTTACTGATAATAAATTTCTCCTTAAATTTAGAAAATATTTCTTTAATATTTACAAGACTAATAGGATGGATCTTTCAAACTCTGACTGCCAAAAGATAATTATCACTTTTTTTCAATAACTAATTTATATTAAATGTTGAGCTTGACTTATGAGAAAAATTATACAATATAACCAACACACAGAACACAATTCTCACAAAAAATACGCCTAAGTATCAGACGCGTTTCAACGACAAGGTCGTCCTCTTCAGTTATAGATTGATTGGTGTAGCTCATGTATCACTGAAGAGGACGACCTTGTTGTTGAAACGCGTCTGATACTTAGGCATATTTTTTGTGAGAATTGTGTTCTGTGTGTTGGTTATACTGAATAACTAATTTGATAGGATTACCTAACATTATTAAATCTGAAAAATAAGATTTACAGAACCATATGCTCAGTAAAACCTGAATCTATACGAAAAGTTCGGTTACCTTTCCCATCTCTTGTATAGGAAAACCCCACACTTCTATCCAATTTACCATCTCCTATTCGCAGATTACCATTCACTATTTAAAAACTTTCTAATCTCTGGATGACACCATCAGGTTGTTAGTTTGTTTTAAATGATTTGCCTGGAATCCTGCATTATTAAATCCTCAGGAAGGTTGACTTCCATCCTGAAATTTGCATTAAAGTTGCTTCGAGAACTAACCTGGTATCTTGTATTAAAATATCCTCGAGCAGGTTGATGACCTATAAGGCTGTATGCTCCTTATCAAGAAAGACTAGGCATAACATTACTAAAGTTAAATTTATAATCCTTGGGTCTGTTCAAGAGGAGGAGGACGACCATTCCTAAACAATTCTCTATTGACATAAATAGAACAGACATGAGTAGGTCACACACATCCATGACTGCTGACTGCTGTGTGTGCAATATGGACACTGCTGTGTCAGATACTGATCAGGTACATTGTTGGAATGTACTGTAATAGTTGCCCACAAAGAAATTTTGGTATAGCAGTGGCTATAGCCATAAAAAATAAATAAAATAAGACATAAAAGTAAATGCTACAAAAACTGGTTACTAGATAAGGAAAGGTTTGTTTACAAAAATGTGTTACAAGAACTTACTACTATCTAATTATTTCACAAAACTATTTACGCCTAGACGAAACATCTACCGTGAATCTACTGAAGAAAGTCCGTCACTGAATTCATAAAAACAACACATTAATGGGAGATGATATACAATGCTTCACTGCAACACTAAGGCCTCTGTTTAAGAAGAGGACCAACTGTCGTAAACAATTTTCTATTGACATAAACACAACCTGACCTGCAAGAACAGCTGAAACGTTGTTGGCATTTTTATTAAGGGCAGTATTTTACAAGGGACAGAAATAATGTGGAACCAGTAGAGATATATTAAATTCCTAATTATGTGAATTCATGCGGTGTCGAGGATCAGGATGAAGACGTGTTTCACACCATCTGAAAATATATAAATTTATATTGGACTCCAGAACAATAAAGTGTGTATTCATGTATTATGTATAAAGTTGGTTAGGTTAGGAAACCTTCCGAGTGTCACTGTGTGAGTAGCGGTCCTCTTCTTGAACAGACTTCAATTCTTTTGTAGTGCCCACTATGTGTACATTTGAAACACGGACTATTTCTATTCTCCGATTCGAATGCAGTTGAAACATTAATTTTTATTATTTGGCAAGTTTAATCCCGGTTTTCTGTTAATTGTTTATTCTTTACAATTTCATATGTTAACTGTTCACAATATTATTTTTCTAATACTGTGAAATGGTATCAATGAATTAAGTAGACTTAATAATAGATACAAACCTTATTTCCTTCTTTTATTTCAGAACCATTTTTTTAATATTTTTCTTGTAAGATCTTCCACAAATGGCAAGCCATCGGTTTATCTCTTAAACATCTGACTTATCTTCAACACATTGAAAAATAACAGACTTTGTTTTACAATCGTTTTTATTAAATGCATTTTCAGCTTAGTCAGCATTTTCTTCTGTTTTTGTGTTTTCTCAAAACTCCATTTTCTGCAAGAATTTTTTTATTCTAAATTTACAATTATAGCAATTATTTCCAACTAAAAGTTCAAATATAAATCTTATATTTAACTTGCTAAGGAATTTTTGCGCCAAATGTGTATTTGCGTATTTCTTTACTATAGATTTCAATCATCGAGGTGTGAAATTAAAAAGTGTTACCTGCAGATTTGCTGAAAATTATTTTATTTTCCTTGGAAACACTTAAATTGTAGTAAATTTATCATTTAAATAGCATGCCTGTTACGGGTAATCAACATGTTTCATAATGAAATAAAATTCCCCAAAACCACAATAAACCACTAACAACACAAAGACTGTATAGTTGTTTATTCTACCTTATGTACATTTCAATAGCACTGCTATCATATTCAGTAGTACAATAAACACTAACCTTAATAACTACAATTACTACTGCAGCAAGGCAGTCCCACGTCCATCACCTGATCCCTTCAGCCAATCACAATTGGTCTTGTCACACATCATGTCAATGGGTGTGGCAATGCGTGCTGCTATCTAATACATGGTATGAATATAAAACTAACCCAAATAGTATATATACAATATATATATATATATATATATATATATATATATATATATATATACTGTATGATGAAGCCAACTGTGGTTGGCCTAGGTGATCAGGTGGATAGTGGAGAGAACGCCTCGTTGCAGTAGTAATTGTAGTTATTGTATGTAGTTAGTGTGTATTGTACCTCTGAAGGTGAGAGCAGTGCTGTTTAAATTTATGTAAGGTAGAATAAACATAACTATACAGTCTTTGTGTTGTTAGCGTTTTATTGTGATTTTTTAAGAATTTTCTTTTATTGTATATTCACCACAGTGCTCTAGTGATTTATATGATATTTCGCAACAAAAATAATTTGAAACAGCTGTTATAAATACTTAAATAAGTTTTAATTTGTTATTGTTTTTTGAGAATTTATAACAGATGTTTTAAATTATTTTTAGGTTAACTTATAGTGCTGACTTTATTTGTGGGGATTCCCATTGTGTTGCGATTGATTGCTTTCATTTCACAAAACTAAAATGTTTATACGGCTTCTTGAATGTGTAATAATTGGGTCTGAATTTTTTATCTCGCAAAAGTTAACGGCTTAACTGTATATACTGTATAGCGCTTACTTTATTTGTGATTCATTGCTTACATCTCACATAAGTTAACGGTTTATATGGCTTATTGTTAATGTGTGATATTTTAAAGATATATTAAAGCCAGTCGCAGGACGATCGTGTATAAACCATCGAACACTTACTGGTCGACAAGAAAATACCAATGACAGAAATCAAAGTACACTGAATCGTGAAGTAAACCAACAGGTCAACAAAAACCTCAGACATTATTTTAAAAATATGCATTAAATATAGGTGATCTTTCTGATGAATGATATTGTTGTGCTTTGATGAAAAAAACCACACAAATTTAGTTATTCAAAACTGTTAAATTTCTTAAACTGGACACAACTGGTTTACTTTACTAGCTGGAGACAATTTGCTATAACTTGCAGTAAAATTGCCTGCCTTAACTAACAAATTCAGTTATGAACAAGGATCACCTCCTGCAATACCCTAAACTTGATGCAGACCAGAGAAGATCATTGAATGTCAATAAATTGTACTAGGATGCAAGAAGACTAATTAGGTTCCAAATGTCACCATCAGAAAGCAACCCATGTGGATTCACTTCAATATTTATTTTATAACAACACAACTTACATTCACAGTGTACATTAATATTCACCATTACTCTCTCCTCCTCTACATCACATCAATGCCAACATTACCATATTAAACATACAACTATATTATTATATCATCAATACAAGGAGTTTTGGGTTGAGGCATTTGTCATACTGGTGGACAAGTTTTACAATACCCTCTTCATAAAACGTTACCGCCAGCGAGTTGAGATTGGTCTGCACAGTATCTTGAAGCTTGTCATCGATTCGGAAGCTCTTCCCTCCAAAGTACTTTTTCAATAGAAATCAACAGATGTATTTTTTAAAAAAATACTTCCAATCTAAATGAACAAATATATCTCAACTTCTCACCCCTAATGAAGCCTATTGTGTAACCTTTGTTTTCTAAAATGTAACCGCCCTCTCTGCATCCTACAGATCAGATCATTATCCTGTCTGTCATAAATATTGGCCTTTATCATTTCTCAAACCTTCCTACTCTACCCTTTACTTTCTCTTGCAATTTTGGTTAATTAAATTTATTTTGTTTTCAATTTAGTACCTTGTAAATACCGAACGATGAAACATATATCACTCAATAAAGCTCTTTTGTGGAATTAAATATTTTTTAAATTATTTCCATAAATTGATTCTGATTATAAAGTTCTTTGATTGCTTATTATTTCCGTTTGTGTTAAATCATATTATCGAACCCGCTTCAAATAATAGATTTTAATGTCTTTTTAAGACTATCAAAGCTAGTATAGAACTGATAAAATGATTAAGACCCCACCATGACCAAACCTCTGTATTTTCATTTCCCGTAACTCTAATGTTACCGCATAAGAACAGCTTGACCTCTTTTTTGTCTAACCGTGACTGATGCTTGCAAAATCTACTCCCATTATTCTAAAACTAAAAAACCTGTTAATCATAACTCCAAAAGCGTGTTCTAAAAATCACAGTCAAGTTTCAACCTTTTACAAAAGCTTTATGCTGGTCATAATATAGCGAGACCTACTAGGCCTGCTTTACAATGGCAGGTCAATTCTCGTTAGATTTTGCTATTACATAGATAGATCCAACATAAGATAATTTATCAAATTACCTGATTCTATAAACTGTCGCTTCTTCTTCGTCTGTAGAGTAGTAGTCATCTTTGTCCTGCCTGCGGAAACTATTGATGATCGCAAAACTTGAAAGGTAAAACAGCAAGAAAAACAACAGGAAAATCTGAAACATTAAACCACAATTCATTGTAAAATAAAACATCAATTAGACTGTAGTAGTTGAATCTTTAAAGTAACTAATATAAATACATTCTCTACTAGTGCTGTGTCCGTTAACGGGTAACAGCTAACCGTCAGCGTTGACGATCATCAACGCTCAACGCAGTTGACGAAGAAGTGCATTAACTGCTAACTTTGACCAACTGCTTAGTGCTTGCAGGTGATGCATCAGTGGTTGTTTGTTAGCACCAGCGGCCCACTCGATGTGCGCGCACCCAGCTACACGTACGCCTCTCAGTTGTCTGTTAGTTTAGTTGAGCAACTAAAGCGAATCAATCAATGTCAACGTTTATTCATCAACGAATCAACATATGTTTCTGCTGTAGCCTACTATTTTACTATTTTACAAGTGCACATTGAACAAAGACGCTTGGTCTTCTGTTCTATCTGGCAGGTTAACGGTTAGCAGTTTTTTCCATCAGTTAATCACGCTCAACGTTAACCGGTGTTTACGTTGAACGTTGTTAGCGTTAATGCCCACCACTATTCTCTACTGTGATGTAGATTAGACAAGATGAATAAGTTGGTAAAAAAAAATTGAAGCACATTTTGATGCTTCAAACGACATAGTGCAACCAGAGGAGGGAGAACTAATGATGCTAATGCAAACAAATAAATATAATGGAAATAATGAGATGATTATTTAATTCCACAAAACAGCTTTAATTGTGACATATGTTTCGCCGTTAGGCATTCTGCATATGGAACAAAAAAGTAGGAAACTCAATAACCAGGAATGTTTAGAAATCAATAGATCAATTTTTAAAAACCATACTTCCAACTTAAATGAACAAATACATCTTAACTCATCACCACTATTGAGACCTATTATGTAACCTTTGTTTTCTAAAACAACCCCACTTCCATCTAACAGGTTAGATCATTGACCTTTCTTTTGTCATTTCTCAACCCCTTTACTCTTCTAACCTTTCCTTTTGTCTTACATTTTTAGTTTAGACTTGTTTTGTTTTCAATTTAGTTGCTTGAAAATGCCTAACGGCGAAACATATGTCGCAATTAAAGCTGTTTTTTGTGGAATTAAATAATCATCTCATTATTTCCATTATCATGGAATTCCATCATATACCTTGCCCTAATAGGCACAGCTCCACTTGACCTTAAATTCATAGCAGAGATCATTTTGGGTAGTCACAAAAGGCTGTTCATGACTGTAGACGGGTAGCCCATTGACTAAAGAATATGACATCATTCCCACTCACAAACTGAACATGAGGCCTGACTACATGGTCCCTATTAAATGAATTCCTTAGAAGGGAAAGCATTGTAGAAAAGGATAAAGCTGGATCTTGAATTGTTGATGCACTAATTGTCTTTTACTTGTAATTTTTCTCACATTAATTACGCATAACTGATCTTTAAATTTCATCATATGTTAACAAACTCTGTAAAACCAACTAATAATTTTAATTTTCACACTACTTAAAAAGTAGAAAATGGTGTGCCACAAGATTTCACTTTGGGCCCTCTTTTGTTTTTATTATATATTAATAACTAACCAAAGTATCTTTATAAAAGTATACTATTTGCTAATTATTACTTTTTACTGGTTCTTCAAATTATGATATAAGCCGAACAATATCGAATACAATTTTTGAATTGAAAAAAAAAAATCCCATTCTTGTTGATATTAACAAAACTGTATGAATTTTGGAAGTGCAGTGTCTGTAGATATTAAGAGGTAAATGTATAGAATTTGTTTAATAAAGAAGTTTTAGTTATTTTTCTTAGCCAGACATTTTTCATGGTCCCAACAAATCGCTAAAAATTAGGGTAATATTTTTAACAAGAAATTTAATCCTTAATTGGATATAGATCTTTTAAGAACTGTATATTTTTCTACTTTTAATTCTATTAATAATAATATTACCTTAATGAGGTCCCTCTTGTGACTTCTTGTCGTAACATTTATGATCTTTCGGAGCCGGTGTAACATCTTAATCTCCAAGAGATTGTCGTACAGTAAAATAAATTACACATACATATAACTTTGACACTAACACATTAAATTAGGACGATCTCTTAGGAGTGAATAAGACCAGATGATTGAGTTACGACTCCAAAACATGTCGTGAGAAATGATACGACAAGAAGTCACAAGATGGACCTCATTAAGGTAATATTATTATTAACAATTAATAGTGACTTGGTACCACATTCATGGAATGCAAATTCTGTTAGTATTGTTTTCATTTTTTTAAATAAAGCCTCTCCCTTCGTTCTTCTTATATGTAACTATATTCATTATCAAAATGAATTTAAATAACTTTACATAAAACACTCATACAGTACCAGAAATAAGAATGATATTTTGTGTACAATCTGATAAACAAAATGACTACGATATTTGCAAAAAAATTTTAATGAAATTTTAATGGTAACTTATAAGTCATAAAAGGCTTATTCTAAAAGTTTCGTCCTGGGCTGAAAAATATTTGAAAATTTGAACGGTTTTTTGCAATTATTTAAACAAATTAATAACCGATTCTAATAGTGAACAAAATTTTAAATACCCATTGTAAATAATCTTTAAACTACCTCAAAAAAACGATTTTTGCACATAGAACCGTTGTTTAAAAAAATATTCCAGGTGTTCATAGTTGGATCCCCTGAAATGCCATCACTGAATATATTAGATTGTTACCATAGCAACCTGAAACGCATAACAATGTGGATTCTAACTAACTTTACTGTCCTATAGTGGATATGACACGTACATGATGCAAACAATGACTCAAAGCAAGTCTTTGTATGTATGTAGTTATTACATCACTGCATCAAGGATGTACAGTGTTGACATCATATGATTATGAGGTCACAAAGGCCGACTCTTAATGAGTATTTAATTGTAATATACATTATTACAATCAACAAACACGTGGGAAACTTTCGCACAGTCAACCTTCCTTTCAAATAAAAATATTTAGTCTTTTGTTGTATTATTGAAATTAAATACTCAACTAAGTGTTTACACCTAGTCATTTGATGTAAACGTATTTACAAATTGCAATACCTCTTTGTTTAAAATGGCGGCCGTAGCTATCTGCACATCATCAGTAATAAGGTCGACCTCGCTAAATAGGCAGACGATTAACAAATATATCCGCGTCGTATGATGCTAGAAGCACGCCTCGTGCTTACTATTGACAGGACACGTGCTTGGAAGTGGGTCAAATCAATTCCTTGTGTTCTATGCTAGACAGGTCATTGTCCTCTACAATGTTGTAAAATCTAAGGAGATATTATTCAGTGTAAACTGTAAAGTAGTTTTTAGGACCCTAAGTCGCAACCAGTCTACACAGACAAGACGATAAATCCTATATATTTCAAACTGTGCATTTATTATCGCACATAGACAAAAAATATAACGGTAAAAAAATGACCTTGGATAAGTTGAGGGGCAAAAACTATCGAGTTGAACAGAAATTATTTGGAAATATTATCTACCGTATCAAATAAAACTTAACTTAGAAGCTATTCTGAATACGAAAATGTATGTTTGACGAAAAAAATTAATATATAGGCGCCAAATTAAGTGTCTTATATCACCCCCCCCCCTCCTCGCTAATTTGAACACGGCGTGACCTACAAATCTGAAAAAAAAATTGAAATTAAATTACAGTACAAAATCGTATATTAAATTTTTTTTATGACGAATACAACTTAATTTAACCACACAATGAGAAATGTGTAGAGATAAAAGCTGTACAATTTAAACTGACGTTTCGACTTTATAAAAAATAACTGTCCCAATATGCCTACGACCCTTAGTCGTGTAATTTTAGCACACGCTTGACCCTTTCTTTTATTTTTTTTGCGGATATATAAAAGTTGGATCCCCCCCCCTCACGAGTCTAAAATGTGTTTTTTTTATGTCTGTACTTTGGGCTTACTTCGAGACTTTTTCTGATTTTCGATTACTCAAAATTTCGGAGTAATAACAATAATAATAATAACAATAATAATAATATATGCTTTATTTATACTTCTTCAGAATTACAACGTTTCATAACATACATATATAGCATGGCTTGCAGCCGTCTGCTAGGTTAGCAACTTACATTCATTCATTCTTAGAGAAACAATAATTATTTTAAAAGAAACAGAATTATAAACTTACTCCTACTTAGACAAACAAACAAAATTACCAATAACAAAGATCAGCACAACCCAAGAGTATTTTCAAAAGTTAAATTCTTTTATTAATGTCCATCTGTAATGCCATGCTTGTTCAAGATATCTACACAATACAACCCAATCCTTGCCATTCATAAAGTCCTTGAACTCTGACAGCGATAATCTTTCTTTACCCAGATAAGTAGTCTTATCTGGGTAAAAATTATAAAATTAAAGATTTTAAAATCTTTAAAATTTCGGAGTAGCTACAATGACAAACAAAAAACACAAAATTATCCGAACGATTTTTATCAACTCAAATGTAGGTTAGGTTAGGTTAGGTAAGGCCATCTATCCATAAAAGCTAGTTATCGGGTAAAAATCAAAAAAATCGAGGCTGATATAAAATCATTCAAAGTTTAATAAAATATCAAGATCGATGACCCTAAAGCGTCTACAAAATCGCAAAATATATAAATGGACAGGTTTCATCTGAGCTGTGGAGTTTGGGTGCGCAGTGGGTCTAGGCGTGGTCTAAGCAGCAGTGAGGTGGTGGGGGAAGCGGTCGCCTCAGTCTGTGTCGGGTGTTGGTACTAACAACGATGTCTGCAAGACCGCTGGATCGTGGACAGTAGTCGGCGCCGACTGTTTCCCCTACAATGCCTCTATCCCCACGCGGCCTCGAACTACAAACTTATACCTCCCTTCCACGCGCAGCTCACAGCTCAGATGAAACCTGTCCATTTATACTTGTTTGAAAGCTTTGAAACTAGCAATCCCGACTGATCCTAACTGGGTCTACACTTGCACTAGTCTTGGATTAGATCTCTCTCTTTCCTATCAGATCTCTCATGACTATTGTTTTCTTCCGAATATGATGCTGTTAGAGTATTCTAGGCAGGGGTCTTTATTGTATGTTCTCCTTTCCATTTAAACAAAAAGAAAAGAAACCTATTTTCACGCATCAGAAACTCTGAGAAACTTGTAATTAATTATAAAGAATTAACACTGATAACTGACTTAATCCGACGGTCTACCATATGGGTCCATCATAGTACCTACCCAGCCCCGTTCATACAATGTAATAAAATCAAATTTAATGCCCACAAGTTGGTATTGTTGCACTACTTATGACGTCAGCTAGGATATAAGTAGCTTCGTAGTTGTGTACGTATTAAAGATCGTTACTCGCTTCGCTCGTGTCAGAATAGAAACTGTACAACCGACGTTTCAGACAACACATTGACAGACAGAGGTGTATCAATTGCAACGGAAACGCTACCTGGGTTGTACAGGAGAAAAACTGACTACCCGGGGTTGTGTTAACCTGGATTAACTTATACGTATTGCCCAATACCCAAGGAAGTCTTAATTCCCTTACCCGAGTCTGACCCAACACTACTCTTGGATAACCAGCTTTAATGAGTTAACTAAACTAAATCAATTTGAAACGGTTAATTCACTAATTATATATATATATATATATATATATATATATATATATATATATATATATTTATATATATAAAAGTAACTGTACACAACATAGAATGGGTCGTCGAAAGTCCTAACATTTCAACTCACCTTTCAAAAAAATAGTTATCGCGGTCCGACACGATTCACCGTTTCCGAGAATCACGAAAACGCCATTAACCGAAATTTTGCCCGACATTTAATTTTTAACAATTTCCTTAAATCAGATGAAAATAAATTGGATTGATCGAATCCTGTTAAGCTGCCCGACCATTACACACCACTTTAACCCAACCTAACCTACCCTCCCTCCCCGTAATAGGCTTTCCGTCTCGGAACGAGATCACAGATGTGCACTGCCTTATTAATACCGTGTTGTTTATAATCCGGTAGGTGAACGAGGTTAGGTTAAGTGTAGTGTGGAATATTTACCCCCGTTGAATTTTTTACTCCCTTACAGTTTCTACTGTAGACAATTTTACAAGTTTTCGCTTCTATATACTAATTAGGACTGAAATCGACTTATATTATGGAATAGTTATAAAACCATGCGTACTATGAGATTAATGGAACTATTTTCCTTTTGAAGACTTTCCCTTTTTGTAATGTTAACATTTAAAAAAGTTAATTTGACAAGTTTTTCCCCACGAATATCATAAATAAAAGTGAAAACAACTCGAGAATAATATGGATATATTTAAAATTAACTTTTTTTTGAAAAATGTTAACTTGTAAAAAACGGAAAGGGGTACAAACGGAAAGGGGTACAAACGAAAAAAGTTGGAATTTTCTATATTCGGCAAAGCATTTTGTCTGTTACAAATCATACTTAAGCAGATATCTGTTTTAGGTACCATATATTGCCGAAAATATTTAAAATTAACTTTTTTTTGAAAACGTTAACTTGTAAAAACGGAAAGGGGTACAAAAGAAAAAAGTTGGAATTTTCTATATTCGGCAAAGCATTTTGTCTGTTACAAATCATACTTAAGCAGATATCTGTTTTAGGTACCATATATTGCCGAAAATATTTAAAATTAACTTTTTTTTTGAAAACGTTAACTTGTAAAAACGGAAAGGGGTACAAACGAAAAAAGTTGGAATTTTCTATATTCGGCAAAGCATTTTGTCTGTTACAAATCATACTTAATCAGATATTCGTTTTAGGTATCATATATTGCCGAAAATATTTAAAATTAACTTTTTTTTTGAAAACGTTAACTTGTAAAAACGGAAAGGGATACAAACGAAAAAAGTTGGAATTTTCTATATTCGTCAAAGCATTTTGTCTGTTACAAATCATACTTAAGCAGATATCTGTTTTAGGTACCATATATTGCCGAAAATATTTAAAATTAACTTTTTTTGAAATATATTAACTTGTGAAAAACTAAAACGGGTACAACCATTAAGTGATTTGGCGCCGGCGATAGTGGGAGGACCCCAGGACTCCGTCAATGTCAAAAACCAACCAAGAGCGACGAATCGCTCGCCGGAAGACCAGGAGGCAGTTCCGGCAGAAGCGCATCTCAGCCGAGATCGCTTACTCCTTCCCCAAGGTTATTTACATCCCGATCCGACCCGTCCGCCTCCTCAACCCTGCTCCTGGAGATCCTAGAGCTCCACTATACGTGGTACTCTAGGCTACTTTCGGCAAGGGCCCTTATCAGGGCTACCAAGAGTGCCGTTACCCCTTTCAACATTCCTCGCCAGAAGCCTCCTCGAACCTCCCGAGTCGATCATCCTTCCTCTACCAGTCGCCTCCCAAACCGACTAGAACTACTTCAGGGCCAATTCCACGCTCCCTGAACCCCTCCTCCTTCAGACACCACCCCACACTACCATCACACCATGAATTGATTTGACCTGGTTCCAATCACTACCACAATAGATTATTAAACTCAATTATTCAATTAAAAACAATTAAACTATCAAGTAGAGTATCCTTATCAATGAATAGAAATTATTAACAACTTATGTGGCAATAACGCCACGTGTAATCAACTCAATTAGTAATCAGCAAATCGGTCTGTTATACTTGGAATAGCTTACTGTGATTTACATTCTGTGATAATATGGTTGACGTTAAGTTATTTGACAATCAACGAAAATCTAAAAAAAAAATAATACAATTTTTAAAGTCGCAAATTAAAAATTGAAAATTAACTTCAATCAGTTATGATCAGAAAGCTAAACATGCTGTCCAGAAAACATTGGAACGCTTTTTGCATATTCCACCTCTTTCGGCAGAATTTGTATATTCCTTCTATTTGTTGTACGGCTTTTCCACTACAATAGATTAACAATTTATAGTCAGGTCTGTGTGTACACTCCGCTCCATTTAAGACCGACATAACGTGTTAAATCGTACAATGTTTGATCTCAGTTTATATCGTAATTTAATCATCTTAAATCCTCAAGGATGAATACGGGGGGGGTAATCCCGAGGGTCCAAGCTGGATCTACATTTTCACGTAGTCTTGGGTTATATCCCTCTCTTTCATCTTACATATTTATACAATAAAAGAACAATAATGTCCGTCTATGTGACTTTTTAATGATAAAGTAGTTACTTTATAATCATATGACGCGTTTCGGAACTCGTTCCATCTTCAGAATATCGCTCTGCCGAGGTCGTTAAAACATTAAAATAAATTATTACACAACCATATCACGACGCACATACACAAACACGCGCACATTAACACAGACAATATCACCTATTACTACTTTATTATTAAAAAAGTCACATAGACGGACATTATTGTTCTTTTATTATATAAAAAAGAGTGACTTGGATACAGACACAATGAGTTTCATAGTTAATCTCTCTTGACCAACTGTTGTTCTTTCACGACCCTGTCGCATTGTTGACGCCATTGTAATAGGGCCAGGAAAATTAGTTAAAAAATCTTCGAAAATTTATTCTAATTGCGTTTCAAGATGGCATGTGGAAAAATCTATATATTGAGTGATTAAGTATGTGGCATTACAGAGGATCCAACTATGAACATCTGGAACAAGTGTTTTATGTGCAGTCGGTTTTTTGAAACAGTTTAAAGCCTATTTTACAACGAGTATTTAAAATTTTGTTCATTATTAGAATACTTAAAAACAGTTAATTTGAGACCAGGTACAGTAAGTTAAAATCAGTGAATAATTTGTTTAAATAATTGCAAAAAACCCGATCAAATTTTCAAATATTTTTTCAGTCCTTGAGAAAAGCACCTAGACACTTGAAACTATCAGAAAATACGCCTTTTAAGACCCTTAAGTTAACATTAAAATTTGATTGAAAAATATTAATTAGTTTACGAGAAATGTAATTAATTAATTTTAAAATGTGTAATAGAATTGACCCAGTTGCCAATGTCGTAGAAGGTTCATCTAGGGCTCATTTTTTTCGTCCAGACTTATATTGTATGTTTATGTTTAGAGCAAATCAAATTTTAAAATTTTTGAACCTTCTAAATGTCGTCTGAAAAGTGGGACATTTTTTAAAGTTTTTTTGCAAATATCTTTGCAACAAATGAGGGGATCGGTATGCAACTTCGATATTCTAATAAGCTGGCATTTTTACACGAATTGGGGGGGGATAGATTGTTCTAGCTCAAGTAGGAGCCGAGATAATTCTTTTATAATGTCTGTGCGCAAAGAAGTTTTTAATTGCTTTCCGTATAATAGTGAAAAATAGAGAAGTGAAAATGTTACAAAAACGGGTTAATACATAGAATAAGGAAAGGTTTGTTTTTAAAAAAATGCATTACAAGAACTTACTGCACATGCACCTAATTATTACAAAAACCTATTTACGCAATGAACGCAATATCTTTGGTTCACTGAAGAATCTGCGTCATCGGTTTTAGAAAAACGCCACATTGCCGAGAAATGCTAAACCAGCAGACTTACGCAATACGCAATACTGCCACAATAAATGGTCTGTTCAAGAAGAGGCCCGCAAACTCATTCACATAGAACCTGACTTGACAAAACAGCTGAACAGTTGTGTGTATTAAAGGACAGTATTTTTATCAGGCAGAAAGAATGTGAAACCAGTAGAGATTTATTCCCACTTATGTGAATTAATATATCGCCGTAGGAACGAGGATGAAGATCTGTTTGACAACATCTGGAAGGATATCAATTTATATTGGGCTAAAGAACAATCAAATGTGTATTCATATGTATAAAGTTCGTTATGTTGGGGAAACCATCCCGGTGACACTGTTTCAGTGGCGGTCCTCTTCTTGTTCAGACCCATACTAAGAATTTTTCGCAATTTCGTATGAAGAAAACTTAACCTAACCTATCCTAACCTAACCTAACCTACCCTAACCTTACCTAACCTACCCTACCTTAACCTATCCTAACCTAACCTATACTAACCTAACCTAACCTAACCTACCCTTCCCTATCCTAACATAACCTAACCTAACCTACCCTAACATTTCCTATCCTAACCTAACCTAACCTAACTTAACCACCCTAACCTAACCTATACTAACCTAACCCAACCTATCCTAACCTTACCTATCCTATATAACCTAACCTAACCTACCCTTCCCTAACCTAACCTAACCTATACTATCCTAACCTAACCTAACCTTACCTATCCTAACCTAACCTCACCACCCTAACCTAACCTAACCTAACCTATCCTAACCTTACCTATTCCTATCCAACCCTAACCTAACCTACCCTTAACTAACCTAACCTAACCTTCCCTAACCTATACTAACCTAACCTAACCTATCCTTACCTTACCTATCCTACCCTAACCTAACCTAACCTACCCTTCCCTATCCTAACCTTTACCTACCCTACCTTAACCTATCCTAACCTAACCTAACCACTCCTAATGATACACGATACGTCAAACAGACAACGCGCTGATACATTCACAATGCACAGGAAGCTGTTGAGTCATAATGGCATACACTTTGAAACCTGTTGATACTTGCAAAGGTATTAGTGGAATGAATTCACAAATCCATTTAGTGAAACCTTAAAACCTGTGATGATACCGACTCTGTGTCGACGAATCAACACCACACATATTGAGATATGTCTTGTGACACCTATGAGAATCTTTATTTTATGTTCTATTCTTCCTTTTTTTTTTTTTTATGGGCGAGGATGACCTAGAGGTTTAAAAAACAAGAAGAAAAAAATAACCTTCCAAATAAATTGTCCTACACCTTATCAACTACAGCAACTTATTCCGATAGCTTATCACCATTATTCTAAAATTACCTTCCCCAAAAAAACCTTAAGGGTTTCTTCGTGGATTTATACTTATCCTAAAACAATACACCGCAGATTATTGTTCGTCGATATCAATTCAATACAATACTTGCTCTTCAACATGAACCTGCGTCACAGAATCAAATTTAAAGCCCTAAACAATGTAAACATTAAGCCTACTGTGACAAAACAATGGATTGTAATCTTAGCAATGGATTTATAAACTTTAGTTTGACGTAAATTCAGTCTACAAGGTTTTTCTACAACATTATCTTACGTAAACTGTTAATGTTTCAACAATTAATTAACATAATGACGTCTTGCATATACTCACGATTTTTAATGTCTCAACAATTAATTAACATGATGACATCTTGCATATACTCACGACTGTTAATGTTTCGACAATTAATTAACACGATGACATCTTGCATATACTCAAGACTGTAATGTTTCGACAATTAATTAACATGATGACGTCTTGCATATACTCACGACTGTTAATGTTTCGACAATTAATTAACATGATGACGTCTTGCATTACTCACGACTGTAATGTTTCGACAATTAATTAACATGATGACGTCTTGCATTACTCACGACTGTTAATGTTTCAACAATTAATTAACATAATGACGTCTTGCATATACTCACGACTGTTAATGTTTCAACAATTAATTAACATAATGACGTCTTGCATATACTCACGACTGTTAATGTTTCGACAATTAATTAACATGATGACGTCTTGCATATACTCACGACTGTTAATGTTTCGACAATTAATTAACATGATGACGTCTTGCATTACTCACGACTGTAATGTTTCAACAATTACCTAACTTGATGACATCTTGCATATACTCACGACTGTTAATGTTTCAACAATTAATTAACATAATGACGTCTTGCATATACTCACGACTGTTAATGTTTCAACAATTAATTAACATAATGACGTCTTGCATATACTCACGACTGTTAATGTTTCAACAATTAATTAACATGGTGACGTCTTGCATATACTCACGACTGTTAATGTTTCGACAATTAATTAACATAATGACGTCTTGCATATACTCACGACTGTTAATGTTTCAACAATTAATTAACATAATGACGTCTTGCATATACTCACGACTGTTAATGTTTCGACAATTAATTAACATGATGACGTCTTGCATATACTCACGACTGTTAATGTTTCGACAATTAATTAACATGATGACGTCTTGCATATACTCACGACTGTTAATGTTTCGACAATTAATTAACATAATGACGTCTTGCATATACTCACGACTTTTAATGTTTCGACAAATAATTGACATGATGACGTCTTGCATATACTCACGACTGTTAATGTTTCAACAATTACCTAACATGATGACATCTTGCATATACTCACGACTGTTAATGTTTCGACAATTAATTAACATGATGACGTCTTGCATATACTCACGACTGTTAATGTTTCGACAATTAATTAACATAATGACGTCTTGCATATACTCACGACTGTTAATGTTTCAACAATTAATTAACATGATGACGTCTTGCATTACTATCGATTGTTAATGTTGCAACAATTAATTAACATGATGACGTCTTGCATTACTATCGATTGTTAATGCTGCAACAATTAATTAACATAGTGACGTCTTGCATATACTCACGACTGTTAATGTTTCGACAATTAATTAACATGACGTCTTGCATATACTCACGACTGTTGATGTTTCAACAATTAATTAACATGACGTCTTGCATATACTCACGACTGTTAATGTTTCGACAATTAATTAACATGATGACGTCTTGCATATACTCACGACTGTTAATGTTTCGACAATTAATTAACATGACGTCTTGCATATACTCACGACTGTTAATGTTTCGACAATTAATTAACATAATGACGTCTTGCATATACTCACGACTGTTAATGTTGTAACAATTAATTAACATGATGACGTCTTGCATATACTCACGACTGTTAATGTTTCAACAATTAATTAACATAATGACGTCTTGCATATACTCACGACTGTTAATGTTTCAACAAATAATTAACATGGTGACGTCTTGCATATACTCACGACTGTTAATGTTTCGACAATTAATTAACATAATGACGTCTTGCATATACTCACGACTGTTAATGTTTCAACAATTAATTAACATAATGACGTCTTGCATATACTCACGACTGTTAATGTTTCGACAATTAATTAACATGATGACGTCTTGCATATACTCACGACTGTTAATGTTTCGACAATTAATTAACATGATGACGTCTTGCATATACTCACGACTGTTAATGTTTCGACAATTAATTAACATAATGACGTCTTGCATATACTCACGACTTTTAATGTTTCGACAAATAATTGACATGATGACGTCTTGCATATACTCACGACTGTTAATGTTTCAACAATTACCTAACATGATGACATCTTGCATATACTCACGACTGTTAATGTTTCGACAATTAATTAACATGATGACGTCTTGCATATACTCACGACTGTTAATGTTTCGACAATTAATTAACATAATGACGTCTTGCATATACTCACGACTGTTAATGTTTCAACAATTAATTAACATGATGACGTCTTGCATTACTATCGATTGTTAATGTTGCAACAATTAATTAACATGATGACGTCTTGCATTACTATCGATTGTTAATGCTGCAACAATTAATTAACATAGTGACGTCTTGCATATACTCACGACTGTTAATGTTTCGACAATTAATTAACATGACGTCTTGCATATACTCACGACTGTTGATGTTTCAACAATTAATTAACATGACGTCTTGCATATACTCACGACTGTTAATGTTTCGACAATTAATTAACATGATGACGTCTTGCATATACTCACGACTGTTAATGTTTCGACAATTAATTAACATGACGTCTTGCATATACTCACGACTGTTAATGTTTCGACAATTAATTAACATGATGACGTCTTGCATATACTCAAGACTGTTAATGTTGTAACAATTAATTAACATGATGACGTCTTGCATATACTCACGACTGTTAATGTTTCAACAATTAATTGACATAATGACGTCTTGCATATACTCACGACTGTTAATGTTTCAACAATTAATTAACATGATGACGTCTTGCATATACTCACGACTGTTAAAGTTTCAACAATTAATTAACATGATGACGTCTTGCATATACTCACGACTGTTAATGTTTCGACAATTAATTAACATGATGACGTCTTGCATATACTCACGAATAGAGACAGAATCAATACCTATTACAAGCCTTATCGGTATCCTTATAGATGATGCGGTAGGATCTAGTCACCGCTACGAGCGTAGCGAGTAAGGACTTCTTCACATATATAGCTTCAAGGCAATGACAAACACTAGCGAAGCGAGTGGGGACTTTTAAATACGTATCTACGAGCCAGTAAGAGCAAAAAAAGTAGTGAGGTTTAGAAAACCTGTGCGACAACTGTTTTAAGCAAACTTCTACTGGATAAGACAAGTTGATCTACTAATGCAATTTAAAATTTTCTACAAAGCCCAAGAAAACAACTTTTAGGCATTATATAGAGTGACCCAAAAATAGAGAATTAACAAGAGCTCGTGTTCAGTTCTGTTTATCAAAATTAGTTTAAGCTTTGACGTAAAAAAAAAAGAAAAGATTTTATGTTTTGTTCGTCTTTAAAATAAAAAAAAAAGTTTATATTCTGTAAATTGTTTCTAAAATTAACGGCTTTGAAGATATTTGACTTTAAAAATTTCAACATTCGATTTTTTGAAAACATACAAAATATGGTATTATTGTTTTTAGTAAACTTGTGTAACATAACGTTGAAAGTGCGATATCAAATACGAACTCAATACCTTAAGTATTTTCAAAATTATGATTTAGTAAAACAACAAAATGACGGATTCATTTTGCGGTGTAAAATCCGAAAATGTAGAACGCGCTAGGTTTTTTTGTAACACCCTGTAGAAGATCAGCTTGTATTACGTTGTACGACGAAACTAGTTAAGTAACAAGATGGCGTCCATCAACTTGTTTAACTGATCAGCTGTTATAAATATTACCTAATTTTGAGGTTATGTTCACACATTTGCTCGGAACTAACGCGCAGACAGCTGATTTAATAAGCAAACAAGGTAAATTCAATAATAGTGTATTACACTGTACGTTTTAGTCTATAACCTATTGATTTACACAATCTTAATACTCAAGAAATAAAGACAAATCTAAGATATCCACTTGACACTAATTGTGTTACCCAATTAGTAATTAATTACGTTATATGAGGAAACTAGTTAAATAACAAGATGGCATCCATCAACTTGTTTAACTGATCAGCTGTTATATATTACCTAATTTTGAGGTTATGTTTACACATTTACTCGGAACTAACGCGCAGACAGCTGATTTAATAAGCAAACAAGGTAAATTCAATAATAGTGTATTACACTGTACGTTTTAGTCTATAACCTATTTCTTTACACAATCGTCATACTCAAGAAATAAAGACAAATCTACGATATCCACTAATTGTGTTACCTAATTATAAACTCGGCCTACTAAAATGATATACACCACACTAATGATAGCAACTCATTAGTCCTTAGATTAGACTTGATTAACAATTCTAATTGTAGGAATATTAAATCTGTAATGAAGAGATGCAATCACATTGTTGTTTGACGTAAATATCTTTCGGCGATAGGAACGGTTCAAAGACGAAGACATCGCCTTTAAGGTTCCTAGAGGTCATGACCTTAAAAATAGTTGAAATACCGACCCAACAGTAAGAAGGATTAGAGATACGTCGAGCGTATAATAAAACCACAACTAGGGTCCAAAAGCATTTTAGGAAGAGTTATTTTTATAAAGTTTTTTATGAGCGATAGGCTTAGTTTAAATTCTAGAGAGACACTCCCGTAGAATTACAGAGTTCCTTGACCTTAAATAAATAAATTTTTACAACTTTTCATTCTTTTTAGGCTAGTGCAATTTACTTTTGACTGCCCCTAATGCAGATATATTCATTAAAAAATTTTGATTTATTATTTGTTTAGTTCTTTTTACGAAAAGTTTCTGTTTAAAGTGATATAATGATGTAACCAAAAACAAAATCAAATTGGGGAATTTAATTTCATTCTAGAACATGTTTTTTTTTTCTAAATGGAAACCAATTTGGAGTTGGTTAGGTTAGGTGGTGTTTTTGACTTATCAGAACTACAATATCGGTAAAATTAGTGTCGTCTGTACAATTCTATTCCAAACCAATCAAGGGCTAACCACCGTTTGTTAGGTTAGGTTAGGTTAGGTTAGGATAGGTTAGGTTAGGTAAGGTTAGGTTAGGTTAGGTTAGGTTAGGTTAGGTCGTGTTTTTGACTTATCACAACTACAATATCGGTAAAATTAGTGTCGTCTGTACAATTCTATTCCAAACCAATCAAGGGCTAACCACCGTTTGTTAGGTTAGGTTAGGTTAGGTTGGGTTAGGTTAGGTTAGGTTAGGTTAGGTTAGGTTAGGTTAGGTTAGGTCGTGTTTTTGACTTATCACAACTACAATATCGGTAAAATTAGTGTCGTCTGTACAATTCTATTCCAAACCAATCAAGGGCTAACCACCGTTTGTTAGGTTAGGTTAGGTTAGGTTAGGTTAGGTTAGGTTAGGTAAGGTTAAGGTTAGGTTAGGTTAGGTTAGGTTTTTGACTTATCAGAACTACAATATCGGTAAAATTAGTGTTTTCTGTGCAATTCTATTCCAAACCAATCGTGAGCCAACCACCGTTTGTTTTTAATGGGCCTTCCCTCCATTATACCACAGATTGGAATGAACCAAACTGCAGAGAAAAAACATCGTGACTTAGGTCGGATTCGAACCCATATCTTAAACACCGATCATTGATCAAGGAATTGTCGCGGTATAGTAAAGGCCAAAGTTAAAGGTAAAGAGTCCAGGTAGACCGGGACAGCCCTAATCCTGTGTTGTCAAAACATTCGTATTGTCAATGACTACATAAATACTATAAGACACGACATAGGATAGGGAAATAGTCTACGCTTTACGGGTGCTGTTCGTCACAAGTTTGACACACAGCTATCAGAAAGCGCTAGCAGCAGGTGCTTGACTGTACGCATCCCACTTGGTTGAGACTGTACAACTGTTGACCTCTCTCTCACAAACCTTCTCACTTACTTCCGTCAGCATAGTCATTGTTGTCAGTTCGTGCGCTGAGATAAGCGATTCTCGACCTTCCCTCGCATCTCTGGTCCCATATGTGGCATCAGTGCGTTTTCTCTTACCCGCCTGAAACATTGTTTGACCGTAGAGCCACCTAGCGCCAGTCACATCAACTTCAGATTCTCTAGCAGAGCGACCTAGCGGGTATTGGTCAACTCAAGAATAAGCGTAGAATATTTAACATGGCCATGTCGTGTCTTATAGTATTTATGTAGTCATTGGTATTGTGAACCCAAGCGCCTAACCACCCGGATGCTACCGGTCATTAGCACCGATTCCTTTATATTCTTGGAAATAACACGGTCCAATACAAATGCTATAAATTGAACTGCTGATCGCATATTAAGAGTCGGGTCATTTTTCTCACCTGGTTAAGACCTTTATTACAAAACTTGAATCATAGTTCTACGACGCTCCGTTGAATTGTTATGACAAAAGATTTGCCGCTTACTTTAATGGAATCGGTGGCAATGACCGGTGGCATCAGGGTGGTTAGGCGCTTGGGTTCACAACAATACGAATGTTGTGAATGTTGTGAACAACACAGGATTAGGGCTGTCACCTGAACCCTTTATCTTTAACTTTGGCCTCTACTATAACCACCAAGACATTTAAGAATAATCCGGTCATTTAACATCAATAAATTCAATGCCAAATTAAACCGTCTGTATTAGTACAACACCTATTGTTACACTATCTGATTAATTAAAAAACAGAATTAAGATAATGTACTTCTATTACCTATTTATAAACTTGGCCTGGTTAATGATATACAACACACTAATGATGCATCATTAGTAACAAGCTAAAATAATCGGATATTGAGCTATAAAAAACCCGTTTTGCCCCACATCCCCCTCCAGGGGGCTCAGCGGTGAGATGCAGTCTCCGATTTTTTTCCCCCATTGAAATAACCCAAAAACCTAATATTCCTCCGAATTTCGTCTCTGGAGAATATTGTCCAGATTTTCAAAAAACCTCCCTCTATTCAGTGTTCTAAACACTCATTAAAAAACACATTAAGAAATTGAACTTTTAGACGGACTTAGTTACTTAGTTTTTGTTGATTTTTATTTATTTTTGGGGATAAGAAAGTGTGATAAGAAAGTTTTACAAAATGTATTTACTGAACTTACAATAATTCTCTCCAGCAGAGATAATGAAAACATCGAAATGAAACCACAATCAGTTATAGTTTGACTGGTGTAGCTGGTGTATCACTGAAGAGGACGTTGAAACGCGTCTGATACTTGGGCGTATTGTTTTTATGAGAATTGTGTTCTGTGTGTTTGTTATACTGTATCGAAATGAAAAATTACTTCATTCATACAAAACTATTACAAAACAAAGCTAAATTTGTTAACATTTCACTTATCAAAGCACTCTATCTAATAATGACACAGATAAATCAACATTGCACACAGATTGGTACTATTTCCCAATGCACATCATCGTAATCTGACTATATACAACAAAACAGCTGATTCTATGACTTGTAAGTACGCTAATATCTGTTGGTATTAATATAAGCGATGATCAAAATTAACTATGAATAAGAACTGTTTTTAAATAACCGCCATTTTGAAATGTTGCAATCCATCTTTTTAAAAATAATATTCAATGAATTAAATACGAGCAAAGCAAGCTTAAAACCTTTTATAATATATAAATATTTATTCAAAGACTTGTGGTTCATTTTCACTTTTTGGTTATCATCTACCGAACCAATGTTTTCAGTGACAAATAGTTTTATTAATTTTAATATTTGAAACTTTAAGCTTTTGCTTTATTTTATCCTTGAAATAGTTTTATATTTAATTTTGGAGATTTATTATCTTAGAAACAATTTAGAGTCAGAATGTTCTCTCTTCCACTTTAACCTCATCAAAGTAAAAACAAATTTATAAAACAATATTCACAAAATACAAAATGTTGCATAGAAAACAATAAAAAATAACAATTTGAGTTAAATATTTAATAAGTCGACACACAGATAAGTTTAAAACATTTGTCAAATTCGTTTAGTACAAACGTCATTTTGAAAATGTAAAATAATATTTTAACGCGGAATTCAATTTTTTCACTGAAAAATACCAAATTCACGTATCCATAGATTATGGTACACTTCGCAATTCGTTGGTTCGAAATTCACTTCTAAAAAACGGTGATTATTAAAAAGTAATAAAATAATTTTGAAAAATATACGACCTAGACTTGGAATTGAACCCAGGACCTTCGGTTTTACGCGTCAATGCTCTACCAACTGAGCTGTCCTTAGTCACTTCCCAGCATAGGGCGTACACTTCTCGCTTGACTTTGCTACAATTTTCCAATTATCAAATTAGGCTAATTACCTCGTTACAAACGACATTGAAATTAATATTTTACTCAACTTGCAGCCCTTACATATGTATTTATTGATTTTATAAAATCAATAAAAACTAAAATTTATATTTAACCGTGAAATCTCATTAAAAAAATGTTGGAAAGACTCTGTTTTCCTTCAACACCTCTAGCTCTTGGTACGTTTTACTAATAGCAAAATTGATTATAGAGTGAAAATTGACACACTATTAAGGAAGTAGTTTACCTCCTCGCCTTAGTCGCTTTCCAGCATAGGGCGTACACTTCTCACTTGACTTTGCTGCAATTTTCCAATTATCAAATTAGGCTAATTACCTCGTTACAAACGTCATTGAAATTAATAATTTACTCAACTTGCAGCCCTTAAGTATCTATTTATTGATTTTATAAAATCAATAAAAACAAAAATTGATATTTAACCGTGAAATCTCATTAAAAAAATGTTGGAAAGACTCCATTTTCCTTCAACACTTTATCTCTAAGTACGTTTTACTAATAGCAAAATTGATTATAGAGTGAAAATTGACACGCTATTAAGGAAGTAGTTTTCCTCCTCGCCTTAGCGACCATACTTTCTCGCATCTATTAAAAGTGTTTAATTTATTAATTACAGAAAATAAGATCTACTGAAATACAGATAAACAGATTATTTAAATATAAACTTTGTTGCTAATTATTACAACACAACCACCAATATTAAAAAGTTATTTTGGTTGGTTATACAGGAACAAAGTTATTACAATATAAAACTTGTAAACGTTAAGACTTATCAAAGCACTTTATCTAATCATGCCAGAGATAAATCAACATTCAGCCCTACTTCCTTAATACACGTCAAACTAATCTGACATTTATACACAAACAGCTGATTGGATGACGCGGAAGTACTGATGGGACCATTCGTCTGTGCGCGCGGCTCTGACGCTACTAGCCGTTCTGTAAAAGTAGGGCTCGCTCACCCAACTATGTTTGTCTACCTTTCGCGACACATAATTTTACAGTTTACAAGATTTGTAGTGCATATAGAAACATGATGTTTACAAACAACTCGAAGCTACATTGAAGTCAGGTGAATAATCTACGTCCGGCGCGCCGCGCGGCACCACATGTTTTTTGGAAATGAGCGATAACCAATCCCCTCTTCCCCGCCATGCCATAGCAAGCCGCGCGCACAGACAAATGGACCCATCAGTACGTGAATATCTGTTGATGGTTTTTTTTTGTAGTACTGTATTAATATATGTCATGACAAAATCTAACTGTTATAACTGCCGTTTTGAAAAGTTGCAACCATGTTTTTTTTCAATCATAACGCATGTTAAAACCTTATTTATATATTATATTTAGCTAAAATTTCTGATACTATACTACGTTTGACGTTTATTTGGCAGTGTGTAATACAATGAAGCTGCAGTATTGCTCGAATAAAAAACATTGTGTTAATAAAAGGGTCAAGCGCTTTCTGAAACCAAACGACCTAGCACATAGGGACAGTTATATATATTGTTTTTAAAGTTATATTCGTGATATGAAAACTATAATATATTATTTCACAGTGCAATTTAACTTCAAAATCTTTTTTTTTTCCCTTTCAGATTTATCAGTCACGCTGTGTTCAAGTTGGGGGGGGGGGGGGGAGAGGATATGATATCTAACACTTTAAATAATTAGGCGTAGCACTAAAATATTAATTTTTTCGTCAAATATTTATGTTTTTTAATCTTTTTTACCTTAAAGGATAACTGAAATATCAACAAAACTGAAAACATTAATTCTTGGCAATTCTTTACAACACTCAAAAGAATAGCACAGAACCAAAATTATTGGTTGAATTCTTGAAATCTGTATCTATAAATCATCCTGTAGCTTAAAGGGCAAATGAGTTTATCGACAAACCAAAGGAGGAGTTTTTTGAAGTATCAAAATTTTCAAAAAAATCACCCCCAAAATGGGGTAGTTTGGGGGTAAGTCAGGAATTTTAAATAGCAACCCCTATTTAGTGATACCTCATTTTAAAGGTCTTTTCAAAATAAGAATAATGACGCAAACTAGAGGTCTCCAAGTTCATCCTACCCAACATAGCGACCAATCGAATTATTGTGAATATTAACCTACAAACTCCGGTTGTTTTGATTACATTACAAATTGCTCTATGTTGGTAAAATGATGGTAAGAGCCTTAACTTGTTTTTTTTAGCTCAGATTAAGTTCTCGAAATGGCTACCATTTACTTCTTGGCATAAATAGATTCTGGACTCAAAAGCATGTTGTACATTTCGTAACATTTCCTGTGTAATTATTAACGTAAAATTCACAATTCAATTGGTCGCTATGTTGGGTAGGATGAACTTAGAGACCTCTAGTTTGCGTCATTATTCTTATTTTGAAAAGACCTTTAAAATGAGGTATCACTAAATAGGGGTTGCTATTTAAAATTCCTGACTTACCCCCAAACTACCCCATTTTGGGGGTGATTTTTTTGAAAATTTTGATACTTCAAAAAACTCCTCCTTTGGTTATCTAAACTTTCCCCAAAGCAAATCTGACTATTTCCATTATTAAAAAAAATAATAGGGGTGGGACTTTTGGACACATGGTATATAAGTTTCCTATCTAGCCGCCATTTTGTTCTTAATACAAAATTAATGGTTTTAACGGTAAAGGTAATGGCATTGAAAATATCACGTGTTAGTGTTATAAGGAGTCAATTTGAGAAAAATAATGATTTCATTTATCCATTTCAAAATGGAGACTATTTAAACATTTTAAAAACCGTAAATTTTACAAAATATTTACAAGAGACAATAGATAGATATTATTGTTGGAGTGTCGATAAACTCATTTGCCCTTTAAGCTACAGGATGATTTATAGATACAGATTTCAAGAATTCAACCAATAATTTTGGTTCTGTGCTATTCTTTTGAGTGTTGTAAAGAATTGCCAAGAATTAATGTTTTCAGTTTTGTTGATATTTCAGTTATCCTTTAAGGTAAAAAAGATTAAAAAACATAAATATTTGACGAAAAAATTAATATTTTAGTGCTACGCCTAATTATTTAAAGTGTTAGATATCATATCCTCTCCCCCCCCCCCCCAACTTGAACACAGCGTGACTGATAAATCTGAAAGGGAAAAAAAAAGATTTTGAAGTTAAATTGCACTGTGAAATAATATATTATAGTTTTAATATCACGAATATAACTTTAAAAACAATATTTATAAGGCCTTTAAAATGAGGTATCACTCAATAGGGGTTGCTATTTGATACTTCAAACAACTCCTCCTTTGGTTATCTAAACTTTCCCCAAAGCAAATCTGTCTATTTCCATTAATAAAAAAAATAAGAGGGGGGTGGGACTTTATGGACACATGGTATAAACTTTTCCATTGGTTTTGATGTGAGAAATAAGCTCCTGAAGTTAGACAGTCAATACTTTTTCCTACTCTCCTAATTAAACTTGGAACCGAGTATAGAACTAGTATTACCGATTTTATTTCAACTTTTAGATTACCTTTTTCCAACAAAACATTCATAATTTTCATCGTATAAAGCTCGTCAGTTTTATAACTGCTCAAAATGAGCCATTGTATGTAAACCTTTTTTTTGCAATTAGAAAATCTCCCGCCATTTTCTGATTCAACGAACATGTTCCGTGAGTTTTTAATAAGTTGTAGAAATCAAATTTGAACCAATATATGACCGAAATTGTTACTGCTAATGCACGTAAGAAAATTATTGTATTGTTGTTCAAAATTCTTCTAATTCAATGATTCTTCAAGACAGGTTTTTTACATTACATTTCAGTTTCAGAGATGGAGGTCAAAAAAATACACGTTAAAATTTAGTACCGAATATTTTACGATTTTTTTTTTTTTTTGGTCTTTTGGAGAGGGGGGGTTCGGCTCCTATTTAAAAGAGAAAAACCTCTCGGTCATTATCGCCTTAAAAAAAAAAACAAGAACAAAATAAAAATTCGAAACTTACAATTAATAACATCGGGTCAGAAAAGAACAAGAGTTTGTCAAGAGAGGTAAATGAAAGAAAGTGATGTAACCCAAGACTGCATGAAAACTCTGTACATCCAGCGATGTCTCCTCGGGATTGCCAAACCGATACGCTATCGATGTCCCCCCCCCTAATGAAATATTAGCTTGAATTCAACATATAAAATAATGTAGGGTGGAGGGAGAGACTCGCCCTGTTGTGAAATATCAATCAATATAGGAATAAAACAAATATTACAACACGTTTCATTGCATTGTCATGACGATAAAATACAAATACTGTGAAACATTGACAAGACTACGGCAAACGTGTATACAGGGTGGCTCAAAAGTACCCACTTTTAACTTTTATATTAATTAAGATAGCTAAACAAGTTTTACAATACGGCGAATAAATCCATCACATTTTTACCGAGACCAAATCCCAACATTTGTAATTATCTCATTGGTTAGGGACCGGAATCTTGCTCGCAATCTGCTTGCTTTGATTGCGGTGGCAGTGGCACAGATAATCATTACTTCACACAACTTGTGTCGAGTCTGTTCAATTTATTTAGTTAATTTAATTGAAGCCAGTAAACTAAATTATTATATCAGAGGTAAGTTTCGGATATCGGCGTTCCCCGATTCTCGTGAAAGCCCTATTGTAAATGTCCCAAATTGTTAAATATTTCTAGAGCTAAAAATAAGAAAACTTTTATATAAACATGAGTCCGGAAACACTTCATTTTCCGTCGGTCGGCAATTTTGAAATTTTTAGTTCATAACTGAAATTATCAGTTTAAATTTGGTATGCTAATTTTAAACAGTTTAGCGAGATTTAAAACTTTACTGTGTAAATATTAAAAATGGCAACTGTTTATAATTGTTAAAGTCAAATATCTCGGAAACCCTAAATCTTACAAACTTTTAACTTACAAGAACCGAGTTTATCGACAAAACACTTACAGGTAGCGAAATTTTTTTTTTTTTACGTTAAAGTCTAATTATTGAGCATGCTATGATCAAAATCAAAAATGTTGCTTTTTAGCGCGAGTTATTGACACTGTACAATAAGAAATAACTAGTTGGGCATATCATCATCTTTTGCATTTTCTTGACAATTACCAATTTTTTTTTTTTTTTTTTTTTTTTTACGATAACTTGGTTATTTTTCAAGTTATAGAAAAATGTTAAAAACCATTTAATCTGTTGTAGAAAGATATAAATATTTTGTCTCTTGTAAAATATTCGCAAAATTTCCGATTTCCGAGATATTTGACTTTAAAAATTATAAACCGACGCCATTTTGAAACTGCACATAGTAAAGTTTAATTTTTGGTATACTGATTAAAAATAGTATAAACATGCGTAAACCTAATTTAAACTCATAACATTACTAATTTCAACAGTTATTTTTTGACACAAAATGGCGGAGAGACGGAAAATGAAGCGTCTATATAAACTTTTCCTTCTTATTTTTAGCTCTAAAATTTGCTCCGACAATATTACCGTACAATTTTGAATCACCCTGTATAATTCAACATTTACTGAAGATGGTAGATGAAATGTTGCCAAATTATTTTACATAATTTGCCTCATGGAAGGAAGAACGTTGGTAGACCTTCGAATGGTAAACTCGCAACGGGATGGGAACCCTAGTGCCAGATGGTGATGATTTATACAGGGTGTCCCACGAAGGTGACGCTATTTTTGAATTAATATGCCGGACATATGGAACACTCTACGAACTTGACGCTTTACAGTTGTTACATAGATACGTGAAAAAGTACCCTCGAGTTGCATCATTCAAAACAAAATGGCGGAATAACAAAAATTAACATTGCGGAAAGAACCACTTCCTCCCGCAAAGCAATGTAATTAAAAACGTGCTTTACCATCTGTCGAATCTCGATCAGCTGTTTTGTCAGCACGCAACAATTAAACAATTTGGTAGTTGTGTTCAATCAGTTTATTTGTGATATCTAACTTTAAAATCAATTTATTTAATTGAACAAAAAATGAATTGTTCTTCGCGTTGAATTCTTCGTTTAAGCTCCACAAGTAAAACCAAGAACCCTTATAATTTCACGCTCATGTCCGTCCCAACTTGCAGCTTTTATTTTCAAAACTTTTCGTTCCACCTAATCAGCACCTAGACCGAAGAGTAGATCAGAAAATCCAGTCGTACAAAACTGTAATGGGTGAAACACAAAAAAAAAACAAGTTGGTTGACGTTATCACAGTCCAATGACCTCTGTATATTAGTTGTTTCTAGGCCTATTCATCAAAGTTAACGGGAAATAGATAAAAAAAAATACTCCAACTGTGATACGCTGATAAAGGACGCAAAGGATCAAAACTTCAGCAGCTTATTCCTTTACATCAAAACCAATGAAAAAGTTTATTTTCTAAAATACCTATTTTACCTTGGGCGAACCTTTTGAGCTCGGTGAAAGATGCTCGATTGCTTTAATTGGCAAACTTCCAAACTTTAAAATGTGGAATCCAACATAATTATGTCAGGCAGATTTTAATTTAACTACAAACCAAGTGGAATTGAGCCAATCAGAAAATTGACATCGTCTGATAAATTCCAAGATTGATTTATTTGGCAATGATGAAGGCTGAACAATGTATCGTCACCCTAGTTACGTAACATTGATCCCGGACAAACAATGGAACGACTTACGCCCTGTTTTACTTTAGTACAGGATGCACATAGTTACGCCTGTAGGAACTATAGCCAACAGGAAATCAGTTCTGATGGTAATTCTGACCTTGCCAGTGACATTTCAGCTCGACTAAGCATTGCTTCTCTTCGTCCTAAGCATAAATTATGAATGGAATTAATTTTGTTTCGTTTTATTATGATAAATAGAAATGGGTTAGACACTTCACCCTATAAGACTTTTTATGTACTTTTTAAATATCTAGCTAATGTCTTTTCCCTTGGTTAGTATAACTAGCTTATGTCTATTCCCTTGGTTAGGATAACTAGCTTACGTCTATTCCCTTGGTTAGGATAACTAGCTTATGTCTATTCCCTTGGTTAGGATAACTAGCTTATGTCTATTCCCTTGGTTAGGATAACTAGCTTATGTCTATTCCCTTGGTTAGGATAACTAGCTTACGTCTATTCCCTTGGTTAGGATAACTAGCTTATGTCTATTCCCTTGGTTAGGATAACTAGCTTATGTCTATTCCCTTGGTTAGGATAACTAGCTTATGTCTATTCCCTTGGTTAGGATAACTAGCTTACGTCTATTCCCTTGGTTAGGATAACTAGCTTATGTCTATTCCCTTGGTTAGGATAACTAGCTTATGTCTATTCCCTTGGTTAGGATAACTAGCTTATGTCTATTCCCTTGGTTAGGATAACTAGCTTATGTCTATTCCCTTGGTTAGGATAACTAGCTTATGTCTATTCCCTTGGTTAGGATAACTAGCTTATGTCTATTCCCTTGGTTAGGATAACTAGCTTACGTCTATTCCCTTGGTTAGGATAACTAGCTTATGTCTATTCCCTTGGTTAGGATAACTAGCTTACGTCTATTCCCTTGGTTAGGATAACTAGCTTACGTCTATTCCCTTGGTTAGGATAACTAGCTTATGTCTATTCCCTTGGTTAGGATAACTAGCTTATGTCTATTCCTTTGGTTAGGATAACTAGCTTACGTCTATTCCCTTGGTTCGGATAACTAGCTTACGTCTATTCCCTTGGTTAGCAGAACTAGCTTATGTCTATTCCCTTGGTTAGGATAACTAGCTTATGTCTATTCCCTTGGTTAGGATAACTAGCTTACGTCTATTCCCTTGGTTAGGATAACTAGCTTACGTCTATTCCCTTGGTTAGGATAACAAGCTTATGTCTATTCCCTTGGTTAGGATAACTAGCTTATGTCTATTCCCTTGGTTAGGATAACTAGCTTACGTCTATTCCCTTGGTTAGGATAACTAGCTTACGTCTATTCCCTTGGTTAGGATAACTAGCTTACGTCTATTCCCTTGGTTAGGATAACAAGCTTATGTCTATTCCCTTGGTTAGGATAACTAGCTTATGTCTATTCCCTTGGTTAGGATAACTAGCTTATGTCTATTCCCTTGGTTAGGATAACTAGCTTATGTCTATTCCTTTGGTTAGGATAACTAGCTTACGTCTATTCCCTTGGTTCGGATAACTAGCTTACGTCTATTCCCTTGGTTAGCAGAACTAGCTTATGTCTATTCCCTTGGTTAGGATAACTAGCTTATGTCTATTCCCTTGGTTAGGATAACTAGCTTACGTCTATTCCCTTGGTTAGGATAACTAGCTTACGTCTATTCCCTTGGTTAGGATAACAAGCTTATGTCTATTCCCTTGGTTAGGATAACTAGCTTATGTCTATTCCCTTGGTTAGGATAACTAGCTTATGTCTATTCCCTTGGTTAGGATAACTAGCTTATGTCTATTCCCTTGGTTAGGATAACTAGCTTACGTCTATTCCCTTGGTTAGGATAACTAGCTTATGTCTATTCCCTTGGTTAGGATAACTAGCTTATGTCTATTCCTTTGGTTAGGATAACTAGCTTATGTCTATTCCTTTGGTTAGGATAACTAGCTTACGTCTATTCCCTTGGTTCGGATAACTAGCTTACGTCTATTCCCTTGGTTAGCAGAACTAGCTTATGTCTATTCCCTTGGTTAGGATAACTAGCTTATGTCTATTCCCTTGGTTAGGATAACTAGCTTACGTCTATTCCCTTGGTTAGGATAACTAGCTTACGTCTATTCCCTTGGTTAGGATAACAAGCTTATGTCTATTCCCTTGGTTAGGATAACTAGCTTATGTCTATTCCCTTGGTTAGGATAACTAGCTTACGTCTATTCCCTTGGTTAGGATAACTAGCTTACGTCTATTCCCTTGGTTAGGATAACTAGCTTACGTCTATTCCCTTGGTTAGGATAACAAGCTTATGTCTATTCCCTTGGTTAGGATAACTAGCTTATGTCTATTCCCTTGGTTAGGATAACTAGCTTATGTCTATTCCCTTGGTTAGGATAACTAGCTTATGTCTATTCCTTTGGTTAGGATAACTAGCTTACGTCTATTCCCTTGGTTCGGATAACTAGCTTACGTCTATTCCCTTGGTTAGCAGAACTAGCTTATGTCTATTCCCTTGGTTAGGATAACTAGCTTATGTCTATTCCCTTGGTTAGGATAACTAGCTTACGTCTATTCCCTTGGTTAGGATAACTAGCTTACGTCTATTCCCTTGGTTAGGATAACAAGCTTATGTCTATTCCCTTGGTTAGGATAACTAGCTTATGTCTATTCCCTTGGTTAGGATAACTAGCTTATGTCTATTCCCTTGGTTAGGATAACTAGCTTATGTCTATTCCCTTGGTAAGGATAACTAGCTTACGTCTATTCCCTTGGTTAGGATAACTAGCTTTGTCTATTCCTTTGGTTAGGATATCTAGCTTATGTCTATTCCCTTGGTTAGGATAACTAGCTTACGTCTATTCCCTTGGTTAGGATAACTAGCTTAAGTCTATTCCCTTGGTTAGCATAACTAGCTTATGTCTATTCCCTTGGTTAGGATAACTAGCTTATGTCTATTCCCTTGGTTAGCATAACTAGCTTATGTCTATTCCTTTGGTTAGCATAACTAGCTTATGTCTATTCCCTTGGTTAGGATAACAAGCTTATGTCTATTCCCTTGGTTAGGATAACAAGCTTATGTCTATTCCCTTGGTTAGGATAATTAGCTTATGTCTATTCCCTTGGTTAGGATAACTAGCTTACGTCTATTCCCTTGGTTAGGATAACAAGCTTATGTCTATTCCCTTGGTTAGGATAACTAGCTTATGTCTATTCCCTTGGTTAGGATAACTAGCTTATGTCTATTCCCTTGGTTAGGATAACTAGTTTATGTCTATTCCCTTGGTTAGGATAACTAGCTTACGTCTATTCCCTTGGTTAGGATAACTAGCTTTGTCTATTCCTTTGGTTAGGATAACTAGCTTATGTCTATTCCCTTGGTTAGGATAACTAGCTTACGTCTATTCCCTTGGTTAGGATAACTAGCTTATGTCTATTCCCTTGGTTAGCATAACTAGCTTATGTCTATTCCCTTGGTTAGGATAACTAGCTTATGTCTATTCCCTTGGTTAGCATAACTAGCTTATGTCTATTCCCTTGGTTAGCATAACTAGCTTATGTCTATTCCCTTGGTTAGCATAACTAGCTTACGTCTATTCCCTTGGTTAGGATAACTAGCTTACGTCTATTTCCTTGGTTAGGATAACTAGCTTATGTCTATTCCCTTGGTTAGCATAACTAGCTTATGTCTATTCCCTTGGTTAGGATAACTAGCTTATGTCTATTCCCTTGGTTAGCATAACTAGCTTATGTCTATTCCCTTGGTTAGCATAACTAGCTTATGTCTATTCCCTTGGTTAGCATAACTAGCTTATGTCTATTCCCTTGGTTAGGATAACTAGCTTATGTCTATTCCCTTGGTTAGCATAACTAGCTTATGTCTATTACCTTGGTTAGCATAACTAGCTTACGTCTATTCCCTTGGTTAGGATAACTAGCTTACGTCTATTCCCTTGGTTAGGATAACAAGCTTATGTCTATTCCCTTGGTTAGGATAACTAGCTTATGTCTATTCCCTTGGTTAGGATAACTAGCTTATGTCTATTCCCTTGGTTAGGATAACTAGCTTATGTCTATTCCCTTGGTTAGGATAACTAGCTTACGTCTATTCCCTTGGTTAGGATAACTAGCTTTGTCTATTCCTTTGGTTAGGATAACTAGCTTATGTCTATTCCCTTGGTTAGGATAACTAGCTTACGTCTATTCCCTTGGTTAGGATAACTAGCTTATGTCTATTCCCTTGGTTAGCATAACTAGCTTATGTCTATTCCCTTGGTTAGGATAACTAGCTTATGTCTATTCCCTTGGTTAGCATAACTAGCTTATGTCTATTCCCTTGGTTAGCATAACTAGCTTATGTCTATTCCCTTGGTTAGCATAACTAGCTTACGTCTATTCCCTTGGTTAGGATAACTAGCTTACGTCTATTTCCTTGGTTAGGATAACTAGCTTATGTCTATTCCCTTGGTTAGCATAACTAGCTTATGTCTATTCCCTTGGTTAGGATAACTAGCTTATGTCTATTCCCTTGGTTAGCATAACTAGCTTATGTCTATTCCCTTGGTTAGCATAACTAGCTTATGTCTATTCCCTTGGTTAGGATAACTAGCTTATGTCTATTCCCTTGGTTAGGATAACTAGCTTATGTCTATTCCCTTGGTTAGGATAACTAGCTTATGTCTATTCCCTTGGTTAGGATAACTAGCTTACGTCTATTCCCTTGGTTAGGATAACTAGCTTATGTCTATTCCCTTGGTTAGGATAACCAGCTTATGTCTATTTCCTAGGTTAGGATAATTAGCTTATTTCTATTCCCTTGGTTAGGATAACTAGCTTATGTCTATTCCCTTGGTTAGGATAACTAGCTTATGTCTATTCCCTTGGTTAGGATAACTAGCTTATGTCTATTCCCTTGGTTAGGATAACTAGCTTACGTCTATTCCCTTGGTTAGGATAACTAGCTTATGTCTATTTCCTAGGTTAGGATAATTAGCTTATTTCTATTCCCTTGGTTAGGATAACTAGCTTATGTCTATTCCCTTGGTTAGGATAACTAGCTTATGTCTATTCCCTTGGTTAGGATAACTAGCTTATGTCTATTCCCTTGGTTAGGATAACTAGCTTACGTCTATTCCCTTGGTTAGGATAACTAGCTTATGTCTATTTCCTAGGTTAGGATAATTAGCTTATTTCTATTCCCTTGGTTAGGATAACTAGCTTATGTCTATTCCCTTGGTTAGGATAACTAGCTTATGTCTATTCCCTTGGTTAGCATAACTAGCTTATGTCTATTCCCTTGGTTAGGATAACTAGCTTATGTCTATTCCCTTGGTTAGCATAACTAGCTTACGTCTATTTCCTTGGTTAGGATAACTAGCTTATGTCTATTCCCTTGGTTAGCATAACTAGCTTATGTCTATTCCCTTGGTTAGGATAACTAGCTTATGTCTATTCCCTTGGTTAGCATAACTAGCTTATGTCTATTCCCTTGGTTAGGATAACTAGCTTATGTCTATTCCCTTGGTTAGCATAACTAGCTTATGTCTATTTCCTAGGTTAGGATAACTAGCTTATGTCTATTCCCTTGGTTAGCATAACTAGCTTATGTCTATTCCCTTGGTTAGCATAACTAGCTTATGTCTATTCCCTTGGTTAGGATAACTAGCTTACGTCTATTCCCTTGGTTAGGATAACTAGCTTATGTCTATTTCCTAGGTTAGGATAACTAGCTTATGTCTATTCCCTTGGTTAGGATAACTAGCTTATGTCTATTCCCTTGGTTAGCATAACTAGCTTATGTCTATTCCCTTGGTTAGGATAACTAGCTTATGTCTATTCCCTTGGTTAGCATAACTAGCTTATGTCTATTCCCTTGGTTAGGATAACTAGCTTACGTCTATTCCCTTGGTTAGGATAACTAGCTTATGTCTATTTCCTAGGTTAGGATAACTAGCTTATGTCTATTCCCTTGGTTAGCATAACTAGCTTATGTCTATTCCCTTGGTTAGGATAACTAGCTTATGTCTATTCCCTTGGTTAGCATAACTAGCTTATGTCTATTCCCTTAGTTAGCATAACTAGCTTACGTCTATTCCCTTGGTTAGGATAACTAGCTTATGTCTATTCCCTTGCTTAGCATAACTAGCTTATGTCTATTCCCTTGGTTAGCATAACTAGCTTTGTCTATTCCCTTGGTTAGGATATCTAGCTTATGTCTATTCCCTTGGTTAGGATAACTAGCTTATGTCTATTCCCTTGGTTAGGATAACTAGCTTATGTCTATTCCCTTGGTTAGGATAACTAGCTTATGTCTATTCCCTTGGTTAGGATAACTAGCTTATGTCTATTCCCTTGGTTAGCATAACTAGCTTACGTCTATTCCCTTGGTTAGGATAACTAGCTTATGTCTATTCCCTTGGTTAGGATAACTAGCTTATGTCTATTCCCTTGGTTAGGATAACTAGCTTATGTCTATTCCCTTGGTTAGGATAACTAGCTTACGTCTATTCCCTTGGTTAGGATAACTAGCTTTGTCTATTCCTTTGGTTAGGATATCTAGCTTATGTCTATTCCCTTGGTTAGGATAACTAGCTTACGTCTATTCCCTTGGTTAGGATAACTAGCTTATGTCTATTCCCTTGGTTAGCATAACTAGCTTATGTCTATTCCCTTGGTTAGGATAACTAGCTTATGTCTATTCCCTTGGTTAGGATAACTAGCTTATGTCTATTCCCTTGGTTAGGATAACTAGCTTACGTCTATTCCTTTGGTTAGGATAACTAGCTTACGTCTATTCCCTTGGTTAGGATAACTAGCTTATGTCTATTCCCTTGGTTAGGATAACTAGCTTATGTCTATTCCTTTGGTTAGGATAACTAGCTTATGTCTATTCCCTTGGTTAGGATAACTAGCTTACGTCTATTCCCTTGGTTCGGATAACTAGCTTACGTCTATTCCCTTGGTTAGCAGAACTAGCTTATGTCTATTCCCTTGGTTAGGATAACTAGCTTATGTCTATTCCCTTGGTTAGGATAACTAGCTTACGTCTATTCCCTTGGTTAGGATAACTAGCTTACGTCTATTCTCTTGGTTAGCAGAACTAGCTTATGTCTATTCCCTTGGTTAGGATAACTAGCTTACGTCTATTCCCTTGGTTAGGATAACTAGCTTATGTCTATTCCCTTGGTTAGGATAACTAGCTTATGTCTATTCCCTTGGTTAGGATAACTAGCTTTGTCTATTCCTTTGGTTAGGATATCTAGCTTATGTCTATTCCCTTGGTTAGGATAACTAGCTTACGTCTATTCCCTTGGTTAGGATAACTAGCTTATGTCTATTCCCTTGGTTAGCATAACTAGCTTATGTCTATTCCCTTGGTTAGGATAACTAGCTTATGTCTATTCCCTTGGTTAGGATAACTAGTTTATGTCTATTCCCTTGGTTAGGATAACTAGCTTATGTCTATTCCCTTGTTTAGGATAACTAGCTTACGTCTATTCCCTTGGTTAGGATAACTAGCTTATGTCTATTCCCTTGGTTAGGATAACTAGCTTATGTCTATTCCCTTGGTTAGGATAACTAGCTTATGTCTATTCCCTTGGTTAGGATAACTAGCTTACGTCTATTCCCTTGGTTAGGATAACTAGCTTATGTCTATTCCCTTGGTTAGGATAACTAGCTTATGTCTATTTCCTAGGTTAGGATAATTAGCTAATTTCTATTCCCTTGGTTAGGATAACTAGCTTATGTCTATTCCCTTGGTTAGGACAACTAGCTTATGTCTATTCCCTTGGTTAGGATAACTAGCTTATGTCTATTCCCTTGGTTAGGATAACCAGCTTATGTCTATTTCCTAGGTTAGGATAATTAGCTTATTTCTATTCCCTTGGTTAGGATAACTAGCTTATGTCTATTCCCTTGGTTAGGATAACTAGCTTATGTCTATTCCCTTGGTTAGGATAACTAGCTTATGTCTATTCCCTTGGTTAGGATAACTAGCTTACGTCTATTCCCTTGGTTAGGATAACTAGCTTATGTCTATTCCCTTGGTTAGGATAACCAGCTTATGTCTATTTCCTAGGTTAGGATAATTAGCTTATTTCTATTCCCTTGGTTAGGATAACTAGCTTATGTCTATTCCCTTGGTTAGGATAACTAGCTTATGTCTATTCCCTTGGTTAGGATAACTAGCTTATGTCTATTCCCTTGGTTAGGATAACTAGCTTACGTCTATTCCCTTGGTTAGGATAACTAGCTTATGTCTATTTCCTAGGTTAGGATAATTAGCTTATTTCTATTCCCTTGGTTAGGATAACTAGCTTATGTCTATTCCCTTGGTTAGGATAACTAGCTTATGTCTATTCCCTTGGTTAGGATAACTAGCTTATGTCTATTCCCTTGGTTAGGATAACTAGCTTACGTCTATTCCCTTGGTTAGGATAACTAGCTTATGTCTATTTCCTAGGTTAGGATAATTAGCTTATTTCTATTCCCTTGGTTAGGATAACTAGCTTATGTCTATTCCCTTGGTTAGGATAACTAGCTTATGTCTATTCCCTTGGTTAGGATAACTAGCTTACGTCTATTCCCTTGGTTAGGATAACTAGCTTATGTCTATTCCCTTGGTTAGGATAACTAGCTTACGTCTATTCCCTTGGTTAGGATAACTAGCTTATGTCTATTCCCTTGGTTAGGATAACTAGCTTACGTCTATTCCCTTGGTTAGGATAACTAGCTTATGTCTATTCCCTTGGTTAGGATAACTAGCTTACGTCTATTCCCTTGGTTAGGATAACTAGCTTATGTCTATTCCCTTGGTTAGGATAACTAGCTTACGTCTATTCCCTTGGTTAGGATAACTAGCTTATGTCTATTTCCTAGGTTAGGATAATTAGCTTATTTCTATTCCCTTGGTTAGGATAACTAGCTTATGTCTATTCCCTTGGTTAGGATAACTAGCTTATGTCTATTCCCTTGGTTAGGATAACTAGCTTATGTCTATTCCCTTGGTTAGGATAACTAGCTTATGTCTATTCCCTTGGTTAGGATAACTAGCTTATGTCTATTTCCTAGGTTAGGATAATTAGCTTATTTCTATTCCCTTGGTTAGGATAACTAGCTTATGTCTATTCCCTTGGTTAGGATAACTAGCTTACGTCTATTCCCTTGGTTAGGATAACTAGCTTATGTCTATTCCCTTGGTTAGGATAACTAGCTTACGTCTATTCCCTTGGTTAGGATAACTAGCTTATGTCTATTTCCTAGGTTAGGATAATTAGCTTATTTCTATTCCCTTGGTTAGGATAACTAGCTTATGTCTATTCCCTTGGTTAGGATAACTAGCTTATGTCTATTGCCTTGGTTAGGATAACTAGCTTATGTCTATTCCCTTGGTTAGGATAACTAGCTTATGTCTATTCCCTTGGTTAGGATAACTAGCTTACGTCTATTCCCTTGGTTAGGATAACTAGCTTATGTCTATTTCCTAGGTTAGGATAATTAGCTTATTTCTATTCCCTTGGTTAGGATAACTAGCTTATGTCTATTCCCTTGGTTAGGATAACTAGCTTATGTCTATTCCCTTGGTTAGGATAACTAGCTTACGTCTATTCCCTTGGTTAGGATAACTAGCTTACGTCTATTCCCTTGGTTAGCAGAACTAGCTTATGTCTATTCCCTTGGTTAGGATAACTAGCTTACGTCTATTCCCTTGGTTAGGATAACTAGCTTATGTCTATTCCCTTGGTTAGGATAACCAGCTTATGTCTATTTCCTAGGTTAGGATAATTAGCTTATTTCTATTCCCTTGGTTAGGATAACTAGCTTATGTTTATTCCCTTGGTTAGGATAACTAGCTTATGTCTATTCCCTTGGTTAGGATAACTAGCTTATGTCTATTCCCTTGGTTAGGATAACCAGCTTATGTCTATTTCCTAGGTTAGGATAATTAGCTTATTTCTATTCCCTTGGTTAGGATAACTAGCTTATGTCTATTCCCTTGGTTAGGATAACTAGCTTATGTCTATTCCCTTGGTTAGGATAACTAGCTTATGTCTATTCCCTTGGTTAGGATAACTAGCTTATGTCTATTCCCTTGGTTAGGATAACTAGCTTACGTCTATTCCCTTGTTTAGGATAACTAGCTTATGTCTATTTCCTAGGTTAGGATAATTAGCTTATTTCTATTCCCTTGGTTAGGATAACTAGCTTATGTCTATTCCCTTGGTTAGGATAACTAGCTTATGTCTATTCCCTTGGTTAGGATAACTAGCTTATGTCTATTCCCTTGGTTAGGATAACTAGCTTACGTCTATTCCCTTGGTTAGGATAACTAGCTTACGTCTATTCCCTTGGTTAGCAGAACTAGCTTATGTCTATTCCCTTGGTTAGGATAACTAGCTTACGTCTATTCCCTTGGTTAGGATAACTAGCTTATGTCTATTCCCTTGGTTAGGATAACTAGCTTATGTCTATTCCCTTGGTTAGGATAACTAGCTTTGTCTATTCCTTTGGTTAGGATATCTAGCTTATGTCTATTCCCTTGGTTAGGATAACTAGCTTACGTCTATTCCCTTGGTTAGGATAACTAGCTTATGTCTATTCCCTTGGTTAGTATAACTAGCTTATGTCTATTCCCTTGGTTAGGATAACTAGCTTATGTCTATTCCCTTGGTTAGGATAACTAGTTTATGTCTATTCCCTTGGTTAGGATAACTAGCTTATGTCTATTCCCTTGTTTAGGATAACTAGCTTACGTCTATTCCCTTGGTTAGGATAACTAGCTTATGTTTATTCCCTTGGTTAGGATAACTAGCTTATGTCTATTCCCTTGGTTAGGATAACTAGCTTATGTCTATTCCCTTGGTTAGGATAACTAGCTTATGTCTATTCCCTTGGTTAGGATAACTAGCTTACGTCTATTCCCTTGGTTAGGATAACTAGCTTATGTCTATTTCCTAGGTTAGGATAATTAGCTTATTTCTATTCCCTTGGTTAGGATAACTAGCTTATGTCTATTCCCTTGGTTAGGATAACTAGCTTATGTCTATTCCCTTGGTTAGGATAACTAGCTTATGTCTATTCCCTTGGTTAGGATAACTAGCTTATTTCTATTCCCTTGGTTAGGATAACTACCTTGTGTCTATTCCCTTGGTTAGGATAACTAGCTTATGTCTATTCCCTTGGTTAGCATAACTAGCTTATGTCTATCCCCTTGGTTAGGATAACTAGCTTATGTCTATTCCCTTGGTTAGGATAACTAGCTTACGTCTATTCCCTTGGTTAGGATAACTAGCTTATGTCTATTCCCTTGGTTAGGATAACTAGCTTATTTCTATTCCCTTGGTTAGGATAACTAGCTTATTTCTATTCCCTTGGTTAGGATAACTACCTTGTGTCTATTCCCTTGGTTAGGATAACTAGCTTATGTCTATTCCCTTGGTTAGCATAACTAGCTTATGTCTATTCCCTTGGTTAGGATAACTAGCTTATGTCTATTCCCTTGGTTAGCATAACTAGCTTATGTCTATTCCCTTGGTTAGGATAACTAGCTTATGTCTATTCCCTTGGTTAGGATAACTAGTTTATGTCTATTCCCTTGGTTAGGATAACTAGCTTATGTCTATTCCCTTGTTTAGGATAACTAGCTTACGTCTATTCCCTTGGTTAGGATAACTAGCTTATGTCTATTCCCTTGGTTAGGATAACTAGCTTATGTCTATTCCCTTGGTTAGGATAACTAGCTTATGTCTATTCCCTTGGTTAGGATAACTAGCTTACGTCTATTCCCTTGGTTAGGATAACTAGCTTATGTCTATTCCCTTGGTTAGGATAACTAGCTTATGTCTATTTCCTAGGTTAGGATAATTAGCTAATTTCTATTCCCTTGGTTAGGATAACTAGCTTATGTCTATTCCCTTGGTTAGGATAACTAGCTTATGTCTATTCCCTTGGTTAGGATAACTAGCTTATGTCTATTCCCTTGGTTAGGATAACCAGCTTATGTCTATTTCCTAGGTTAGGATAATTAGCTTATTTCTATTCCCTTGGTTAGGATAACTAGCTTATGTCTATTCCCTTGGTTAGGATAACTAGCTTATGTCTATTCCCTTGGTTAGGATAACTAGCTTATGTCTATTCCCTTGGTTAGGATAACTAGCTTACGTCTATTCCCTTGGTTAGGATAACTAGCTTATGTCTATTCCCTTGGTTAGGATAACCAGCTTATGTCTATTTCCTAGGTTAGGATAATTAGCTTATTTCTATTCCCTTGGTTAGGATAACTAGCTTATGTCTATTCCCTTGGTTAGGATAACTAGCTTATGTCTATTCCCTTGGTTAGGATAACTAGCTTATGTCTATTCCCTTGGTTAGGATAACTAGCTTATGTCTATTCCCTTGGTTAGGATAACTAGCTTATGTCTATTCCCTTGGTTAGGATAACTAGCTTACGTCTATTCCCTTGGTTAGGATAACTAGCTTATGTCTATTCCCTTGGTTAGGATAACTAGCTTATGTCTATTCCCTTGGTTAGGATAACTAGCTTACGTCTATTCCCTTGGTTAGGATAACTAGCTTATGTCTATTCCCTTGGTTAGGATAACTAGCTTATGTCTATTTCCTAGGTTAGGATAATTAGCTAATTTCTATTCCCTTGGTTAGGATAACTAGCTTATGTCTATTCCCTTGGTTAGGATAACTAGCTTATGTCTATTCCCTTGGTTAGGATAACTAGCTTATGTCTATTCCCTTGGTTAGGATAACCAGCTTATGTCTATTTCCTAGGTTAGGATAATTAGCTTATTTCTATTCCCTTGGTTAGGATAACTAGCTTATGTCTATTCCCTTGGTTAGGATAACTAGCTTATGTCTATTCCCTTGGTTAGGATAACTAGCTTATGTCTATTCCCTTGGTTAGGATAACTAGCTTACGTCTATTCCCTTGGTTAGGATAACTAGCTTATGTCTATTCCCTTGGTTAGGATAACCAGCTTATGTCTATTTCCTAGGTTAGGATAATTAGCTTATTTCTATTCCCTTGGTTAGGATAACTAGCTTATGTCTATTCCCTTGGTTAGGATAACTAGCTTATGTCTATTCCCTTGGTTAGGATAACTAGCTTATGTCTATTCCCTTGGTTAGGATAACTAGCTTACGTCTATTCCCTTGGTTAGGATAACTAGCTTATGTCTATTTCCTAGGTTAGGATAATTAGCTTATTTCTATTCCCTTGGTTAGGATAACTAGCTTATGTCTATTCCCTTGGTTAGGATAACTAGCTTATGTCTATTCCCTTGGTTAGGATAACTAGCTTATGTCTATTCCCTTGGTTAGGATAACTAGCTTACGTCTATTCCCTTGGTTAGGATAACTAGCTTATGTCTATTTCCTAGGTTAGGATAATTAGCTTATTTCTATTCCCTTGGTTAGGATAACTAGCTTATGTCTATTCCCTTGGTTAGGATAACTAGCTTATGTCTATTCCCTTGGTTAGGATAACTAGCTTACGTCTATTCCCTTGGTTAGGATAACTAGCTTATGTCTATTCCCTTGGTTAGGATAACTAGCTTACGTCTATTCCCTTGGTTAGGATAACTAGCTTATGTCTATTCCCTTGGTTAGGATAACTAGCTTACGTCTATTCCCTTGGTTAGGATAACTAGCTTATGTCTATTCCCTTGGTTAGGATAACTAGCTTACGTCTATTCCCTTGGTTAGGATAACTAGCTTATGTCTATTCCCTTGGTTAGGATAACTAGCTTACGTCTATTCCCTTGGTTAGGATAACTAGCTTATGTCTATTTCCTAGGTTAGGATAATTAGCTTATTTCTATTCCCTTGGTTAGGATAACTAGCTTATGTCTATTCCCTTGGTTAGGATAACTAGCTTATGTCTATTCCCTTGGTTAGGATAACTAGCTTATGTCTATTCCCTTGGTTAGGATAACTAGCTTATGTCTATTCCCTTGGTTAGGATAACTAGCTTATGTCTATTTCCTAGGTTAGGATAATTAGCTTATTTCTATTCCCTTGGTTAGGATAACTAGCTTATGTCTATTCCCTTGGTTAGGATAACTAGCTTACGTCTATTCCCTTGGTTAGGATAACTAGCTTATGTCTATTCCCTTGGTTAGGATAACTAGCTTACGTCTATTCCCTTGGTTAGGATAACTAGCTTATGTCTATTTCCTAGGTTAGGATAATTAGCTTATTTCTATTCCCTTGGTTAGGATAACTAGCTTATGTCTATTCCCTTGGTTAGGATAACTAGCTTATGTCTATTCCCTTGGTTAGGATAACTAGCTTATGTCTATTCCCTTGGTTAGGATAACTAGCTTATGTCTACTCCCTTGGTTAGGATAACTAGCTTACGTCTATTCCCTTGGTTAGGATAACTAGCTTATGTCTATTTCCTAGGTTAGGATAATTAGCTTATTTCTATTCCCTTGGTTAGGATAACTAGCTTATGTCTATTCCCTTGGTTAGGATAACTAGCTTATGTCTATTCCCTTGGTTAGGATAACTAGCTTACGTCTATTCCCTTGGTTAGGATAACTAGCTTACGTCTATTCCCTTGGTTAGCAGAACTAGCTTATGTCTATTCCCTTGGTTAGGATAACTAGCTTACGTCTATTCCCTTGGTTAGGATAACTAGCTTATGTCTATTCCCTTGGTTAGGATAACCAGCTTATGTCTATTTCCTAGGTTAGGATAATTAGCTTATTTCTATTCCCTTGGTTAGGATAACTAGCTTATGTCTATTCCCTTGGTTAGGATAACTAGCTTATGTCTATTCCCTTGGTTAGGATAACTAGCTTATGTCTATTCCCTTGGTTAGGATAACCAGCTTATGTCTATTTCCTAGGTTAGGATAATTAGCTTATTTCTATTCCCTTGGTTAGGATAACTAGCTTATGTCTATTCCCTTGGTTAGGATAACTAGCTTATGTCTATTCCCTTGGTTAGGATAACTAGCTTATGTCTATTCCCTTGGTTAGGATAACTAGCTTATGTCTATTCCCTTGGTTAGGATAACTAGCTTACGTCTATTCCCTTGTTTAGGATAACTAGCTTATGTCTATTTCCTAGGTTAGGATAATTAGCTTATTTCTATTCCCTTGGTTAGGATAACTAGCTTATGTCTATTCCCTTGGTTAGGATAACTAGCTTATGTCTATTCCCTTGGTTAGGATAACTAGCTTATGTCTATTCCCTTGGTTAGGATAACTAGCTTACGTCTATTCCCTTGGTTAGGATAACTAGCTTACGTCTATTCCCTTGGTTAGCAGAACTAGCTTATGTCTATTCCCTTGGTTAGGATAACTAGCTTACGTCTATTCCCTTGGTTAGGATAACTAGCTTATGTCTATTCCCTTGGTTAGGATAACTAGCTTATGTCTATTCCCTTGGTTAGGATAACTAGCTTTGTCTATTCCTTTGGTTAGGATATCTAGCTTATGTCTATTCCCTTGGTTAGGATAACTAGCTTACGTCTATTCCCTTGGTTAGGATAACTAGCTTATGTCTATTCCCTTGGTTAGTATAACTAGCTTATGTCTATTCCCTTGGTTAGGATAACTAGCTTATGTCTATTCCCTTGGTTAGGATAACTAGTTTATGTCTATTCCCTTGGTTAGGATAACTAGCTTATGTCTATTCCCTTGTTTAGGATAACTAGCTTACGTCTATTCCCTTGGTTAGGATAACTAGCTTATGTTTATTCCCTTGGTTAGGATAACTAGCTTATGTCTATTCCCTTGGTTAGGATAACTAGCTTATGTCTATTCCCTTGGTTAGGATAACTAGCTTATGTCTATTCCCTTGGTTAGGATAACTAGCTTACGTCTATTCCCTTGGTTAGGATAACTAGCTTATGTCTATTTCCTAGGTTAGGATAATTAGCTTATTTCTATTCCCTTGGTTAGGATAACTAGCTTATGTCTATTCCCTTGGTTAGGATAACTAGCTTATGTCTATTCCCTTGGTTAGGATAACTAGCTTATGTCTATTCCCTTGGTTAGGATAACTAGCTTATTTCTATTCCCTTGGTTAGGATAACTACCTTGTGTCTATTCCCTTGGTTAGGATAACTAGCTTATGTCTATTCCCTTGGTTAGCATAACTAGCTTATGTCTATCCCCTTGGTTAGGATAACTAGCTTATGTCTATTCCCTTGGTTAGGATAACTAGCTTATGTCTATTCCCTTGGTTAGGATAACTAGCTTACGTCTATTCCCTTGGTTAGGATAACTAGCTTACGTCTATTCCCTTGGTTAGCAGAACTAGCTTATGTCTATTCCCTTGGTTAGGATAACTAGCTTACGTCTATTCCCTTGGTTAGGATAACTAGCTTATGTCTATTCCCTTGGTTAGGATAACTAGCTTATGTCTATTCCCTTGGTTAGGATAACTAGCTTTGTCTATTCCTTTGGTTAGGATATCTAGCTTATGTCTATTCCCTTGGTTAGGATAACTAGCTTACGTCTATTCCCTTGGTTAGGATAACTAGCTTATGTCTATTCCCTTGGTTAGTATAACTAGCTTATGTCTATTCCCTTGGTTAGGATAACTAGCTTATGTCTATTCCCTTGGTTAGGATAACTAGTTTATGTCTATTCCCTTGGTTAGGATAACTAGCTTATGTCTATTCCCTTGTTTAGGATAACTAGCTTACGTCTATTCCCTTGGTTAGGATAACTAGCTTATGTTTATTCCCTTGGTTAGGATAACTAGCTTATGTCTATTCCCTTGGTTAGGATAACTAGCTTATGTCTATTCCCTTGGTTAGGATAACTAGCTTATGTCTATTCCCTTGGTTAGGATAACTAGCTTACGTCTATTCCCTTGGTTAGGATAACTAGCTTATGTCTATTTCCTAGGTTAGGATAATTAGCTTATTTCTATTCCCTTGGTTAGGATAACTAGCTTATGTCTATTCCCTTGGTTAGGATAACTAGCTTATGTCTATTCCCTTGGTTAGGATAACTAGCTTATGTCTATTCCCTTGGTTAGGATAACTAGCTTATTTCTATTCCCTTGGTTAGGATAACTACCTTGTGTCTATTCCCTTGGTTAGGATAACTAGCTTATGTCTATTCCCTTGGTTAGCATAACTAGCTTATGTCTATCCCCTTGGTTAGGATAACTAGCTTATGTCTATTCCCTTGGTTAGGATAACTAGCTTACGTCTATTCCCTTGGTTAGGATAACTAGCTTATGTCTATTCCCTTGGTTAGGATAACTAGCTTATTTCTATTCCCTTGGTTAGGATAACTAGCTTATTTCTATTCCCTTGGTTAGGATAACTACCTTGTGTCTATTCCCTTGGTTAGGATAACTAGCTTATGTCTATTCCCTTGGTTAGCATAACTAGCTTATGTCTATCCCCTTGGTTAGGATAACTAGCTTATGTCTATTCCCTTGTTTAGGATAACTAGCTTACGTCTATCCCCTTGGTTAGCACAACAAGCTTATGTCTATTCCCTTGGTTAGGATAACTACCTTGTGTCTATTCCCTTGGTTAGGATAACTAGCTTATGTCTATTCCCTTGGTTAGCATAACAAGCTTATGTCTATTCCCTTGGTTAGGATAACTACCTTGTGTCTATTCCCTTGGTTAGGATAACTAGCTTATGTCTATTCCCTTGGTTAGCATAACTAGCTTATGTCTATTCCCTTGGTTAGGATAACTAGCTTATGTCTATTCCCTTGGTTAGCATAACTACCTTGTGTCTATTCCCTTGGTTAGGATAACTAGCTTATGTCTATTCCCTTGGTTAGCATAACAAGCTTATGTCTATTCCCTTGGTTAGGATAACTAGCTTATGTCTATTCCCTTGGTTAGCATAACAAGCTTATGTCTATTCCCTTGGTTAGCATAACTAGCTTATGTCTATTCCCTTGGTTAGCATAACTAGCTTATGTCTATTCCCTTGGTTAGCATAACTAGCTTATGTCTATTCCCTTGGTTAGCATAACTAGCTTATGTCTATTCCCTTGGTTAGCATAACTAGCTTATGTCTATTCCCTTGGTTAGCATAACTACCTTGTGTCTATTCCCTTGGTTAGGATAACTAGCTTATGTCTATTCCCTTGGTTAGCATAACAAGCTTATGTCTATTCCCTTGGTTAGGATAACTAGCTTATGTCTATTCCCTTGGTTAGCATAACAAGCTTATGTCTATTCCCTTGGTTAGCATAACTAGCTTATGTCTATTCCCTTGGTTAGGATAACTAGCTTATGTCTATTCCCTTGGTTAGCATAACAAGCTTATGTCTATTCCCTTGGTTAGGATAACTAACTTATGTCTATTCCCTTGGTTAGCATAACTAGCTTATGTCTATCCCCTTGGTTAGGATAACTAGCTTATGTCTATTCCCTTGTTTAGGATAACTAGCTTATGTCTATTCCCTTGTTTAGGATAACTAGCTTATGTCTATTCCCTTGGTTAGGATAACTAGCTTATGTCTATTCCCTTGGTTAGGATAACTACCTTGTGTCTATTCCCTTGGTTAGGATAACTAGCTTATGTCTATTCCCTTGGTTAGCATAACAAGCTTATGTCTATTCCCTTGGTTAGGATAACTAGCTTATGTCTATTCCCTTGGTTAGCATAACAAGCTTATGTCTATTCCCTTGGTTAGGATAACTACCTTGTGTCTATTCCCTTGGTTAGGATAACTAGCTTATGTCTATTCCCTTGGTTAGCATAACTAGCTTATGTCTATCCCCTTGGTTAGGATAACTAGCTTATGTCTATTCCCTTGTTTAGGATAACTAGCTTATGTCTATTCCCTTGGTTAGGATAACTAGCTTATGTCTATTCCCTTGGTTAGGATAACTAGCTTATGTCTATTCCCTTGGTTAGTTTCAGGATTTTCCTAGCTAGGTTGCTTGTTGTTTCAAAGGTCGCATCTGGACCGAAGATCAGTTGTCTTCTACGTCCTAATGCTTCACATTTTCGAAGCTAATGTTCTGCAGTTTCTAGGTGCTCATTAAATCGTCTGCATTTCAAGTTTAAGTATAATCCCATGGTGTTAAGATGCTTCTTGAAACACAATGGCCTGGTAAGAAGCTTAAGATTTTCCTCAGATTTTTTTTACTTTGTGAAGTGACGAATTTAGATAGTTTCAAATCTGGTCTGAACCAGTAATCCGTTTTCACGTGGAGTATTTTGTCCATCGTTCGTCAATTTCTGAGTTTAGACATTGTTTAAGATCAGTCATGTCAAAGATACGGCCCGCGAACGCAATGTGTCACAGAAAGAAGAATCGGGTTTTTTTTTGTTTTTTTTAGAGCTTATAGACTTCACTCGATTCCTCTACGGAAGTTCTAAAATGCGCGCACACTACATTTATAAGTAATTTCAAGGGCAGCGCGTGCCTAGACAAGCGAGAGAGAGATGGACAGTAACGCCATCTCTTAGCAACAAGCGGGAGTACCCTATTATTTTTGTTGAGAACTATAGAATCTTCCACGCGCTTTGAGTCTAGACTAGTATCTTCCTTATCCAATAAAAAAGGAGTGCGTCGGCGCGACGTGAGTCAGTTGAGTCGACTAATCGAAACGATACGGTCGGAGAAGGATTTTAGTTGTACTGCGAAGTAGTGATTGTGAAGTCTCCAATCAATTCTTGAAATAATTACAACGAATATGATACCCGACATCAATGAGCTTGTCAAAAACAAGAGAAGTCAGGTATCTGGATCCTCGAGCTCAAAATAATTACCCTCTTTTATAACTTTGATTGATTTTTAACAACCGTATATTATACTATAAAATAAAATAAATAAAATGTTACAATAATTCAGTATATTTTTTTTTATTTGAATCTGAACCGCCTACACATTTTAAATTTAATATATGGCCCTCTGCAAAATCGAGTTTGACACCTCTGTTTTAAACTATCTTTTGCCACGGCTTTAGTTATTCCGCATACAGGTTCTGAACCTAACCTAACATACCCTTGAGATTACCGTCTCCCCATAACCGCCCTACGAACTGGGATATTCCACACATTCTACTCACATTCGGCGCAACTCTGTTTTGAAGCGCCATAGATTCACATTTTTTTGACACCCTATGTTCCAGATTGAAATGACGAGATTGATTTGAACCAATAGGTGAAGACCAATTTTAGATTATCTTTTGTTAATCATTTGAAATTTAACAGTTTCCATATTTTTTGCTCATCCCGTATATACAGTAAAGCAAAATATAGCAAAAAAAGTCAATGAGTGGAAGTAATCAGAGCCAGTCTCAGATACCTTACAATAGTAATAGCATTATTATTATATACTTTGCCGGAAATATTCAAATAACCTTGATAATAGAGAGGTTTGAAAAAAAACCGAGTAAGGTTTTGTAAGTTTCGAGGCCTTTCAACCATGAAAAGACTGTAATTTAAAATGACCTCAGAATCGTTTTGCATATAATTAAAATTATAAATTAACTCCCCAGTTATACACAACACCACTACGTTTTGGAATATAATTATCTAGGGTTATAATCTACAAACAACATACAGTGGTACCAACTTCAAAAAGACTCCGGTCATACAAACCATAACAGTTGAGAAGCAACGAAAATGATCGTTTCCCAAAGGAAAAACGATCAGCTGACGTTACATCGCTCTAATTTTAGTTTCGTCTTTGCCCACCAGGAGCACTGTTTTCCAATGCATTTGTGGCGTTTGAAATTAGCCGATCTTAAATAATTAACAATAAAATTGTCAAAACAAATAGTCAAAGCTTACTGTTGTATTTACTTGTTTGAAAATGACTGCTGCAAATGTTTCTGACATACTAGATAAGTTTTTGTAAAAAGCTTCAGACATATCCACTAAACCTACCAGAGAAATCTCGCGATAGATATGAAGAGGGACATAGTGAGTGGTGCAGAGTTGAAAATGTTAAACGAAGTTTTGTTGGTTTATTTGTCTGATAAATCTAAAGACCTGAAACCATCCATTTTATGGAGTAGATTTCGATGAATAACAGTTGTTTAAAAGTAAAATAAAACAGATGTTCCTAATTTTCCAAAATATTTAATCTAAGCCTCATAGATCATTCCCACTGGAGGTGAATAGTCACTCACTATCCAGGAAAAAAATATTCCTTACATCCCAGTGTGGATTGTGGGGATGTTTGGAATGTAATTTGGATGTATAACTCGTACCAAAAAAGAAAACTAAAGCATTTTCAACAAACCCAAGATTCTAACAATAAACCGCCGCCATTTTGTATAAGGTGAACCTTTTGAGGTCGGATTTGCGACATTGTATTCTCCTAACAGAGACCTTTAATATGATGTCAAACTCGACCTACGCTCTCATTTAAGATTTTCTTCCGACTCCCTGCGGACCGACCCCATAAGGTGAAGAAAAATTGGTAGTTGCTTGGAAAAAATAGATTTTAAGGTGTAGTATTGATGAGATAAGTTTTATTGCTTAATCTGCAATCGTCTTAAAAATATAACGCAGGTCTGATACTTTTTGGACACCCTGTATAAAAAGAGCACTAGTTGCAGTTCAATGGAAAAATGTGACTTCCGCAAGGAAAACATTATTTTATTCTCAAGAAATAAGGTATGCAGTAGATGATAAAAAGAAAAAAATCTGAAAAATAAGGCGCCACTTTTAAAGTAAACAATTACCAACGAAAGTCGAATTTTTTTGCTATTGTAAAACTTAACGTAAGTAATAAATAGGTCTAGAATTAGGCCTAGATTTAAAATCTAATAAAATTGCTTTGATCCAAATTAGGCCTAAAGGAAATATATCAGAAATGAGGTCAAAGTACATACAGTACCGTAGAAAACCATTACTAAATTCCTTCTCATCACCTACCTAACTGTACAGTCTGTAGAAAAAACAACAGTACAGTTATGTACAGCCAAGAACCTCAGATTATAAATAAAACTAGCTATTTGTTTGGTATGCACATGCCGCTATAACTTGTCTAGTCAGGTATGATTCATTCATTTCATAATTCAAGACTTCTACCTGTGTGTCAGGGTCAATGACAGCGACCCTGTAGTTCCACAGCCTACTTGATACAATGTAAATTTCTCTGAGCGTTATTTCTTTTCGATACGTACATAGTTTGGAAAAAGTTCTATATGGTGGGGGTGGAGGCTATGTTGAGTGACATCTATATAGATCTAATTTACTATACGGGTTTATTTTGACAATATTTCAACATTTTTTTTCTTCTTTTTTTTTTAAACTAAAATTCAAAACTTACGAAACTAACCAATAATAACAATTCTGATTTTCTCAAAATCGCCGCTTATCAGTCCCCCCCCCCAAATTACGACCCTTAATTTTCATTTACTTTGATCCGACATATTCGTTTGTGTATTCCATTTATAAACGACCATTTCATCAAAATCCTTTGAAACTATTTTGAGATATTACATTCTTTCGATAACGTGCTTTTACGTTCATTTAATCATATATCTCCAGTACTGTTATTTTTCAAAATGGGTTCTTATAGCAACAATTTTTAATAATAAGTGGTTTTTAGGGTACCTAGGTAAAACAAACACACTTATCATTGTCACATCTGTCTGTCTGTAAGTCTCAACCAGTCTATACAGACAATACGATAAATCCTTTACATTTCACAGACTTTGCATTTATATTCTTAGTATCTTCTCAAATGACCTTGAGGTAGTTAAGGGGCAAAAACTATCGGCATCAAAAAAATGAGAAATATTACAAGTGGGGGTATCAAATAAAACTACACTTTATTCTGATTACGAATACTGTATGTTTATTTGAGGGGGAAAAAATTAATGTTGGCGCTAGGCCAAATTTAACTTGTCAGAAATCCCCCCCCCGCTAACTTAAACACGGCGCAACCTACAAATCTAAATTTGAAATTTTGAAATTAAATTGCAGTATGAAACTATATATTATAGTTTTTTTTGTAGACGAATAAAACTTAATTTAACCGAACATTTTTCATTGATTTCTCTTATAGGGTAAAACACTTCTCATCTTCATCCTCTTATGAAGGAAAAAAAAGAGAACAGAAGAAAATAAAAACCTCTAGCCTAGGAATATTCTAATAACGTCAGAGTCGGTAAAGAGCAAAAGTTGGTCAAAAGAGAGGGATCTAAGCCAGAACTACATTAAAAAAAGCTGTAGATCTAGCAAAGTTCCCCTGTGTCCCTGACTGTTCAAAGGTTTGGAAGAAGACTCAATAGTCTTTACGCAATAACGAGGAGAACGTTTTTGATCAAATTTTCTCCGTAGGGATTAGCTTATAAGAGACTTTTTCTCAAGATTGTATGAAAAACTGCCATAAAACAACAGTGTCAAACAAAACATCCTTCCCAGAACGCCGAATACGCTACGTGTCGGCGTACCCGATCCGCATTAGAAAAGCCTGGAAACGCTACAATACCACGCCGTGTCCGACCGGATTAACAGGGTGTACCTTGTGTTTCCAAGAGAGGCAAGATTTCTACCTAGAAATCCACTAATTATTGTAGGTCATTACCAAGATATTTGTCGAGAAGTGAAGCAGAAAGTAGGAAACTAGTTTGGAAACTCTTCCTACAACTTTCATTATAAACTGCTAAACTATCTAATTACGTAGTATCAGCCCCAATGATTTACAATCGTTTAATGACCTCGCTGATTATACCATAAATAAAGATTTTGACTGGACAAAAATCCTTCAGACACGAAATTTGGTGGAAAGTTAGGTTTTAGAGTTACTTCAATGGGGGAAAACATTGGACACTCCAACTCACCGCTGTGCCCCCCCCCCCCTGTGAGAGGGGGGAAGGTGGGGCAAAACGTGTTTTTGTAAAAAATCTCAAAAACTAAGCAAGATATCTAAAAATGTTTAATACAAAAGTTGTAGCCGACTAAATTTTCCATCAAAAATGGTCCTTAGTCATTTTTTGTCAGACTAACTGGGACAGAGATATGAGCGCAATTGCAATTGTTTCTATAACGTATATTTACAAAACAAAAAAAAAAACTTGCATTTTATCGAGTTTATGCTGGACACTCCAGTTGACAGCTGGACTCCTTGGGGGGGGGGGGGGTTAAAAGGTGGGGCAAAACGTTTTCTTATTGTAAAAATCTCAAAAACTAAGCAAGATATCAAAAAAAAAATTTAATACAAAAGTTGTAGTTCACTAAATTCCCCATCAAAATGGCCTTTAGTAATTTTTTGTCAGACTAACTGGGATAGAGATATGAGCGCAATTGCAATTTTGCAATTGTTTCTATAACGTATATTTACAAAACAAAAAAAAAACTTGCATTTTATCAAGTTTATGCCGGACACTCCAGTTGACAGCTGAACTTCTTGGGGGGGGGGGGGAGGTTAAAAGGTAGGGTAAAAGGGTGTTTTTGTAAAAAGTCTCAAAAACTAAGCAAGATATCAAAAAAACGTTTAAGATAAAAGTTGTAGCTGACTAAATTCCCCATCAAAATGGCCTTTAGTAATTTTTTGTCAGACTAACTGGGGCAGAGAAAGAGCGCAATTGCAATTGTTTCTATAACGTATATTTACAAAACAAAAAAAAACTTGCATTTTATCGAGTTTATGCCGGACACTCCAGTTGACAGCTGGACTTCTTGGAGGGGGGGGAGGTTAAAAGGTAGGGCAAAACGTGTTTTTTTGTAAAAATCTCAAAAACTAAGTAAGATATCAAAAAACGTTTAAGATAAAAGATGTAGCTGACTAAATTTCCCATCAAAATGATCCTTAGTAATTTTTTCCTCAGACAGAGATATGAGCGCTCAAAGATGAGACATTTTTAGCAATTGTTCGTTTAAGACATTTTTACGAAAGAAGAAAACATGCATTTTATCGAGTTTATGCCGATTTTTTTATAATAAAAAGCGCTAAAAAAAGCGAATCAAAATGTTTTTACATGCAATACCAAGTATTTTGATATAAATCTTTGCATGTATATATTTACGCACACATATACACACACACTACAACTACAAAAACTTGCATTTACACATTGTACATTTACATCCATATACCGACTAATCAGATGTGCGTTTTTCGATTTAGACAACTATAATATAGGATGAAAATATTTCTACACATATATGTATGTGTATACATGTATAAAACATTTTTGTAATTGTAGTGTGTGTATATGTGTGCACAATTTTAAATCCAAATACATGGTATTACATGTACTGTACAAACACTTACATACTCATATTTAGCGCTTTTTACTATATAAAAATCGGCCTAAACTCGAAAAAATGCAAGTTTTCTTCTTTAGTAAAAATTCCTTAAACGAACAATTGCTAAAAAAATGTCTCATCTTTGAGCGCTCATATCTCTGTCCAGTGCGCCTGAGGAAAAAATTACTAAGGATCATTTTGATGGTAAATTTAGTCAGCTACAACTTTTGTATTAAACTATTTTTGATATCTTGCTTAGTTTTTGAGATTTTTACCAAAAACCCCTTTTGTACCACTTTTTAACCCCCCCCCCCCCCTACAAGGAGTCCAGCTGTCAACTGTACTGTCCGATTTTTCCCCGCATTGAAGTAACCCTAAAACCCTAACTTTCCACCGAATTTCGTGTCTGAAGGATTTTTGTCCAGTCAAAATCTTTATTCAATGGTGTGTTACCACAGGAGATACGAAAAAATTGTTTACAATGACGCTATTTTCACATTTTCAATTCGACAAGTTTGAATTCCAACAATAGGCCTATTCTATACAACCACACTGTACAGTACCATGTAACAAATTTCTTAGCTTAATTTTTGTCGCCGAAATCGTGCTTAAGGACAACGGAATATCTGAAATAACTTTTTTCAGTTTCCCGGCGCTATGAAAAATGAAACGCAGTCAAAAACAGAAAGAAATTTTCAACGATTGCCAAACGTATGGCTGTTACCATTGACTACATAAATACTATAAGACACGACATAGGATAGGGAAATAGTCTACGCTTTACGGGTGCTGTTCGTCACAAGTTTGACACACAGCTATCAGAAAGCGCTAGCAGCAGGTGCTTGACTGTACGCATCCCACTTGGTTGAGACTGTACAACTGTTGACCTCCCTCTCACAAACCTTCTCACTTACTTCCGTCAGCATAGTCAGTGTTGTCAGTTCGTGCGCTGAGATAAGCGATTCTCGACCTTCCCTCGCATCTCTGGTCCCATATGTGGCATCAGTGCGTTTTCTCTTACCCGCCTGAAACATTGTTTGACCGTAGAGCCACCTAGCGCCAGTCACATCAACTTCAGATTCTCTAGCAGAGCGACCTAGCGGGTATTGGACAACTCAAGAATAAGCGTAGAATATTTAACATAGCCATGTCGTGTCTTATAGTATTTATGTAGTCATTGCTGTTACTAAGTAAAAAGAAAGCGCAGAGAGATGTAAACCGACCTCTTTGTTCTCAGGGTATGTGTGAAAATTTCAGTACAAATATTTTTGATCGCGCAAGACTTCCTCTATATTACTTTAGTAAAAATTCATTGCAGTCCCTTCTAATGTTAGTTATTGTGTGTAGACAGTTCGAGGTAAACAGATTTTGCTGTAATATAAACTGTACATCTTGAGGTCAGGGGTTATTTTAAGCTCTTATTTCTGTAACGAGTCTATTTTGAGATTGCCTTGGATGTTTAATAATACAGTCCCACGCTCTCGTCTTGCACTGCTAAGACCTCAGTCTTGAGCTAATTTTAATCTGTGACAAAACACTTTCTTAAGGCTCTTGAGAGATTATAAGGTGAAACAAAAGTTTACATTAAAAAAAAGTTACTATTTTATTCCTCCCCCCCCCCCTCACCATTACGTTCAGAATACATGTTTAGTAATTGCAAAAATTTCGAACTTTTATTTATTTTTTTTTTACTGATCTTGGCCTCAGGGAACTTAAAACGTGACTTACGACATGTCGTGCTTATAGTACTTATCCAACCCCATTCTACAATGTAATAAAAACAAATCCATCTAAATGTAACGCCCAAAAGATGGTCTCTTGGACCTTGTAAGAAATGTTATATTGTATTGGTAGATCAAGGTGTCCTAACTAACCTCACTTAACATAACTTATCTTAACCTAACCTAACCTTAACATAACTTATCTTAACCTAACCAAACCTAACCTAACCCAACTAACCTAACCTTAACATAACTTATCTTAACCTAACCTAACCTAACCAAACCTAACTTAACCTAACCTAACCTTAACATAACTTATCTTAACTTAACCTAACCTAACCTAACCAAACCTAACCTAACTTAACCTAACCTAACCTAACCCAACTAACCTCACTTAACATAACTTATCTTAACCTGAGCTAAACTAACCTCACTTGACCTGGGCTAACCTAACCTAACCTAACCCAACCCAACCCAACTAACCTAACTTGATCTGGGTTAACCTAACCTAACCTACAAATATGATTTCCGAAATGTCGTGCTTATTGTACTTATAGTACAAGAGTTTTATTACACAAGTAGAAGTGTAAGTTTAGATGTAATATAGTTTAGAATCAAGACCCTCTGATGATGATAACCAGGTTATCGAAATGTTCATTAGAGCATTTAGAGGAATAGACAAAATAAAGTACAATAATTGTGTTTTATTTATTGTTCCTAGTGGTTGTGGTTAGGAGGGTATATTCAAACCATTATTGTGAACTCACCACAGTGCTCAAAAAGATTGTATCTACCTCACAATATAAGTTTCCAAATTTGGTTTTAGACTTTTTTTTTTGCAGGACCTCAATGAAGAATTTCATAGTGCAGATCATGGACATACCAAGCTGTTTAGAGACAGTACAACACAATTTAAGATTCCTAAGTGCAAATATGAAGCCAATAGGCCTAATATCCGATAGATAGTGTGGAACTACTCCAACTATCGCAATAGTTAAAGTTTATATAACATAAACACGGTATTATTGGAGGCTATTTGGCAGAGTCATCGGAGCATGACGATTAGGAATTCTTAACTAGGGTAAACAACGATACTTTGCCAACTAAATAATGACATTTGTTTGATGTGGAATTTATGTAGGTTACCCTACATACAGTGTGAAATTGTCAACCGTTTTAGATCCTGTCAAACTATTGCACTAACTTTCTTACAAACCCATCAACAAATCATATTCATGCTTTATTTACTACATACATTTCTTATTGGAGATACTAAATCCATTTCTTATTGGAGATACTAAATCCATTTCTTATTAGAGATACTACATACATTTCTTATTGGAGATACTAAATCCATTTCTTATTGGAGATACTAAATCCATTTCTTATTAGAGATACTACATACATTTCTTATTGGAGATACTAAATCCATTTCTTATTGGAAATACTAAAGCCATTTCTTATTAGAGATACTAAATCCATTTCTTATTGGAGATACTAAATCCATTTCTTATTAGAGATACTACATACATTTCTTATTGGAGATACTAAAGCCATTTCTTATTGGAGATACTAAATCCATTTCTTATTGGAGATACTAAATCCATTTCTTATTAGAGATACTACATACATTTCTTATTGGAGATACTAAATCCATTTCTTATTGGAGATACTAAATCCATTTCTTATTAGAGATACTACATACATTTCTTATTGGAGATACTAAATCCATTTCTTATTGGAGATAATAAATCCATTTCTTATTAGAGATACTACATAATTTCTTATTGGAGATACTAAATCCATTTCTTATTGGAGATACTAAAGCATTTCTTATTGGAGATACTAAATCCATTTCTTATTGGAGATAGGCTACTACATAAATTTCTAATTGGAGATACTAAATCCATTTCTTATTGGAGATAATAAATCCATTTCTTATTAGAGATACTACATACATTTCTTATTGGAGATACTAAATCCATTTCTTATTGGAGATACTAAATCCATTTCTTATTAGAGATACTACATACATTTCTTATTGGAGATACTAAATCCATTTCTTATTGGAAATACTAAAGCCATTTCTTATTAGAGATACTAAATCCATTTCTTATTGGAGATACTAAATCCATTTCTTATTAGAGATACTACATACATTTCTTATTGGAGATACTAAATCCATTTCTTATTGGAGATACTAAATCCATTTCTTATTAGAGATACTACATACATTTCTTATTGGAGATACTAAATCCATTTCTTATTGGAGATAATAAATCCATTTCTTATTAGAGATACTACATAATTTCTTATTGGAGATACTAAATCCATTTCTTATTGGAGATACTAAAGCATTTCTTATTGGAGATACTAAATCCATTTCTTATTGGAGATAGGCTACTACATAAATTTCTAATTGGAGATACTAAATCCATTTCTTATTGGAGATAATAAATCCATTTCTTATTAGAGATACTACATAATTTCTTATTGGAGATACTAAATCCATTTCTTATTGGAGATAATAAATCCATTTCTTATTAGAGATACTACATAATTTCTTATTAGAGATACTAAATCCATTTCTTATTGGAGATACTAAAGCATTTCTTATTGGAGATACTAAATCCATTTCTTATTGGAGATACTACATAAATTTCTAATTGGATATACTAAATCCATTTCTTATTGGAGATACTACATAAATTTCTAATTGGAGATACTAAATCCTTTTCTTATTGGATTTACCAAATCCATTTCTTATTAGAGATACTACATAAATTTCTAATTGGAGATACTAAATCCATTTCTAATTGGAGATACTAAATCCATTTCTTATTGGAGATACTAAATCCATTTCTTATTGGAGATACTACATACATTTCTTATTTGAGATACTAAATCCATTTCTTATTGGAGATACTAAAGCATTTCTAGTTAGAGATACTAAAGCCATTTCTTATTGGAGATACTACATAAATTTCTTATTTGAGATACTAAATCCATTTCTTATTAGAGATAGTAAATGTATTACTTATTGGAGATACTAAATGCATTACTTATTTGAGATACTAAATCAGTTCCCATTGGAGATACTAAATCCATTTCTTACTGGAGATACTAAATCCATTTCTTATTGAAGATACTAAATCCATTTCTTATTAGAGATACTAAATCCATTTCTTATTGGAGATACTAAATCCATTTCTTATTAGAGATACTAAATCCATTTCTTATTGGATTTACCAAATCCATTTCTTATTAGAGATACTACATAAATTTCTAATTGGAGATACTAAATCCATTTCTAATTGGAGATACTAAATCCATTTCTTATTGGAGATACTAAATCCATTTCTTATTGGAGATACTACATACATTTCTTATTTGAGATACTAAATCCATTTCTTATTGGAGATACTAAAGCATTTCTAGTTAGAGATACTAAAGCCATTTCTTATTGGAGATACTACATAAATTTCTTATTTGAGATACTAAATCCATTTCTTATTAGAGATAGTAAATGTATTACTTATTGGAGATACTAAATGCATTACTTATTTGAGATACTAAATCAGTTCCCATTGGAGATACTAAATCCATTTCTTACTGGAGATACTAAATCCATTTCTTATTGAAGATACTAAATCCATTTCTTATTAGAGATACTAAATCCATTTCTTATTGGAGATACTAAATCCATTTCTTATTAGAGATACTAAATCCATTTCTTATTAGAGATACTAAATCCATTTCTTACTGGAGATACTAAATCCATTTCTTATTAGAGATACTAAATCCATTTCTTATTAGAGATACTAAATCCATTTCTTATTGGAGATACTAAATCCATTTCTTATTAGAGATACTAAATCCATTTCTTATTAGAGATACTAAATCCATTTCTTATTGGAGATACTAAATCCATTTCTTATTGAAGATACTAAATCCATTTCTTATTAGAGATACTAAATCCATTTCTTATTAGAGATACTAAATCCATTTCTTATTGAAGATACTAAATCCATTTCTTATTAGAGATACTAAATCCATTTCTTATTAGAGATACTAAATCCATTTCTTATTGGAGATACTAAATCCATTTCTTATTAGAGATACTACATAAATTTCTAATTGGAGATACTAAATGCATTCTTATTGGAGATACTAAGTGCATTTCTTATTGGAAATACTAAATCCATTTCTTATTACAGATACTAAATCCATTTCTTATTGGAGATACTAAGTGCATTTCTTATTGGAGATATTATATGCATCTTACTATTGTTTTAACTTGATTGAACAATGGTAAGTAAAAAAAATCACCAACCAAAATGCATCACACGTCAATTTTTCTAAACTTTAGGTTACGCACCTAAACGAGTAAAAAATTAAAGAATAAAAAAGCCTTACTTTGTGTAAATTTAAGAAACAATAAAATATAGGAAGTTCCATAAAAAAATTTAAAGTTGGCCGCCATATTGGTTAATGGCGTCAATTTTTTACATTTTTGCAAAACGTATTTTTAATTATCATGAACAAGTAAATGAAGGTTTCCCATTTACAGTTTTTCGGCAGCTCAATAGTTTACGAGACTCTAACGGTGGCAAAAATAAAATAATCACACTGTAATAATTTAAAATATTTCAAGTGTTAGGTCACTGACCTAGGCTGTGCAGACAAGCAGAAATGATTCTCTTCCAAGAATCGTTGCCACGCGTACAATAATCATTGTGATAATATTACATTTACATTTCTTATCGACACATCAAAAAATCTAACCAACAAACCAAATACTTCGTTCAAAAGGTGTCAGTCAAAAGGTTAAATGGGCTGTGAAGGTACGTCCAAAAGGTGTCAGTCAAAAGGTTAAATGGGCTGTGAAGGGATATTTAAACAAGGATTTAAACTTCCTTCGCTTGGGTCCTCGTAAGTCGAGATTTTGTTTTTTTTTTTTGCTAATTACTACTTGCGATTTTGAACACGGATTAGGGTCACACATTTCACTAAAAATTCAGCAAAATTAGTATAGATGAAAACAGCCTCATGACGATTTGGTTTTTTAACCGATAAATCTCTTAAGCCGCCATGTTTAGTTGAATGGCGCGACCAATACCGTTTTGTGTTTTGTCCTGTAGAAAACAGTTTTTTTTTAACTTCACCAAAAATACTTAGATGTAAAAATATTTGTAACTAGTATATCAGGAATCAAAAAATGTCCGGTAACCGCAGTCAAAACGCTTATAAACCACACAACAAATTTTTTTCAAGTTAGTTCAAATATGTTGAATAAAGTTTCTTTCAGGTTTTGGAATATAATTTATGATATTTTACTCCGTTTAAACCCTTAAAAACCACCCCTTAATGGCCGGAAAAAAATTGAAATGTTCTTTTAGTGTATTTACAACTCTTTTCTTATTCGTTATAACACTTACGATTACAAAGTTTCAATCCTTAAAAACCACCCCTTACGAACTTAATTGCGAGAAATACATATATAAATACTTTATATAATGGAATCGTTTAAATATATTTAAGACAAATATTTTTTTACATTTCAAAATATATTTTCTGATGTATTAAAATGAGTCAACCCTAAAAAAAACCACCCTCATAATAAAATATGTTTGAAGGTTTCAGATGTTTTAATGATATATATATTTGATTAAATTATAAACTTTATACAGGTTTTCAAATAGTCTATGACGTTGCAAATTTCCCACCCTTAAAAACCACCCCTTAATGGCCGAATAAAAGTTGAAATGTTCTTTTGGTGTATTTACAACTCTTTTCTTATTCATTTATAACACTTACGATTCACTACAAAGTTTCAACCCTTAAAAACCACCCCTCACGAACTTAATTGCGAGAAATACATATATAAGTACTTCATATAATGGAATCGTTAAAATATATTTAGGACAAATATTTTTTTTTACATTTCAAAATATATTTTCTGATGTATTAAAATGAGTCAACCCTAAAAAAACCACCCCTCATAATAAAATATGTTTGAAGGTTTTAGATGTTTTAATGATATACATATGATAAATTATAAACTTTATACAGGTTTTCAAATAGTCTATGACGTTGCAAATTTCCAACCCTTAAAAACCACCCCTTACGCATACTGGCCAATCCATGCATGTAGATGTGCATTATTGTATGTACACAAATATAAATATATATATGAATGAAAATATTTCCTACACAAGTGTGTGTGTGTGTGTGTGTGTGTGTGTGTGTACATTTATACAACGAAAAACGCTTTTTGTTATAGGAACAATTGCAAAAAAACTGTCTCAACTTTGAGCGCTCATATCTCTGTCCGAGTGGAGTATAACGAAAAAATTACTAATGACACCATTTTGATGGGAAATTTAGACAGCTACAATTTTTGTATCAAACTGTTTTTGTCATATTGATTAGATTTTGAGATATTTACAAAACACCGTTTTGCCCCGCCTTTAACCCCCCCCCCCCCCCAGGGCCCAACTGTCAACTGGAGTATCCGATTTATTCCCCCATTGAAGTAACCCCAAAACTTAACTTGCCACCAAATTTCGTGTCTGAAGAATTTTTGTCCAGTAAAAATCTTATTTGGAGGTTAGGCACAAAGGCACAAAAGACAATTTTGTCTACCTTCCACAAATCTTTCTCCAAGGTGTGTGTATTTGTGAGAGAGGAAAATTAGAACCTGAGACGCAACACAACCGTCAAGTATATCAATGACAATGTTTACTCTTTATAATTTATTATAGGCCTACAAGTGACAACAAACATTAGGTAAGCCTGTCATATTTACCCAAAGCAACACGCAAACATTATAAAACAATTTTCTTATTTACAAAATGCACCATTTTGCAAATACAACACATGTGGCTTATCGCGTAGGTTAGGCTTAACAGTTTAATCCAAGTCAAATAATAAAAGAAATAGAGCCAATTAAAATTTAAATTGCTAGACATTAAGGTATAAAACATAAGATAGGCCTACACAACACGTCGATAAGCGACTGAAATTTCACAACAAAGCTAGACCTAGTGGTCTATTAACTGAAATCACACTAAAAAAAAATATCTAGTCCAAATGATAACCTATGATTAGAACTTCTTTCACGTTCATTGTTGATTTTATACTAGTCAGGTTATATGGCCTACATCTTCTCTATATTGTTATTTTAAAGTCTTTTATAAAAACAGAAGCCATCCTTCTATCTTCATCTTTTTACACTGAACTTTCATTATGTCTAAGACAACATTTATAAGTACGCAACACGAATCATGTATGTTGTGTAATAGCCAATAGGCGAACAAGAGTAACGCGCGGTTGTCAATTCTAACAGCTCCCTGTAGGAGGCTAACCCCCGAGCGAGGCTACCAACGACTTCCAATGCTAAGAGTGGCGTAAATAAGTAGTTTTATTATGTTTTCGTAATTTTTGATGAGTTAAAGGATAGTTTGTAAAAATTTAAACATCTTCAACTAATATAAACATTATGTCAAACGGTACTGACACATATATATATTTTTATACATTTTTTCTGTAACGGTAATAATGACTTCCCCTGTAATAATAGTAATAACCCAATAAAAAAAACAAATATTAATTTTTAACTGAAGAGTTTGCAATTCAAGGGTAAATATTTTACTCGGAAAAACATTATTTTCATTGAGAAACTTTTGTTGATTTGTTTACAAAGAAAGAAACCAACTACCCATGTACTTTTTTTCCAATTGCTTCTTAAATTATGCTTTTTACAATTATTGTGATGCAAAATTGCAATATTTATGACTTTCCTAGGGTTTTAAATATGGGCGTCATCACCAGTTCATTATTGGGGGGGGGGACATATGCCGGGGGTCTGGGGGTATGGACATTTTTTTAAATTAAACTTCTCAAAACATCGTTTTTATGCAATTTATTTATGCGTTTGTAACAGAAATGTAATATTAAAAACCCTAGTAAAGACAAAGCCCGATGTTTACCTTTTAAGGTTTTAAGTAAATCATTCGTTTTTAGCAAAAATATTTTTACATCTCAAATATTGGGGGGGACGCGTCCCCCCCCGTCCCCCCTGGCGTTGACGCCCATGGTTTTAAATGAACTGCAGAAGAATAACTGTGGCAAGAGTTGTCACGGAGGGGGCGAGTTGGCAAACCGGCATGGTCCCTATTGGTTTCTTCAAGGTCAGGCTATCTACTGGCTCCTCCCTCAACTGACTTTGTATAGAGACATATTATATTATAACACTTGAGACATTGACAACAAAACTGTTTAATATAGCAGCTATTTTGACTTTCAAATCGATTATCTGAATACAGTTCTATGTCAACACACTATTGTCTCCACAGCAAATTGCATGATCCTATCTTAATTTCGTGGCTGGAAGCATGCTTACATATTATAGATGCCGATTTGTTCAAAATCACTTTATCGGTTAGGCCCCATTAGGCCATGAACTTAAAGTCCAGTCTAAAAATAGAGCTCATTTTTTTTTCTTACTAATTAATCCTTATAATTCATAAGCTCAGGAAGTAAAAAGAAGAAGAAGATGTACAGGTCTTTTGGTTCACCCTTACATTCCTTTATAGGAAATTTGACTACATTTGTAGTAGTGTATCATACATGTTTTTATTAGGCTAATTAAATAATTATTTTCTTGTCATCATTCTAACCAAAAGAACCTGAAGTAATTTTATCTACATACTTCGTAAACCCAAAAGGAAGAATTCAGCTGGATAATGTCTAAAACATTTTTAAAATGTCATATATTTAAAAAGTCTAATAAATTGACTTGCTTTTGCTCCCAGCGGATTAATCATTTTAACCTAGATATGGTACCTATTAACCTATATTTCAAAGTTGGTGAAATATAAATAGTTGTACACAATAATCTGCACAGCCTTTTTGTTGCCCAGATAATTTACAATTCCTTTGTGTAGATCTTAACCCAACAAAAAGAATATTTCTCTCAACTCTATATCTATAGGGTGTCACAAATGGAGTGTCCTAAAAATAGATTACAAACCAGAAAACCAGACTTCTATAAGGGTCATACCAAGTGCAAGGATAAAATAAAGCAAAAACTTTCCTGTTACTTATGTTTAAATAGTTGTCTATACCTGTGAATTATCAGTAGCCCGATGATGCCGCAAGACGAAACAATTGCAGCTCATTTATATTATTAAAATATTTGAAACTTTAAGCTTTTGCTTTATTTTATCCTTGAATATGGAGTTTCAACAAGAAATATCTGCTATTACATTAAAGTTCATACCAAGTGGTTGAAAGTCATCACACCTGACTCTTGAATATGGGTAATGCCCAACACCCCCCCCCCTTATCGTTACTTTCTATCTGTCCATGGGTTCACATACAAAAAAAAAACCATTGTGACTGATGTGTATGGTGTGAAAAACCAAACTTACATCACCCAATTACAAACATAATTTTCATTAAACATGAAACTTCCTAAACTTCTGTATATATGACGAATATAGCTACAAATGTTCAATGAGCCTAATAATTAGTTTCATTTTTTATTGGTAAAAAGTGCATACCTACCCTAACCAAAGACAAATCATAATTTCAAAATAGAGGACAAAAAAAAGACAAGAGGAATACAAATTATATACAGATAGGTTTTCCACTCTCTCTTTAATAATTAAATTTATTAAAATGGTATACAAATAAATATTGAACTCAACTAAAGAGAAATTAAATATGATCAAGTTAATTTTAGGAAAAAATGTAGCCTATTGTTATGATTTGGATGCAATGTGGCTTAAAATAAAAACAATTGAAACTTTCAAATATCGAGTCAAAACTGATTGCCTAGGCCTGTTTACTATTGCAAGTTTTTTTTCCAACAGGGTTATCGTCTACAGTGAAGAAAATAGTATGTAACTAAATTTTGGAAAATATTTTATAATCAGATTTCATAGAATTAAGCCAAATGACCACTAAGATGTTATTTGTAATTGATATTCTCGGATATATATCTCGCATCAAATGAGACAAATGGGAATCAACACTCCGAAGATGTTGTATCGGTATGGATTGAAATCTAGGTTGATCAATATCTGTGCGAAAAACTTCAGAGATGTCAAAAAAAGTATTGCACACCATATTGGATGTCTTTTGGCTTCAATTATATGGACACGGCCAATGTGGAGGGAAGTTTTACTTGGTTTGAACCCTCAGAGCACAAGAATGGTTTTCATTTTGATTTTCTTTTATAAGATCGTCAATAGGTTTATTAATTGCTCAGACCTCAGTTATGTGGGAAAAATATTTTCCAAGAATAATAGACTTAATTACTTCAATGTGTGAAGAGATTGATTTGTTCACCATACTGAGCAATAAAACCGTTTTAAAAACATTCTTGAGATTAATGGTCGACATGTTATTGGTGATTGATTCGTAAATGTTGTAAGTCAAAATGTGTTGTTTGCAATGTATATATGTTTTGTTTTTCTCCTTGAGATTGTTTTCTTGTTTCCAATATTATTTTTTAGGTTCATGCATTATTATTATTGATTGTTTAAAAATAAATGTATTTACTAACACACTAGGCCATAGATTTTTTTGTAAAATGGATTGTCCATTGATATGTGCAAAGACAATATAAGTCTAACATTGATCTAAAAAACTAATTTAAAATCTGTTCCTGACAAAAAACTACCTAGACTATTGAGCAGAATTTCTCAACTTTTATAAGCTAACAAACCTCTGCATTATGTCTCCGCCTATACATAATAATAAAATCTTTAGCATGAAATGCTGTTATTTCAATACATTTCAAAGACTTCTATCTCAAAGAACAGGGCCGGATTTAGCATTTTGGCGCCCCTAGGCCCAATATTTTTTTCCGCCCCCTAGTCTGGTTAAAGTTACTTCCCCAAAAACCTTTATTAAAAAATTATATCAGGCCTATATGTTAATTGCTTAAACACCACTCCACGATGCAATTTTACCATTGCAAGTTTTATGAGTAATTTACTTAGTTCTGGCTTAACAAAATGCCGTCTTAAAATACTTTTAGTAATTTTATGTAACTTTAACATAAAATATGATAAGTTATGGCTATTTATTTTTATTTTTAGATATTAAATTCCTCCCCCTCTCGGCCGTGCGCCCCCTGGGAGCTTGAGCCCATAGGTCCAGGCCTACCGGGCCCATTAAGTTAGGCCTAAAGTTAAAAAAATTGGTAATACCTACAAAATTACTAAAATGCTTAATAGTGACCCTCGAGCTTAATGTTCATTTTTATATTTATTTAATTATTGTACTCTAACGTTTTCAGATATCCATTTACATATTTCTGAAAATGTAAACTGAATACAACATGGTTTAACAAAAAGTGTATAGAGTAGTCTATTTTCTTCTACAAACGCTTTTGCGATACTGGATACTGTAGGCTAATGTTTAGAGTAAATAGAATATAAACATATATTACAGTTAAACGCTTTGTCTTTCTTTTTAGTTATTAGTTTTTGAGATACCTTTTTATATGTTTAAATTCCAGTATTAAAACTACTAATTTCAATAGGAATTTTTTCATAGTATGTAATATCATATTGTAAATACAATTTAAAATTCACAGAAGGCTATTAGTTCCTTTTTTCCTGGGCTATGAAACTCCCTAACCCTCCCAACAAATCATGACCACCCACAAGTTGAGAAATCCCTGTTTGAAAAAATATTATTAAAAGAAACAAACACACTTAAAACTATCCAACACTGTCTGTTTATTTCCATTGAACACTTCAACAAACATTGTTAAATATAAAATGAACATTGTATTAACTTACATAAAATATTATTGTTTTTTAAGATGGCTACTGCTTCAAAAAATATGTGTGTGATTCAATATCTTATAGATGATCTTCACATGTTACTTTAAATAAACATCAATGACCTCAACCTTTGATTTCAAGACAACAAAGTGTGTATTTTTTTAAACTAAACAACCATCAATGATTACAAATATCTATTTATAACTTCACAAACAGTCTAGCATTATCTGTAAGAGAGTAATAAATCAATTCAACCTAACCTTCAAATGTATTAAAGTATAAAACATCATCTTTAATGTCTTTTATAACTATAATCTAAAACTGCTTTGACTTAACTTGGAAAATCAATTTTCGTAATCTATTGACATGTCTATTCAATAAAACCAGTCCTACATGTCCTAAATAGGTCAACATTTCATAACACAATCAAAATGATGATTTGAAATGTGCTGTTTTGACTTGTTATGCTTTTAAGAAGCCTAGACAAACATTTGTTGTATTAAGTTAGTCCAACCATTAGGCTACCTTGTTTGAAATTAATAAAAGTGAGGGTTAAGAATACAAACTGCTTAATATAGGCTAGTTTAATTTGCAACCAATAATCTTTTATCACCACTTTATCTAGATTGTAGACTTCATCATTTGAATAGAGTTATACTATACAGACTACCACATTCTAATTTATTTAAATAGGAAGAAATGATGGAATGTGAAACTCGAGTTGAACTCTAAAAGTAACAGCCCAACACATTTAATTGTAGGTTTTGTTTAGTAATATTTAGTAAGTTTAGTAAGTATCATTTCTTTTTGTAATATTTAGGAAATCATATCAGTTTTTGTGAGCTAATAAATTGTTGAATTGTAGAAGCAGCTCAGTCACATAATTTTTCATAGCCCTATTTATTTTAGTCAAAAAATCTTATTTGTATTGATGTCCACCCGACTATTTTTATTAAAAATTTAAAATCTAAAAAACTCGAGTAAGCCTCATTATTCCATATTAAAAATATGGCCTATATTATAACCTAGCACAAGCCCCATTTATATTAATCTTTCTTTTAGTTAAATAAATAGCTACCAAGAAAGATTGAACTTACTCAAGGCTTGCGTAACTTAATTTAAAAAATAGAAAAAGGGTGAAAATTCGCCATGAGACTTATGATTTTCTGATAAAAATAAATAATATTAGGCTATACAATGTTCAAAAATCATTTTCTATTGCTGAGGAGGTAGGAATATGGAAAAATGGTTAACCCCCTGAAGTTCTGTCTTGCCAGTAATCCCAATAGATTTAATAGCCTACCTATGAAAGTTTACTAAAATCTGAAATAGTACTTAGACCCAAATCTTCGAAAAGATTTTTAAGTCTACCTATTATTCGAAGGCTATGTTGGTGGATTAACATCCAAAGTTACCCTAGAACCTAAACTAACCATATCTAATTGAATTAGCCTAAATCGTTATGTTCATTTTTCAAGAAGGTGGATGACAATTTTTGAACACCTAGAAGTAATAGGCTACCATAATAAGTTACTTATAAAAAAATCTAAAACTTTTTTTTTTATCCTAGACCCCAAGATGTAAGGCAACAAAAGGACAAGTAAATTAAAATTGTATAATATTAGTGCCATAATTAATATCAGCTGTGAATTATTACAATACACAGCTATTATAACTGTCTATCAACAAATGATGTTGTGAGCAACTATTTATTGGAAAGTAATAACCATCTAACTTATAAAAGTAGTATTTAGATATTAATATATTTATAGTAGCCTGCTCAAATTTCTGGACAACTTTATAGCCTTCGCCTGGGTTTCACTATTCCATTTAGATGATTTAATCTATGTCGCCAAAGATAACTATCTAACTAGCAACTCTTAAAGAAAGGGTATTTTAGCAAAGCAAGGGTTAGGTTAAAGGTTCTGGATGCAACAAAATTAAAAATAATAAATGGGTTCGAAAACAGATCAGGTTTACCTTAATGGAATAACTGAATTGATCTGACTGCATCACAGATATGAACATTCCAGATATCAAGGACAAATATTGGTCATGTACAAAGAGGCTTAAAATTTTTAATTGAAACGATTTTATCGTCCGTACATAACATACTAAAAAATACAGAAGTTGCACTAACTAAACTTACTTCATAAAAATGTTAATATAAAAATTCCATCCTTAGCCTATTTCAAATTCCATCCTAAGGAACAATAGGGTTATGTTCCTATGTAACATAAGGAATGCAAGGAAGGTAAGCTTTCATCTATAAGCTACAAGCTAATGTAGAAAAACAAATTTTATATATAACAAATAAAAAACTGTTTTAAATTATATTCTGTGCAGTAAAATCTATATAGCTTAAGATTGGATTCCAGAGAAAATGAAATAAATATTAATGTTCGTAATCGTACAATCATAACTGAAGGTTTCTAGCATAAAATAAGTCTTGTATTCATTCCTACCCTTCTGTAATTAGAACCACATCCCTCTTCGAATAAACAAAATGAATTTTGACATTATTAGGCTATTTACAAACAAAACCCAACCTATATACAACATACAAATACAAATATCAAAGAAAATATTTCAGTCAATGGTTAATATAGTTTAGCAAAATAAAACAATTTGCACCATAATTAATTTTACTTCGAAAATGTTTTAGAACAAGCCTTAATACACTAGGCCCCTACAGTATTTTCCATAGACATATGCAAGGTTTTTTTCTAAATTGCAAGAGGCTACCCTATATTTAAAAGCTACTAGAATTCCCCATAATTGTCCCAATAAATAAGCATTGGTTACAGATAAACAGATAATGTGCACCAATTTCTCCACCGATTTTTTTTATAATAAAATGAATCAAGACTTAGAATTTCAAATGAGGTTACAAGAAGTCTCCTAACCCTATTTTGACTGGACTGTAGTATTATCCCGACCTACTTAAATTCTATAGTAAATGCAACTACAAAGTAATGTTAACCTGGAAAAAATAATTTATGAAAATAAACTTACGATGTTTTCTCTGACTGTATTATGAAAAATCTGTTCTCGGATATCAGCTTCATCTTCCATCTTCACCTAGGCTGGTGCCTCTTGCTCCAATTTATTACTAAACACTCTCCAAAAAAATGAAAACAAACAAACAAACTCATGTTGAAGAATTAAAAACTAACAGCACACATTGCAATTCTATTTATAATGTTTCAGTATTAGGCTAACCAAAATATATGAAACACAGTAGGCCTATAATTGCACACCATTGCTACAACCTAACAACTGACTGCATGAATTGAAATATTCTACTTTGTATTGTTTTTTATGCTTTCTACGCAGTGAAATAATTTACTAGTGAAGGAAGGCCACAAACTAGTAACAATTTACGTCTTAGGTTATAACTAGAATTTAGGACACAACTACCACCGACCTTAAAAACTTTGATACTGACGTTTCTTTTCGTTTTATAGCTTACAACAGTAAATAGTAAACACGACGCCTCTTTGATCAACGTTGCCAACATTCAAATATTTTCTTACAGATGGTAGTTACAGGCTTACCACTACAATGGCAAATTTTCTAACAGCCAGAAATTCAACTTAATATAATATAATATTATACAATGTACACAGGAAAACATAACTATCAAATTAAGAACACAATTACAAGCTCAACACGCTACGAGACATTTATAAAGTTTAAGTTAAATCAGTACCAGTCTGGAGTAGGTGACAGTACAGATTGCGACCAAGGTTACCAGAAGTTATTACACCAATAGTAACCACACACGTAACCGTTATCTTTCTGATATTATTTAGTAGCGGGCTATTCAAAATAAGACAAAAGTAAAATCATAACTTCTCTTCATATTGATTCACTCTCTTTGTTTTAAAATAGGCACAATCTGGATTGTTATTGAAGTCTAATAATAACAATTAGGTTATAATCGAAATTTAAATGAAATTGAATAATCTGAAACCTTTGAATTTGAAACTGAATACCTGAATGTATGTTTCAAAGAATTTATTGTTTATCTGATATAATGGTGGGAAAGAACTGAGTTTCTTTATATTTAAACTGGATATATTTTCTATATCTGTCTCTGTGTCATGATTACTTGATTAATAAAAATTACAATTAAACTTTTACATACTAAAAACAAACCTAGAAAACTAAGTAGACTGTAAAGTTTAAAAAAGTTGTTCAGTCACATGTTTCAAAAACCATTGCAAACAATCTTTTGTAAAATATTATTTTGAATGACCCATACTAATTTATAACATACCACATGTTAAAGAAAATCTTGATTTGTGACCAAATAACAAAAAATTTTAATGGACTTTGATGTTTAAAAAATTAACCCAACAATGTCCGCCAAGCACTGGGAAAATTTCCCGTTAACGTTCACGGGTTCACAGGAGATTTCAAATTTGATTTTGCTGAATATGACCCAACTAATTCTGCTAGCCATCAGTAAATTTCCCCTCAAGTCAAGCCCTCAGGTCTATTCCCGTAGACGATCACGGGAGATTTTAAATATGTGTTGGCTGAATATGTTCCAACAAAGTCCGCCAGGCGCTGAGGAAACTTCCCGTTGACATTCAGGACATATTCTACTGGTGAAAATAAATGAAAAAGTTCATAGGAACATATTATATGTACATCCTAAAATGGTTTCTTATCTATCTAACTGCCATTTTGTATTTTGAATATAAATATTCATCTTTTAAATGGTAAATGATACATAGTTAAAATTTTAGATGCTACTTGGTGTTTAAAGACCCAATTTGAGAAAAATTAACAACAGTTTTCCTTCCCTCATTTCAAAATGGTGGTCATTTAAAATGAATGATGTTGAATATTTAGAAAACCGTTAATTTTACCAAAAATGTACAAGAGACACAGAAATTTCCACTCATTGGTACTCATTGGTTTAAAAAAAATGTTTTCTATACATCAAGGATAATAGAGTTGTTGACAAAAAGGTGAAAACATAATTTGTTGGTAGTTGTCTACAATACCCAAGATTAGCCTAGAACGAAAATTGTCTTGAGTTTTTTATTTAATTATAAATAGATAATTTAATAAAATTTCTATAAAAACAATGGAAATTGTTGGCGATTCAGCAGTTTGAGCAAGCATTTTGTAATGCTTATGTCGTTGGTTTTCTTTATCTGATTCTGGTCGGTTTCTATGTGAAACTTGGAATACATTATAACATTCAAAATATAAATGGAAGGAAAAGTTAAAGATGGAAATGTAAACTGTACTTTTTACTAAATAGATCCCGAACTGCATACTTTTGTATTTAAAAAATTTCATTATAATCTTCTTTGATTACCCCATATTGCAAAAGACAATAAAATACCATATGCCATTCTCAGAACTGGTAAAGAACAATAATTTGATTTTAAAAAAGGTTTGCTGAGGCTGTCATTTTGAAAACAATAATCGGAACTGGGCATTCAGCCAATGTTTTGAAGATTATCATATTGAAATTAACTTAATTTTAGGTGTATAATCAAATAGTTAACTCAGTTATACATAACCATAAAAAGAAACTTATGGTTCACTTCATTAACCAAGCACTTTTTTATTCATGGGCGTCATCGCCAGGGGGACGCGTCCCCCCTCCCCCCAATATTTGAGATGTAAAAATATTTTACCAACCATGCTCATCGAAAACTATTCACAGCAGGACTCCAGTCCCAGCAACAGATGAAGACAAAGATAAAGATTCTAACATTGGCCTCTCTCCAAATCACCCCTGTATTTTACCAGACAGGTTCCCGGTTCAATTACTTTCAGGTCGAAAACTTACATTTCAGAAAAGTTGGTTCCAGTCGTTTCCTTGGCTTCATGTTGAAGGCCCTGAAGGAGTAAACTGTTATTATTGTTTGAAGTACACCAAGTCCTGTCCACAAATAACCCTAGCCACTTAGTGGACGAGACTTTAAAAATTGGAAAAAAGCTTTAGAGAAATTCAAAACACATGAAAAAAGTAGTGCACATTCTCAGGCGGTACTAAGCCATGCTCAGCTGCAAGCACCAATTGAAAGACAGTTGTCTAGCTTTAAAAGAGAACAACAAGAGTTAGCTCTTGATTCCCTTATGACAATTATCAGTAGCCTCAAATACCTTGTAAGACAAGGTTTAGCAATCAGGGGACACCATAATGAAGGCAATCTAATGAAACTGCTAAAATTACGTAGTGGTGATAAGCCAACCTTGAAGTCGTGGCTTCAAAAAAACTTTAATTACACACACCCTGCTATACAAAATGAAATTATTCAGATCATGGGTCACAAAATTGTAAACACCCTCATCCAGACGATCAAGTCATCAGAGCCTTTATTTTACTCTGTTATTTGTGATGGGGGCACAAGAGATATTTCTGGAGATGAACAGGAGAGTGTTTTCATAAGGTGGTGTGACGACAACCTTGATCCTCATGAGAGTTTTGTCGGTTTTTACAAAACTGCTAATACAAGTGGTACAGACTTAGCGGCACTGATATGTGACGTTTTACTAAGACTTCAGCTCCCTTTAGACTATCTTCGAGGCCAAACTTTTGACGAAGCAGGAAATATGAGTGGTATTCACAAAGGCACTCAATCAATAATCATTGAAAAACAACCTCTGGCAGAGTATATCCATTGTGGTGCACACTGTTGCAACTTAGTTATGAAAGCCAGCTGTGAAGCATCAAGGACAGTGAAGAATGCTAAGGATTGGGCTCATCAGTTAGGGGTACTTTTATCTACTGTCAAAGCAAAGAACAATTATGTGAATATTCTTGAAGCTGCTTTAGAGGGCCCTGTAGGTAACATAGCAAAAATAAAGCGGTTATGCCCTACAAGATGGATCTACAGGTGTTCAATAAATGAGATTTTAAACAAATATCCATTTATGCTTAAAACTTTAAACGAATTAACTGATCTGGGCCAAGTAGGAGCAAGTGGACTTTTGAGTGTGTTTGAAGATGGAAAAACTTACCTAGGCTTACTCATGGGAAAAGACATTGCTAAACTTCTAGAAATCTTAAACAGAAGTTTTCAAGCAGAGGACCGCAGCTGGACTCTACAAATCAGTAGAACATATAATCGAAGGTTTGCAAGAGCTAAGGTAACCTGAGAAGTTTTCAGAGCTGTACAATGAGTGCCAAAGCAAGATTGTCGAGCTTTAACTCAGAACAAATGTTCCAAAGAGGCTTTCTGAGGGTGAGGGAACGGAGCCACACACATTTGAATCCCCTGAGAGCTTGCATAGACAAGACTATTTTGATGTAATTTACGTAGCTGTCCAAGGACTTCAGAACCGTATACTAGACCAATCCGGGATGAAGAAACAAGTGTTGTTGGAAAATGTATTGTTACAGAAAGAAGGCTTTGATTCTGATGCTCTGCAACCATACTCGGAAATTGAGAGTGAATCACTAAAATTGGAACTGCCATTATTTAACATATGCCATAATGTAGAAAGCACTAAAGATGCAAAGGACACATTAGTAGCAATGCCTGGTGAAGTGAGGGAAACGTTGAGCACCTAGTAAGACTTTTGCTTGTGTCACCAGCTTCAAGTTGTGAGGCAGAACGAAGTTTCAGTGCTCTTCGGAAGCTCAAAAACTATCTCCATTCTACTATGACTCACCAGAGACTGAACCATGTAGCTGTGTTTTATGTCCACAAGTCCATTCTAGACAATTTAGACGATAAGAAAATTGCTAAAATATTTATACACAAAAATGACTCAAGAAAAGTAACATTTGGTACTATTTAGGTGACTTTAAAGTTATAATAATTAGATTTATAGTTTTAGTGTACTTCATTTGCTGACAAAATATTAAAATAATTGCATAAAAACGATGTTTTGAGAAGTTTAATTTTCCTGACCCCAGACCCCCGGTATATGCCCCCCCCCCCATAATGTACTAGTGATGATGCCCATGATTTATTTGTTAAAACACATAACTTCTGATAACCAATGGAAAGTAAGGGTTCCCAGTTTTGTATATTATTTTTGTGTTCCAAATTTCACTAATTTAAATTGCAAATGAAATACAATTGTAAAATCTAAATCTAAGATTGATTATGCCTGTACCAGTATACACATAAAAAAATATTTTTTAAATAATCATAAATTAATTATCTTACAATTCCAATTTTTGTAATGTTTTGGTCAAAGCTAACAAAATTTTTTCTGTTTTGACATGAATAAAAAACCAATACACAAATTAATTCGAAAAGTAGAAACCAGAACAATTATTTTTCAATTTACACTAAATTTCTGTGAAAACTTATCTGAAGAACTCGTTTTTGGTACTCCCCACGCATTCTGTTGGAATTCGCTAAAACTATTACCGCAACTACTGAACAAAATAGTTTTACCTAATACCAACAGAATGCGCGGAAAGTACCAAAAATGAATTTTTCAGGTAAGAATGAATATTTACAACAAATGGTTGAAAAACTAAAACACAAGTTCAAAGATGATTGTTCTGGTTTCCTACTTATCAAATTTGTGTCTCGGTTTCTTATTCATGTCAAAAGAGTAAAAATTTTGTTAGTTTTGACTAAATCATTAATAAAAATACGAATTGTAATATAATTTATTATATTCTTTTAAAAGATACTTTTGTTATGTGTATGGGCAAACACAACCTTGGATTTCAATTCTCTTTTGATAACTTTGAATAAGATTTGTGAATGACTAAATTTTGTTTTATTTCTCATGAAAGATTAAATCAATTTGTAAACGTGTGATAACAATTTAGAAGTGACAAAAATCATTTTCAGAAGAACTAATTTTATAAAATGTAAAGGACAACAGTAATAATAGGAGAGATAACATTAATTTGTTACTTTTTTCCGGAAATTGTTCAGTGTACAGGATTCATTTCTAATAAAAACTTAGACATTCCATGAAAGACAAAACAAATTTTTAAGCATGTGACTTCATGCAACTATCAAAAAAATATACAGAAGTTTAGTAAAACCTGTGGAAATAAATGGATACTGCCATTTTGTTGTGACCAACTGATTTAAAATAAATTAATTTTAGTTTGAGATTAGATTAGTAAAAATTAAATCAGGTGAAAATAATACCCGTATTTCTTCCTTAACATTTTGGGAAATTGTTTTGTAGGCTTCGTCATTTAAAATACAGTACAGCTATGACAGAAAAACGAATTTCCAAGAAAGTGACATCTTGTACTAAGATAAATATAAAAGAATTTAAGTAGTTTGTTTTTGGTGTAAGCTACTAAACCGATTTCGCTCCAGTTTACACATTCCTTCCAATGCTAACAAACATGCATGCTGCCAAATACTAGCTCAAAAGCAACATAGTCCCTCAACTTTAGTTTTTTATTTTAGTTCATTTTTGATGATTTGGTAAAAAAAAAAGAAATTATTACATTTTTATTTAACAAAATGTTAAATAAATTTGTTTTATGGTGCAAACAAATTTGTTAAACGGCCAGTGTGTTTGTGGCTGATTGTTTTCAGAAATTAATTAGGCCTACTCTTATCTCGCTCAAAATCCTACAGACTTTTAAAATACTACAATATACTTTTCAATGTGACGCCGAGTAATGGCTACCAAGCACCGCAACTTTATCTTTGTTATTCATTGATAATAGAATCTACAAATTGGAATTTCTACAATTTTTTTTTATCTAAATAATTTGGAAAGCCACATCATTGTGGAATAAATTTGTTTGTAAAATGATCTGTAGTGTTTTTATTTTAAGCTGATAAACCGATTTCACTCCAATTCACACATTACAAACATGTGTCGCTGCCAAGTAACAGCTCTTAAGCACCGTTGAATTTCAACTTTACTTACTACATTTTATTAGTCCAGTGAATACAAAACACTGTTTTTGAGATAGATTTTTCATCATGTCATCCTCTATTACATGTTTTTGGACATATTTAAATTAAATTTTGATTCATATTCCAACCACCTATTATATAAATAAGATTATTTTAGAGTTAAAATTTGAGAGAAAGTTTGAACAAAACAATTACATAAGAATAACAAGGAACGACGTTTCATTAGATATCTTTATGGATTCAAATCAAATTTATTTTAATTTGAATTTGTTATATCTAGAATAATTTATTACTCAATTCAGAAATTACCTTTTGAGCATTACCTTTAGAGTAATGTTATATCTGGTTGGGTAAGTACCATGATTGTCTTATCAACTTTAACTTATAACACACTAAATATATAAAAATATAGATTTGAATTCTACATATAATTGTACCAGCCCCACTTCTCTAAAAAAATGGTGTAAATAGCGAAGTTATAGTCAAAAATTATCAGGGGGGGGCTAATTTATAGTGAGTACGGGCTTGGCAATCCTGAGGTACCTAGCTGGGTCTACACCTTTTTTTATGTAGTCTTAGATTAAATCTCTTTATTTCATCTTTCCTATCAGGTCTCTCTTGACCAACTCTTATTGTTTTCCGACCCCTGACGCTACTAAACTATTCGAGGGCTAGGTGGTCTTTATTTTAAGTTTTTTTGTTCCTTTTTTACATAAGGTGATGATGACCGCCAGAGTTTTCGCCTTTAAACAACAAGATAAATCTAAACTTAAAAGATCATCTTTCATCAAGCACATTGTAGTACCAGAAAAAACAGTCAGTAGTTGCTTACACAAACAGTATCCTACAGACCCAATAGTTTGCTGAATACAATGAGCAAGGTCTTTGAGAAGATCCTGCTCAAATGTATCAACAAAGATACACAAACACACACACACACATACACACACACACATCTTGAGGCCGGAGCAATTCGGTTTCAGAACCAAACACTCCACAACACTTCAACTACTGAGAGTTGTTGAATACGCTGCCAGGGGTTTCAATGGTAATCAATCCACCGGGTCAGTCTTCCTGGACATTGAAAAGGCCTTTGATAGGGTTTGGCACAGTGATCTCATAGACAAACTTAGCCAATACAACTTTCCAGACGGGCTTATACACCTCATTAGGTCTTACCTAGCAGACCGCAAGTTCAGGGTTGATGTAGACCTAACAACATCCACACAGAGGACAATACAAGCTGGCGTGCCTCAAGGTTCACTCATCGGGCCCGTATTCTTCAATATCCACATCAACGACATTCCAACACTTGATAACACCAATGTGGCTATATATGCTGATGACAGCGCAATTTCCGCACAGTCATGGCAACCATGTATGATCAACAGTAGGTTACAAACTTCACTAAACAATATAAAGTCATGGCTTAGAGCCTGGAGAGTAAAGGTAAATGTGTCCAAGTGCCAGACGCTTTTGGTCTCTAAAAGAAACTCACACACCATTAATACGCCCTTACGCTTATTCAACGAAGACATACACTGGCATGGTCAAATCAAGTACCCCGGGGTCATCTTAGATAGGAAACTGACTTGGTCTGCCCACATATCCGACACAAATAAAAGAGCAATCATGACACTGTCACAACTATATCCATTGCTCAATAAAACAAGTTCTCTTGCATTGAGAACAGCCACCACAATCTATTTATCTGTACTTAGAAGCGTCATCACCTATGCATCGCCCGTCTGGGGACACACTGGGGACACACACATGCGCAGGCTACAGATATTCCAAAACAAGGTTTTGAGAATAATCACTAAAGCACCAATGTACACCAGAGTTAGGACCTTACATAAAGACTTAAATGTGCCGTTCATCAAACAACACATCAACGATTATCAGCTAATCTCTACAAGTGGGCCCATGCACACCCAACATCAACACTAATCTCTTCACTAGGTAGATATGACACAACATTTGACAAACCCAGACGGCCGATGTCCTTATTCCCATGACCGACCTTGATCTCTCATTTGGGCCTATAAAGCCATGCATAGCCTACTACATACCCAAATTTCACCTCTGTGCTTTCTAGCTCTGTTTCAGACCAAAGGGTGCACCGCAGCGGTATGAGCCAAGCTGTCGCCACCAGGACGCAATTGCATGCAGTCTAATCTTGCACGCTTATTTCAGTCTCGAGTAGGCAGCAGAAGAAGATGTAGCTTGTAGCTCCTGCAATAAATTCACTAACAAGGTATTTGTAAGGTAACTCCGGCGCCCATCCTTCACCTTGCACGCCACATCTACCAAACCTGGGCTTCTGCATGATCTGTCGCGAGGTTTTACCTGACTGGACTCTGTCAAGTCAGGTCTTTACATCACCCTTCGCGTTGATACATAACGTTCTGCTTTCTTCCACATTTACAATCTCGATACGCCCATGGAGGGAGCTTCTCAGCTTGGTACTTGGAAAACCTTTCCTGTTTCCTTGTCTCATTCGATAGGGGTCACTAACAGGAAGGAAGGTGGTTTGTAGTGAGTAAGAATCTCACGCTATTGGGAAGAGCGGATTTCTCCCTTTGTCTTTGAAGATTTTCCACCTATCATGCGAAATTTAAAAAAAAAACACAAACAGTATTCTTTGCGTGAAGTTAACTAGAACGAATCGAACTTATCCGGTAGAGAGAGTGGGGGGGGGGAGAGTTGGTTGTCGCAAAGTTTCAATAAATAATATAAATATTCAAAAAATTGTATCATCCGGCGGAAATCACCTGTCAACAGTTTATTGTCTGTTTTTTTCTTTTGAAATTTTAATATCTAATAATTGAGATAGACTGTTCACAATTTAAACTAATATTAGTTTGTAATTATTTACTAACTTTTTTAAATGGCGGCCATTTTAAAAAGTCACTATCCCCCCCCCAGAGAAAGATCCAGTTGGAGGAATAATAAATGTAAATTTGTTTACAAAATTTGCTAACTTCAGATGAAAATTGTGTTATCAAGATAGTATTTCTAAATGGACATTGACATTTCATATATTACGCAAAATTTAAAGTTTTTAACTATCGGTCAACGAAGTTCCGTCAACACAATGCCAATATTATTAAAAGGGAGGGTTACATTTTTGACAATATTTACTCTTTGTCATCGTAGAGAATTGGGGTCGTTACCATTACATGCAGAATTGAAATCTGCAAATTGTTAACTAATTTAATGTGTTGTAAGTTGTATAACACATAAGATGTGAACAAAAAATATTTAATATGACATCTATTTTAACATTTTAAATTCGATTTTAGAATTTCAATAGGGTTCTATATTAGCACCCAATACCAAATTTCATCTTCTTATCTTTTTGTGACCGTTATCTTGCGTAAATACACATGACAAAGGCAAAATGGGAAAAACAAACATGGTTCCTTGAATTTATCACTCTGTGTGAGGAGGAGGGGGTCTGTCCACATTCAACAACCACATGGTCGCCCACTCCGTTGTGTGGTTTCAATACTTCAGCTGGGACATTCATATCTGAATTTTTGTTGAATTTAATTTCAAATTGGTTTATCTGTTAATGTGTGTGTTTAATTAATATTAATTATAAAGACAAATGTTGTATAACTGTAATGACAGTTTCATTCAATGAAGCAAAGCGTATGATGTAAGGCAATCCCGAGGTATCCTACCTGGATCTACACTTTGTTTCATGTAGTCTTGGGGTAGATCTCTCTCTTTCATCTTTCCTCACAGGTTTCTATCAACCAACCCTTTGTCTTTTTCAACGCTATTAGAGTATTCGAGGGCTAAGGTGTTTTTATTTTATGCTCTTTTCTTCTATTTTTTATAATATGATGATGACAGAGGTATACTTTTAGGAAAAAAACTGTAATTCGAACAAAATACTATTAAGTCCCCTTCGGTTAACAGTTTCAAAATGGCAACCATGTAACACGTTTTTCTGCTATAATTAAAAAAGATTGATAATTTAGAAATGAACAAATGTAGGTTATTTGTCTTTTAAGTAAAATCTGATAAAAATCTTTAGAGCAGTTTTTGAGAAAAAAAAAGTTTTTGATATAAAAAACATGGTCAAAATATGTCTACATATAATTTTATTTCAGACTGACGTAATTTCAAAAACCCTTTTTTGGGTTAGAAAGTGCTCAAAACGGATTCCGTAAAAATTTCATATTGAGGTTATGATCAGTCGCATATAAAGTATTTACATGTGAATTTTTAAAACTAACATAAAAATCCACCAAATTTGTTTAAATTAAATATTTGGTCAGAAATAAATGTTCTTGGATTAGACATAGGCTATTTTTCATTTTAGCATGCAGACATTATTTAAAAAATTCATTACAATTGTTTCCTTTAGAATTTATAATTTTGAAATATAAATTCTTGTAAAATTAAATATTGAAAATCCAATATAATTTTTATTCAAAATCAGTAATTAATTAATAGTAACATTATTAATTATTATTGTTTCAACTATCAAATTTGATCTCTTTGCCCCCCCCCCCCCCTCTAATTGAATTTCCGCTACCCTTCATTTCCGCCCTCTTCATCCATTAGCAAGAAGGTCATCATTTGTAACAGTTCTGTGCAAATTTATTTTACTACTTTTTCAGTATTTTCTATCGATTACACAAATTACAAGTTTTAAAATTATTTTCTTGTAGCTTTGACAATCACTACGTCTAAAACAGCAGCTGATATTAAAATTGAATTCTAAAAGTGATATTTTTTAAAACGTATAAATTTGGAAAACTATTTTGTCAAGTTTGAATGCCAATTCCAATACATTTGTTATGCTTGCATACACTTGGTTGAGACTTGGTAACTTAAATATAAAATTATTTGATATCAGTACATTATGTTTTACTTTATTTGTATATTTTGTTATTTCTTTATTTGTTGTATTTAAAATATACCGTATGTGTAGGCTATTCCATAAGTACGACTTTATTAAAAAAAAAACTATAAAAAATAGGCCATTTTAAAACCCAGTTTTCGTTAAAAAATCAAATATTGGAAATTTATTAACTGCAAAAATATGCGATTTTAATATTTTAAGTAGGTGTAACATTGAATCGTTTAAACGTTAAAAATGAGTAGGAACTATTTTTCTTGCGCTTATAATCATATATAAGTTGGTTGTAATGAGGAATACTTGTCACTTTGAAGAGCAGAGTGAGGGTAGATTTACGAATATTCAAACTGAGTAGAAACTATTTTCTTGCGCTGATAAACGCAGTTGTGTTGTGTGGGTTCAGTGGGTTGTAGTGCTGCCATTGTAGCATTGTACATTGTACCATTTGTACCTTTGCCAGTTTGCCATAACAGTATTGTGTACAGTACTAGTATGTGTTGCCCTATGCCGGTGCGGTGGTTTATATATTACCAACATGTAGAGTAGAATACTGTTATGAATCTTTGTACAAAGCTCTTTCTAAAAAATGTTTTGGTGTTTTTATATGTGAGTATAAATACATTTTGCTTCCTTGACTTGTAGGGAGGTCTGGTTATAGCAGTAATTCTCACTTATTACACATCATTGATACTAAATGATATTATTATCTAGTTTGACAGTTCTTAAAACAGATATATTTTTGCTGAATAAAAAAAAATCAATAGATTTAACTTATAATTGATGATATAGTTGTCAAAATAACTTCAAAATGCCATAAAACAGTCATTTTAAATCGCTATTTTCGAACAGAAATAATGAATTGTGAAATACATGGAGGAAAAGTATCGAAATGATGGAAAAATCTATTTTGAAGAGGAATTGCTGAGATTTTGTACTAAAATCGCTTGAAAAACATCAATACATATTTACCGATTCTATTATTATTCTTACTTTAAAAAAAATTATAATTTAGGTAAATGTGCAGTTGATACCATTTTGCGATTTAATATAGAAATTTCATGAAATTGTGTTTTACATACCTCATTATTAAACAATTGGATCATCCTTAAGCTGGGAAGACTGTTTTTAAGTATCATAATCCATTATTTCTGTTAAAAATAAGCAATTTAATAGTTTGCATTTGATGTTCAGAATACACAATAATATCTATTTCGCTTTGTCATGGCAAGTGTTCTATTTAGTTGACTACTACAATATGTATAAGATGTGCCTATACCCCTCAATTTATACTTTGAGATATACTGCAGCACCAATAATATTTAATATTTTAGTTAATTAATTTTTGTGTATTGTGTAATAGTATTTGCTGTTTGTGAATGTCATCTGATGATGGTACCAGTACCGAAACATTTGTCATGACAAAGTGTAAAAACATCTCAAACAAAGACTGCAAAATGTAAGTAGAAACATTATAATATGTAAGCAAGTTGTAAAAAAAATGTAAAATATTCAAACCTTAATTTTTATATGCTATTCATTATTTGACAGCAAAAATTGAAAATTAAATGTATCAAATACACATACAAATAGGTTGTATTAAGTCTAGGTAATTACTTTGTATTGAAGTAATTACTGGTTTACGAACTAATTCATTAGTCTGTAAGAATAATTGAGCATGCGTAATACGTTTTTAAAGAGTTGTACTTTTAGGTGAAATAGGAATATTATGACCAAGGTAGCTGTAATTGGTAAGGAACTTTTGTTTAATAGTAAATAAATAAAGAGTAATTGATTAAAATGCAGTCGTCAACGGTCTCGTTTATTAATAGTTACATAATTTTGTCTAACTTTAACAGTTAAAAATTTGATTCTTTTCTATTTTTGATGTTGAAATTCCAAGGTTAAAATTGAATTTTCACAGAAAAATAGTTTAAAAAAAAATAACCCTAAAAGTGGCTGTTTTTAGAAATGAATGTGAGTTACGATACACAGTGGCTGAACAGAAACTACCACCTTATCTTTTTTATTTATTTAAGATGAATGAATTCTGTTTGCAGCAATATCTTTAGGTGAAAAATGTTTAGGACAACTTAAAAAAGCAAAGGGGATTATTATCATGGGGAGGTGGGGGTTACACTAAAATTTGAAAAGGCATGTATAGGCTTGTGATACTCATTTTCAATGTCTCTTTGAGACAAGAAAATTAAATTGACCACCCAAAACAAAATGGTAGCCAAAAGAGTTATTTTATTAAGGAGTTAGTGTTCACATGTGAAACATTTTTGAACAAAGTACTACTGCATGGAGGTACAGAAAGGTAAATTTGAACATTTTTTTTTGAGGTAAGGGGATGGTATCATACCAAGCTAGCTTTGTATGTAAAATAATACTTTTAGCTGCTATTTTTTGGAGGAGGAAAGGGTCAGTATGGATTTTTGTCATTTTTATTGTCTCAGAGATATAGGTTTAAAATAAGGTATCACAAACCTACGTGTGGCATTTGAAATTTTTCAGCAACCTCCAATAATAGTTAATAAACCTAATCTGCTTTTTATTGGTTGCCCTTTTCACCTAAAAAGATTGGCGCAAACAGAATTCAAATATTTAAAAAAGTAAGAAGAGGCAGGTGTTTCTTTTCAGCAAACCCTTATATGAACTTATAGGCCTAAATTCATATTGCAATATGCACATAACTTATTTATATGTGTATTTGGTACTTGTTAATTTTTAATTTTAACTGTGAAGATTATTAATTCATGAATATCTGGTTTTTAGTTTCAGGATACACCACCAGTATTCGTCAAACTGACAAAGATAGAGAAAAACTATTTAACTCTTCTTCAAACAAGAGTGTTTGGACACAAATTTTCAACAATATTATCGATCAGGTGACATCTGGTAAGAAAACAGGTGATTTTTGTTTTTTTTTTACAAAAATTATCTTATTTTATTAAATCTGGGCTTGGCTTGTAGTCAGGTTGCAAATGGCAAAAGGTTGTGACCATATTGGACACTGTGCTTGTTACTTAGCTGGGAGTGAAGATTACTTCCAATGTAGAACATACATCATGGAAATGCCGATTTACAAAATTATGAATTGCCCACTGCTTCTAATCTTTGGTGTATTTTTCTCCGAAAATATACCTGTACTGAGTGCGTAGTACAGTACAGAACTGGGAGACAATTTTTTCTGTAATGGGAGGAATTTATAGTCAGTTTACATGAATATTTTCAAATTGTTATATTTTTAGTGTATTTGTTAACCTAGCTTTTTGCCTATTTCCACTTTTTACATGAGAATTGAAAATTTTATAAATGGAATAATTTTTTTATTGACATTTATTCACAATTAGATTAAAGAACTTTTGTATACCTTGAAGAAAAAAAATTGTTGTATGTAGGCGTAGGCTATTTATGGCATTTTGCTTCGGTTATTGCACGATTTTTTGATTCCTGACATACTAACTCCAACGTTTTTGTCGTTAGACACATAAATTCTATGCACCTTTCTGGGAAAAATTATATATAACAAGTTGTGTTTTCCATAATATTACCATTTTTGGTGAAATTTTCAAATTAGGCCTATTTTTTACTTTTTACTTAAAAATTTATAAATTTATTTTGTTTTCACCAACATTTATTCACAACTATATTACAATAAAACATTTGTATATCTTGGAAAAATTAAAAATAAAGTTGTATGGTATAGGCTATATAGGCTTTTCTGTGGCATTTTCACTTAATTTTTTGTACATTTTTTTTATTCCTAACAGTCTTATTCCAAAACCTTTACATTTAACTTTTTTTTTTCATTACACAGATAAATTCTAAACACCTTTCTGAAAAAAAAGTTTACGAATTAAAAAAAAAAACTAATAAAAAAAGGAGCAAAATGCCCTAGCTTTATACTAGGGGATTAGAAGTTTAACCCCTTAAGTGTTTTATTTTTTTTGCCTAAATCAACCCAAAAATGCCTATTTTTTTTATTTGATTATTTTAATGTTTGTTAACTTGGAAGTTAAAAAAAAGGCATTAAAAGAAAATATAAGCAACATCAAAAGTATAAATGTCATGTTTAATATAATTTAAAAATTTTCTGCAAATACATTAAAAACACATTTACCTAACAATTAAAAAAAAGTAAAATGTAATAAAACCATTGTTAAAAATACAAGTACACACAATGATGATTGTTTACAGTTTCTTACTAATGTTTAGTAATTTTTTTGGGTGTGATATATTTTAAAACATGGGGCAGCACACAGCCCAACATCACATTCGCTGCACTGGTATCGCCACTCCTTGCGGACATATCGCGACTCCTTGTAAATATAATGTTCACGGCGGATCCAAAGAGAACAAAAATAAAGCGGTAGTTTTATAAGTTATGCTCTAGAGAGCATGCCAACACTATCTAGCGGCAATACTAGCAACTACAACGTAATATTTCGACAGAGAACGAAATAGAATAGGGCAAGTTAAGAGCGTCGGCTTCAGCCGACAGCGGCACTTTTTATCGATATTTGTAACGTCGGCTTAAACCGACATAAACACTTAAGGGGTTAAGAAAACTGTTTGAGTTGATAGTTATTTGATAAATAAATAGTATGTGATACAAATATTTATTTACCAGTGACTTATTACTCCTAATAAAGATATTACAAGCAGAATTTTATACTCTGAATGTTTTTTGAAACACTCCATACTTTTTGTGTATAATGAATTAATTTCCTTGTGAGAAAGTTTTTGGAATGTTACTGTTAGGAATTAGGATAGTTTTAGTTAGGAATGTAGTCTAAGTTCTTTTTAAGAAGCCAATATGACAACAATTTTATTGTGACAGACCTGGAAAAATGATGAAATTGCTTACCTTGCAAGCAAGGCAGACGTCATTGATGCTACAAACATATATAAACCCTTGGGTGGGAGAAAACGCGGTCAGTGGGCCAAGATTGATCAAGGAAGGTGCTGCAGGAATTTTTGAAGATAACCAGATGGACTTGGCGAGAAGAGCTTCCTGGGAGTATAATTCTTGAAGATTGCCAGACGGAGTTGACGTGCACGAGCTACCAAGGAGTATTGTGACTTCGGATGACCATCCATGAGTGGCAAGCAGGGTGAGCAAACTTCATGTATAAACCTTGTAATTATTTCAGAGACAAGTTATTATAAAATATAACGTAGAATCAGATCTGTGAGTCACAACAGTTAGAGTAATTCTAGATTAATAGTAGTAATAAGGATATTGTAGTATTGTAATAAGATAGGAGATAGTCATTCTTTAACAATAATTGTTAATAAAGATTAATTGAGTACTGAACCACTGATTTGAGTAGGTTGAAAATAAAGAACACAGGCAGCAAAAGGAACTTCCTAACAAATCCAAATTTGTCAGAGGAATCATTCCTAATTTACTTTTGCGAGTTAATTATAGTGTATCAAAAATAATATTAAGACCAAGTTCCCTGTAAAAATCACTGAATTTCTTTATACTATATGTACAATATTATATTTATAGACAAAATTGCTGCTTACACATTACACAAAAGTCATTATTACTAGTAGTATGTTATTCTAACCTAAATTTTGTCTTTTTATTAAGACAGTCAGCTGTTAGTTTTTGTTATGTTGATCGCTATGGTAACACTATAAATATTAATGTTTGACATTTATTTTTCTCATTGTATTTTCAATAGAATTTTTCAAGCTTTTAACCCGTTGGCCTAGCCTTTTTCGGAAACTTTGCTTGACCCTAATCTAGCAATTAAAATGGCTGATTTTGTACATTATTAGAAAAATATAAATAACTTTTGATTCGTATTTGTGATTTTAGTTCTGTTTTCACCATTTTATTCTAAATTAAATTCTCTCTATAACAAACATAAGTTACGTACAGTAACGATTTTCTATAATTTTTATTTACGAAACACAGCACAATGTAAGTATTTATTAAAACAGTAAACAAAACAAGAGTTTATAACCTAATCAGAACAAAGAAGTCATCTGTTTATTTGATACGTTGCTTACAAGTGTTGCCAACATCAAGTAATCTAAATATTCTAAAAGTATAATAATGATATCGTATTATAAACTGAATAAATCTAGCTTATATCACACACATCGTAAGGTTTCACTGGGACTGAGCGTGAACACTGCTCATAAAAAAGTGCAATTTAATTACATTTTAACCGTAATTTTCGCAATAAAATGCAAAGGAACCATTCTCAGTGGACCCTGTTGTCATCTAACACATTTATTCGAAACTACGTCAAACCAGTCAAACCTACGCTTAATAAAGAACGTTGTTTTCCGGGACACGGAGAAGTTCCGTATGTCTATTAGTAGGCCGCTCGGGGACTATACGGAACAGTTCCGTATGTCTAGGCCAATGGGTTAAACTATTCAACTTATGGAAAATCATAATTTTTCCTTGACCCCACAGTGATGAAATTTTAGAATGAGTAATCGACAGTGCTTCTCTAGGTATTAACCGTTGCTTCACAATTTGTAAATGCTTCGGAAATTAAATATAGAGTTGTGGAAAGTTCATAAAAGATTTTTAATGTATAATCAAAATCTAGTACTTAAGATAGTATAAATAATTTGTTATAAAGGTTGACTTTTGTTATTAATTGTGTTCATATATTTTTTCAGAAAAGAACTATATTCATCTATAAACCAACGATATTTATATATAAACCAACTGTATTCATCTATAAACCAACTACCCCGTCTATAAACCAATTATATTATTCTACAAACCATCTCTACCCATCTTTAAAACCAATTCTTCACATCTCATCATCAGCATCGATTGCAGTCAGCATCTTTGTCTCCTAAATCAGGTGTGTTTGATTTCCACTATTTTTCTAGATATAGTGATGACTATGTTTTAAGAGAACATCAAATAACTGTGACAAACAAACTAATGCTCATCCAACAGATTAACAGAGAGGTAATAGTTTAGAATACTCAAGTCAGCTTTTTAACTGACACCAGTTACAATGTTTCCATCAAGAAACAATAACTAAACACATTTGAGTTGTGGATTGTATAATTTAGGTTAGCAATTTCAGAGTTCAATAAAAAAAATTTGTAGCACACTTTTGGGGATAGTATTATATCATTATGAAGTATATTTTGATTTACTCTAATCTAATTAAGAGTTTATTTTCGTAAAAATTGTTGCTGTCCATTTTTGGTTAAACTGTTGAGGGGTTTTTATTCTCACCCATATACATTAATTGAAGTTATGTGATAGTCCAGGGTTTTTTTATAGATAAGATCACTTTTAGGTCCTAATGTTGTACTTCAAAATTAGTTGTAGCTGGCATAAAAAACCACAAAATTACGATTTTATACAATTTGGCTCTAACAATATTAATCAAATTTTGATCAAGTTCAGTCTCGAAGAACTCGTACAAAATGTATTTTTCGTCAACTCTCTAAAAATCCTGATGAATTATTGGAAAAAATCAAAAATCTGTCAGGCTCTATCGATTTTGTTTAAATTGTTGTTGAAACGTAAAGATGACTGATACAAAACCGATGTGCAAAATCGCAAGTAAAAAGTATTAAACCGCTGTTATAAAGAGTTTGATTTTAATCAAATACAAGTTACTCTGAAGACAAGTTTAGGTCCTCAGTTAAACATATAAACAGACAATGCCCAAGGTCCATTTTCACTTATAAATTAACAACTACCGAACTGACGCTTTTGTTGACAATTAGTTTTTGTTCTTTTTTATTTAGTTTAGGGAATACGTGAGTGAGAAAGATTGTGCAATGTTTTTTCAACATTTATTTTGAGATCTCCAGATATGAGTGTTAATTGTCCTTTTCTACTTGTTTGGAATAAGCTGTCGGACAGTGAAACATTGATATTTGCTACTAAGTAAATTTGTTGACGATAATTGTAGATGTTACTCATAGGAACTTGTGTTAGTGGAAGCAAAACTCCCTTTAAAACGAGACAGAAATATTGAACATACAGTACCCTCAAACTAGGAGTGTGTCTGTGTAATGGGGGTGTCCTCCCTTCTACTTGCTTCCCTAACCTGACGATGGTACAACCCATTCCAAGAAAACTAGGTATACAAATTACTGTTTAGCTACATTTAATTCTTAAAGTTTAAGTACAAGTTAAGTCTTAAAAGTTTAATTTTGTAAACATTTTATTCTTATTTACTCCGATAAAAGAAACAAAAGTAGGGTAGGCGTTTACACAGAAGCATTTGAGGTCTATATTTTTTTATTGGGGTTGTACCGCTGAAAGCAAATGTAACTAAGGAAGTGTGGAGGCCCCTTTTTTCCTCTCCACCCCAGACACATTCCTACCTTGAGGATACTGTACCTCGCTTTGATTTTTTCTATTAACGTGTATACACTCAAGTTTTAAAATTCCATACAACTGCATAGAGAATTTTTTGACATTGTAATCAGAATTAAAAAGTATCGTTATACAATAGTGTCCATGTGAAGAAATTATTAGGATATGGGAAAAAACCAAACTATAGTTGTCAGCTAGAGCAATTTCGATTTTAAAACTTTTTTACTAAATTGTTTCTAAATTGGACAAAAAATGTATTGCGTAAATTTTAATACACAAATGTATTAATAAATAAAAATGTTTTATAATTGAGTAACAAAAACTTGTTACATTTCTATGTTTGACTTGACATTATGTTGTACTTTATCTTAACATCAAAACTTCTTCAGTCCTAATGTCCATCCAATCTCCATATTTCCTTTTCTTTCCTTGGCTACGAACATTCTTCCGTTCTTATGTTTCCTCTCAATTCCATATTGCTCTCGTTATTGTATATACATGACTAAATTTGTTTTTCCAGATTGGCACTACTGCTGATCATCTCATCTATGTCGCTCATTACCAACAATTTATAACTGATACTGAATGTATCTTATCGTGTAGGCCTAGTCACAGATTTAACAATAACTTTTTTATATAGTGTTCAAGGTTTTGATGGTTTGAAATGTTTGTATAAATAAATTATAGGACTTAGTTGTCTGAAGATATAACGTAAGAACTCTCCCATCTTCGTCCCATCCTATCTTGTACATTTCTTTAATAATTTGATCCTCATGTTCTTAGTTGCAGGCTGTTCTACATTCTTTTAAGGGTTTTTTTCTACAAATTTTGTGTGTAAATAATTTACATTGAAAATTATTTATATATATATTTTTTTTCAGTATGCAGTTGTTAAACATTTTCACTAAAACTGAAAAATATATTTATAAACAGATTTTCTTTATTATCAACTAATTTTGTTATTACAAAAAGTGTATTAGAGTTGAATGAAATTCACCTGCTATATTTTAAACATAAAACTATGAATGCCTCGTCTCGTGTTTATGATACAAATATAAATAACTACGCAGTTGGTTTTGCTTGATTACAAATCTTTTGCTCCAATTGAAACTCTGTTGTTGCTTTTTCTATATTATTGGTTTTATGTAATCTAGTTCCTTGATTTGGCTTAAATCAATATTCGAGTCTATATGGAAATCTATTGACATCTTGGCGTTGACAAGTTTGCTTGAAGTAACAGTCAGTTTTGAAGAAAATGTTGAAATATTTTATTACTTATAAATGAACAAATTATGATTTTTAAGTCATCTTATTGTTTAAAAGTTTTCTTTTCACACCACAAAATTAAAATTTTTTCCAATTCTTGTATCGTTTTGTTTTTTATACATCACTTATCCAGTATGGGGTAAGTTTGGTAATCGTCCAAAATTGTGACTTCTGTTTTTAACCGATCTTAATGTTTCAAGGTCTCAGGAAACCTACAAAAGTGATGTTTGTCCTTTGTAGTTTTTGTCTTTAATAAGCATAATAGCGGCTATAAATATTAAGATAGGAACATGCAATTTGATATAGAGGACTGAAATCAAATGAAAAATGTCAAAATGAAGGCCATTTGTAATTTTTTACATTTTTGGATCTCAAATTTATGTTAGTATTTGATTCAATATATGAAGTAAGTGATATACAACGTAAGAGACTTGCCGTCATATCTCGTAATGCAATCGTATAATAAGATCCCGTATTGACTGACGAACGAGTTTCCGAAATTGGTCAATGTTATAGAAATCGTGTGTAAATGAATTGTATGAATGAAATTTGTAAATAATTGAATAATAAATGTATAGTTTTAAGATATAATTGTAAACTTTTATAATAAATAAGTAACTAAATTGTAAAAAATAATAGTTTTCCCCTAAATTAAAAACATATTAAGTGATTGCAGTGTAGTAGTGCGGTGATCTAATCGTCAGGTTATCCCCAATTGGCCCAAAAGATCCAACAATCATATCATTTTTTAGTTAGACTGGTGCAGAATGCTTCTTGAAGTGTTATTAGCTCATCATCGTCCGACGATAGTGGTCGTGTTGACTCTCGTCACTACGGGACCTTCTCATTAGGCCGATCGCCTCCTACAATCTTCAAGAGCGATGCGTCGAATTAGCTATTCAACATTTTAATAGTTTTGAATTGAAGTAAAATAAAATCAGTGTACATCGTCCTGGTATAGATGTTTACATTCAACCGTATACGTTTTTAAGTTCTTTGAGATTATTGCTGAAAAGAAAGACTAAATTTGTTAATTTCATTAACAAAGGTTAAAAAAGACAAATTTTATATATCAGAACTTTATATTGCACGTTTCAAAAAAAGAGAACTATTAACTAACTAACGTATGAATAAGAGATTTGTAAATTACTCTGACTTTTGTGAACGATTTTAACTAACTTCATATGTATATTATGTATATATTTCAGCTGGATAATATTCATTATCATTATGTAATATTCGTTATTAAATGAAGTAGTAATCAATTTTGTGATTTGTTTGTGACTATAAGTACACTTTCCTAGAATTCACAATCCCGAATTGAAAAAGAAAGTATAACTGTCTTTGCTTAAAATCATAGAATGGCATCCAGTAAAATTTCCTAATGTTTAAACAATAAATTCAGTAAAATAAATCTAAATTTTTCTCTTTTAAATTCCCTGTTTTTATAAATTGTCACACATTTTAGTTTGATGTTCTCATCTCTTTTGTTATTAAACATATAACACACCAACTTAAATACAAATTTGCAGATTTCAAATCTGCATGTAATGGTACCAACTCCCACCTCTCTACTATGAAAACTAACGTAACCTAACCTAACCTAACCTAACCAACTCCCACCTCTCTACCATGAAAACTAGCGAAGTTATTGTCAAAACTGTAATTTTGAACCCTAATATGAGCACAGCGAGTGGAATACTCCCATGGGGAATACCCAGCTATTATTTGTAATGTGTACTGTACTTTTTTCCTTATTCTTGTAAAATACATTGACAGTGATGTAACTAGAGAAACCATGGTCGGCAAGTTTCATTAAATTTGTGGTTATGTTAAAAAATCAAAGTGTTTCATTTATTAAAATGGAATACCACTCAAGTCCTTAATAAACTGTGAGAAGTGTTAGTCGATGTTGAAAATATGCTACAGCGACACAAACAGTCGCTGTCTCCCAAAGAGTTTAAAGGCAAATTTAACTGGATATACAAAAAATGGAATATATATAAGGGTTTCTAATCTGTAAAACGTGTATATCACAAACGTAGATTAACATGCACATATTGTTTATATCAAAAATGGATAGTAATAGTCAACGAAATATGTTTATAATATAAAAAATAATTCCACAAGTATAGTTGATTCACATGTACAAGTGTACAGTGAGTCACCGGTTTGAAATGTGATATACGGTAGCTGAGATATATGGAATTGAAACAAAGTATATTCTATCTGAGTGTCTGTGACGGCCGGTATTAATCCTTTCTTTTGTGCCACTCTGTTAGTAAGAAAAGTAGTATATTTTTGCTCCACTAATTGCTATATCCAAGCAAAGTTTGTGTTTTTGTTCGTTTACATTTGTAAGAAAGTTTTTGAAATTGTTATTATTTTGTGTGTGTTTGTTGGGGACATGATGTTTGAACGCCTCCTCATGGTGTGCTATGGACTTAAATAGAATGTTCAACATAACCGTTGTTTCATATTTATATAGAAAAGAAAGTTCATATATGAGATTTAATTGTATCTATAAAGCTTCTCTTCTTCAGGGATATGGATGAAATAAAACCTGAACAAAGTGGGAGACAATAATTATTAGTGTGTGTGTGTGTGTGTATATATATATAGACTATTGTGGCGGGCGGCCGGTCCGGATTCCGAAAAATCCGGATTTACCGAAGCCGTGAGGCCAATACGAGAGTGATAAGACGCACATGCAATGTTACCGGCTCATGCCGATACCCATCGACACTTATTACACTCTGACACATTAACTAATGGTACTGTTACTGTAATGTACATAATACAGTACTGGACTGCAATTAAGTAAAACACAGGGTAGGGCGTGTCAATTACCTCAGCCGCGCGGAAATTTCCACTGCTCGTGCGTGAATCATTACAAAATACGTCATTCGTGCAATGCGGAAGATCGCGTGAAAATTGAAGGTGCTAAAGCGGCAAATTGTTATTAAAAATATTTTACCGTCCGGTCCGGATTTTCGTGATCCGAATTTATGAGAGTCTACTGTATATATATATATATTTTACCAGTCATAATATCCTGGAACCTATATTGTAAAATTATATATACTTTTTTATGTCTGGAATCACATCCTAAAAGTTTGACAGTCTGATTGTAAAACACCCCCGAATAGACATTCCTTGACATCAAATCATGAGTTTCATTTTACAGCCTTTATAACCTTTAACAAATCTATCTTTGTGAGCCTTCAATATACAGATTTTTTTATGTAAAATTGAAGAACATTTTATAGAAGCACAACCACAATAATTGTAACAAATTATTATTATACAGGGTGATCCAGAATTGCTTGGCAATATTTCAGGAACTGATTCCTCAATGTAAAAATAATACAAAGCCATCATATGAATAAACATATGTCCGAATATATTTTGGTTATTAGTTATGGCTAAGGAAATGTTTCATCCTGATTTCTGCTCCAAGAGTGATATGAACCCATGTTGTAATCAGTAGGAACCAAATTAAGCATAACATTTGGTGGTTTTATATGTTTTTTTGGTCTGAAAATTTAATAAAATATGTCCCAGAACTGTATCTCAAGTTATTTCCGAGAAAATTGATGTAGGTTTGGCGAAAATTAGCTAAATGGGTAGTAAAACGTGTGTAAAAAAATTTGTAGAGAATATCATTTTGAGTAAATTGATGTAAATAAAGACAATAGAAAACAAATGCAAGTTACAGAAATTTGATTTTTTTTTTAAACAAAAAGGAACAAATTTTATGGTTTTGTATGTCTATTTTGTTCTGTTTTAAATTGTATCGTGTTCCTGCCACATTTTGTTCGTAATAAAAGTTAAATTTCTATACCTATAAATTCTATTCTATTACCTTTACATCAGAATGAAATTCTCTACATGTTTTGATCAAACGTTTATGCACATATTAGTTATTAATCAAGTTATTTTTAAGCCAAATATTTAAAAAAAACTATGTTTTTTTATAGTAGTTTTCACAGAAATAACTTGAGATACATCTCTAGAAATATTTTTATTCAATTTGTCAGATCAAAAAATATATTAAACTACCTAATTTGGGTCCCAGAAATTAGAGTAAGGCTTGTGTGGAGCAGAATTCAGGATGAAATATTTCGTTAGATGTAACTTGAAAATGAAACATTTTCTGAGATTTGTTTATATAAAGGTTGTTTCTTATCAGTTATCCAAGTATAGCCATGCAATTTTGAATCACCCTGTATATAGTTAGGTTATACACAGTGTGTAATATTTACACTATTTTAAACAATTTTCTGTTCATATCTCGAGTATTATTCAACTAACACACTGAAATAAACATTAGCAGATTACAACTCTCCATGTAATGCCACCAACTTCATTTCTCTACAATGACAAATAGCAAAGTTATTTTGAAAAATGTAATTTTTAATCCTGATCTTCCAAGAAAAATACACGTGGCCCAGCCAAGGAGCCCACCAAACCAAAACTATAATAAGCATAAATTAGGATGTAATGGAAAGGGATTTTAAATAATAAAATATGAATTGGCACTTGCAATTTTGTTGAGCAGTGCAATATGACGTAGAAGGGGGGGGGAAGACGAGGAGTGGAGGGTTTTGAACCAGCGAGCCGAGCAGGAGTCTGTTCCGAGAGCCGCGAGAAGGAAGTCCATTTTCGGCCACGTGCTAGCTAAATTAAACGGTATGTTTTTCGGCCACTATTAAGGCTTTATCTTGCCATTATGTCTTTTTTTTTAATTATAATAATTCTGTAATCTTAATTCGGCAGTAAATAAAATATAACATTTAATTTCACTTGCATTGCGTGCGTTCATTAGCGTCCTAACACGACTCCTTGGCCCATCTTGACAAGATTCGGCTAAAGTGTACGTGGTCTCCAGCCAGCCGGAGCTTCCAGCTGGTCAAAAGAAGTGGAGACGGTCACATAGTTTCACAACCCGGCAGAATCGAGTTGCCAACAAGAGAGTAACCGGTGGTGAGTCATTTACATAATGTACAGCGGTGAGGCCTTCAGGACTAAGACATTAACACGAGTAAAGCTAGTGAAAAGTGTTTAATATATACACATTTACAAGGCTGGTTAGGGCTTAGCTGATATCACAAAAGTAGTAATATACACACTTATAAAGTTCAGAAAACCTGTGTAACAACTGTTTTAAACAAAATTACCCTACTTTATAAGACTTCTTGATCTACCAATACAATTTAACATTTCCTACAAGGCTCAATAAACTAAGTTTGGGTAATAGATTTAGAAGATCTGCTTGTATTACGTTATACGATGGAGCTGAGAGAGTAACCAACCACATGGTGCTCTTCAACTTGTTTCAAAATGTTTACACCAATATGTGATATGTACAACCACATCTGTTATGTACACGTCAGAATGTTTGTCATAGATATCACAGTACAGAAACATGCACTGCACTTCTGTTGAAATGTCATCCATCTTATTTACAGGTGACATGTCAGTGCTGTCACTAAATCGTTGAGATAATAATCGCTGAGACATGTCAGTGCTATCGTTGAGATAAACACACTTACAAAACCAAACTTGATATGTTTCTTTATCTATTTAAAACCAATCATTTAATTTGTTCAATTTGAAAAATATGAAGGTATCAGATAAATGGTTTTTTTTTATTAACCTCTATATACAGTAATGTTAGCAACCACATACCAATAAGTTTTTTTTGATAAGCATGATGGGGTTACGGCCTCGAAACATGTAAAAAGCAATCAACAACGAAGTCACAAGACGGACCTAAGGCAATAAGTTTTGATTGGAATTATTATTTTTTTTTTGTGGAGGTGAAAATCTTCAAAAAGACACCATTGCACGCAATGGTAGTGTGGGATTTTTACCCACTAAAAACACCCCCGGTTATCATAACCAGTCCACCAGACCGACAAACGATTACATTTTCTTACAAAGAGTCGCTGGTATGAGAGAATTAATAGCTAAATACTCTCCACTACATTAAGCCATTAGATCATGAGGCTTCTTTCTGCTAAGGCGACGGATGTCACCGCCCTACGTTTAGTACACTTAGCATGTCAGGATTTACATGCTTCCGCAATCGCATGTCATGTCCACATGCATACCTCTTCATCTCCTCCGTTACCAGGCCAATTCGCAGGTCACGATGGAGATCTTTATTTCTTACGTACCATGGCGCGTTGACCATTCCTCGCAGTACTTTGTTCTGAAATTTTTGAATCATCTGAGCATTTGTGTTCTTTGTACAGCCCCATAATTGAATGCCATACGTCCACACTGGCTTCAAAATTTGTTTATAAAGCAAGATTTTGTTTCCGATCGACAGTCCGGAGTTACGTCCGAGCAGCCAGTAAAGGTTTCGATACTTGATGTTCAGTTCCTCTTTTTTCTTTTTCACATGCTTTTTCCACTTGAGCTTTACATCCAGGGTCATACCCAAATATTTAGCAGTGTTAGCACAGGGTATGATTTTATTGTGAATGGTAATGTGGGCATTTAGTATCTTCTTGTATGTGAAATTTATATGTGTGGATTTGTCTTCATTGAGTTTTATGCGCCATAATTCTGTCCAGTTTACTACTTTGTTAAGAGCTTTTTGCAGCTTATTCCTGGCACAATCAATGTTGGTATCGACCGCGAGGATTGCTGTGTCATCCGCAAATGTTGCCATCATAGTTTCGCCATCATGTACTATGTCTCTGGTGTACAAAAGATAGAGTACAGGGCCGAGGACACTTCCCTGGGGAACTCCTGCTGCTATATCTTTCAAGTATTTTTGATTGGAAATGTTTCATTTTGTAGTTGAGCAATTGTATAGAAGTATTAGTTTGCTCATTTATTTCTTTTATGTAATATCATTTCTTTATCTCTCTTAGACTAATTTAAATAGATAAATAGGTAACAGACAAAAATGTAATGTCATCGACTAGGTTGGTACCTCTGTAACTTGGCATTTATTAGTTCAATATGCAGTGACATTAGCGATCGCCTAAATTAACTGACAACAAAAAGAAGCGGAGAGACAACAAAATTCTAGTTTATTCCAGATGACACAAATCTTACATTCACCCCTGATTTAAAGTAAAAAATTATGTAGACATTCAACAAACAGCTACTGGAGCTTTTAAAGGAGGTAAATTAAGTTTTACAACAAACAAACAAGTTGATGGGTGCCATCATAGAAGTTACCCAGCCCCATTATACAATGTATTAGTACATTAAGGGGTCTTATCCAATAGAGTAAGTTTTTACTCGGGGTTATTTCAACTTTGTAATTGTGTAAAACACTATTTTCTTGACTTTGGTTAGAGGCCCTAACGGATCTCATAACTATAAGAGTATAACATTTTCTTAGGTAGTCAGGGTTTGAAATTACATTTTTGACATTTCTGTTTTTGTTATATCATTACATGCAGTATTGAAATCTGTAAAATTTGGTAAGTTGAATAACATACGAGATGTGAAGGAAAAACTTTTTAAAATGACCGCCACTATGAAATTTTAGTTAAAATTTTCTGAATATCAATATAGTTCTATATGGGCGCACTATACTCCTCTATTCCAAATTTCATATTCTTATCTTAATTTCTGTGGTCACTATTGGGCTTAAATGTACAGACAACAATAATAACACAACAGTTGGATAGTATCACTTTTTGTTTTCCTGAGGCCTTGAAAAGTGAAAATGTGTCAGAAAATTTAGGTTGACATTTATTTTGATTATTCCTATACTTTCATAAACTGGGTGAATAAAATTAACATTGTCTACTGGGAAAACTTACAGCTTAAGATTCAAAATTGCACGAATTGATGAATTCATAAAACCTCCCAGTGGCGGCGATAGCGGGCCCGCGGTGCGAGGGGCCCGTGAGCCTTGGTCAGGATTTTTCGGGAAATTTTACCAGGATCCGACCCGCGACAGGCCCTGCCACACGGGGCCCCCAATCATAACAATATTTTTATGAGTATTGTCAAGAAATTACTAAAATAAGCTAAACTGACACTTGACCGATCGATAGAAATTCTCTACTAACATAGATCAAAAACATTGTCTGCAGTCATGCATCAACTGTCCTCGCGGCCTGTGTGAAGGCGCTAGAATAGGTGAAATACGAAATTCTATTAAGTGATGTCTACATCAGTAGTTAAAACTAATAAAACTTAGTATGTTGTGAGTCAGTAGTGGAATGTTTGCAGAAAGGTCTTTGCCTAGTTCCACCCACCCCCCGCCAACACTGCCGCGTCTGGCCCAAGTGCAAGCTTAGGTGGAAATACCCGTAATAATGGTTTTAAAGATTATTGGGAGAGGGGGGGGGCCGGTGAACAAACTTGCGGTGGGGCCCGCGGATTCTTATCGCCGCCACTGAAACCTCCTGCAAATACATATAAAGGAACAACTGGGTAAAATGAAGCATACAGTAGAGTATGAAGTTGAGCCATGGATTTTAACAGTTGTGGAAAATTCTATAAAGTTGTTAGACAAAATATTTCAAGGAACATAGAGGTTTTTTGTGCTTATTCTTTGGGGAACCCTGTGAAGATTCTGTACGGTGACCTCCTTTGTTGGTCTGAGAGCATTACAAGGTAGGAAGGGTGTGTGTACAAGATGGCCAGTGTTGTTGCAGCAGAATGTCTACGGGATGCTGTAACAATGTACCAGAAGGTTAGATTGGTGATCATCTCATGCCAAAGAGTAGAGTAGCAAATTCCAACAACTGCTTAGTCTTTAATGCGAACTCTAGGCGACCTCCAGTTATTAATGAGCCTTCATCTTCATGGTGCGTGCATCCAGCCTCAGGTAATGACGACCGCACGGTGTCTCTCATACACATAGCTAGCCAGTCTCCAGAAGGTGGGATCAGTCAGAATTCGTCCTAGAGTGCAATTAGGTTGGAGTCTTCTCCTCAGCTCATCTCTGACATCCGATTAATGTAGCTTTATCTGGGGGATATGGAGCTCTGCTATGTTTGATCGCATACTTCGCTGGCTGTTCATTGAAACACAATGGCAACCAAACCAACCTAGGGTAATTGAATGAAGATGACTCAAGGTATAAAATACATATGGTTGTGGAGGATGAAAACGCTTATCCAAATTTACTGGATCCACTCCTCAGTCTCAGATGCAGACAGATATACTGATCCAGGGCATCCTGTGATTGATAAGGTTGGAGATGTGGTCAAACATCTTTAGTTTAGAATGAATCTTCTAGACATAGTCTTTGATTGCAATAGGCTTAGGCTGTTTGTAGCACTATTATAAAAGTGTGTCTTTTTATATTAATTTTTTCATGTAAAACAAATTTTACCTAACCAAAACTACTTTACCCTCTTTACATAAATAACTATGTAAAAGTTACCTAACCTAACCAAAACTACTTTACCCTCTTTACATAAATAACTATGTAAAGGTTACCTAACCTAACCAAAACTACTTTACCCTCTTTACATAAATAACTATGTAAAGGTTACCTAACCTAACCAAAACTACTTTACCCTCTTTACATAAATAACTATGTAAAGGTTACCTAACCTAACCTAATATACTTTACCCTCTTTATATAAATAACTATTTAAAGGTTACCTAACCTAAACTACTTTACCCCCTTTACATATATAACTGTGTAAAGGTAACCTAACCTAACCTACTTTACCCTCTTTACATATTATATAACTATGTAAAGGTAACCTAACCTAACCTACTTTACCCTCTTTACATAAATAACTATATAAAGGTTACCTAACCTAACAACCTACTTTTTGCGCATATTCACTGGGGAGCCATTATGCAGGAAATGTGGTCTGCAAAAGGAAACTGCAGAACACCTGATCTTTGAATGTCACATTCTTGATCTGAAAACAACTGAGAGCTTTGGATAATTCCTCAGACAATCTTGTCAAAATTCCAAAGTTCATAGAGGTTATCGGTTTCCTGAGGATGTCTAAGGGTATATCATCCAATCTTACCTGGAAGTGCAATAAACCATTATGGCTGATGTGTTGGAGCATCAGACTGCTCAAAAGAAGAACACTGACCTAAAAACAATTTACTTTAACTTGATAACATACTATCACGTTTCTTACAATTTATTCATAATACATTGCCAAAATAGAAACTCTTCAAAAAGCTAAATTGCATTAGCATAAATTCACTTAACTAACCTACAATTAAAACATCTTGTTAACTTTAAAAAAAAAACAAATTAACCTAATTTGTATTCATGTTTTTTTTTTGTTTATTTTTATCAAACATATTTTAATTTTCGTTTTACCTCCATTAATTATACTTGGGTTAGAAAAGATATGCAAAATCATACAATTACAAATTTACACAAAAGTGATAACTGGACAATGTAAAGTGTACAAACTGAAACCATGAAGCAGATAGTGAGGTAGGATTAAGTATATATTAGGAACAGTCTAGTGGCAGAAGGTTACAACCATGGCACTTTCAAGACATTGCTACACGAGTGCTTATTTTTTATTTTACTGGATTTTTATTTTTTCGACAACATGTAAGTATCTGGTGAAATAATAGTTTGAATGTTATACTTTATGTATGTAGTTTTAGAAAGTTGTGGTTTAACAATCGATGGATAGTTTTTCGTAGAAATGTCTATTTGAAGTTCTTAGGACGGAAATTTGAAAAAAAAAAAAAATTTAACCCATGAGAAAAATAACATTTGTTGTCAGCACTAATGAGTAATTAAATTTTTATATGCAGACATATTTAGACTAAATCCTGAGACATTAAAAAAAAAAAAAAAAATTAGTTGATAAAAATCTGATGTAAGACCAAAACACATAATTTAATTTTTTTTCAAAAACAAGGCTTACAATTTTTATAAAATGTTTAAAACTCTGGTAACCGTAAACCATCAATGCTTGTTAACAAGTTAGTGGTAAAACTGAACCCAGATATTATTTTAGTTTCTGGTTTGCCCATAATAGTATGTTTTTAGGGTCCATAGGTTTTTACGTGATTTTTAACATTATGGACAGTGATAGTAATAATGATTTATAAGACACTCCTCCAAATATTATTCAAGATGCTGATTATGTCTAATCTCTTGCCAGAAAAAAAATCAAGAATACTTTTTTTTAAATCCTACTTTAAAATAATCAAAACATTAGAAGTTTGTACTGATAAATAGAACCTGTTTAATGAAGTTGTTTATCACAATATTTGTGGTGAGATTTTATTAAAATTGTAGCTGTAGGAAAAATCTTTTGTTTGTATTAGGTTTGGTTAGGTTTAGGGGTGAAAAGTGCCTTTTGTTGCTCTCGAAAAAGTTGCCAACGTTATTTTTACCTGAGCGACAAAATCGTGCTTTCCACCCTTAATCCACAAATAACGATTGGAGATTCAAAAGACATAAAAGTGTATAAAAAGATGATTCAGAATGATTGTTAACAACTCAAATGAGTAGATACAATTTTATAAAATTTAATATGTAGTGGGCATGTATGAGAAGTGGTACTTTAAACTTTAAATTTGGCCTAGCCCAACATATTTTTTTTTTTTTCTCAAATGAACATACATATTTGTTATCAGAATCATTTTTAGTTTTATTTGATACTCCAAAAAATAATAAATTACTCGATAGTTTTCCCCAAGACTTCTTTATTTTTTTTTATCGTTATATTTTTCCTTTATGTGGGACAATACAAAGTTTGAAATGTATAGGTCTGTGTAGATTGGTTGCAACGTACAGATTGACAGACACATGCATGCAATTTTAAAGGTCTTGTTTTTACCTATGGACCCTAAAAAACTTAACAAGTTGGCGGTGTTGTAGAAGTTTGTGGGAACAATATTGATTTACATACCAATTTTTTCTGGATAACGAACTTGTCTAATGGTTTATAAAACTAAGCCTACATATAAAATTCGAACAAAAATTGGGACCACTTGAACACTTCCTAGTTCACAATTAAAGAAAGTTTTTCTCTTATGGCAGCTATCAAAATTAAGAATGATCAAAAATGAATAAAAGTTCCAAAATAAACTCACATTTCAAATTTGATTTAAATCAGTCCATCACACATACAACAGACAGAGAATTTTCCCCAATCCACTTTTTTCAACTCAATGGAGACAACAACGTTTATTTTTAAACTGGTTATAGATTTTCCCCCATCTCATAACTTTCTCAATTCTATGTACATTGGCAAAAGTAAAAAAATATTTTGACTCTACCAATTTTGTTAAAATTTGCAAATGTGAACATCAGTTTAATACATCATTAATATGTATTAAAAAGAAAGTTTAATTTAAACCGTTACTCCTCAGGGGCTCATTTTAGTGACTCTGACTTTGGAAATCCTGAGTCTCTAACTTGATCTACATCTTTCTTCATGTAGTCTTAGATTAGTTCCCTTCTCTTTCATCTCTCCTATTAAGTCTCTCTTGACCAACTCTTGTTCTTTTTCCAATGATGCCATTCGAGTATTCAAAGGCTTGGAAGTCTTTATTTTATGTTTTTTCCTTTCTTTTTTTTACAAGGTGATGATGACCGAAAGGTTATTCACCTTTAAACAACAAGAAATAAATTTAAATCCTTAATTTTAATTATGACATCTAGGGGCAAAAAAAATACGACTGAACTAAAATGATTGCACAGATTTTTTTCTAATTTAAGAAATAAAAATTTATCTGCAACTCATGGTGATCAGCTGTTATACTGGAAATTGTTTGATATGTGACTTTAAACAATATGTTGATATTAAATAAAATTAAGGAGGTCTATGGTAAAAGGGCTGATACCATGAAACCATACTTTCAGTTAGCGATGTTGATACTCGAGTGAAATAGATACTCGCAATACTCGGCTTCGAATGATTTCAATACTCGTATTATTAGTTCGACATCGAGTATATGCGCAGAATGATTATGCGCATTATGTGTGTGTGTGTTATATTTCCCCTGTCTCGACACAAATTCAGTAATTAAACGTAAGTACAATTATTACCAACATTATAAATTTAGTTATTATTTAAAATAAGTTAATTTACTATATTTTTTATAAAGATGGTAACCTATAAATATTTATTTAAATATAAGTAATAATTAAATAATAATTTAATTTACTTTTTGTTAATGTGGAAATAAATGAATATTATTGTTATTTTAAATTGAACTTGTTACAGAATCTAAATCATTATAACTCAAAATTGTAATGTTTAATTAATGTGTAGTGAAAAATCAGCTTAGAAACTAATGTAACCAAAGTAGAAACACCGAGTATTTTGTTTGGAATTGACACAACACTAACGAATATCGTTGTCCGAGGATACTCGCACACCGAGGATACTTGCAGTACTCGCACATTACCTCCTCCTTGTTCCTAGTTACGAGGATTTTCTGCGAGTATTTTAATACGAAACCGAGGATTTTAATATTCGGACTCTTCCGAGGATTTTGATACTCGGAATCACCGAGTATTTTAATTCGAACTCACACATCACTACTTTCGGTAAACAGGCAAACAATAATTGACTTGATTGTACTTTTTTATGTATAAGAGGTATGGCTTCAAACCCTTTGTACAAAATAAAGTTCAGAATCTCAACTTTTATGTAAAAAAAAGTATACATACGCCCTTTTTTTCTAAGATGGCAGTCAGCCATGTTTTTTTACACCCTTTTTAAAAAGAAAAGCCCTTATTCCAAAGATTTACTGCGCCAAGTGTAACAAAACTATTTATAATATTGACATTAATGCTGTAAAACATTATGGGGACTACATAATACAGGGCTGTATACTTATTAAACCAATGTATAGAGTTTTTAAAAAATTATTACCGGCAGTGTTGTGCATCGTCATGGAAAAAGATTCATAAAATGAAAATGCATAGATATATAAAGATAAAATTTTGCACGGTTGCCAACGGAGACATGATAAACCGAAATAGACCATCTCCGGAAAAAGGGTGTATACCCAGATACACCCTTTTACCATATACCTCCTCAATTTATCAGTTAAGTGATACCTCATGTACAATTTTAATACAAGTGTTTGCATTTGAAAACGTTTCAATTTCACTATTTAACATACTCCAAACCTCTCATCGCAAATTTCAAATGCGTAAACATAATTTTTATCAATCAAACAGAAGACAAATTAAAGGAGATAAAAGTTATTTGATGATGATAGATGTACGGACATTTGTGATCTCGTGTAAAACTAGAACATAAATGAGAAAAACACCAACATAGCCTAGGCCCATATTGGAAACTAAAACTATATCTATAATGTAAGAAAAAAGAACTCAACCTTAAAAATAGGTCTGAGCAGTTAAAGCTAAGACTAAATGCAAATGTGATCACATAAAACAACAACATAGAGGTCTAGACTTATACAATTATTTTCTTCACTCTTTTAAATTGTAGTTTTACACTTTTACTTTTGAAACGTCATGTATTAATTTTCATATACACAAATGATGGTAAATGTCTGATTAAACCATATTAACAATTTAAAGTAAGTGATTTTTACTCTGTCAATGTCAAATTGTTAAAAAAAAACTTCAAAATATGTTCAACAAATCACAATATGTTCACATTTCACCCTTCTGAGTCTTAGTCGTCTCAGCAAGTGTTTTTCCTTTAGAAAATATCTTATCACTGTTATCATTTCACAGGTGCCAGTAGCAACAAGGTTGACAACATTATAGATGACATCCTAATAATGAAAACACCAGGAGTAAAGCCAGGAACACCAGAATATTTACAAGCCTTAGTGAACAGTGACAATGAAACAAAAACGCTTCAAAACACATACAATAAATTGGACAATATAACTCCGGAAGAGAATATTCCCATGAGTGAAAACTCTAGGTAAGCTTCAACCTGTCATTTAAAATATATTACTTTTTACTCTTTCATATAAAGGAAGAATCCACTATTTTTAGTCCACCATTTTGAAACAGTTAAATATTTTTAAACAAAATTTTCATCGAAAAGTTTCTTTTTACAAAACCTTTAAAATGAGGATCATACACCTTATTCTGACATTCAAAAGTTATTGTCAAAAATAAATTTAAATAAAAATAAAACTTTAAAAAAATGTTTCCCCTCGCCATTTTAAAACCATCAGAGATATTATTATAAAACTTTACATAAAAAAAAAAAAAAATAATAAATAATAATAATAATAATAATTGTATGTTTTTAAAGACCTTTAAACTGTTGTTCAACATGACATAGGTTGCTATTTAATAATTTTGATGTAGAGCTCTAATATTTGATGAATTTTAAAATTTTGAGAATGGGGGGGGGGAAGTGTCCTTACCTCATATTTTCTGCAATTGTATGTAAGCTAGTCTCTCACTCCACTTCCCTTATGCTTTGAAGGTTTCATTTTTTAATGAAATTGACAAAACTTTTATAATTCTACTTTTCTTCATATTAAACTAATTTTTTTCTGTGCACATTATTAATTATTTATGGATATTACCATTTATTTATGTATTCTTGCTATTTATTATATTTTAACTAAAATTTTATGTTTTACAAAAAAATTTGTTTTTGGAACGATTTTGGTGAAAAACCCAAACCGTTTCAGCGCGGACTAGTAACCGGCTGATAGATGAGAGGGGTAGAGGAGGGTCAAAAATGAAGAATAAATGCATTTGATTGAATTTGATTTGAAATTAAATCCTTTTTAAAAGTTTGTAACTCATTTAAAAATAAGGTAAAAAATACATCAAGGTTAAATATTATATTTAACGATGAACTATATCTTCCGGATACTATGTAGTTTAAATTAAATTACAAACAACAAATAAGTTAAATATTTTAAACTTGAAATTTCGTCAAGGTTTTTGTAGTTTAATGCTAAATTGTATGTATATATAGTCTATATTTCGAATCTAACAATTTTTCATAACAAGCGTGAAAGCTGATAAAAGCAACAATATGCTTTTGTATTGCAGATTTACCGACTTTCGGAGAATCGGCTTTGTAGACGAATGTTTTTAGTCATGCTAGTAGCAAGCCACCGCATGCCCAGATACGTGACAGTAACAGTAGATGCAGGGTCCAAAATGATTGTTGGTTCAATTGCAGCTTTACAATTTGAAACAAAATGGAGCATAACAAATTTAATACATAGATTAACTAATTTCTAATATAAAAAAACCTAGCTAATGTGACGTCCCTATTGCTTTTTAATAAATAATAGACAGGAAGTTAATTGACAGGGTAAAGGAAGTGAGTGACTCTGTCTTATGGGTACATTCTCAGATGTTCCCATATAGTTAGTATATATGTATCAGTCCTGAGGTAGCTTAGTTGGAACTACATATTTGTTCATCTAGTCTTGGGTTTGATCTCTTTCCTTTTAGGTCTTCTCTGGAGCAACTCTTATTCTCTTCCAACACTGGCACCATTAGAGTAGTCAAGGGCTATGATTCTCTATTTTAAGCTATCTTTTAAGGTGATAATGGTTCTCCATTAAAACGGAAGAAAATAAAAGCACTTTTACTATCAGTTTAAAAACAGTAACAGGATTGTTTTTAAATAATGCAAAAATTAGTTTTTTCATTGTCAATATTTTGAAATACTTCTGTAGAATGGTTAACTAATGGTAAATATTTAAGAGAAGAATTTGTGTTGCAAAACTACTGTAAGTATAAACCAACAAATTGTTTACACTGACTCTACTCATTTCCCCATTGTAAAATCTAAGTAATATAGGTTAGGTTAGATTAGCCTACCAACATGTCATAACTCATACTAGGTTAGGTTAGGTTAGGTGAGGTGAGGTTAGGTTAGGTTAGATTAGCCTACCAACATGTCATAACTCATGCTATGTAGGCTCTAATATACTGTATGTTTTTAATATAAATATTCATTGTTAAGAAACTGTTAAAGCATGATTATTGCATGTACAGGGCGTCATTGTCTGAGTTAGGACCTAACAGTTTCATCTCAGTAGGTCAACAGGACATCGCTGACCGGTGTGTCAAAGTACCTAAATGTGACGAGAAAGCAAAGTATCGTAGTATTAACGGATCCTGTAATAATCTGATATTTCCAATGTGGGGCATGGCAGGAACTGCATTAGTTCGTCTTGTCCGAGCTACGTATAATGATGGTAAGTAATGGTAATTTTAATAATAAGTTATACTTTTCAAAATATTTGTCAATAAATAGTATTTGAAATAAAACAAAATAAGTAAATACAAAACAAATCACAACTATGCAGAACCTCTCTCCTAATACAACGTACAGGCCATGAACTACTCAAGACCGTCAGAAAATTAGCACAGCAAAAAGTCGTTTTAAACCAGCATGATTCTTAATTCATTTCCAGTAATGAGTTAATTCTAAAGCCTACAATTTATTAAACAGTACGGTTTGGTATAAATAATAATAATTTTCTTCCTCGTATAGTATCTCTAGAATTGACATTTTAAATACAAACCTTCCTGTGAGATAATGAAGAAATCCAATGTTAATGTGCAATAACAATAAATTAAGTGTTGAAATAATAATTTTTCACCAAGTATATTTGCATTAAAAACAAATTCTCAAATTCTTGCTAAGTTTATTGAAACAAAAATCTTGAATATTTCATACCAAGCAACTCAACTCACATCCCTCAAAATTTCTACCTGCTTCCCTTTTCTGAATACAATATGGTTTGAATTTTCTTTGTGAAACCTTTAAGTACAAAGGAGGTTTCACCAAGTAGCAAAGGAAGGGAGAGAGTATCAGAAAATACATAAACTTAATGAAAATCTGTTGCAATAGATGTCAATATATAAAACAAAATTCTTTTCGTATTTATAAAAATTTTATAGTTACTGAGTTATGGCAAGGAAAAAGTATTTATTTTTTTCAACATTTTCATTACTTGTTTTAAATATCCGTTAAAAAATAAAAATTCTGATAATAATATATCCATATTCATGATAGTTTATGTATGCAACTACATAAAATATTCCATTGCTATCAAACACTAAGTTTTTGTGTGTATCTACATAATTTGTTTATCATAGAAATTTCATGTTGGTTATATCTGTTTAAAGTTTAACACAGTCTATTTTAAACTGAGGGGAATTTTTAACTTGATTTGGAGCTAATTATAGTCTCACTCTAAACTTTGCACTCTTTCTGTCTATAATATTCAAGTATTAGACTGAAGAATATTTTTAATTTTTTAAAAGGCAATGTGAATATTAACTAATTCAACACCTTTACAAAATTGTACACTAGTTTTTGAATTAAAACATAAACCCTTCTATTTGTACGATTATAGAGGTGTATTATTGAACATTAAAACACTCTGAAAACACACAAACAACACTGTATTTTACCACCATATAACTTATCTAATTATTCAAGTATATCTAACTTTTTTATATGTTTATCCAAGTACTTTAAACTTTTTTACGATGTACCATAAAGTTAAGAGTGTTTTCTACTGCAGGGTTAAAACAGAAGAATGGTGTGGCACTCCATATTCCAATCCTACAAAACCTTAATTCTGGTAACCTTACTTTAAATTTGTCTGCAGTAGAAACCTGTATGAAACGTTAGATTTTAAAGAAAATTCTTGTAAAATTTATGATAATGTTGTTTTCAACTACTTCAGCTTAAAATAGTATTTCCCTTCCTATTCACATATTTATATCATTCAGTAATATTGACAATTTTAAATATTTTGTTAGTGATAAAAAATTAGATTTAAGTTACATAAGTATAAATTATTCTAAGTCATAATATAGGCAGCAGAACATCGACAATAGTAGGGAAATAATGTAGCTAGGAAACAGCTGAGCTGGTAATCACTAAATGTAATGTGAAACATTAGCGGATATATAAACGGATATATAAATATATTAGCGGATCAGAGGCTGTCCGAGAGAAACGTGATCTTAACACATTCAGTGCGGTATAGATGATGTAAGGTTGACCCAGAATCTGAAAATTTTTATTCACTAAAAACATAGGTTATACATGTAGAAACAATGTTTGAGTGTTAAAAACAAAATATTCGGATGGTCCTTACCTGTAATTAGTGCTGATAAATTTTTGGAGTTCATGAACTCTACTCGCAGTTTTGGCTCGGCGCAATAGTAATAGTCGCCTGCCGCGACGCAACACGCACCACAATCCCACGTCACTGAACCGCACTATTCACTCAAACTATGTGTAGATTATAATATGTATTTAGTAATAAAAAGTAATTTAATAAAATATCACAATGAATAATAAATGTGTACGAAACGAGAAAACGACGCGAGCAAACTCAAAAACAACTAAGGGACCGAAACATCAACAGACCAATGAGTCACCAAAACAAAAGCAAATCTTCTTCAGAATCATCTAAAATAAGCAATTATTTCCTTCTAGAAACGTAAACATTCCTTCTAGATAAGAGACAGAGTGTTGGTAAACAATTTGACAGCGAGCGCCATGGAAACGCCTCCCCCCCCCGCATCATCGAGGGGCGGGAACCGGAAACTGACCATAGTGCGAGTATTGTAAGCGAATAGACAAACTTGAGACGATGTTTCATTCATTTATTTCCAGTGGCTGAGACACAGTATTCCTGTGAATACGACATTAGACTTTGGAGCTCATGAACTCCACACGATCGGCTGGCAAGGCCAGCTTGGAGTTCATGAGCTCTACCCGCACTGAATGTGTTAAGCATCGCCAGGAATTCTTACTGGACAAGAAAAGTAATCTGGAAGGGTGACGACAAATCTCTAGTGAGGTCAAACTGATATTGGAAGCAAGCTCTACTTACGGTAATTTGTTCTCTTTATTGAAATAAATTCCATAAAGTAGGACTGACTTAATTTGATTTTTATCTCAACCTTGCCATTACTCTGAGGTTAATAAAGTTGCACGTGTTTAGAAACATTATTAGAAATATTGTAAGTGTTTTCTGATTGTATTATATACATACATATAAAGATATATTCATATCTAATAAATTTAGACTCATAAGTACAATTAAACCACTGATCTTTAATCTAATGAACCTGTATCACGGCCTATTAAAGTAATCCTATATCATAACAGTTTATTTTCTACAAATGATATTTTAAATATATTTATGATTTAATTCTTGCCTATTACTCAATAATTTATCTTTACATTTTAATAAGTAAGATTGCATGGATCAGTTTCATACTAATGTTGTTCAACTTTTTTTTTATGGTAGGGGGTAAAATTGTACACATCAGCTACCACGGGCTGTGCACCCTCAAATACTCTTCATAATTTTACACATTTTTTACCAAATTAAAAAATGATTTCCTGGAAGAGACTTATATCTATGTTTCTGATCATTTAGTTTTTACTTAACTATGTCAATGTATCTAATTTATAAACAGTCTGTTTTAAATATATTTATGTTAAAAATGTTCATTTATTTATTAAAATGTAAGATTTAATACAGCCTATCAATTGTTAATGGATCATACCTAAGGGCAATAGAATGAATAACATAGTATGATTACATAGAAAACATGAAAAAACAAAATTTTGCACGATAAATACTTTGTAATAAGTTGATGTTTAAATTACTAAGTCATCATTTCAGTTGTTATATCTATAACAAACTTTCTCAGTAGTGAATATGAAAGCTTAGTCTTATTACAAATGTAGTGTTTTGTGGGAAATTGAAATTTTTTTCATTTGGCCATTGAAGTTTTTCTACAAGTGAGTGTTATTTTTTCAAGTGAACATTTTTCTAAATTATATGTTAATAATTTTCAACTTATATACAAAACACTCTTTTTTTAAATTGATCACTATGTACTCTAGGTGTAAATGAACCTCGCAGATCCGTTTCTGGACAACCTCTGCCGACTCCAGGTGAACTAAGACCACTCTTTCCAGATCGTAATATTCCTGACAGAGTGAATACACTTAATGTAATGGAGTGGGGACAGGTTGTATCACATGACACGAGTCACATTGTAAATCAGAATTCAGGTAATTTTTTTCAGTTCATTTCTTTGTCATAGCAGGTACAAAGATAAGCGAGTGGTTTGAAATATGTGTTCACCATGGGAAGGTTAGGTTAGGTCATAGCAGATACAAAGATAAACGAGTGGTTTGAAATATGTGTTCACCATGGGAAGAACCTTCCTAGCAAGGGTTCTAGCCTAAGTCAATCTTGTATCTTTTTCATTCAGTTATATCTCATTAATACTTTTTTTTTAATGATTTAGGAAGTGGGTTTTACCTTACTAGTGAGTAGACACCTCAGCCGAAAATACTTTTCATACTTCCATGTTCTAATACAGCCACCTTAGCTCTATATCCTTAACAAGACACAGAACTTGTTTGTTTAGATCATCTGCATTTCCTGGAGTAAGAGATGTGTCAAAAATAAATAAAGTGAAACCTTGATAACTCAAACCTTTGGCATTCCCCTTCAACCTTTGCCCCTAACCACAATCACTAGAAACTTTAAAATAAAACACAATTATCTGATTAATTGTTCTTTATTAATTATTTCCACTAAATGCCCTTTTTGATATGCCCTTTTCCACTAAATGATTAGTAGATATGTAAGTTTAGATTTAGTTTATAAGTAAGACCCTCCGATGATGATAACCATGTTATCGAAATGTACATAAAAGGGCATTTAGTGGAAATAATTAATAAAGAACAATTAATCAGATAATCGTGTTTTATTTTAAAGTTTCTAGTGATTGTGGTTAGGGACAAATTCGAATCATTATTGTGAATTTCACCACAGTGCTCTACAAGATTGTATCTTCCTTCTATAAGTCAAATTTAAAGAAAGAACCTCGATGAGACAATTTTGTTGGTTTTCTGAACGCATTGGTAAACCTCTATAACTCAAAAGTAGGCACTTGAAAACCTCTAGAAATTGAAATTTAAATAAATCACCTCTATAATTGGAAGTTTTGGCCAGGAGACCTTTGTAAATCGAAGTTCAGGGTAGCCAAAATGTACGAGATGATACATTTTCATGTTAAGGCATGAACTCTTCCACGTCCTTGCATTTTCCTGGATTTTGGCTTAGTACAACTCTTTTGTTCACCCTGTGTGTACGTATCTGCCCACTGTTCTAGTTTGCTTTTTATTAAAGTGATTGAGAAGTGGTTTTTGTTGCAGTAAATTAGTTAAATTACATAAAATAATGTTAACTATGTAGACTACTGCACTGTTCTTATATGTAAATAGGCCGATTTTCGATTAAAATAAAATTAAGAACTGTTTATTAAAACAAAATACTTGTACTTTGTTTTTTTTCTTTCACTTATACGTTATTGCAGTAATAAAAATGCAATTAAAACACACGGACAAAGTGAATAAAGATCAGTCAACTTAAGTCTTCTGTAACTCGAAATCAGTGATTTTTGCCCTCAGTATTATTATTATTATTATTATAACTATAAATAGAAATGGGGTTTTTCCCCTAGACACTTCAGCCTATGAGACTTTTTGTGTAATTTTTTAATCCGAACTATTTCTTGGTTAAGGACAGAATTTTCCTAGCTAGGTCACTTGTTGCTTCAAAGATTGCATCTGAACCGAAGATGAATTGTCTTCTACATCCTAATGCTTCACATTTTCGAAGTATATGTTCTGTAGTTTCTAGGTGCTAATTACATAGTCATTATTTCAAGTTTCTTTGAAGCAATCCCATGGTATTAAGATGCTTCTTGAAAGCGTCATGCTCTGATATGCAGCTTAAGATTTTCCTTTGATTTTTTTTTTTTTTTTTTTTTTGTGAAGTGACAAATTTAGAGAGTTTCAGATCTGGTTGAATCGGTAATCCATTTAGTTTTCCTGTGGAGTATTTTGTCCATTGTTCCTCAATTTCTGAGTTTAGCCATTGTTCTAGACTATCTTTTGCTAACGGCTTTAGTTATTCCGGATACGGGTTGTGCGCCAATGGGTTCTTTGGTCCAATTAATAATTCGATCATTGAACTACAATAAAATAGTGGTTGCACATAAAGAAAACATAAAAATATCAATAACACACTAAATATAGCCTCTTACTAACTGAATTTACGAAATACTGTAATTACAAATTGAAAAAAAAAGTAATACTAAAAATAGACTGCGCCGAATGATTGAAGATTTTATGAATGGCATTTATGGCTACTAAATTTACTCACCGAGTAAAAGGACTCTGTCAATAAAAGTTGTTGGGGTCTTTTTATATTGTCTTCCAGTCTTATGCAAGATCTATCATTCTAATTTTACTCTCTATCTGTATATATAAAATTTTGTGTACAAAAAAAAAAAAATTATAAAGTTATGCCTACTTATCTTAGCATATTGTATTTAATTTTTAAATATCAATTCTATCAAATCCGATAGAGAGAATAAAAATGAGACATTTAAAAACATGTAAGGCCTATGAATATTATGTTTAAATCTTACAGATAAAGGAACAGGTCTGATGTGCTGTCGTCGAGGAAAGTTATCAATAGATTCAAGTTTACAACCGAAAGCCTGCATGCCAATAAAAATACCTCATGATGACCAGTTTTACAGTCAGTTTGATGTGACTTGTCTCAATTTTGTTCGTTCAATGACAACATCAAATCTTGGTTGCAATTTGTCTCCACAACAACAGGTGTGCATATTTTTATTTCCTCACATATACATGGTATAGAAAATTGAATGTTGATGAAAAAATTGATGTTGAATTTTTTTGCCGATATATCCGTTTTGTGGTCCCCTGAGTAGTAAAAAGTGTTTTTAGGAATAATGTCTGTCTGTTGTTTTTCGTATGTACAGTGCTCTTGCAACATTTTTTCAATTTTTTCAACTACAAGAAGAAAAAACATAAAATTAGCTGAAACGATTTTGAGAAAATTTTGCCTCTAAGGACCCAAACAAAATGTTTCGATCCCCATCTCTCCAATAATGTTGGTTCATGAGTTATCAGTAACAAACCCCAGGCTGTGGGGTTGTTATAAAATATCTAATTTTACATGTTACGCTACGGGAGCTAACCTAACCTAACCTAACCTAAACTAACCTAATCTAACCTAACCTAACCTAACCTATTCATTTCATTCAACTTTTAGTGAAATATGAAGATTAATTGACCCAAATCCATATTATGGATTTAACGTACACAATCACAAGTAAAAATATACTACAGTTCAAGAATAATTGAAAAATATAAAAAAATAATCTTAACTGCCGTTACAGAGCCGGATTTAGCATTTTGGCGCTCCTAGGCCCAATAATTTTTTCCACCCCCTAGTCTGTTTAAAGTTACTTCCCCAAAAACCTTTATTAAGAAATTATATCAAGCCTATGTTGTAACGAAGTTGATGCGTAATGTTGAAAAATAGTTTAACTGTACCAACAATTATTTGTTCCAATAAACTTCAAAATCAGAATGATTTTTTTGTAATCAATTCAAAAAATATGTTAAGTTATGGCTATTTATTTTTATTTCTAGATATTTTTTTTCTCTCGGCCGTGCACCCCTGGGAGCTTGCGTCCATAGGCCCGGGCCTTCAGGGCCTATTGGAAAATCCGGCCCTGTGCCGTTATTAAAAGCTCAATTATAATTAAGTACAATTTACACTGAAGATGTGTTTATTGCACGAGCGAAAGAAATAAAAGCACTCATTTAAATACATAAATATTATTCAAAGATACTGTCCATTATTTGTTTTAACTTTTTGATTGACAACTAGCAAACTCTTATTTTTGATGATGATTAGTTTTGGTTGGTTTTTATTTGATTTCATAGGTGGGCAAGGGAAACATATTTATAAATAAATATTGAGCTTGAGTTTCGAGATAATATTATGTAGAACAAAAACTCAAACGTGTTTCAACGAGGATGGCGACTTTGTCGTTGAAACACGTGTTATTGAATAAACGTAGTTTTTGTGAGATTTTGTGTTCGATTTTTTGTTCTACATAAGTGTGAGAAAGTTTGTGCAAAGTTTTTGGATGATTATTTAAAACAATAATTATGGTTAGTAACTAAAACACTACAAATTGCTTTTTGCACTCTATAAGCCAGTTCCTCCTATCCTCCCAAAAGTTAACACACATTCCTCATGCTTTCAACAAAGTCATACTTCACATACTACACTCCTGTGGTACCTATTTAAATACATGACTTGGCACCCTATCTTCTGCTATCCTCTTCAAATGACAAAACCATTTCAGCTGCTTAACCTCTAACAAGTCAGAAATTTTTTTCTGTATTTCATTCTTCTTGCTCATTCCTCATTTTGTTCATCCATTGTACCCTGCAACAACACCTCCATTAGTACATGTCCTTCTACCTCAGTTTTACCTTCTACTTATTTTTGGTCGTAGAATAATGTTTAAAAAAAGGGAAATAAATTCTCTTCTTGAAATGTTTGCTAGTCAAAAGTTGCTGTATAGAATTTATTTGACGGGGAAAAATCTTGATTCGAGGTAGGATGTTATTTTTATTTTTTGGTAATAACTCGACAAATGTAGGACATAAAACGGCGGTAAGATGAGCATAATGAAGAGAAATAACCGCTCTACTAAAGTTTATGGAATAATTTTGATTCAAGTACGGCTCCTGATTCGCAGACTCAGGAAGTGTTACAGATAAAAGTAATTATTTGTTGAAAAATCTCTCTCCATTAGTACATATCCTTCTACCTCAATTTTACCTTCTACTTATTTTTGGTTATAGAAGAATGTTTAAAAAAGGAAAATAAATTCTCTTCTTGAAATGTTTGCTAGTCAAAAGTTGCTGTATAGAATTTATTTGATGGGAAAAAATCTTGATTCGAGGTAGGATGTTATTTTTATTTTTTGGTAATAACTCAACAAATGTAGGACGTAAAACAGCGGTAAGATGAGCATAATGAAGAGAAATAACCGCTCTACTAAAGTTTATGGAATAATTTTGATTCAAGTACGGCTCCTGATTCGCAGACTCAGGAAGTGTTACAGATAAAAGTAATTATTTGTTGAAAAATCTCTATTCAAGTTATGACATTATTTTAGTTTTTCACCTATAACTTGGCCAATTTTGGTCATTGAACAATTAGTAAAAAATGAAAATGTGCAGGAAATCATACAATCAGAGCAATGGTTTAGAAGTTATAAGCTTTCAAAGTTGTTGGTTGCAAGAATTTTTTCATGAACATCTCGATTGACGATGTGGATATTTATTCCATACTCTGTCAATAACTCTGTCTATCTAAATATTTGAAAATTTTTACCGATCCGATTTACGATTTGCAAGTTACAAGGCTCGGTAATTGCTAAAAGTACTACCTGTACTATTCCACAAAACAGGATGCAACCTTTATAAATAGTGCCTGCCCTTGTTTTTTGTTTATGTTTTACTTATATTCACCATTAAATTAAGACTAAAATTCGAAATTGATAGAATATAAATTTTGGGAATATAATATTTTAAAATAGCAAAATTTTAAAATATCTACGTATAAAGTATAATTTCCAAGACATGGTTATTTTCACTTTTAACCAATAATCCCTGAACTGGATACAATTTTGAATATAACTTTAAGGAAAATATTGTGTTGGTACCATTACCTGCAGAATTGAAATATGCAAATTTTTATCCAAAAATAATACACTAGATATGAACAAACAACGGTTTAAAATGGCTGCCATTTTAAAATATTCAATTAGATTTTACTGAATTTTAATAGGGTTCTGCATAAGTACATTATGTCCTCTATAGCAAATTTCATGTTCTTAATTTTTGTGGCTATTGTGCTTACGTACAGACAAAAACGGCAATAACAAAGAGGGACGATGGATGAACGATATGTCGAAAATCGCTGTTTCAGTTTCCTGAAGCTATGAAATGTAAGATCAACCAAACAATGGGGATTTAAATTTTGTATAATTACCAAAAAATCCCAACACTTTCTATACTTGATAAGTAAAAACATATATATTCATTTTATTCATATCATAATTTTTTGTTAATATTTAGAAATAATTTAATTTAACCATTTTTTTATTGTTTAGTGATGTAATAATAAAATATTGAAAGATTTTAAGATGTTTTAGGGTAATTTGCCGTACTCCTCTAAAGATAAGATGTTTTATGACATCTACACTCCTGGTTAACTGAACATCTCACCAATATCAGTATAACATTTATAGGAATAACGGCTTCAGTGTTAATTTAAACAGGAGTTCAACCTACTTGTATTCCTGTTAGAAGTAGTGTTTAAAATAAATAATACAGTTTTAATAAAATTAAGTCTTCCATTTCAGATAGCAACAGTTACACATTTCATAGATGCAAGTTTCGTCTACGGATCCTTTGATGATCTAGCAACATTATTGCGAACGTTTTCCGGAGGACAACTCAAAGCCCAAGTTACTCGTGATAATCGTCACTTCCCACCAAACACTGAGAAGGCCAGACAGCAATGTGACATTAAATCACCCAAGGAGGCTTGTTATTTTGCCGGTAAATTCATTTTAAATTTTACATATTTAGTCCTTAAGGTCTAAAATCAAGTTCCCTATAACAAACATAGCACAAAACAAAACATAATGAAACTCAAACTCAGTTGATTTGCTGATAAATATAATTTTGGTTTCTTACTTTCTCATATATTCGTAGTATACAGAAACTTATATAATGGGTCAAAAAATTGATGTTGATTTTTTTTTGTGCTTTAAGATTCCCGAGACCAGATTAATAGTTTTTTGGGTGTGATGTCTGTATCCTATATATATGCAGCATTTTACAGTCTGAATTCAAGGACCGACTTTAATCTTATTGAATATGTGAGCAATATCTCGAGATTCTTTTTCTTTTTTTACAACTCCATATGGTAAAAAAACACATAATTTTTATTTTCTTAAATACAGCTTTAATGATTTCGATCAACATTACTCAGTTATCCAAACTAACTAATTATTCAAATATATTAACAGAGGTTTGTTGTATATCATGGAATAAAGTAACAGTAGCAATGTATATTAAAATATGGAAACCCTCAGTGTCTCAAGTATGGAGTTGTCAATCCTGAGGGTTCCTAGCTGGATCTACACCCTTTTTTCATGTTGTTTTGGTTGATTACCTGTCTTTCAACCTTCCTATCAAGTCTGTCTTGACCAACTGTTGTTCTTTTCAAACCCTGACACTATTGGAGTATTTAAGATCTAGGGGGTCTTAAGCTTAAAAAATGTCTTAATGCATTAGTGTGAGATTATGACAGGCCTGTATGAGAAAAGGAAAATATGGCGTATGATTTAAATAAAACGCATTCTTCGCCATCTCTCCTAAATGCCAGTTTGTAAGTGCTTTACCGATTTCAATGACATGTTCGTTAAAAGTTAAGATTAATGATTTAAACCTACATGCAAAATTTCAGATAAAGATATATTTTAACCTTGAGCATCCAAAAATACCACTTATGCTGAGAACATGTTTATAGCACAAGTTTAGACTTTATTTAAATATAATGTATACATATTTCTTCAAAGCTACCGTCCATTTTTCATTTTCCCTTTTTGATTGAGAATTACCGAACTTACATTTTTAGTGACTTACTTAGTTTTTTTGTTTTGTTTTTACTTTGTTATGGGAATGAGAAAGTTTGTGCAATGTTTTTGCACCATTTATTCTGTTATTCATTTAAATTGATACATTCAGTAGCAATTAAAAGTCGACTTATGGTCTAAAATCGAATTCTCTATAACAGACAAGTTAACCATGTATAATATGAAACACAACACAAAGTTGATTTCCAGACAAATTTCTTTTATCAACTTTAATGTAATAGCAGATATTTCTTGTTGAAACTCCATATTCAAGGATAAAATAAAGCAAAAGCTAAAAAGTTTCAAAATATTTTGAAACTTTAAGCTTTTGCTTTATTTTATCCTTGAATATCTTTTATGTTTTTATTTTAAAATAACTTATGTGATATTTTCAAACTTTGTACATTCACAGAGGAACATACTGTGTACAAAACTAATTTTTGATTAACAGGTAAAATAAACTTTGGTGCTTAACAATAAACACCACGTTGAAATTTGTATGCTTTTATTTTGTAAAATAGTCTCAACTCAGCTTCTGTACTAGAACAATTGAAAATAAATTATTTGAATGATTATTATTGATTTTTGCTTTCTCACATATAGATAGTTAGATAGATAACTACTTTATTTGAAGGGTGAAGTTAGGACCATCAGGTCCTATATACCACTTAATCACACACAAAAATACAATCAAAATATACATCAAATGAAACTAAAATTACAAAATTCATTGTACAAAAGTGTACAAAGAACTATAAGAGTAATAGAAATAGCCAAATAATAATAAAATATATAATAAAGAAATATAGAAAAAAATGTTTAACAGATTTTTATTAATAATTATTTATCAACTAAAAAACTAAATCTAGAAAAAATAAATTATAAAATGATTACCTAATATTTAACACCATTTAATATAAAAAACTTAAAATTTTCCTGTAAGAGATAAAACAAAACAAACATTTTTAAAACGTACATATGATGTATAAACATTCACACACATATATAAAAAAATCCGAGTATTAAATAATTTCCATCACATTTATGCAACTAACAACCCACTATGTTTTCTGAGCGACCAAGCAAACTGTACACGATAATCTATAGATTTTAAAGAGTCAGGGAGAGAGTTCCATAAGCGGCATGAGGACACTTTGAAAGACTTGTGGTATATTATAACTGTTCTGTTTTGGTATACAACCAGCTTTGACCCCTTTCTAGTACTAATATTGGAGGCAAAGGCAAAGTATGTCGGGACTCCAGTTTGTAACACAGTGTGATGTATAGGGAAAGTATGTGATGGGGTTTGCTACAAATTGTTATCTTTATTGAATGAATCATTTTATGTTTACAAAATTCTCCCATTTTTTCAGGTGATGATAGAGTGAATTTAAACCCTACGATAGCAGTACATCAAATCATCTTTCACAGAGAACATAACCGCCTATGTAAGGAACTACAAACACTCAATCCCCACTGGGATGATGAAACATTGTATCAAGAAGCTCGTAGAATTGTAGCCGCTATTACTCAACACATCACGTATAAAGAGTTTTTACCTATCATTATAGGTATGTCATGTCATTTCACTTAGGTAAAAGTTGTGTATTAGGTGTTTAAAAAGGTAAATCAAGTGTGATTTATGACATATGATTGTGGGGAAATGTTATTGCATAAGAGGTAGGACTGTAATATTGGCGGAGAATTAAGGGAAATTTTTTCCCTTTAATGACAGAAACTTAGATGTGATCTCTAGCAGATCAACCAGTGCCCTGTTTGCCATTAGGCATTTTCCTAAATTACGAAATCTGAGGAATGCAAAATATTGAGGAAGGAAAACAACAGCCGGAGTCTCTAACTGTACAATTTTAATAACTTAACTTATAAGGTTCCATTATTTTGAGTTAAACAACTGTATATATAGATATAGCTGATATATATTGTCAATGACTATGCTAAGTATTTGTCTTCTAGGAGGGGGGGGGGTGTTGATTTAAACGCCTAGAGGCGCCAAAATCCTAAATGTAACCCTGAGATGAGCTTAATAATTATCCTGAATACCTCGAATTCCAGCACCTTTAACAATTTTCAGAATTTTGTCCAAGATGTCAATATCCAAAACATCTTCTGGCTGCTGGGTTCCAAAGATTCTTCTTCTCGTAAAATGAAGCTCCCTACAGTTGAATAATACAATGCATCTGACCCAGTGACCTGCTAATATGATTAACAGATAAGTGAGCACTATCTTGTACACATGACTTCAGAGAGGACCACGTCCAATAATAATGATAATTTATCTATGAAAACTTCTATCACACTGAATAAGTGACCTTTTCAGCAAAGGGTTTGGCCAAAAAACCAGACATTTCTCCAAACAGTGCCAATTCAAGAAAAGTGTTATTTCTTAATCCAAGTCCTTACCGGATTCCCTCCCTTCATCATTGCATGGTTAATTCTGCACTTTGGTTTTGGCAACAGCCTGGAAACTCTGAAAGCAAGAAGTAGAACCCTGATTAGTCACCATGTATGCTCTCTAATTCTTTTCAATTCTACAAAGCTTCAGCACTCACCCAGGTGCACATAATAACTGAGTACTAGTTTCTGTGCTTAAAACATCAATTAACAATTAGTCCTAGTCACATAAATGGGGTGTGATTTCAACTGACACTTGGATTTGTAATGCAAATCCTTCACGTAAATACTTAGTAGTCTTCAGGAGCCACTTACTTAAAACTGTTGTTGTTTGCTAATGCTCTGGATCTTGGATTTCCTCTGTTCTCCGTTTAGAATCGCAGTAATTTTCCTTGTATTTTGGTTACGGCTTGACATTGAAGCAGTTGGCCTTCATTCATGACAGTATCCAGTTAAGGTGCAATGTAGATGTTCAGTCTATGGAAGTAGCAGGCAAACAGTCATGATCCATGATTATCCGAAACATTGCCACAGCACTTTGAGGAAAATCAGGAATCAGATGTATGTCTTCATTAATGATAATCCATCATAGTTACTTTTGAAATCTCCATTTGTTTTGTTCTAATTTTACATTGAATTGTAATTTGGAAGAATGATATGTCATATTTTTTGTTCTTAGTGTTCCTTTCTTAGCCAGTTAATTTACTTCAATACCTATATGTGATGGTATCCATTGAAAGGTTGTTTGGTTTCCAACATTTTACAACATATTCAGTGAATGATGTATTTCTATTAATTTTCTATCGTAGAAATTATTAGCACTTTGTCCAATCAATTATTGATTATTTTATTGATGGCTTCAACATCTCCACCAAAGTGGGTTGTGTTTGGCTCTAAGGATATATACAAATTGAGCCAATTTGTCTAGTATTCCTACCCCAGCATTCCCAGTTTTATCCGGAAGTGATCCATCTGTGAATATTTGCAGGCAATCTAGTTTCGGATATTGTCTGTTGATTGCTTAAGTTTGAAATAATAGAAAATCCTATAAATATTTTTGAATGACATGCATTGGAACAGGCTTGGTACAACAGTATGTGTTGAACAGAATGGCCTGCTTCCCCTTTTACCTAGTCTATCGAATCTCTGGCTTTTAAATTTTCCATGATCATGGTTAATGCTGAATCTGCTCTATTATACCATCAATCTATCTTAATAACCTATCAGTTATAGTTTGATTGGTGTATCTTGTGTATCACTGAAGAGGACGACCTTGTCGTTGAAACGCGTCTGATACTTAGGCGTATATTTTTGTGTGAATTGTGTTCTGTGTGTTTGTTATACTGTATCTCAATAAGTAATCGTGTAACATAAAAATCTCACTAATCTAACATTTTTCCTATGACAGGGGAAACATTTCTAAAGAAAATTAAATTACTGGATGGAGATGAAGACCAGGATTTGAGTACTACAGAGTACGATGTATTTCTCAACCCTTCGACTGTAAATGGATTTACGACAGCTGCTTACCGTTCATTTCACAGTTTGATACCTGGAACTATGAAGTAAGAAAAATAAAGACAATATTATTGAACATTTTAATATCAGATTTTAATCAAAAGTGTGCTTTGTCAATCTTAATAAAAGAGGAAGCTTTATAATATACAGAGGGGAAAAACCATAAAAAAACACACAAACACAGTAGAGTCTCGCAAACTCGGCACTCGATAACCCGGCAGTCCGGATTACTCGGCGACCCCGACGGGGGAAAAATATATTGCTAAAAACAGCGATGTTCGTTAAAGTTCGGCAGATCCCAAAGCGGGCATTAATTTCGATCTCTCGAATCGTTGATGGTACTTTTCCCACGTTAAACTCGTCACAAAGCTTTTTTACAACTTCTCCTCTGTCAAGTCTTTTTAACACATTTAACCGCGTCTCAAACGAAACCAACACACGCTTTCGTTTTCGCAACTCGCTCATTTTTATTTACTGTATATACTGTGCGTAGATCATAACCAGTCAAAGAAAACTGAAAATAAATGTTATATTTTCCATAATGTATACTAAATTGATTCGTGGAAGAAAAGCGGCCCATCAAACGTTTTTGCAAGTGTATGTCTGCTATACCGACGGGTGCCAATGCTGCGGTATTTTTACACCGCCGACAATGGGATACTGCTATCGACAAAGTCGTTTGATATCGCAGCCTTGGTGTTTCAATTACAATTTATTTTTTGCCCTTATTCCCGATAACCCGGTATTTCACAAACTCGGCACACTTCCGGTTCACATTACGCTGAGTTTCCGGGACTCTACTGTATGCTGACATTATAGAACATGAAGTTAATTTAACGTGGTTATTGAGGAGTGACTAATTCAAATATGGTATAAAAATCTGAAGTTCACCAAGTAGTGTAGCAAAAGTAGCTTTAAAAATTCTGTGGAAATGGGAAAAATAAAATGTCAAAAAAAACTACGTCGTATCAAATATTCTAAAAATATATTATTTATAATTAAATTTCCTTTATTTTGAGCCCTTATTTGTTGCTCTGTGATACATTTATCAAGCTATTTGATTTAAATAAGAGAATAAAAATTGTTATCCATCTTTTCACAAATAACAATGTTATTTAGTCGAATAAAAATTGAACAAAATTTTTCATTACTATTTTCCATAAAGATTTATATGTTTTTTGTTATTTTGTATTTGATAAATGTAAATATATTAAAAAATCAGTATTTTACAATAAAATTGCATATATATTTTTTTTATATTAAACTGTATTAAAAAAAATATGTTTCACATTGTTACAGTGTTATTTACCTGTTCAAATTCAGTAAAGTATCTACGATTTGAACTAATAAAATCTTGTTTGTGACACATTGTATATTTATAGAAATATTAAAATTTGGAACATTTTATAAATAATTGTATAGTAAACTGTGCATTATGAAAACAATACAATATATTTTTTAGGTGTAAATATAAAACTAACATCCTATTAAGAATTTGTTAAATTGAACAATCTTAAAATATGTAGATTAACAAAAAAAAAAAAAAAAGAAGATTTTTTGACCCTTTCGTCCTCCTTAAAAAACGTCTCTTCAGAGAATTCGGGACCTCTCTATTTTTAAAAAGGAAGTATTTCAAAGCAACTACCCATAGTTTTTTTGACACTTTATTTTAAATCTATTGTTACTGTAGTACTATACTATCCCCACTCCTTCATGGTGGCTACATATAGGCCTCTAAACTAAGAGTAGCCTTCACACGCACACAAACTCACAAGAGGATAGTGAGACTCACAGTCAGGTCAACTAGTGACAGCCGTGAAACAACTAAATAGGTATTTCTTAAGACAAAAACTACTTTATTCTTCGATGGATATTTTTACAATTTATATGTGCATTCCTTATAACCTTACGATGAAAGTAAATCAAACACTGTATACCTACGAGCTATTTGACATAATTTATATCTACCATATACCAAATACCCGATATTATGTTTTTTTTATAGGTCGGTACTAGTAACAAGACGATAAACAAAAATACTAAAACAAAAATAATCATATTTCACTACTTTACTTCTCACCTACATATACTATATACAAAGTTATATTGATGAGTCAAAAAGTATGTTAAGTTTTTCACAGATATATCAATTTTATCATCAAATAGTGGTTTTTAAAAATTGTTGGTCATCTATGTAATTCTCTATAGACCAAATGGGTGGACTAATTTTTTTAAATATTTGTTATGTTGGCATATGTAGGCCATATCATATTGAGTTTTTTTTTTTTTTTTTTTTTTCCTTCAATAACTCAAAATTGGGAGTAGCTGTTATTAGAAAAAAAACACAATTTCCTTAAAATTGATTGTAACAATGATAGCCTTTATAAACACAAATGAATGGTATTAGTTTATTCTCCCTTAAAATGCAGTTTGGAGAGTTAATGGTAAAAAAAAAAAAAAAAAATTGAAATTCCCATAGAGCAACTAAAAGACTTATTTTTACTGATTTTATTTAAATTTTATTGAAATCTGAAGAGTAATGTCCCAGATCAGGGTGCCAAATTGCAATTTAAAAAAATTACAGTTTAGGAATACAGTAGAACCCCTCTAATCCGCTACCTTCGGGACTGGGGGCATGGTTGGAATGCAAAAAAGGTCGGATTATACGAAAAAAGTCAATATTTATTACATATTATATGAAGAGATTTTTTTAAAGTGAAATAAGTGATATATAAACTTTTAAGTGTCTATATAATATAGTCTATAATATATAAACTTTGCAAGTACTATAGCAAATCAATAAAAACAACACGAGATATGACACAGCACTGAAGCGGGAAAGCGATAACAAACCAGAAAGAATAATGCCAGACGGGCCGTGAGTCATCGGCAAGTCGGCACAATATCGCGAGCTCGAGCATGGTTGGATTAACCGGAGTAACGGACCACCCGAGGGCGGATTAGAGGGGTTCTACTGTAATTGAAAAAAATTAATGTTAATCTTGACCACCATCATTAAAAATTGATATCAATCAAATATAATTTACAAGTTGAACTTTAAAGTTGGTGTATGTCTATTGTGGCTAAATAGTAAGACCTATCAAAACATGGATTGGATAGCAGCCACGGATTTGGCTTGTTTCTATGACTTTTTCATGTCTACATCGGTTGTACCTTAGATAGAGCTAGATTTTTTTTGTTAGATAAATTTTGTACATTTCGAAATTATTTAATCCACACAATTATGGGGGTAGTAGAATCATCAAATTTGGCAATCTATGGCAATATGCTTACCAAATTTTATGGTTCTAATTCTAGGTGTCCTATAAGTGAGTGACAAAATTAAATAATGTGTGCAAATTATTAAGTTTTAATCTACAACTTTGATCCAATGACTCTGTCAAAACTGCGCGGTTCGTCAAAATCCACTGGACTTTATGATGAAGCGAGTTAATCGTTATACGACTTGTGTATTATTATAGGTTATTTCATTTTTTCTTTTACTTACCCATCGTAAGTGTGACAATCGCAAAAAAAATCAACCTCCATTTTTTGAATTATCTTCATGTTTAATGGAGTCAGGAAACAGAAAAAGTAATTTTCCAAATCTGTTCGTCGGCATTGACGTCTGTAAGTAAGCACGATTATAGCGGCTATAAAAATTATGATAGAAACATGAAAAAGTATAAAGGACTATAATGTACTCTTGTAGAACCTTATTTAATTCAGAAAAATGAAAACCGTTGTAATTTTAACCCTTAGCACGCGTATGACCGGATTTTGCGTAACCCCTCAACTTGGCTGGTAACGCATATGACGGGATATCTCGATTCAACACTATTGACTTCTGCAGGTATTTTTAATTCGTTTAAAGTCCAATAGAGTGCAGGGAAATGTCCTATTGGTATAATGGGACACTCCCACTACGGTATTTGTTCTCGATCACCTGTCGTTGGTCTTTATTTGGTTGTTACTGCAACCAGGCGCCATTTTGTGTTCTGCCCCATCGCGTATAATGTGTTTTTGTTTATATACTGTGTTAGAAAACTTCGAAACGTACTAAATTAGATACAAATTTTCAGATTTCAATTCTGTATGTAATGGTACCAACCTCACATCTCTATGATGGCAAGTAGCAAAGTTTTTGTCAAAAGTGTAATTTTGAACCCTGATCTACGAAGAAAATTAGATATTCATAGTTATGAGGTCCACCAGGACCGAGTCACCAATGTAAGCGTAGCTCCTTCAAATATGTACAGCTTCAAGGTCCACTAGGCCCAAGATAATGACACGAGATAATGAAGCGATTGGAGATTTTTTATTACATAAATAACTACCAGACTTCGTGATAATAGTAATATCTTTTACAACGGTTTAAAACATATTAACCCTAGAAAGTAAGACCCCTTGATCTACCAATACTATTTAACATTTCCTACAAAGCTCAAAAAACCAACTGTTAGGCATTACATTTAGAGGATCTGTTTGTATTACATTGTATGATGGGTCTAGGTAAGTACCATGGTGACCCTTTTCTTTTGAATATTTTTGTTGTAGTTTTTTTTTTTGATTATAGTCAAGTAACACTTTTTCATTATAATGTAGGTTGATCTCGGAGAATTTTGAGGAAGTGGAAGAACTTAAGCTTGATGATTTCTTCTTCCGCCCAAATATTGTGCAGATAGCTGGCAATTTAGACAACTTTCTACGTGGTCTAGCAAACCAAGCAGCTCATGCATTGGACACATTCTTTACTTCCTCGGTATGTTTGTAAAGTTTTTAAATATTTTAATCCATTTTAAAATGTAACATAAAAGATATGCCTCACAAACAATTGTTTAAAAAATTCTTACCCATGTATAAAGATACAATGCAAGTTCTTTAACTATTTTTTCATTGGAACTAACACTATTGCAACCATGGTTGTGGGAAAATTGGAATCTGAACCATGAAATAAACACCAATCAAGACTCTCCTCTCTCAGAACCTGTTTTGAGCGTTTGTTCAAATTCTTATATCAAGTGCTTCGCCTAAAGTGGACCAATAGCTAATTTTTCAACTACATATCTGATACCTTACTTCTAATAGGAGACTCCATTTACTCTTAAGTGACTTTTTTTTGTGTATTCAAATTTTCAATATTTGTCCGTCATTTTCCAATTTGACTCCCAGCTTGAAAATTTCTTATAGAAAACCCTATATTTTATGATGATTTTGGTTAGAAAAAGTAATTTTAAGACCTGTTATTCATTTTTTTAAATAAACATTACATTTTAGCCGCTAGTGCCACTCTTTTACATCATTTTGACTTCGTGGTTTAGTCGCTCAATATTTATTTTAAAAAATAACTTTGTCTTGAAATTGAGTTTTTAAATCTATGATTACAAAATTAAATTAAACTATATTAATTAAATTATTATTACAACATTACATTATTTAAATACATTTTGACCCCATATTCTCGTCTTCTAATTATAAATGAAATACATAAAGTAAAATAGCCGTTTCAAATATTTGAATGACCGCCATTTTAGATAGAAGCAAGATATTGACCTCTAGTTTGCGCATTTGTATTTTACTAAATAAGTGTCCTTTTAACATGAGGGGTCCCTGGATGGGGGTTTCCATTTAAGATTATTGAGTTTCTCGCCAAAACCTCATTTTGATAAAAATGCAATTTGCCAATAAAGAATTTTTCTATCACCAGAAGGCACACTTAAAATGTCTATTTTGGTTTTAAAATTATTGAACCGGTCTGAGATTTTTGGGACATTTTGTATATGTACCGATATGAGGGGTTCATAATTATTAACAGTTTTTTTTTTTTTAATTTTGCAAAATTATTTTATTCTTCCAATAGCTTAGACAACTAAATTAAATAGTATATTTCAAATTGACTGATTTAAATTGATTTTTAGAGAACATTATCTCACTTATGATATCCCATAATTAAAGTCTCATTAATAGATCCTACAAAAATTAGATATTAAATCAATGAACTATTTAATATAATCAACTCTGTATATGTTTTCAGATAACAAATCTCCTGTTCAAGTCAGATCGTAAATTTGGAACCGATTTGGTAAGCATAGACATTCAACGAGGCCGAGATCATGGATTGGCTCCGTATAATGAATTCAGAGTTGCTTGTGGTTTGACCAAAGCTCAAGACTTTAAGGATCTTTCTGACGTAATGACAACAGAGGTTTGTTATTTTTACACTCTCGTGTATACATGGTATGGAGAAAGTTAGGTGATTGGACAAACTACCCAGTTTGTTGTCGATATATCTGGTTTGAGGTCTCGCAAGTTCAAGAAAGTGGTTTTTGAAATGATGTATGTCTGACATTTGTCATTTAAGCAATACTATATAGCCCAAACACAAGGATAGATTGTAATCAAAATATGGTATATGAGCATATTTTGGTCATATCTCACTATTTCCCCCCCAATTTTTGATAACTCAAAATTTGAGGGAAGCTCCCATAAGAAAAAAATACAAAATTTATTATTTTCTCAAAATTAGCTATAACGATTGTGATCAAATTTTACTCAAATGTAGCCCCTAAAGAGACAAACAAAATGTATTGATCACGATATCTTCAAAATTACTGGTTTGTAAGTTATCGGTAAAAACCAAAAAAAAAAAAAAAATCAATTATGTATTTCTTATAAAATATGTAATTTCTTAAAATTGATTCTACCAATTTCACTCAAATTTTAGCAAAATACGAAGCATAATGACTCAAACACATGTGCTTTACGATTAAAATAAACTTTAAAGACCTAAAGCAATTTTTGCTTTTTATATTATAAATCAATATTTAAACTGAATATTAAAAACTAACAACTTCCATATATCATTGTAACGTATACATATGTTTTATTTGTTTTTAGTCGATAGAAAATTTGAAATCAAAATACAACTCCGTGGATGATATAGATTTCTTTGTTGGAGGTATGATGGAGACTTTAGTCGAAGACACTTTGGTAGGACCCACATTCCAATGCATGATTGGAGAACAGTTTAAACGCTGGAGGAATGGAGACAGATTTTACTATGAGTTTGGCGGATTCCCTGGATCTTTGACTAAAAGTAAGATAAAGCTTTTGGTCTAAATAGTACTTATGGAACCACTATTTAATTGTTGAAGGAAATTCCAGAAATAAAACAAAATATGAAAACCAGAACAGACTTGGAAGATACATCCTCGTAGCTACAGCCCAGTCCAAGACTTGGCTTCCGAAAGGAATCCTCTACACTTGATTGTCTTCCGTCAGTGTCCACCAATTCGGCCCACCGAGACTCATCACCTCTCCAACAACTTGGTCCAGACATCTTGTATGATGTCTTCCCTTTATTCTTCCTCTCATCCCATACTTTGCAGATTTCCTGCACATCACTGTCTATTAAGTTATATATATATATATTGTACCACCGGAACATCACTAAACGTTTTATCTCTTGATTATATAGTCATCTCCAAAGCCCGCTTTCTTTCATAACGCCATAAATCCTCCTTAATATTTTTCTTTCGAATATGGCCAATATTTTCGTCTACTTTTTCCAGCAGTCTATTCTGTAGGCCTCTTCAAAGCTTTATAAAAAATGACTTTCCTTCTCTTCTTTATGAGCTTAGATTAAACATTTAGTTTAATTAGTCCGAAGTAACCCCTATTGGCTGCTACTGTTTTCTTTTCAGTGTCCTTAGAACAGCCATTTTCGGAATTGCAAATGATCTAAGATATACAAATCTTTAAAGTTTTTTCAAATGTATAACCCCAAATATGGAGAATATATGTCATTGCCTACAACCATGTATTTAGTTTTTATCTTGTTTTATAGCCAACCCTACAAATTCAAAGCCTCTTCGTTTTCTCATTTGACCATCAGTGTAGCAAATCACGCTATCTACCATTAATTTAATGACTTATTGATGTATAATATGTGTTGTAGGGTATGACAAGTTGTATACTATTGTATTTGGTCTTGCAGATTAATTAAAATCGAATATAATCCAGGAAAACTCCTGATGCCAGCTTTTCTCTTATCATTATCCCCCCCCCCAATCAACTAATTAAACCTATATCTAGGTACAGATCAATCTCTTCCTCAATGCTTTTTATAATATATGTGTCTATTCTTTTCATTTAATCTTTTTCACCAACTTGAACTATACGCTTGATAAGTCTACATTCAGTTTTGCATTTAAACAATAGTGTATGAAATTCTTGATTGAGTAAATCAAATGAAGTTTTAGCACTGCTAGTCATAATGAAAAATAAAACAAGTTAATGGTATTTACCCAACCTCACCATGCAACGTAATATAAACAGATCCTTTAAATGTAATATCTAAAAGTTGGTCTCGTAGGAAATATTAAATTGTATTGTTAGATCAAAGGGTCTTTTATCCAGTAGAGTAAGTTTGTTTAAAATACTTGTACACGAGTTTTCTGTACCTTATAATTTGTGTAAATCACTACTTTCTTAACCTGCCTCGTAGATGTGTTTAGATTAAAAAGTCACCTCTCGCTTCCTTTGACCTTAGGCTTAAACCTATATGAAGGCATCTTCACTCACTATGCTCATATCGGTGAATCAACCATGAAAATCTTGTAACTATATGAATTACATTTTCTTGGGAGTCATTTTTGACAATAACTTCGTTGTCATCGTAGAGGCGGTGTTAGTACCATTACATGCAGAATTGAAATCTCAAAATTTTTTATAAGTTGATTAACACGTGAGATATGTACACAAAAATATTTAAAATGGGTGCCATTATAACATTTCAATTCAAAATTTCTGAATTACAATGGGATTCTTATATGGTTACACTATATTCCCCAAAACTAAATTTCATCATCCTATCTTAATTTTTTTGTCACTATTGTGCTAATGTACAGACGACAACGATTTCCTGGGGTCATGGTACATCAGATCAAGTCAAACACGGAAGTTCAAATGTTATGTGATTATCAATTTGTTTTTCTTATTGTTTAAACGCAAAAAACCTCTCGGTCATTGCCTCCTTCTAACCGTATTGGATAAGTAAAATAGAATTGTCTCACAAAAATATCTTCACTTTTACCATGGAAGGTTACTAATTTATTTTCTTCAATTTCTTAATTTATGTTCTTCTTTTCTTTCAGAATATATAAAGTTTTATGTTTTGTATTAAATCTTTATATATATATATACTCTTACTATAAAGAAAGTTATGAGATATGTCAAAAAATCGATGTCTCGTTTTTTGTAGATGTATCTGGTTTGAGGGCTCCTGAGTTGAAGAAAGTGGTTTTGTGGATCATGTCCATCTGTTGTCTATTATTATGTTGTATTATACATATATAGGGTGTTCTGTAAGTAAGCTGTAAACTTTAGGAATGATTCTGTGGGTCAGGACAAAAAAACAGGAAATTAATAATATCTACTACAACCAAGATTGACTTAGAACTATAATATTTTAGAATTCCATTTCTCTAAACTGCATAAAAATATCAATGTGGCCCTTAACTACTTCAAAATGGTGCATATTTAATTGTTTCCGTGCTAAATATCTCGATACATGTTTGTGACCATCTCCACTTGTTTTGACCAGCTGGAAGCTCCGGCTGGCTGGAGACCGCGTACACTTTAGCCGAATCTTGTCAGGATGGGCCAAGGAGTCGGGTTAGGACGCTAATGAACGCACGCAACGCAAGTGAAATTAAATGTTATATTTTATTTGAGCGCCGAATTATATTACAGAAATATTTATAATTTATTAAAAAGACATAACGGCAAGATAAAGCCTTAACCCATGCTCTGCACTACTGCAGAAAACTGTAGTACTTTTACAAGTAGCGTGCAGTACTATACATTCTAATATTTGACCCACTAATTGTCATCCAATCTTAATAAACTTTATACCGTTGGAAAGGAAACTTTTCAAACTTTAATCTTTGTATTTACCATATGTTTCTAAAATGAATATTAACACGTCTAATGATCGATGGAATAATTGCAGAACTGTAAACAGCTGGTCCGTGCGTCACGAACGCTAGAATTTCGTCAACTTTCAAGACCTATAACAGTTATACACACCGACTTTAGGACAATGATATTTACACCAATAGAAAGCTTGCATTTCCACCTTTCTATAACTGCTTTCAAATCTTAGATCACGTTTACGGTTTAGGTTTTGTGTTCAACCGCATAACGGCTTGTTATTGGCCAAGATTTCGACCAATAAGAGAGCTTCTTTGGAAGTCCATTAGTCTCTCATAGATGAAGTGAATGTAAAAATATTTTTAGACAGTCTTGTAGATAAAGATTCACTGAATCTGTTGATATATCGGTTTATACATCTTGCTTTGTTGAGTTGGCAGTATTTTACCGGCAAAACTTACATTTTTCCGTTGAAAATCTCACGCCTCCGCCATTTTATAAAGCCACATTCTGTGTTACTTGATGTGAGTGTTTTTGATCTGAAATATTATTTTGGTTATTTATAGTGAATAACGTTTATGAGATTGTGTTTTATATATAAATAAATAAGTGTAGTGTTTGTTATTGTGTTTGTTTAGTGAAATTCGTTTTATAAAAGGTTTATTTAGTGTTTTATTTGTTATTTTTAGATATTTTGTTGAAATTCGTGAATCATTTATACTTTTTTTTTCGTTTCGTAATTTCTGATTACAAAATGGAAAGTTATATAATATGTTCAAGTTTACAGTTCTATTCTATGAGTTATTCTCTACAATTTGGTATATAAAATTTCATTTTTGGGTAAAGGATATATTTTAGATTGATGTTTCAAAATAGGTCTAATTTTATTGGCTTTTGTGTAGTACGGACATAAAAAATTCTATTTCATAAAAACTACTTTGAATTTGGTAAAACTTTTTACATATTCCTATTCACAACTAAATTATGAAACTTTTGTGTATTTTGGATAAAATTACAAAAAATATGTAATAGTATTTATTTAGGCCTGAATTTAGAAAATTTTATTTCCGTTTTTGAATATTTTTGCTTCCTGAGCTTATAACTTTTACAATTTTGCACCAATCAAATTTTTAGTTACATATTTGAATAATTTGGACCTTTTCCTAAAAAAAAGCTATGGATCACTTTATGATTGGGATAGAATTTCTATTTTTGGCGAATTTTTGAAATTATTTCAACCGATGAAAAAAAACGTGAATCAATTAGCATGGGCAAATCGAGGGTTAATAGTGGCCGAAAAACATACCGAGTAATTTAGCTAGCACATGGCCGAAAATGGACTGACCTCGTCACGTAGCGGTCTTCCTTCTCGCGGCTCTCGGAACAGACTCCCGCTCGGCTCGCTGGTTCAAGCCCTCCACTCCTCGTCTCTCCCCCCCTTCTACGTAATCTTGCACTGCTCAACAAAATCGCAAGTGCCAATTCATATTTTATTATTTAGAATTCCTTTACATCCTAATTTATACTTATTATAGTTTTGGTTTGGTGGGCTCCTTAGCTGGGCCACATGTTCAAAAATAAAACAAATGTAAATAGTATTTATTACACAAATAATAAGACTTCGAACTTTATTGTATGTTGGCAATTATTGAATTTTTTTTATGCAATTCAGAGCAATGGATTTAAAAAAATTTATTAAAAGTATTAGAATTCAAAAAATATTTTATTTCTAGGTCAAACTTGTAGACAACAACCAAGAAAATATTCGTTTTTTAAAAATTTTTATAACTCGGTTATACCTTGATCTACAGAAAAAATACAAAAACTGTTTTGTTTGTTGTTAAGAAAAAAATTATTTTGTTGTGAAATTTTTTAAAGTGAATGGTTTTTGAGATATTTAATATTACACATTTTAAACGGCTGTCATTTTGAAAATATTCAAAATAAAGTCTTTATTTTTGATATACTTATAAAACATAACATATAATATAATAAGTATACTTATATTTTAAATAAATAATAAAGGTTATATTTTTGTATGTAAAAATACAAAATGACGGATAGCTGGAAAACTAAGTGTTTTTTGAAAAAAATGTATTCTTTATCCTGACCCACAGAATCATTAAAGATAATAAAACACAATAATAAAACACAATAATAAAATTAAATTAAATAACAAAATTAAATAAATAAATAAAAAAAATGTGTTTTGTTATCTTTAAACATGGAATTCCACCAAGAACCATCGGTCTCAACAGTAATGAAAATCACACAATCATTTCCTAAAGTTTACAGCTTACTTACAGGACACTCTGTATATTTACTGTTATATATATATATATATATATATATATATATATATATATATATATATTGAAACCAGCTTTATTAGATGTTTGATTTTCTGTGATAATGGATGTAACTAGAGTTATATTATTTATATAGCTTTCAAAATTTTGGTTTATGATCACTGAAATTTCTAACAAATTGGTCTATTTTGCAGGTCAAGTAGTGGAAATACGCAAAATAACCCTAGCTGCAATTTTCTGTAGAAATGGTGACAACATTTCAAAAATCCAACCAAATGTTTTCCTTCGACCATCTACTGAGTAAGTACCTTTATCAATAGGCCAGTCCTAATAATATAAAGCAAATACAGTATGAAGTACGGGAGTCCCACAAAGAGGTCGCTTTTTTAAATTAATATTCCGTACATATGGAAGACTCTATAAACTTGACGCTTTACAGTTAAATTATATAGATATGTAAAAAAAAGTACCCTTGAGTTTCATTTTTCTGTGGTAAATCAAAACAAAATGGTAGGAAAACAAAATAATGGTACGTTTTCACAAAAAAAGAGATTTTATTTGCATAACCATTACAAATTGTTGATTTGCAGATAATATGAATATATGTAAAACTTATTAAAGGAAAATAACATTAATAAATTATTAATGATACAAATTTGACCTTATTTGAATTGATGTCTATTAATAGATATGCACTCAGCAACGAAATGAAAATGATTCATAAGTACTTTTGAAAAATTTCCGAGATATTCCTTTTTAATCTGCATCATTAATTCATCATCTGTTGCAATAGAGTGAGAATAAACTTTTTCTTTCAAAAAGCCCAAAAGAAAAATATACAAAGAACTGGGGATCTTGGAGTCCAGTCCATGAAGTTGCTGTCACAACCTATCAACGGTTGGGAAGATCTCTATCTAAAACTGTTTTGGCCACATTAGTATAATGAGATTAACATTAATGTTTTTTTGTTATTCTGCCATTTTGTTTTGATTGAAACTCGAGGGTACTTTTATACATATCTGTGTAACATAACTGTAAGGTGTCAAGTTTGTAGAGTGTTCCATATATTTACCATATTAATTCAAAAATCTCTTCGTAGGGCAATCAGTATTGTAATGAAATTAGTGCTTAATTTAGAGATACCAGTAATTGTACGAAAGAAATTATTTGCTGGGTAGCTGAAGAAACACATGGAAACTAGAACCGCTAAATGCCGTATTTCAGTAATCGTTTGTGACTTACTGGGGTATAACACTGTCCTAATTTGAAATATCATTGAAATAAGTGTTGATATGAAAGCGGAGATAGTAAAACAAATTTCAGCTGCAAGTCAGTATTATTATACCCTTTAATCAACCCTATGTTCATCCCTGCTTAGAAAAACAACAACAAAATTTCAGACTCAAAGTCCTATACATTTTAACTCTTCCTTCCATTTATATTTTGAATGTTTTCCAAGTTTTACAAGAAATAGACCATAGATATAACACAAGTAAAACATGTAACCTAAGAATTAAAAAACGTAGGTTTGCTCAAACTGCTGAATCTCCAACAATTTCCGGTACTACTCTTCACAACTGCCTTCCAAAAAAATTTAAATAATAACAGAGGAAAAATCTTTTGAAAAATAAATACTTAAATATTTAAGGAAAATAATTTTTATGGGACAGCCATCAATTGAGTAACAGAATATTTTGTCTCTTTTTACTACATAATGTTTTTGTATCAATGTATTTTTATATTGGACAAGGTTTATAAAAAGTACATTGACTCTTTGGCTACTGAATAAATAAATAAATTTAGAAAATTTTGCTGATGACCAAAGGAACTGAAAGAAGGTTACAGGAGATGAAGGTGCTTAGGAAGATTTATCGAGCAGTTCAGGAAGAAAACAGAGTATGATAAATCAAGTACTGAAAGACCTGTACAACGACCTAGATGTTGTAATGGAAATAAAAAAGGGCATGACTAAGATGGTTGAGAGATCCGGAAAGTATGAATAAAGAGAGGATCATGAAGAAAGTGTATGAGGGAAGGCCAGAGAGAAGAAGGAGAAAAGGCCAACTCAGGAAGAGGTGGAGTGATGATATGGTGGAGAACCCTAATCAAATGAGAATGAGGAACTGAGGAAGGAAAGAACAAGGGAGTGGACACCTATGATTAGGGAGACCATGGCTTCGATGAAGGCTGTGCGGTAAGATAAGATAAGACTGACCCCAATACAGTTTTGAAAAATTCTTTAATTTGGGTTACTCAGCGTCAAGTTCGGTAGAATCAAAAAAGTGTTCCCTGTTTGTGGATTTGTTCTACTGGTCACATAATACACATTGATCAAAAATTAGGATTTTTATGTAATTTAAGTGAGCTTCTAAACAGTTGTCAACAGGATTGAGACAAAAATTAACGACAGCTTCTCTTTTGGGTTTGTTTTTATTCTTTTGCCATACATGTTCAATATGTTTCACTTTCTACTGTTTAACAGGAATTATTGTGCTTCACTTGTTCTGTTCTAAATGAGTTTCTTAATTAATTCCACATTCATGAGTGTTGTGCGGTTCCCTTCTTTGCAAGGACATCACCATTTCATTGCCTGCATTAGAAGGTACACACTATAGATAAATTGCTGCTCTAGCTTCTTTAACGGTCTGTACATAAATGATTTATATACAACTATGGTTTGAACAGCAAATTTTCAATACACCGATAAACTTGGATGGTCTCTAGAGTAATTGTCTACTCTAGAATAGTGTTAGTAACGTTTATTAATTAAAAATACATTGATTAATCCAAGAGACACATATGATCTATTGTGTCTAAAGAAGATTATATATCACTTCTCAACTTATCAATATATTAGCATATCTATAAACAAGTTATTTTTTCAATAGAAAAATAGTCATGCATGTTTTAACGTTATGTAATCAACTTAAAATGGTGATTAATGTAATATTTCTTATCAATAAGTATTGTCAACCTATCAATAAAGGAATTGGTTGAATCCTTATGTTTGATAGTAATTGAAGTTATTTCAGAACATATTTTTGAAACTATACTCCCCCCCCCCCCATGAGTTGCGAGACCACTTTTCTCCACTGTAGTCAAAAATGGATCTTTTTAATATATACAGGCTCTCACTGTAAATGTTTACCATCATTAATTCTTTTTCACATCCCAAACATAAAAAATAATAATAAGCATTCAAAATTTTAGGGGTAAATTGTCATAAGATCAAAACTGAAAATTGTAATTTTCTCTAAATCAGCTCTAATGATTTTGATCAAATTTTGTTAAAACTTATCCCGTAAGAATTAAACCTATTGAAAACCATCTTTTAAAAAAGTCTCTTTTAGAAGTTACCAGTTAAAGAAAAACAAAATGAACTATTGATGCACTTTTTAAAGTTTGAACATCTTAAATCCGTTCAATTTTTTTGTGAAAATTTATAACCCAAATTAATAATGCTAAACCACACATAAAATTATTCATTTGGAATCATTATTGTTTCTTCATTAGAAACAGTTCATTGGGAATTTCGGAAGAAAAAGATTCAACAATTTTTTTCCGAGATGGAGCTTCTTTTGATTCCTTATGACTCACACAAACCTTGTAGCTTTAAAGGAAACTTTGATGAACCCTTGAGTTTATAATTATACAGTAAGGAAATCACTCCTAGATTAGATTAGATTATTTGGGTATGAGAAACTCAAGATCCTTGTATATCAACCTAAACTAATTGTAGACCCCAAAGACCTACGAGGAAAGCAAGCCAATACCTGTGCACTCAACGAGGCTTAGGAGCTTCCATCCTATACTATCATTGAAGTCATCACCTGGTTGTAGAGGCCCAAATGGCACTTCTTTTAGTAATATAGTTAATTACCTTAGAGGTTGTCCTCAGTCCGTATTATAGTTATGGCTACAGCGCTGTTTCGCCGGACACTGTCAGGCCTGCACTAACACATAAACACGTAATACAACACAACACTAACACATATAAAATCAGAGTATGACTCATCGTACACAAATAATATAACTGTTTGTGGCCACATTTCTTTTAGCCACAAACAGTGTCTCTCGAATTCCTGGATGATATGTCTCAACAGACCACTTACATACCCAACAAGCGGAATCACTATTAGTGATCCTAAGTGTTAGCATATGTTTCCTGAAGTCGCTATTCAGCCTCAATAACAAGTAACGTATGGAATATAAATATGATTTTCACCAACCAACACTTTGTTGCTTCGTTGAAGTAGGAAAGTATTATAGAGTTCCTTTCTCCATGAATCGCCTAGAAAATGCTTGTGAGGGATGTTTACTGTGAACATTTAACCTGTGATATTTAACATTAAAATTGTAAGCCTGTTTTGTGTTGTAGTCGTGCATATCCATATTACACTTAAATTAAAAATATAGCAACACTTCAAGTATGTAAATACATGGAAATGTAAGTACTCCAAGGAAGTGTATGTAAGGTTACCACTCCCCAAACAGTTTATTACAAAAATAATTGTTGACAATTTTACTTTAATACAGAGAAAGATATGCGAAGGTTATAAAATCTAGATAGGGTTTTTTTTTCAGTTCCGAGGGACCTAAGCTGGATCTGCACCTTTTTTCGTATAGTCTTGGGTTAGATTCCTCCCTTTGCTCCCAGGTTGCTCTTGACCAACTTTTGTTCCATTCGGACCCTAATACTATTTAGAGTATTCTGAGGCTAGAGATTATTATTTTGTTCTATTTGTTTTTTAACCGAAAAATTGGCCAAGGGGCTGTTATAAAATACAAGCGTCTAATTTTCTTAAAATCGGTTTTACCAATATTATTCAAATGTGAAAATTAGTGACTCAAACTTGTGTACAAAATCACAAGTAATAAAATATTACGTTTCATGAATAATTGATAAAAACAAAAATGAACTTTGATCGCAGTCATTAAAATTAAACGCTTGATTTTATTAAAATAAAACTTATGCTGAGGATATGTTTATGATACAAGTAAAGCAAGTTTAGGCCTTTATATAAATATTTTTATAAAGACTGCATCTATAGGTAATATTCATTTTTTGATTGACAACTACAAATATAACATTTGTGGTGACGTCCGTCGTCCGGATGTGTGAGTGATAAAGTTTCTCTCCAGTTTATTTATTTTTGCCCTCTTCAAACATCACCCAAATTTTTCAACTTTTTTTGTTTATTTTATAAATTCATTAAATTGAATACTAATAATTAAGTTTCTCCCAAAATAATAATTTTGTTTATCATATTGCCACTATATAAATAATTCTTTTTCTAGGAATCGCATCGTGCCTTGCGACAGAATTCCAATGATAAACTTGGAGGCATGGAAAGAAAGAACGTGACAATGTTTTACAGAAACATAGCTGAAGAAGACTAAACCAAATAGAACTTGGTATTAGATTTGTTTATTTACTTTACTTTCAAAAAATACTAATTTCAAATGTTCCTATGAGGTTGTAAGGCCATGAGTAGCCTTTCTACACTGCGACACAGTATTGAATCTAACAAGAAATATATAAAATTAAGAAAAAATTATTGATTTTATAATTATCCTAAAACAATCATGTTTATCACCATAATTTTTGTTAAAATTTTATTTGCCTTGGCCCAGTCCTATGTAAGTGCGTTCTAATATGGCCCAGTCCTATGTAAGTGCGTTCTAAAGAGTGCTAGAAATCTAAGAGGTATAACTTCTTTATCAATCATTTACAGGCCTCTCATCGTTAGTGGTGTTTTGGTTTAAACACTTCTAAGTTCTAAGAAGTCGACTCTATTTAGCAGGTATGTTTTAATCCGTGTCTATCTTTTCCCATGAATACCATGTCTTTAAGACCAAATCATAAGCCATACAATCAAATGCTGTGCTTAAGAATTTATCAGTTACAGAAGTTAGTAGTTGCATTCCACTGATTTTTTCTACAATGACTAAAAGCAATATATTGTATTATTGAAGCAGAGAACTTTAATCTTGTTTGTTATAACCATGATTGTAGTCTATTTATAACTCATTGATGAGCTCTTTTGGCTGTTTCTATACCTCGAATAGCCACATATACAGTAGAACCTCTCTTAACCGGTCTAGTCGGGACTGACACCCGGGCCGGTTGCCCGTTTGGCCGGTTAATCCGAGGTTCCCGTTAAACTCGTCACAAAGCTTTTTTTACAGATTCCCCTCTGTCAAGTGTTATAAAACACATTTAACCGCTTCTCAAATGAAACCAACACACACTTCCGTTTTCGTAACTCGCTCATTTTTATTTGCTGTATATACTGTACGTAGATCATAACCAGTCAAAGACAAGAAGAAAACTGTAAAGAAATGTTATATTTTCCATAATGTTACTAAATTGATTCGTGGAAAAAAAACGGCCCATCAAACGTTTTTGCCTTTGTATGTCTGCTATACCGACGGGTGCCAATGCCACAGTGTTTTTATGTCACCGACAATGGGATACCGCTATCGACAAAATCGTTTGACTCGCCGCCACTTTGATACTGCGGTGTTTTTACGCCGCCGACAATGGGATACCGCTATCGATAAAGTTCGCCGCTGCTTTGGTGCCGCAGTATTTTTACGCCGCTGACAAAGGAATACCGCTATCGACAAAGTCGTTTGACTCGCTGCTGCTTTGGTGTTTCAATTACAATTTATTTTCGGAAACTCATCGAACCAGTACACTACGAAATAGGCCGGTTAATCCAAGGACCGGTTGATCCGAGTCCGGTTAACAGAGGTTCTACTGTACTGTAAAGTCATCAACAAATAGAAAATAGCGGAGATAACACTGCACCTTAGCAGTATTGCTGTTGATTGCCACAGTAAACAGGGTTATACTCAGCATACTATACTGAGGGACACCATTCTCTAAATGAACTATCTCACAAATTAGTTCTCTGAAGTATCTGTTGCAAAGGAAGTATTGTATAAATCCAAGATTATTAAGTGTTCTCAATTCTTCTCCACCAAGCCATGTTGTGGCCTTTCCAAAGTAAAAACACATGTAAATTCTATTTTGTAACTGGCATTAAAAATAAATCTTTACCTCAACAACTTCTTGGGCAAGAGGCCTGCTAAACGGTTTTTCATTGAGTGAAACATAAGTTTCCATCCCATTAGTAATTCTAGCTTTCGGGGACAGAATTTACTACCAATTATAACTCCCCACTTATTCTCGTGATGCTGGGTCAATAACAAAATTATTTTGACCCCCCCCCCACGGGGATCAAACCTAGAAATTATTGTATACAAGTTTCTAGTCTAGTTTCTAACCTAACTCTCTAGTCTCTAAACCAACAGAAGGCCCCATTCACTAATTAAACAAACATATAAATTAAATGGATCTACAGGGCTTCCAAACTGTGGTATATTGTACAAAAAGGATTAAAAAGATGAGCTACAAATAAAAATAGATTCAAAATTTATGAAAATCTCTATATTTAGTGACTTATGTACCGGTAACTCATAATATGCTAGTACAACAGATTTTACAATCCTGGTTTCCAAAACTAAGAGAAATCGAAAATAAAGCTTATTTTTAAATTTAAAATTATTGTTCAACTTTTATAAAAGTCATTAAATTTTTGTATTCAATCATTTAGAATTTGGTAATGATTTTTCAGTAAGTAAATGAAAAGTTTTATGCTGGCTCCAATTTTCCTCCCCTCTTAATATGATTGAATTTAATTTGATTAAGTCTAATATTCAAAAAGCAATTAATTAGATTAAAGTGTTGAGAAAAAAGTATTGCACAACACAATATATTGATTTTACATGAGTTGTTATCACCAGTAGGATTATACTTCGAGTATTATCACTGATAAGGATTAAACCAAAGACATTAAAAGGTCAACATTGTGTAAAGTAAACTAATATTTAGGGATTTATCTGAACATGTGTCCTGTTTTACCAATAAGCTAATTAGGCGGTGTATTCAAATGTAATCAAAAATATGTATTGGCTTAACAAGCTGGTAAATGGCAGGTGGCTCATTGTTTCAGTCAGCAAGGCGAGTGCGGTTCCATATTAGCATTCACTATGTGGTAGTACAGGTGGAGTAGTGTCTCCCTAAAGGGTACAGATAAAGTCCTCCCACTAGAGGGTACAGGTGAAGTGATTTTGTGGTGTTTTTGCTGATACTTATACAACTTGAGTATCAGCTCAAGTACTAAACAATGAGCTGTCCACTGTGTAAGTTCTACTTGATGCAAACCAATCAGAGATGAGGTAAACTGTGATTGGTTTGGAATAGTGTTGCGGGGCGCTATTGATTGTATACGTGGAAAATTATTTGTCTCAAATCAACAAGGCGGTTTTGACTCACCGTTGATGGTACAAAAACACACAATAAGAATGTATTGAGGTTGTCCATCTTAACTGAAAATATTCTTAAATAACAATAAAGTTAACATGGGGAGATTCAATTGGCATTATAGCTAGTTCATGATGAATGCTATCCTTTAGCTACACTCCAAAAGAACCCTTTATAATACCGTGACCATATGTCCCATTTGAAATATTTGACTTAGCCTCTGCCTTTGATAATCCTGCAGTCTAAAACCAAGAAAAGTGGACATAGAAGTAACCCCTGACTGCAAAGAAGATTGACGAAACCGTGTTTAACTCTCTTAATTAATAACAACGTTAAATGAGGGGTTTTTCAGCCACTCTGTGAACTGTACATTGAATAATAGTCAATCTGTGTGTTCTGTTACTCTGCAAGCCATGAATTGTTTATATATGTGCAGTAAATGTAGAAAGACATTGATTATCGTTTACTTTTACCAGTATTATCAAAGTGTTTTATCCACCTCAATCAGATGTTAGGTTAATCTTAAGTGGTACTCGACTCCATCTTTACATTAAAAAAATATTGCAACAGTAAATTAAATAGTTGTTATTTGTAAACTTCCAATAAATAATGCCTCACTGATGTATTTTATACATCTCAGCGTTAACGTATCTCCGAAAACTTCATAAATAGTTATTCTGAAGTAGCGATGGGTAAATACGAACAATTCATTCGTAATGAACAAGTCACTAGTCACCAAAAGACACACCTTAATACACAATAATAAGATAAAAAGATTAGAAATTAAACTATTTCAATTGGTTCAGTTCAAGATGTTCAACAGAGGTATCATCTTATATTTCACCTTGTAAATCTTAATTCTTTTCTTTTTCCACTTTGCCTGGGACAGATGTCAAAAAGTTTTCTGACAAAATCACCAGTTGATATTGTTCTTCTCTTTCAACGCTATCTAGCATTCTACGAAGTCGGTTTTCTTCAAATGGATCCGTTAAAAAAAAGTACAGTACAACCTCATTAAATCAGACCAGCCTAGATTGCGGCCAATCCGACATAACGAAAATCCGTGTTACTTGACTTGACTTGACACGAGCAAAGTGAGCGAGAGTATGACGAGAAAATAAGTTACAAGTCAAAGGTGGTAGTGAGGTTGTCCATTGTAGCACATTTAAGGAAACTAATAAAAGGAAATCATGCAAAACTTTAAATGTTTCAAAAGTTATAACGATTTTTATGATACAGTGTAAATGATTTAAAAAAAGCTTGATCTTTACCATCAGTAGCTTTTGCTAAACAGCTGGTTGCGGATGGTTAAAGTAATCAACACAAGTAATTTTTTTTCTATTCTGAGTTTTTTACTACATGGGAGAAAAGTATGGTGTTTATGAGCTCAGTGATATAGAAAATTAATATTCGGCAATTTAACGCAGGGAAAAACATTTTACATCAAGGGCGAGTCCAGACCTTTGGTAAATATCTAGCAAAATAATAATCAATTTCAGAAAATCTACATATCTAGACCTTTATAAAAACACTTCAAGCTTAAAAATTGGTTCAGTAGTTTCTCAGAATTCAGTGTTATAAAATCTTGCTTATGTATTAAACATATATAGATAGGGGTAAACTATTCTCTTCATCAACTTTTGGCAAATTTTAATGTAACAATAAATCAAGCTAAAAATCAAAGTGACAATAGGTTTTAATTCCAAGCTAGCTTGTGTCTGAGCTGTTTACATTCTACTGTCATTCTAAATTCCCTGAAGGAAATGTTCAAGACCTTATAAAATACAAGACCTTATGGGTTGGGACAATGAGGCCTAAAATCAATGAAAGAAAAACCAAAAATATGAAGATGTCGACATTGGAATATATTGGTGGACATAAAACTTAAATTTTAATCAATACAACTGTAACGGTGTAAGATTTTCAATCATCATAAACACTCAATAACACTTGAGATAATAATCAGATTACAACTATAAACAGAACTTCTTTTAAGAAAACTAAACTCCAGTACTGTCTAGACACTAGAAGATCAACTTTATAAGATAAGCTATTTGTGTAATATGGAATGAGATGTTAACCATCTCAGCTGCTAATGAGAATGCTCTACATCTCTTTGAATGAAAATTTTTAAGATGAATCTATGTAAGAGAGTGAAATCAAACAGAGAAAGGAAAGAGATCAGAAGAAATACAAGTATATTGTGAGATTCATGAAGTTCAACGATGTGCCTAGCTTGGTCGCATTGAACAAATGGGTCAAGAAGCTACAACGTGAGAGAATAGAGGGATAGAGGAAACATGAAAGGCTGAAGATGGATATAAGTATTGGAAAAAGAACTGAGTATCAGATGGTGTAGGAGCGGTAATAGACTAGAGAGGGGAGATAAATAAGAGGCTAAACCTAACCTGAGGCCGTAGTACTAAGTTTTTGTTTTTCTTGTCATTAAAGTCAAAAAAAACCTCTCAGTTATCACAGCTTTCTAATAAGAAGGAAGAAAAAACATAAAATAAAGACCCCATAGTCCTCAAATACTCTACTAGTGTCACGGTCGGAAAAGAATAAGAATTGGTCGATATTTTTTTAGAAAAGAGAGGGATCTAACCAAATACTATAAGAAAAAATATGTTGATCCAGTTAGGGGCCCTTAGGATTGCCACATCTGCACTCATTATAAATAAACCCCTAAGGGTTAGTGCTAAGTAGGTAAATTAATACCCCCTACTTTATTAACATTGACAACATTTTAATTTTTCTGGATTGTAAGCGAAAATTGTAATTTGTACTCCACTACTAGACCATTAAATTTAACATTTTTCCTGAATTGCATTATAATCCTAAATTACACGGAAAAGACAGTGTTTTATAATTTTTCAGATATGATAAATTGTATAATTTTTATTGGTTGTTTGTACTAACATATTTCAATCACATTATTAAAAAACACAAGTGTTTAGATTTATGTTCAGATCAAAACTTTGAAGAGCTGCCAAATGTCATACACGCCTAATCTTATAATTCCCTTCTTTGAAAAGATAATATACACTTATCACAAAATAAAAGATATTAAAGTCGTGACTTACATATTGTTAATATTAAGCTGAGATCTTAGGTTAAACAAAGTTACCCAGTTTACCAGTATTGAGGTTAACTCGGCATTCCCATGTAAACCTGGATTTTATGTCAGTGTATAGATATGAATTTAAGTTTTCTTAAATGCCAGCTTCATGTTCTCCTGAAAACAGTTATTTATAACCATTACCTCAGACTGAGAAACTGTGGCATACTGTTCTTAGGGATTGAAACAGTTCAACCCCGGTCTCAGCCCATTTACACCAGCACTAGTCAATTCCTTAGTTTTGGAACTGTTGTACCACACCAAATCTCTTGAGTTACCTAACACAGAATCTGCCTCCCAATAGTCCATTTCAACTCTAAAGGGTTCCGAGAACAAAATATATTAGGTGCCCATCTTCAGGATTGGGTAGCCAATTGTTTCCATATTTCTGGCATGCCCCGGGAGGGAAGTTATTCAGAAACCACTGTACTTTAGCCTAGAGGCTGCCTTTCTTGCGTTCACAATGATAAACAAATTAATGGATGGAAGCCCTAGGATTATCTCCATTACCACAGTTGGTGTTGTGGACATGGCTCCGGTTATGCAGAGATAGGCCATCCTCTGAGGCTTGGTCAGAGTAGTTTTTGCACTCTCTAATCACGGCTCCATAGCACATCATAGGTAGTATAATCCCAGTATAGATATATCTCCATATAGCTGGTATTAGTCCCCAAGTTTTACCCACATCTCTTCTTATTGCCATTAACGATTTATTGTCTTTTTCCATAATGCGCCTCAAATGTGAATTCCAAGGTAATTTGATGTCAAGTACCAATCCTAGATATTTAACCTTGTTCATGCTTAAAAGTGTCTCCCCAGAAAGTTTGATATCACTTAGGTTTGGATTGATCTTCTTTCTTGTGGTGGAATCAATGTCGTCTTACATGAGTTGTTAGGTTTTCTTTGCGACATAAGCCCAGTGACAGACTTTTTTTCTTAAGATACCCATACCTTCTTTGGATAAGCACATCATCTGCATATCCCTGGATATAGAATTCCCTTCGATGAATAAAGATCCAGAAGTGTGTCAGCCACCAGGCTCCATAAAAGACGAGATAAAACTCCTGCTTGCAAAGAACCCCTGGTAACTTCAACTTGCAGCTACTCTTCCAGGATTTTATCTACAACTGTCTTCCCAGTTAACATGTCCCTCACCAACTTGCACATAGATAACAGCCAACCCTATACCGCTTCTTTAATCATTCCAGTTCTAACCACACTCGTCATCATCAGTTCTTTCAAAGTCAATCTAGGTATTAGATTAGATTTTTGAGGTATGAGGACTCAAGATCATTGTACATCAAGCTAAGCTTATTGTACACTCCAAGGATCTACAAGCAAGGCAAGTCGATACTTGTGCCCTCAAACAAAGCTCAGGAGTACTGTCGTATTCTAACATAGAAGTCATCCGGTTGTAGAGGCTCAAATATGGCTCTTCTTTTATCCTCAAGCTTCTTGCATTCCAGGATGATATGCCTAGCAGTCTCATCAGACTATTTACATAGCCGACAAGCGGGATCACTATTGGTGGTCCTGAGTGTTAGAAAATGTTTCCTGAGTGGCTTTGTTCAATAAGTAACGCTATAACTTGTTATAGACGTTCTCTATTCAGCCTCAATAACGAATTGCTTAGTTTTTGAGCAGTATCTCTGATATGGTTTTTACTGAGATTTTGTTCAGAATAATCCTACCAGCGTTTACAATGCCTGCCTTTGGGCCATTTTTCAATAGCATTGTAGCCAAAAGATTTTGATATATGACAGGCTGGCTCTGGACCCAAAAAGGGCATCTTTGTACTCTTCTTGCCCATGAAGAATACCATTACCATGAATGCCCTCATGACCAAGTACCCAGCTTAGGGTTTACAGAGTTGGTGGAAGCTAGTGTGTAGAGCCTGGTAGTGCACTCTATACCAGCATGGAGGAAATTTGCTCCGAGTCAAGAGTCTTGAGTGCAGCCTCACTAATCAGATAGTATACAATCTAAGTATTCAAATCTTATCAACAGTTTTTATGGAACTGATCTAATTTCTCAAGTGATAAACTTTTAAAAACAAAATTTATGCTAAGTGTTTGTACATTATGGAATTCCATTTTAAATAAATTAAAGCAATATTATATGTTCCACAATAATCATTAACTTTTGCTATCTAGGTTTTCCCGTTATCATAGGGAGTTTAAAACAGAGTAAGGAAACAAGACTGTTATATCTGCTATGCCTTATTGTATATGTATATGGTTTCCTTAGTCTGTAACTGCTGAAACATAAATAAAGATTATTTTCTTGTTTTCTTCATCCATGTTCAAGCATCTATAGTATGGCTGGGAAAAAAAAGTACACTGTCTTCAGTTTTATTATAATTAAAATAACTAAATGTGGTTAGCAGTAATCTTCTTTGTAATGAGCACATCCATGAGCCTACGTTTTAAAACTTTTTGCTCAGGGTAAGGTAAATATGATAAATCATTTTTATGGACTTGATAAGACAAAAAATAAAGAAAATTATTTTTGGACCACTGTAACGAAAATGGTGGTTGTTACATGATTGTATTAAAATAGTTAAAATTGACAATCCATCTCATCACCTTAATTTTATTGTTATTTAAAATCTTCACATGTAAAAGGGGCGGAGCATAATTTCGGGTTTAGTAGAATGTATTATTTTGGAATGTTCATCCATTACTTCATATAATATTTTACTTTAAAGGTCTTAATGAGACAATACAAATGCCATTAAAATCACAAAGTAAATTGGACAGTGTCGGCTTGATAGAAATTCATCATATTTAGAAGGGTCTTTGCTGAGTTTGATAGGTACTTACCCTGAGTTTTTACAAGGAGCCTAAGGAAATAGACTATACCTAAACTAAGGTTTTTAAAGTTAAGAATTGAATACAATCCCTAACGTTAAAAATCTTAGTTTAGGTATCGTCTCTTTCCTTAGGCTCCTTGTAAAATCTCGGGATAAGTACCTATAGACACTAAGTCTGGGTATAGACTCTTACTTTTGGTGTAATGACTTTGTTTAACCTATCCTCCTTCTGCAGAAATCAACTCAAAAATCTTAAATAGTAAGTGGGTCATATGATACATTATTTTGAAAGTCTTAACAAATTTAATTCTGTTAAGCCAATCTCAAGTGGTGTCCAGGCAATGTTCGAATAAGAAATCTGTAAACATATTTATATTTTTTTACTTATACCGGTACTTAATTTAGAGAAAGTTGCATGATGGGTAATAAATATACCTTTGATGTCCCCTGAATCCAAAAGAGTTATTTTGGGAATGATCTCTGTCCCTCTGTTGTATCTCTGCATGTTCACTGCTCTACAGCTCAAATGTGTGGATTGAGTGACCAATTTAGGCCTACATCTTCGGCATATAAAATATGTAATTTCTCAAAATAGGCTTTACGCATTTCGTTCAAATATTAATGAAATGGAAGTTTTGACTCAAATTAGTGTATAAAATCACAAATAAATAAATAAATAAATATATATATATATATATATATATACAGTAAAAACTCTCTAATCCGGATTAATGTGGCGCCGGCTGATCCGGATATCGAAAAATCTGGATCTCAGGGTGGCTATTTTTATATAGTTAAAGTGGTTTTAAACGTGAACAAAACGTGGCAAATTTATGTTTTTAGCACTCTAACACTTTGTGCTTACGATAAATTGTAGCTTTACCACAGTATTCTAAAAATTAACTATGGTTTTTCAAATTACTGTAATATATAGACGTTACGTTTTAACTGTACTATTATGTAATTTGCCGTAGTTTGGTAACAAAAATACCAAAAACAACAAAAGGTAGGTTAATTAAATAAATATTACAATAGCTATGTTTAAAATTCTATTTATTTTAAGCTGAATGAGGCTCAGCATAAAGTACACAAACAACAATTAATTAGGTCTACAGTGTTAACTAAAAATATCAAACGAAAAATGAAGATTAGAAAATTAAACAGTACAATAAATACGTACAGGATTGTACACGTGAAATTTTGATGAACGTACGAAAAATGTTGGTTTTTATTACAGTACAGTAATTTGTACCCACGTCAGTTTTTATTTAAAAAAGATGTAATGGTAGCTTGCTTGGCTCGTTGAACACGCTTCTTAGATGTAATATCTCTCCATCTACGAAAAAGAAGGAGATCGGCCGGTGAGGATTCTTCTTGTTCTTCCACGTAGTCTATCAGCTGTTCAAGTGCTTGGAATCAGAACCGCACTACTGCCCAGTGCCCAGCTCAAAAACATCGTTCACTACTATTCGGCCGGAAAAAATTATTTTTGTATAGAAAATTGTATTTTTATTATTTTTTATACGATGGCATACGACGGCCGGATATCGGAGTTTCTGGATATCAGAGATCCGGATCAGAGAGTGTTTACTGTATATATATATATGTGGTTCAAGAACAATTGGAAAAACAAAAATTTACCTTGACCACTGTAATTATAAAGCAAATAATAACCTAGAGGTTTTTCGCCTTTAAAAAATATAATAATTATAAATGTTCAATTTTATTAAAATACAAAGTAATGCTTAGACTGTGTTTATTACCAAATAAAATCAAGTTTAGACTCTTATTTAAATACGATTTTTGAAAAGATCATCCATGGTTCATTTTCACTTTTGGATTGATAATTACTTAACTGACACTTTTGGTGGCGATTAGTTTTGATTTGGTTTTGGGAATTGGTGAGTGAGGAAGTTTGTGCAATATTTCTGCACCATTTATTTGTTTTCATGTTTTTACCCATTATCGACATCTTAAAAATACAACCTGCCTTCATGATAGGTTATCAACAAGCAGGTCTATATTGGTTAAAAAAAAAAAGTTATAAAAAGGAAAGAGGATAAAAAGTGAAAGGAAAAAATTAACATTTAATTTAGTTAATTTTGGAGGGAAGTAGTGACTTTTAGTTGAATTGTTTAGTTGAATGATCTGCTATAAGCCCCCCCCCCCCAAACTATGTGTATATTTATTCTGCAGACAGTTTTATGATTTTTTTTTTCATTCAATTCTGTCAACATCTTCATACTGACACAATTAATGACACAGATTAGATTACTAAATATATAAATTACTTTTTTTATTATAACTGTTCTTAAACAACATACACACTCTGAATAATCTTATTTTTAAGTTAATTTATTAAAAGATAAAAGATCATGTGGCATTCAATAAAAAAGGAAATTTTTGGCATATCAAGGCTAATTCGTTCGTTTTACTTACCCAATGTGTGAAATATACTGGGTGTTTAAGGATAAGTGTAACAAATTTTACCAGGTGATTCCTTAGGTCAAGACAATAAAAAAATGTCCTATCAACATAGGTCTGGAAATCGTTCGTTACGGAATTGCAGCCAAAAATAGGTGTTTCACTATTTTCATTGTAGTTAATTTTTGTTTTGGGCTTAAGACAGTTATCCTATTGCGTTATATTTACACTTTTACATTAAAAGACATGGAGTAATCTGTAGAACAAGGGCCATTAATTATGGTTTTCAAAAAAATAATATGTGCTGAGTTGTTAAAAAAACAAATTTAACTGTTGATACAAAGTCGTAGGCCATAACATGTTATGTGACTGCCACATGACTTATGTCTTTGCTGCTTCATCAGCTTTTATGTTTCATCTTCCGTAAGAAATATCTAAGTAAAAACTCGGTAATGCAAAAAAAGTTATTTTCCTCTCTCTAATATAAATAGTACTTTTGGAGATATAGCAATAATATTATTGTTGGTTTTGTGTATGGTTGTACAGTATAAGGATATTACTAAAATATTTTACTACGTTTTTTTCCTGAAACTACTGAACGTATTACACAAGTTAAAAAAAAAACAAAAAACTATAAGCTCATTGTGTACATTAGGAAAGTTTTAGCAATGAATGATAACACTAGGGAGTATCTAATACAAGAAATCAAGGCTGTGATTTTGATATCATCATATGTTATTTTGACACACGGCCATTATCTCCTTGTCAATATACATCTTATCTGTCAAGTACTGGGTGTTGTACATGGAAAAATACTCACGTTGAGGTTGTTGTAAACTATGCATGATAATAGTACTGCAATAAAAATGCACTTATTGAAAAAATTGTTATTGAAAAGGAAGAAATAAAACTTGAAAGTAAAATTAATCATTTAAATTGAGAAAGGAATAATAGGATCAAGAGCCGAGTGGTCTGAGGTAAAACAGTGCACAAGATTAGTGGTAAACACCTCAAAAAAACAAAATAGAGATAAACTCTGCAAAAATAAATGCGGTGTCAAATAGATAATAGGTTTGCAGTTTTGTCAAACTTAGAGGGACGTGGAGCAAAAGATTTTATTGATTTTAATAAAGATGGTAACTGTAGGCCAATCTGAAATTTAAAAAAGTACTGAATTCACACAAAAATGTAAATAAAAAAATACTAAAAAGACAAACCATGAACCAATTCTTATTCTCGGGGAAAGTCGTGGCAGAGGATATGGGGAACTATCAAATGAACAGTGCGGGAAAAATTTCTCAGTGACTAATATATTTAAGCTTATTTCAAACATGGAACATGTGGTATGTGCGGAGGTTTTGAAAACAAGAAAAAAAATTATCGCCATGACTATTGAATTAAAGAGAATTTTGATCCAAACCTGAATATTATCTTAGTTTTATTTTTAAACCAAAATTATGGTGCAGGAGTCTTTTATGCATTATAGCTGCTGACCAAACCACCAATATACGTGAATGTTTAGCCAAATATTTACATCAAACATCTGCAAGGTCCATGGAAAGCAGAACAAAATATTTAAAAGATTATTTTGTGCTATTATAGTGCCTAAACATTTATAGCTAAAGAAATAACCCCTTTTTTACGAGAATTAAAAAAACAATAACAAGTACTTATCATGGACTGCCTGTATTAAACATTTAAATTTTAATAAAAGACACACAAGTGTTTAGATTTGTAGTTAGACATAAGTTAGAAAAGCTATCAATGAATGTGTTTGATTAATACTTTAAGTCCATCCTTAACAGATAAAAATGACTTGTAATAGATAATAAAGTCATGCATCATGATTAATACAAAGTGTTTTGAGTACTCACTCAGAGTTTGGAAATGATAAGACACAAGTATATCATAATGGGACGCCAACTTACAGTGGAAATGTGTGTTCCAGAGTCAATTGGTTGTGTCAGAATTTTTCTGTAGCTGATACAATAATATCATACAGTGAATAAAAATACATATTACAGTAGAACCTCTGTTAACCGGCCTCGGATTAACCGGTCCTCGGATTAACCAGCCTATATCGTAGTGTACTGGTTGGATGAGAGTTACCGAAAATAAATTGTAATTGAAACACCAAAGCGGCGGCGAGTCAAACACCGCAGCACCAAAGCAGCGGCGAGTCAAATGACTTTGTCGATAGCAGTATCCCATTGTCGGCGGCACCAAAGCAGCGGCGAGTCAAACGACTTTGTCGATAGCGGTATCCCATCGTCGGCGGCATAAAAACACTGCGGCATTGGCACCCGTCGGTATAGCAGACATACACAGACAAAAACGTTTGATGGGCCGCTTTTTTTCCACGAATCAATTTAGTATAGCCTACATTATGGAAAGTATAACATTTCTTTTCAGTTTTCTTGGAAGCGTGTGTTGGTTTCGTTTGAGACGCAGTTAAATGTGTCAAAAGACTTGACAGAGGGGAATCTGTAAAAAAGCTTTGTAGTGTTTAATTTTTTCCTGTTTGATATATAATATACATAACATAATATATACGATACATTTATGTACAATAAAATGAGTTGCAATAACATCTTTATTGCATAATTCTTAGCGCTACCTAATTAAATAAGCTTTCTTTGAGCGAAAACCGATTTTTCACGGGAACCTCGGATTAACCGGCCAAACGTGAAACCGGCCCGGGTGTCAGTCCCTACTAGAGGTTAAGAGGGGTTCTACTGTGTATGGTAACATTACAAATTCGGATTATTTGAAACCTGGGATAATATTATCACTCATCTCCATCTATTCAGTTACATTACATATTTATTTATATATTTAAGAAGGAAATAAAAAATGTGTATATAATTAATAAACACAACATATCCATATAAATTTATTGTAGTAGAATCTTCCTCTAATCCTAATCCTAGCATTTTCTTGTTATTTATTTTTTTCGAGATGTTTTGGAGTTCTTCCATCTTTGAAACTTAATTTAGCACTTTTGTCTCAAAGATGGAGGATATCCAAAACGGTGCCGACAAAATATAAATTGGCAATGCTAGGATTGGGAGAAGATTGTAGTCAAATTAATTACATTTATCCTAGCAGATATAATTATTATAATAAAGCTTTATATCGCAATTTAAAATAATTACAAGCGACCAAAACGATTATGAACATTTCATTCGCTCATTTCATCTTAGAAATCTTTAATATCTTAAACCTTTTAAGAGAGTCACAGTTATCAAAGAATGATGAAAACCGAATATCCTGGATGAAGGAAAATTAACAATTTTTAAATAGCCTTGATAAAAAGTGATTAAAAAAAAAAAAGTAAGTCATTAAAAAAAAGGAAGAAAAGAGCATAAAACTCCTAACGCTTGAATAGTCTAATAGCATCAGTGTAGGAAAAGAACAAGAGTTGGTCAAAAGAGACCAGATAGGATAGATGAAAGAAAGGAATATAACCCTAGAGTACATGAAATAACAGTGTAGATCTAGCTAGGTCTTCTCAGGACTGCCAAACCCACACTCACTATGACCCCCTGAGTGTGACACAAAGTGAAAAGTGACTAGTTTACAACAATTTTTACAGAGTCAAACAAATTATTATTATAATAAATCACTACTAACGAATCATATATATATATATATATATATATATATATATATATATATATATATATATATATATTCTCACAAAAAATTTTAATTCTTGTGCAACTTTCATCTACATCAACCTTGAATTAAATAAGTGAACTGTTTCATCAAAACTGTTGTGACCGTCTCCACTTCTTTTGACCAGCTGGAAGCTCCGGCTGGCTGGAGACCGCGTTCACTTTAGCCGAATCTTGTCAGGATGGGCCAAGGAGTCGGGTTAGGACGCTAATGAACGCACGCAACGCAAGTGAAATTAAATGTTATATTTTATTTGACCGCCGAATTAAAAGATTACAGAACTATTTATAATTTATTAAAAAGACATAACGTCAAGATAAAGCCTTAATAGTGGCCGAAAACATACCGAGTAATTTAGCTAGCACGTGGCCGAAAATGGACTGACCTCGTCCCGTAGCAGTCTTCCTTCTCGCGGCTCTCGGAACAGACTCCCGCTCGGCTCGCTGGTTCAAGCCTACCACTCCTCGTCTCCCCCCCTTCTACGTCATATTGCACTGCTCAACAAAATCGCAAGTGCCAATTTATATTTTATTATTTAAAATCCCTTTCCATTACATCCTAATTTATGCTTATTATAGTTTTGGTTTGGTGGGCTCCTTGGCTGGGCCACACTGTTTTGTTAAACATTGTATATAAAAAAGGTTAAACTCATTCATAGTTTGTTCATGTTTTGTCAGTTTCAGTTCATATTGTTCCATGTCAAACTTTTTTTTTTTAATTTCAGTTTTAAATTATTCAAATAAATTGCTTTCTTTGAAATTCTAACACGAAAAAGTGGCTATCTAGATCAATAACAATAGAACAAGAATTTTTTTTTAAATTGTACAAATTATGTCTATCCTTTTTTTAATATAAAGTTAGAGTTTAATAGGGCAGATAGCCTATTATGTTTAGATTTTGTATGGATAGGAGACACTGACTTACCTTCGAAAGTGGTCCTTGGTTTTACCTAGTAGTACACAAATAGAAAAACGCACAATAAAACACTGAAGTTCTAAAATATTTCATAAACACTGTTCACTTTCTCAATCAGTAGAAGTATAAAAAGAAGACTTAAATTGTTCTAATTTGGTTGCAGAAGATGGATCTGTGTTGAACCGCAGATGAATGTTTATAATATCTCAACTAATAATTAAGAGAGAATGATAATAATTATGATATTTAACAAAAAGCAATATTGATCTGACCCTACTTGAGTTTTAAGGAAATACTAAATTATTTATCCGAAAGTAATAAAAACATAAGCAGACGATGAAAACAGATTTTCTTGTTTTCCCGCACATCTACGAGACCACAGTTATGGAAGAGTCGACGTCAAGAAATTAGTGATATATACAATTAACAGGTTCGGAAAACCTGTAAAAACTTTTAAATAGGAATGAACTCAATAACAAACATAATTTTAAATAACCTTTTCTATTTCCATTATTGTCATATTAATATATAAATGAAAGTTCAATTACTTGATTTTTATCACAAACGAATTATAATATTATACAATAAGAAAAAATTATAATGATATTTATTATCACCAAAAACCAAAATAGAGTTCATTAATAAAAGATGATTAAAAGTTTAATAGAAATCTCTAATACAGTTATTGAGATAAACCGTTCTGGCTGTTCATTGAATATCACACTGGTTATGTAAAATTAAGCAACAAAATACAAGTTCCATCTCGGGATTGGTTTGTGCCGGGTTTTCCTAATGATTAGGGGAAAAGAAGAAACACAGTATTGATATATTAAAATAATCAACATAAAATGGGGGGAAAATAATTTTTTTTTTAATAATATAATTCAAGGATGGATGGAATGAGGTGTAACTGTATGAATGGTGAACGTTACGATTTCATATTAATTCGTTAAATGTCTCTAAACACTTCAAAAATTTTACAGTGTCTTAAGCTATTGTTCAAATATGTAGATTACATTGTTTTTTTTTTTTTTTTTGTTACACATGACTAAAAATGGCTATCTACAATTAGATTGATCTGACCAAATTAGTTGAGCGTTGTTTTTTTCACCTTTCTAGTTTCATCCTTGTTATATTGCGATCGGCTGTCAATTATACGATTGAATTACGTTGCACTATTTCAAAAGTCTTGAGTTATAATTTATCACTTATGATTGTAAAATTGAATTGATTTATTCTGATACAAAAGGTTTCAATCATGGAAGGTTACCTTTCCTTCTGGAGTTTTTTTTTATAAACTGGCGCATCACTCTCGCTTTGAAATTTTACCGCCTTCTGTATTATTCCATCCTATTATTGTGTGTATGTATGTATTTGGTAAGAAATGACATGATTTTAACTCCCTTTTATTAAATTGTTTTCCCTTTTTTAAGGATAATTAGTGTTTAATTCCAAAAAACAGATTTCGTGAGAACAGCTACATTATATTAAGAGCAATAAAGGATAATATAATAACTTCTCGGGTTACTTAAAATTATTATCAACTAATTTGCATATCTAAAATAGTACATAGATCATAGAGCTTTAGGCTTTCACTTATTGGAATTCCAATCAGCGGGCGAGTTTTCTTCGTGAGCATTTCCTTTGAAGGTAACAATCTTGCGTCGGCCATATATCCTAATGATTTCACGTTAGGTTTTGACTTATAGAAAATTATTTGTACATATTTGGCCTTTTCTTAACAACCTTCTAGAATATGTAAAATATTCTGCTTGGTACAATGGTGTTATTTATTTATTTCCACAAGTCTTTATTTCTCGTAGTATTGTACATTATATAGGTAGGGACCTAGAATCAAGGATGGTGGGTATTTGAAAATTAAAATATTTATTTGTACAACCGTGTCATGTCTCTTTAATAATTTTTCTGTAGAGAATGAATAATTTAGAACAATTCTGATAGTGTTAATACCGCTCTAAAATATAGGGCTCGAAATAAATTTAATTTGTAAATTTCTAAACGAAGTTGGCATATTTCTGCTCTGCTGACATGTTAGTTTAGTGTTGCTCAGAGTGACCGCTATGTGTTGCGGTAGCTCATTCATTTGAAAACTGCTTCTAGGTGGAATGACTAATATTTGAAATGATTCTTTTTTTATTTACGAAATGTCCCATGTTTTATTATTATTTATTTATTATTATTCCATTTTTTAAATTAATTATAATGAAAAAGGAAAAAAGGAGAGGAAAAAGGATGATTTTTTCTAAGATTAAGGTTAGGTTAGGTTAGGTAAGGTTAGGTAAGGTTAGGTTAGGTTAGGTTAGGTTAGGTTAGGTTAGGTTAGGTTAGGTTAGGTTAGGTAAGGTTAGGTTAGGTTAGGTTAGGTTAGGTAAGGTTAGGGGTTCTCTACATTTTGTGAGAGATTGATGAGGCAGTTCCCATCTTCTTAGTTTTGAGAGGTTGCATTCTGGAGAGATTTATTTTATAATTTTTGTTGTTAAGGAATCATCAAAAGTGGCAATGTTGTGGGTTTAAGATAAATAGATTATACAGTGAGTCAAAAGTGGTGGTAAACTGCTTGTAGGTGGGATGGATTGACATCAAAGGTCTTTGGATAAGCCTTTTATTGAAGGTGGTTGAGATAACTGGAATTTCTATTCTGTTTTAAAGTTATTTGATAATGATGGATTGTTCATATTATTGTATGGTTTATTTGGACGTTTCTGTATATGAAAATTAATAGACGATGTTTCGAGAGTATAAATCAACTCCCTTCATGTTAGTTACTGACATTACAAAATATATGCAAGCTTTGTAGGGTTAATTTTGTATAGTAATTAATAAAATTATTTATATTTTATGTTACAGGCCTATTGTCAGGAGACTTAGATAATCACAACTAGTCAGACGATATGTCATACAACAGACAACGACCACTTCAGAAATTGACTAGGGGAATTGTTAAATTTGGTGATACTTCTTGTAATTTGTTGCCCGACAAATTTATCAAGAATGATAGCATCAAAACACTGTAGGGATGAATAATATAAAGGTATGTATTATCATTAGGTTTTTCTGTCAAATAATATTTGTATAAGACAAGTCAGTATGAACACGATAAAGAGGTCATTAGTCAGAAATACAAACGTAAATAGAGTAAATTTTTTAAATAATAAATTTACCAAAAACATTGATAGAAAACCTGGGTAAAAACGCATGAGCTAAAAGTGTTCACAGCGACACAACCGTAGCATAGCGTGGCTAGACAGCAACTGACTACTTTTTGGTGCTGACTGTACTGAAGACTCACAGTCGAGTAGGAGAGGGTACGACCTTAGAGTTCATGCTCAATTGACGCTTCACGCTGCCTGGGACAGTCTATACTCAAAATTTTCAAATGAGAACCTCCATCGTGTGACATGTCAAATTAAAAGGCATAAAAAGACAAAATTAATGGCACTCACAAAATATTTTTTGAATGACCATAACCAAAATAGCGGCACAAAATGTATTTGAGATTTTAAAACTATGAAATCATAAATATATGAAATCAGAACACTAAAGAGTTTTTAAAATGTTCACCAGACTAATCTGAGAGAAGCATTCTTGTTGAACTGAATTTTATCTGTTCGCCAAAAGTGTGGTACATATGGACATACTCAAAATATTTTTTAAAACAGATCATATGACATGTCAAATTTAATTGCATTTTAAGCCAAAACTAATGGCACCAACAAATTTCACTTTTAACTTTATTAAAAATGTTATTTCAAAATTTGGATGACATTTAAAAAAGGTTGTTTTGTATTTTTAAAGTTAGTATGAGAGTTACATTTCCTATTCACAGTTGGTTTGTTGTGATTATTTAGATTAAGTGTTCAAACGAAATGTAACTCTCATACTAACTGTAACAATATAATAACTTTTTTTTGAAAATGTCATCCATATTGTTAAATATCATTTTTAATAAAGTTAAAAGCGAAATTTGTTTGTGTCCTTTTGTTTTGCGTTAAAAAGCAATTTAATTTGATATGTCACATGATGTGATTGGGGGGGGGGGAGGGTATTTTGAATGTGCCCAAAATACATCACCTTTGGGGATAATTCAAATTCAAATCAATGTTAAATGTTTCTTTCAGATTAGTCTAGCGAACTATTTAAAACTGTTTAGTGTTTTTATTTCACATAATTAGCAATTTTATTATTAAATACTCTCAAATACAGTTTGTGGGGCCATTTTAGTTAAAGTCATCTAAAAAATATTTTGCGAGCGTCATTAATTTAATCTTTATATGCCCTTTAACTTGACATGTCACAAGATGCAGTTTCCCATTTGAAAATGTTGAGTACCCTAAAATTCCCCCTTTTAAGGGAAGGTGCAAAATTTGAAACTATCATAAAAGAAACTTCTAATGACCCAGTTAACAGTTCCAAAAGGGTTTGGCTCTATTTAAGTTCATACAAAAGTTAAAGTGGGGGGGGGGTACTTTACTGACACACTGAATAATCTCGAAACATCTTGTATTATTATTTTTTATATATACACAAATGTTTAATAAACCATATTAATATTAGAATTTGCAATTAAATGTAGTAGTCATTTAATTTTTCAGATATTATCACTCATAACTATAAAAGTGTTCTTACCGTTGTAGGTGTGGATCAGATATTTTCCCGGTTTTTGTTGACAATTGGTTGCTGACTTAAAAAACTAATTCATCCACTTATTTTGAGTCGTTAATGTCGATTTAGTTCTAATCTTTCCGAAACACCATACTTGAATTCACTTTGTGTCGATGTGTGAAACATTCGCTTCAGTTATCAAAATTAAAATATAAATCATTGAGAAAATAATAATCTAAGTTCCTTATGATGAACGGCCTTCTAGTAAGTATCTAAAAGTTCTGAAACTACGTTTTCTAAAAATCTTTAATTATATTCCTTGTTATTTGTTTTGCAGCACTCCACTTGCCTACAATTGTTTACAGAGAATTATCTGTAATTCGTACAGTGACTGGCATGTGTTGTTCTTTGTGTTTGCGTTTGAAAACAATCGTAGTTGCAAGTGGAAAGATTATAATGATTAAATAAAAGTGAAAATGTGTTACAAAATAGTGACAGTAGTGATGGTAGATTACTTCCTCATATTTATGATTTTACTTTGACAGACTTGGATATAAAACAAAACTTATATATACCTTCAAATTTAAACTTTATGTCTTGAGAATCGATAACAAAATTATAATTGAGTTTACTGCTGTTCCCACTACAGATGTTATGTTATTTAGTTTTTTTTAGAATTATGTTAAATTAAAAACTTATAAAAGCATAATTTTCATTTACGAAAAAAATATTTGGATCAGTAATTTTTGGGAAATTAGAAAATATCATTTCTTAAAAACTACATTTTAAAGCTAAAACAAAAAACAGAAGCAATTCCTATTTTAAAAAATCAAAAACACCAGAAAAGTTTTTCTTTTTAAAGAAAATGATTTTTCACAAAAAGTTATGAAAAAGTTTTATATAGCATGTTTCGTTAAATGTTCACAACAGTTTAGCTTCACGTTTTCACCACTTTTGCTGCCACTAGGTGTGCAACTACCAAATTAATTAGTCTCCCAAATGAGTTCATTTTAAAAATAAATTTTAAAACATTTCACTCACAATATTAAAACCCTGATAACAAGTTACACCTAACAACTTAAAAATTAATTCTATTATTTTAGATAAAACATAAACTAGCTAGTAGCACAATATAGATAAGATAAATCCCTGGTTTAGATAACAAAAGTTATAAATCTATGTTCTGAACATGAACACAGGTACTGTTCACGATGGAGCTGTTGAACCTGCTCTTCATTTTTATTTTTGTACCGTCAATATTTTCGAGTCCATTAGAAAAAAATCTAATACAAAAAACAGTCAGCAATGTAGCAGTTACTCAAAGTGACTACAGATTACCGGGCAATGTTAAACCATTGACGTATGATTTGGTTATAGTACCATTCTTTGAAAATTTTACATTCGTCGGTGTAACAACAATTGAAGTTACTGTTTTAGACATAACTAATCAAATCATTTTGAATCAGTTAGATCTTAACGTTCGGAATATTACTTTAACAGGATATGGCGCTGAAGTAAGTCAAACTTTTACAATCAATAATACGCTTCAACGTCTAATAATTATAACAGCAGATCCTCTGACTGTATCGAACAACTATACTATAACCATTTATTACGATGGAGCGCTTACTGAAAACATGCTTGGATTTTATAGAAGTTCTTACGTAGAAAATGGTGTCACCAAGTAAGTGTACTTCAGTATAATGATATTAATATTCGTAACTTTTATTTATTAATTTAGTAGATTTAATTTAACCCTATAACTGACAATCATTAGTATTTAAATTTCACCATCATAATTAATTATTTATTGGTCTTTTCTGACAAATAATATTTGTTTATAACAAGTCAATATTAAATAGCAAAATAAGTCTTAGGTCAAAAATATAAACTTTGAATTAAATTTTAAAAATATAAAAATTACCATATACGCGGTATATTAAAATAGAAAACATGATTTTTAACAGATTCCATTACAAAGGAACTTCCGTGCAATTACTAAGTCTGCTTTAATTAGACACACACGTGTGCACATATACACAAACACATTATATATATATATATATATATATATATATAGAGAGAGAGAGAGAGAGAGAGAGAGAGAGAGAGAGAGAGAGAGAGAGAGAGAGAGAGAGAGAGAGAGAGAGAGAGAGAGAGAGAGAGAGAGAGAGAGAGAGAGAGAGAGAGAAATAATTTTATCATCTTATGAAAAATAGTTGAGATACCTTCGTTATTTATTTTTCGTGGAATTTTTACAAACTTATAAAATGGCCACCATTTTCTAATATGGCAGCTAACTTTAAAATCCGTAATGAAAACCCCTAATTTTGTATAGTGTTTTGGGATTTTACACAAAATTTTTAGAGTTTTTTATTCTTGAGTATTTTTTTATAAACCCACAGAACCTTGAATTTTTGAAAATTTGAATTTTTTTTCTTTTTGGGAGATGATTTTCCCTACTTCCCATTGTTGCATCAAGCTATAAATTTAATTCGACATAGTCTAGGAAGTGGAAACACCATTGCAAGACGAAAATTAAAATAATAAATTTGTAGAACAGATAAAAAACTTCTTTATAATTACAGCAGTGTTGAGCTAGTTTTTATCTGTTCTACAAATTTATTATTTTAATTTTAGTCCTCCGTTGGTATTTATCTAGACTAGGTCTTCTTAAATTTTTAATTTGAATGCTCAATGGGAAGTATGAAAAATGTCCTCCCAAAAATACACCAAACTTCATATTTTTGGAAGTTCAAGAGCCTATAACTCCAAAACAAGTGGTATATCACAAAATATTCATAAATAAAAAAATAAAAAAATACCTTAAAATTTTGTAAAATATGAAAACGTCTAAAAAAATAGTATAAAATCTTTTGAAAAACTCCTCTCAATTATCTTATAACGAAGCATCCCTTACTAAGTTTTTTGAAGTTTCTTCAATGTATGTTTTCCAATTTAAATTTTCATCTATATTTTGTCAAAGTCACCCTCTTAATGTCACTATTATGAATAAAATATTGGAATATATCATCTTAAAATGTAGAGCAAAACATCATACTTTAAGTAAGTTGAGTGTGAATTTATTTTGAATGAGCCTCCTGAAGTACCGCTTTGATTTGATTTGTTTTGTTTTTTTCAATGATAGATCCTTCTCTTTCAGGTCTCTCTTGACCAGCTCTTGTTCTCTTCCAACACTGACATTATTAGAGTATTTGAGAGCAATCAATGGGTCTTTAATTTATCATATTCTTTGTATAACATGATGATGACAGAAAGGCTTTTCGCCTTTAAACAACAACAAGAAAAAACTTAAAATTAGCAAACTTATTGTGGGTTTTGCAATTTTTTTTTTTTAGTTCATATAAAATATGATATTTAGTTAAACCATTAAATTATAATCTATCATTTTATCGAGAAAAATAAAATTTATACAATACTAGTCCAAAATATGTTTTATGTCATTAAATAAATTAAATTAACAAAAAAGTAAATTATGGTAAATAAAGTAAAATAACATTTTTAAGTGTTTAAAACAATTTTTATTGTTGCTACCCCTAAATTTTTAGTTATCGCTCACTGACCAATTATTTTAAAAATCAGACTTCATCTCTAGGTGTTTTTATACCAAAAATATAACTGACACATCATTCCAAAAACTTTTTTTGGACTTAATGATACCGGTAATAGATACATCGACCAAAAACTCTACGTCAATTTCTTTACTCATCAAATAACTTTATCTGTACTATACAGGGTGTCCAGTAATTATGGGATCAAACTTTACCAGGTGATTTTTCAAGTCAAAATATGCAAGAATTTCTAATAAAGCATAGTCCTATCTCGCTTAGTTTTCCATCTGTCTTGTCTGTTTGTGTTTTTTACTAAAATATTTTTATCTTCAAAGTCGATAAAGGTATAAACTTAAATCTTTAGATACCTGTTGGTATAACAAAGACCAATATTTAAAAAAGTTTTAAATAATTATCACTTCCGGTTTCAAAATGGCAGCCATACCAAAATGGCAGTATATATATATTAAGCTTAGAAAACTTAGTATGGCCGCCATTTTGAAACCGGAAGTGATAATTATTTAAAACCTTTTTTTTTAAATATTGGTCTTTGTTATACTAACAGGTATGTAAAGTTTTAAGTTTATACCTTTATTGACTTCGAAGATAAAAATGTTTTAGTAAAAAACACAAACAGACAGACGGAAAACAAAGTGAGATAGGAGTATGCTTTATTAGAAATTTCTTGTATATTTTGACTTGAAAAATCACCTGGTGAAGTTTGATCCCATAATTACTGGACACCCTGTATATATGTGAGATTGTAAAAAACTAATTAGAAATTAGACTAAACTTTATCAAATTATTACATTTGCAATTATATTATATTATACAATATAATTACAATATAGATAAGACAAATTTCTCAATTTAGATAACTAAAGTTATGAACATAATGTTATGAATGTACTGTTCACGATGGAGCTGTTGAACCTCCTCTTCATTTTTATTTTTGTACCGTCAGTATTTTCGAGTCCATTAGAAAAAAATCTAATACAAAATACAGTCAGCAATGTAGCAGTCACTCAAAGTGACTACAGATTACCGGGCAATGTTAAACCATTGACGTATGATTTGGTTATAGTACCATTCTTTGAAAATTTTACATTCGTCGGTGTAACAACAATTGAAGTTACTGTTTTAGACATAACTAATCAAATCATTTTGAATCAGTTAGATCTTAACATTCAGAGTATTAATTTAATAGGAAATGGCGTTGAAGTAAGTCAAACTTTTACAACCAATAATACGCTTCAACGTCTAATTATAACAGCGAATTCTCTGAATGTATCGAGCAACTATACTATAACCATTTATTACGATGGAGCGCTTACTGAAAACATGCTTGGATTTTACAAAAGTTCTTACGTAGAAAATGGTGTCACTAAGTAAGTATACTTTAGTATGATGATATTAATATTCGTAACTTTTATTAATTAATTTAGTAGATTTATTTTAACTCTATAACTGACAATCATTGGTATTTAAATTTCATCATCATCATCATTATTTATTGGTCTTTACTGACAAATAATATTTGCATATAACAACTCAAATGCTTATATAAAATGACAAAATAATTATGTGTTCATACATACATACACACACACACACACACACGTATATACACAACAGAGTAATAAGTTTATCATGGCTATTCGTAAACTATTGATCCTAGAAAAAACTTTAAATGTGATGCCTTCATTATTTATTTGTCATGGAACTTTTGCAAACTTTTAAAAATGGCCACCATTTTCCAATATGGAAGCTAACTTTAAAATTCCTCAAGGAAATTCCTACTTTGTATAGTTCTTAAAGGATTCCACAAAAAATCTTAAGAGTTTTTAATTGTTGAGTATTTATTTTATAGACCCACTGCTTTAGGAGTTAAAGAATCAATTTTTGCGATTTTACTACTGGTAAAAAATAGTTTCCTTTCCTCAAACTTATTTCTAATTGAAAGTATGACTTATGTATTGAATTTCAAAAGAAAACTTTCATAAATATTAAAATTGGCACCAACAAAAACCAGTTGAAATTTGGGTGACCCAAACAATATTATCCTGTTTTAATAAATAGGGTCTAATGATAGTCTATTTGCATACTTCTCTATATTAACTATCGGCTTTAAGTCTTAAACTTCAACATTCTAAAAAATATGTAAAATTTAGATTTTCGTGTTTTTAAAACTATAAAATAATAAAAAGATTACTGAAAACAATTTTTACCCTAGGCCTTACCTACAATTAAAATTAATGAAAACAATGACTGAAAATAAGGAAAAAGGTTAAAAGGGGAAAATCTCTAATTATATTTTGGACATATTATTTAACTATTAGGCCTAACTAAAGAGATCAGAGAAGTAAAGGTACTTTTTTAAGACTATATCAATCACTTATAATTCCTGAAAGTCGTGTATCTAATCAGAATACTCTTCAAATTAGTCAGATGTCTGATTATTTTTTTACATAATTTTTCTTTCAGTAATTATTATAAAAGTGATTAATACAAGTCTCATCTGTGTTTTTTACAAAATTGTAAAATTTGTCAACGTTAATTACATTATGATTAGGAAATTGTTTGAGTAAAAAACAAGTATGAATTCTTCTTTAATCGTGTTTTCAATTTTGTAGGATATATTTCCAGTAAACTAGGTAAATTTGTTAATTTTTTGATGTGAATTCACTAAACGGCAAACAGAAGGTCGTTTGCAGATGCCCACACCATTCTGATAGTCACACACCAATTTTCCGCAGCATGGCGTCTCTGGTGGTTTACACTGAAAGTAAAGAAAACATGCAATCTAATTATTTAAATAGATTTATACAAGTTTGTTTAGGGATAATAGATAGTAGAACATGTACATTGTTGGAAATATATGATAAAACAGATTCAAATTTTGCTAATTATTTATTAGATTCTGGTCATAGTTTGCATATTGAACAAGAAAGTAGAAAATTAAATTATTTATAAGTTTTAGAAATCAACAGATCCAATTGTCATGCTTCCAACCTCAATGATCAAGTGTTTAACCCATCTCCATTGTTAAAACCCATTGTCACACATCCTGTTAGGTCATTTACCTTCTCAGGTAGTCCTGGCTCAATCCCTTGTCCTTGCTTTCCATCCTACACTTTCTTAGTTGGTACTTAAATTGTATTTTGTAAATTATATGTCATAGTTGTCTGAAGATGCTTAATTAATATATGTTAATTTGTGAACTTTACAAGTGAGTTATTATTTACCTTAATGTGGAATTTCACTAAGTACGACTATGTTTACACTTATTACCATTAATTTGTTACTCCGCCATTTTGTTTTGATTGACCATAAACAAATTAAACTTGTCGGTACTTTTTTAAACTTATCTATCTAACAAAACTGTAAAGTGTCAAGTTTGTAGAGTGTTCCATATGTCTGACATATTAATTCAAAAATGTGACCTCTTCGTAGGACAACCCGTATATAAATATTTTTCAATGACAGCATCCACAGTTCATTTTCACTTTTTGATTGACAATTACCCAACTAACATTTTTTGGTGATGATTTGTGTTTATTTGTTGATAGGTGAATGAGAAATTTTGTACAATGTTTTAGACAATTTATTTATGATCCTTGTATTTTTAGTCTACGGAACACTTTTAGAATTATGTTTGTCTAATCATTTTGAATGAACAACACTTGTGAAAATAAAAACCAACAAATAAAAAAAACACACAAATTTTCACAACAATCATTTGATTTTCAGTAAGACACTTCCAATAACTAAGTTATCATCCTCAGTTGTCTACAGGTAGACACAACTAAAGTTCGGATAAGCAATGTTTTAATGTAAAATATTATTTAGATGTAAGACTTACAGTTATGAGATGGCACCCAGAAGGACCATCGTGCATTGTACAGAAGACAGAATATTTATACCATTTGATGCCAATGAAGAACGATACAAAAACAAAAGTTAACAACTTCACAGCGATCATCATTCTCGATTTAATTGGAATTCAGAACATACTGATAAAATGGTTTATGATACATTAATAAATTTAATACATCATATAATCGTATTGGGCTATTATTTCCAGTCATAGATCAGCTGAAAAGAACAATGAAATCGCCTGCTCTGTAAAATATTCTTGTTTTTTATAAACGTAAATTAAATTTTTGGTCTAAAGTAATTTTAATGTTAATTGATACTTTCTTGTTTCAGATGGCTGGCTATTACACAGTTTGAGTCGACATATGCCCGACAAGCTTTTCCATGTTTCGATGAACCTGCATTTAGAGCGAAATTTACAGTGAACATAGGGCGTGATGACGATCAAATTACACTTTCAAACTATCCTTTTGTGAACACATCAAATCCAAAGTAATTTTAAATTTAAAGAGTGTAATTTAGAATATATTTTCATTGTGGTGTATGTTGCAAATACTGTAATCTAGACTGTTTTTGACATATTGATAATACTTAGCTTGTTAAATTATATTTTTATTGTTCTGTAAAACCAAATACGTTGTATAGAACTAGTCATTCCCCAATATAAATACATCAATAATTAATTAGCATAAAATCATTTACAAGACAAATAACATACAATTTAAGTAACAAATCAATAATTAACATAACTATAAATATAGATATGAAAACTTTCAAAATAATAACCAAAATTTTCAACCAAATTAGTTAAAATACAATCCAAATATATATTTGTAATCTCCAACATTAGTAAAACTCAATTTGTAAGTTACAGGATATAGAGCTAAAGCAAAATTACATGTTTTGAGATTGTAAGTGTGTCTACAAGAAACTCCTCAAACCAGTAAAATCATTGACCCTGAACAGCATTTTTAATTTGTTGCTAAACATACTACCTCTAAGATTTTGTTAAATTCCTTAGGAGAAATGACACAGACCTTAGAGGGAGTCTTTTTACTTAAAGCTAATCTGTGTTTTTGTCCTCAGAAATAATTTATTTCGGGTGTTATGCATATGTACATCACTTTTACCAACCAATTAAGCTCTTAAATTTGTAATTTACTCTATTACTTCCAGGATGTACATACATGTAAAGGTTAGGATGCCTGAGTTTTTTAAATTCACCTTTACAAGAATCACTATGGCCCTTACGAATTATTCTCTAGATCATCTGCCTTATGGCGTTTCCTTTTAGAGCAATTCCATAAGATAGCCGACAAACCAACACAATAAGACAAATTTTTTTGTAAATAAAATATATCATAAATTTATTAACATTTTTCTTTCTTTATAATTGCCAACAAGTAATAAATTTATAAAACAAAACATAACTAAACACAAGTTGATGGAAACATCATGGATCTTACCCACCCCCATTATAAAATCTAATACAAGCAGATTCTCTAAATGTACTGTCCAAAAGTTGGTCTCTTCAGACTTGTAGGAACGTTAAATTCTATTAATTAGTATACATACTCAGTAGGTAATTGTTTACTGTAACTGCAACCGGTCTTTTTTAGCGATTTTTTTCAAATCATGTTCTTCATACGGTACCTTACTTATTAATAGTAAAATTAGTTTTCAACGTGGAGCTAACTTTTTCACCTAAAAATCATGATTACAAAACTACAAAATTCAATGCATTTATGGAACATTAGAAGTCAAGCAACATTGAACGCGGTTAGTAGGTGGATGGGTGACCGACCGCTTGGAAGCGCATGCAAAATTTATTTTTTTTTTTAATTTACGTGTAGGTCACCTAACTTCACCTTGTAAGGTGAAAAATCATCTACAAAAATTATTTTAACAAGTAATTCACTTAATGGACTTTAACCTAGAAAAGTTGAAATTATGTTTTTTTTCCCATGAAAAAGTTACCTCAGCGGTGAAAACTTATTTTATTATTAATAAATAAGGTATGTAGAACATGATTTTTAAAAATTGCCGAAAAGACTGGTTGCAGTTATAGTAAACAATTATCCACTCAGTATGTAAAGTGGAAGTTTGTTTAAAACAGTTGTTACGCAGGTTTTCTGACCTTTGTAATTGTATGTATCACTACTTTCTTGATGTCTACTAGATGTGTATTTATTAACACGTTAGCTTCCGAGGCCTAATACGATACTCTTGCCTGGAGTGCCACGATTACCAAATTATTTTTCCATTATTATTTTTGCATCTACCTATGTTAAATAATATAAGGCAATAGTGTTTACTAATTTTATTTACATTTATGCATATATAGTTTTGAGACTGATCGGACCGAAATGCAATTTTTCGGCTTTAATTTTAATCGTAGTATAACGTTTAGGTCCGGTCGGACCGAGGCAATTTTCGTGTTAAAAAAAAAAAATCTAAACGGGCTATTTCATTTCTTTATGTTGGCAACGCTCACTATTTTATTTGTCTAATACTTATTTTATAAATGCATATTTTCATTTTACAACTGTAATCTGTGTGAATTATTCATTACTAAAGCAAAATGTTTTTGTAAAATTTTTAATCGGTCCGATCGTGCCAACAAAAAAGTGAAAATATCCACCAACTTTATTATTATATTGAGTAACCATGGTAACGGTTATTAAAGCATACAATGTACAACGTCTAACACACCTCTTTACGCAATCCAGAGAATACTAAAATTGGCCGATTAGGTTGCACTATCGAACAGTAAGCCACAAAACAAAACATTACGTCAGTGACTTTATCGGTCCGATCGTGCCGAAAACGTTGCATATACATTCACCTTAGTTTCAGTCCGCTTGGACCGATATGGCAGCTAACGTGTTGAACAATCTCACTTGTTTCATTCTTGTCAGTCTCTTGGTCTTAGTGAACTTCAATACTATACATATATGAGGACTCTCCACTTGGTATGTTCATGTTGATGATAACTTCAATATTTAAAATTGTAGAGAGGGGGTGGGGTAAAATTACATGTAGAATTGATATCTGCAAATTTGTATCTAATTTAGTGTGTTGTAAGTTGGAAAACACATGAGATATGAACAATATACTGTTTAAAATGGTCGCCATTAGAATTTTTAATTTGATTTTTCTGAATTTCAATAGTGTTTTGTATGAGTACACTCTAGTCCCCTATACCAAACTTGATGTTCCTATTGCCTGTATCGTATTTTCATACAAACGATAACAATGACGGATGGATAAAATGTCGAAAACCACTTTTTGCAGTTTCTTGTCTCCATGTAAAGATAAGGACGGTAAAGATCAGTCGAAAAATGGACATCAAATTTTTTTGCAATTACCAAACATATCTTAAATTTTTTATACTGTGAAATAAAATAAAAAATCTGTAACTTAATTCTACAAACACAGCTTTTAGCATATACATTAAACTTAAAGAAATTAAAAATCTGAAAAGAAAACTTTAAAATTACAAATGCTTCAAAAAGAAAAGCCAACACTACCCATTTTCTAAATTATAATAGAATAGAAAACTCCAGAAATAATCCTGTATTGAGGTTACCATTGGTTACTATAAAAGGAAGGATATACGGCATTTTTTTTTTTTTTTAATAATAAAAACCTGGTGTTATATTTGTCAAGGCTTCTGACTAAATGTATTTGAGATGGAAAGGTACTTATGTTATTTTAGACTAAGCATATCAATCTAGGTGGAAATTTTTGTATTTAAATAAAAACTAAATACAGTCAAAAGAAAAAAGCGACTATAACATCAAAATAATTGAATGGGAAACTTTTATTGGCAAATTATCGAAGTATAATGTGTTGCCTTGAACTGTTTAATATATAATATAGTTAATTACCTTAGAGGTTGTCCTCAGTCCGTATTATAGTTATGGCTACAGCGCTGTTTCGCCGAACACTGTCGGCTTCGTCAGGCCCGCACTAACACGTAACACAACACAACACTAACACATAATATCAGAGTATGACTCGACGTACATAAATAAAATTGTTTGTGGCCACATTATAAGGTCTTACTTGTCCAGCTGCAGGTATGGTACTCACCATTTTATTTATGTACGACGAGTCATACTCTGATTTTATATGTGTTAGTGTTGTGTTGTGTTACGTGTTTATGTGTTAGTGCGGGCCTGACGAAGCCGACAGTGTTCAGCGAAACAGCGCTGTAGCCATAACTATAATACGGACTGGGGACAACCTCTAAGGTAATTAACTATATTGAATTATCGAATCTACAAGGTGTTTATTAAATAACGATACTGATACAACAACTCACAGTTCTAGTGTTTGTCCACCTCAATAATGTCCCCATTCACACTTATACACATTGATGTCTTATATTTCCTCTGGTCAATGGTGTAGAGCAGATTAGTTTCTATCAGCTATTTTAATACATCTGCGATTTTCTTCATTACTACACTCAACCATAATTTTTCATTTTAAAGAAAAGAAAAAGTCACATGTTGTGTAATCTGGTGAATATAGATCATTTCTTTTAAAAGAAAAGAAAAAGTCACATGTTACCAAATGTGGCTAATATGGAGGATTTCATTTTAAGGAAAATAAAAAGTCACATATTTCTTTATAAAAAAAAAGGAAGTAAAGAATGTGAAGATTGATAGCTCTAGAATACTCTAATAGTGTCAGAGTCGGAAAAGAACAAGAGTTGGTTAAATGAGACCTGGTATGAAAGAGAATGATCTAATACAAGACTACTTATAAAAAATGTATAGATCCACCTAGGATCTCTTGAAATTGCCACCCCTGTACTCACTCTAGCTGAGACCCTGAGGGTTGTTATTTAATACACATACCTGCTAAGTTAGTTTTTCCAAAGTTTGGGCCCTTGCTAAATAGTTTTCTTGTACCTGAAAATGGTAAATTCACCTATTTCTAGTAAATTCTCCTACCGTTAATAAAAATTTACAAACGTACAAAAATTGATTGTTCAATGCTATTAATTTATAACATTACAATTTATATTATAAACCTATATATACATATCTAATTTATTTAAATTCTAGGCCAGAATATAACAACAAAGTAATTGACACTTATCAGCAGACAGCACTCATGCCGACGTACCTCGTTGCATTCTCCGTCAGTTATTTTGCTAACCAAACCCAGGACAAGTTCCGTATCTTCATGCGACCAGAAGTGATATCGGATGGAGATTATCTTCTAACGATAGGTCAAAAAATATTGGACCACATTGGAGACTTTCTTGGTGTAAACTATCCGTTGGAAAAAATGGACGTAGTAGCAGTACCTGACTTTGATGCTGGAGCCATGGAAAACTGGGGCTTGACGACTTACAGGTAAATTGTTGATTTATTTTCCATATTATGTATTTATGAATTTATTCCTCTGTATTTAACTGTCTACAATTTCCTTAAGTTTCTATTATTTAGAACTTAGTATGATTATAGATAATTTATACACGATTTTTAAATTTGGTCACCCAAATTTTGTATTTCATTAAAAAATAAATGGTGCAAAAGCATTGCACAAATATTATCACACATTCATCCCCATACATCACCTCTTGCTGCCTTTGAAAGAAAGTTTTAAATATAACGTTTACTGAGCTATGATTAAAATGAGACAAACGAGAGCAATGCATGTTCAGTTTCGGAAGAAACCTCAAACAAAAATGTTCAGATTCGACTTACCAAAAATGTAATACCTGCAGTGCTGTGTATGAGTTGTCTGTTTATCTTGAATTGAAACCAAAACACATGTATACATTCTTATTTAAAAGTGTGTGTACATTATGATCTATAAATACATATATGTAGAAATGTATGTCATTCAAGAAAGTAATTGATTGAATTAGACAGACAAATTACTATTCCAATGTACATTTTTTTCAAATTAAGATTAACAGTGTCATTTTTATAAACATAGATTTACCCCTTTTTTATTAAAACATTTAATTTTGTTAAAAAATAAACATACGAGAGGTTTTTTTTAAAATAAGAACCGTTTGTATATATAGCAACTGCGCAGGCTGTCACGTGACGCCTCCTCAAAGTTAGCCACTCTTGCCCAGTCCCCAACTATGCAGTCAGTTGATTTCACGTCTCTGCTACTGTTGGTTCTATCTTAACACTGCTTTGTTTGTCGACATGTTAATCAATAAACCCGCCGATTGTGACTTTCTGCCAAGAGGAATGACCATAAATGGTGAGAGATTTTGCGAAACGCTAACCAAGCTTAGGCGCGCTATTCAAAACTGCCAGTGGGGACTTCTGTCTAGCGGCGTCATGCTGCTTCACGATAACAATCGGGCCCCACGCTGCAGCAATGATCAAGACGCAACTGGCCAACTTCGATGGGAATTACTGGACTATCCCCCCTACAACCCTGACCTGGCACCATCAGACTTTCATGTTTCCTAAACTCAAGAATATCTTGGTGGAAAGCGATTTGAAAATAATGACGTGTTGAAAGAAACTGTTTTTAACTGGTTAAATGCTCTGGCGGCAGAGTTCTATGATGAGGGGATCCTAAAGCTAGTGCCACGACTTAACAAATGCTTAGATATTCTTGGTGACTATGTAGGAAAGTAAAAATATGTTCATACTTAAGTTTTTGATACAATTTATCTTCATAAATAAAATTGCTGTTACTCCACTTAAAAACGGTTCTTACTTAAAAAATGACCCACGTATAAATATTATTGTTATTATTACTACTATTATTATTTTTAAAAAAAGGAAATAAACAAAATTGTTTAAAGTAATGACTTATTTAAATTCCATAAGAACCCCTAAAGGACTGAATGCCTAGAATTTACTAGAATCACCACCCATTTAATTTTAATTTTAGTTTCATATCTTTTGTTTTGTTTAGTGTTTTCCCTTTTTTTGAAAAGACAAACTTAAGCTGACACATTGTTGTATTACAACTAAATACAATTAAAGTTAAAATTCAACACACATTAATTTTTATATCTGACACATGCATTAATTAAACTTGAAATATTTTTCATAATGAAATCGGTTTCACAGACGAAGATTGAAGAATTGGTAAATCACAATTCTGGGACCAGTGTAGTTACACACTTTAAAAGAAAGAAAAGATAAATTATTAATTTCTTATAAATAAATATTGAGTTTCACTTGTGAGATAATATTAGATAGAATAAAACTTGAACACAAGATCTCACAGAAATTATGTTTACTTAATCAAACGCGTTTCAACGACAAAGTCGCCATCCTCGGTGATACCTGAGCTATTGATTAAGTAAACGTGAGATCTTTCTGTGAGATCTTGTGTTCGAGTTTTATTCTATCTATTAATTTCTTTTTTTAACCTAAAATGATAATAAAATGCATTACTATTTAGACACCGTTAAATGGAAAGACAATTTTAGTTAAAATTAAAAGACACAAAGTTAAATTTTTAGAAAGCAATGAATTTAAGTTTTATTTAAGTAGAAAATTAAATTTTTGTTTAATGTAGAATTTCAAAATTTTAAATAGCTTAAATTGATACGTAGAAATGTTTATGAAACTATTAAACTCAAATGTCTTATTCACAATTAGTTTAAAAGTTATTTGAGAATTATATATTTATAAAAACTAGTTACAATGTTCTTTTAAAAGAGTTCTTTGTTACAATCGCAGTTCTATATATGTTTGAATACAAGGCAAGTTTTGTAGTTTAAAATATTTAATTAAATTACAAATGTTTTATTGTTCGAAAATTATGCTAAACAATTTTTTTAAACTTCAGAAATCTCATTATAAAACAGTGCTTAGTTTTAAACTTATGAAATACTACAAAATTAAGATGATTTTCTTTATTTGGAAGTTGTTTTAACGTGTGGCAGTCATTTGACCAAGTCAGAGTGGTCTGCGAACTTACCTTTTGCACATTTGATTTTTTATTTTATCACATTATTGATGTTAATTTTTTAAATTAATATTTTTAAGCTTGTGTCTGTATTAAAGTTACTCGGTGGTTTAATAAAAAACTGAAACTCGTAATTAAGGGAACAGTATCTTCACATCCATCATATTAGAGTTGAGACTAGGTCTGAACATTCGTATTTCTCTAGCGTATCATGTAACTTGATCACAGAATGCACCGGTGGCGCTTGCAGATCGTAGCAGCTACAAACGAATCTTTGATGCTGTTTTAAAGAAAAACATTATAACATCTATTTAGGTTTAAGATTTTATTCTTTAAATGAAAGACTTGTGTAAGGAAAAAAAAAACTTATGTAGCGTGTCTGTATGAATGTTACATCCAAAACTAAATAAAATCTATCAAAAATTATCTATCATCATAAACTCAGTTCGGTCAAAAAGAACCATCGATGCTGTCTTTAAAAAATATTCATATGTTTAAATATGAACCTAAGCTGACTTCACTTGTGCCATAAACTCGATTTAGCATAAATCGTATTTGATTAAAACCGAGCTTTTAATGATGGCGGTCAAAGTACATTTTAGTATTCCCGTGTATTCTTGAACTGTAATAATTTTTAATTATGATTATGCACACGGGTTGGAATCGTTAATTATTCAACATTTACCTACAATTAGAACCAAAAAAATGGCACAGCCGAAACAAGTTTAGGACCTTTATTTAAATATATAATATTTTTTCAAAGACCGCATGGTAGATTTTCACTTTCTTTTTAATAATCACTCGGCTATTATCGACTCGTCACTGTTACTACTGTCATTTTCGACATTTATACTGAGTGGATTCTTCTTCCATACCTGCATCCAATGTCCACAATTTTTCTTCTCCCTTTCATACGTGTTCCACACATTTTTTCCAATTCTCTTTAGTAAATCTTTGAAGACATTCTTCCAAAGGATGTTTAACTCGAGGAAGCTTAAATGTTTTGTTTGCTGCAATATAACATTTTACTTAATCCCAAATTAACTCAACCGAGTTAAGTTTACTATGGTAAGGAGGTAGTCTCAAAACAGTTCTATTTTGAAGCTTTGCTTCTTCATCCATAACATGTTTGTTATATTTTGGGTTTTCTTTGTAGGCCAGTTGCAGGAGTTGTTTCATCAATATGATTTATCCACAGTGATCCCTTTGCTGTTAACCATTCAACTAGTTTATCTTTACTCTAAGACGTTGTTGGAAGCTTACCTTTGTTGAATGATATGTTGCATTGTCAAGTGTGATAACAGTGTTTTCTTTAAGCTTTGGGAGAACACTTTGAAATTGATTTTAAAATAATTCTCCATTCATTTCGTTGTGATAATCACCTGTCGATTTAGATTGGAAAATCAATGAAGGATTATCAACAAATCGATCTTCATTCCCGAAATCTGATAAATCAGGCGCTTTCCTTTACCTGTTGGATTTTTAATCCCGTGGAAAGTTCATTCAGAAAAGCGTCGTTTCTACTTTTTATTTGGCCGTCAACCCAAACTTTGTTTTATGTGTGCCCTTCATTAGCTCATGTTTTGTCTTGGTAGTGTATTGACCGACTTTCTTCTCTAAATTTGTTTATTGTTTCACCTCCAAAGAATTGTAATCTCTATTTGTAAGGAACACATTTCTCCCCATTATACTGAATTTGAAGCCCAATTGCTTTAAAACACCAAAGAAATGTATGTTTAAAATATGGCAGCTCAATGTTTTCATTCACTGTGTACAACACTTTCTCAATTGTGCGCTGCTCATTCTTTTTAAAAACTTCATGTACCTTCTGCCTTGTTGCACATTTTGAAAAGCCATCAATTTTCTCAAATATACAGACTTTCTTCTTTTTTTTAGGGAGATTTTAGTCCCTAACTAAGATTGTTTTGGTAGCCTGAAATAACTCTATAGACTCTACATTTTCCTACTCATACATATCATGAACTTTTTCAACTGCACTGTCTTCAGTTAGAACAGTTAACACAGGAAACTAGATGGCATGCAAAGACAGTAAGACTGGCTGGCAACTAAGGAAGGTCTGTGAATTAGACTTAGAAAGTTGCACATTCCGCGTGATTTCCCTCCTTGGTATTGGCTACAACCCCCTGTTCTGTAAGAATGTGGGCGGCGCTTCACTGAGCAAAGTATATATTCATTTCATTGACAGATCTATTTTGAATTATAATTAATATACAGTATATTGTTTTTAAAAGAAAATTAATTACTTTCTTTTTTTTTTTCAGAGAGAAGTACGTGTTATACAACAGCATTGTCAATTCAGTGAATGATAAACAATTACTTGTCGCAGTAGTCGCTCATGAGTTTGGGCATCAGTGGTTTGGTGACTTGGTTACACCTCAATGGTGGAACTACACTTGGCTCAATGAGGCTTTTGCCACATATTTTGAATACATTACTCCCAACATAGTGAGTTAATTTTCAGTAATGTTTATGTATGCCCATCCTATATTTAATTTATTGGTGATTTTGAGTAAATGTATTTGTGTTAACTAAAACTAGATGTGATCAATTGAAGTGTGAATGTTTTTATTGTAAATAGAAGCTATGTGCAGCTGAGTAAAAACTGCAGGCCAAATTGATTTTGAATTAGGCCCTTAGAAGGAACGGTTTTTAAAGTTTATAGTGGTTCTTTAACCTCCTTATTAGTTATCTCAAAATCGATATCTAGTTTGTAATTATTTTATTTTAAAAAGGACAACAATTAAAACTGAAAACTTGAGTTTACTTATTTTAAAATTTTATTTTAATTTTATGCTGGGAATAATTTACTTTAAATTGTTGGATGCCAGTTTGTGAGAAAAGCACAAACATTTATTAATTTTATTCTTTTCTAGGGTTGTGAATTTCAGGAAAATTACTCGTATATGAAAAATGATCATGAAACACTTCTGAAATACATACGTTTACTAACCAAAATTTATATATATATAACCGCTTAACCAAAATATGTATTTTTAATATATATATATATATATATATATATATATATATATATATATATATTTATAAATATGTTACTCACGTATGTTACTCATACACACTGATTATTGTCTCCAACCAGTTTCACTGCTTCAATTAGTCAGCATCATCGGGGTTTATCTGCTACTGCTTCGTCATTAACATAAAAACACTAGACAACACACATTACAGACACACATGCGTGACAATAATCAGTGTGTATGAGACGACGTAAGTAACATATTTATAAATTTATATATTAAAAATACATATTTTGGTTAAGCGGTTTGCTTAACTCCTCCTGAAATACATACATTTATTAATAAACAAATTATAAAACAAAATTGTTGTAAATAACTAACATATTTTTTATATTAAAAGTATACATAAAGTTCAAAATTCAAATTTCAAATAAGAGTTTAAAAAGTTCTTTCTTTTATTTATTTCACTGATAAAAAATGTTTTGCACTACTTATAATGTTCCAACTGAAAGTTCATTTCTACTCAAATTCTTTGGAACAATAGTTTCTTTATTTAAGGTATTTTTAACTGATTTCCTTACAGTCCTTTTATTATATTTTACAAGATTTTTGTCTATTTTATTATTAAAGCTATTAGTCTTAGCTTATGAAAGTAAAAAGTTCAATAGTTAATTGTTCATGATAAAAATATAAAAAAATTCAATTTTACGCTCATACCAAGGCATAATTTTCACTGATTCTATTTTAAAATTCAAAGTTAAAAAACTGTTTTCAGTACTGAATTTTACAATGGGCATTGATCGTAGCTCTGGAAGATCAAGCGATCAGCTTATGATGGAGTTCGAGCATTCTAAAACACAACCACTTTTCTCGGAGACCCATTCGCTAGTAGTCTGTATTTTTTGATATCTAGGATCATACATCTCCCCACTACACACTTTCCTTCTATCTGTTTTCTGATTAGTTAACACCGCACACTTCTGTTTTCTGACAAACTATTTCCAACCAATTATTTTACAAAATATAATTATTTCTTAATTTTATTAGATATACCAAATTTACTTAATTTTATTACAATTATATTGTAATCTTTAACTAACATTTCTTGTAAGTTTTCCAATTGTTTTTAAATCACGCACGTATATAATACTACAAGTTCAACAACTTTGAAATCTCGTCTGTCTGTCTACATTTAACTTTTGAATTATAGTTTTTTATCTTTGAACGCAAATAATCCATGTAATAAAATCTTTTATAACTTTATTACATTTATTGATTAATCACGTTACTTGCAACTATTCCGTTTTTCACAATCAAATATATTTTGATATAAGGATCTCAAATTGTGAACATTACAAGTTAATTTGCTTTGTTGCAACTTAAATATGTTACATTCATACTATTTAAACAAAATTTGTATACTCATTTTCGAAATAAAGTTTTCAAACCTACAAGAATTGTTTATTTAGTGATATTTTTCCCCGCAGATGGAACCAACATGGGGAATGCTAGATCAATTTGTATATGACAATTTACAATACTCTCTTGCTAGTGATGTTGGAGATCCAAGGCCAATGACTGCTGACGTTACTACACCAACTGAAATAGATAGCATCTTTGATTATGTAATATATGAAAAAGGTAAGTTGAAATCAATTTGATACCAATCTGTGTATCTTTTATCTTTAGTTGTTAATATACAAGACAGTTTGTTCACATTTAGCGGTGAAAGTTCACTGGTTGACTTGATACCGGGTTCGTCCTCCTCCCCCTTCCCTTGACACGATTTTCCAGTGCTGCATTTTCCAATGAGAAATTCTTTAATGTCACAAGGATGTCTGGAACCGCTTTTATTGGATTATTTAATATAATGGGAGTTCAATTAGTTTTTTTTTTTTTTTTTAATATGTCGATAAAAGATATTACTAAAATATATTATTAGGGATATATAAAATCACTAAAATAAAAATGTATAGGCCTACAAATAACAAATTTCAAAATCAAATTAGTGTCAGTACAGTAGAACCCCTCTTAACCGGTCTAGTCGGGACTGACACCCGGGCCGGTTACCCGTTTGGCCGGTTAATCCGAGGTTCCCGTGAAAAATCGGTTTTCGTTCAAAGAAAGCTTATTTAATCAGGTAGCACTAAGAATTATGCAATTAAGATGTTATTGCAACTCATGTTATTGTACATAAATGTATCGTATATATTATGTTATGTATATTATACATCAAACATGAAAAAATTAAACACTACAAAGCTTTTTTACAGATTCCCCTCTGTCAAGTCTTTTGACACATTAAACCGCGTCTCAAACAAAACCAACACACGCTTCCGAAAACTGAAAAGAAATGTTATATTTTTGCATAATGTATACTAAAATGATTCGTGGAAAAAAAGCGGCCCATCAAAGGTTTGGGTGCCAATGCTGCGGTGTATTTATGCCGCCGACAATAGGATACCGCTATCAACAAAATCGTTTGACTCGCCGCTGCTTTGATGCCGCAGTGTTTTTATGCCGCCGACAATGGGATACCGCTATCGACAAAGTCGTTTGATATCGCCGCCGCTTTGGTGCTGCGGTGTTTTTACGCCGCCGACAATGGGATACCGCTATCGACAAAGTCGTTTGATATCGCCGCCGCTTTGGTGTTTCAATTACAATTTATTTTAGGAAACTCTCATCCAACCAGTACACTACGATATAGGCTTGTTGATATAGGCCGGTTAATCCGAGGACAGGTTAATCCGAGGCCGGTTAACAGAGGTTCTACTGTACTATATAATAATTACAAGAACTAGTATAATTGCAATGAGTACATTATGTTTATTCATTTTTTTACTTACATATATAATTTACCTTATAAAGTTATGTAGCCTATATAATATATGAGTTGAAAAAAATAAGAAACACAATAAATGTTTTATGTTTCGATTTAATCTTCTTCAAGCTTATAGAAAAATAACAAGAATAGAACAATAAAAACAGATGATCTTACATGACTAAGATTAACAATAATAACAATTTAGGTTATAAATAAATATTGAGCTTGACTTGTGAGATAATATTAGATAAAAAAAAACTCGAACACAAGATCAATTTAGATTGACGCTAGGCGCATGTTAACGCCTTAATATTAGAAAGTAGGTTTAAGGCCACGCCCCTTTAGTTTTGTATAAATACGGGGGTTGGCGCAGTGCTAGTTTTGTTATTGTAGTTCATGTATCACTGAGGATGGCGACTTTGTCATTGAAACAGGTTTAATTAAATAAATGTATTTTTTGTGAGGTCTTGTGTTCGATTTTTTTTTAAAATTTACGTTATATATATAATAAAACAGATGATATATAACTAGCCTATCAAGCCGTGAAAATAAACATAATAATATTTTAGTTTGTGTTTACAAATCACAACAATATTATGAAATAATGGCAACTATTAAAACAGATTTATTACCTCTTGTTTAAGACAAACGAGAATTTAGATTTAAGAACCAATTGGTAAGCTTGTTACTTCCATCTGTTCAAGCTTTTGTTTGCTTTGTCCTTCTGGGCACTGATAAAAATTTGCATTGTGGTCTAGTACGTGTTGTGAAATAGTTTTAGCTGTGAAACTATTATTATTCATACGAAAATAAAGGGGGATTTGTCGTGAGCTCAGTGTAATCATTTGTGTAACTGAGTTGATACAAAGCGTTTTTAGTTTCGCAGGAGTCTATGTTTTACAAGTTGGACAACATTTCCTTTCACAAAGAAGCAATCTCATTTTTTGTCTAATAATCAATTCCTCATTATTATTTTTTATGCGTAATTTAGGTGGTTTATTAAATAAATTTTGAGGTTAATACACAGTCTTTCTGCACCCGGCAATTAGAACATCTAAACTCCCACACAATTATCACATATTAACAATAAGCCATATAAACCATTAACTTTTGCTAGATGTAAGCAATTAATCACAAATAAGCAACTGCTATAATTGTATAATTAAAGATAAAAAATTCAAACCCAATTGTCACACATTTAGAATAAGCCGTATAAACTGTTCAGTTTTGTGAAATGTAAGGAATCAGTTATACAACAGTAAGGATTATATAAGTTAACCTAAAAATAATTTAAAACCACTGTAACAAATTCTGAAACAAAATAAAACTTAATTGAGAAATTATAACAGTTGTTTCAACTGTTTTTTGTTACCAATAAAACATGTTATTTACCCATAACAGTCATGTTATTTAAATGATAGATTTATAACAATATAAGTGTTTGCAAATAAAATGAATAATTTTTGGTAAATCTTCAAGTAACACGGCTCAATTTGAACCTTAATCATTAAAATTGACCTTATTCTTGTTATTTATTAGTAAAGAAATAAGCGACTGTCGCAGAAATTTCTAAACGAATTAAGTATAGTTATTGTTATATCTTTGTGAAATTGTTCACTTTATTATAATGTGTTTCACACATAAGCTTACATTTATATTATGTATTGTTTTGACAATTGATCTATAAAACTATGTTTGTATATACAATAATGGAAAATAAATTTAAAATGTTAAAATATAGAAATGGTATTAATGATTACCAACGAATCACCTTACTTGTGATTCTCTGTGCTGCTGCAGCATTATTTATAAACAGAACTTCCTTTGTGGATATCCCTTGTATTTTGTAGCTTGATTCATAAGTATGACTCTATTTTGTTTCTCAACCAAGATCAACTGAATTTTTATTATTTTAGTAGATAATTTTGTTGAATTTGTTTCAGGTGGTTCGATCTTAAGGATGACTGAAAATTTCCTAACTACAGATGTTTGGAAAGCTGGTCTTCAGTCTTATTTAAATCAAAATGCGTAAGTTAAAACATATCTTATCCATTGTGAAACAAATTTATGAGGACTAAAATAAAGAAATTAACAAACCTAGTGAAAACTAAGATTGTATAAGACAAAAACAATTCAAATATAATAATATTTGGTAAACCTTAAAATGATAATTGTTAAATCCAGAGAATAACTATTACTCTAAATGTATTGGTCAAATTCAAGTGTAGAATAATAATTACCAAGTATGAATTTCAGGAGATTGAAAATTTATCATTGTTCTGAAGTTGGGAAATTAAACAAAATTTATAATTATGTTTAATATAAAATTGTTGGTTATACAAAATGGAAATAACAAAATACATTTTAGAAATATAATACAGTAGAACCCCTCAAACTCGACACAATGTGGACTTTAAGGTTGTCGAGTTTTAGAGAACTTTGGTATTTAATGGTTAGGTTTGCAACAAATACTCAAAATTACTTTAAATAACTGTACATTTATTGATTATCAATGATTACACGTTTATTGCAAAAAAGTCCCTGCATGACAACAACAAAAATAGTGTGTTCAATCACACATTAAAATGAAATTCATCGATGGGTCAAATGAGATTTAAAAAGTATTGGCCTTGTACAATAGGCTCAGAAAACTAAAAAGACCTATCCTAATATGCTGTAATAAAATTTACAGTAAAGTCTACAGTAAAAAACAGACAGTCCATTAAATGTTTTTAAAGATTAAAACAATTTTATATTTTTTTAAAAAATAGAGCAAAGTTTTTAATAGATTTAAAGGTTTTAATAAATAGAGCAATAAATGAATTTAATTATTTTTTACCTCAGGGTGTGAATTCTTTTTTCAGTGTACTTACAGTGATTTCTGGTTAATGGAATGAGTAACGCTTGAACTGAAATTTTAACATGAATTTATTAAAATAGAATTAATACATGACATTTGTTAGCATAAATATATCAAATAAATCAACTAAAACTAACATCTTGTCAAATTAACTTTTTATTACCTTAGAAGAAGGTCTATTTTTAGAAAATTTGAATTTAACTTTATGTTGCAACTAGAAAAAATATTTAAGAATTAAAACAGATTGAAATATCTGTTGCTTATTATTGAATTTACTTTTAAAAAAATATGTCAATAGACATCTATTATTTATTCATTTAGTAAACGTAATTATTAAAGTATCTGATTATAAATTTTAGAACATAAAACATTTTAAATTTCACATGATATACAAATTAAGTTCTTTGTGTTGAATAACACATTTTTTACCAATCCGTTGACGTCGTCCCTTTGTCCTGTAATGATGCGTAAAACGTGGCATCGAAGATAAGTCCTTCTGTGCAGTCCGTGTAGAACTAGTTTGATTGAAATTGCTCCAATCACACCTTGCATTTGTATTTTACGAATGTCTTTCAGCGTAATTAGTTCATTTTCCGCACTCCGTAACTGTTCATTATTCGACCATTATAACATTGCGCGCGCGACAGTCTATTGTCTTATTTTGCAACATGATATTTTATAGGAAACACTTTGTCTGTTCAAATTACACTGTATATTTTTGTCCAACTCTGATTTAAGACCTTACTAAACACATCTTATACCATTAAACTCTGATCTAAGACTTTTATTAACATTGAATCTACATTTTTGTAAAAGTTTGTCTATATTGGAAACACGTCTTACCCCTTCAAACCTCTCTTTAAGACTGAGCAAAACGCATGGTGGATTTTCAATATCCGGTATCGGCTGTTCCAATTCTCTCCGCGTAAGCGATATTTTTCTCGTCTACATTTCTATCTAGTCCTTATTCAAATACTACGCAATTCATAAATTGTCCATTCTCATCACTTTACAACACACACAATTTATTAAATTTCTTATGACTAAATTTCCTTAAAATCTATACATTATTATTTATTTATGTTTGGAAATCTATTCTATTATGAATTTACTTTATTTTAACCTTGAGAGTCATAAGTCATGTTTTTGACTCACGTTCCATTACCCTTTATTCAATACGATTTTTATTATAATAAATTTTTACTCAAATTAACCCTTTTTGGTATTACAATTTTAAAAGAAACTAATTATAATCAGAAAATTTAATGATTGATTGTTTACAACTATTTCATGTTAAAGTAGTTTTCCCTCCGACTTGTATGTAAATAAATAAGTAATACTGACAACTTGAATTCATTTTCTATAACTACTAATGTGTATAAATAAATTCATGTCTATCTCATCTTTACACTTTGATAAGAAAGTGGTAGTACAGTAGACTCTCATAAATTCGGTTCACGAAAATCCGGACCAGACGGTAAAATTTTTTTAATGACAATTTGCCGCTTTAGCGCCTTCAATTTTCACACGATCTTCCGCATTGCATGAATGACATATTTTGTAATGATTCACACACGAGCAGTGGAAGTTTCTGCGCGGCTGAAGTAATTGACACGCTCTACCCTGTGTTTTACTTAATTGCAGTCCAGTACTGTATTATGTACATTACAGTAACAGTACCATTAGTTACGTGTCAGAGTGTAACAAGTGTCGTTGGGTATCGGTATGGGCCGATATCGATTGCATGTGCGGCTTATCACCGATCGTATCTGTCCCGCGGCTGACTTATCTCCAACTCCGGGAAATCCGGATTTTTCGGAATCCGGACCGGTCATCCGCCACAATAGTCCGGATTTATGAGAGTCTACTGTACTACAGACAGAGTAGCATGAATCATTTTCGTTGTGATGTTTCACGAATAGATAATAAATCAAATTTTAACCGTTCAAAATTTTTTATAAAATTATCAAGCATGTTTCTAGATAGTTTAGAAAAAGTTATGTGATGGGTCAAAAAATGTTTGCCTAGATTTTTGCGAATTTTTACATTTTGCAGTCTCCTAATTCCAAAAACGTGAATTTTATAATGATGACTTTCTGTCCTGTCTGCAGTGATCAGGAGCTTACTAAAGTGAGTGGCATTGCAATCCCGAGTGAATCTATAGCTGGATTTATAGCTTTTTTCATGAAATATTGGCTTAGATCACGCTCATCTTTCCTATCAGGTCTCTCTTATCCAACTCTTGTTCTCTTCTGAACCTTGCTATTAGAATATTCAAGGGCTAGGGGTCTTTATTTTAAGTTTTTTTCTTCCTTTTTTACAAGCGATGATGACCAAGTGATTTTTCCTTTAAACAGGGGGGAAAAAAATTCAACCTAAATCCTTGGACAGATTTTGATCAACGTGTGCATATTTTGGCCATACCTTGGGATATTTTTAATATTTCTTTCATAATTCAAAATTGTAAGGTAGCTGCCATAGGTAAAAAACAAAAATTACTATTTTCTCAAAAACAACTGCAACGATTTGAATAAAATTTTGCTCAGTTGTAACTTTTAAAAACTTAAAAAATTATTGGTCTAACAATGCTCTCCTAAAATGATGGTTTGTAAGTTAGTTGTAAAAAAAAAAAAAAAAAAAAAAAAAAAAAAAAAAAAACCCATTAGGCTGTTATAAAAATGGGTTATACCAATTCCATTCATATTTTAATGAAATGACCCAAACCTATGTGCAAAATCGCAAGTAAAAATTATTACGGTTCAGGAATAGTTAATAAAAAACATGACCCTTAACCACTGTCATTTTTTGAATTGTTGATAAAATAAAACTTTTCTGCTTTATATCTGTGTAGATATGGTACAGGAACACCTGGAAATCTTTTTGACAATTTAGATGATGCCATTATAGGTAAGAATATACTCCCTGAAGGAATATCAGTAACCAGTATTCTAGAAACCTGGACTACTCAGCCTGGATATCCTGTTGTTAATGTAAATACTTCGACTAATCCGATTACATTGAGTCAGGTAAGAATAGGAGCAAAAATATTTACCTGAGAATTTCTTGGCTTAAAATAAGTAAATTTATATTTATTTTTTGATCCATAATCATCTGAGAGGAATTTAAAATTCCTGTTTTAAGGTAAAAATTGAACATTGGAAGTTTTAAATCCGTTGAAAGTGAGTTTATTACACAAAGTGAGCCAACATTAGGCTCTATTTAAATATGTCAAAATTGTTATTCATTTTGTAAAAATTTATTCTTCTTTAAGAACCCTAAAGAAGGGTTCTTTAATTCCAACTTATCTCGTATGAGAAATATTTGGAAAAATAAAAACAAAATTTTCTTTCTCACGTAAAGTAGTATACAGGTTATACAGGCCAATGAATATTATTGTTTTGTAGATGAACATTTGAGAAGTTAGTGCAATGTTTCTGTACCTTTATCTTGTATTAATAAATTTATATTTACAGAAACCCTTTGCTCTGGATTCAAAACATGAGAACTTGACTTGGTATGTTCCCCTGACTTATACAGACCAAAGTAATGTAGCCTTTACCTCAACATATCCGTCTGCTTGGCTTATACCTGGAAACGCCAATCCTGTTATTAACAGTACCAGTGGATGGATTATCTTCAACATCCAGCAAACTGGTAAGTGGTATAAACTCTCAACATCTATTTAGTTTTTCCATCACAATATTTTTTCTAAATATAGATGAACTTACACGGGTCTTTCAAAAAGTGTTCTCTGTTTAACTATAAATAGAACAGAGAAGTAGATACACAAACTGTATTACATATACCTTAAAATTACAGCTTTCCACTATTTTTCTACATAATCACCATTTAAATTTAAGCATTTATCATAGCGATGGACCAATTTGGAAGTCACTTCTTTATAAAATGCTACCTACCGCCTAGGATTTTAGCCAACCTGTCACAGTATCTGAAAGTTATCAAAGTGCTGGGACTCAAGCCACTTCTTCGTGTGTCTGAATAGGTGAAAATCACTTGGAGCCAAATCTGGGCTTTACGACAGATGATCAATAACATCATGATGCAACAGTGTTTCTCGAGTAGTGTGAGTAATGAGCAAACCACAGCATTAGTTCTGGATGGCCCTTCTTAATTTAATGTTTCGCAATAGATGATAGAATAGTTATCATCATTCTGCATCGTATAAACTCTACAAGTAATACTCATTACAAATCTCACTGCCAGTCACAATTCTGTTTTAACATGAAAGAAAGTATTAAGGCAGAACCCATTTGTAGTGTTTTGTGATTCTTGGAAAGAATGTTCAGTATCCACTGAGTAGAGAACTTCCAATTGCCTAAATTTTCTATAACTACTTTATACAATCAGTGCAAGAAATTTATGGGAAAAGTTCAGAGATTGTGAACCGCCAACTTTCATTTACTTCATCAATTTTCAGAATGAGTTTATCACTACAGATGGGCCTACCACTCCTTTCTAAATTGTGATTGTTTGTTCTCCCACTTTTAAACAAACGAACCCACTGATGGCCAACACTTCATATATTATTGTTTGGTCGTATACAGAACACAGTTCACGATGGATGCCTACTGTTGACTACAATTTTTTTGCCATCAAAAATCCTATCACAGCGCACACTTTCCACTTCGCAGGGTTTTCTATTATAGTGCTCATTTTAAAAGGCTATTACATGCTAATGAAATTGTAGATGGGCTTATATTGAGCTACTGAATACATCACTGCAGGAGCGGTGCAGCTACCCCCACTAATTCTTGCACTATTTGTAAAAGGAGGTTACTTTCCGATGGCCCTCTTTTGTGTAAGTTTAAACCAAGTTGATATCTCATCGGTTTGGAAAGATATTTAAGAAGCCGAGGATATACATTTTATCCCTGTTGTTGACTCAAGCTCTTGTAACTAAATTAACTCAATAAAATTAATCAGTAGATGTACTTACATTTAGTACACGTCATCCATCACTTAAAACACTTTTAACTATACAAATTTTACGTGTAAAGGAAAAGAATACATGTATAGCCTACTTGCTATTAAACTTAGCTAGATGGATTATATTTCCTTGTATATGTTTCCTGCAGTCGGGGGAGATGAACAGGTTAATTGGGGAAGAGATAAAAATTAATGCTGTTGAATAAATAAACGTACATAAATATATGATTATATCAATAAAATTAATCAAAAACGAAATAGGGAAGTCTTACACCTTCAATTTATAAACATTTTAACTGCCATGCGTAGAAGTTCATAAGGTCGTATGGTCATTGCAAAGACCCTTATGAATTTAACACCTTTCAACCACCTGAGAGGATGGTCCTTACATTATGCTAGAATGATACTTTATGTTTCTAGGTCCAGAGGTTTGAGCATAGTTGAATCAGCCAGTCGGTTGGTCAACAAATTTGCTCTTATTACAAACAAAAAATTAATCAAATTTTGTTTTTATAGATTATAGATTAACGTAGCTATACACCATTATTTATTATGACAAACTCAAAAAGTAGACTTTAACTTGTTTAAAGTAGACTTTAATTTTCTATTTAAAGTATAACTTATTTTTGTTTTGTAGTTTTATTATTATTATTTTTTTTATTTACATAATTTTTTTCAGAATTATCTACAAGTTTTATTTAAATGTTTACAAGTTCAATTCTACTTTTTGAGTATGTTATGATAAAAAAATATAGTTTTTTAGCACAAGTTATTGATACTGTATAATAAGAAATAACTCGTAGGCCTATAATAATGTTTTCTATGTTCTTGACTTTACCAATTTTTTTTGATTTAGGATTTTTGACGATAACTTAATTATTTTTCAAGATACTGATAAATTTTAAAACCCATTTCGTTTGTCATTAAAAAATATAAATATGTCTCGTATAAAATTTTCAAAAAATTTACGTTTTCCGAGATATTTGACTTTCAAAAATTTAATTTGCCGCAATTTTGAAACACAGTAAAGTTTTGGATCTTAATATACTGATATAAAATAGTCCAAACAATGCCCATACCAAATTTAAACTCATAATCTTATTAATTTCAAAAGTTATCATTAATTTTTTTGACAAAAGGCCTACAGACAGATAAACCATTTCCAGACCTATATTCATAAGAAAGTTTTTCATTATTTTCACCAGTAGAACTCGTCCTGAAATTCTTTTTGTTTCTTCGAGAAACACCTGGTATAACAAAACACAATTAAAAATTTTAATAAAAATTTGTATACAAAATTATGGTACTTACGTATTAACGCCACCGCAGCAGAAGTTGCGCTAATACGCATGCACCAATATTTGCTTACTTTGCGATATAATTATATATCACGACAGGTTTGGCCAGCTAGCTATATATATATATATATATATATATATATATATATATATATATATATAACCACCTGGCCAAACCTTTCGTAAGTTTATTGAAGTTAATAATTTGAAATTAGATCATGGATAAACATGAGCTTTAAAAGTGAAGTGCCGACAATTACACCTAAAATTTTTGCGACAAATCATAAAATGAAAGTACAGTATATGAATCTCAAAAAACAAAATGGAATTCTACTTCTCTCAAACCAGTTTGCTCTTTATTGGCGCATGCGCATTAGCGCAACTTCTGCTGCGGTGGCGTAAATACGTAAGTACCAAAATTATCTTAAAAAAGAAAAATGTATATATAGCTGAATTCTGAAACCGATAACGTTTTAAAAGCAATAACATCGTTCTTAAACACGTTACAGTACAGTACTATAACTTGTAAATTATCTGTTACAAAGCACTACACACATGTACAATCAGTTGTTCAGAAAGACTCCTACATATGTTGCGATAAGAAGCTAATAAAGATTATATGCCTATACAGATTTTCTATAGATTTTTAAATAGCATGGCTTGGGCTTTGGTTTCCCAAGTTCAAGTCAAGTAGCAGACAGACTTAAGCTGACAAAATATTAACTCATACTTTACACACTGTTGCTGTGCATTGTTTATTTTCATATTAAATTTTTCACTTTTCCAAAAGGTTTCTACAGAGTCAACTACGATAACAGCAATTGGCAGAAGTTGATAGATCAGCTGAACTCAAACTATTCTGTGATTGCTTCAGTAAACAGAGCACAACTGTTAGATGATGGTTTGAAACTTGCAAGGTATGGAAATCTGGACTACTCAACCGCACTGAGCCTAACAAAATACTTGTCTAGAGAAAGTGATTATGTTCCTTGGTTGTCTGCGGCAAATAATTTAAATTATCTTACAAAACAATTGTACGGTACTGATGCGGGCAATACTCTTCAGGTAAGTTGATATATTGTGTGCAAAATGAATTGTTCGTAAATTGTAAAAATTATGAATCTTCAAAATGTATTACCATCAGTAATTTAGTTTTATTTCTTTGACGATACAAAAAAAAAATGTTTAATCTACACTGCTCCAGGATTTTTTGTTTTAATTCAAGAAACATTCCCCTTTAAACCTACTTTGAGAAGATATAAATGGTGTGAAATATTGCACAATATTTCTCACTCTCCCATGTCCAAAACTAATAAAAATAAACAAAACTAATCATCAAAATGTTATTTTGGTAGTTGTCAATCTAAAAGCAAAAATTAACCGTCTTTAAAAAAAAATAATTATATATACAGGGTGTTACAAATTTATGTTCCCAAACTTCAGGAGGTGGTTTCCCACATCAAAAGTAAGAAAAAACACATATCCGGAATTTCATAGTTTCCCAGATATCTGCCATTTTGTTTTTTCACAAAACATTTTTTATCTCCAGAACTGTGTGACGGATTGAATTGAAACTTGACGTGGAAACTAATGTGGTAAAGAACTATTTTGAAGAAAATAACCAATCTAATCCAACAACCCTTAATTTTTTTATAATCTAAATTTAAGCATTCACCATTTTGAAACAGATTGTTGAATTTGGGTTTTTAGTTTATAAAATAATTTTTACCTTATTAGGCACCATTCGAAGTTTCAATTCGATCTGTCAAACCTTTTAGGAGATAAAAAATATAACTTTTAATAATTATGTTACTCACCGCCAGCAATCCTTTTTTTAAAGTTTTTCTTTCTTTCAGTACATATATATTACCACTACACGTGTTTCGGACTTTTTACGTCCATCGTCGGGTGGTCAAAACACAATTAAAAACATTTAACACAATATGTAAAAACACATAACACAAACAACACACGCGCACAAATGAAGTCCAACATGTCTCTGGGCTGACGCTGTACAATGTACTAGTTAGTTATCAGCTGATGTCTACTTCCTAGTAAGCTGGCTTATTAGTTCATAAGTGGGGGTTGCATCAAACTGTTTTTTGTTATTTAGCAAATTATCCGGGTGCTCTTGTTCATTTTTGTATATGTGGTATTCTTCTACGCGGTTCATGTAATCTCCTTTTTTTATATACTACCACGTGTAGTGGTAATATATATGTACTGAAAGAAAGAAAAACTTTAAAAAAAGGATTGCTGGCGGTGAGTAACATATTAAAAGTTATTTATAAGCATATCCGGTGATCTAGATTTCCAATTACAATAAAAAATATGTTAGTGAAAAATACAAAATGTTTGGATATCTGGAAAACTAGGCATTTCTGGACGTATGTTTATATATTATATGTACAATGTTTATAGGTACTTTTTCTTAGTTTGAGTGGGAAACCACCACCTGAAGTTTGAAAACACAATTTTGCAACACCCTGTATAATAAATAAGGATCTAAGTTTGCTTCATTTGTGCTATAAATGTGTCTGCAGCGTAAATCGTATATGATTAAAATCAATCTTTTAATGGCAGTTGTCAAAGTTCATTCTTATTTTTAAATAATATTTTTTTACTGCACACACCTCGCACAGCTTGGAAGGAATTTTTCCCTGTAGGAAGAATGTAATGCGGAAAATACGCCCCAATTAAAACTTCACAGGGCTGTCAATTGATAAAGAAATTTGATTCGGGTGACATTTTTGTTGGTAGTAAAGCACTATGTAATAACTCATATTCCAAAAATTACACCATTTTAAAATTTAAAATATTGTTTTTCAAATCAAGCTTTTATTTCCATAGCGAAAAAATCTTGTAAACAAATCATCAGAAATTTCTTAACAAAAAAAAAGAAATTTTTTCCAACTAAATAAATAAATGTAGTAGAAATAAATCGTTCACCTTAAACTGCAATAAACTTCAATTAAAAACAAATATTTATTTTCATACTCGGTTATTACTATTATTACAGGGGAAATAATTATTACCGTTAAGGCCAAAAATGTTTTAAAATAAATATGTCAGTACCTCTGAGATAATGTTAATGTATCTGGTGTAAGCGTGGGACATTTTCCAACCAATAAAAAATAAATAAATTAAGATATTAAGGATAATTGGTCAGATAATTAATTAATTAAGAAATAGAAAATAAGTATTATTCAAAATCAAAAGTTTGTTACACTTTGGACAAAACATATTTTAAAAATGAAAAAGATAAATAACGAAAATCAAACAATTTAAATTAAGCGCCTACTTTGAAATAATGTAATACCCTCTAGGCTGAAATTGACAAAAAGGTGCGGGTTGTGTCAAGGACTCAGAGCCCGAACCCAATTGGAACGGGAAAAGATTGTTTGTGTTGCTATGCAAGTTGGCTGGGCGTCATTCCTTGGCAGAGGGACAGAGAGACTAGACGTGTTTTGTTCAGAAGTGACGTGGTGCGTTTTAAGAAGAAAAACATTCGGTAAAGTGAAGACTTTGTTCATAAAAGAAGTTGCATTGCACACAGAAATTCATATTAGTCGTGATAAGTGAACAATATAAGAAGGTGACAAGTTGTATTACTTAAAACTTTCAGAGATATGAACGATTTGGTTTCAGACATTTTCTTTGTACTAAAACACTAAATATTACAATGATTTTGCATAACGTTTATAGGACTGTATAGGATTTAACATGTTTGTTTAGGATAAGTATAATCTATAAAGATAATGATTTTCGTAAAACTTGTTGAAACAACGATTTCAGTAAAAGAAAGATTTCTTTTAAAACCAAACATGCTTGGCTAAATTTTCATTGAGTACATCCATTCATCCATATTTCACATGTAGCCGACCTGGTAAGTACAGATTAGGGCCAGAACCTTGTTTTTTCTTAAATAAACATTACATAAAATAAAGAATTGTATTAAAAAATAATATACATACAGACTCAGTCAAATTAATAAAAGCTTACATATTTAAGTGTTGTAAAATGGCGTCCATACAGAAAATGGACGCCTTCCATTAGAAAGACAGTCTTAATATACTTTTATATATTTGTTTTTTTTTTAATATTTGCAAACATATTTAAAGACGACAACTTATAAAATAACACCCACAACTTACACTGTTAACTAAATTATTAAAACAAAGCTATTGTTTCACTCATAAAAAATTATACAAACATATTAAAACTAGTTATTTACGCAACTCTATTAGCATTGCAAGACGTTGGTAGCCTTGCTCAGGGGTTAGCCTTGTAAAGGGAGCTGTTCGAATTGACAACCACCCACTACTCTTGCTCTCCTATTGGCTATTACCCAAAAGACTTGATTCATAGTGCATAGTATAGTCTACAATTTTATAATAATGCGTAATAACCTGTGTGTTTTATTTGTATTTCATGTTATTTAATTTCAGATTTACGCTCGTGAATTGTTAACAAATAACTTTGCAGCTTTAACAAGCAACAGAAATGTAACGGAACCACATCTAACAACTAAACTTAGAATTAAAGTTGTCACTTGGGCTTGCGATTGGAATCATCCAGCTTGTGAATCGTACGCTAATGGAATCTTCCAACAATGGATGAGCAATCAATCGATTGTGTAAGTTATCAACCGCATTAATAGTTTTAAAATGTTGGCTAATTCACGAAGAAATGGAGAAACTTTCAGAACATGTTCTATTGGTAAAAAAAAATTATTAAACTTCATATGAACATACAATATCTTTTCCTGTCTATCTGCTGTTAGATTTTCAACTGAAAAGTAAAAATTTAATTTCTTGATAATTATTTAAAACTGTCAAGATTAGCATATATTAATAACATTTTCAAATTTTGATAATTTTATCTCCTAATCTTTTTACTTTAGACATTATGAACAAACGAATCGATGTATTGGAGTGAAAATTGATAAATTTAAAAAGTATGAAACCAGACCAAAAAAAAATTGCTTTAATAATAAGGAAAATAATTTCACCCTTACCGAGACATTAAATTTTTTATAGTTTTGTTTGTTGTTTAAAGAGGGAGATGTTTAGTTTTTTGTAAATTGTGTGTATAGTTAACGGTTTTTTAAGATATTCGAAGTTAAATATTTCAAATGGCTGTCATTTGAAAATTATGCAAAATAAAGTCTTTGTTTTTTGTACACTTAAACATTCATTCATTCTTTTTTTTTCCTTTTTTTTTCTGTGTCTGACACTATTTGAAGGCCTGTGCGGCCTTATCTAGTGCCAAGTGTCCCAATGATTAACTTAATAATATTTATTGATACCCACCTGGAAATCAATGACACCCCTGAATGTTAAAACTTACCTAATCTAAAGGAGGAAAGGAGAATATCCACCATCAGCAGAACCACCCCCCCCCCCCCGGTACACTTAAACAATAAAGAAAATGTGTGTACCAAATTTGAACTCAATATCTTATCTATTTTCATAGTTATACAAAACAAAACAAATGGCCAGACAGGAAAGTTGGTGTTTTTTAAATTATCAGGAGAACAAACACATTCTGAAAGTTTTTTTCATGAATAACCCTGTATATATTTGAAACTATAATCCATAATTGGCCAAGCATTACATAAAATGGATTTTCATAGTTATAACAAACTTAGTTCTGATTTTAGCTTAGAATTTAATAGCGCACCTAGCCTATTAGATTGGTTAGATTTTGTATGGACAGGAGACAGGCTTACCTTGGAAAATGGTCCTTGGTATTACCTAATAGTACATATATAAGAAAACACATACAAAAAACAAAACTTTTGTGTGTGTCTCCTGTCCACACAAAATCTAACCAACTTAGTTCTGATTTTTTAAGACATCAGCCTCAGGCTTTTTTTATATTAAAATACATATTTATCACTTCTTAGTGGATTCTCTTATCTTAAAATTCTGGTTTTAAAGTTATTGATAATGATGGATTGTTCATATTATTAATATGTTTTAATTGGACATTTCCTATCATTGTGTATATGAAGACTGATACATGATGCCTCGAGAATCTACTCTCGTTATCAAGTGTGAAACTATAAAATAAAAGAGGAAAATACCAACATAGCCTAGTAGGGCCATGTGTAGATAAGCCCTACATGTAAAGCTAACGGACAGTTCTATCAACCAGATCAGTTTAGAAATAAAGCCATTAATGCTTCCGTTCATAAAAACTGAATTTAATTTAGAGATAAAACATTTTTTTCTTCGATTGAAGCTGAAATTTTGTTGCTTATTCGACAAATAGGAATTATGACACAATCGAAGGCTAAACTCTTGAAAGAGAGGGCAAAACGGTTGTTTAGCAGTTAGGACAACTTTCTCTTCGCTCCATCGCTTACCATCATTTCCTTGAGTCCTTTTTGTAGTTTAGGCCTGTGTGTTGGTTTTATTTGATCACATTTGTATTTAGTTTTAAGGTTTGACTGCTCAGGCCTATTTTTAGGTTTGAGTTCGTTTTTTAGGTTGTAGATTTAGTTTCAGATTTCAATATCGTCCTAGGCTATGTGGGTGTTTTTCTCGTTTATGTTTAGTTTCATACTTGATAATGAGAGTTGATTTATACTCTTGAAACCTCATGTTTTCATATAGACAAATGATATCAGATTAAACCATATTCTTAAACTTATCGCGACTGTTTTAAATATTTATTTACTACTTTCTCACAATATATGTAACATAGTGAAAGTTAAGTGATGGGTGATGAAGAGTTTTTGAGAGCATATTCTTTTAGAGTTCCCCTGGCATACAAAAAAAAAGAAGAAAGATTTTTAGAATTACTATATCTAAAATTTACTCTGACATAATAATTTAGATAAACTTCACTCGAAATTAAATTTTAAATTCTGGTAACTCCACACAGTTCATGCCAAGCTGTTCCACAGCACTTTATCTTCTGCTAATTCCTGGTGTGCTCGTCTCTCATTCGTCTGCTATGTCACTACCATCCCAATCAAAGTGAGAAATTTCAAGGTGCCTAACTAGTGGCATCGTCACAAGTGTGTTCATAAATTTACGACCAGATTTTGGATCAATATATTGTTTACAAAAATATACATTTAAAAAAACATGAAATACAAATCAAATTAGAGAATAGATCAAAAAGTTTTTTTCTTGTTTTACTGAGTTTTATATGGGCCCTCTGGGTAGCTCTGTAGAAATCCAAAGGATATTCCAGTTTTCCCCCACTCAATTTAAAACCTCTGGAGTTATTGATGACCGTGCTTATTGAATTCATTGTCTCAATTGCTTAATGTCCTGAACCCTTTCCCTGTAGGCATTTTGCTTAACATACTCCCATAAATAAAAGTACCAGGATGTAAAGTTGAGTGAGCGTAGTGGCCAAGCCTTCCATCCACACCTTCCAATCCAACATTGAGGAAATCACGAACAACATTAGCATAGTGAGGCTGTGCTCCATCTTGCTGAAAAATCAATTCATCCTCAATTGAGGAAAGAGCTCCAACATGTCAAAGTAAACAATTCAACAGAACTTTCAGAAAACGGGCTCAATAATGTGATCCCAAGCACGAACACACCAAACATTGAATATTCTTCAATAAAGACGTGAAGAACTTCAAATATTGTGGTGAAGTACATGTCCTGAAGTATGGAAAGTGGCCTCATAATTTAAAATAACTTAGTTTAGAAAATTCTCATCAGCTTCAAATACCTCAAGAATGTCTTTAGAAAAATTATACCTATTTAAGGTTTTCTCCTGACCACAAAGTTCGCAATGAATGAAGTTCATAACATGTAAACTGAACTATTTTATTTTTTCAAAATTTTATGACCTGTTGTTTTTGGAACATCTAGTTCTCGAGGATTTTTTGAACTTCATAAAAGGATTTTTCATTTGTTTTCAACAGTTTCTTTGCTGACTGACTACCTACCTGAATGCTTTTTGTGTAATACGCTATCAGTTTCATTCAACTGTTTGTCCCATCTACAAATGTTATTTTTGTGTGAAAATACTCCATGAAACACAATGATTTTCACATCGCTCTAGAGTTACAGACTTGAATTTTGCAAACTACAAAACACTTGAACTTTGCACAGTTGTCTGTTTATTTTTTAGATGTAATGCAATATTTGATTATATGCACAACAATGGTTGCTTAATAAATATTAATAAAACTAAATAATAGCCGTTTATGCAGCTACCATCGCCAATTTATAGACACACTGTAAACTAAATAAATAAAATAGGTGCAACTATAGATCCTTAAAACACCACAAATTTAATCTGAACCTCATTTAACAGCTGCCTGCTAGCTGAATGCTTAAGTCCTACCACAAATAAAAGATTTAATCCAAGAAAATGATAAGTTTATAGATGATCATTCTAATTTATTAAATAAATTATGGATATTTTAACAAATCCATAAAAAATACAAATATACACAAAGTTGCAGTAAACACATTATATATATATATATATATATATATATATATGGGTGGTGAAAAGTCCCAGAACGGGTTAATATTTTTTTAACCGTTACAGATGGAACTAGGAACTATATAACTTGGTACACTGTTACTGGGCATAAAACACTATTTTACCACAATTTCAGTGAGCCGCTATCGCTTCGGGGGGACGGCCCACAAGGAGTCAGAAGAAAATCTTAAACGAGAGCGTGGGTCGAGTTGTACATCAAATTAAAGGTCTAATTTAGTAGAATACAATGCCGCAAATCCGACTTCAAAAGGTTCACCCTAAACAAAATGACGGCGTTTTAAAGTTTATGAAAGTTACAATGGCGTTGAGTGTTAAAGATAGCTGGAACATGTTTACTCGGTACAGGTTTCAAAACAAACGCCCAGAAATCAGTGTTGAAGCTATATTTTAGAGTTCCACTTGACCCTTAACCTCTAATGGGTGACGGCCCACAAGGAGTCGGAAGGAAATCTTTAACGAGAGCATAGGTTGAGTTTTACATCAAATTAAAGGTCTTTATTAGCACAGTACAATGCCACAAATCCGACTTCAAACGGACAACCGATCCGGAAATGGCAGCCATTCAAAGATGGCATGAATTTGAAATACTATCTTTAACACTCAACGCCATAGTAACTTTCATAAACTTTAAAATGCCGCCATTTTGTTTAGGGTGAACCTTTGGAAGTCGGATTTGCGGCATTGTATTCTACTAAATTAGACCTTTAATTTGATGTACAACTCGACCCACGCTCTCATTTAAGATTTTATTCCGACTCCTTGTGGGCCGTCCCCCCCCCCCCCCGAAGTGGTAGCGGCTCATTGAAATTGTGATAAAATAGTGTTTTATGCCCAGTAACAGTGTACCAAGTTATATAGTTCCATCTGTAACGGTTAAAAAAATATTAACCCGTTCCGGGACTTTTCACCACCCCATGTTCAGCCATCTCATAACGTGACTGCTCCATTCTAACTCCTGACAAAGACTGTGGCAAGCCACGCTTCCTTCTTGCTTGGAGAGACGCTCTCGCAAGGCCTCCTGGGAAATCTCTCCAGGGTTCAACTTCCTGCTTACAAACACTTTTCAACATCTGTTTTATTTGAAGGTTACAAGTTTATCTCACTTCACGCGCACAATTTGAATTTTATAGTTTATTAGTAATCATTAGGTTATTATTGTTCATTAGAAGATTGTTCAAATACACTTTATAATTTGTTATTATAATACAATGCTTATTATTTCTATTATTTTATTATTAGTTTATATTTATTATTTAATATTGAATAATGTTTTACTAATTACTGGTTGGAGAGTGTCCCATGCTTACACACTGCATACAGAATGTTCAAACAGTATAATTTAATAAATGATGGTTTTTCAATTTTTGTACAGAATTCCAACAGATGTAAAAGAAGCAGTGTTCTGTACTGGTTTAAGACTCAACAGTGACAATGAAACTGCATTTAACAATGTCTGGAATTATTACTTGGCTTCTAACAACTATGCAGATAAACTTTCCACCATGTACGCATTGGGTTGTTCTGAATCAGAATCATCTTTACTTCTGTAAGTTTTAGTTTATTAATTATTCGTATGTGTAAAATATTAAACTAAGAAATTGTTTATGTTCATTTTATAAACACCACAAAGAGGTCATATTTCAACAGTTATTTATGCATCTGTCTTACTCATATTGGTTGTAAAAAAATGATATTCATGTGTTCATTTTTCTAAATAATCTAACAAATCTATATGTATAATGTGTTGCCTTGGACTGTTTTAATATATAATATAGTTAATTACCTTAGAGGTTGTCTTCAGTCTGTATTATAGTTATGGCTACAGCGCTGTTTCGCCGAACACTGTCGGCTTCGTCAGGCCCGCACTAACACATAAACACATAATATAACACATATAAAAGCATGTGTATGATGAGTCATACTCTTATTTTATATGTGTTAGTGTTGTGTTGTGTTACGTGTTTATGTGTTAGTGCGGGCCTGACGAAGCCGACAGTGTTCGGCAAAACAGCGCTGTAGCCATAACTATAATACGGACTGAAGACAACCTCTTAAGGTAATTAACTATATTAAATCTATATGGCAGGGGGATTCACAAATACTATATTGTAACTTCTATTGAGTGAGGGCGTGTCGAAAATCACTTTTTTTCAGTTTCCAGAGGCAATGAAATGTAAAGATCAGTAAAAAAAACTGAAGTTATGATCAGAGAGACTTATTATTTAAGAATGGTTAAATTATTAATACTACTATTTCTCTACTCATAGAAAGAAAAACATTAACTCTTCTGTTACAAAACAGTCAATAGCTTTAAATTTTATGTGAACAATTTTGTTTTGTTGCTTTAATTCCTAGTGGGAATAACGAGTCTGATTTTATTTCAGAACTTAAGAGCAAAAATTACACTTTTAATGTAAATATTGTGAAAACTTAGGTTAGTGATTGAATTGCTGTCTAGATACCTAACTTTGGGTTCAAATGAAACTTCTCTAGATAAGGTTGGCACCATTTGTTTTAAATGAATATATATATATATATATATATATACATATATATATATATATATATATATATATATATATATAATTATTGTAATGAAAATTATTTATTTCAGAAAGAGCTATTATGATTAAATGAAATGCATACATATATATTTAGCAATCAGTGGTTCAGTTATATTACAATTCCAAGAAATATATTATTGATATCTAATTTCCTTTTATTATAAACTATATCTATTAGTTCCAAGATAGAGCAAGGTGAATATTATTGTGAAATATTATAAAATTCAAATGAGTCTACTTCCTTTAATTAAACTACACACCGTCAATTTGCTCACCTCTATTTCTGTAAATACTGGCTATCGTATTTTTGACTGTATTACTCTAGAAGCTGATTCTGACGAATCCTGTAGATAGTGGAACCAATGCCCTTTGTCAACCGACGAGCAGGGTCTCCGGCTAACATCGTTCAATAGTGACTGTCCCACACCCTTGGTCATGGTGGGTATATTATATGCCTTGTCAGGTTAACAAACTCTGCATTTTGTCTAGAGTCAGCTATTGCAACACTTTCTGATATATTTCACAATAATAAGCTGCCATCTGAGTATTGTCTTTAGACTAGTTAAAATTGTATTTGATAGTTTTTACAATTATTCCTAATACTTATTATAGAGGGCCCTAAAATCATTCCAAAACTTCAGCGACTAATAAAAACCATTAAAAAGTTTATATATATTTCCTAAAATACAGTAGAGTCTCGCAAACTCGGCACTCGATAACCCGGCAGTCCGGATTACTCGGCGCCCCTGACGGGAAAAAATATATTGCTAAAAACAGCGATATTCGTAAGTAAAAGTTCCGCAGATTCCAAAGCGGGCATTAACTTCGATCGCTCGAATTGTTGATGGTACTTTTCCCACGTTAAACTCATCACAAAGCTTTTTTACAGATTCCCCTCTGTCAAGTCTTTTTAACACATTTAACCGCATCTCAAACGAAACCAACACACGCTTTCGTTTTTGTAACTCACTCATTTTTATTTACTGTATATACTGTGCGTAGATCATAACCCGTCAAATAAAACTGAAAAGAAATGTTATATTTTCCATAATGTATACTAAATTGATTCGTGGAAAAAAAAGCGGCCCATCAAATGTTTTTGCAGGTGTATGTCTGCTATACCGACGGGTGCCAATGCCACGGTGTTTTTACGCCGCCGACAATGGGATACCGCTATCGACAAAGTCGTTTGATATCACCGCCGCTTTGGTGTTTCAATTACAACTTATTTTTGCCCTTATTCCCGATAACCCGGTATTTCACAAACTCGGCACACTTCTGGTCCACATTACGCTGAGTTTGCGGGACTCTACTGTACTTAGTTTTCTATGTAGAGTTGAAATTTTCCATCATACTTAACATTGTAAAGTGCTAATTTGAGAAAATATTCAACTTGGTTCCTTTACACATTTCTAAATGACAGCTATTTAAACTTTTAACATTAAACATCACAACCGCTAATTTTAAACCATGTTTTCTCATTCACTACCAGACTCTTTCCAATATTCCAGAGGTGTCTGATGAATCTCAATCAGCTGTTGTATACCATTCACACACTTTTTTAACCAGCTGTAGGAAGTTTAATTAATTGTGACTGAGTAAGCGTTGGAATGTTTAACATTGTTGCCTACCATATACTGTAGGCGTACAGCCTTATTATGTATTACTACAAAATACATAAGTTTATTACTATAAGTTTGTTTGTCTAGTTTTTTGTCTTTAACTCAGATATCCTTTACACTACAGAAAGAATTTAAAAAAAAAACATTTTCTTTGTTGTTACAAAAGAAACATGTTTTGTTTCTTGCAAATATTTATAAAAATCAACAGTTTTTTTATATATTTCATGTTAAAAAGTTTAAATAACCGCCATTTTAAGTGAGTTAAAGAAATCGGTTGAGTTTTTTTTTTCAAATTGTATGCTTATAACACTAAGCAGTATGTTAAATTTTAGCACCATAATATTTAACATTTTAAAAAGATATGAATTTTTAAAAACACAAAATAGATGCTAGATAGAAAACTATAAAGATTTTTGGAAATATCTTTATATACCGTATATAAACTTTTTCATTGCTTTTGATGTGAGGAATAATCTCCTGAAGTTTTGGAAACAGCCTGTATATTTCAACTAACAAAATTATTTGTTATTGTGTTGAGAGGAGGGGGGGAGAATGTGATTTGTATGTCAAATTTTTTTTGAGTATAATGATAAATAAGTAAGTCAAGATTATTTTAACTTTATTACTATGTTTTTTAATAAATCTAAAAAACCCTATCACATATCACTTCTAGGGTTAAAATCTTAATTTCAGCAGTGTAAATTTGAACCAACATTCAAAAAACTTTCTAAGAGTTGGTACTGTTTTTATGATCTCAAATTCTAATTTTACCATCAGTATGGCTACAATATCTATATTTCTAAATAAATATCACTAACAACACTGTTTTTGATTTGTCTAGATATCTGAGTTTCTTGCTTGGAAATGGAACTGTTGTTAGACGTCAGGACAAGTGGATTGTATACCGAGCTGTTGTGCAGAGGCAATTTGGAATTAGTGTAGCTTTGAAGTTCCTTGTTGAAAACTATGATGCACTAGCTACATCGTAAGTCAAAGAGTAGCCTATAAGTCAGATCACGCTGAGTATGCATTTTGTTCTGTTACATTAAAAAATATAGTTTACAATTGTTTTAAACGCATCAATTCATATGCAGATAGTCGAATAACTCCAGGAGTGAATAAATAAAAATATAACTGGAAGAATTGTATTTTAGTTTTTAAATTATTGGATCGTTCATATTATTAATATGGTTTAATCAGACATTTGTCATCATTTGTGTATATACGAAAATTATTTACAACTATTCAAGAGTCTAAAGTTAACTCACATTATCAGTTTTTAAACTTAGAGTGTAAAAGTGAAAAACTAAATCAAATCCTGGAAAGGGAAATCAAAAAGTTGTCCAAAAAATCAAAAAATTTTGTTTTTCCAGATAATGCTTTAAAATGACCAAATCTTTTAAGGATGAAAATGAATGTGAAAAACTTTTCTAAAATTAGGAAAAATGTATTGTAATTTTACTTAAAATAAACATTTTTTTCTTGAATTTGTTTTAAAACAGTTATCTCCTTGAAAATGAAAACCTTTACTTTATTCACGATAAAAATAATAAACAAATATATATATATATATATATATATATATATATATTATAATTTTATATATGGTATCCACACAAATTATTTTTGAACAAAATAAATTATACCTAAATAAAAGTGAAGTAAATATGTTTAAACATTTGTTCAACATTTTTAGTGTGCATAAAATCACAATTTTTATTTTTCAAGGAAAAACCACTTGAAAGCATGGAAAATAAGCAATTTCAAAAAATATTCAAAAGACTAAAAACTATTTATCTTTCGTCAAATTATATATGAATGTTTCCAAATTTTTAGAAAATGATTTTCACATTCATTTTGACTCTTAAAGTTTTGCTATATTTTAAGGGTTTTTTCGAAACATCTTGAATATTTTTTTAATGCCATAAATGTTTTTGGTTTAACACATTGTTGAATTTTTTGAAATCATATTTTTCTTGTGTTGTGAAGTAGCAAAGCATATACAGAAAATGAGGGAAAAGACTATTAGCAAAAGAAATACTAAATCAACAGAGAGTACTCAGCTAAGCCATTTTCAAGAAGAAATTCTAGTAAAAACAAACATTGAGGAAAGCAAATTAAGGCAAACAAAACAATTCGACTCTTATGCGAACAAGGTAGGAACTGCTATCACTAATAAAAAAGATGAACTTGAGGAGACATCAACTAATCAGCTGCTTCAAAAATTAATTAAAAAAATTGATCAACAAGAAAAGCTAAACGAAAGGGTACTCGACAGACTCACTAAATTAGAAAGTGGTTTTAGAAAATCAATTAATAACATGCCTTTAGTAGGGAAACAAAAATGATGGTGATGGAGACTGTGAGAATAGCAGCCTGGAACTCTAACGGCCTCTTGAAACACAAACATGAGTTGGAAATATTTCTTGAAAGCCATAAAATTGATATATGCCTTATCTCGGAGACCCATTTCACTAAAGAATCTTATATTAAAATAAAAGGCTACCAGATATATAATACTATTCATCCTAGCAATAAATCGCGTGGTGGAACTGCTGTCATTATTAAGGAAAACATTAGTCATTATGAAGATATTAAATATGAGACAAATGAAATTCAAGCTACCTTAGTTAGAGTCAAAACTGAGTCTAAGGATGTGACAGTAGTAGCGATATACTGCCCACCTAGACATATAATAAAGAATACTCAATTTGAAGCATTTTTTCAGGGGATGGGTAACCACTTTATTGTGGGCGGAGATTTAAATGCCAAGCACACATATTGGGGTTCCAGGTTAATATCACCCAGAGGAAAGGAACTGTATGAGGCTGCGATAAGTTATCGGTGTGAATTTCAGTCAACAAGCACACCTACATACTGGCCGACTGATAATAGGAAAATTCCAGACCTAATAGATTTCTTCATTTTGAAGGGAATTAATAGCAACTACACAGACATTGAGGCGACTGAGGAGCTTTCATCTGACCATACGCCCATTATTCTTACTGTCAGCCAAACAGTTATAAGGAAACAAAAACCTTCCACTCTGGTAAACGTTCATACCGACTGGGATGGATTTAAAAATGATTTGGATCGCAGAATAAACCTTAAATCGCCTCTTAAAACAATAGAACAACTGGAGACTGAGCTTCAAAACCTAATTGCTAACATCCAATTATCGGCTTGGGAAAATACTCCAAAAGTCGAAGGAAAAACCAGAGGAATTAACTATCCTATCGAAATTCGGGAAAAAATAAAAGAAAAAAGAAAAGCAAGACGAAGGTGGCAAGAATCACGAACACCACTGTCCAAAAATGTGTTAAACCGGTTAGGTAAGGAATTGAAAAATATGATTATTGAAATAAAGAACGAAACCTTTAGTAACTACATGGGTAATTTGTCATACGATAAAACCAGTGACTATTCCTTGTGGAAAGCAGCTAGATCTCTTAAGAGACCTATTACTCAGTCTCCTCCTTTGAAGAAAGAAGATGGAACTTGGGCTAGAGATAGCAAAGAAAAGGTGGAATTATTTGCAGATTACTTGGAAGATACTTTCTGTGCTCCTACAAGGCAAACAGCAAAGGAAAACCTAGATAAAATGATCAACCCAGATAAATCGAATATCAGTCCTGCAACAGTGAAAGAGGTGATTCGAGAAATCAAAACGAAAGTTAAACAGAAAAAAGCTCCAGGTTATGACCTGATCACTGGTAAAGTTGTTAAAGAGCTTTCAAAGAAAGCTATTGTAAAATTAACATCCATTATTAATGCAGCAATAAGATTAACTTATGTTCCTCGTCAGTGGAAGGTGGCGGAAATTGTGATGATTCCGAAACCTGGAAAGCCAACCACAGAAAAAACCTCATACCGTCCAATATCGTTGCTGCCTGTCCTATCTAAGGTATTTGAAGGAATTATTTTGACACGACTTATGGCAGTAATTCAAGAAAAAATGATTATACCATTGCATCAGTTTGGATTTCGCCAAAAGCACTCGACAATAGATCAGGTGCACAGATTAACAAGCACTGTTGAAAAGGCCTTAGAAGAAAAAAATATATGTTCGGCTTTATTTCTAGACGTTGCTCAAGCTTTTGATAAAGTTTGGCATGTTGGAATTAATAACAAATTAAAAGCTATACTTCCGCAAAAACTGAGTAAATTATTGAGTTCGTATTTAGCAGATAGACTTTTTAGAGTTCGGATGAATTCAGAATATTCAGAGCTAAGGAACATCAAAGCTGGAGTGCCTCAAGGTAGCGTACTTGGACCTATACTGTACTTAATCTATACTCATGATTTGCCTCAGGATGGTGACGTCTTAATTGCCACATTTGCTGATGATACGGCTATCCTGGCTGTAGGGAAAGATGTAGGAGATGCAACAAGTAAACTGCAAAATGCGACTGACCATGTCACTGCTTGGACTAAAAAATGGCGTATCAAGATTAATGAGACAAAATCAGTGCATGTAAACTTTACAAATAGAAAAGGTGTTTATAAGCCAGTATATATTGATCAAAATATAGTACCGTATGCCAACAGTGCAAAATATCTTGGTATGACCCTTGATGCTAAGCTACGTTGGAAGGAACATGTTAAGAAGAAACGTGAACAACTGGGTATTCAATTAAAGAAAATGCATTGGCTGATTGGAAGAAAGTCAGAATTATCAGTACATAACAAACTAGTGCTATACAAGCAAGTGCTAAAACCGGTATGGTTATATGGTATACAGCTATGGGGCTGCACTAAGAAGTCTAATATCAAAATTATTCAGACCTTTCAAAATAAAGTATTAAGGAATTTAGTGAAAGCTCCTTGGTATGTCAGCAATGACACTATTCACAGGGACTTGAAGATCGAAACGGTAGAGGCCGAAATACAAAAGCAAGCTAAAAAGCATGAGTCTCGACTCCATAACCACCAAAACGTTGAAGTACTTCAGCTGCTTGACAACGCAGAGTTAGTGCGACGCCTTAAAAGACTGAAGCCTTTTGACTTGGTTTAAAGTTCACAGTTGTGGGTGTGGAGCTGTGAACATAGGTATTGACATTGGGAAATAACCTAATAAACTGTCACGATTGCTGTTAGAAAATAAGCTGCTGGTTAGCTGATAAAGCTAGTTGTAGTGTTATAAATAAATAAAAAAAAAAAAAAAAAAAAAATATTTTTCTTGTGAACTTTATGATTTCCCTTGTCATATTTTTGGACTTTTTCAAACAGCTATATCTTGGATAATACACATTTTGTTTTCGTAAAATAACAGAGTCATATTTTCTTAATTTTAGTACCCTCTGGGGCCGTAGTGAGTATGGGCATGTAAATCCTGAGGTATCCAAGCTGGATCTATAATTTGTTTCACATAATGTTAGTCTAGATCCTTCTATCAGGTTCCTTGTTATTTACCAACCCTGACTCTATTCAGAAATGTCTTTATTTTCTTCCTTTTTTTATAAGGCGATATTTTTCCCTTTAATCAATAAATTTATTTTTACCCGAACTTGATGAAGGGAGGTTGTTAGCAATTTTGGATTTTTATTCTATACACAGTTAGATTTCCGAAGTTTGGATCATATAGGCTAAATAAAATTGACTCAGAAACTTATTTGATTTTAGATTAAAATAATAACATTTGTTATTTCTTATTACAGCATTGGTGATAAACGTGTTGCACTTATGGTTTCTGCACTTGGAAACAATGTTGTACAACAGCCACATATTAATCAGGTATGAACTTAATATTACCTGTACTATGCGATATTTTCAGTCGGTTTTGAGGTGCTGCGGTAACAGTTGTAAAAAATGTACACAATGTGTAATCTTCCTTTCTTCTCAGGTCAACAGATTTATTAATTTTAAAAATTAGTACTACTCCACTTTACAAGCATCTGTACTCAAAACTATTTAAATTCAAATATAGGCCGCCAACATTGAGCACATATACTCTTTTTAAGAATAAAATAATCCCGGTGTGTGAATTCTTTGGAAGAATGTACTTAAATTAAAACAAAAACATATTTGTTATTTCTGAAATCCATGCAATTTAATATCTGATTTAGAACAGGATAAAATACTAACTTTTAACAACATTAAACAAGTCTGAAAGACATTCAATAAAATAAAACCAATTCAAAATGTTTATAAAATAGTCTTAAAATTTAATCAAATAAAAATGTTTATAAAATTTCATCATCAAATAAACGTTCATGTCCCTTTTTATTTTTAAATAACTAACACAAATTTCTAAAAAGTCAGTATATCTCAATGATTCCTTCAATTCTTTTAATTAATGTCTCTAAATCGAAACTTGAATTCATATAGTTCTTATAATTAAGCAATTCATTTGCAAGAATATATTTGATTGTTAAACTTAGCGTGTGCTATATCAAACACATATTCACTGAATTTATCACTTTTAATACAATTTAACCCTACGACTTTGAGGTTGTTTTAATTTGAATACTGAACTTGGATATTCTCTTAGAATAATAGCTTGTGTTATTATTCCAATATTTCAAAATAATCGTCTCCCAACCATGCAATAACCTGCCTTTAGCTCAGACAGACCGCATCAGTTGGAGTTTTCTCAAGAAGTGTCTTTTGCCTTGACTCTTCCCTTGGCACGAATTTCGTACTTTTTCTATCAACAATGACATTGCTATGGAATCTTGTAGAACGTTTTTATCTTAGTCGACAGAAATAATATTAAGGATTTGGTCTGAACAGTATTATCAGATCTCATTTCTATGATTCGAACTAAAAGGGTTCGTCAGATGTACCATATTATTCATTTTATCATTTAAGCTCTTAACCTTAAAATATTCTTATATTAGACATACGTTCCTGAGTATTTTGTATAAAAAGAATCTATTATGTGATTTATATATCTCGCTTTAAGTATCTCACATCTTGTTCCGTATTAGGTCGTCGATCCAAAGTCCAATATTTCACCGATAAGGTGATGTAACTACAGATGAACCACTTGATCATATCTACTGGGTACTGATGTCACAATCGGCAATTATCAGATGATTTTTATTATACTTTCACGTAGACTTTGGAAACGAGTGTTACAATTTTTAAAAATAAACCATTTTAGCAAATTTAATATGTTGGTATATTTTTCTCATACTGCCATTAAAAAGATTATGATTTTCTCAAAATCGGCTCTAACGATTTTAATCAAATTTTGCTTAATTGTAGCCTCTATTTTGTTTCCTTGTTCTTTACACTTCTGACACGCTTTTGAATATATTCCCCATCTTCAGAGTCCTCGCTCTTCTGAGGTTGTCAATAGATTGTTAAAACACAGCAAAAAAAAAAAAAAAATGTATACCGGACAAGAAAACAGTTATTAACAATTTTAAATGGTATTGTTATTAATTATGTTTGTTTTTGTGCAATGAATATTAGTGTTCAGTGTGTGTAATTGTGTTTGTAATCTGATGATGGTATAAGAAAAACAGCTGTAATGTAAGAATAAAAGAACCTTCTAAACAACGACTGCATGATGTAAGTTTACCCTTTGCGCTCGAATAGGGTTTTTATAAATGTTTCTCTAGAGTCGTACGGCCACTGGGAGTGGCCACGCCATTTTCTATATCAGCTTGGAATTGTTTTTGCAGTCTTGTTCCTCCCATCTTGTATGACCACTCAGAGTCCCCAATACAAAATCCTGCGAACACTTGCATGGCCATAGCATTACATATCTATGGAAACCTATTTCTTACACATTATTTATTCACGTTGTTTTAATTTTTTTAAATATAATTATTTCAGTTTTTTGACGACAAGTCAGTTATCCTTTTAAAGTCTCAAAAAAACAATTTTGTTTGTTTTTTAAAAAATGAAAATATTTTGTCTCTTACAAATATTTTCTAAATCAATGGATTTCAATGTTAAAAAGTTTAAATAGCCGCCATTATGAAATTAGTAAAGGAAATGGGTTGATTATTTTTCTCAAATTGGGTTCTATTACACTATGTACCATGCAAAATTTCACCTCCATCCACTAAATGGCGACTGGATAGAAAACTAACCATTTTAGGAAGTATATTCATATAAACTTTTAATTGGTTTTTAAGTGAGAAATAAGCTCCTGAATTCTTGAAACTTTTTTTTTTAAATACCCTGTATAAATTTAATTATCAAAGTATGACCATGCATTGCATTATTTCACAGCTATAATAAATAAATATCATGAGATATTTTTTTATAGAATAAATAACTAATAACACATATATTTTAACTATTTGTATCATACCTAAACTATAAATAATATCTATTCTTAATGATTTCAGATAAATGCTTTAATTGCCAATGAAACACTTCCTGCCAATCTCCGAACCAGTTTGAATGGTACTTTACCAGGTATATTAAAGAGACAAACATGGACGACTGACAACAGTCAGTTGATTTCCTCTTGGCTTGCTACCAACACTAATTCTGGTTCTGACATTATCTCTTCCGCTTTTGTCTTAAACTTCTCTCTTCTATTAATTGTATCTTTGTACTATAAATATTATACTTAGTTTAACCATAAGGTTTCAACAAGTTAACATAGTTAGTGAAATATGTAATTTTGTATATATAAAGACATTAATTTTATTATATATATATAATTTTATTGTTGTTATGGAAAACCTTTAAATTCTAAATTGTTTTGTATTTTTCTTTATCTCCGAAAATTACCATTAAGATGTTTATTGATTAATTGGTTGAATTCAGGTGATTTTAAAAGTTTTCCCTTGGAACTGGCTATTGGCAAAGCTTTATCTGTAGTGGCTATCGACAAAATAAAATTACTTTGTTCATAATTCAACATTTCACCAATTAAAAATCGACCTATCATAATAATCTTAGTACCATTGTAAATATAATGATCTGTCCAAATTCTTATAACCAAAAGTTTATAAATCATAATAAAAATAATTTAATAAATGGGTAAAGTTACTGAACTTTGTCGCTAGTGATAAACGTGACGGGGTTGTCAATGTAGAAGGCAAAATTATGTCATATTTCCCTATTTATCACAAGTCCACATTTCTGTCAAACTACTCCAAAGATACACTATTTTGTAGTATTTTCTTTCTCTTTCGAATGGTGCCTTCTAAATTATCATCACTCTCATTGTTAGTGTGATATAAACATTTTAAAATGTCATGGCCATAATGAAAGCAAAAAGAAAAATCTCTCAAGACAACATTGTCAGCAAATTGAGGAAGTTGATGGAACTTAAGAGTCTTCTTAGGAATGTCTTGTATCTATTCTCATTTGTGAGCATATTAATTGAGGTACACTGCCTAGAAGGAAATTCAGAAGTTATCTGTTAACCTATTTGTGTTAAAGTTTAAGGAATCTGGGACTGAATTTTTTTAATATATAAACTCATAAGTGTGGAGATATTGAACAAATCTGATGAACCGATTTTAATAAAACCTTCACTGTTCTATTATTTTGAGAGTGTTATTGATTATTTCATTTACCAGCATCCAGTATTGAGACGAGGAAAGAAGCAAACTTAATTTATCCAAATTTTATTCCATTCAAATTTTACCATTTATTTATTTTTACAATGTATATAACACCATTTAGTCTATGATGTCTATAGTAATATTGTTACAATACACTTCATAGCTTATCTGTAAATGCATTTAAATTTTACATTGATAGAAGATTTTAGACTGTTTTTCATGGATAGGATTCTCCCTTTGTTTATTGCAGGATTTTTTTTTTCAATATTATATCCCCATTATTTACTTTGTAGCTGTAATGATAATTCTGTCTATGTAGATGACCATCTACCAAAAAATCAATTTGATAACCGAACTGTTTGAAAATCCGTTCTGCTACATTTACTTTTGCTACAGTATTACTTAAAGCTTAAAACCTTTATTTTTAAATCGAAATTTTGAGTATCTCTGCATATTTAACAAACATTAAATGTAAAAACTGTAGTACAGTGGTGATCAAATTCTCCGGAATTACACAATTTTTTTAATTTCGTTTCGTTAAAATTAAAATTTTAAAAACCAACCATAACGTTGTATTTTATTAATACATAATTTTATGAAACTTGGTTTTCCAATGTTTTTTAAAATGCTAAAAACAATTTGTTCGTTGTTTTGATATAACTTGGCCAAAATAAAATTTTTAAATAGTGACCTCTTCATTGTATGAAGTAATTTTGGTGAAACTTTACTACCCATTGCTTTTGGGAAAATTAAAACAATTTTATGTTTAACCCGAGAACTACTAGTAAAATTTCTCTAAATGCCAGGCAGATTTTGGTGTTTTGTAAGTATATTTTCATAAATTGAAAAGAAAAAACAAATATAGGGTTGTGTATAGTTTTTCTCAACATAACCTAAATAATTTGATTTTATAGGAAAAAAATTCTAGAAAAGAAAAAACTGAAATAAATTTGCTTCCACAAATATTATCCAAATTTAATTCCATTGTGTAAAAAAAGATCCATGATTTTATACAGAATAAGAAAATATATAGTTTCACAAGTATTTTCTAAATCAAACAAATGTAGAATCCACAAGAAATGGAAATCAACTTTACAAAAACAAAACCTGCTTTTATTAAGTCTATGAACCCACAAACTAAATTTTCGGAATGTTGTATTTCATATGAAAGTTTGATTAACTATCAAACATTGCTAATTATAGCTAAATTATAACAAATTTGAGAAATTCCTACTTCACTGTTTAAAACTAGAAGATAACAGAACAGAAACTGTGTGTCCTACAGTAAAAGTCTATAGTAGAGATTATTGGATTACAACTCTGTCTCATTTACAAAAATTAAATATACTAATTTAATTATTTTAATCTGAAAACTTACAACATACAAACTGATAACTTTAATATAAAAAGAGGTAAATTGCAGTTTAAATATAATACTTCTAAAAAAATAATTTAAATCTCACCATGTTCTTTATAGATTACTTTACAAACTTCATTACAATTCTATTTTAGCTTTTACTGGTCTGTTCCTTAATATTGGTATTTTAGATTGAAATTGTTTTTGTTCATTATCATTAGTCAACTTTTTCGTCCCCTTAGCAGTAAGTTTTTGTTCATTTTCTGGACATGTAGAATCTGTCAATTGGCCACAATTGGCCGACTGATTAGAAGAGAATTGTTTTATAGTTGTTGAACTTCTCGACGTATTCACAAGTTTAAAAATATTTTGAGGTGATGGTAAACGAAAACTTTTGTAAACGAAAACCCTGCTTGGTTGTGTCCCTTTCCTTATTGAAGTGTTTACACGTTTAAATGAAATTAATTCTATTTGAGCATCATCTTCACCATTTTGAATTAGCGAATGTTCTTTTCCTAAATCCATACTTACCACGTTATTTTTATTATCCAGTATTTCTTGTGTTAATTTCAATCCAGGCGGTGTTTTTAAATTAAGTGACGTTGATCTATTTCTCGGTGGTGTTTTTTTTCTTGGAACTGATTTTGTATTAGATGATTTCGATCTGCTTTTTAAATAGCCAAACTTCTTTTTAATATTATTATCATCATTGTTAATTGGAACATCCTTTAAAACACAGTTTTTATTTAATTTGTTAATATCTAGGTTTTTTTCTGTTGTTTTATCAACATTAGACTCAACTCTATCTAAGAGCATTTCTCTTTGTTTTACTGTTGTTTTTTCAATAAAAGTATTATCAGGCTTAAATGTTTTAGACTGTCGTTTTAAATACGGAAATTTAGGTTTGTTCTTTTGTTTCAAAATAGTTTTTCTATCAGGTTGTTCCTTAGAAATCTGAGAAGTTACTTTAGACGAACTTGAGTTTTGTTCAATTTTTATTTCATCCGGACTATCAGAATTTTGATACATATTTGAAATTTTACTTCCTTTAGTTTCATCTTTAGTTTTCATGTTTCTTAATGGTATACTACTTTTCAATGTATTTAATTTTACCTTAGGTAAGTTTTTCTTTAAAACATTTAGTCTCGTTTCGTTTTTGAACGTTTCCTTACTCTTCAATTTTTCATTTAATATATTTCCATCCTCCATTTGTTTGTTTACTGTTTGCTTCAACACATTTTTCTTTTCATTTGTTTTGATTTCTAAATCATTAAATTTTTCTCCATTCTCTGTTTTGTTTGTTTCTACTTCAGAACTTACGGTTTTATTTTCTAACATAATTTCACATTTGGTTTTTTCTTCCATTGTTGACACTATATTGTTAATGTATGGATTTTGACCACTGTTTGCACTATTCCTATATGACATTGGTCTATTCGTGGCTTTCATAGTATCTGTTTCAGTACTGTAACCGACCGTACTAGAAACATAGTCTGTATTTTGATTAGCAAAATCATCCAGTCTACTTCTTCTTTTATTAATTTCGTATTGAAATGAATCATAAGAAACAGGAGAAGAAAATGAGCTTATTGGAAGTTTATCTTCGCACGATACAGTTTTACTTGATAACTCAGAAGATGTTACATCAAATTTATTTACAATACTGTTCCTTCTTTTAGATGTAATATTTGTATATAACGATCTCTCTGCTTTCTTTTTTGCGTAAGAATCGTTTGGATTTTTCAATGAAATTAACCTCCTCATTGTCTCAGGAGAGCATGATCTAGATAGACTAGAAGTATTACTAGTACATTTTAAGGCAATTTTGTCCATATTAAAGCCATTATTAGGTGTTCCACTAGAACATACTAGATGATTAACCACATTTGCTTTCTCTGGTGAATTTGATCTAGCCTGTATATTTTGCACACATTTTTTTTTTTCATACTCCTTAATCACGTGGTTATTATTATTGATTTTATTACTGTTCCCATAACTCGACTTAAAACTAGTTTGGTGATAATATTCATTATCTTCATTTACATTATGAAACGCATTGTTGATTATGTTATCATTATTAAGATAATTTGTCCTTGGCGAAACTGATCTACATCTTACAGTATTACCATCTATTTGGACCATTTTATTTGTATTTTTACTATGTGTTTTTTGTTTGATTAGTCCCTTAACATTTATAGAATCATTACTTAAACATAAATAATTCTTTTTGTATGGTAAACTACTTCGTTGTTTTAAACTATAAGATTTATAATCATTACATTTATCCTCCAACATTTTTCCACCATCAATAACATTAGATTTTTCAGGAGAATTTAATCTAAATTGTACTTTTTTAATTCTAAATTGTTCCATAAACTTGTCAGATGGTTGGGAACATCGTAATAAATTATTTTGTGAACTTGATCTGTCCCTCGTGTAATCTTGTAATGACATAGAATCGGGTTTGTATGTTACTAGATTCTGCTGAAATAATTCATCCAATTGTTTATTACAACTCAAAACTTCATTGTTTGCAAACTGATCCTGTCTTCCATCAGAATCAATCAAATCATTGCTTACAATTTGATTTCCCAAATTCTCACTTATGATTTCAATACATGCATGTTTTGTAGGTTCATAATTAAAGTGTTCTGTACAATCATTACTTTCAGGTATATTTTCTTTTATTTGTGTTGTTACTATTTCAGTATTATTCAGTACATCATTAAAATATTCTCGCATATTCGTCAACATTATTGTAGAATTTACTGATTCAATCTTAGCACCTTCTTGATTTGTTTCCACATTTACATTCGTAATAAATTTATCAGGATTTGATATTTCCCTATTTGTGTTTTCAACATTTGTTTCTAACTTGTCTTTTACATCATAACCTTTGCCTAAGTTTTCTAGTTTTGTATTGTTGTTAACTTCACATGTATTTTCTAAATTAGTTTTATTGTTTGTATGATGTATATCAAAATCAGTTTCTCCACTTACATTTAAGTGACCCAATGTCTTTTTCACCAAAAGCTGAATCGTTGGATTTTCTTTAATTTGTTTATCTATCATTGTTTCTAAATCAATTTCTTCGGAATATTTTTTAACCAAGTTTGTTGATTCTTTGTGTATATTTTCCTGAATAGTTTGATCTTTTTCCATGTCTAACTCTACACTCTCAAGTTTTTGAGTATTATGTTTCAAATTTAATACTCTAGTATCTTCTTTCAATTGTTTATTTTCGTTCGTGACTAAATTAATTATACCTTGTTCATCAAATATTATAGAAATTTGAGTTTTGCACTGAATCAAATCTTTATATGTATTTTCTCTTTCTTGTTTAACTAAATCGATGTTATTTGTTTTGTCACATTTTACAGAAAGATTGTTTAGGTTTGAAATCTCATTCCATTCTTTTCCTTCTTCTCCCTCTGCATTTTTAACTACATCAATTTCATTATTTACATGAGGTACAGACTTTCGGCTTTTCTTGTATGTGCTAACTATATTTCCAATCGATTCAATCTTATTGAAATTTGTAGTAATGTCAGACATACATTTTAAAAGCCCAGGGTTTTCTTCCAAGTTATTTACCAACTTTTGTTTATCATTCACATTATCCTTTACCGAAGTCAATGAAACATTCGATATTTCATTACACATTTTGTGTATATTGTTTCTCAATTCTGTACTATTTGTTAAGCTGCATGTATCAGAATTAGGCCTACCTTTATTATGCTCATTTTTCAACACTTTGTTATAAATATCATCATCCTTTATTACAAATTCTTTTCCTTTAATCAGACTATATCTTTCGGAGGAATTATATCGAAGAATTAACTGATCATTAGTGTTTTCTCCACCAGTTATTACATCATTCAAATTGCATATCAAAGAACTATTAGATATAGATTTAAACAGTTCATTATTTTTATCTTCATTTGTCAAGATTCTTTTTCTTATAGAACCTTTATATTTATGGGGAGAAGGTGATCTACTCTTATTGTTGCTATTTTCTTCACATTTTTTATCTATACTTGTAACCAAATATTTTTTCTTTCTTATGTTTAATTGTATTGAAGAATTTGTTCTATGTTCACTGTTTTTGTTTTCAACATTTATAGTGTTTTCTTTTACTGTTTTTTTATCAATATTTTCACATATATTCTCTCTGTTTCTTTTATTTAATTCTATTGAGTTTGATCTACTCTCACTGTTTTCATTATTTATATTTATAGTGTTTTCTTTCAGAGTTTTCTCTATATTTGTAATGCTATGCTCTTTATTTCTTGTATTTAATTCTATTGTAGAATTTGGTATACTTTCACTATTTTCTTTATCTATATTTATAGTGTTTTCTTTCATTGTTTTTATATTTGTAACATCTTTTCTATTTCTTGTGTTTAATTTCTGAGAAATTGATCTACAGTTTTCTTTCTCTCCCCCTTTGTTATCACCAATGCTATTCAATTTTTTGCTATTATTCACTCTGTATTTACTAAGTAAAAGAGATTTACGTTTTATTTCTTCGTTGTTTAAACTATCGCTGTCTCTAGGTACCTCGGAGCTATATGAATCACATCTACGTTTCAAATTTGGTCTCTTTTCACATACTCTATTTAAAATTTTATTTTTCACTGAAAATTCTCTTCTGTTTATACTTATCATAGGTAAACAAGCTCCATAATTTACAACTTCATTGAAAGCACCTTTGTATTTTTTATCTATATTTGATTGTAACTCTCCTGTGTAGCAAATTCTAGGTGAAGCAGATCTAGTCCTTATTTTTTTAAGTCTATCTATATTTTTATTAAAAGGCGATCGACTTTTACTATCCTTTGTCAAATTTTCTTCCTTAAACGTTTTATTTTCTAGATTTCTTTCTTTTAAAATAGTCAATTTGTCTTTATGTCCTAACACATTATTCTGCGCATAAGATTGGAAAATGTTTGATGAATTAGTATTAAATAATGGAGTATTTATTGGTATATCTTGGAATTGGTTGCTTTCATACTTACACAATAAATCATCGTTAGACTGTAATAAAGGTGGTTCATTATATATTACATTAGTTTTGTGCATGTTTTTTTTAAGTTTTCCAATACTGTTGTCATCTTTTATATGCATATCATTTTTACCAGTATATTCTGTAAACATTGCATGTTGTATTTCTTTTGTTTTGACATTTTTAACTGTGTTATATTGTCCGAACAAACTTTTTCCTGGTTTATTAAAATTACTAATTTTTTTTGTATTGTATATATTTGTTTTACAATTGATCATATTTTGAAACTGTTCATGCCTTCTTTTCTCAAATTGTTTTCTATCAGCAGCGATTTTTATTCGTGTTGATCTTGTTCTATAAATTGTTTTAAAATATTTATTCTTTTTTTGTTTGTATTCATTGTTATTGTTTGAGTATAGTGTGACAAATTTATCTTTTATTTTAAGTTCTTCGATTTGTTTTCTGTCTTTGATGCTTTCTACTGACTTATGTTCATTTTCATTTGTTATAACTTTCTCGTCATTTCCTGGGTTGTCTTTATTTTTTAAGTTTATTATTGCTTCCTTTAATTTCCTTACGTTTACCTCGTGTGTATTCATTTTCTGAATTCCCAATGAACTTTTAACTTTTTTATTCTTATCATTCTCTTCATTTTGCTTCAATTCACTGTTTACGTTTTCACCTTTATTTTCAAAATCTAATAGTTTATCTTCACTTTTTAGTTGTGTTAGTATTTTTAAAATATTTCTTTCCACTTCTTTTTCTATATCGGTTGATCCCATGAAAATTAATTTATCTGTATTAAATATATTATTAATACATTGTTTTGATTTTGTACGTTTTGTTTTCAACTTATCCCTTTTTGAAAAATGTTTGGGTAGATTGATTACATTTGAATAGTTATAGTTTACCATAACTGGAATTGAACTTCTTATTGTTTGTCTCATTACTGGAAGAAGAAGTTGTGACAAATTTGAAGAAGGGTTTGCGTGAAAAACCGAGCGGGAATCTAATGGATGAGGGTCTCGAAAATTTCTCATCAATTTCAAACTTTTTGTGTCTTCCAATTCCCTGAACGCTGCTAACTGCAATAGATACAATTTATTATTATAAAATATATGTAAACATAATGTATGAATAACACAGGCCTATAAAAATAAGTAATTGAACACAATTTCAAATCATTGCAATCTCCTTCATGGAATTATCGACTCAAGACCATGAAATATCCACTAACCCTACCCATTGGAGTAATTGGGTATTTTTATATCTTTAAACATTCTATAGATTGCAAATTTAGTCTGATTTTCTTAAAATTTGGTATGTAACTATTGAACAAATTAATTAACCAGAAAATTGTTAAACTTAATAGCAACCCATTTTAAAATTTATACAAACATCTATTGGGAATAGTTTTCACTCAAACTGTGCTTATGTCCCGTAAAATCTACACCCAATAATGTTTAAACAAGTTTCTCCAATAGAAAATAAGAAAGTTAACATAACTTTTTTTATATGTTCACATCTACGTGGCTTTTTAGGACTGCAGGAGAGTAATGATATACACAATTACTAGGTTCGGAAAACCTGTGTAACAATTGTTTTAAAGAAACTCACCCTACTGGATAAGACACCTTGATCTACCGATAACAATTTAACATTTTCCTACAAGTCTCAAGAAACCAATTTTTAGACATTGCATTTAAAGGATCTGGTTGTATTACATTATATGATGGGGCAGGTTAAGTACCATGATAGTACCCATCAACTTGTTTATTATAAGGGCAGTAGAGATTCGAATGCAAAAAGCTCATTGTGGCCGTGGTATGACAGTGTCAAATATACATCGCCATATTACAAACTAACATAATGATAAATACGAGTTATTTTTCATTTTAAAACTTTCAAATATTGTTTGTAATTTTGTCGTTAATGCTGTACCCACTATGATAGCTACTATATAACTGTTCCATTTTACCTGTTCCATACTGACTCCTAAAGCCAGTCTGCTAATAATCCACAGAATGGTATGTGTACAGCTGTGTGTCTGAACTCCACCCCAGTATAAGATATAATCATCAGTAAATTCCTCTATAAAAAATGATAATGGTACTAGCTGAATATGAGCTGATGTTCTTGATTCCTTTATTGCTGGTAGTGCAGTTACAATGGCATCTAATGATGGGTTTCCTGAGTCAACAAGCTGAAACAATTGGAAAGTTTTTTGAATTATTAAATTATCGTGAACTATATAACATTTTGTATCTATAATTTTTGTATTAGATCAAAAATAAAATAGTCCTGATTTTACTTTCTCACATAATATACATAGCATAGAGAAAATTATATGATGGGTCAAAAATGTATGTAGAATTGTTTGTAAAAATATCGGTCGTGAAGTCCTCAGATTAAAAAATTGTTGTCTTTTGGAATGTTGTTTTTCACCTCTACAGTGTTTTAAGCAAAAATGAATGAACAGATTTAATCAAATTTATTCCCTTTGGGGCTCACTATTGTGAATAGGAGCATGACAATCCCGAGGAAGCCTAGCTGGTTCTACACTTTTTTCATGTGCTCTTGGGTTAGATCCCACTCTTTCATCTTTCCTATTATGTCTCTCTTGACCAATTGTTCTTTTCTAACCTTGACACTATTAGTGTAATTGAAGCTAGGAGAGGAGTCTTGATTATATATATATATATATATATATATATATATATATATATATATATTGTCTTTTTATGAAGCGATGATGTCCAAGAAATTTTGGGCTTTAAGTAGAAAAATCAAATTTATAAGTATATTTTTGCCATATCTCAAGGTTTATTTCTTCATTTTATTTTTCAAGTTATATTTCAATACATTTTACCTTTCAATAGCTCAAAATTTGTAACAAGGATTAGTTGTCATAACATTTAAACTCAAAATTGGTTCCAACATTTTTTATCAAATTTTGCTAATATATTGCCATTAAAGATTCAAACGTAACGAGAGTTATCGATAAAAATAAATTAGTTAACCATGAAGTTGTTATAATTTCTCAAAATGAGCTCCACCAATTTCAATCAAATTTTGATTAAATGTGAAGATGAATGAACCAAACTCGTGTGCGAAATCATAATTAAAAGAAATCCAGTTTAATTGGGAGAAAATTAACCTTGACCAGTGATATTATAAAGTTTATTTCATTCAACTACAATTATGGAACCAAAGCTAGCTTAGGCTTTATTTATAAATTGTGAAGAGAGGACCAACAAGAAATAAATTAACAATTAATAAGTAGTAATAAATTACCTCATTTGTTCCGTCATGTGACTTAAATTTGTCTTGTTCTCAAGACGCGTTTCGGAGTCGGGACTCCATCTTCAGTTATATCTCTGTAGTAGAGGTCGTCAAAACATTAAAACATTTACGAAGACACAAATATATAATATTACACACACACAAAACGCACATACACATGTATACATAGTTACTGACATAATGTTTATAGTGTGCACCGCTGTACAGTCCGCGGACTACTGATTGCTGTGGTGGGTCAATGGTTGAGAATACTTAAGTATATATTTATTTATTGATGGCTTTATCAGTCTATTTTATCTTAGTGCTGTTTCATATAATGAGTTGGACTGGAAAGATAATTTTTCATTTAATATGTTGTCAGGTGACTGTTTAAAAGCCTTGTATATTTCAAACTCTTCAATTGCATTCATTTTGTGTGTGTGTAATATTATATATTTGTGTCTTCGTAAATGTTTTAATGTTTTGACGACCTCTACTACAGAGATATAACTGAAGATGGAGTCCCGACTCTGAAACGCGTCTTGAGAACAAGACAAATTTAAGTCACATGACGGAACAAATGAGGTAATTTATTACTACTTATTAATGTTAATCATTATTGACTTGGACACCAACAATGAACATTTAAAAAAGAAATAAATCTCTCATAAGAAATAAATGGACAAAAACTGAACAATAAAGAACATTATATTAAGTAGTATTATAGACTTTTTTTGGAGATGGTAACAATTTTTTTTGTTATTATTTGGTTTTGTAGGCTGCTGTGCATTAAAAAAAGTAAGAAATTTGACAGTTCAATTTTCCCGCCATGTTTTTCGTATCTTCAGCGGATTTTGCTTGTCCAATTGTTTTAAAACTTTCTACTTTGACCCAAGTCAGGTTTCACAGTTTTGGGGTCAATTCATAAGTGCAGTTGAATACAATAGAAAATGTTAGCGTCGTTTGCTGAGGCAACAGTACTCACCGCCCGTTGTATTGGAACGCAACATTCCACCCAGCCTTTACATAAAATGAGTTTAACTTTTCAGCAACTATTGGACAAGAAGAGACGAGAGAACAAAATGAATTGTTTTACTTAAATATGTTAAAAGTTTGCGATCGTGACGTTGTTTGAGAAGTAAAAATTTAGTAAAAAAAAAATAAGTAGTTGTGAAATTTATAGTTCTAGCGTTGTGCCAACCCAGCTTCTGGCGCCATAGTTCACGCCAGCCCTGTAAACACTAGGGCCAACCCAAGTGAAGCGAATGGATGCCATAATATAAAAAGAATTTACAAGCTCTTTAGGGCCAATTTTAACAATGCAGACTGTATTTACTATAAAGGTATATCCTTTTACCAACACAAATCATTATGTGTAAAACAAGTTTTCTTTCAACAAACTACAAATTATGAGTTGCACATAAATGAATTATTCACCTTAAAAAAGTAAGCCAGTACAATAACTCCATCGTCTTGCTTGAGTGCAGCTTCTTGAGTTAAATAAGCACTCTTGAAAAACACAACATGCATCTCCATCGGGTATCTGCAATCAGTTATGTATTGGAACAAACAGACGATTTCTAACAGCGAATCAACATGTCATCTAACTTAAACAAAAAATAAATTATTTTCTGGTTTTAAAGTTGTTTAATAACTTTAATAATATGGTTTAATCGGACATTTGCCAACATTTGAGTATATGAAAACTAATACACTAGGCTATGTTGGTGTTTTTCTCTTTTATGCTCTAGGTTTAGTGGTTGATAATGAGAGTTGATTATCATCACTCTTGAAAGATTGTGTATTCATTTTTTTTTATACACAATTGATGCCAAATGTCTAATTAAACTATATTAATAAAGGAACATTTAAAAATAATAAATCAAAAAATAAATTAATAAAGAAACATATTTATAGAACCGAGAGTGGTGAAAAAAAACCAACCGGTTCTATTATTCTAACCTTTGGTACTCCAAATCTTCCGGAGCGAGTGTATGCTGGTTTCTACAGTCTAACTGTTAGACATTACATTCCAAATAAAAGGCATGGTTTCCAATTCCAAGGATTTGGGCATGTTAGCAACGCTTGCTCTAAAGAGGAAGTGTGTGGCATTAAAGGCTACATTTGCAAAAGGTGTATTATGGAGGCAAAGTGTGCAAATTGTGATGGTGAACATCCTGCAGATTCACCGAAATGTCCAAAATATAAAGTTGAGAAGGCAATTTTAGAAATAATGGTTAAAGAGAAACTTTCCTTTCCCAAAAATAGGAAATTATATATACAAAGAACTGCTCTATCTCCAACCATAGGTAAATTGTACATAAATGCGACATCTGCCCCAGCCCTGAATTCATGTTTATCATGTAGGGAACTGGGTGAGTTGGTTCGTATACTTGCAAATCAAATAAAACAATTAATTGCAGTCCAAAGCAGTTAATGTCCCATCTAGTTCTAAAGTTGACCCTCTTGCTAAATCTTTTAAACCTATTATGTCCTAAGCTAAATCTGTGCCTTCGCCATAAAAAAAAATCTCAAATTCCCACCGACAACTGGACAGCTAATTAAACAAAAATTTAAATCAGTATCTGTTCTTAATCTTCGTCTTTTGTTAAAGTTCAAAATAAAAATACTATAGCCAAGCCAAGTAGATACTAAAAAGAAGGGTGGGGTTTCTTCTAAACCCCTCCTAAAATCATCTCAGGCATCTCCAAAGCCTTCAACACCTGACGTTCCAGTCATTGATACTGCTATGGAGCTTGACACTGAGACTTCAAAAACTAAAATTACACCACCTGGTGATTTTTCATATCAGGCAGGTGGTAAGAATAATACAGGTCCAAACTCTTTTTGTTAACGAATCCATTATTTATTACCAGTGATGGGTTACCAACTCATCTAGCAGCTTCTACAGGTGGTTTGACGACTGTCGAAGTTTCATTTTGTATCCCAAGTCTTGCCACTAAATTTGAGTGGTCCGTTCTGACACCTACAGTAGTGTAAGCATCACACTCCTGTTATACTTACATTTTGTAAATTCTCGCACTATAACAATTGCCTTCCCAGATGGATTTGGGAAAAGCAAAATGGGAAAGTTTCACTGTTAAATTTGTATCACCTATTTATAATAATAACGTTCCTATGAATGGAGCTTTGGCTACAAATAACTATGAAATTGCGAATGTTTAGGGCTTATCATTCGCTAAATTTTCTTCAACTACTGCTTACAGCGACGTGTTTCGTTTCTATAAAATGTCTCAGGACCTCAATACCTTTCACAGTAGGTCTGTGGGAAAAATCGCCATTAAATACCCCATTTTCCTTACAAAAATTATAATCTGCTATGTCGTCAGATAAATACACTGAACTTTCCATTACATTGTTTTAATGTTTATTTTTTAGATGAAGTACACCATATGATTAAGTGGCATAACAATGGATACCCAATAATGAATAAAACTAAATATTAGCTGTTTCACGCACCTACAATGTTTCTTTAAAGGAGCCATAATATTTTGAAAACCTACAATGACTTTACGGACAAATTGTATTAAATAATATAAGAGTTATTCTTTATAGCAATAAAACAATATTTTTATTAAATTAATATTCAGTAATTTCTTACATCCACAGACACATAGATGGGTCCATTTGTCTGTGCGCGAGGCTTGCTATGGCGCGGCGGGGAAGAGGGGAGTGGTTATCGCTCATTTCCAAAAACATGTGGTCTCGCGCGGCGCGCCGGAAGTAGATTATTCACCTGTCTTCAATGTAGCTTCGAGTTGTTTGTAAACATCATGTTTCTATATGCACTACAAATCTTGTAAACTGTAATTATGTGTCGCGAAAGGTAGACAAACATAGTTGGGTGAGCGAGCCCTACTTTTACAGAACGGCTAGTAGCGTCAGAGCCGCGCGCACAGACAAATGGTCCCATCAGTAAACTAGAAGCTGTAAATAAATAAACATTTACTTGGTTATGCTTTCAGTCATGCATGAGTTGGAATAGTTTACAAATGGGTCTAAAACAAAGATTGTAATTGAGATTGTAACAAAGATTGATTTCAAATATGTCCTCCCAATAGGAATGCGCCCTACATTGTTTCAGATACAGTCTAAGAAAACTTAACTTAGCTACTCACTTGTATATAAATGTGCCATCAGCATAAATTATATTTAATTAAAATCAAGGTTCATTTTTGTCGGTTATTTCTGAACCTTAATATTTTTTTACTTTAAATTTCACATACGGGTTTGAGTAATTAATTCTCACATTTGCTTAAAATTTGAACAAAATAGGTAGAACTGATTTTGAAAAATTATATCTTTTATAACAGCCTCATGTTGAATTTTTGTTTCTTACTCATAAACCAGTTTCTTGGAGAGATGGTAACCAATATGTTTTATTTGGGTACTTTGAGGCTCTACTTCAGTAAATACAGGTTTTGAAACAATCTTTTGTGTTGTTTCTCATGTCAGCAACCCCTAAATTTTGAATTATTGAAAAATAATCCCGAGATATTGCCAAAATATACGCACATTCCACATGTTTAGACTGTAGAGCACTGCGCAGACGACAGACTGACGTCATTTAAGAAACCACTTATCTGAACTTGGGAGATTTAAAAAAAAAGGATAGATAAATTTGTTGACAAATCAGATAACTTTTTTATACTACATAAATTTGAGAAAATAAAAATGACTCTAAAACTTATGGACATACCACAATCATTTTAGTTTACCAAGTAAAATCAACTTAAATCAAATATTTCACCTTAATCAGATAAAATATTTCCTACCTCTTCCTGCTTAAAATACAAAAAAAAACTTACGATATACCATTAGATGTATGCTCGCTGCCTTCCTGTTCATCAGCTCCCCAGTGGAAATGTACTTGCGAGAACACATAATTGGTAAGCAATGGACCACCGTTGATGTGAGGACGTTTTTGAGACCACTTCCCACTTAGTATAACTGGTAAAACAAATAACCACAACACTCTCACAACAAATTTATAACATTTAAATGCATTGATTCATTCTCTCATAACTTGATTCTTTTTCTCAGTATCTTTATGGAAGAGACTTTAATAGTTAAAATTTCTCTTGTTGCACAAACTTTCTAACTTACACATTCTATCATCCCAAAAACCAATTTAAAACAGACCAATACTAAACTGTTTTACTCGTTATTTAAAGGTGGAAAACTTATCAGTCATCATCGCCTCATAAAATAAAGACTCCTGGTCCTCAAAATAGCGTCAGATTCAGAAAGAACAAGAGTTGGTCAAGAGAGAAAGAGAGGAATCAACTCAAGACTATATGCAATTATAAAAGTTTGTAAGATGTAATTATAATAAAAGGTCAGTATTAGAAACAAATTTAGATAAGACATTGGTATCCCTGATTATTTTCATACTTTCATGACCAAAATATACCCACATTTATAATTTTATCTATTGCTGGTAACAAATTTGTTTTTGTATAGTAGAGTCGATTTACCAAACAATTCATATAATAAATAAACAACACATAAAAATACAATTACAAAAACATATATAAGTATGTAGTATAAAATTTAACATCTAAACAAGCCAAGATTATCACTGAATTTTGAGCAACTATCCCGAATGGCAACACGTGTGGCTAAGGATTATCCCCACCGAGTAAAAGGAATTGAATACCAAGAGATAGTGACAACCAGCTTCTTTTATCCTTACTTAATCCGCTACCTATAATGATCAGCTCATATTAATGACTTGCCTCAATCTGCTCACCCTACTTTCATGAAGCATAATCAAATGCACAGCAATTTTGTCTATAGTTTTTCTTATTAACTGCTATTCAATTTTAATTCGTTTGAGTTAAAAGAGACCTCTTCGTAGGTCGTGCCATTTGGAGGATGATTTACCTTGTTTATTGATTGTTCTAACATACTAATACAGTATTTAAATTTTATCTGAAAAACATCCTAGTGCAGATCAGGAGGATAGACTATACAAAATATTTAGTCAACAACAAATTTTCTATATAAAAACTAAAATTATATTCTCTTCTTTTAAAACATGTATATTAAAATAATATTTTATATAAAATTTGGTTTATTTATGTTCCAATTATAAGACTTGGTTTTACAAATTCTTTATTTAAAATATAATGAATTGTGCGAGAAATAGATCTAAAGATAATAAAACACAATTTTTTTATTTTGTAATATCCACTTTTTATTAGTCTAGCCGACCAATGGTTTCGCCTGCTAAGGCATTGACGAGGCAGTATTACAACCTGAAGAAAACAGAAAACCTTAAAACTAGAGGGTGGGAGTTAGGATACAATGAATGGAAGGTTGGGGAAATACCCAGCCTGGGCAATGACCATAGGAACAATACCTAATAGGAAAACGAGTTGATTGTTCTAAGTACAAATAACTTTTAAAGGTTTTACTAATGGAGAGTTATACAAATCTAACTGGTCATTTAAAACTAAATTAGGGTTACAGTATCTTATTCTTTTAATGCTTTGGAGAGCTTAGAAATTAAAAGAATAAGATACTGTAACCCTAATTTAGTTTTAAATGACCAGTTAGATTTGTATAACTCTCCGTTAGTAAAACCTTTAAAAGTTATTTGTACTTAGAACAATCAACTCGTTTTCCCATTAGGTATTGTTCCTATGGTCATTCCCCAGGCTGGGTATTTCCCCAACCTTCCATTCATTGTATCCAACTCCCACCAACTAGTTTTAAGGTTTTCTGTTTTTTCTTTTTTCTTCAGTCTGTAATACAGCCTCGTCAATGCCTTAGCAGGCGAAACCATTGGTCGGCTAGACTAATAAAAAGTGGATATTACAAAATAAAAAAATTGTGTTTTATTATCTTTAAACATGGAATTCCACCAAGAACCATCGGTCTCAACAGTAATGAAAAAATAATAATAATTTTATAATTTTCTCTAATTAAAAAAGATTTCATTAATTTATATATAAATAATTTATTTGAATTTAATGTTTAATTTCCAAAAAAAAATTGTTATGACTTTGTTAGGTATTTCTCTAATGAATACATAATACTAACTAAAGAAATAACAAATAAGGCACAACTTTCTATGATAGGTAGGGTGTGTCTGCCGGATGAGAGAAGAAAAAGGGTTGGTTTGCCAAAATAGAAGGCAAAATACCTATAGGAGGAAGTCAAGATGGAACATGGTAATTACAGAAAGAAGTTTACAATGAACAAGTTAGGACATTGCTAAAAGACAGAAGACAATGGTGATCTCTTATTTGTAGCTTATGTGCACAATAGAATAGATGAGAACTGAAAAGAACATTAAAACCTGTGATAATGAAACTCAATTAAACAGTGAAACCTTTTGGGAAAACTAATATTAGAGTATGGACAAGTACAAATATAGGCTATTGCATAAAACCACTCATGCTATGGTATCATAAAAGGTAAGATATGTGTATATAATTACTATCTGTACTCACAGCTTCCCCCGCTTGGAAGTCAGGCTAAATATGTTTTAATATGTAAAGGAATATCTATAAGCACAACAATTGCCCTTTCTTTTTCTAAACCAAAATAGGCTACAAAGATAAAAGGACAAAAGTATTTAAAAAAAAAAAACAACGCATGAACGATTGTGGTAAACATGTCCATCAGTCGCAGCAGTTAATAATAGAATGACTATCACACTTTTTTCATCAAATATAGAAAATGTTCACAGACAATTGGAAGCTCTGCATCAGTTGTACTATTTACATAGTTATACTCTTCAAAGTCACGTCCTACGGAGGTATTGAATCTAAAACCATTTATAATTTAGAAACCTCTAAAGCAATTTTAATAATGCTTTTAAATTCAAAATCATGTTTGTGTTGTTTGAACCAGTTTAAAACAAAAATAGACCTGACTATATAACACATAGGAAAGAAAACTGCATGAAAATCGGATCAGCACTTCTCAAAGTTATTAGCTGTCAAATAGAGAAACAGACATGGAAATTTGAAAAGGATAAAGTAATTGACAGAGAGAAGAGGAATGGCAGAAAGGAAACACTGCAAATTCTATTTCACTGCTACAAATATAAACATCGCGGATTGTCTTTATTAAATAAATATGTCAAATTTAATGTAGTAAAATTAAATAAATAACCTTTTCAACTCCAAATGACGTTTGCTTCCAATGATATAATGTCGCTGAATTTTAAATGTGTCAGAAAATCTCGATTTCTTACTTTTCAACAGCAAAATAATTATTACGACTCAGGAACTATTGCATCAATTTCAAAAATGCTTTCAGTTCTAATTAACATTCAAATCACATACCAATTTTGTCACTGAAAATTTCAAGAAAAAGGAAAATGTGGATTTCCTAGTTTTCATCAGCAAAAATTAGTTATATCTCGAAAACTATTGTACCTATTTCAAAAGAGTTTTTAGTTTCAATTAACATTAAAATATATATACCATATTTTTGTCATTAAAAAAAAAAAAAAGTTATTACTGAAATTTTTAAGAAAATGCATAAAATATGTCAATAATTTTGATTTTCATATTACCCTTTCAGACAAAAATTGGGAAATACTGAATCAATTTTAGTGAAAAATATACTAAAACGTAACCATATAACAACATACCTATATGAAAAAGGAAACCACATAAAAATCTGAACAGTGGTTTTTGTGTTATAAACGGACAGAAATATGCTACATTTTACATATGTAGAGATGGAATTTATTAATACCGGTACACATGAACTCATTTACTAATCATTACTATTTATCCATTATTAAAATATTAAACATACCTGTATGACCAGTATTTGTAAGTTTCATTTTGGTTGGATGTAAAAAAAAATTTTGCCAGACAAGTTTTGGTAATTTTATTGGCTTAAGAATGTCCATTGTTAAATCTATAGGTGATAAGAATTTCCCATCTTTATCTGCTAAGTTTTGAACCATTCCTGCATTCAGGCTGTCTGTAAATTTAACAAAAATTATGTAAATTTTATAGAGAAACATCACTTGTTTACAAATCAGTAAGTGAAGAAAGTGTATTTTCCAACTAAAGCTTTATTTCAACATGATGTAGTTTCAATAACAAAGTTCCCATTTTTCCATGATAAATAGAAAAGGAACTGATATATAGAGTCATTAAATGTATACACATTTCTTTTAATACTTCATGCAATTTTCATCCCACATTTTGAAATAGTGTTTATTCTGTCAGGAGGCTTGAATTTTTCAAACAGCAATTATGATTACTTTGTTTGTTCCAGTTTTCGTTGTTTATTTCGTTACCAACACACAATATTAAACCCAAAATATTAAACCGTTTTGACCCTATAATTAATTTATTTACGCAACTAGATGTTGTCTGGCCAAGTAACCTATACTGAATACGTTTTGCAGCAAAAAAAGTTATTTCTAGCACTTTAAAAACATCCTCGGAACCTGAGATATCAATCAATCAAGGAAACATACATTCCTCTATAATATCGTAGGATATTATGGTACGTGAAGTACTACAGGGGGGCGGCAGTCAGAATAGTGCCTAGGGGCAGAACATTTATAAATCCATCCCTGACTATTTTAATGTAATAAATGATACTGTTAAGGTTAGCAATTATTAAAAAGGATGCCTAGTTATACAGACATGAGAGATAAGAAGCTGTTGATCACCTTGCAAGAGCCAGTGCTAAAATATCCTTAACCCTTTCTTCCAAGGGCCATCTAATATGGTTGAGCCCTGGACACAGAGATGTTGGTCCCATTAGGAGGGAATTTCTGGGCCTAGAAAAGCAAAGCGGTTTTTCCGATTTTCCTAGTCGAAAGTTTAAAAATATTTATTACTGGGTAGAAAGGAAGTAAGACAAATAATAGGTTACTGTCTAGTGAGATATTACCTCAAGAAAATCGGGTTGGTAGAACAGAATACCTGTTGGTTCTCTTTCTATGAAAAGGAATCCCCAGAACGTCTTCTATTCGAGTGTTTGCTCGGCAGAAGGGCATCAGTGGGTTCTGAAGATTTTAGAGATGCTTATCCCATGGTCTTTATTAAAGCCTATATAGAATATATTATAAATAATCCAAAATAATAAGTTTTTATAAATTTCTGTTCATCACTTTACAACCATAAAAGTCACAGTAAAGAGGGGTCCTTTGATACCATTTTTTTTTTTTTTTTTTTTTTTTTCTTTTTTTTTTTTTTTAACTGGGCTGTGATAACCTCCATCAGAGGCATCACCGGCGTTAGGAACAGATACTACCGATAGGGTTGTCTAGGATGGTTTCCATCTCTTTCCCCGGAGGGCCTAGAGAGTACAGCCTGGCTCGTCCTAGCGCCTCACACTCCAAAAGAATGTGTTCTGCAGACTCTTCAGCCAAACCACATTTCCTGCATGTATTAACTGCAGCAATTCCTATCCTGTGTAGGTGTTTTCTGAGGTGACAGTGGCTCGTTAAGAGACCAACCACCCACCTCAAGTTATCCCTTCTAAGAGAGATGAGTTGTTCCGCATGTTTCTTGCTTGGTCTAATTAACCTTTTAGCAAGTCTACTAGTGGTTGAATTCGTCCAGACCCTGTTCATCCCCTCCCGCATCCACGTATCAACCGCTGCCCTGGCATGTCCATAAGAGATTCCGAGCACCGGTTCCGGGCCAACGAAAGGGGATTCAGAGCCTGACCTGGCTAGTTCATCTGCTCTCTCATTACCATCAATACCTGAGTGGCCAGGAACCCAGCCAACAGTGACCGTGTTCATCTGACCAAGCTTTATCAATGATGAGATGCAGTCCCATACCTGCTTCGACTTTACCTTTGTCGTGTTAAGTGCCTTAATGGCAGCTTGACTATCTGTAAAAATACCATTTTTAGTTTTAGTATCATCAAGGATTTGTAGGTAAGAATTAGATTATGGTTACTTTAACTTAAAGATATATGCTCATTCAAACACACATAATATAATCTCATAGATATTGTTATTAATAAAATATTTCCTTCGCCTAAATTATTGGGATATGAGCTGCCACCGAACATATATTGTATTAGACAACATATATTGTATTAAAATTAACCAAACCTTTACCTGACTGTTCCACGCTGGACTTCGTAATCTCTTCCAAATTGTCCATTTTTATGAGTGTTCTGAAACAAACAAGTATACATAGAGTTGTAAATAAAATAAAAACTGTTCATGAAAAGTATAAGATGTGACTCTAAAATAATCGGAACTCATTTTAATGCTGCTTTCCCTGCAACTTTGATAAATCAGCAGAGTGCTCTCCTCTCCATTTACCATTTAATTTCCAAACACATTCCATCAATGTTGTTACCATTGCTCAAAATGATCATACTATCTGAGCTCTATTGGAATAATGTTAGACATTAATGTGGAGCAATGTGTCAATATGAAATTCTCTGAAAAAACTTGGAAAATTCCTTTTGTAACATACCATTTCTTGAAAGAAGTGTATAGCAATGAGTGTTTATCATGGTTTAATTAAAAAAATTTAAATAGGGAAAGGAAGTGATTGGAGATATTTGTGTTATGGTCGTATTTGCACATCAAAACAAGACAACATTCAAAATGTTGGTGCAATTAATTAAACAAAATTGTCGCTTGAGTGTTTGAGTTATTTCTGAATTGATTGACATTGGTAAATAAACTGTTTAGCAGATTTTGAATGTAAAAAAGTAACCTTGAAAATGATGCTGAGATTCCTCACTCCTAAGCAGAAGGAAACCCAAATGAAAATTTGATCTGCCCTTCTGAAAAGCACTGAAAATAATCCCAACTTTTTTTTAAATGTAATAACTTGTAATTATGGTATTTTCATTATAACCTAGAAACTAAATCAAAAGATTACTTTCAACATTGGAAGATTGCTTAGAGTGATATAGGGAATACAGTGAAGAGTATATTTGTTTATTTTCCAATACATTGTAATTTGTTAAATAACAATTTTTTAAATCAGTCTTCTTATTATATCATCTCAATGGATTTTACATTTTTTTAAAAATTAATGAGTTTAGTGTAAATTAAGTCAATGTACCATATTTAAAAGGGTTTAAAAAAGGGTTTAAAAGGGTTGACCATGGAGTGTGTATAGAGATCATATACAACTAACCTAGCTTGGCTTGCTACTCCTTTCGAAATTGTTTTCACCCAATTCATTAGTTCATTAAAGCTTCCATTAATATATTACACCAAATTGTCCATAGTCAGTCATGAATCATTAGATCCAATGCTAGCAGAAGGTACAATATACCTGATCATAGCCTAAGTATAAATATAACCTGATTTAATTTAGTTAACTGAGATTAGATACTTATAAACCTAAACATTTTTATTCAGATTAGGTCAGTTGTGTTCGTGAACTTTTATCTAAAATAAACTTCTACCCAATTAAGTACCTAATATACAATTGTATATTATTAGGCTTGGTTGTCATTAATACTTAAAGATAATTTTTAGCATAGGCGCAATAATTTAACAGCTTATATTTATAAATCTGTTTTCTTTAACTCAGTACAGCACTTATAAAACGTAAACATACTGATAACACAGTTTTAAAAGTTCAACTTTTAAATTACCTTACTTGCTTACTTATGATGGATGTGAGCAATCCCACATAAGAGACTAATTGTATTTTGAAAAATCACCACACTGTTTTCATATTACTATATTGTAGAATAGTATAAATTACTAATACTTTATTTAATTATTGTGTATTGCAGCTTAAAATGTTTAGAGAAACCAAGATTTAGACCTACTAAACATGTACTTTACCTTATGTAATTTCAAATTACCTTAATAGTTTGTAGGTTATTAATAATAATTTACACTGACCACAAATAAATTCCACTACCTAATTTCTAGTCCATTCTTAAACCAAATTTATTCAGTTTGAAATTTTGTAAATAAATCACATACTGTACACAACAAATTTACAATTTATATATGCCGCCATTGTGTAATTGTTGATCACGTGACAAATCAGCTCACGCAAAATTGACTCACAAATATTCTTGTTAATTTAAAAGTAACAAGGATTTTAAATCATTTTCCTCTTTTCTTTATTGACACTAATAATGTTATTATCTGTATAAAGAATAACTTCTTAGGAGAAAGAAAATATGTCTTACCTTATGTAATTAATTAAAGTTACGTGTCCTCAGTGTAACTTTAATTAATCTTAGAATGTTGGCTAAACTTGCAAAAAGTCCGTCAACTACATAAAAGCTACTAGGCTATCTGTTACTAACTGTATCAGTTTCATAGTTTCATTATTGTCCGTAAGTTGTACTAGCGCACTGTTTGGAAACTTGTTTGAATATTTTTTTATACAGTTCTTGGACTTCGTTATTTACTATGGCGGCTAAGAAAGTGTGTTGTAAAATTGGACCTTCTATATTAAATGCCGATCTTTCGGATTTGTACACACAATCTCAAATGCTGTTAGATAGTGGAGCAGATTACTTACATTTAGATGTAATGGATGGGCATTTTGTTCCTAACCTAACATTTGGTCATCCCATTGTGAAGTGTTTACGGAATAAAATTAAAGAAGCCTTTTTCGAAACTCATATGATGGTTTCTAACCCAGAACAAGTATGTTTGCATGTATTTTATTATAATTTATATAAGCTAGATCTAATTTCTTTGCTTTTAATAAGCCTAATTCTTTTAAAAGTATTGTTTTTTTTATGAAGGTTTATTTCTGAAAAAATATTGATTTATAAAGGTGAAAGTCTTGAATTTTGAAAAACTAATATCCCTTAATTTTTCTTCTTAATTTTTTATAGAAAAATCGTAGGACGAGGTACAACTGATATTTACCCTTGCGATTAGGTAAGAAGTTTACGGTATGAAAATCATTTACTGCATACCTTATTTTGAAACAATGAGATCATATTTGATGTTGGAAGACACTTTTAAACTACCAAAATATATTACTTAAATAGAAAATATTAAAATAAGAGTAAGAACTCGAAAGTAACAAATCGATCTATGGATATGGTTTGCATAGGTTACGTATAATGGGATGACAATCGTGTATGGTATGACGCATGCTCATACATGTCATCTGACAGCCTAATATTATGAAATTTTATGATTTAAGAATCATGAGAGGTTTAGGCAGGTAACTTATAGTCACCGGTAATTGTGGAGTGTAGGCTACATGACGGTTGAATTTAGTGGTGAAAATTCATGAAATCGTTTACTACCTACCTTAATTTTAAGGAATTAGATCATATTTACCAAAATACATTAGTTTAGTAGAAAATGACATTTCTAAAAACAAAGAATTCCAACGTGTTTAGGATAGGCCTACTACATAAGTGTACCTTCATCCTTATTACTACGTTAGTCAGGTTGAAATGTCTCAGTGCTCGATGTTTGTGCTATAACTACATTAGTCAAGTTAGGGAATGTCTTTTTTACAAATTATATTATACATGGTAACCATTAATTGCTTTATTAGGTTTGGCTAGGTGACTATATTTATATATAGTTTACCTAGTTATATGCATACACGTGTTTCTCATGATTCTTCAATCAAACAATGTAGTAATATGAAGGTCAAGGTGGCAGGTGAGATACATGCCACCTGAGATACAAGGTGGCACATGCGTCATGAGATACTACATGATTTTCATCCCATTGCTTAACTTACAAAAACCATACGCACTTTAACCTGAGATGGATTTTTTAAATTTTATATTTATTATTTTCTACTGAACTAATGTATTTTGGTACTTCAAATGTGTTTTGTAACGTCAATATGATCTACTTCTTTGAAAATTAGGTAGGTAGTAAACGATTTCATGATTTTTTGCCACTAAATTCCACCGGCATGTACACTCCATAATTTAGTTTTGGACATGTCATACAATATGACCAAATGTTTCATTTGTAAAACCTATTTGTGATAGTAATAATGTAATGGGTTTGCATTAAAAATTGATAGTATGATTTTTCGGTGGAAAAGTGAATTCCGCATTGAAAAAGTAATGTATTCTTAAGAAGTAAGGTATGTAGTAAAGGAACTAAAAAAAATTATCCGAAATTAGCTGTACTACCTACTTTATATAATTACCCCCTTATGTTACCTAGGAACCATTACGATAATCGCACAATACTAAACCTGTTTGGTATTGTAAAGTATAAATGTATATTTTTTATGGTTGACCTCTTCAATTTTGCTTTATCTAATATATAGGTCTAGGCTACAGATGTCACTAAAATAGAATTCCTGTGTAATATTTCTCAAAACAAACTAATTGTTTAATTGTTAACCCAGGAACTGGTAATAGTCGCTGAGTAGCTATTATAATTGGGCATTATTATCAATAGTCACTTAGGCCAACTAAAAATTAGGTTATCAATTTTTCAGTTTTAGAAATTTCCATTGATTTTGGAATCCTGACAATAATTGATATGGATAAAATAAAGCTAAGGTTTCAAAATGATGTTAATATTATAAATGAGCTACAATTGTTTCGCCTTGCAGCATCATCAGCACGATACAATTGTAGCCTAGTTCATTTATATTATTAAAATAATTTTGAAACTTTTGCTTTATTGCTTTATTTTATCTTTTAATATGGAGTTTCAACAAGAAATATCTGCTGTTACATTAAATATAATAATTGATACTAATGTTTTTGGTGGATTGAACAACGTGTGGATCTTCTGGTTGAACTTGGATCAATAGGAAATGAGCTTTTCCCTCCAGCTGACTATGAGTTGCCAAGTTATTGTTTAAGCTAACATTTCCAGTTTTTCTCATGTAGCATACGGTACATCAATATTTTCAAAAAATAACCTCTATAATTTGTACAGTTTTCAAAACTACACATAAGAATGGCTAGGAAACCAAACACTTATAATTTAATAGAACTGTTTCACTCTTGCAAGGTATATGATTGAAGTGGGATTGAGGAATAAGTAAAGGAAAATAGGGGGTGAATGTTGTGAAAGTATCACAGTTTATTATATTAAGTTTTAACGATATTTATAGATATTGCATGTTTATCTAATACACATTACAAATTGTGTTAATATGAAATATTCTATTTCTCTGCCTCTTACATTTAAATTATACAATTGAAAACTGTTAGTTCAACAAAAAGTTAAGCCCGGTTCTATCAAATACTCATAAATAATCAAATAAACTATCAAATAATAATCAAATAAACTATCAAATAATCATCTAAAATCAATCATCTCTGCCGCCAATTAATACAATAAACATAATAGATAAAAGAAAATTACAATAATTATCAACACTTTTATATGAAGTAATTAATACAAAAGAAGCAATAACACATGATGATAAATAAGGCTAATCTCATTTTAAGAAAATAAACTAATTATAATTATCAATACTGTTGGGTATTTACAAATTTAATTTACAACAAGTTTCCTGTCTCGCTTTCAATATCTAGGTTGTACTGGACAAGTCTGAAAAATAATTTGATTGGGACTTAACAAACATGTTATAAATAGCAATTATTTTTTTTTCCTTTACTAGGTACAATAGTTGAATCATATGTTTTAGCCTATTAGGTGAGTTTATTTAAATTTCTGGACTGTTGTTACTGTTACCCGTACTTTGTGTATGTGAAAGTTGCATGGCAAAATCAAACCTTGAGGACTGTAGAATTATGGTACAATTCTTTCACACCGCTTTTGTTTACCCTTTAAATATTTAATTAATACAGGTTGTCTAATTATAAATTTTCTAGTTTTACTACCCCCAGTATTTGAGATTTGTGAATTTTAATTTTTAGTTACTTTTAGTAAAGAATGATACCAAATCTAACCTAATTCTTCGTTGTCAATTTTGCATTATAGTTCTCTTTTTTTTATAGATCTTAACATTCCAATCACAATAACAGCCACAAAAATCATGATAGGAACAAACATGAAATTTTGTATTGAGGACTGTAGTGTGCTCATATAGAAGAACTCTATTGAAGTTGGAATATATAGAAAATGTCAAAATGGCACCCGTTTTAAACATTTTATTCATTGATACCTCATGTGTTGTTCAATTATCTAAGTTAAAATAAAATTTTTTCAGATTTCAATTTTGCATGTAATGGTACCAACCGCACCTCTCTATGAGTAGCAAAATTATTATATAAAATATCATTTCGAACCTAGACCTCCTAAGAAAATCTGATATTTGTATAGTTATGTGATCGAGTCACTGACACAAGCATAGCGGGTGAAGACTCCTTTAGATAGGTACAACTTTGAGGCCTGCCAGGACCAAGACATTGAGAATAGGGACGGGAGGGAAGGGAAGCTTTTTAATACAGGTCTAGCCAATATCGAGAAAGTAGTGATATGAATACATTATTATGAAGTTCAGAAAACTTGTAAAACAACAACCGTTTTAAACAAACTTACCCTACTGGAAACCAACTTTTGGATATTAAATTTTCAGGCTGGGTAACTACCTTGATGATCCTAACAACTTGTGTCATAACTGCCAGTTCCAGGGTTGTAGACCCTATTGAACCTATATATAAATGTTTTGGAGGAAATGTAGGGAGTACATCTTCAGTAAGAACTTTACATTTTTATGTTTAATTAAATAAATAATTGATGATATTCAGGTAAGGCTTGATTTGAATGATTATTTACTATCTTGTGTTCCAGTGGATTGCACCAATGGCGGATGCTAATGTTGACCAATACACATTCCATATAGAACCTGTTAGAGATATACCTTTAACTTGTCGTAAGGTTAAAGAAGCAGGAATGAAGGTATCGTATGATCGAAATATGTTGTTCTTTAGTAATTTATATAGGCCATGACAAAATTTAATTTTTCAAATACAGTAACCATATATTTAGTTGTTAACTTGCACAAATTTTAATTGATTACCTTAATAAATCACCTTTAATATAGGTACTGATTTAATATTTGATGATGTTATACTCTTATATATGCTGGTGTGTCCTTTAAATTGAGAAAAATGAATATGTCAAAAATGGTAGGCATCGAACAAAATTGTTTCCACACTAACAAAAATGAGAAACTTTTATCTGAAACATTTTTTAATCTATTAATTTTCAAGGTATTTAACAAATTATTTGAAGAATTTGTTTCTCGAAAAACTACAGTTTTAGAGCATAATTGTAACAGACAATTTTTTATTTTTTTTATTAGCCTACCTGATTAAGCTTAGAAATGTTATGTTTCTCAAGAAACAAATGCTTGAAGGTTAGGAGATCTCCAAATAGTTAAGAAACATATGCTTGAAGGTTAGGAGATCTCTCAATAATTTATTGAAGATTTAAAAAAAAATTAACTGTGATTAAAAAAGGTTTTAAGTGAAAGTTTAGTTTCTGTTAAAAAAACTGAATTGACATTCAAAAAACTTGTAGGCGTACACTGTCTCCTCAGATCCCTACTCTAAAAAAGGAACATCCTGCTCCCACTAGAACAATCTGGCAGGATAGGTGACCTACTGAGAATGATGGGAATTGCGGATTTTGCCAAGAGGGGGAAGAGATCACACACCATCTATTAGTCAAATACGGTGCAGTAATGCACAAAAGGGCTGGATATCTGGGATGGTACCACAGATTTTTGTAGAGAAACCCGATGCGCACGCAGCCAGCTACACGTACGCTTCTCAATCGTCTGTTAGTTTAGTTGAGCATCTAAAACGAATCAGTTAATTTCAACGTTTATTAATCAACGTATGTTTCTGCTGTAGCCTACTATTTTACTGTTTGTTTTTTACTAAATCTAAAACTGTATAAAACGACGACTGGATAATACGAAAATAGTGTGGTGTAAATAACTTTAGTTTTAGCTGATAAAAGCTGTCGACTAACTGTGTAAATATTTAGGTTAGGTTTGTGCTTGTGCGAAAGGAAAGTAACTGTATAAATAACTTGTGTTAGTAAGTAACTGTAATAATTTTAATATTTTCACACTATTATTTGCACATTGAACAAAGACGCTTGGTCTTCTGTTCTGTCTGGCAGGTTAACGTTAGCAGTTTTTTCCAACAGTTAATCACGCTCAATGTTTACTGGTGTTGACATTGACCGTTGTTAGTGTTAATGCCCACCACTAGTAGGCTGTAGAGCACTGCCCATATGACAGTTGGATAATATTCGAGAGAAAAAAAGGGAAAAAACACTTTTTGTTTAACTCAGAGAACCTATGATCAGATATACCCAGTTTGATTGTGTTTTATTATTATTATTTTTTTTTGTAGTGTGTACACTCCAGTAGAATGTGGTTAAGCGAGTTGCTAATATTGATTATGGGTACACTATTTCAATATGCAAAAATGTGAGCTCTGTTTTAAAACAGATTATTTGCTAAAATTCATGCAAATTGGAATTGTGTGTTTGAGCAGGTTGGGTTAGCTATCAAACCAGGAACACCTGTGGATTCACTAAAGAAGTATGTAGAATTGGCAGATATGGTACTCATCATGACAGTAGAACCTGGCTTTGGAGGTCAGAAGTTTATGAATAATATGATGCCTAAAGTGAAATGGCTTCGTGACAACTATCCTACGCTGGATATTGAAGTTGATGGTGGTGTCGGACCTAATACTATTGTTGCATGTGCTGAGGTAAGTTTATATTATAGGGTTGTTTTAATTTTGACTTCTTATGTAGCATATCTTTGCCCTCACGCTCAGAGTTCAACATTAAGTCGTCTTAAAAACTGATATATATATATTTTTTAATGTGACGCGTTAATAATAATAATCATGACTATAAATTCTAGACAATGATTTATTCTGTTCAAGTATGTTTATGAAAAAGGTAGTACTTAAAAGTGGGAAGAAAGGAAGAGAGCTTTGTAAATTTTCAGAAGTGAGAAACAAAATGTCAGCTGAGATAATTTGATTTATCTTGTCCTCCTCCCATCTTTAGTCAAATAGTATTAATTGTACAAAAACATTGCACTCACACATCCCCAAAACCGAACCAAAAATGTCAATTCGGTAGTTGTCAATCAAAAAGTAAAAGTGAACGATGTCATCTTTGAAAAAATAATGGCTTAAATTTGCTTTGCTTGTTCCATAAATATTTCTACAGCGAAAAGTGTATTTAGCTGAAATCGAGCTTTTGAAAACTGTGGTCAAAATTCTCTTTGGTTTTATAATTATTTCGGAACCATATCATTATTTTAAATGAGTTTTGGTCATTAATCTTCACATTTCATTAAAATTTAAACAAATTCAGTAGAAACTTTTTTTAAACTGATAATGTATGAACGGGTGTTTTGAGAGAGATAGCAACCAATAGTTTTTGTTGTTTTATTATTTTTATTTTCAATATTTTTAGGTATTACAACGGAAAAACTCAGCTATTCTGTTGTATACACTGAGCTAGGCTGTGCGCCTTCCCATTTTAATTATCGCACTTACCTCAAACCTTGTAATTTTTTTTATTTAATATTTTTTTCATTACTGTTGAGACCGATGGTTCTTGGTGGAATTCCATGTTTAAAGATAATAAAACACAATTATTTATTTTGTAATATATATCCACTTTTAATTAGTCTAGCCGACCAATGGTTTCGCCTGCTAAGGCATTGACGAGGCTGTATTACAGACTGAATACAGCCTCGTCAATGCCTTAGCAGGCGAAACCATTGGTCGGCTAGACTAATTAAAAGTGGATATTACAAAATAAATAATTGTGTTTTATTACCTTGTAATTTTATTACAGGCTTTTTTTTCGAGAATATTGAGTGGATTTAGATGGTTCACTGGAAGTATAGCCTTTTTTCAATTTTCACCTGAACCTCTTAATCCCTTCAACAGTTTAAGTTGGGCCTAAACTATTGGTACCCCCCCTTTATTTAACGCTTCCAGTAATTATTACTAATTTTCCCTTAGTTCAGGGAGCTCACAAGCAAATTTTCTCGTCGTTTCAACGGGTTCGTGAATCGTAACGTCAGACCGAAGTCACAGTCCACTTCCACAAACTCGTTCAAAACAGCAAAGCTTGATTCTACTGTACAAATTCCTTGCATGTTAAACTGTATTCTAATTTTTTCCAAAATTTGTCAGAGTTCTCATACAACGATATTTCCGTTGTAGTACATATATACTTTAAAAAATTTGGCCATACTGTTTTCATTTTCTTGTGTTATTGGCCTAACTGATTGCTTACTATATAAAAAATTTTACTTGCTGAGAAACAGTACAATTTGATTTATTTGCAAATTGACTTATTTTCTGGAAAACAATTTAACTTATAACAAATGTGTTTTTAAAGTGTATTTAAGTGTTTTTAAAAAAATGTTTTATGTTTGACAAATTCATAATGCAATAAACTGTTCATTCTGATGATTGCCTGATGTTTTGGTGAAACACCTGTAAATAGGAAAGATTTGCTCAAGCAAGTAAAAAAAAATTATAAACTTTTATTTATTAGATCCAGCTTTGTGTATTTATTGATATTATTAAAATTAATTAGTTAGGAAAAGACATTAGTCCGCTATTACATATTATGATAGTAATTGATGACATTTAAATCTTCTATACACAGGTGTGCATACCTCTTGTACTGAAAATAAGGTGACGAAACAAAATTTTGACAAGAAAGAGAATTGAAATCTGTTTTGTTTCCAATTATCACTTCCTTACTGGCTTGGTTATTTGTTTTTGTTTGGCTTGTTTCAAATCACATCTGTCGGATCCCCTCCATCCATTTAAATAGATACAAATTGGTTTTACATTTTAATTGTATGTTAACCTTTTTTTATGTAAGGAAAATCATATAGGGAATACATATACCTATACCTATATATATTGTAGATCTGAAACATCACCCTACAAAAATAATTTCTAAAGCAATATATATTTTTTCTTCTGATAATCAATATTTTATATTTTTACTTTCTGGTACAGACAATATATAAAGAAAGTTATGTTACGAGTCAAAAATCATTGTCCAGTTATTTTGGGGGTATATCTCTTTTGAGGTCCTCTGATAAAAATTGGCCTGTCGTCTGTGTGATTGTATTCAAACATGTGAACTGATTTTAATCAAATTTAGTATGGCAGATTATTTTGCCATATTTCGTGAAGTTTTTCAACCCTGAAACTGTCCGTTAGAATTTCCTATAGTGGCAGGCCAGTTTTTTTTCATTTTTTAATCATTTTTTTTTAGAAATTCACAAAAAAAATAGTAATACTATAAAAAATCCAACTTGTTATCTATCATTTTTCTCAGAAAGTGTGTAGAATTCACCTAAAATAATAAAAACTTTTGGAAGTAAAATTTTGGAGTTAATATGTCAGGAATTTTTTGTTTGTATTGTGTAGTAACCGTAACCAAAACAATAATATTTCAAGTGAAAAATATACGACCTAGACTGGGAATCGAACCCAGGACCTTTGGCTTTACACGCCAACATTGGTAGAGCATTGGTGCGTAAAGCCAAAGATTCTGGGTTCGATTCCCAGTCTAGGTCGTATATTTTTCACTTGAAATATTATTGTATTTTCAATACCTGCTAAGTAAAAAATCGTATAAACGGAAAAATTAATAAATTAAATGAAACCAAAACGTCACAAAAACACATTTGTAGCATGCAATTTTTTTCAAAATGTATAAGAATTTTGTCTTGTAGTTGTGAATAAAAATTGGTAAAAAAATATATCAAATTCAACAATTTTTATTTTTTTAAATGAACACTTTTACGAAAAAAAAGACCTCAAAAGTTAGTTCTATTTTGAAAAATTCACCAAAAATAACTATTTATTCAAATCCCAACATGTAATATGACATTATTTACAGAAAACTACATAGAATTTAACTAACAATTTATAAATTTTCTAGAATCAATTATTTTAGAGTCAGGTAATAAAGAACGAGAAAAATTGTCTTTACATCACAAAAATTTGACAAAAAGTCGCCATCAAACTTCTATAAAATATGGGACATTTTTTTTTTTTTTTTTTTTTTAGACTATTCAAACACTTACAATAGTTGTAGAATATAGGTGTTAAAATAAATCTACATTGACAAAGCATATTAAATAAGTCACTATAAATTTAAAAAATAATAAAGTCATAAAACAACCTGCAGCCTAATTAACCTTACTGAGCGTCAGCAATGCTATCCGTACTCAAGCACACAAAAAGATTTCTCCATTGGAGTATTGGCCATTTTGTTGATAAAAGAATAATGAAGCAAAGGCTCTGTATAAATATTATTTCAAACAGCATAATTTTAAAACTATGGTTTATTTTCACTTTTTGGCTGAGAACTACCGAAATAACAATTTTGGGTGACGATTAGTTTTTATTTCGTTTTGGAGATAAACAAGAGAGAACGTTTGTACAATAATTTTGTTCCATTTATTTCCATCATGTGAAAGTTGTATAGACATTTTTGGATATATGGCAAGAAATATTTTTCCTTTATTTCTAGTTTTAAAGTTATCTAGGATAATGATGGATGGTTCATATACTATGGATGATTTATTCAGATATTTTCCATCATTTGTGTGTATAAAAACTAACACACAATATTTTTCATAAGTTATGGGTTTGTCACTTGATAACAAACTGATATCATACTCTCGAAACGTTTTGTAAACAATGGCAAATATCCGGAAAAAAAAACTATATCAATAATTAATTTTGTGTATGAGAAAGTTCGTAACACATATGTTGTAACATTGTAATATATTTGTTACAGGCAGGTGCTAACATGATTGTCTCGGGAACTGCAATCATCGGTGCTCCTGAACCTAAGAAAGTCATAGAAATCATGAGAAATGAAGTTGTGAAATCTATTGCAAACAAGACCACATGACATTGATAACCTTAACACGACCTTCGGGTTAGATAAGGCTGATAACTGATAAGGCTGGGTAGGGATTTTTTTTATGATTGTAGAGATAATATAACAGTGTGTTCAAGTCTGATATTGGTAATAAAATATTACAGGAAAATATGATGTTGGTGAAATTAAGATATTGTTGATTTACAAAGATTTGATGATTTTATTATTTTCTATTGTATTACATTTATTTCCTCAATTAGGTATACACAGGGCTGTAAAGTGCACATTTGTATGATCGTAATTTAAATTAAATACAACTTATGTAAATAGCAACTTTACATATAGTACATTATAAATACACCAATAAACAACACAGACACATTTTTCTAGTTCAACGTACTATGTAAATATTAATAAAGGGAGGGGGTTTGATTTTAGAAATAATCTTGATCTAAATTAAAAATCTAAAATTGGCACTTTTTAATATTAAGAATTTATTTAAAGAAAATTTGCTCAGCTTTATGGGCGCCAGGTAGCGTTAGCTTTCCAATTTTGAAAAATTAAAAGTTAATTATTATTACATAAAAATCTCTCAGGGTCATAGATACTCTTAAGTGGTTTTTTGTAAATAAAGAAACCTTATTTGTTGTGCTGAAACTGAACATGATTATTTATTATGGTTATACATATACATATATTTCATGGTACATTTTTTATTATTATCTGAAAATTTCTATATCATAAATTTAAAATTATTCTGTCTTGAAGAGACCTAAATCCTTTTTAATGACTCTTAGTTAATTAGTTGCAACTTGTAAGAATTATTTTAATTATGGGGTTTTTATTCTCATGTATCAAAGATTATGTTATTTTTATTTAAAAGTTAAATTAAGTTTTTTAAATTTACTACTTACAATACAATTATTTATTCATTAAAACAAATTTTAAAATATTTATATCAAAAGTTCCTTTATATACAAAATTTATATGACATTGTCAATCATTCTTTGTTACCGCATGTGGTCGTCTCCATGGTGAGAGTCTTTTTGTGATAAGCTTCCCTCATCTTAAAATCCAGTCTCCTTGTAGATGAAATTAGCACATCGACGATATCAATTGTCTTTTTAAATTCACAGTGTTACGCACAAAGTTCATCACTCTACTGTAATCTATTGTCAAAAATTCTCTTCGGACAAAATATACGTCTTACAACGTCAAATTCCGTCTCTAAACTTGTTAAATAATTAACACTCAATGTTCTAATATTTCTTTAGACAGAAAACACGTCTAACTAGATCAAATGCCGTCTCCCAACTGTACAAACCGCATGTCTGCCTTTTCTAGATTCAACATAAGCGTCATTTCTAATGTACAAAGTCAGCTAAAAATTGTTCACATACCTTGCACCACGGACACTGCTCAAATCATTTATATGACAACCTGTTCTGTCTGTTATCACAACACAATTATCACTAAAATATTTATTACAACTTACAACTAACATTTTATACATCAAATTAATATTTTGGAAATCTATATTAAATTTTATTCACCCTTGTTTTAATATCTACTTTCAGTCATTCATTTGACTCACGTGGTATTCTCAATAGTCCAATTACAAATCTCCCGATTTATTTTCATATTTCAAATTTTAATACAACCATTTCTTGGTTGTCCAAGTTTAAAATTACAAATTTTGGTATCTCAACTAAAGTGCCCTATAAGCCAGGTAACTCTGCATACCGTTTTTTAAACTCAGCAATAGATTGTTCTTTTCTCAAATATTGTGGCGGTTTGTTGTACAACTTCAAAACAGAGTGATCACACCACGGTCCAATAATTTCTGTGAATCGAGTATTGAAGTATTTCCTTTCACTTTGAATACCCACATTTGTGCTGAGTGAAATTAATCTGATTATATTTATAAACTAATAAAATTTAAAACTAGATACGATTGTTTGAACTTCAGATTACAAATTATTATTTTTGTTTTAATTAACAGTTTGGAGATATTTGATGTTGAAAGTTTTATACGTCCGCAATTTTGAAAATTATAAATTAAAGTATTTGTATCAGGTACACTTGTAAATCGTAACATACAAAATGCTTATACCAAATTTGAACTCAATATCTTATCTATTTCTGGAAAAACTAAAGTGGTGGATTCCGACTAAACTAAGGCGAATTCGTAAAAAAAATTACGGAACATTTTTCATTTATTTGGATATATTGAATATGATCTTGTATAGCGTGCTGTTTTTTGTGACAACCTATATATGGAAAATTTTAACAAACTACAGAATTGCCTTCCCAAAATGTTACTGCATATCTTAAGTCCGTGTAGACATATTATCTTGATAGTGGAAAAATTATAAATATATGAAACAGCACAAAGTTCAAAACAGGTTGAATTAAGTTTAACAGAAACAGAATGAACATGTGTAATCCAGTTTAGGCTTTCATCAATTCTCCAAGAAATTTTGAAGAGACAATAATTTTTACTATTAATCATATAGATAAATTAGAAATAAAGGTTGACGGCTGTGTGAATGAAAATTGATTTACTAAAATTCAATAGTATTGTTGAAAACAGTTTTACAATACTATAAATCACTGAATCCCCTACCACAAGTTTGGTACAATAACACAAACAAAATAAAATGAAATATTTATTTGCCTTATGCTATTGTAATTCCCTGATGTACATTTCGGTAACCACGTTACCATCATCGGAGGGATCTGAACTAATACTAACAAAATATGAAATCTTAAAATAGTTTTACGATAGATACAAATTCAATAAATTATTTCTCAATGTGCTTTGGTTTTGTTTGCCTCGACTAGCGTTCATTATATAAGTCCTTGTATTTTAATTCTATTATCTGTTTTCACTTGGAATGAGGGTTTACTTAAAATTATATCTGACATACATATACATTATCCAAAGTACTTAAGACTAGGTGATTTTGGTTAATGGGTGAATCTGATAAGGGATGGTGTTATAATTATTTATGGGTGATATTAAATTGGTATTGCAATTACAATTTGTAGAATAGTTCAAATTTGAAAAAAAATGGTAAGATTGATAAGTCTGAAGGTAGGCAATTTTTAGTTTATAAATTTGATGATATTTTAGAAGGTATTAAGTTGGCTCGTTACTCACTATTTCTTCTTCACAATTAAATATTAGACTCTTACTAGTTATTGGCTTGTTAGTGTCCTCTTGATTTAATTAGAATAACTTTTATACTGCACTATTAAAGATGGTGTGTGAAGTCCTCAGGTCTGATGTAATGCTCTTATTCATTATTGTAATTACTTTTCCTTCTTCCTGCTTAGTTGGCATGGTTACCAGGTTGTTGATTAAGACGGGACTTTTTATTGTGTACCTTTTATATAAAAAAACACTGTTTGGTACACAGATTTAACTTTATGGGGATGGTAATTAACTATTTATGTTTGATTATGGATGGCATATGATTGAAATGTGGTCTATCGTAGTCTTTTGATTATTTTAAATTATTAGATGATTGATTTTAAAAAGGTGAATTCAGGGTCTGGTGGTTTATGAAGTGGTACCCTAAATGATTTTTAATTTGTCTATAAATTTGAATTTCAGATCGTTATAAGTCTGTACTTGCAATAGTTTCTGTAAAGAGCAAGGAAATTTTATTTCTTAAACATTTAAAATTGTCATTCAACTTGAAATATATTGGATTTGAATTTTAAAATATTAATGGCAATCTGTATTTTTAGACTGCTTAAATCCACATTGCTATTATTTGCCAATATCATTTCTTTAAATATTTTACAGATTTTTTAAACACACTACATCTTAAAATGAGGCTCACATAATATTAACTAACCTCATTATCTGTTAGCTTTTGTATTGATTTATTGGTGCTTTGTTACGTTAATTAAAAAATAATTAAAAAAATTTAAAAAACTTGGCGAGGTTTTCATAAACAAATTTATTTCATAATTGCAAAAGTATCCTGTTTCCTTTCTCATAGTTAAATAATGTAAAAGATGAACAAGTTGATAAAAGCCATCGTGGTACTTGCCCAACTCTGTCATGTCAAATTCCCCTTGGGCAGAGTTGTAAAAGTACCTGTAATTATACCCATGTGTCAAAAAGTCCCGAGACAGTTAAGTAACTTTTAAACTTTAAAAGGTAGAAAGCTTTATTTTAGAAATGTTTTTTGATATAAAGATATTTTAGCGTTATAAGGTAAATTCAGTCCCACCCCAAAATGGGGTTTTTGGGGGCAAATCAAAGTTTTCAAATGTAAAAACTCTTCAAATAACACCTCAATTTAAAAGTCTTGTCTAATAGGAAAAAACTGCAAAAAAGATGTCGCTATCTTACCCCATTCGAAAATAGCGGCCGGTCAAATATTTTAAAAAAATTCAATTTACTTCAGAATAATAAGACGACAAAATTATAATAGCAAACACTTCCGTTGTTTTATTTAAGTTTGATCAGGATATTGCATTATCCCAAAAGTTTTATTTAAACAAAAATATTTGATCGGTCACCATTTTTAATTTGATTAGAATAGCGACCTCTAGTTTTTGCAGTTATTTTCTTTTAAATTGAGGTATTACAAAAATATTTTAATTTGAGCTTTCAACCTTTTAAAGTTTAAAAGTTACTTAACTTTCCGGGACTTTTTTGACACCTGGTGTACAGGGTGAAATAAAATTATTGTAATTTTTTAATTTTCACCTTCTAATTGACATATAAATATGTGTGGCAAATCATTTTACGTCTATTAAAACTATCTATAAAGTGGCATAAAAGTTTGTTTCTTTTTAAGGTGTTCTGAAAAACTATAAACTTGTAATTTTTTCAAATGAAACAATATTATATTTACATATTTTGTAGTTATAATTTGTGTTGTGTTGAGAATTGTAGTTCATTTACCTAGTATTTATAACAAATGATTAAAAAAAAAAAAAATGCACAAACTTTCTAATTTTGGCATAGACTGGAACAATGAGTTTTGGTAAGCCTAGTCGTGTATGGAAGAAATAAAGACCAGACTTGGTTAAAGGTGATGATGGACTGGTAGTTGAGCATGGTATTGGGAAGGGTGGTCGGTTGCTGGGTGTTGCTCTGATTTAACGTGCCTGTGCCAGGAGGCGACTTGAATAGTAAACCATTGAGTTTCAAACAACAAAAATTGTCAGTTCAGTAATTTCCAGACACAAAATGAAAATTAACCATATAGTCTTAAGAAAATATTTAAATAGGGCCTAAACTTCTTTCACTTGAGCCCACATCCTCTTTATAAATCAAGGAATTTTTGTGTGCCAATTATTCCTAAATCGTAATACATATTTTTACACACTGGTTTGACTTATTAATCTTCACGTTTCCCTACGCCATCTTGGTGTAGTGCCAGCAAAACTTTTTTGGGATTGCTACAGTCTAACTATATTGTGTAGTGTCTCCAGGTCTATGCTTCTCTTACAAGTCATTATCATTATTTTACTTGTGATTTTGGACATGGGTTTGGATCATTAATGTTCACATTTTACTAAAATTTGAACTAAATTAGTAGAGCTGATATATATATATATATATATATATATATATATATATATATATATATATATATATATATATATATATATATATATATATATATATATATTATAACAGGTCTCCATGGCTGATTTATGTTTTTATACTGATAATTCATGAACTGGCATTTTGGAGAAATCGTGGCATTTTTAGGTCTTGAAGGCTACACTTGATCAAAATGTAATTTTAATTTTTTTTCTCTTATGTCAACTACCCTTAGATTTGTTTAAAATCATTTCACACATGACAAATGGACATCATTTCAAAAACAATTTTTTTTAACTCAGGGGACCATTGAAATAAATATGTGCACAAAACTTGACATTGTATATATGAGAAGATGAAAAACTAATATTTATTTTGTGATTAAATCTGTCTCTTGATCTAGTTAATTAATATATTTGTTATAATTTTGTCTTTGTTCGATAATTAATTCTATGCTTTATTACAAAACAAGCACTTTATATATTTTTCAGGTAAATCTCTCGGCCAGTACTTATCAATAACAAAAAAACCCATTCCTTGTCCTGATTTTCATCCTTATTAGAAATGGTAAGTAAAGTGGTTACACTATTTCACCTTTGACTGTAGAGTAGATGTCATTAATCCGGATTAATTGAAGCTCTAAGTTGTCTGGATTTTTAAAAAACAACAACATAAAATGAGCTAAGGTATAATTAAAACAACCTCAACAAAAGAAACAGACATTGATTGCCCAACTGTTTAAATAATCTTTCTGCTGCAGCCTGAACTTTAGCCACTCGTTTGACTAATCTGGAAAAACGAAATTGGGATAACAGTTTATAAACAGCTCTGTCCAGGGATCGATCTACATTCTTTTTATTTCAGGACAGATAATTTTTTATAACAGTTTGGCAATACATATATTCCATACAAATGCTCTACAGACATTCAGATTTCAAGTTTTTCTGACACATAGTTTGCTGTAAAGAGGAAAAGCTCATAGTGATACAGGTGTAGTAATTCTACGAGAATGAACAACTGAACAGAATAACAGTTTGTAATCTGTTCTCAGTGTTGCTTTGCTCCCAATCCCAAACACTTCCCACTCCCACTTCTGGCTATGTTGTCACTACTCACTTCTTTCAAACATGTTCAGTTGTTCACAAAATTCAAAATTTATGTTCAAAGTGTCAGAATTGCATCAACTGTTCAGCTCTGAATCTTAACATGCTAATTGCACTATTAATAATCAATAGTCTATTATTCAAATTTAGTTTGACTTTTTGCACCTGCTAGTTTTGTTTTGTTATTTATATGTGTGTACAGTGTAATAGTTATTTGTGCAACTAGTGAGCAAAGTGGCACTTTTTAAAACGAGAGAAAAATGTTGACGCACTCGGTGTTATCGAGTTTAAAAAAAACACTGCTTACGAATTGCACATTATTCTTTGTCTACAGTTGTTATTTTGTGACAAATAAAAAACATACTTCAGCAGTAACACAATGTAATACAATAGTGTTCAAACAAACAATCAATTACAATTCGATCTTTAATAACTGCATTTTTCTTATTTTTCAGATTATTTTAAAATCTGAACTGTCCATATTTTAAAACTAACTACACAAAATATAGCAGTAGTGCTAAACAACACATCAACACTGAGTAGAAGTTCTCACCTCAAAACTGAGGTTATTTATGAATATTACAAATAACTTAGGTGTATTGTTGAGGAAACGGGATTGCTGACTTCAAAACTCGGCAAACGAAAAATACTCTCCATGTACATACGCTGTCAATCATCTTCATGAATAATTACTTCCTTTTTCAACTTTAAAACGTTGTTTTGTTGTTTATTTTACATGTAAGAATTAATCTAACCTACATACGGGACATTTCCTGTATATTATAAATCAATTCAAATAAACTTAACCTAAATTTCGTTTTGTTCGGTTGCCATTCGGAGTGAGCAAAGTGAAACTGTTTAGAAATCAGCTGTTTTGGAAACTAATTTTAAATGAACAAAATGCCACTTTATCAACAACTGTAGACAAAACCTATTTTATTGCAATATTTTGTATCTCTCTATGAAATAGTATAAGGGTAGATTTTCATTTTTGTTGTTTATTAATTTATTAACATTGCAGATATATTCCCTAACCAGCGGCCCAATACTTAGTCTATTTTAAGGGAACAACTAGATTTTTTTAACATATTGTTCAGAGCAATAGCTAGAGAACAGTTGGGAACTGTTCATTGAAATAACCTGTTCCAGTACAGTACATCAATACACAACAGTGCTTCTTGGAGAATAGATATAACTACATGTCATAAAAAACTCCAATTGAATAACAATAAATTATACCAATTATATAATTACAATATACTTATTGAACACAGCAAATGCATTCACTGTCCCTATTCACAGCATTCATGAGCAAAACTCGCCTACTGAATATTACTACCTAGCAACAACAGATGTTCAATTTAGCTTTAAATTTGTTTCTATATCTTATATAGACTTTGGAAGTTACTAAATAATACAATTCCACCCTGAACAGAGAGTATTTTTTATAGATGTTCAATCTATACTAACAATATCTAATATTTACTAACTTCTTGTGTCATAATAATGAAAATCATTATAAAGAGATACATTGCTCTCAAATAAACAACGTAATAATACTTCAAGGATATACAAGATTAGTAGTATTAGAATATTTAAATCCTTAAGAGCAGCCCTGCTTGATTCTCTCTGCTTTAAATTTGTTTCTATATCTTATATAGACTTTTGAAGTTTACTAAATAATACAATTCCACCCTGAACAGAGAGTCTTTTATAGATGTTCAATCTATACTAACAATATCTAAAATTTACTAACTTCTTGTGTCATAATAATGAAAATCATTTTAAAGAGATACGTTGCTCTCAAATAAACAACGTAATAATACTTCAAGGATATACAAGATTAGTAGTATTAGAATATTTAAATCCTTAAGAGCAGCCCTGCTTGATTCTCTCTGCTTTAAATTTGTTTCTATATCTTATATAGACTTTTGAAGTTTACTAAATAATACAATTCCACCCTGAACAGAGAGTCTTTTATAGATGTTCAATCTATACTAACAATATCTAAAATTTACTAACTTCTTGTGTCATAATAATGAAAATCATTTTAAAGAGATACGTTGCTCTCAAATAAACAACGTAATAATACTTCAAGGATATACAAGATTAGTAGTATTAGAATATTTAAATCCTTAAGAGCAGCCCTGCTTGATTCTCTCTGCTTTAATTTGGTTTCTATATCTTTTATAGACTTTTGAAGTTTACTAAATAATACAATTCCACCCTGAACAGAGAGTCTTTTATAGATGTTCAATCTATACTAACAATATCTAAAATTTACTAACTTCTTGTGTCATAATAATGAAAATCATTATAAAGAGATACGTTGCTCTCAAATAAACAACGTAATAATACTTCAAGGATATACAAGATTAGTAGTATTGGAGTATTTAAATCCTCAAGAGCGGCCCTGCTTGATTCTCTCTGCTTTAATTTCGTTTCTATATTTTTATAGACTTTGGAAGTTTACTAAATAATACAATTCCACCCTGAACAGAGAGTCTTTTATAGATGTTCAATCTATACTAACAATATCTAAAATTTACTAACTTCTTGTGTCATAATAATGAAAATCATTATGAAGATATACATTGCTCTCAAATAAACAACGTAATAATACTTCAAGGATATACAAGATTGGTAGTACTAAAGTATTTAAATCCTCAAGAGCGGCCTGCTTGATTCTCTCTGCTTTAATTTTGTTTCTATATCTTTTATAGACTTTGGAAGTTTACTAAATAATACAATTCCACCCTGAACAAAGAGTCTTTTATAGATGTTCAATCTATACTAACAATATCTAAAATTTACTAACTTCTTGTGTCATAATAATGAAAATCATTTTAAAGAGATACATTGCTCTCAAATAAACAACGTAATAATACTTCAAGGATATACAAGATTGGCAGTATTAAAGTATTTAAATCCTCAAGAGCGGCCCTGCTTGATTCTCTCTGCTTTAATTTTGAAATTATTCTAATTACCATTTTCTATAAAGCAAATAACGATTGTAAAGTCTGTTCCCCTATAATTTAAATGGGAATGAATTAGGCGTTAAGCCATTTGGAATACACAAGAGTTATATTGACAAATTTCACAGCACAAAGTTATCTATATGATCTGCTCAAGATGGTCATCGACTAACTTAGCAGACTACACCTCTTCTAACGCATCATAAATATATGTTAGGGCGTATACCGAGAGACATGGACAGAAGATATTTGTCATTTATCATGGTACTTACCCATCTCTATCTTACAATGTAATACAAGCAGATTATCTAAGTATAACGCCCAAAAGTTGGTTTCTTGGACCTTATAGGAAAAGTTGTATTGGTAGATCAAAGAGGCTTGTCCAGTAGGGTATGTTTGTTTAAAACAGTTGTTACACAGATATTCTGAACCTTGTTAATGTGAATATATTAAAAAGTCTCCATTCCTACATCCAAGTTGTACGTATGTGAATGAAACTAAACACTACGCTCGTGTCGGTGATTCAGCCTTGCTAAATATCATAACTATAAGAATGTCACATTTTCTCGGGAAATCAAGGTTTGAAATTACATTTAAAAAAAATAACCTCTCTATTTGTCATCTTATAGTTGGGGTTTGTTCCATTATGTGAAGAATTGAAACATAACATTTTTATCTAATTTAATGTGTTATAAGTTGAATAACACGTGAGATATATACAAAAATGGCTGCCATTTTTATATTTTTCAATTTGATTTGTCTGAATTTCAATAGTGTTTAATATTAAGAGCATACTATAGTCCTCTATACAAATTTTCACCTAACCTAACCTTGTGGCTGCTAGCGTGCACGTACATACAACAACGGATGTATGGCATGTTGAAAATTTGGTTAAGTAAAAATAGCCTACACCAATAGTTGCAGTTGAGCCCTGAGTATATTTTAAAAATCATACATTTGTACAAAACTCAAACCTGTTACTGGTTATAAAACCTGATTTGCATGCTAAAATTTCAACTACTAGATGGATTATTGCTAATTTTTTATTGTATAAAATAAGTTTGGGCATCATTAAATTTAGAATTGAAAACTGAAGAAAATGAGCTACGCAGTTTATCACATAAAAATATCAATATTTTTTAATTTGTAAAATCAGCAAGCATTGTGAAGTTACTGCCCAATGATTAATTGATGGCAGTCTTCTAGTCTAACCTATCTCGTATTTTGGCACTCTTGACATAGCCTCTGATATAATCTGCAACCTTGATAGTGTCCTCTCACAATCAAATGCACCCATCCCTGTTTCTTCATTCCCTTCCACTTTATAATGGTTCAGAATCCATACCAGACCTCTAAATATTTAATTCCTTTATGCCCTAACCTAACATTACCTCCGTCCTATCTGCAGTAATAGTAAAACCTATCTCACACCATCTTTGAATTTTTTATTACGGTAGTATGGTTAATTGAATAGGCCTAGATTAAATTATTGGTTTATATATATAAATAAATAAAAGTGTCAAAAATAAATTACAATATTTCAAAATTTACAATTGTCTATTTTATTTTACATAAATTAAGTTAAAGTCTATACAACTTAAGGCATTTACAAAATACAGAAAAATTGAAACTGAATAACCTAACATTACATGATTATCTATTTACTTTATACAATAATAAATTTGATACATATATTTATAAAAAAACAAAACGCTCTAATCTAACCTATATATAAAAATTGTTTGATTAATAATTAAATGCCTTCAATGTTCGTTTGAAACACTAATGGAAGGAAATTTATCAGCTAATTGTGCTAAAGTAATAAGAATAGCTTCCTCAGTTCTGATTGTCCTTGAACCCTGACGGATGCAAGTATTTAAATATTTATCAAAAAGTAACGACACATCACCAATTTGCAAATTATCGTCATTGTCCAAAGCTGCTTCTAAACCTTGTAAACCTCCAAACACAATTAAAACGTGTTTTATATTTGAAAACTCCAAATCATTACAGTTGTTAATAGATTCACCTTTATCCGATGTACCGATTGTAAAGTCATAACCCTCATCGTACGGACACTTTGCAAATATATCACTCAGTGATTCAGCAAGTCTGACTGTGTAACCCCAGTATATTCCTAACTCTGTTCTGGGTGTCATTGGTGAAACGAGTTCTCCAAACCTCTTTTTGACATTTTTGACACATGGAAAAAGGCGAACAGTCACACGTATCCCAGGAGTCAGATGTTTATCAACGCACACTTCTTTTAATTGTCCAATATTAACGTACGAGTATTTCTCTTTCTTGAGATGATTGGTTACAACGCCTTCCCTAGAATCAACAAAACTATTTTGTTACTATTTACTCTAAATTTATATACTATACTTACAAAAATTATAATAAATCTACAGAACCTATAATATAACTTAATTAAGACCTTTATTTCTTTAATTCTAACATCTTCATTTTACCAGTGAATGATTAACCACTCCAGTTATCTGAGGCGCTGTGTTAACCAAGATAATTTGTTACAATTTGAAAATGTACGGTAAACTGTTAAAGATGTAACAGTATCTAAGATTACTTTATTTAATTCAAGTATATTACAGTTAAAATCTGTAAAAAGGCAAACATGAAGACGAGGAAAAAGACAACGCTTTGCCAATTCAACTGCGCATTCGGGAAACATAGTGTTCTTTAAGACGCGTATCTGCTGCCAACTGTACCTAGTCAGTGACACTAACAGCGCCATTACTGTTTGAATTTTTACTGGTTTACTAGTGTTCTCATTATGAGTGGAAAACGTAAGAGGGTTATCGTTTCAATCAAAACAAAGTTTAAAGCCACACAGAGACTGGACAAAATGGAATCAATTAGAAAAAGTGCTTACGAGTTAGAAGTGGGAGAAATGACAGTGGAGGGTCGAAAAAAAAAGTGAAATAGAAAAGTGGTTTTACCTAAGTGTTCTAGGTGGTTTAGAAGCAGAAACACCGAAAGAAAAAAGTTTTAAAAAGGTGAATATGAGCAGACATTAGAAGCTTTGCTTTTGGCAGTTACGAGGACAAGGGAGCCCAATAACCAATAATAAGCTTCCATAAACGACAGAGTTCCATAAACAATGGAGTGTGAGACAGTTAAATATTTATGTAAAGAAGTTATCAGCAGACAATAAGTTCATAACGCTCTCGGGTAAAAACTCTAGCTTCTAAGCATGAGAAAAACACTTCTAGATTTTAAAAGAACAAGGAAAGAGTCACAATTTTTTTGTTTTCCAATATGACAGGGACTTCAGATCTCAAACCCCCTGATGATTGGAGACTGCCAACCTAAGGGCGTCTATAAACTTGAAAATAAAAAAATACCTTCCAACAAAGTACACACATGAAAGAAATGCATGGATAGAAACAAACATTTTAAGAGATTGGTTTTTTCAAATTTTTATTCCTATTGAAATGTTTTTCAAAAAAATGAAACTGTTTCCAAAAGCATTGTTATTATTCGACAATGCAACTTCGCACTCATCCACCGAGGAACTCGTGAGTGGTGAGATTAGTGGCTTTTTTATCTATGAAATATAACTTTCTTGATCAAGCAGTGCTTGAAACCACGAAGAAAAATTACAGAAAGAAGTTGCTGCAAATGTTAATTGGACAGCTGGGCGACGGTCACATCTTTTTATCCACTTAATAAGACCAAATGGATCTTCATTATTTATCCTTAAAATTTGTATTTTATTATGGATAAGTTCCTTGAAATTTGACTTATCGAGGTTCCACTGTATTATAAAATCAAGAATAATACTATAAAAACATTGTGTAAAAGATATAAACTTTTTTTGTGTTTCCACAATAATACCTTACAGCTGAGGTTGAGATAGCTGATTAGAAAAGAAACACTTGATTTTAGAATTTATTTCAAACTAATATTATATACTGGGTTAGTAATAAAAACAATGTGAACAATAGTTATGTAAACCTACCTCCTTTCACCAGCCTCTTTTAATTTCCTGTCTATCATATTTATTCACTATAATTTTATAAAATAATCTTCTGCAATTCCACCCTTTAAAACATGATTGTAACTTCTTACTTCTAAGCCTTAGTCTCTTAAGTACACCACTTTCCGTTGTTTACCCTTAAATATCCTTATACCACCATCTATTTTCACCTTTCATATTATATAATTCAAACTTATAATATAATAAACTTATGTTATTTCAAACTTAAAATGTTAATAATAATATAAAATAGCTTTTCTACATGTTCTAAGTAATTTAGTTTCTTTAAATAGTCTCAAATATACCCGGTAGAGGTCATTAGCCAACAAACTACTGCCTGTGAGCAGCGCTTGGCAATCCGCAAATATACCGGATAAAATCATACAAGTACTCCTCAGCAAACCACGTTGAGGGGTTAAAATATATCATTTATTTAAATAAAAGTTTCTACAATATGTTACATTCAAAGATTACCTAACTTTGCTACTACGACAGCTAAAAACAAATCGAATCTGGCAAATAGAGATCTGGTTTATAATTTGAAATACAGGTAATTTATCTTGCGGAACATAATTTGTGGGATTTGAAAATTTTAAATTTACTTTCATTACGTTTTCTTAACCCTGCAACAGCGGGTCAGTTCACCCTGTACGGCTGGATGTTTTTCTAAATACAAGTGTTTGATCAAAAATTTATATAAAAATATGAGATATGATGGGTATATCATTTAGTTAGTTCAGAACATTATGAGGAATATTATCATATGATTGTATTAAGTAATTTGTAATTACTACAATTTTTTTCAGGGAGGAAGAAACCCAAATGTAAGAAAAACAATAAACAAATTACAGGTTTTACAACATATAGCACACACATATATATATATATATATATATATATATTTTAAAGATAATAAAACACAATTATTTATTTTGTAATACAGCCTCGTCAATGCCTTAGCAGGCGAAACCATTGGTCGGCTAGACTAATTAAAAGTGGATATTACAAAATAAATAATTGTGTTTTATTATCTTTAATTTATTTATATACCGTACTAAAAAAAAAAATAAAAAAAAAACTTATATATACAAAATAGGCATTTGTTTATAATGAATTATAAAATACAAAGTTTATAAAAATTATAATGGCAAAACAGAATAATAATCCAGAAGAGAAGACTTCAAATGAAAAAGTTTTATTGTCCAATGTGTGACCTATCCACATCAATCTCTAATAGTTCACTGTCTTCTCATTTATTTTCTTTAGAAGCTTATAAAAATTACTTGAATTTAAGTTAGACATCACTAATTGCAATTAGATAATTATGCGTATTAAAACAAAGTTAATGAGAAATAAACAAACAAATATGAAATTACCGTATAACAGAGTCAAACACAATGCACGCTCAACCGTTAACTGTATCAGCTGAACTCATGCAACGATAGTAGCTTTGTCAAATGAAATTAAAAGTAAAACTAACAATGCAGACTAATATTAAAAGATCCATTTTTCACCTATCTAAATATTTAATATTGGTGCTAAAATCATTGCAATCCGATGTATATTTAATGTATAACAGCGATCCTAGGAAATCATTTTATTAAATATGATTTTAATTTTGAACCAGTAGACTATAGTTATAAAGTGTGATAATCTTATTTGGTCGTTGCAAGGTTAAATAGGCTGTATAGATTATGTAATTTTTTTAAATTGTACCTGAATGGAAATTCTTCATTTTGGCGTAAATGGTGTGGAGCATCAAGCGGATTTAAAACACCAGCATACTGTAGGTCCCTATTCAATGGGAATATATGTTTGCGTAGATACTGTGGACACTCTAAATAACTCAATATTGTTGCTAGCTGGAAGCAATCGCTCATTTCGCTTTGTGGTCGAGGTATTGTACCATTATTTCCATTTCCCATGTCATCAAAAACTACAATCTGGAACATAATTTGAAAGACGAATAGTTATGAACATGTATAACAATATTGACAAGGTTAGGTTCCAATCAATTGAACCAAGTAAATAGTGGAATGCAAAATATTAGTTCTTTACTATGTACGAGTTTACTTTAGCATTGCCCATGGAGTTAACTGTTTTACATGTAGTTCACACCCCCCTCTCCTAAACCCATGGGTATCATTTAACTTAATGGTAAATATCGGTTGTACCTAGGTCTCGGATTTTTCTATAAAAAATTATGAAATGGTAAAGTATTTACTTTGTATTCAAACAATGAGATCATATTTTTGGTTAGAAGACACTTTTCAAATCACAAAATGTATTAGTTTAGTAGAAAATGAGATTTATAAAAAGTACGAAATCCAGCTACCTAGGTTAGGAATGCCGACATTAATATTTATGACTATGTTCATCAAGTCACTGAGTGTATGATCGCTTGTTTCATTAGGTCTGGCTAAGTATATTTAACCCTTTGCGATCGGAAGGCCAGTAGGAGTGGCCACAACGCAGTCTGCAGCCACTCGGAATTCTTTCCTCATAAATTGGTTCCGGCGGTCGGATGGCCAGCTGTACTGGCCACGCTCCACTCTGTGTCAACTCGGCATTCATAATGTCGGCTTTCTCCCGGCAGCTCGGAATTGTTTTCACTGAAAACCTGCAATGTTAGCATAGGGGATTTAAATTGTAATAAATCAATAATTGTAATTTTACACTGCTGTTTTATTGAATCTCGAAAACAAATAAGATATTGAATTATGACATACATTTGTTTGAAAATTGAAAGTGATATTAATTACTTATTTACTAAACGTGTAAAACGTACATCTATTTGTCACTCATACAAACGATAAGTAAGTATTTTGTTTTAATCTTCTTTTATTTTTTTCACTGAGTGGTATTTTTCAAAACATTTACCCATAAGAAGTCCAGGATTGTTTGAACTAGTTTTACAAAAACCCTTTCTTCTTTTTCTTTCTTTTCCTTGTCTCCTATCGCTACACACTGCGCAGTAGCCTACTTTGTTTTACCTTAGTTTACCACAATTTTTACGATATAATGTTGCAAACCTGCTGATCATTTAGTTCAATAATTCTTCACAAGTTTGCAGCACTCTACAGACATCATACCATAGTTTGAATATTACAAACGATAACATGCATTGTTGGCCAGTCCTGCTGGACGCTCGAGCGTTCATTGGATTTCATGTTGGCCAGCACTGCTGGCCGTCCGATCGCAAAGGACAACTGCTGTGGAAAAAAATCCGACTTGGCATGCGAATGGCGGTGGCCAGTAGAACTGTCCGCGCGATCGCTGAGGAATAGCGGCAAATATCCATTCCGATCGCAAAGGGTTAAGAGATGATATGTACAAGAATAGAGGATGAACAATTTGTTCCTAGCAGCTATGAAATTATATCTACCAAATATTAATGTAACAACATATTTTCAATGTTAAATACTAATTACTTTATTAGGTCTGATAAGTTAAATATATATATACCTTCCTAAACCTGTAGTTCTATATACCGGTATATATATATATATATATATATATATATATATATTTACCTAGCCTAGCCAGACCTAGTACAAGAACTAAAACTCTGGTAAGGTAAATACATTGTACCGTCCTAGACCTGTAATTCTAGAACTAGGTCTAGACAATAATTGAAATCTAGTTTAACAGTTCTCTAAACAGACCTATTTTCACGGATGAACATAAACATTGAGCGATGAGTGATTCAATAGAATTAAGAATTATGATACATATTTACTTAAGCAGCAGAAGTAACCTCAACAGCCCAAGATATCTTTTTAGATTGCTTATTTTCGACAGAAATAATTGATTTTAGTAATTCAAAAATGTATGCATAATAAAGGATGATCTAATTGTTCCAAAAGGAGATCTAGGTAGAACACGAATTGTATAAATTTTACTAATACAGGCGAAACTCGTTAATTCGAATATTTGTTTGCTCGAGGCGTTCGGACTATCAAAAAGTTCGGATTACTGAGGAAATGCAAAAAAAAAAGCCAGAAAAATTTTAAAACAAATTTTATTACTGTACAATAAATTTAAAAACTACAGTACAGTAGGCTACATAATAGTTGTACAATACAATAAATAACTTTGTAATACTTTAAATAACTTTACAATAAAAAGTCTTTAATCGTTTTCTGACTTGCTTTTTTGATCGACTTACGAAACGCGTCATCACGCAGTTGACGAAGGGTGAGGATCTGGTATAGTACCAATAGTGAAATGACCTGACTAGTTACTCATTTCAACTACATCCTTTACTTTGTTTACGTTTACGTTGTTGTGACATAGGAATTCTAAGAAATGGCAACTGAAGGCCGTTCGGAGTAGCGCGGCGTTCGGAGTACCGTGCGTGCGGATTAACGAGTTTCGCCTGTTAATGGTAATTATTGGTTGTACCTTGTCCTAGGATTTTTCCTTAAAAAATTATGAAAACGTAAAACATTTACCTTGTAATCAAGGATCAGATATTATTAATTGTCAGAAGAAACATTTTAAGTCCCAAAATACATTTCTTCACTGTTAAATAATAACATATCACAACCTTATTTTCAAACAATCAAATTTAATTTTGTAAGACACTTTTAAAGTCACAAAATACATTTGCTTATTAGAAAATTGGGAATATTAAAAGTATGAAATCGACTTCACAGTGAGTAGCATCTAAGTTACGTAAGTTAATCAATGGGACATAAATGAATAGGTGAGATTTGGTCAGGTGGCTATATGTATGGTAAATACTTACGATTTCATAATTTTTTATAGAAAAATCTGAGACTGAAGTACAACCAATATTTAACAATAATTTATAATGATATCAAACACTAAAAAAATTTAATGGATTATAATTAATATAATACCTACTTCATCTACATTATAGATACAAGCAGCTCTTGCAATTTGTCCAGCCAAGTATGCTTTTAATTCTGGAGACTGTGCATTACCTAAGATTGATCCTGGAACAGCTATGCTTATAGTTAATTTTGGGCCAATATTTTTTAAAGGGGAAGGTTCAGTTTTAATAGGGTTTATTACCCACTCACTCTCAGCAGAAGCAGCCACATCTTCTTTCTCATCATTCTCGGCTTCTTCAATTCCTTTCTTAAAACCAGCTTTCTTCAATAGCTTTTGCTCTTTCCATTTCTTTTGTTGTGTTTTTCTTTCTGCATTAACTTCTTTCCAAGATTTTTTCTTAGCAATTGGAGGCATTTTTTAAAAAGAAGACAAAATAGTTGGAGGTTAATAAATGACTATATTAATTGGAACAAAATAATTTAAATTTCCGTTTAAATATCAAGTGTTAACACAAAATACTATCGACTGCCACAACCACAACAAATTCAACTTTAATTTTAATAACCTAAAAATAGAGCTGTTAATTTGAATACCACAGGCACAGATCTATCACATCACAGTCACACATGACACATGTACAATAATATATTAGTTTGAGACTTGAGTAGAGACTTCTGGGATCAGGGAAAATTGTCTTTTTTGATTGGTTAATAAATTATTATGGACGTATCAAAGGTAATTTCGTGCACAATTTATATTATCTTCACAACAATTTACTTCTAGAATAAATTAGGTAATATTCTGTTAAGTGTAATTTTAACACTTATATTACATATATGTGGTAAAATTCAATAAAAATTGAGAAATTAAAGAAACAACATATCAAAACGGCCCATTTTTCTCGTATGTCAGACGCCTGTGCAGTTAATAAATAAAAATAATATGTTACTGTATATTGTATTGTAACCAACAATATTTATTTAATAACGTAGGCATATATTATGATGTATTCAATGCTTCTGCGCTGTAGATAAATTAAATAAATACCCCAAGGTCTACGCTTTCGCGCACTCTCAGTTATCATTATCATTCCCTTACGAGGTTTGATCGGTTGTGCATGTTAAGATTGTGAGTGTTCTAACCTCATCAATAATTTTTGCTTAAATAGGTCCGTGTAAGACGATTCTCTGGGTTTAGTTTCAGGATTTAAGAATTACATTCGAATTATGTCGTCCAAAAAGAAAGTCTGTATTGTTGGTTCAGGAAATTGGTAAGTTTTTAAGTTGCCAAATAAATATATTGATTTTATTTTCATTGAAGGAGTTCATAGGAACTGACTTGTTTTATAAATAGGTTCTGTTTATGTAGATGTACTTTTTAAGGTTATTTGTTCTACTTCTATTATAATTCTATAAACATAAAGAAATCTATGCAAGGATAAATAAAGCAAAAGCTTAAAGTTTCAAATATTTTAATAGTATGAATGAAGAAATCTATGATTAATTTTATTATTAAAAATTAAATTCTGCTTAATTTTGTTATAAATACAGTCTTCCCAAAATATAGGCCCTATTGTTCTGAAATTACCTCTAGTGTATACACATAGTATGTTTGCTGTTTAAACTTCAAGTAGTAGGCCCTGACCAATATAATGACAGGTAGGAGATAAGTTTAATTAATTTTTCAATTAGCAGTATTGGTGAATGTGTTCATATTAAAAATGATTTTCCATTCTTTAAAAATTATTGTCTTGCCCTATAAAATGTTAAAAAAAAATTTTTTTTTTGTAAGGTTAGTTGACCACCCTTCAAGAATTTTTTTCTAAAGATTTTTATAAATTTGATTATAAAAAGTTTTATCTACAGTGTAGGCACAAAAACTTCTGGCAATTAACAATACATACAGTAGGGGAGGCAGGGGAGCATTGACCATAGGGGAGGTTTGACCCACATTTGAATTTCCCGCTCTAAAGCTGGCTAGGACTGATTTCATACTGTCACATGTTATAATTGGAGGGAAACTACACTGTGCTAGTAGATGAAAGCAAGACATCACATTGTTTGGTTGTTCTGAATATTTGAAGATTTTTAGCAGTTTTCATGTAAGTATTTGCCTTTATCTGTAAGAATATATCACTAGAAGTATTAAAGATAGCCTTTAGTTTAAGTTTTCAGTTTGAAGACAATATAATTCTCTTTAAAACAGTATAGTTATAAGTTACCTAACCTCAAATATTAGAAACTTAGAAAAGAAAAACAAAAAAATGTGCACTTTGGGAGCCTTGACCCACTTGGCATTAGGGAGGTTTGACCATATGGTCAACCCTCCCGTATGGAATTTTGAACACATGGCTAAACCTCGTTTTAATTAATTTTGGATCACCTTTTTAAAGATGTGTTTTTCAATCATCCTGTAAGCAATATTATGATTGTATCAACACTAAACATGATTTTATTTAGGCCCACACTATTCATCTTGATATAAATGAATAGGTCTATGACTAATAGACTCAATGTCTAAAACATTTGCCCTAAAACTTGGCACTAATAACAAGGTAATATTTTCAGCTTTATATTGTTTTTTTATAAATTAAAATAATTAATATGATCTTTGTAAGTCAATCTTAATCCCCATGCATCTTAGATGTATTGGATATTTTGAATTTATAATCTTACAAAGACTGGATAAAATTACTTGTATCCAAAATGTATAAATCAACTACTGTTGGAGGTGATAATAGTGGGATTACTTTGATAAGATTCATCCTTTTCACTTAGACCAAAATAACTAATAGCCTAATGTATTTTTTGTTTCAGAATGCCATTTTTTTGGAAACCGAAGGAAGGCAGTAAGAAGAGAACAAAGCATTCTCCAGAACACATGCGGGCCGCAGTGCTCAGTGTAGTGAATGAACAAAGTTCTATTCGAGCTACAGCAAAACTCTATAACATAGATAGAAAAACTTTAGAAAGATATGTGACAAAATATCGATTAAGTGAAAATAAAAATGAAATTTCATTTAAACCTAATTATAAAACTGGGCAAGTCTTTAGTGACCAATTAGAACTGATGTTAGCAGATTACTTAAAACTAGCAGCAAAGCTTCACTACGGTCTAAGTCAGAAAACCATAAGAACTTTTGCATATGAATTTGGACATGCAAATAACATAAAAATGCCTGATAACTGGGAGTTGAAAAACAAGGCTTCATATGATTGGGTACGTGGTTTTATGCATCGCAACCCGAGATTATCACTTCGCACTCCACGCTCAACAAGCCTAAGTAGAGCAACCGCATTTAACAGAAGTACCGTTGGAGACTTTTTCAATAACCTCAAGTTGCTCATGACTAAACACAAATTTGAGGCTCATTCAATTTATAACATAGATGAAACTGGAGTGACCACTGTACATCAACCAGGAAGAATCATTGCAGAGAAAAACTCCAAAGAAGTGTCTAAAGTGACATCCGCAGAGAGAGGCACTTTAGTAACTGTCTGTTGTGCGATATCAGCAATTGGAAATACTGTACCTCCATTTTTTGTGTATCCTAGGGTTCGAGTCAAGGACACAATGACCAAAGGCGCTCCACCAGGGTCTGTTGCAGCTGCCAACCCCAGTGGCTGGATGATTGGGGATAATTTTGAGTTATATTTGGACCATTTCATCAAATATGTAAAATGCAGTCAAGATTCCCCTGTTCTTGTAGTTTTGGACAATCACGATTCACACATAACACCGGCTGGGATTCAGAAATGCAAAAGTAATGGGGTCTTCTTACTAACTATTCCCCCGCATACAAGCCACAAACTACAGCCTCTAGATCGTGGTGTATTTGGGCCTTTTAAGACATATTTTAATCAAGCGGCTGACAATTTTATGGTCAATCATCCAGGGAAGCCTATATCTATTTATAATATACCCGAACTTGTTGCAGTAGCATTCTTCAAAGCCATGACCCCACAAAATATCATTAAAGGGTTTCAAAAATGTGGAATATATCCATTTAATTCTGAAATTTTTACTGATGAGGAATTTTTAAGTAGTTATGTAACGGACCGACCAAATCCTACAAGTCAAACTCAGCCTACCGAATGTATTCCAAATGAAGATATGCCTAATACAATGAATGATGTTCAACCAATCATAAGCGTACCTTCAACATCAACCGATCTTAATCCAGGACTGCCGATTGTAAGCCCCGAAATGGTTAGACCTTTCCCAAAAGCAGGTGCTAGAAAAAACACAAGAAAAGGACGGAAACCTGGGAAGACCCTTATTTTGACCAGTACACCAGTAAAAGAAGAAATTGATAAGGAGTATGCAAGGAAATTAGCAAAAAGAGAAACTACAGGAAGAAAGAAAGCAACGAAACCAGAAAAACGAAGGAAGACTGAAGCAAAAAGAACATTACGTAAGAAGCTCAAGTTTCACGATGATTCCACTGACCAATCAGATGACATGAACACTGACTATAGTGATCCCGATAATGATTTGGATGACTTTACTGATTTGGAAATATTAGCGGAATTCAACTTGAGTGTTGGAGATTTTGTACTGGTGAAGTTTTGCACGAAGCAAACAACGGCACATTTTGCTGGATCGATTTCATATATTAATTCATTTTCTCAAGAATGTGAAGTGGTATTTTTACGAAGAAAAGACTCTGGACATTTTTCTTACCCTGACATAGAAGATCGGTCAGCTGTTTTGAAGCAAGATATAGTGGCTAAACTTCCTCTCCCCTTATCAAGCGGTGGGACGGAAAGGGTAGCTCTTAAAATAACATTTGATTTTGACTTTAGTAAATTTGAGAATGTTGGATAGTGAAGTTAAAGTTTATTTTACAATGTAATTAAATACTGTATTTATAATAACCTAGTATTTTTTGTTTAGTTATCCTAAAGCCTGAGAATAGGTGCACATATTTACGTGTGGGTCATCGCTCCCTTAGCGAGGGTCAAGCCTCCCATACATGGGGAGGTTTGACCATAGTTACAGGTTATTAAAAAATATTTTATTTTCATATAAAATAATTTAAATTTCAATATGTCAGTACATAGATTGTGAGGTAAAATGTTTAACAAGCAATCTCTGATGGTGTTCACAAATATACATCAAAAATTGAAAAATACAAAAATGAAAATGTAAAATGCGGGTCAAGCCTCCCCTCTCTCCCCTAATATCTATGTTTTACTCTATTAGCACAGAATTAAATTTTTCTCATGTTCTTTGGGACAATTGTAAAAATATTTATGGAGGCATTTTGAGGAAGCTCTTTCATAGCTTTTTTCAGGTGATCAACCAAAGGGATGTCCAGAGTTGATATTTAATCATTTTCATTTTCCCCTGGGTATAGTGAAGAGATAATTTCCCAACTTCGCATACAAACACTTAGTTGATGACCTGAAAGTAGCTTGGTCAAAATTCAGCCATCAATAAGAAAGTAAAGACCCAAAAGAACATGGCCAAAAAATCTAATGTTTTAAATTTAATTCCCAGGGACTTTTTTGTGCAATTTCTGTAGTTATCAATATTTTTGACAATAAAAATTACAAAATTTATTTTGAATTGGTAAATTGTAAGAAATAGTTTTTAGATAGCCTATTTAAAAAATATCAATTATATATGAAAAAAATATTTACGTTTTAAATAATGATCATCGTATTGTTAAGTTATATTAGGTGTATAGTCCTTTTGTAAGCCTTTAAGTGGGTGGATTAAAAAAAACCACCAAAGAATGTCAATTACAGTACCTATATCTTAAATCTAAATCTATTGAAAAGTAATTATATCTTGGATGCCCATCAAAAATCCAATTCTCTTTAACCTACCCTGTGTAAAATTAGATGATACGAGTTATTTCATCTAGATTTTAACCTGAAAAATTGCCCAAGGGCTGTCAAAATTCTTCTTGAGATTATTGGCAGTGTAATAGCAAACTTGGCATCATGTTTTGGCTCTACCTACATTACTAATTATATCTTTAACCATTCAATAGGCCTATTTTACAATGACAATAATTCAATCTAAGCTACATTTTATTTGGACGTGATTAACCTTTTAACACTAAATAGGCACATATTATTTAATTATAATTTAGCAATACCTCTTTGAGTTAGTCCATTGAACTTACCAGTCATAGAATTTAATTGTAGCTAATGAACCTTGAAGTTTACCCTATACTGTAAATTGTTGAAAATGAAAAATACCAAATTCATGTATAGGTTATGTAGATATAACAATAGGAATAGGCTATAAAACATTTTTTAGAATTATTAAAATTACTTCATTTTTCAAAGTTACCTGTATTAGTAAAAGCTGTAATATTTTAATTTGAGGGATGTAACTCGGTTTAAACACTTAAAGTAGGTAGTGTTTGATCGTACTTCTTATATATACATCTGGTATGCTTCCAGCTACATATACTTGTAAGCATTTAATGGTAAAACTAAAAATATTGTTTACAAAGAGGCCCTCAAATACTTTTCTGTTGTATTTTCATTTCTCTGCCCTACTTATTTTAATTTTTAAAGGCTGGAAAAAAAAAAAAAGAAGAAAAAGTTAGTAGATAGCCTATCGGTACTAATTTGGTAAAATGTCCTGTACATTATTAGTCTAGCTATAGAAGTTAAAATCAAACATCGATTCTATAATACATTATCTGGAGCTTCACATATTAAATAACATACAAACAAAGTCAAAAGTAAATTATAAATATGAACACAAAGCCCTTCTTAACCAACTCTTGTTCTCTTCCATCCCTGACGCTATTTTTCTATTTTGTCCTATTTTCTAAGGCAGCACAAGGTTTTTCACCTTTAAACAACAAAATTAACATAAGCAAAGCCACAATCAAAGCTTGTATATATATATATATATATACAGAATGATGCAAAAGTTCCACAACCCCTTCATAGTTTTAAACTTGTTATACATATTAACTCCAAACTTTTAGGCAGTTATATTGGGAAAATTATACACCTTTTAGGAGTATGAATGAATTCCACCCTTATTTGGTTGGGGGTAGGGGTTGCAAGTAATTAATATAGATTAAAACAATTGTGCAATGTTTTTGCATCTTAAAATGAATACACATCGAATTGATGTAGAATACAATACATAGAAAAATCTGAACATCTTGGCTCCTCCATTTTGGATTGGGGAGGGGTTTACTTTACACCAATTTTTTGTCTCAAAGAGGGCTTTAAAATGAGGTATCACTCAATAAGGGTTGCTATTTAAAAAAATTTGACTAACAACCCCCCACCCCCCAAACGAAATAAGGGTGGAATTCATTCATACCTTTAAAAGGTGTAGAATTTTCCCAATATAACTGCTTAAAAGTTTGGATGTAGTACGTATAACAGGTTTAAAATTGCGGAACATTTACATCACTCTACAACATTTTTTTTTTAATTGATAGGAGGTGCAGGATTCCAGTCAGGTTTTTGAAAACCCACGAGATACTTCGAATGATGTTGTCCAGTTCTCCTATATGTCCTCCATTCCTCAGTGTACTTAAGGACACAATCCATTTCCTGTTCATAGCGGGGCAGTCAAATATTATGTACTCAGCTGTCTCCTCAGCTTCACCACATTTCCTTCACAGAAGGTCTCATACATTAAACACTATTCTGTGTAGATGACTCGGAACATTCAGTATAAAATCTTTCTCTGTTTTGAGTTTAGATGGACCCTCGAGCATCTTCTTAGATTGTAGATTGCCTTCAGTTCTTTCCCAGGCTTTCTGATATTCCTTCGAGACCCATTGCCAGATACACCTATGTACCAAAGTATAAGATACTACACACGCAGGTTCTGGGCTATTGAAGGAGAATGTAGCTCATGCCTTTAAGATAATTTTAGCATACTTTTTTCATTCAGCCTTGCTCCGAGGTATTCCAAATACTCAATGACCTACAATCCATTTACTTTCTGTAAACACTATCCTATAAGTTTCAAGCATTTAACTTCACCATTTTGTCCACAATTAACAAATTCCTAGCACACTATTCTGGTAAAAAAAAAGAGGTTTCTGCATTGTTTAATTAAGACAATAAAACATTAATAATTTTAAACTTGTAAACAACTGGCATCATAAGCAACAATATAAAATATTACAATTTAAAATGATTTCTCTTATCTACAGAGAACTTATTGACTCTATTTAAATATTGCCGCTGGTTTTATCTGTGGTAACTCTTGTCAATATTTATCGTTGGTAAACACAAGTTGTCCCACGGTAAAGAAGAATTCAACAACAACAGATAAATTAAGAATATCTTTTACAAAAATGACATAGAATTTGTTTGAAGAAATAAAGTTCATCGTTGTTTTGTATATCGTTTGTAAATTTAATTTTATAAACAAGATATTAGGCCTAGTTATAGTTGTGCAAGTTTACAGAATAAATAAATGATGAACAATCATTGTATACATTTTCTTGCGCATTGTAAGATTTTGTAAAACTTTTGTAAGCATGTAAGACTATAGTGAGATTTTGTGTCTGTTAAATTAGAAAATCTTTAAAAGTTATAATACCTAATAAAAACTATTCTGCGATTCAGGTATTATCAATTGAATAAGGGATAATTAATATAGTACACAGATATGTTGTTAGGGTTTAAAATAAATCCTTTACTATGTAAAGTAATATTTTCCCTCTGCACTTTAATTCCTTAATATCTAGTTTTGGCATTCACACACATATCAAAAATTTTCTATAATAATGTAAAATTTTCTTCCACAATGTTCCAAGTTTTCTTTCATACACCCACATCTTATACAATTGTATTTGTTCTAATTTTCAATTAGTTTATATGTAAAATAAAAATGATACTTGATATGTTTATTAAATCTAACACATTTCAACGACATTGTCACTATCTTCAGTGATGCATGAGTTATAAACTATAACTAATTTGACCTTGTAACACATTTGATTTAAATAAACATAATTTGTGAGAAATTGTGTTAACATTTAATTTTAATTTTGTAACACTCACAAATCAAGGTCAACATTTATTTTTTATTTATTTTATTTTAGTGTTTAATATAATTTATAAATTTTTATTTTGTAGGTAGTTTATTCTTCCTATAAGGATGCGCAGTTATAAAACTCTCATAAAATATTGCCTCTCTCTTAGATATCATGAAGATCCAACCTAGGCTTGCTATTTTTAGTTAGATAATAACTACGCCTTTAAAACACATCTATTTTCAAATTCTGAATTTTTTAAACATACGATACATTTGTATTATTCACCTATGTAATTAATGACGTCCTTTAGTTCTTTTTTATTCAAAAAAGTTTAAACAAGACCACACTTTTCGAAAACTTTTTATTATTTTCACAAACTTATAATATTAATTTTAAATAGCCGACTTGTTTTGTTTTTAAGGCTTTTGTTTTTATTACACTCATGCTTGTTACATTACTTTTAATTTAATTAAATTTATGTTATTCATATTATTATTTTAACATTGTTGGTATAGTTATACGGGTCTGAATGAATGATCTCCCCTCACCCTCTCTCTTTTCATAGTTTTAAATTATACAATTTCTTAATTCTAATTTGTTAAGATGGGCATGTCGTTATTTATTTTTGGTGAATCAAGGATTTTATTCCAGCAGTATTGCTATAGTTTAGATTTTAATTTTTCACTAACAATAAAATAATTTTGATGAAAACGTACATTAGTTGGTTATACTTGAGGGTACTTTTTTACATATTTATGTAATATAACTGTAAAGTGTCAAGTTTGTAGAGTGTATCCTATGTCCACCATATTAATTCAAAAATAGCTACCTCTTTGGTGGGACACTCCCTATCTGTGAGAAAGGAAAATCGTATATTCTTTCATAAAAAGAAATAAGATTCATTTCAAAATTGTAAGTGAATCCTATAATTTCTCAAACCAGAAACATAGTCGTAACATCTATAATCGTATCTAAAAATACAAACTTTGAGAACTTTGAATTATTTTAACTTGTGGCCCACCAAATAAAAACCATAATAAGTATAAATTAGGATGTAATGGAAAGGGATTCTAAATAATAAAATATGAATTGGCACTTGCTATTTTGTTGAGCAGTGCAATATCACATAGAAGGGGGGGGGGCGAGGAGTGGAGGGCTTGAATCAGCGAGCCGAGCAGAGTCTGTTCCGAGAGCCGCGAGAAGGAAGTTGAACGACCACTATTAAGGTTTTAACTAGCCGTTATGTCTTTTTTATAAATTATAGTTATTTCTGTAATCTTCTAATTCGGCGCTAAAATAAAAGATAACATTTAATTTAACTTGCGTTGCGTGCGTTCATTAGCGTCCTAACTCGACTCCTTGGCCCATCCTGACAATATTTGGCTAAAGTGTACGCGGTCTCCAGTCAGCCGGAGCTTCCAGCTGGTCAAAAGAAGTGGAGACGGTCACAAACTTATATATTTGATATTTTAAGGTACTTTTTTTTTAACAAGATATCACTTAAACAGTGTTGTTAAGTTGCATTAGCACTTTGGGCATCCTCTTCATTTATTTTCTCAAGCCTTTGAACAAATGAAATTTGTATGTTGACAAATGTTTGTTTCACCTCTTAATTGTCTCTGAAATTCAAAACCATATGCAGATATATTCATGAGCCCTCCTTGGGAGAGGTGAATGTATACTGATAAAACCCCCTATTGCCCAGAAATGGTTAAGCCTAAATTAAAGTGTTGAAATAATGGCACTAATAATTTTTTTTTTTAATTATACATAAAAACTATACATTTTACTTTAAACCTAAATTTGTTTTTCAGGGGTTCAGCCATAGCGAAGATTGTTGGCGCTAATGCTAAAAGATTGGATACATTTGACGATGAAGTTACTATGTATGTGTATGAAGAAATAATAGAAGGGAAAAAGTTAACAGAAATCATTAATGAAACACACGAGAATGTCAAATATCTTCCTGGGCACAAGTTACCTGAGAATGTGGTGAGTAGATTCAATGTTATTCTCATAGATACTACGATATTCAGATTCTTTCATGTGATAATAATTCTTGTTGTGAGGAGTTTTTGATATTCGCTAACATATATCCAGATTGGTGATTAATAATATTATGCCTTCCCTGTGTTAAAGACAAAAAATTGTTTTTCCCTAGCCTTATAACTTTTTTTCCTAAAAGCGATATTGAAATCAAACTCAATACTTTTTCTATTGAATAATATTATATTAATTTATTGATTTTAACGCTTATACATTATTTTACCAAGCTAGTATTATTGATTAAATAATTATTTCAAATGAAAAATATACGACCTAGACCGGGTCGTAACTTAAAAATTGCAGCACAAACAAATTCAAGTGAGAAGTGTACGCCCTGTACTGGGAAGCGATCAAGGATAGCTCAGTTGGTAGAGCGTTGGTGTGTAAAGCCAAAGGTCCTGGGTTCGATTCCCGGTCTAAGTCGTATATTTTTCACTTGAAATAATTATTTAATGAATAATATTATCTATAGTCTTTAACAGTTGCTACATTGGTGAATATCAATCATAATACTAACCCAGCTCCATCGTACAATGATTACATCATTGATTATCAAGATTAAAAATATAAATGGAATCAGAAAGAAATTAATTAAGAATTAATGTCGAAACAAAGATGATGATCAATTATTATTTTTTTTATTAAATTTAAAACTTTAAAAACAAATTGTTATTCTTTTCTCAGTATAAAATATAATAATGATAAATTATAAATATAGTACTGTACTATCCGGTTATTTTATATATCACGGCTATTTTTATTTATTTATTGCACGTAGGACCAAGCTTCCAGTCCTAGTTTTGCCGTTCAGCTATGAAGCTTAATGTGCGCCCTAATTCACAGGTCATTCCTTTTAAATCCAATCTCAGGTGTTTTTTAAAACAGTGAGATACTTCGGATGATGTTGTCCTGTTCTTCTACATGCCCTCCACTCTATACAGCGCCTAAGGACACAATCCATTTCCTGCTCATAGCTGGGCAGTCACATATGTGCTGAGCTTGTCATCACATTTCCTACACAGAAGGTCTGAATTATAAAACTCCAACAATTCAACAACGGTTTTTATTAGAAGCATTTTTTTAAAAAACAAGAATTTCTGATAAATTTATATTGAGCTTGGTCAGTGAGATGATAATATAACTTGATTGAATAAAACTAAAACACTAATTCTCCCAAATAGCATATTTATTTATTCAACGACAAAGTCACCATTTTCAGTGCTGCACGAGCTATAATAACTAAACTATAACTCATTTCATGGACAAATCAGCCACATGGAGTTTGATGCGTCGCAGCGTTCTAAGCTAATTGTGATCTTTAGGTGGTGTATCAATTATTTTTATATTCTCAAACCTTTACATTAAGTCTGTGATAACAGGTGGTTACTGGTATTCCTTATTAGCACGAGGGTGATCTAAGGGAATTCAAAATCACAGCATGACAATTGAGCAGTTCATTATAGATTCATTCACCTATTACTACTTTAAAATCTTTTTTCTTACAAATGTTACCTTTAAATTTATTTTATTATTAGTTCGTAGAAATCATTCTACTTATTTTACCTGCTAAATGGGTTTTCCCAAAATTTACACCTGAGCAAATCACTTATTCTTGTAACTGAAAATGGTAGATTCATTCCATTTCAACAAAATTCTTACTTTTCCGAGTACATGTATTTTTACATGTGGAGAATTAATTGTCTTAATACTTGACCTAATTAGTTTAAACATATAAATTTAGTTATTTACGTAAAAGCTATATACGATTGAGAGAAAGTGATCATGTCAAAATACAGTGACTGAATGTAAACATTTTGTTGCCCCTTAGAAGAATCTTTTTTTTTTCTTTTTTTTTTTTTTTTGGCTTGGCTACTCCATAATGAATTTTCCTTAAAAAGTGAAATCCAGTGAAATCACTTTCTAGTTCCCTGTAACAGTAGATTCAACCCATTTTAGCAAAATCCTTCGATCCGTTGTCAATAAATTTACAAACGACAAATAGTAGTTGCTTGTTTATTACTATTAAATTAATTAGTTTACAGTTTCGGTTAATTATAAATCTAGTGAATTCTCTTGGTCAAGTCAATTGTTAATAATAAATGTTACAAAAAAAATTCCCACAAACTTTCTCGTTCCCCTATCCCCAAAACCAAATGAAAATTATTTGATACAAAAAATGTCAGATCGGTAGTTGTCAGTAAAAATCTGAAAATAGGCTATAGCGCTTGAAGTTGTCTTTGAAAAAATATTTACATATTTAAATGGGGCCAAACAATTGCATGTGTGCTAATCGTATCCTCAACGTAAATCGTTGATTAAAATCAAGTTTTGAATTATGTTGTTCAAAGTACATTTTGGTTTTTTTTTTACAAATAGGCTATTTTTGTACTCTAATATATTTTTAATTGGCATTTTGCACACAGCTTTGTTTCATTAATCTTCATATATCTCTCAAATTTGTATGAAAACAATAGCATCCTTAATGCCAATTTTTTGTTTTTACTAATAACTCATGAACTAGCATTTTAGAGAGATGACAACTAATATATTTCGTTTAGGTTCATAAAAGCTACACTTGACCGAAATTTGGTCAAAATGTAAGAGCCCATTTTGAGAAAATCACAATTTTGTTTGTGTTAACTACTTAACTACAATAAAAATGTTAACTACTTCCAAATTTTGAATGGTCAAAAATCAAAAATTGTTCTGTGATTCGACCAAGCGATGTCCACCTACCAAAATTGCTTAAATCACTCCATGCGATAGACACCACTTTTTTGGACTCGGAGGAGAACAAAAGATATCACTAAAAAAAGAAGGAATATCAATTTTTTATTCCTGACAAGTTTCTCTGTACTTTGTATGTCAAGAAGAAAATAAAATAAAACGTTTGATTGTACTGGATAAATTATCATACACAGAACAGAACATTCTGAAACTCAGTAGTTGAAGGTCAAAGTCAATGGAATCAAATGATAAGTCATATGATATATATAGCTCAATATTTAAAGATAAAATTACAACACATAAACCTTGACCTTTAAAAAGATGAATTTATTAAGTTCATTACATTTATCTGTATCACAACTGACTAGGTATATCTAACAGGTTTTAGATGCAGCATTTGTATGGTAGATATTTCCGTTCTTATTTTGTCACATACACATAATAATAAAGAATGTTATGTGACAGGTCTAAAAATTGATGTCAAGTTTTTTTGCCAATATATCTGTTTTGGAATCCCTGAGTCCAAGTTAGTGGTTGGAATGATGTCTGTCTGACATCCGTGCAATGCTTTATAGCCCAACAGTGTATATAGATCGATTTTTAAGCAAATTTTGTATTTTTTTTTATTATTATTATTATTTATACTACAACTAAGTAATAAAACTTATCTAGTAGCTTATATATAATATACAGTTCACTATTAGGCGGAAATTAGCCCACTGATTAAATCCACAGTAGAACTGCAGGAAATAAGTATCATCACTGCACTAAATCTTCAGGCTTGGTTCTCTTAAGTCTCCTTATTACACTGTTGGTATTCAAGATCTGGAGCACAACTGGATTTTCATGTTAGTGAGCTTCTTTGAATGCCTGATTGCCATGATTTTAATCTCCTCATTTACCGTGTTCATCTTTAAATCACTGTGGATGTCATCATTCCTAATATACCAAGGGGCGTTAACAGTTCCTCGTAGCACCTTGTTTTGGAAGTTTTGAATAATTGTAATATTGGACTTCTTGGTGCAACCCCAAAGTTGCAAACCATATTTTGTATGTGAAAAAATTTTGGTCACATCTCGGAACGTTTATTTCATTTATTAATAACTCAAAATTTGTGGATTGTGGCCATAAGAAAAACACAATATTACGATTTTCTCAAAATCAGCATTAGGCCTAACGATTGTGATCAAATTTTACTCTAATAGACCCAATACAAAACAAATTGTTCGAAAACTCAAAAAAATGCTGGTTCATAAGTTATAGTTAAAAAATAAAGAATTCGCCCATAGGGCTGTTAAAAAGAGTTAACTTATCAAAATTGGCTCAATTCCGGAATAATTAGCAGAAAAAATGGACTTGAACAACTTCATTATAAGCTCGATTTTAATAAAATACAATTTTCACGTAAGAACTAGTTATGGTGAAACTAGTTTAGATCCATGCTTTGATATTTGGGTTTTACTATGGGATTGTTTAGGACATTTTCCACATAAAAAAAAAAGCTAAATGAGAAAAATGTGACTGGATGAGGTGGGAAACAAAAAACTTTTTTCTCTCGGGACATATTTTTTTTTTGATAAATCAAAATTTTGGGATAGTGCCATAAGAAAAAAATACAAAATTACGATTTTCACAAAATTAGCACTAACGATTAGTTATAGCTTTTAATGAACCAAACAAAATGTACTCTCTTCAAAAATGACGATTCTTGAATGTAAGGTAAAAATTTAGGTGTTATGAAAGATATATGAAGTATGAAGATTAATGACCCAAACCCATGTGCAAAATACAAGCTTAGGACTTATAACTTTTTTTTTTTTTCAACAATGGCATCCATGGTGCAACGGTATCGAGAAAGGTGCTATTGCATGGGGGGTACGATTTGGGGAGGTACGTGGATCTACTTTGGTAATGTATAACTGGGTCCCGATCGCATGGTAAAATTAATATAAAGTAAACTGGGCGAATCTCAACTTATTTTTGACGAGTATTACTACAGACTAATTAACTAAAAATAAGAGAATTACACTAATACCAATATTAATATTAACCACACTGTATTGCAACAACATGTCGGTCTATACCAGGGCCTAATATGGCCGCGTATCGTTCGACTAATAATTTTACGATAACCCAAAGTCGCGATGCCCCCTGATATGAACCCTAGGGCCGTACCGGCCCTATTCCTTTGGGTTTAGCAAGGCATGTATATAATAATTTAGCAATTTAACAATGGTTCTTTTTGATTTTTGTGATTGACAACTACCAAACTGATATTTTTGGTGACGATTAAATAGTTTTGAATATTTTTATTGGAGTTTTGGAGCGGGTGAGTCAGAAAATTTGTGCAATGATTTTGCACTGTTTATTTCACTATTTGTAAAAATTTATAAAAAACTTCATAAGTCTTCATTTTGGACTTATCTAAAACCGAATCCATAAAACAAATAGAGTACGTCTAAATATCACTGTATCTACAGCTCAAATGACTGAATCTAATTTGATTCCATTGTTACTAATTTCATAAACTGAGTGCCAAACAAGCAACACCACTATTGAGCTCCATCTTAGTTTCATTATTCATTACCTACCTAATAGTATTCAGTTTTTAGTTCCTAATACAGTAGAATTACAATAACTCAAATCTCAAGGATTACTAACAATTCGAGTTATCAAATAATTTAAAATAATTAAGTTCGAGTTACTGAAGACAAAAATCACTGACTTCAAGTTATAAAGGACTTAAGTTGACATCGACAATGTGTTCTGATTACATTTTTATTCCTGTAATTAGGAATAAGTGAAAGAAAACACCACAGTACAAGTATTTTGTTTTAATAAATAGTTCTTAATTTTATTTAAAAATTGGCACATTTACATATAAAAACATAATAGTTAACAATTATTAAAATGAATAATTTTGTGTTTGGCTTACCATTTGTTTTAGTTATGTACATTGGTACATTATCATTAGTTTTGTCTTGGTTTGTATTAGATACTGGGAAAAAAAGTATAAATCACATAAATATTACATTAAGTAAAAACTGCTGAGATAGGTCAAGATCATCAATTGTTAACCCACTGTGGTTAGATAATCTCAATATCAAGTCAATATAATTAATAATTGCATCATTGGTCGATAAAAGGACATAACATATTATTTATTATCACTGATAAATACATACACTTTGTATATAATAGGTTTCGCAAATTCATTCCTTATCTAATAAGTGCATTACGACGAAACACTGGAATTTTAATTTTTTGTTGTGGCAAACATGAATCTAAACAATTGAGTTGATAATCTGTGAGTTATGAAATAACCAACATGTCTTTTAGATCAGTGTTATTTTGTTCATCAATTTTTTTTTATTCAAACTTTTTTTAATTTATTGATTTTAACGCTTATAAGTTTTTACCAGCTAGTATTGAAAATAATATAATATTTCCAGTGAAAAATATATGATTATGCTGGTAAGCGACTAAGGATAGCTCAGTTGGTAAAGGATTGGTGCGTTGACGGGTTCAATTCCCAATCTAGGTTATATATTTTTCACTTGAAATATTATTTCAAACATTTTTATTTAAAAATATAGGCTAGAAATGTTTCTAACTTAAGAACAAATCTGGAACTAATTTGGATAGCGAGATTGCCGGTGAAATAAGTGATAGCAAGTAATGTGTTGTGGGATAAAAAAACAACAATTATATCAAATATGGTCATTCTTTTTTAATACAAATAAAAATGGTGCTACATTTTGACGCGAATACTTTAAATTTGTTCCTATAATGAAAGGATTGCAAAAAATCTGATGATAATGAAATCAGTTTTGCATTGGAGCCTCAAAACTATCGTTTAGATTAAAAATCATGTAAAGCCACATGACATTTAGAGAATCAAAGAATTTATTTCACCTAGTGGAGATTGTGATGATACCCATGAGACGAAGTAGAGTGTGCAACAATTTTGTGATTGTTTCTCCACCTACGGAATCTTTCACGCAGTATAACTTCTGACTCAATCTCAGCCTGTGTACATCGAGGATTAGAAAAAGGTTAATTCTAATTCTCTCAGATAGCCAAGTGGCAATCAAAGCCCTCAGCTCCGTAGAAATCTCATCTAAATTGGTATGGGATTCTCTCCGCTCTCTATGTCTTCTGGTCAACTGTTAACATGGTACACCTGGGATGGGGGTATGTGGGCATTGCGCAATTGAGGGAAATGAAAGGGCGGATCTTTTGACCATAAAGGGAGCTGCCCTCTGCCTTGTGGGACCAGAACCCGCTTGCGGGATCAATGATTCAACGGCAAGAAGTGCAGTGAAAAAATGGGCCAGGGAAGAGCACATCAAACAATGGAGACAATTTCCTGGCCAGAGATGGGGAAAATGTCTTCTTTTGGGACCAAATTCCGCGCTTACAAAGGTGCGGGTTCAGTATAACAGGATGTCCCTGAGACAGGTCATTGCCATGATTACTGGGCATAGCCATATCCCGAGTCAGTTAAATAATGTGGGACTACTAAAAGTCTCATCTAATTGTTGTCTTTGCAGTCTCAAAGACCGCAGCACACATATTATTTGATTGTGGGGCCCTGAGGTCCAAAATAAGGAGAATCTTTGGACCTTAGCAAGCAGATATAAATTTTGGTAAGAACACCCTACATAAAATCCTAGAGCTTGTCAGAGGCTCTGGAGTCGGTGTACGGTGAATATAGGAGAGCACAATAGGCTTATAGCTGATGTGCCGGTGACCACTAGAGCTTCAGTAATATTCCTCAACAAAAAAACATCAGGAACAAAAGAAGCTTCCGCGGCAAAGGCTGTGCTTATCAATGATGATCCCAATTCATCCAATCAATAAAATTACAATGAAATAATCATTTGTTTCTTTAATTTCCTTTCTGATACCAAAGACAATAAAATGATCTCTTGTTGAATTGTACTTGTATTCTACATTATCTGTCTATATCTGTGACAAAGCATTTTTTTCTTTATAAAATTTACATAATTTTCAAGAGGAAATTGTAACGTGTGTAAGTTTGAGTTTAAACTAAATAAAAGAAAATATGTGTCTTGGTCATGAAATAAGATGACAATACTTGGAAAACAATGAATTTGTTTATGACATCATCGTGCTGTTAAGCGAGAGATGACGTTACAAAATTACACAGAACAAAACTGTTAAATTGATTTGTTCTGAGTTGAACATAATAGATTTTATAACTATGCAAATTTACTTGATGATTCTTAGGACAGGTCTGTTTATTGCGCATTCCCTTCGACCAGTCCCCAAAGTGTTGCATAGGGATAATAATAAGACAATCATCTACAATTAGAATATTTGTCTTTTAACTTTCTTACATATATGTAGTATAGAGATGGGTCAAAATCAATATCGAGTTTTTTGGTGACATATTTGTTTCGAGGTCTCCTGCGTTCAAAAAAGTGGTTTTTGGAATGATGTCTTCCCATGTGAAAAATTATAAGTAAAAAAAAATAACTATAGTCCAAAATAATAAAAATGAACCTTTACAGCCGACAATAAAAGCTCAATTTTAATTAAATTCAATTTATGCTGAGGACATGTTTATGGTACCTAATGTTTAAAAAAATAAATAAAAAGCTTTTCCTACAACCTACACAACAAATTACCTAATTTAATAAATTACTTAATTTATGCTCATAATAGATAAATAACTATTTTCAAAGAGAGTGTCCATTATTCAATTTCACTCATTGATTATCGAAATGATAAGTCCAGGGATTAAATTTGTTTCTACTTATAATTATGATTATAAAAAATTATAATGTCCTATATTATAATATATTATATTAAATTTTAAGGACTATTTATTATGATGAAGGTATGTTATTGAGTGTTATATTAAACTGAGTGTATTGGTAATGTGATGCAGTTTTTCTACTAATAACACATTTCCACGGCTACTCAAGATTAAAAACTGTTTTCTGATCACGATTCTGACAACCAGTTTTGACCGTCATTACATTAAATCTACGCTAATATTATAAAGAGATAAGTTTATACATTTTCAACTGATATCAGAAACTGCTCAACGAATTAAAAAAAAAAAAAAATCTTTTGGTAATGAAAAGTTTATTTCTTCCCACTGGATGATACACATATTATTACAGTATGAATAAATGATGATAAGTGAAGAGTAAACATTTACAGTAGAACCCCTCTAATCCGCCCTCGGGTGGTCCGTTACTCTGGTTAATCTGACTGTGCTCGAGCTCGCGATATTGTGCCGACTTGCCGATGACTCACGGCCTGTCTGGCACCATTCATCCGGTTTGTTATCGCTTTCCCGCTGCAGTGCTGTGTCATATCACGTGTTGTGTCTTATGATTTGCTATAGTACTTGCAGAGTTTATATATAGACTTTATTATATAGACTTTTAAAAGTTTACATATCACTTATTTTACCGTACTTTAAAAAATCTCTTTATATAATATGTAATAAATATTGAATTTTTTCGGATAATCCGACCTTTTTTGCGTTCCGACCATGCCCCCAGTCCCGAAGGTGACGGATTAGAGGGGTTCTATTGTATGTACAATAATATTGTTCTATCACGTTGTCTAACAAGAATTACTATTATTTTGATTGTTATGTTAGTAATACTGAACCTGAACAATAAGCTGCTATGAAGACAAGAATGTTTACAAAATCAAAGCCTAGCCTATTCCAAAATTTATCATTATAAAAGATCTATTGTGCGTCAAAATCAAAATTAGAAAGTATGGTGAAATCACATATTTAGAAAATCTATTGTACTTTAAAAACTAGATCAGAATGCATAGTGTAATCCAGACTATGGACAGTGTTGTTTGAAATTAGGAGGTTAACAAAGCTTATTTCAAACTCTTTTCACAGAGAAATGTAAACATTTTTTTGTTTTGAATTAATAGTGTAAGTATAACTGATGAAACTTAGATTGGTTTTTTGTTATATTTACTTACCAATTATAAAAAGAATACACATTTTTTAGATAATTAAACAGGTTGTATAAGAAATACCAACAGAAAATCCTGTATTTCTTCTACATAGACAACAATGTAAAGAATTTAAATACATATATAGTGGAATCTTGATAACTCGAACTTTGATAGCTCAAATTCCTTGATATCTCCTTCAAATCATCATAACTCACAATCCTAATTTTCCCTCTATAAGTCGTATATTAAAAAAAAAAAAGAATCTTGATTAGACAAATTTTGTTGGTTTCCTGGACGAGTCGGTAAGCCTCTATAACTCGAAGGTAGGCACTCGAAAACCTCTACAAGTTGAAGTTTTAATAAAATCACCGCTTTAACTGGAAGTTTTGGCCATAGGATCATTGGGTCTAGTGTATTAGATAAGGAATGAATTTACGAAACCTATTATTTACAAAGTGCATGTATTTATCAGTGATAATAAATAATATGTTACGTCATTTGATCGACCAATGATGAAATTATTAATTATATTGACTTGATATTGAGATTATCTAACTGCAGTTGGTTAACAATTGATGATCTTGACCTAATCTCAGCTGTTTTTACTTAATGTAATATTTATGTGATTTATACTTTTTTTTCCCAGTATCTAATACAAAACTAATGATAATGTACCAATGTACATAACTAAAACAAATGTTCTCTGTTTGAAGTTATTTGTTAATGATGGAAGTTCAATTTTATTATTATACATTTTTCGGACATTTGCCAACATTTGTGTGTTAAAAATCAAAACACGACGTTTCGGGAATAAGAATCAATTCCCGAAAATTGCCGAACATATATGGTCCGAAAATCACAAATTTAATTGGGAAGAGGCAAAAATCATACACCGGGAAAGTAACTTATACAAACGTAAAATAATTTAATGTTCATTGTTTGGTGTCCAAGTCACTTAGTATAATATAATAAGTAATAAATTATTTTATATTACCTTATAGATCCGTCATGTGACTTTTATTATGTCTTTATTATAAAGACGCGTTTCGGAGACGTATCTCCATCTTCAATTATCACTCCGTAGAGGTCGTTAAAACATTAATATCATATAAACATTGACACTACATACACAATTTAATAAATACACATAAACGTTGATTTTACTATTTTTTTCCTGTGCACTGTTTCATGTTTCGCGAACTACTGATATTACGGTGAGGCCAAGGTTATCTGATTAATGGCTGATATTATCAGTTTATCTGTAACTCAATGCTGTCTCGTATAATGCATTTGATTGGAAGGACAGTTTTTCATTGAGGATATCTTTTGGTGCTTGTTTAAATGACTTGTAAATTTCAAACTCCTCGATGGCATTCATCTTTGGTCCTTTTTTAATAATATGAAGCGGTGTCAGGTTGGTTTCGAAGTTGGTATACGAATGGTTGTTATCAATAATGTGTTGTGCAAAGTTTGATCTAATATTATACAAGTTATTATTGGGCAAGTGTTCTTTGTATCTTTCTATGAACGATCTGCCTGTCTGTCTGATGTAAAAACTATCGCTGTCATCACACGTTATTTTGTATATGCCTGACTTCTTCTCTGTAGGAATTTTCTGTTTTTTACGCAAAATTTTTTGTATGTTATTATTAGTTTTGTGTGTGATACTGATGTTGTGCTTTTGGAAGGCATTTTTTAGGATGGAGGGCATTATTTCGGTATAATCGGTAGCAACCGAAATAATGCCCTCCATCCTAAAAAATGCCTTCCAAAAGCACAACATCAGTATCACACACAAAAGTAATAATAACATACAAAAAATTTTGCGTAAAAAACAGAAAATTCCTACAGAGAAGAAGTCAGGCATATACAAAATAACGTGTGATGACAGCGATAGTTTTTACATCAGACAGACAGGCAGATCGTTCATAGAAAGATACAAAGAACACTTGCCCAATAATAACTTGTATAATATTAGATCAAACTTTGCACAACACATTATTGATAACAACCATTCGTATACCAACTTCGAAACCAACCTGACACCGCTTCATATTATTAAAAAAGGACCAAAGATGAATGCCATCGAGGAGTTTGAAATTTACAAGTCATTTAAACAAGCACCAAAAGATATCCTCAATGAAAAACTGTCCTTCCAATCAAATGCATTATACGAGACAGCATTGAGTTACAGATAAACTGATAATATCAGCCATTAATCAGATAACCTTGGCCTCACCGTAATATCAGTAGTTCGCGAAACATGAAACAGTGCGCAGGAAAAAAATAGTAAAATCAACGTTTATGTGTATTTATTAAATTGTGTATGTAGTGTCAATGTTTATATGATATTAATGTTTTAACGACCTCTACGGAGTGATAATTGAAGATGGAGATACGTCTCCGAAACGCGTCTTTATAATAAAGACATAATAAAAGTCACAGACGGATCTATAAGGTAATATAAAATAATTTATTACTTATTATAGTAAAATAATTGAAGCCTCATATATAAAACTAACGGGACAATCCTATCAGCCAATAAAGAATAGAAGTAAGGCCATTATAGCTCCCATTATTTAAAAAAGAACTGTTAAATCGCCACAAGGGGTTGTAACCCACTCTCGGGCTAGGAAGCTTAATACAACTAACAATAGGCCACTCCCCTAATAGTTTGTCACGCCTTCTGGACCACGTCACTTGTTGCTGTATCTTTGATACAACAACACGTATTTGACGTTAGTTGTGTGTTACCGTGATTGTGTTTTTTGACTTCTCAGTTTTAGCTCTGAGATGCATGCTTAGATATTAAGGTTGGAGGTATTCTTATTTAATTTTACTTCTTACATAGGCTTAGTTTCTAGTTTCATGTTTCTTTAGTTTTTAGTCACTTGATAACGGGAATTGATTCTTATTCCTGAAACATCGTTTTTCGATTTTTAACACACAAATGATGGCAAATGTCAGAAAAATGTATAAAACAAATGGTAGGCCAAACACAAAATTATTCATTTTTAGTATTTAGCAACGTTTAAATTTCTCATTTCTCCAATTTCTTTAAATTGAGGTATCATGTATAATGTATAATCATACACCCTTTTTTAAAAATGCTAAGTTAATCCACTATTTGGTAGGTCAAAAACGTAAAAGTAGGACTTGTAGCTCTTTTTACTAAACGAAATTCTCAAATAATAGAGTTAAAGTAGGGAGATGCTGCAATTTCCTTTTTAACTATCTTAATACAATCAGGTTAATAGCTTTCATTTTAGATATGTTGATTTAAAAAAAAAAATTCCTTTGTCATTTTTCTTGTCTCATCAAGCCCTCAAAAATGATACATGAACAGAATCCCTGCCCTCCCACCACCTGCAACGAATGTTGTTTAGTTATCTTATTTAATAACAAAGTTAACAGCAAGTTTATTCTTAACCACCTTATATAAGGAAATTAATATTTAAAAAATTTCATAAAGGGAAAATATATGATAATTTTTGTGTAAATCAGTAGAAAACATTCGCTCTTTATCAACTGTATCTTGTGCTGAAGGCTGGTATTAAAAGGGATTATCTGGCTCGAGTTTATCTACATTACCAGTCAATATTATCTAGTGAGATTATTTTCACAGATGGCCTAAACTCGGTAATCCGAAAGTACAGTACACTCACGACTATCCACCCCCGGACGTGGTGTAAATAATTTCATTTGGATCCACAAATTTAGTCTATAAGAGAATTAATTTACAATACTTTTCATCGTACGACCTTATGAAATATACCCCTAAACCAACAGTAGACATTTTCTGTGTAGTTTTTATATCCCAAGTAATTGCAGGTGCCTTTGAAACTACTTTATTGACAAAGAGATCACTGTAGGTGCACGAGCAACGCACGCAACTCTATTCACATCTGTACAACATAATCACGGCTCTATTATTTTACAGTTCCTCCGTCGGCAGAAGATATTTCATTTCATTTATTAAATCAGCACATGACATTACATCTTTTAAACAATCTGTAAATTATATATAATAACAGGTGCTTTGTTAGGGTTGAACTTAACCACAATCATTATTAAAATCCTCAGTTAAAATATCCCCTGTGACTTAAGTTAAAGTTTCCCAGTTGAAATTTGACATAAGTTAAACAAAATAGAGAGTATAAACAATCACAATATCTAATTAATAGAGTCTTCAATAAAAGATTTTACATCATAATAGACCCTATCAATAATTTTATAATTAATTTTTACTCTTAATTGATATTTCATTATATAGTTTTAAACCCGAATATTGACTTTTTTAAAAATAAATCAGGCAGTGTTTCGAGCGTGTAAAAATGTGTATGATATATAGTGTTATTTCTGTGTTCTAATTTATTTACTGCTGGTGATTTGTCTTCATTTTGATGAACTGAACACAAAGTTTCAAATATGTATAGACCTGACAGAGTATGAATTACTTTAGTCCTAAAAATATCTAACGTGTTTAGATTTTATTGGTGCGTTCGTATTTTGATATATGATCGATCACCTGTGTAATTTTATAACGGTTTGTTAAATGTAAGATTATAAATATAATGTAACAATATAATATAGTAGGTCATTATATTTAATTAGGTGAGAATTTATAAAAAAAGTATAGACATATAATTTATCACAAATTTAGGTGTAGATTGCAATGAATGTGATTTAACACAACTTCTAGTCTATCCATTTTTTTTTCTATCTGGCCCATCTGACCTCCACAATTAGGCTGGATAGTCCCGAGCCTACAGTATGTATTCAAATAAATAAAACACTCACAAATTCTTATGTAAAACAGTGTCTTTGTATAAGCTTCGTCAATTCCGTAACTGGCGAAACCATAGTCGGCTAGACCAAATAAATTTAGAATTTACAAAAAAAAATGTCTGTGTATTTTAAGATGGAATTTATCAAGTACCATTGGTCATCAGTATAAACAATATTACAGTATATATAACTAGGGATTATCCTCAGTTACTAGCTTCTGTACTGCTGAACTGTATGCAATATTTAAGGCCCTTAATACTGTTTTTTTTTCTGCTTCGTTTCACTACATTGTTGCAACTTCTAAAATGCCTTGTTAACTATCCAGGATAAATGTGTACTTTCTCTACGACTTGATAAAGAAATTCTGTGTTTTATATACAATCGTCAGCTTCCAGATGTTGGAGTGTCATTTTGTTAGATTCCAGATCATGTTGGAATAAGCAGAAAGTCTATGACGAACAGTATAGTTGAAGAAGCTAAATTATATCATTATCTAATTAGCGTGTAATGTCATCGGACCTTGTATCTGTGGTTAAAATTGTCTTTTTTTGCCAACAAGAAATATAATGATTAGGTGCTGATACGAATATTCAGAAAATAGTATGTCCTTTGCAGTCCTGTAATTTGTTAATTTTGGTTTATGATGCATTTGATAGTAATGTACATTTTTTTTAACTACAGTAGAACTCCTCTAATCCGTCACCTTCGGGACTGGGGGCAAGGTCGGAACGCAAAAAGTTCGGATTATCCGAAAAAAGTCAATATTTATTACATATTATATAAAGAGATTTTTTTAAGTGAAATGAGTGATATATAAACTTTTAAAAGTCTATATAATAAAGTCTATATATAAACTCTGCAAGTACTATAGAAAATCAATAGAAACGACACGAGAGGTGACACAGCACTGAAGCGGGAAAGCGATAACAAACTGGAAAGAATGGCACCAGACGGGCCGTGAGTCATCGGCAAGTCGGCACAATATCGCGAGCTCGAGCACGGTCGGATTAACCGGAGTAACGGACCACCCAAGGGCGGATTAGAGGGGTTCTACTGTAAATCGATTTGTTAATATTTACAAATCATTGTTGTTTAGTTTGTACTTTTTATGTTTAAAAGTTTCAACGATTTTCCCCCTTAAAAAACAAGTTGATGGTGCTATCATGGTACTTATCCAACCCCGTTATACAAGGGTAATACAAGCAGATCTTCTAGATTAATGGAAAAAAGTTATTTTCTTGGTTCTTGTAAGAAATGTTAATATGTATTGTTAGATCAAGGGGGTGGTACACGGGTTTTCTGAACCTCGTAATTGTGTATATCACTACTTTCTAGTTGTTGGCTATGTCGTAACAGATCTTATAAATATGTATATATTGAAAAGTCTCCACTCATTTCACTCGCATCAGTGTCTCAAAGTTATACATATATGAAGGAACATCCTCTCGCTATACTCGTGTCGGTGGATTGCCCCTTCTGATCTCGTAATTATAGAGATATCACATTTTCTTTGATAATAATTGCTATGTGTCATTGTAGAGAAGTCAAGTTGTTATCATTACATGCATATTTTTAATCAAATTTAATGTGTTATAAGTTAAATAATGATCGCCCATTTAAAATTTCGAATTTGATTTTTCTGAATTTCAATAGGGTTTTATAATGAGTACACTATAGTCCCTAAACCTAATTTCATGTTCTGATCTTAATTTTTGTAACCACTGATGTCTTTATGTACAGATGACAAATGGACACAATCATGTTGATAGTCAATTTTTCGGTTTCCCAAAGGTTGATCAGTCAAAAACAGAGGTCGAATTTTTTTTTAATAATAAAATTTAAGATATATCGGTTAAATAAACCAAATCTAAAAATTTACTAAGTTTTTAACAGTAACCTACAATCCATCCATCTTTCACAATATAACACTTATATCATAGTGAATGTAACTTTTTATAAATAATAATTAAAAAGTAAAACTGGGTCACAGGTAGACAGACCATAGTTTGCTCATATGTCAATGTACTGAAACAGCTGATTATGTCATCAAGGTTGCCAACATACACAACACAACCTTATTTTAAACCATAACTCAAGAACAATCATTGGATCTGAACCAAATTGATTTTGACCTTGTTATTTATATATATTGAGAGAGGGTATTGTTATGACACTATTTTAAACTTGTGCCTATTTTTAGAGCATCGTATTATTTTGTTTATTTATTGCCTGTAAGTTTCTGTACAAATATAAAATGAATATTTATAAAAATATGTACAAACTAAAATTAATTAAAAAATGTATAAGGTCAGCTGTCAGAAAAACTATTAAGTATCCTTAGAGCCAAGATAGGAGCATCAGTCTACAAAAAACTAATATAAAATTTTAATTTAATTAATCAAAAGAAAACAACTGTGGCCAGGCTCAAGATGAGAATAAACAGGAATTAACGATGTGGACACATTGCACAAACTTTCTCACTTGTGCAACTCCAAAACAAATAAAAATCAACCATAACTATTTACCACCAAAAATGTTAGTTCAGTTATCAGTAAGAAATTATTAATTGACCCTTGGATGCAGGCTTTGAAATATATATGTGTTGTCTGCAGATGTGCCAAAAATTATTCATTCTTGTTCGAAACACCTATTTTATAATAAATTTATCATGTAACATCCTGTTATGGGTATATAACATGTTTTACAACCAAATAATTTGAAACAGCTGTTATAAATTCTTAAATACGTTTTATTTTGTTGTTTTGTTCGAGAATTTATTACAGCTGTATTAAATTATTTTTAGGTCAACTTATATAGTCCTTACTATTTGTGCGGATTCACATTGTGTTGTGATTGATTTCTTACATCTTCCAAAATTAAACGGTTTAAATTCTCAAATACATTTTATTTTATTTGAGAATTTATAACAGCTGTTCTAAATGTTTTAAGTTAATTTATATAGTGCTTAATTTAAAACTGTTAAAATTCTTAATTCAAAACGATTAATTTTCCTAAACTTTATTTATGTATTACTTGTGATTTTTTATATAGGTTTGGGTTATTAATCTCCTAAAATACTTACATATAACTAAAATTTGAACATAATCAGTAGACCCTATTTCGAGAAGTTACTTCTTGAATTTTAGGTTTCTGATCAATAACTCACGAAATGACATTTTTTGGAGAAATGGCGACCAATATGTTTTGTTTGAGTTCTTAGAGATTATACTTCAACAATATTTGATCAAAATGGTTAGAGCCAATTTTGAGAGAATTGTAATTTAATTTTTAATTATATGACAGCTAGCCTAACATTTTAAGTTATTAGAAAAATAAGTAAATATGGCAAAAATTTGATTCACATTGGTCCACATGTTTGGGCTGTAGAGCATTACACAGACGCCAGTGTAGTTCTCTTATTTTTTAATTTTAAAAAAATATTTTTTTAATTAACTGTTTTGGAGATATTTGACATTAAAAGTTTTAAACCGCTGTTATTTTGAAAATAATTTTTAAAAACTTTGTGTTTGGTACACTTGTAAAGCGTAACGTATAAAATGCTTATACCAAATCTGAACTCAATATGTAATCTATTTCTGGAGTTATAATACTTTTTTTGTAAAATAACAAAATGGCGGATAGACTGATATTGAAGCGGAATTCGACTATATGTTATTTGACATTTTTTGTTCGTTTTGATGTATACAATCTGAAAATAAATATTTCAAGACACTCTGTAAGTGTGAAAGTATAATTAATAAATGTTCAAATAATTTGGTGATAAAAATTGTGAATTATTGCCGTTGTGACTAATATTCCCTAAAACAATGATTTCCTATACTATTGAATTGTATCCAAGATGTGGACATTAATAATCAAATGGTTAGTACATAACTGTACAAAACTGATGATATGAATCTAACGAAAAAAATAGGAATACAAAGCAGTTTTGTGTTTGCATACTAACATCTGTGTACACATAGTAAGACTGCTTTTGTTCTATGATTCATGTGAAATGATATTTAACTTTGTTCTATAAATTTGTACAATAATATGTGCTTTAAAAAGGACAAAATTGAAAGGGGATGAAAATTTGCACACATTTCGAAATAATTACTTTTTTTTAAGAAACCAGTGAATCTACCATTGTAGGGGCTGATCTCAGGAAGGTTACAATGTGGAAAGTAGGCCAATTATATTTTACTAATATCTTGAACAAAAAATTTGTCGAAATAAGTTTTATGGGAAAAATCCTTCTGGAGTTTTAAAAATTAACTTTACTTTTTTTATTCCAATATGTCAAAAAATGGACAATACATTAAAAAAAATTTTGTTTGATTGCATAAAACAAAGATGCTACAGAATCGAGGACTGTTAAACGTTGATATGGATGTGGAAATCTACTTTACTGTCTCCTCAGGGATTCACTGAGTACAGGAGTGGCAATTATGTTCTGGATCCTACACCTTTCTCCACCTTGGGTTAGATCCTTCTCGTCCTTCTTTTTTACCAGATTTCTCTTGATATATTCTGGTTCCCGTCTGACCCTGACGCTATTTGAATTATTCGAAAGCTAGGGGTCATTTTATATAATGGTCATTATTTCTTCAATTGTTGTAAAAGTAGATTACGACCCTGTGAGGTTTTTCACTTTTAAACTACAAGGAAAAAATCGACCATAACGCTAAAAAATATTGATATTATTGTAGAGAAAATAAAAATACACTAGGGTTTGTTTTCAAATTAGCACTCTTTCACCTTCTTACATACCAAAAAAAAAATTAGCTCTACCGGAAAATCTTTCCTGATGAATTTTTAAACTGTAAAATTAGCTTATGGGAATCATATTCAATTACAGTGAACTTTATTATTTATGTCAGTCCTTAATTCCAAAGTAAATCAATTTCGTTAAGTTTTTAAACATTAACGACTTTATATTTTGACTCGAAGTAATTTATTTATTAGCAGAACCTTGACAATCTCCAGTAGTACGTTTGTTCTCCTCTTTAAAACATATTCAATAGTACTGTGGATTTTAAGACCTTTGAAGTAGTTCAGTGTATACTTCAATTGAGAAAGAAATGTTGTATAAATTTAAATTAAAAGCCTAGTTCTATGATCTACTCATTGAGAAAGTTTCTCTCTAAAGAAAGTAGAATCTTTTTACTAGTTAGAAAATATTTTATTAAGTGAAGATTAAATTTAACTTATATTAATGAAAATGATGTTGCTTATTTTTTGTCAGTTTTACCTGTTAGTTTATGTTTACTTCATTGTTATTTAATATTATTATTATTATAAGAAACAAAATATTGTCATTTTGTAATATGGTGAGTCGTACTCAAAAGAATTGTACATTAATTGTATTTATTTACTCTCTCTAAAATACACTGCATACAATAACTGTATTAAAAATGATTACTCTGTATGGATTAAAGGTGGTTACAAAAAGTAGCCTTAGGCCTAAGTAATTACAACATATCCAGCGTTGAGCACCAAGATATGCCAGTGATTGTCGTTTGTCACTTTTGTTGGGTTTACAATACATGAATGAATTTAGGAGTAGGGCTATTATTGAAAAAAAAAACCACAAGTATGAGATTATTTGAAATAGAAAGGAGAAAATGATTAAATTTGATATATAAAATGATAAATTAAATATATTTGTTATTATCATGCAGAGTTATATTGATAAGGATTGAAAAAAGAAGGAAGTGCAGACACAGTCCTCTTTAGCTGCAAGTGTATGTTAAATGTACATTGTTGTAATTGAGGTTAGAAATAGACTTGAAGTTTTGATAAAAACAAGTAAGATGTTAAAGGTCAAAAGGCAGTAGATAGATCTTTATGATCTTTACGTAAATATATTTCATTGTAGTCCTTGCTGTTCAAATACATTCTGTAAGAAAATGTTTTGAGGGAAACATTTTAACACATAATAATTTATATTTTGCATGAAATTAGTGTTAGTTGTTAGATGATCGGTGAAAGAACATTGCACAAACTTTCCGCATTTAGCAAATGTATCTGCTTCCTTGTTCCCCTCAACTCCCTTGTCCCCCTCTACTGAATCTTAAGTTACCCAGTTTTCCAGAGACAGAGTTTTGAGGTTCTCTCTAATTTTATATTGATGCCTGCAATTGCTATCAGTGTAGATGTGAACGCGAGTTTTGAAGCCCGCTCATGTTCTGAACACTGTTATATATGGTCATTGCCTCAGCCTGAAAAACTGTGACATACTGTCACAAGTGAAACGAACTGTTCAATCCCGGTCTCAGTCCAATGCCAGTGACTTCCTTCGTTTTTGAACCATCGGTGAATAACACCAGCTCCCCTAAATTAGCTGAATTACCTGTGAAAAACACATTTATACCATTCTCATCATGATGACCGACTATGGCATTTTTGTGTTATACTATCTCTAGGAGGTGGTCTCATCGAGTCATTTCTGATTGTGATCGGATGCTTGTGTCATAATGATTTAATTTTGAACTGATCTTATAAGGGTTGGAATAAAAAGAAATAGGAACAGAGTGGAAAAGATTGGAATATATTATTTCAAGAATTAATAGTTGCGAGATTGTTGTTTCCTGGAATTATTAGATTTTGGTCATCATAACTAAAGGAGGAGGTAAAGGTAAAGTAGGTTGAAAATTTTATTTAATCATCAATTATTACTTTGATTCAAATTTAACAAAGTTTGTATGTAGGTGATCCTAACGCCCCAAAAATTTCGATTATTAATTTTTGAAGACGAAATTCAAATTTGACGTTTTACCTAATTAATCTAAAAATAATCATTCTGATATCAATATAACTTCTTTTTTTATTTTGAATGAATCATGTTCATAAAAAAACAAATAAAAAGTACAACGTTAGACTAAAGCTGAAATACTGATAAAGTAAATTGATGAAATCGCATTCGCCTTGACCGACCTTGATCTTTTCTTTGCAGCAGATTACAGCCTGTGTGTTTTCTTTACTGTGAGTAATAAGCTTCAACCGTTACTTAAGAAGCAACATCTACTTTTTTTATCGTCTGAAACAAAGTTTTCTTTATATTTTTACATGCACATATTTTAGAGAAAGTTATATGAAGACTCAAAGTGTTAAATTTTTGGTGAAAAATATGCGTATTTGAGCCCAAAAAGTTGTTTTAGTAATGATTTCTATATTTTATTGGCTGTCTTTTAGTTGTTTGAATGTTGCTATACAGCCAAAATTAATGGAACAATTTTCATTAAATTTGTTTTACGAGTTTAAAAAAGAAAATCGAAATAAAACTTAGGTATAACTGCAATCAAACCAAGACCAATCTTTTCAAAATTGCCTCTAGTGTTATGATCAATTATTAATTTTAATTTAATTTTTTTATGTAATCTCTAAGGATCCAAATAAAGAATATCGGTTACTATAATACCAATAATTCCTTTTCCATATTTATCAGTAAAAACTGCTGATGGAACTCTTATGAAACACATAATTTCTCAAAATTGGCGTTAATGAATTTGTGCAAATTTTTGTGAAATGTGAAGATGGACCAAATCAGTGTGTATAAAAAATCTTGATTCAGAATTAATCAAGAAAAATATTAAAAAAGTTGACAGGTGCCATCATGGTACTTACCCAGTCCTATCACGAAGTGTAATACAACCAGATCATCTAAATGTAATTGTAAAGGAAATGTTAAATTGTATTTTTATATCAAAGGGTCTTTTACACAGTATACGTATTATGGTGTATGTTGCATGTTGAAAACAGTTTTACACAGATTTACTGAACCTTGTAATTGTGTATATTACTACTCTCTTGACGTTTATATCCCTAATTAAAGTTGATTAATTGATTAATTAAAGTTTATAATCCAGTGATAATGTTACATTATCCCTGGATTATAAACTTTATAACACATAATAATCAAAGCATAATAATGTTTATTTAACAATTTAAGAGTATATAATAATGTTACATTTAGAAGTATTACATTCGTTTGGCAGCTGCACAGAATAATTATATAACAAATTCAACCACTTCATATGAATCCATCAAAAATTCATTTACTTAATAGTAGTATTATTATGATAAATAGAAGTGGGTTTTTCACCCTATAAGGTTTTTTGTGTACTTCTTAAATTTTCCTAACTAGCTTATATCTATTCCCTTGGTTAGGGTCAGGGTTTTCCTAGTTAGGTTGCTTGTTGTTCCAAAGGTCGTATCTGGGCCAAAGATCAGTTGTCTTATATGTCATAATATTTATCATTTTCAAAGTATATGTTCTGTAGTTACTAGATGATGATTACATAGTCTGCATTTCAAGTTTCCTTGGAATGATCCCATGTTGTTAAGTTGTTTCTTGAAAGCGTCCATGACTTGATACGAACTTTAAGATGTTTCTTGAAAGCGCCATGACTTGATACGAACTTTAAGATGTTTCTTGAAAGCACCATGACTTGATACGAACTTTAAGATGTTTCTTGAAAGCGACATGACTTGATACGAACTTTAAAGGTTTTCCTCAGATTATTTAATAGTAATTTTACCTTAAGAGAAAACCTGTTTTTTCTAAAATTCTTCAGGTAAATTTTGAATCTCTTTAGGGATTTTGTTATACAGGGTTGGTGAAAAATCCCGGAACGGGTTAATATTTTTTTAACCGTTACAGATGGAACTATATAACTTGGTATACTGTTACTGGGCATAAAACACTATTTTACCACGATTTCAATGAGCCGCTACCACTTCGGGGGGGGGGCACTTTAAGGAGTCAGAAGAAAATCTTAAATGAGAGTGTGGGTCAAGTTGTACATCAAATTAAAGGTTTAATAATAACTTCACTAATTATAATCGTGAGGTTGGTACCATTACATACAGAATAGAAAATTTTCATAGAAATATCATGTCAAGATAGTCTGAGCCCCAAAATTGTTTTTAATGCCTGTGCAATCCTTTACAGTCTAAACATGTTATAAATGTTTATAGAATTTCCTTTATGGGATAACTGTCATTAGACCAAAATTTTGTTTTTCTTAAAATTTACTTTGACGATTTTGATCCAACCAAATTCGGAAGTTAAAAAAAAAAAAAATGAACCATGTTCGTCCTTGTGAAAGTTTGAATGCCAAAAGCATTATCGATGTTGTGAAATATTAAAGTACGACCCAATTCAATCTACCATACTACAAGTAAATTAAATTACGGTTCAAAAGTAATTTGGAAAAAAAACAAACCAGACATGATCAGAGTGTATTTCGGTATTTTCTTGTCTTTTATTTGCAGTTTACCACATTGATTTATGTTATTAACTTCCATCTCACTAAAATTTGATCAAAATCGTTTGCTCTGAATTTGAGATAAATGTTTACAACAATATCCATATAGGAAAAACATAAATGTGAGAAAGTAAAAAACAGCAAATAAAATCTGCATCTTATAATATCAGGTGCTCATGTAGTCTTGGTTTAAATCTCTCTATTTCATATTTTCTATCAGGTCTCTCTTGACCAACTCTTGTTCTCTTCTGACCCTGACACTATTAGAGTATTTTAGGCCTAAGGGTTTTTATTTTATCTATTTCTTCTTCTTTTTTTTTTTATAACACGATGATGACTGGAAGGTTTTTTGCCTTTAAACATAAAAATAAAAAACGTATGATTAACTTATGAATGTACCTACTTATTCTGTATTGTCTTGAATTAACTAGGATATTTTTCATAATTATCAATAAGCATACATATAAAATTTCCTTATTTAGTTTTTATTCATACGACATCCATCATGTACAAGTATAATGCTGAAAGTGTAATTCGATTGCCAATAACAAGCACCTTATTGTACGGAACCTTTAAGGTGACTTAGATAAGACAACTAGTAGGCTCTTTGCCAGAAGGTCATGCGGTTTTTGTCTTGTGGCCAATGGGTTAAAAATACCACATTTATTGGCCTTAGTTAGGCTCCTCTATCCTCTTTTGGCTTTAACTAAGTAGGTTATAAATTTTTGTAGTAGATGTGTCGATGAAAAAAACTTGGTGAAAATATTATTTATGTTTATAAAGTAATTGAAATAAAAATGTTTGAAAGAATTTTAAAAAAATATTATTTTATTAATACTAATAAATAATAAATAAAGTTTTTAATGTTACACAACAGACTAATCAAAATCAAAAAATATAAACAAAACAAAAATCGTTTAACAGCTTTTTAACAGAAAATAATTTTAAGATGTCCTTCAAGGACCAATATTTTTTTCCATTTTTTTAATTGTATTGTATTGTAAAAACTATTTTGCCCACTTTGTCCATATAGAACTCTGAACTTATTATTATGTATTAATTGGCTTTCGTTTTAAATTTTTTATACAGAATATCTCAAAAACCGTTTAATTTACAAGTTATTTGATTGTCTATTTGTGTGTCTGTGGAGAATCTCTTTTGTGTTCTACTAAATTTCCATGAACTAGATTAAAAAAAATTGTTTACCAATATCTTGACTCTCGTATAACATACAGTAAAATTAAATAAATCATTTTGATCAGGATTAAAGGGGTTTGATTCTCTTACTTTTTGTAAAATCAGCTGTTTTCAAGATATTTAACATGAAGCATTTTTATGAACAATTATACGTTTTTGTGATACAATGTAAACTAACAATTTCTGAAAAATTTGGAATTAATAACTCAATCCGTTCTGGAGTTGTATCTTGCTTTGGACGAAAAATGTACCGTTTTTTGGACATTTGTTTATAGGAAGTTTTTATTTTGATGTTCAGAATCACATCTCAATGTTTGGCAACCTACTTACCTAGACACTCTGCAATTCATAGCAGAGAATTATTTAAAAAGTCATTTTGTCTTTCTATATTACAACAAATTGTTATAATATTCCATGTGTTCATTGTTACTTAATAGTGTTTTTATAATTAGGTCAAAGATAAGTTGAACCGATTATAGAATTAGTCATGCATTGTATTTAGAAATGAAAAACTTTAAATTAGAAATAAATAACGATAACTAAATAAATCAGTTTATAAGAACTTTTGAAGCTGGACTGCTGTACTTTGTAATATTAGCAGATATTTCGCAACTGTTATGAGATAAGATGACTGATAAGAGATAATGCTTTGCTATCAACTCTGAATGTGACTTTAAAAAGAAATAAACATTAAACACATTTTTACCCAGCAATACTATGTAGAACAAGCAGATCGTCTAGATTGAATGCACAAAAGTTGTTTTTTTAGGCTTTGTAGGAAATATAATTTAATGTTACAACAGTCGGTACATGATGGATTTCCATTATAATGGAAATAATGAGATGATTATTTAATTCCACAAAACAGCTTTAATTGCGACATATGTTTCGCCGTTAGGCATTTTCAAGCAACTAAATTGAAAACAAAACAAGTCTAAACTAAAAATGTGAGACAAAAGGAAAGGTTAGAAGAGTAAAGGGGTTGAGAAATGATAAAAGAAAGGTCAATGATCTAACCTGTGGGATGGAAGTGGGGGTGTTTTAGAAAACAAAGGTTACACAATAGGTCTCAATAGTGGTGGTGGTCTCATACTTGACCTTTCTTTTATCATTTCTCAACCCCTTTACTCTTCTAACCTTTCCTTTTGTCTCACATTTTTAGTTTAGACTTGTTTTGTTTTCAATTTAGTTGCTTGAAAATGCCTAACGGCGAAACATATGTCGCAATTAAAGCTGTTTTGTGGAATTAAATAATCGTCTCATTATTTCCATTTGTAGGAAATGTTATATTGTATTGTAGAAGGGGTCTTGCCAATGAAACAGTTATTACACAGGTTTTCTGAAACTCATTTGTGTATACCACTACTTTCGTGACATCTGCTAAGCTTTAATAGACCTTTTAGATGTGTAGCCTAAGTATTAAAAATTCTTCACTTGATTCGCTCGTGTCATTATCACATCCCTGACGGCTCTCAAAGCTGTACATATGTAAAGGATCCTCCCCTTGCTACGCTCCTGTTGGTGACTTAGTCCTGCAAGATCTAGGCTATACGAATATCACATTTTCTTGGGAGGTCAGGCTTCGAAATAAATTTTTGACAATGATGTGTAGTGTGGTCCGAGACTATAAAACTTGAATATCAGTCAAAAATTGAAGGTCGGCATTTTTTTGCGATTACCAATCTTACTCTATACTTTGTATACTAGGTAAGTAGGTTAGGTTAGGTTAGGGTGTAAATATAAAATATTGGTCAAAATCTTTTTGTATTATAAATTCAAAGTTATATCTCTTAGAGAAGAAATTAACGGTAACAAGACAAAACTATAATTAAAGAATTACTAATGTGGCTGTATTTTTCAGTAGAAATGGAAATAAATGATGCAAAAACATGTAACAATTAATTCGAAATGTCTACACGGATTTTATAAAATTGATTAAATAAAAGTGATGTGTAAGGAAATAGCGAACTTTATTATAGCCTAGGCTAACCAAATAAAATGCCTAGGTTATATAAATACATATAAATAATATATATAATTAGTGGACAAATATAGAACTATATCATTTCATTCATAATTTTTTTGGTCATAGTTATTCGTTCACATATGTGTAAATATTGAACTTAATTTAATCCTTTATTTTATAATTTACGACCATTATTATTATTTAAATTTTTTTTTTTTTGAGATAAGATTGGGAAAAAGTCTGCACCTAACCCCGACCCGAGATAAGAGTGAATTTTTTTTTTTTTTTTTGTTACTTAAAAGAAAAGACTATAATAGACTTTAATTCATATCAATATAATTTGATTTTTCTTTCTGATAAATAAATGAACAATTTTATTAATTAATTTATCATCTTAAAATATATTGTAATAATATTTTGACGTTATAATGAAAGGTTATTAAAAATCTTAAACGGTTAAATAAATTGTTGTTATATTTCATTTCTCAATTTAAATTTTTAAATATTGGAGAATAATAAATATAATAGAGTATATTATTTCAATTTTTGATGCTCCAAACGTAAAGTTAATTTGAATTTTAAATATTATTGTTTAAATATATATTTGTGTTATTGTAAACATTGCCCAAATTTTCTTGTATTTATCCCCAAAAGCAAATCAAAACGAATCGTTATAAAAATATCATTTCAGTAGTTTTCAATAAAAAAGTTAAGAAACTATAGACGCCATGTTTGAACAAATATATTGGGCCTAAACTTGCTTTTTTGTTTGGCTATAAATAAACATGTCCTCTGTGTAAATTGTATTTGATTAAAATCAAGCTTTTAATGACTCCAGTTAATTTTTTTTTTTCCAATTATTTTTGAATCGTAATATTTTTTTCTTGTGATTTTGTACATGGTTTTGGCTCAATAATTTTCACATTTCACTAAAATTTTAACTTCTTTTGGTATTTACGTATTAACGCCACTGCAGCAGAAGTTGCACTAATGTGCATGCGCCAATAAAGAGCAAACGGTTTAAGGGAAGCAGAATTCCATTTTTTTCAGCTTTGAGATTCATATACTTTCATTTTATGATTTGTCGCAAAAATTTTAGGCGTAGATTGGCGGCACTTCACTTTTAAAGCTCATGTTTATCCATGATCTAATTTCAAATTATTAACTTCAATAAACTTACGAAAGGTTTGGCCAGGTGATTATATATATATATATATAAGGTTTGGCCAGGTGTTTATATATATATATAGCTACCTGGCCAAACCTGTAGTGATATATAATTATATCGCAAAGTAAGCAAATATTGGCGCATGCGCATTAGCAACTTCTGCTGCGGTGGCGTTAATACGTAAGTACCCTTCTTTTGTTTAAAGGCATAAAAACCTCTCGGTCATCATCACCTTATTTAAATAAAGAAGAAAAGATCACGACATGGTAAATGGATAAAGCCAATTTAATAATCAATTTTATAACTATGCAACAATTCCATGGCCAAGTTTTTTAGTTTTTTTAGGTATAACTTGTGAACCGGCTTTTTGGAAAGATGGCGATAAATAGATTTTGTTTGGGTCCTTAGTGGCTAAACTTAACTAAAATGTAATCAAAATCGTTAGAGCTGATTTTGAGAAAATTGTAATTTATGTTTTTTTCTTATGGTAGCTATCTCCATATTTTGAGTTATACAAAAAAAAGAAGAAGAAAAATGACCCAAGATAATAAATAGCTATACCGAATTTGATTAAAATCGGTTCAGTGTTTTGGGCTATAGAACACCCACATACGACAGACATCATTCCAAAAACCACTAGAGACCCTCAAAACAATTATATCCCCTAAAACTTGTTATTGATATTTCAACTTAATAGATAATTTTTCTATACTACGCTTATGTGAGAAAACAAGAACTAAAAATTTCAATTTTTCATTCGTTCTTTCCAACATTTTGTACATGTTTTATATTTTAAAATAATATTTGGAACCAAATAATATTGATATTCATGATTTGAGTGATTTTAATTTGATTTTTGATTATGCAAAGTTTGTTTTCTATTTCCAATCATAACTTGGCCAATTTTTATCATAGGGCAAGAAATTATAGCTCAAAGTAAAGGCAATTCAATTACCTAAAATAGATATTTTTACAATATTTGATACGTACTATGGTTTATTGACAATTAAAGCACGTAATAACTGGTGTGCGACATGGAGGTAGTTTCAGTGCCATCTTTAAAAGGCTATAACTCGTTCAATTTTAATCGCATTGAAACTAGTAAAACACCATATTTTAGGGAATTTTGTGAACTTTAAAAGTTGGGTTTTGTAATTTATTAGAAGAATACATATTTTAAGTGATCTATTTTGACTGTAGGAGGTTTTAAGTATTATCACTGTGTGTTTATAAAATTGGAAAAAACGTGGTTAAAATATACAATCATTCCAATTTGATTAACGGTCAATCCATTTGGAATGTAATACATTGTATAGACGAGAGACAAACATTGGTGTAACAAGAATTATTTTAGTTCAGTGGACATTGAAACGTAAAGCCCAACATGATTCTATTATCTCTAACATTTTGTTTACTATATTTATATGGGGAAGTCAAATTTGACTAGAGATTACAAGTTGTATTAGAGTCAATCTTAGTCATAAGTTGTTTTTAGAAATGAAAGATTATGCAGTAATAAATCAACAGATTAATTAGAAATTGTCTAGACTTTGTTATCTTTTGCAATTTGTACATGATTAGATGTTTGATAATGGAATAACTTAATAAAACTTTACTATCAACTACAAAATTGATGCAATTAATGTGTGAATTGAAATAAAAAATGTGGTGAATTCACTATTTCATAAAAAATGTGGTGAATTCGCTATTTCATAAAACATGTGGTGAATTCACTATTTCATAAAATATGTGGTGAATTCACTATTTCATAAAAAATGTGGTGAATTCACTATTTCCTCAAACTTGTGTTTAATTCACCATTTCATAAAACATGTGGTGAATTCGCTATTTCATAAAACATGGGGTGAATTCAATATTTTATAATACATGTGAATTCACTATTTCATAAAACATGTGGTGAATTCACTATTTCATAAAACATGTGGTGAATTCACTATTTCATAAAACATGTGGTGAATTCACTATTTCATAAAACATGTGGTGAATTCACTATTTCATAAAAAATGTGGTGAATTCACTATTTTCTCAAACGTGTGTTTAATTCACCATTTCATAAAACATGTGGTGAATTCGCTATTTCATAAAACATGTGGCGAATTCACTATTTCATAAAACATGTGGTGAATTCACTATTTCATAAAACATGTGGTGAATTCACTATTTCATAAAACATGTGGTGAATTCACTATTTTGCCAACCTATGTATGTTTCACACACATGCTATAATATTTACTTCTCAAATATAGGTAGTACAAAGTTATGTGATGGGTCGGAAATTCCATGATGAGTTGTGTATATGTCTGTTTTTAAGGTCTCATGAGTCGAAAAGAGGGGTTTTTGAAATTATGTCTGGCATCTGTCCTATGTGTAGTGCTCTACAGCCCAAATGGGTAACCGATTTTAATTAAATTTGGTATTTGAGCATTTTTGGCCATATCTGAGTCCTTTTTAATTTTTTTTGATAACTAAAAATATCAGTTTAGCTGGAAGGTAAAAAATACAGTTTTTCAAAATCAGCTGTAATAATTTTGATCAAATTTGCCTCGTGTACCGTATAATGATACAAACAAAACGTAATGGTCGTCATTTCTTCACAAATTCCAATTCATGAGTTATTGGTAAAAAACCAAACAAATAATAGTTTTCCTGTCTACCCACAATTTTGTTTCATTTTTTTTTTACCAAAAAACATCACTTTGGAAATAAATAAGATATTGTGTTGAGATTTGGTACACCAATTTTTTAAGTTGTGGTTTACATGTGTACCAAAAGCAAAAGACTTTATTTTGTATATTTTCAAAATTTTAACTTTATAATCTCGAAAAAATTTAACTATATAAAAACTTTACAAGAGGCAAAATATTTTCCTCTTTTAACGAAGAACTAAAGGTTTTTTATTTTTTCTGTACATCAAAGAATAATCGAGTTATCAACAAACAAAAAATTTAATTTCTTACTAAGGGTAAAATTAAAAACGATTTTTTGTTCGGTTTGTCATTTTCAAATTTATGTAACTTTACTCTAATTAAATGATTTATGTATTCATAAGGTCAAAAATAAAAAGATTTTGAAATAAAATTATCAGAATTCGAGCTGATAAAATTATCAGAAATTGTTTTATATTTAGAGCTAATCTTAGGTTTTTTAGACAATTAACAAGATATTTATTTTTTACTTTTTTTGTTGATAATTCGGTTATTCCGTTGACCTACAGAAAAACAATTTTTTTTTTTTTTAATGAGAAAAATGTTTAACTATTAATATTTTTAATGGACGCCATTTTTAAAACATACAAAATAAAATCTCTTTTTTTATACACTTGTAAAACGTAAAATATAAAATGTATGTTTCAAATCTGAACTCAATATCTTATTTATTTTTAAAGATAATTTTTTTGTAAAAAAAAAAAATTGGTAGATAGACCAAAACTAAGCATTTTAAAATCTATGTTTATATGAACTCTTTTCTTTATTTCGACCAGTAAAATAGATTCTGAAAGTGTCTTCGGTTCTTCGCAAATCACACTGTACATTTTGTTAAAATTAAATACAATTTTTAATTATTTAACATGTTTTTGTTTTCCTAATGAGGAAGTTTAGGTTGTCCTAATTATGTAAAACCTGATAATACACATACAAGTTAATAATACGAAGCTTATTATTTCGGTGTTTATCTATTCTTTAGTTGATAAGCTTAATAAGTAATTGCAATTTCAAATATGTGACATGAGCATTGGCAATTTTTAAATAAATATTAAACCAACAATTTTATATATTCAGTATCTGAAGTATTGGGAAAGTTTGGTAATCATCAAAAAATTTGACCTCCATTTTTTTTACCAGATATTCACGTTTCATAGCCTCAGGAATCTGAAAATTAATTAATTAATCCGTTCATTGTCGGTATGTAAAGACGATAGGGGCTATAAAAACTAAGATAGGAACATAAAATTTAGGACTCATATAGGACCCTATTTTTTTAAAAAACAAGTTGAATATGTCAAAAATGGTGGACATCTAAAAAAGTTTTTTGTGTATAGGAGGTACGTCAAGAAAGTAAGTTTTGTTTGTATTTCTTGCCACGGCACAATTCAGCGCATGCACGGTAGTTGCTCTGAGTCAAGGGGAAGGAGATGACGTGACTTTGACATCGCTGTTTGTTGTTTACACTTTATAGTGCTTGTTTATTATGGTGAAGTTGATTGAAAATCTCACTGCTTGTGAGATTAGATCTGTAATTTGTTTTATGAGTGCTAAGAACACTAAACCAGTTGACATTCATTGACAGATCTTATCGGGTTTACGGATGAAATGCGATGAGTGATTCAATGGTAAGAAGATGGGTCCAACAGTTCAACGAAGGACATGATCAAGTGCATGATGTCGAGCGAAGTGTGCAAGCAGGATGAAAAAAGATAAGGAAAACTGTAAGTTTACAATTTCTCCTCTTTCTATAAAATTACCGCAAATTTCAAGATCACTTCTTCATGTTATTTTTGTAAAACTGCTTTTTCGAAAACTTTGTTTGTTGGATCCCAAAAACTCTTACTGAGCAACACAAAAAAACAGCGTCAGGGCAGTGGAGTTGACTTTTTGACACGTTACGACAAAGATGGTGATGATTTTTTGAGCCAAATAGTGACATGGATGAGACTTGAGTTACTTATGAAACTCCTGAATGAAAACAACAATCGATGAAATGGAGGCACACTTCGTCACCAACAAAGACTATAGCCAAGCAAATTTTGACTGTTCAAAAAATCATGTGCACAGTGTTTTGGGACACAAAACAGCATTCTATTGGTGGATTTTTTACTGCAAGGAATCCACCACAGGTGGATTGGTTTACTGTGAAACATGTAGGAAACTGTGCAAACAATACAGAATAAGTGCCTAGGAATCCTCACGGTATTGTTTTGATTCATGACAATGCTCAACTTCACACTGCAAATGTGACACAACAACTCTTACTAAAGAACTTTGGCTAGGACCAGTTTGACCTCCTCTGTACAGCCCTGAACTCGCCCCTATTGACGTCCATATCTTTTTGCATCTGAAATTGTTTGTTATATTTGACTTACTGCCAGCAATCCTTGATTAGTTCTTTTTTCAGTTTATATTGTCATATATCTCATTACACTACACGTGTTTCGGACATTGTCGTCCATCGTCGGGTGATAACACTTACTTTATTATGTAGTGACGGCGCGGTGACATTTATGAAAAAGAAAATATTGTGTTTCTTGTGCGTGAATGTTATGTGTATACTTGTATTTTGTGTTGAATGTTTTAACTAAGTGTTATCACTCGACGATGGACAACAATGTCCGTGTAATGAGATATATGACAATATAAACTGAAAAAAGAACTAATCAAGGATTGCTGGCGGTAAGTCAAAGATAACAAATAGTTATTCAAGCATATCCGGTTGCTCTAGGCTATCAATATGATGAAATTGTTTGTTGGTGGTCAAAACTTCAACAACAATGATGAGCTGAAAGAACATGTAACCACATGGTTGACAACACAAGCGGCAAATCTTCATTAAGAAAAACTTGTGCAGTGCTATATGACAAGTGCCTACAAAATGATGGGAGCTATATAGAAAAATAGTTTAAGATTTGTAGATTTTTTTTGCAGTAAATAGTTTTCTGTGTTTGTACTAGTTTTGTTTTTATTGCCAAACGGAACTTACTTTCTGGACGTACCTCGTATCTCGTGTGTTATTCATCACACTGACTTACATACAAATTAGCAAATTTCAATTATCCATATAATTGTATCAACTCCCATCTTTCTACGATGACAAATAATGAATTGTGTGAAAAATGTAATTTTAAACCAAGACCTCCTAAAAAAAATGTGTCTTAGTATAATTATGAGATCTGAAAGGGCTGAGTCGTCGACACAAGTATAGCAAGTGGATACTTCACAAATGTACAGATTTGAGGCCCGCTAAAGCTGAGCCGCTGGCACAAGAGAAACAAGTAAAGACTTTTGAATATCTATGAATATATGAGAATCATCAAGGCCTAGTCGACATCAATTTACCGGATGTTCTGCTTTTATTACATTCTTTAATGGGGCTTTAAAGTACCATGATGACATACATCAACTTTTTTCTTATTATTTCTGAACGATAATTTTAATTTACTTATGTCAAAATGCTTTGAGTCAATAAATAATACCAAACATTTTTCATTAAAATTTGACTGTAATGGGTGATCTGATTTTTAGAAATTAGGACTTTCATAAGAAGTCTGTGAAACAACATTTTTAGAGAGATGCTCACTTGTAGTGAATACAGGAGTGGTAATCCTGAGGTATTCTAGCTGGATTTACACCTTTTCCCCAGTAGTATTAGGTTAGACCGTTCCCTTTCACCTTTCCTATCAGATATCTCTCTTGACCAATTCTTGTTATTAATGTGAGTATTCAAGTGCTAGGAGAATTTTACATTCTTTTCTTCTCCTTTTTTTATAAAATTATGATCACCGAAAGGTTTTTCGTGTTAAAACAACAACAACATTAAATAAATTTTGAGAGATGATGAGCGTTACGTTTTGTTAAAAAAAAAAAAAAAAATTAATTAATTAATTTTAATAAATTCATGGAAGCTAATTTGCAAAAATTTAAGATACCTCCTGATTTTCGGTTATTCAAAATCAAATATGCCTTGATTTAGAGACAAAGTTGGACATCCCAAAATTGATTCACTCAATTGAGATTTATTTTCTCCGTACAGACTTTTTGAATGAATGAATTATTGCTTTATTAAATATGTTAAAAATATAAAATGCTTCCTAACCCGATCTAACAGCAAACGACTACAGATTACAGGTAAAACCTCTTGTATTCTCATTTCCTCTTTAGAAATGATATTTTCATAAACAAATCAACTTAGATTGGTTGTCCTTGGACAGAAAACTATCTCCTATACATATATGTGAAAGTGAAAGGAAAACATTTTTAGACTAAAGCTTTTCAAACAATGACCTTTGTGAGGTTCTACAACAGACGTGACACACATTACTAATTGCTTCTTTTTTTTGCATCTTAAAAATAGATTCTGCTATTGGAGCATTCTTCCATCACATGTTAGAGAATGAACGCTGACAAAATGTACTCTTCACAATATCATGACTAGACTTTACATATAATAATTATTATTTTTATTCCCTGAAGAGACTATACATATATATATATATATATATATATATATATATATATATATAAATGAAATATAAATTAATAATATTAAGCAGTATAAAACTTCCGTAGTAACATAAATTATTATCTGGGGGGAATAAAGTTATGCAACCTCTAAGGCAAGCCCGTTCAGAGGTTACATAGTAACTGTGGTAAGGAGAAAGAAAATTAAAATAGACGAAATAATAAATATAAGAAATGAGTGAGGAGAATTCATGGGAGTAGTTACATCTACAGATAAAAGATATACAAATGACAGATCATTCAAAATTAATGTAGTAGAGAACAACAAAAAAGTTGAAAAGAAAACAATACAAAAGTCTAACAGCAAATTAATTAATAAGGACAAATAAAACACAAGTTTTTCTTTTGTAAAAATTCTATAATTTATTCTATAACAAATAAATTATAGAATTTTTACAAAAGAAAAACTTGTGTTTTATTTGTTAAAATGGAATTCTATCAAGTACTGTCGGTCATCAGTGTACATAATTAATAATGTTCATTGTTTGGTGTCCAAGTCACTTAGTATAATATAGTAAGTAATAAATTATTTTATATTACCTTATAGATCCGTCATGTGACTTTTATTATGTCTTTATTATAAAGACGCGTTTCGGAGACGTATCTCCATCTTCAATTATCACTCCGTAGAGGTCGTTAAAACATTAATATCATATAAACATTGACACTACATATACAATTTAATAAATTTAATACACATAAACGTTGATTTTACTATTTTTTTTTTCCATGCGCACTGTTTCATGTTTCGCAAACTACAGTAGTTCGCGAAACATGAAACAGTGCGCATGGAAAAAAAAAATAGTAAAATCAACGTTTATGTGTATTAAATTTATTAAATTGTGTATGTAGTGTCAATGTTTATATGATATTAATGTTTTAACCACCTCTACGGAGTGATAATTGAAGATGGAGATACGTCTCCGAAACGCGTCTTTATAATAAAGACATAATAAAAGTCACATGACGGATCTATAAGGTAATATAAAATAATTTATTACTTATTATATAATTAATAAGGTTTAACAATATTATTAAATAGAATATTCCTCGACATCTTACTGTTCCCAATCATTATTTCTCCCATATGTACAGTCACTCCTAATGAAACTCAACATTTTCACTCTTAACACATACAATTCCACAACTTACAGTCTAAAAACTCTTGATTTCTAATGTAATACACTTTCAGAACCTTATAAATAAACTAATAAATGAAGAAGCGATATAGATAAGCATCGAAACAACTCTAAGCATGACACAAGTCCCATTTTATTGGCTATCAGTCTTATGAACCTTTTCTGCACTACAATCTGTTATCAAGAGATAACATGCCTTGCTCAGTTTCTTAGTCATTGCCTCTGTACCTTTCCTTCGGGTCATTTCTTCCTAATTATTTCAAGGCAGTTTAATGAATTAGCAAAGTTTGGTGATGTTCCAATTGTTCAAATTCAATTTTAATATACATTTTTATTTAGGCAGAAATTTTATTTCTTATTACTATATCTTTTCTATAGGACTATTAAGAAGTTGATGGGGTCCATCATAGTACTACCCAGTTCCATCATATAATATATTAAAACGGATCCTGCGTGAAAGTTGGTTAAAGATTTATTTGTAGGAAATGTTCAATTGTATAGGTAGAGCTATGGGTCTTATCCAGTACTGTAAGTTTGTTTAAAACAGTTGTTACACAATTTTTCTGAACCTTGTAATTATGTATATGACTACTTTCTTGACCATAAACAGCCCTTGTAATTGTTTAGTTTCCACTTCCTTTATACATATTTGAATAAGCCTCTACCAACTACAATTATGTCATTTCTATATGAATGTCGTATTTTCTTGATAGGTCTTGGTTCGAAATAACGGTTTTCGACAAGAACTTTACTATTGGTAATCGTAGAGATGTGGGGATGTTGGTACCATTGTATGCAGAATTGAAAACTGCAAAACAAAACTAAAACTTGAAAACAAAAAACTTTACAGTCACCATTTTTATTAGTTTTTTTAATAAATTTCAGTAAGCAGCCATTCTTTACAAACATACACCTAACACTAAAAAAATTATTTTCTGAATTTCTCAGTAAAAAGTTTATTAAAGTCCTAAAATACCATAACCTAATATTACCAACAATATCTTGTAGCAGAATTATTTATTTTGTGGATATTTTCATCTTTGAAGTTGGTATACATCTAGTCACTTTATATTTATCACTGACTAATTGTCAGTAAATTACCAAGAATATCAGTAAACTTTATGAACAAGTTATTGTGGCTTACAAACATGATAACTGTTTCATTAATAATGCTTACATTTTCCTAACCATTTCACAATAATTCCTCCTGATTCAAACACATATTTAAGATGTAATTAAGTTTGTTTATGTTCTTTAATAGATCAAACAAGTCTTACTTTAACTAAAAAGATTATAAGAAGAGCACTGAAAGCTTTTAATGTAAAATAAAGTACTTTTAACAGACTGTTGAGTTTATTGTCATGTCCGTAACCAAACCAGTGTCACGTCCGTAACGTTTTATCAATTTTTTAATTGAAATATTATAGTATTTTAAGATTGAACACTAATGTTTCTAAAAAGGTATTTATCTTAAGATAAGCTGACAAAAATTTAATTCATAAATTTCCAAAAAAATTAACAGACTTTTTAACAATTGTAACAGTATGTCAGAAGACAAGTGCTTTTCAAGTCACGTCCGTAACTCCAACTTAGTTGAACTATACATCAAAACCAATAATTTGATCATTTTCAAATTTAGTGCAAAAATAGTGTAAAAAATTACCTACCAGTTGAGCTTTAACAATTTACAAAATAAAATTAACTTTTCTTTTTTTCCAAGTTGTAATGCATGTAACTGTCACGTCCGTAACAAAAGAATGGCTGTAAGGATCTACATGAGGATACGATAATCCTCTGTAGCAAATTTCATGTTCCTATCTTAATTTTTGTTCAGATGTAAATGCAATGACAATGGACAGACGATGTCAAAAAGCACTTTTTCGGTTCCTTGAGACCATGAAATGGAAAGATGAGTTAAAAAATGGATGTAGAAATGTGTTGCAATCACCAAACGTACCCTGTATTTCGTATACTGGGCAAGTACTTGGCAGTCGAGACACTGACACGAGAGGGGATTAGGTTACAACCTTGACCTTGGCTTAAATCACGTTTAATGGCTCATGCAAGTGATAACTCCTGTAGGTCATAGGTTGTAGATAAGAAGAAATGATTTAAATATGCTGTCCATTTTTCGCTTATGACATTTAGAGAAAGTTATGTGATGGGTCATAAATGTGTCAAATTTTTTGCAGATATTTTTTGTTTGAGGTCTTCCAAGTCACTAAAATTTTTTTTTTTTTGAATAATTTTATTTATATATGGTATATGTGTGCATATTTTGTCCAAATATCAGTTATTTTGTTGTTGTTTTTTCTTCATTTTTGTAATAACTCAAAGTTTTGGAACGCTGCTGGGAATCCAATCAATTTTGTTCAACTGTAGCCACCAAGAACTAAAAATCAAAAAATTGGTTATAAAATATTCACTATCTCCAAATTTGATTTTACAGATTTTGTTGAAATGTGAAGAGTAATGACGCCAATTTATACAAAATCTCAGATAATAAATACTACGGTTCCGGAATAATTGATAAACAAAAATGAACCTTGATCATCACCGTCATTGAAAACACTATGAAATAAAAATATGATTACCACTGCAATATGTTTATGGTATAAGCGAAATAAGTTTAGGCTATTGTTTGAATGTAATTTTTTTTTTTTTCAAACAGCGTCCATTTTCACGTTTTGATTAACAAGTACCGAACTGACAATTTTAGTGATGATTACTTTTCCTTCGTTTGTATTTGATTTTGGGGATGGGTGAGTTGAGAAAGTTTGTTCAATGTTTTTACACTGTTTATTAAATAAACTGCAAATGAGTGACATTGGTAGATATATTGCATCATATACTAGCCATTTGTTTACACCTCTTCCCAAACTTGAGTTTTTGATGTTCTAAAACAACATAATTTGATTTTTAAATTGGAAAAAAGTATTGGTCTGTGATTTACGTACAAGGATGATATTTATTGCAGTGAAGTGATTTGTTGTATTTAATATAAAAATTTCTTAATGATCAAATCTTTCTCATATAACTTTAATTTCCTGTAATCTCTTTTTATGGAGACAAATATAAATTGCATAATCAATGTAGAGCATCTCTTTATTTTCTTATTTATACACAGTTTAGAGAAAGTTACGTCATGTTGAGTTTATTGTGGAAATATTTATTTATTTATTATCCATTGATACAACACATTCAGTCTTTAGATTGTCTCATAAACTCCTTTTTTTTACTCCACAGAGTAAAATAATCCAGACAATAAAAGCTGTTTAAAGAATTATATAATTTTTTGTGGTGATGATACGGATAATTCTCTTTTTATCAAATTTGGCCACCTGATGTAACCTCAAACATCTAATAAGTTAAAATATAACATTGTTACTCCTGTGAGATGCATTATCAAAGATAATACAATTAAAATTTTGTACAACAAATAAGATAATTAAATTTATACAATACAAATTATTTGTCTAAATTTTGATTTACAACGTGAGTTATGTAGTGTGTTTATTATTTTTAAACAAAATCATTGAAGCACAATATCACCTGCTATAAAACCAGTTTACATTACAGCTATCTTAACTGCCTCTACTGTAGTGCTTTATACACATTATAATAATTATTAAACACATCTAATTCAACAGAAATCGCCATTTTTAAATGGTTAAGGATATCATTTTACATTTTGTATATTTTCAGGTATGATAATGAATTGTATTATTTATTAACAATTATCTTAACTCAAAGCACACTTTAGTTCTTGGCGAATGGTGGGCGTTGTAGACGATTCCCAAGAAATAATGTTTTCAATGTTTTATCAATAACTCTGTTATCCTTTGATGTTCAGGGGAAAAAAAATAATTTAACCGTTTTTCGTTGTTAAAAAGAAAAATATGTTGTATCTTGTAAATTCTTTGTAAAATTAACAGCTTTCGATATATTTCACTTTAAAAAATTACAAACTGCCATCATTTTGAAAATATGCAAATAAAGTTTTTGTTTTTAGTAAAATTGTGTAAAATAAAATTTAAAGTGTGTATACCAAATATGAACTTATAATCTCAGCAAAGTTATAATTTGTTTTGTAAAAAAACTAAATGTTGATTAGCGGCAAAAACAAAGGGGTGTTAAAAAATATGTTAATGAACATTTATTGTTCCTTTTGGTGTGTAGAATCTTAACTTTCTAGCGGGCTAAGATTTTTTGTGACACCCTGTATACATATCTAGCCGTCATTAAGAAAGTAGTGATATAGACTATTATGAGTTTTTTTAAACCTGTGTAGAGCTTGTGCGTTTCTTCGTGAAGTCTGGGTGTGAGGGGCTGTAGTGGCAAGTGGGGAGCCGTGTGTGGGAGGGGAGGTTGCCGTCCCATTCAGCTACCAGTCTGACTAAATACATTTCTCGGTATTTGTTCTCTCGAGTTGTACAATCATATTAATGCAGGTTAATAAAGGGTTCCATAACAAATGAATATTGTCAATAAATATCTAACTTTTTACTTCGTTTAGTGAAATATGATATGTTTATAAACTGCTACTAGCATATTTTATAAGAATCTCTATATATAAATATAGAGTATTTTTAAAACTCTAAAAATTAACTCTCTAATGAGCCAACGATTTTTCGTGGGCACAAACAAGCACAACTACTTCATTACTATTGGCTCTTAATATCAAATACTATATTAGCTATTAAAACGTAAAAGCATTTAAAATAACTTGAAAACCTACAGATTTTTTTCCTACAATAGATAAACATGATTAAATTGTATTTAACACCTGCTTTCATAATCCCAAACTCCCACAATAACACACCATTCATGTAATACAAGGAAATTCACAACGAGCAAGCATAATGTTTTTAGAAATGAGATGATACTCGGACGTGGTGATAGTGCAGACTGACGTTAATTTACCCCCACCCATGAATAACCTGTTATAAACAACTTTCTCCAACCAAGCTCAGGCTTCACGAAGAAACGCACGAGCTCTAACATCTGTTTTATTCAACCTTATCCTACTGGGTAAGACCCCTTCATCTACCAATACAATTTAATATTGTGTACAAAACCCAAGAAACCAACTTTTTGGGATTACATTTAGAGGATCTGCTTGTATAACATTATATGATGGAGCTGTAGATTTGTTATAACGATACCCATCAACTTGTTTCAGATTTAACTATACGTAATCAGCAAGAAAAGATTGATTGATAAACACAAGGGTACAAACCGAGTCGGAAATTATAAGAAAACAATCACACAATGGATGAATTGAACAATTACTTGGAACTCTAACTCTGAATAGCTATTAGGTTCGACGTAATTAGTGATAACACCTCATTATTTACTTCTAGCTTGTCATACTGTATTGATAACAATCGGTATTCACTGAAATAGGTTAATTTAGAATACGACCTAACATACTTAGGCATACGGTTAAAAGAGAGATTTAGAGTCAAGACTGTTCTCAAAATCTGAAAGTAGCAACATAAAAAAATATAAATTCTTTTAAAGAATTTAGGACATGAAAATTTCTGCTAGAAGAGGTGACAAAGGTGAACCCATTGCCAAACCTTGTTGATAAAATTTGTATTCTTGTAAAAAGATTTTTACCATCGAAAGATCCAATTTTAGCATTAGAAGGTATAATAACATTTACAATTTTATTAATTAAATCTAAAGAATTCTTAACACTATATTTAGATGTGAAATTAGTGGCACTTTTAAATACAGTATTGACTTTTTGGGCCAATTTATAAGTAGGAGCATTGTTAAATGATTTCTAGTGCATCTGCTATTAAAGCCAACGCAGCCGCAAAAAAAAAGTATGAATTCAGGAAGAAAGGAAGAAACTGTTTAAAATTAGGGATAATGTGAGTTGCCTATTGCATGAATTTTGATTTACATAATTATGTTTTCTTCAGACTTTTATTTTTAAGTTTATTACTAAATAGTTACGTCTTAGCAATCTTGTGTTTAGTATTTATTTATTAATATTTCATTACAGCTGTTTCGGTATAACATATACCATCATCAGATGATGAAACAACACGTTTACACAACACACTGATACACATTTCACAAAAATAAATAAACATAAAATGTTTGGTACTGCAGAGTTGACCACCACGTTAGAAAGATGTGGCTATATTATCTAAACTTTATTTTATATTATTTTCGACTTGTACTGCAGTATCAAACATTTTGTGTTTATTTATTTTTGCGAAATGTGTATCAGTGTGTTGTGTAAATGTGTTGTTTCATCTGATGATGGTATATGTTATACCGAAACAGCTGTAATGAAATATTAATTAATAAATACTAAACACAAGATTGCTAAGACGTAAGTAATTTAGTAATAAACTTATTTTAAAGCATTCATAAGGCAATATGGAGTTTATTTTATTTTTACTTTATATCAATCTTACGTTTATGTTGAAGAATGATTTTGAATTAGTCCTTTTATTTTGAGAAAGAGGAAAAAAATGTTGACTCATTTCAGTGACTATATCTCTCTTTAAAGTGTGCAATAACCATAACTTTCCCTCCTAATAAAGAAGATCAAAACTAAAAATAATGTAATCTATATTGGTTTTGCAATCTATACTGTACCACATAAATAGAGATAAGAGGATATATTTAAAGCAATGAAACTCTTATGACAGTACAGTAATAAATTGTTGATTTTGAAGCAGCTATTGAGAGCATGGAATTGTGGGGCAATGTTTAATTATTCTAACATAATTAAAAACCAGCAGTACTTACGCAACTTACTAATTAATAATTACTAGCATTAACTAAATTACGCTAATCACTCATTACTAATCATGGCATATAAATAATGACTTTTCCATGCATGGCTAAATAGAACTGATTCTGACACATTACAGTACTAAAATAGAAGTTGAATTATCATGGTACTTACCCAACCCCGTCATACAAAGTAAAACAACCCGATCCTTTAAATGTAATGCCCAAAAGTTGATCTCTTGAGCCTTGTAGGAAATGTTAAATTGTATTGTTGGATCAGGGGGTCTTACACAGTATATGTAGTATAGGATAAGTTTACAGTATAACAAACACACAGAACACAATTCTCGCCTAAGGATCAGACGCGTTTCAACGACAAGGTCGTCCTCTTCAGTGATACACGAGCTACACCAATCAAACTGTAACTGAATAATTTTTCTCTTAAGTCAAGCTCAACATTTAATATAGGATAAGTTTGTTTAAAACAGTTTTCATCTGGTTTTCTGAACATCATAATTATGTATATTTACTGCTTTGACGTTGGGTAGATATGCATATATTAAACAGTCTCCGCTGTACTTGTGTTAGTGTTTCAACTCTGGAGGGTCTCGAAGCTACACATATCTGAAAGAGCCTCCACTCGCTCTGCTTGTGTCAGCGATTCCGCCCTGCCAAGCCTTGTAACTTATACGAAGTCACATTTTCTTAAGTGGTCAGAGTTGGAAATTACATTTTTGACACTAATTTTTCTATTTGTCATCGTAGAGAGGTGGTGTTGGTATCATTACATGCAAATTTCATGTCCTTATCTTAATTTTTGCTCCCACTATTATGCTTTGGTACAGACAACAACGGATGGACGGTTTTAAAAATCACTTTTTCGGTTTCCAGAGGTTATGAAATATGAGGATAAGTCAGAAACGGAGGTCTAATTTTTTTTAAGTGAAAACTTCTTTTGGCACGTTATAGTACTATACATTTTCTATGAAGAAAAAACTCTGATTTGGTGTCATCGAAATCTGTAACACATCGCACGTTCGATTGTCCAGTCACACGCAGTATATATGTGTGTGTGTATGTGTATGTAAGCTTATATTTAAATACTTTCTCACACTCATACAATAATAATAATATTACACTAACTTTCTCTCACACATACATACAAAACATTTTGAAAAGAAGAAGAAATTATATGTAAGCTATCAGTGTATATTTTTATCTCTGTGGCAATAAGTGGGCCTACATTTAGCTAGCTTCCATGTAGTTCCTCTCTACGTCACGAGTAGCGTACACAGTAAGTTGTTGAAAATATTTTAAACAAATTTAATGTGGAGTTTTTTTTGTTCTTTATGAATAAATCCATAAAAAATATAAGTATTTTAGTTAATGTTGTTATATAATTTTTTTTTTTTTTTTTTGTGGAATTGAATAATCGTCTCATTATTTCCATAATGTTGTTATATGTTACTTTCAAACTTAACTTTTATTTATTTATTATTTTTTCACTAATATTTAATAAAAGAAGATAAATCTAATTTTTTATACATAATTCACATGGTCTTAAATTTATATTATAATTACCCATAGAGTATCAACACTCCAATTATTGCCTCTTAATTACATGGTTTTTAACTTGAATATGTATTAAATAATAATAAATGAACCATTTTACATATAGTTAATATTTCTTACATTTATTGAAAGTTTAAAATTTTATTAATTTATTATTAATTTTTTAAATTGATAGTTAAAGTTTCACTTCTGTCTACTGTCCCGTGACAGTAACAATTTTTTTTTCTGATTAGCAAACTTACCATACTGAGTTATGAGTGTTTTACATGACTGGAAAATTTAAAACTATACTCATTATTGTCCACTCAACTTGTTCAACTACTTCTTCCCTGGTCACTTTCTATGAACCTCCACCCCCTGATCTTGTGCAGGACCAGGTCATCTGTCAGTTTCTAAAACTTTGTTCATTTTTATCACAATCAAACTATCGTGAATATTATCCTTGTCCGTATCTCTCGTCTTCGTATATTGACATAAGTGCCGTAATATTGTAAACCTATTATTGTTTTTTTTTTTTACTTCTTTTTTTCCATTCTGCAACATGAATAGACTAATTACATATTATAGAAGGTGACTGTAATAGTGTTTGACCACTAAATTAAACAACCCAGTGTTTACGAAATACTGCCCACATATTTAAAAATGCAAATTTACTAGCCGGCCTACTGGCATAGATAAACAAAATAACACCAGATGTTAAACATGGTTGTATTTATGAAAGCATTTTTCAGGTTATTTAGAATCTAAATAATAAACTAACGTGTTTATAAAACATGCCTCAACTTTTCAAAACAAAGTTATGGACATCAAATTTTTTTACATTTTTTTTTTTTTTTTTTTTTTTTTCCCCTTTTTTTCAATTACATAGTAAAGAGAGTATTGCAATGATGCGAAAACATTAATATTAGTTGATCATTTTGTTTCACATTTTTAAGTCACTATGAGCATGTTTAGATTGTTTTTGAGATGTCTCTATCTGTAAGGTTTTTGTTACACAAAGTCTTTTAGAAAAGGTGATTCGGCTGATTAATAACTTTATAGTTTGATACATAGTGGGTGTCCTATTGAATGTTTTGAAAAGTAAAACTCTCTAAACGCTGGAGAAAAATTTAAAGGTCAAATGTATATTATCTGACACATTATCTCTAATTTTGGCCTCCTAATTATGTATTTAATTTTTTTTTTTCAACATAGCTCTTAACGATTTTGATCAAATTTCAATGAAATTGAACTTCAAGCCAGTGTGCTAGACAGCACATGTAAATACAAATGACTGTTCAGAATTATTTTAATGGTTTTGTTTCGAAAAAAGAAAAAGTTATAAACCCTAATCTTCATTATTAAAAACTCGATTACAATCAACTACGAAGCATTCTTCAACATGTATAAAGCAAGATTCCAATAAGAATAAGCAAGATGGTCGTAATTAAATACAGTAAAACCTTGGTAACTCGAATGTCAAGAGAATAAACTAACAGTTCAAGTTATTAAATAATTCGAGATAACGGAGTTCAAGTTATCGTGGATAAAAATCACTGACTTTCGAGAAATAGAGGACCTTAGTTGACTAACCTTTATTCGCTTTGGTCGTTTGTTCTGATTACATTTTTATTCAAGTAATAAGGAATAAGGGAAAGAAAACACCATGGTATAAATATTTTGTTTTAATAAAGAATTCTTAATTTTATTTTAATCCAAAATCGGCACATTTACATAAATAAAAACAGTACAGTATTCTACATAGTTAATATTATTTTATGTAAATATAGTAATAGCGAAAAATGCCTAACTAATGTAGTGCAACACAAAACCTTTCACAATCGCTTTAATAAAAAGTAAAACGTTAATCAAATACAGAACTGTATGCATAACGTTACACATGGGGTGAACAATAGAGTTGTACTGAGCCCATATGTGAGAAAATACAAGGATGCGGAATTTCATGTCATAACATGAAAATTTTATCATCTCTCACAGTTGTACACTAAATCTGGTCCCTTAAATTCACTGTATACCGACTCCAGTGCCTCTGATGAGCTCTTAAGATCTTGTGTAGGGTATCTTTGTCAAATTATTCATTTTGTGTTTCCGATGACCAAAGATTCTCCTCTTCTGGTTCATGCAAAGAGTGCTGCGGTTTCAGGTTCCTGACTGCAGAGACGACAGTTAGGTGAGACTTTGAGTAGTCCCACCTTGTTTAAATGGCTCCGGATATAGCCATGTCCAGTAATCATAGCAACGACTTGTCTCAGGGACTTCCTGTTAAACTGAACAAGTACTTTTTTCAGTTCAGGATGTGGTCCCGGAGAGAAGGGATTTTCCCAGTCTTTGGCCAGGAAATTGTCCCTATCGTCTGATTTGTTCTCACTTAACTCAAATACTTTGACTTACAATGGTTCACTGGCCAAACTTCCAGTTATAGAGGTGATTTTATTAAAACTTCGACTTGTACAGGTTTCCAAGCACCTATCTTCAAGTTATAGAGATTTATCAGTACGTCCAGGAAACCAACAAAATTCAAGGTTCTTCCTTTATAATATTCTACTTATAAAAAGCAATTTAGCATTGGGGTTTATGGGAAGTTGAATGGGATTGGCAGAAATTCTAATTATCAAGGAATTCAACTATCGAGGTTACGAAGCTCGAACCTGTCTCAGATCAAATATTTTATACTCCATAGTGGTCGATAAATTAGTCATAGTTTTGAAACTAAAAAGCAGACTACAGCAGCTTATGACAGTTTGGTCATTGGTCTATATGACTTAAGATTTGATAAGCAATCAGCTATAATCTTGAACTCCACCCCTTCTCCTGATCAAAGTGGGGAGGAGAGAAGAGGCTTTTTAGAGGAAATAGGAAGTGGGTTTTTGAACAAGTATATCTAGCTAGCTGCACATGTTCTGATCAAAATTAGTGGGAGCCTCCAGGGGGGCCTTGGGATATAAATTTCATGAAATACACCTTGGTTTTTAACGTAGTATATTGGAGGAGGGGGTCATGTAATATTATGACTTTTTCAGACAGATTTGAAGGTCAGGTCACTAGCAAGATGCACATTTGTGGTGCAGTTTCGGGTGACAGTTAAACCAATTGTAAAAGTTTTTTAAAGTAACCAATTTAGTTGTATAAAATGATCTCACAGTAAAGCTAGCTCGGTTATGTAGTGATAGTTGAACAATGGTAAAACATGGGCATGAGTGGAGATTCTGCTGTCAGTCTTGCAGAATGAATCCAGCACTTGGTTCTATATCTTTTGGTAACTAACACCTACTGTCCCATCCCAGTTAGTAGCAAAGTGTCTTCAATCCACAGACCTTTAGGTTATGGACCCAGCATGCTTCCAGTAAAGTCAAGTGGTAAGCAAGAGTAAAGCGATTAGAGATTCAATAAATGAAAATAGTAACCTTCCACTTCACAAAGGACTCAAAACAATTTTGATTTAAACAACATTAACAAGGATTGCAAAATTCGAGTGGTAGCTTAAATTAAGAACATAACAGTGTTCTTCCTTGCGAAATGAAGTACCTACATTTTGTTAACTTGTGTGTTTATGTTAATTTAAGAATTATTTTAAGTACTGACATATTTGTTTTCAGTATTGTCTATATTTGTTTACAGATAGCAGTTCCTGATGTAGTGGATGCCGCTAAAAATGCTGACTTCCTTATCTTTGTTGTGCCTCATCAGTTCATCAGGACACTGTGTGCGGCTCTGCTTGGAAAAATCAAGCCTACAGCAGTTGGGTTGTCACTTATTAAGGTAAGAGTCAGTTAGTCTATAAACTAAAAGTCATGCATAGCCCTTTTAAAACACAAATATATTATAAACCCAAAGACCCTCATTTACATAAAGACACTAAGCCTAAGAGGCCATGATTCTATTTTGTAATTTTCTGAAGTGTTAAAGACAATGAACTTAATTGGGCTATGAACAATATCTTCTCATACCATTGCAGATTTTCATTATTTTACCTTTGTATTTCGTTTGTGTTTTTTATTTTTTGAAACTTATACCGAAAGATTGTAAATTCAATTTATGTTTATTGTTGCTGCCCCTGGCCTTGAGAAAAGCCAGCACTAACCCCAAAACATGAGATAAGACTTGTGTTTATATATTAATGTTTCATTTATGTAAAGATAGTCTTGTTATAGTCAAATGTATATTTAAGTCTACATATCTTACAAACCGTCCTAGAGATTGTGATGAAATTTTTTTAAATTGTTTTTCTTGTTGTTTTTTAGTTAGACTTGAATTCTATCCTACATCATAATTAATGAACAATGACCAATTCTTAATGTGTAATATAGTATTTAACAGATTTGTTGAGGTCACATTATTTAATTTCATACAAACTTCAATTCAATAGCAAAGACGAACTATCAATTCAAACCTATATTTCTTTAATTTTATATGTTTTGAATTTATTCCTTTTTGTTAATAAATCCAACCTATAGTTTCACTGTATCTTGTATTTTTTTTTTAGTGAAGAGAGTCAAACTGATATTAAAAATTAAAAAAATATCAAAGGATATTAAAATTTAAATAACTAATTTTATATGCAAATCTTACCATAATATATTTGATGTCGTGTAACCTTTGATGTTATAGCAAGTTGATGCAACAATGTGTGGCTATTTTTTTAAATTCGTTTGTGCATTTAAAGAAAGTAAAATAAAGCAATAACCAGTTTGTCAAATAACTTAGTTGATGATCTTGTTTCAAGAAAAATCAGAAATCGTGATTAACTGTTCATCTCAGCGACAAACCATATCTACTCAGTAGGCTAATTTACTCAACTCATCTTTGTAGCCATTTATTTATTTAAAGCTTTTCCGTAGTAGTGCACATTTCGTTGCTGCTACACTGTATCCTGGATTCTCAGGCTGTCCTAGCAAGATATTTTCCTCTTGTTTGTTTGTCGACACACACCACATTAGGGATTTATTACGCAACATGATAGAGTCTATAAAACATGTAGGTCAGAGTTGTAATAATTCTATAATGACTAACTTGTTTAATAAAAAGAAGTTACTTTTAACTATTAAAAATGCCACACGTTGAGCGACATTTGTGATAATTCTAAAATGATAAGTTAAGATGATGAAGCATTAAAAGCCCCAAAAGTTGGGCGACAATTGTAATAATTCAAAAATGATGAACTTGAAGAGTTCTTACTTTATTTATTTAATTGATGAAAATTTGAATTTAACAGTAGTAATTTAATAATTATTGGGCGCCAGACCTAATGGTCGTTATTTATCAAAAAAAAAAAATTATTAAGTTTATTATCTCTGGGGTCGAAAGTTCTTTTAAAAGTGTACTTACAGTGAAATCTGGTATGTAATGAAAACACTTTGACTGAAATATTAACATAAAAATTTATTAAACATAAAGTATGGTATACAAGAACATATTATTTAAACATTTTAAGAAATCAAATAAGAATATTATCTTAGTTAATATACTTTCTTTGTTTTTTCTCTGAAGGAGATTGTTTCATTTATCCCATGAATTTAACTCTTTACTTTAAATGTTGCAACAAGAAATTACTTTTAAATTTAAATTATTTTGTAAATCTATGAAGATTTACTTTTAAAATTGAAAGTTTTAAAATTTTATAAATTTACTTTTCTTAAAATATTTTTTTAAGAAGATAACGAAAAATCCAACATGTACAAAACATATATATCAAAATATAATACAATTCATTAGTCTAAGGTTAACATAGGGTGTCTATACCACAACACCAATTTTTATAAAAAATTGTCCGAAGGTAGTATTTCAGACGTCCTGTATCTAGTAGTTCACTGCAATCGTTGCTTTCAGGAAAATTCATGTTACATGTGTTTTCGTACAGCACTCAAAAAATGTTTTTCTTTTTATGTAATAGTACACAGCGAGTTTATTGTCTTTAACGGAGAGTTTATCTCTACAGAATTCTCACTACACGGAAAATGATCTGTTTCTAGAATTCATGGTTCATTTTCAACAACCACGTGCAAATATTACATCACTTATGTTAAAAATGCGTTTCTCAGTCTTTTTATTAAAAAAGTCTATTTATAAGCAATCATCGCTCACTAATACATGTCTATGATGACACACTTCTCGATTAAAACGATTTTTTATACTTTAGCACTACATTCTGATGAGTCTCTCTACAGACTAAAAACGTCTGATCACTTCAATTGCCAGACTTCGACTGAATCCAAAGCCACGAGATATATTTCTCCCGGAAGCGTCTTTTGCTTTGCTGTTATACTTTGCTGTTACAACAACTTTACATACCCTTATTTTTCACACACATTAATAAACACTTCTTATTAAATAAATTATACTAAGATTAAACATGGTCATTTATTTTCTAGTCTTGAAAATCTATTTTTCTTTTTTAAATGAGTTTACTAGATACAATTTATGACTTAGACAACCTATCTCTGTCTACTAACCCGCGGATTTTAGACCTATTATAGATTTTAACTTTTCACATTACTACAGAGTGGAGTTGAGGTGGATTTGTTTTCCCTTTTTTGAAGGCAGGTATTAACACACATTCATATGTAACAGAGCTAGTGCTGTACCATGTTTCAAAATATTTGAAGATGTGAACATTACACATGAGAAAGATTAATTTTGTTACCATGAATAAAATTAAGTTGAAAATCTAGACCAACACCTTAGAAAATCATGTTTTAGTGAAGTTTTCAGGAATCTGACGTCCTAGTTTATAGGGCACTTAATAGGAAGAACTTAATATCATTGTTTTTTTTCTTTAATCAAAAACTTGTCAATGCAATGAAATGAAAAAATTTAATGAGGGTAAATTTATCAGTTTTAAATTTCCTACAAAATAAGCTGTTAGGTTAATGATTAAACTATTTTATGCTCAGTTTTTCTTGCCTTTTTATCTATGACTACAAAAATAATCAATTTACTTTCAAAATTTATGTACAGATGATAACTTTAGGTATAGAATATAAACCGAAGTTTGGTCCTGTAAAATACATATTTAGCTGTATTTACACATATTACAACTAAAATTGGTCGCCTGTTTTTCTGTGGGTTCATTTAGATTTTTTGAATGATTCCAAAATAAAAAGTTATACTTATATTATTTTATATGCATGTGTCTCAATATTGTTGCAAAAACTCGAGGTTTCTAAAGAAAAATTCCTATTTTGTTTATTTAATTGTAGGTGTTGATAATAAACTATTTACCGTATGTTTTACATGTTCCGTAGAAAATGTTTTAAAAAACAAGAAGTTTCTCTATAGTATCTGAAGTAATTGCCCTCATTATTGATGTAGATTTCTTAGTAGTGGAACTAATTTATTCTGTATTGCAGTAGGCTTATTGCTCTGTGCATATATAATGTGATGCAGTCATTGTTCAATTATTTCATTCTTAACTCAACTTCCTGTTTATTTATTAGGTCGTTAATTCTGAATATTTTTTGATTGACAAGGCCTATTGCGGTTATTATTAATTTATATAACAACAATGACTGAATGATTCATACTAATGCACTCTTACATGTCTGAGGAACTCTGAAACTTTTACAAATTTCTTTTTATCTCTCCGAGGCTCACTGAGTGAGTAGAGGCATGGCAATTCCAAGAGACTCTACCTGGATCTACACCCTCACTTTTATGTAATCCCTCACTTTTATCTTTCCTACCAAGTCTGTCTTGACTAACTCTTGTTCTCTTCTGACCCTCACATTAATAGAGTACTCGAAGACTAGGGGTCATTATTTTCATAAAAGTGAGGGTGTAGATCCAGGTAGCGTCTCTTGGGATTGCATTAATAGAGTACTCGAAGACTAGGGGTCATTATTTTCTTTTATATATATATATAAGGCGATAATGACCGAAAGGTTTTTCACTTTGAAATAACAGGGAGTGGGAGAATGTTCTTTTTAACAAATATAAGTCTTCATAAAGCTCGGGATTATTATTTTATTTTTTTTCTAATCTGCTTCAATGAACAGAAGAGGCCTGGAGACAAAGCCCCTCAAAATAGTGTTGTGCACTGATTGATTGATTGAATCATATCAGTTGTCACTCAGCTCACTCGTAATTAAAAATGTGATTCCTGAAGCCCCTCGTTCGAGTTGTTTGCCAATTGAGACGCCTGAAAACACATTTTTTAAATTCAAAACAAAATAAAAACCTCAAAAGGAAGCCTTATTTTTGATATAAAAATTATCTCTTATGTACATAGTTTTTAAGATTAAATGATGTGTCAATGTTTATATTTATTATTTTTTAATCCAAATCGTATTTGGAATGTCTTTCTGTTGTCTTTCATCCATACACTGCCGTACATCCTAAACGGTTTTGATCAAATTTGGTAAATGGGTATAATTTAACCACCTGTACATGTTTTACTCTTATTTATTTTCAACTCGGAATTTAGTTATATCTCCAAAATTGTAATTTTCTCAAAATTGTCTATTAACTTGATCAAAAGGATCTAACGATTTGAATAAAATAGTACTCAAATGTTGCCTCTTAGGACACAACAGCATTGATGTATTGATTGATTTTAATTGGAGTTTAAAGGGCCATTTTAAAGCCAGCCCTGGTACATGACCGATGGCCTATTGTGCAACTAAAGCTTCCTCATTCTAGCTTAGCAGATTTGTTCCTCTTACAAACGTAATTAATCCACTAATTAGCTCTTCTAACGATAGTTCCCCAGGAATTTGAAATCCAAAAACTTTTCCCCTCTTATTGGTCAGGGCCTCACAATTGAAAAAAAAATGATGTGATCTGCAGTCTCCTCATCCTTCCCACACAGTTTCACCATGATAGGCTGCTGTTGAAATGCACTCTCAGACCACAGTGTCCCTTAATAAGTCCAGTAATTTGTCTGAGTTTTCCTCTACCTCAACTCATTCAGGACCTTTCAGGACTACCTGAAGGAATGTCCTTAATTAATTAGTTACTATGCATAAATAAAGTGCTTATTAACAAAATGGTGTAAAGGGAGTTAAGTTAATTTGTAATTTTATCTATTCAATTCTTATTGTCAAGTATCAATTAATTAATTCAATTTGTGCTTTAAGAGCTTTTAGTTAAAAATCAAGTTACTTTAGTTTGTAAGTCTGCGTTCTTACAAACTTATTATCCAATCAGAATCTACTATTTTATTGTACCTAAGGTAGGGTCACATTCTGGTCGTACTTAGCAGTTATTTCTATAAACGTGGCAATGGTCAATACAATAAGTTAGCCAGACATTTTAAGAAAAACAATGAAATCTCCTTTTTATTGAAAAGAAAAATCAGAACATTACTAAATATATATTTAAGTAAACATTTAAATCTAAGATCTATCCTGTGATAGAATACAAGTTATTAAACATGTGCTAAAAATATGAATAAAAGTTTTTATATTTTTTCTTCTCTAAATTTTGTCTCCTAATCATTACTTATTCCTTTCTATTCACTTTACTCACGAAATACCAGTCCATATTATTTTAGCTTCCCTTAACCTTCCTTCCACATCACAATTACTTAAAGTCCTCCATCTTTTTCGTTGAAACTGAGTCTGTCCAGTCGTCGTATAACGCGACTGTTCCACAAGGTGATTCTAACAAGACTGCCTAAGGCACGCTTCGAGAAGACGCTCCTTGCTGAGGCTCATGGGAAATATTTCCTGCTAGCACGGACTTTTGCAACGTCTGTATTATTTGAAGGTTACAAGTCTATGTCACCTCACGCGCACAATTTGAAATTACGCTTTCACTTGTTTAGTTTTAAATTGTTTATTAGTAATCATTAGGTTATTATTATTGTTCGTTTGATTGTTTAAATACATTTTATAATTACTTATTATTATAAAATACTTATTATTTCTATCATCCTATTATTAGTTCATATTTATTATTAATATTAAATAATGTTTTATTAATTACTGGTTGGAGAGTGTCCCATGCTTACAATGGTAATATAAAAATTAATAAAAGTATAAAAAAAATTAATATAATTATAACAAACTTTAAGTTAAATATAAAATTTTATAATCAAACTTAAATTGTAAACTACAATTATTTAAAATCTCATTAATTACAATAAGGGGGGGGAAATGTGTTATTAGAAAGAAAAAAAAAGGGAAAACACGCAAAAGGAACACGAAAATTTACAAAAAGAACACGTTTGTAAACATACAAACAGTAGTAGCAATAAATCAAGTACATGAACAATAATTTAAGGACAGAAGTCTTCCAAATACTCCGAAGCTGAATAATAGGATCTTTGGAGGGGAAATGTCTTGACCTTGTACTTGAATTTAATTAGAGCAATTTCTTTTTTAATATATTTTAGTAATTACTTAAATTTATTTAAACCCACATAGTCAATTCCTTTTTTTGTTTTTACTTATGGCAGAGAATTGAGTCGATATAGCAATTTTTGTAACAAGTGTGCAAAAGTTGGTCATTGTCGCAATCGAAAGAAAAAATTACAGCACGATGCATTTTTCCTACATCTGCACTTAATAGAAAGGAAGGAAAACCACAACATCATATTTCACACTCTTTATTTACATTCACTAGTAAAAAAAAAACAAGCTTAAACAGGCTTTAGTCCTTATGTTTAGATTATATTGGTTGATATGGGAACAGCTGTGACTAAAATATTGTTAGCCTATTGAAGGCAGTTTGGTATTTATAAAAACAAATATCCCTACTAAGATAAATTAATTATGGTGCACATTAAAAATCAAGAATAATTATTAAACGATAATAACTATTGTGTATTGAACATCCGGTAATTGTTAAAATGAATATACCATCATCATGCTAGATATAAAATTACTAATAAATTTTTACTAATAATTGTCACAAGTGATTATGAAACAGACCTTTTTGGGATTTTTTTTTTTTTTTTTTTTTTTCCTATCCACACATACTGGTGTGTGCAAAGTATGTTTACTTTGAGCGAAGTAAACATAAACTTAAAACAGTAAGAGCTGTTCTGAATACAATTTTGGATGAAAGAATAGGTTACATTCATATTTGTTGTAGGAAAATTATTTTTTCTCGTCTTATGCCCATGAACCTTTGAATTCTTCAGATTTTTTTTCCCATACAAAATATGTACACTAGTAGTTCAGTGAATTAGTAGGCCTAGCTTCTTAAAAACTTTTAATAAATCATTTTTGCAAACCCTATGTAAGCTACAGCTTTGTGAAAACAACAATATATTAAATCAAGCAGTATTAGTAATTAATACACTTGAACAGAACACCAGACAAGTTTTTTTCCAACACCACCCACAGAAGGATATAGTTTTAGGTCAAATCCCTCTCTTTCGTCTTTCCTATCGGGGTCTGTCTTTTCTGAAAATATAAGGAATCCTGCAGAAAATCTTTCATAGATAAATCATTTTTTAGACCATTATTGGATCAAATGTAAACCAATTTATAACAAAGATTTTCATGATTATAACACCAGATGGAGTAAACCCTTTACGATATCAGTTTCAAAGACGAAGGATACAGCATTTAATTATAAACTTCTAGACTGCGTAAGACTGGAAGAAAATTTTAAGAAATTCAAAAACCGCTTAAGACAACTTTTATTGTCCGAGTCCTACTCGGTGACTGAATTTAGTAACCATTTATCTCTTTCATAAATACTTCAATCACTCAGTGCACGGTCTATTTTTAGTTTGAAATTTTTATTCAGTTTGTAATTATTTTTATAAATGAAATTAGTATTTTAAATTTATTATGTTATTGTATTGCTTTATGTTGTATTTATTTGTAATTAATAATTTATTGTACAATTTTAGTATTGAATGTATTGGAATTAATATAATTTTATTGATGAAAAGGGACTAAATGTATATTCTCTTAGGCTGTAAGGTGTGATAAATTAAATGAATAACAAACATTTTTAGGATTAACAAAAGACACGTGCGACTGACTGAATGAATAAACTTGGTTCATTAACTTGATGGCATGAACACTATTACGTTCTGAGATTAGAACGATAAGTTTAAGAGAAAGTTTTTAAAGAATGTTAAAAAAAGCAGTTAAGAATCACCTGCAGCGCTGGCTTGACTAGACTGGTTGGCCTTGACCCGCAACAGCTATCAGAATGCTAATTTCTTGACGACAATTTCTCCATCCAAGGTCAACACAACATTGTAACACCATTCACTTTCAATGAAGAACATTGTTTTACTATTAACTTCAAATTTAAGTGTCTTAATTAATAAACAAGTTGGTGGGTAACATCATGGTACTTGCCCATCATACAATGTAATATATGTTGGTTTCTTAGATCTTGTAGGAAATGTTAAATTGTACTGGTGGATCAAGGGGTCTTGCTCAGTAGAATTAGTTGTTTAAAACAGTAGTTCAGGTTTTCTAAACCTCTTTTCTATATCACTACTATCTTTGAAGTCGGCTAGGTCCTTACAGGCCTTGTAGATATGAATGTATTCAAAACTATACATATGTGAAAGAGCCTCCATTCACTACACTTATGTTGGTGACTCGGCCCTACCGAGTATGTATACGAATATTGTATTTTTTTTTTTTTTTTTAAAGGACGAGAAATTACATTTTTGACAATAACTTTTCTATTTGTTATCGTAGAGAGGTGAGGTTACTACCATTATGTACACAATTGAAGTCTTAAAATTTGTATCTAATTTAGTGTATTATAAGTTTTATAACGTACGAGATATGAACAAAAAACTGTTTAAAATGTCAACCATTTTAATATTTTCAATTTGATTTTTTCTGAATTACAATGTATTTATTGTATTATTAACTTATTATTGTATTTCACATTATGGTCCCATCTTCCTATTTTTTATTTTTGTGGCTGTGACCGTCTCCACTTCTTTTGACCAGCTGAAAGCTCCGGCTGGTTGGAGACCGCGTACACTTTAGCCGAATCTTGTCAGGATGGACCAAGGAGTCGGGTTAGGACGCTAATGAACGCACGCAACGCAAGTGAAATTAAATGTTCTCTTTTATTTTAGTGCCGAATTAAAGAACAGAAATAATTATAATTTATTAAAAAGACATAACGGCAAGATAAAGCCTTAATAGTGGCCGGAAATCATACCGTTTAATTTAGCTAGCACGTGGCCGAAAATGGACTGACCTCGTCCCGTAGCGGTCTTTCTTCTCGCAGCTCTCGGAACAGACTCCCTCTCGGCTCGCTGGTTCAACCCCTCCACTCCTCGTCTCTCCCCCCCCCTTCTACGTGATATTGCACTGCTCAACAAAATCGCAAGTGCCAATTCATATTTTGTTATTTAGAATTCCTTTACATCCTAATTTTTACTTATTATAGTTTTGGTTTGGATGGGCTCCTTGGCTGGGCCACATGGCCACTATTATGCTTAAGTACAGATGATGACAACGGACGGACTGCATGTCGAAAATCTCTTTTTTGGTTTCCTGAGGCCATCAGTCAGAAAAGAGAGGTTGAAATTTTAACAATTACTCAATACTTTGTATAATATATAAAATAGTTAGTAGCCTGCCTTCATGTAAACATAAGTAACCAGTTACCTATGTGTAACAACATATTGACTCTGTAGCTCGTGTACCTAAATTCTAGGCTATTGTAGGCTGATGGTTGTAATAAGATTATTTTACAAACTTTTATAACAGTATTTTAGTTTTTACAATTTTATTTATTAACAGGTTATCTACAGTCAATTCTCGAAAATAAAAAACTTGCTCTAGGAAATGATTTAACTTCATTGATGTTTAAATTGAAAGCATATTGCAATCTTTCTGGAACTATACACTTTCTTTGACAGAAATAAATTGTTGTGACTTCCAAGAAAACGCTTTTCCCTTAACAAACCACCAGAATAAAAAAAATCAATGGTTGTCAAATCAGGTGATCATGGAGACTTATCAATGGGGTCACGATGACTAATCCATTTACTGCGAAACTCCTATTCCAGTAATTCTCAGGTAGAATTGCTATAGTAGAGTGGGACGCTGTCTTGTTGAAAAATATCATCGCCACAGTGCTGTCCAATTTGAAAAATAACACTCTAATATGTTTTTGTACACATTTCTATTGACCATGCTATCACAAAAATACTTGGCCAAAAAACACATTTGCAGTTTAGCCCACCCCAGACTGTTACTCCTGGTTAGTTAAACGACTTTCAATGGTCTCATGAAGGTTATCTTGTCACTTGTAAACGCAGTTGTGTCAGTTTATAGCTCTAATTAACTAAAAGCTTCGTCTCACAATACCTTCATAAAGACTCCATTTATTTTCTTCTCTCTGTTCATTTAACACAATTTCATAAAACTGGAGACGTTGGTCTATCTCATCCCCCAACAAACCATGAACAAGTCTCGAATGGTACAGCTTTTTTTTTTTTTTATATAACTGGGCTGTGATAACCTCCATCAGAGGCCTCACCGGCGTCGACCTAAAGGTCATGGTACAGCTTAAAACCAAGATAACACACCAGCTACAAGAGGTCAAAATCTTCTTGAGATTTCAAGCTCAATCGAAGCTCTTATACTTGTGATTTCTTTAAAAGCTTCAATAACCAACAGTGCATTGTCCTCAATCTTTAACAATAACTGTTCTACAACATTTCTTTGCATTAATCTAATGTAAACATGCTAAGCAACAGGGACAAAAATGTAGACTCGTTTGCGCAGTAAAGCACTGCACAAAAAAGGACAGATATTCCAAAACAAATTTTTTGGAGTGCGAGAAATCTCAAAATGGATATTCCCCCTAAAATTCAACATTGACTTTTAAGGCCAACGTATAACACTCTATACTACATAATATGTGAAAAAGTAAGAGAAAATGTGTATTTTCACACGAAAACCATCCACTTAAAGCACTATTTCAACGACCGAGTTATTGCTTTCAATTGTTTTCAACTAGCACTCGAGTTGTTGAAAACTTGTTTCAAGTGAAGTGGGTTTTCTTTTGTGAATTAAGTGCATCTCAATCAAATTTAAGTTATTGACATTATAAGTAGGCCTATGATTCATTTTAGATTGAATATTGTGGTGAAATTCATAATATTACTTGATAATTTACCTAACCACAATTTCAGGTACAATAACTAAAAACATTTATTAGTACAGAAGGTTTGCATTTATCGGGCCTAATGTTGCCAACCTAATTATGAAAGGAAAGTTAGATAAAATGACAAAAAAATATTTATAAAATTTTAACATTTATTTAATGAATTAAAGATTACATACGAGAATTCACAGAGTTGTATATTGGTCAACGTTATTTCTTGTATAGAAAACTTAAACTTGTATGTACCGAACCGTTATAAAAACCACACAATAGATCTTAAATCAAAAACTGAATGGCGCATAATTAACCGATCACTTTAGATATATTCTACTATCTGTTGTAAAATAATAGAGCTGTAATTTTTTGTACAGTTGTTAAAAAAATTAAAAAATGTGTGGATTGCTCACACAGCTGTAGTGTCAATACAGTAATTATAAAGGTAAGCGCTTGCAATTAATTGAGATCTAAATACTATACAGAAAACGTGTACTATGAGTATAGGCGTATATTTCATAAGGTCTTACAATTGAAAAGTGTTGTAATTTAACTGTTTTGTAGAATAAATTTGTTGTTCCATATTAATATTAATTGTCCCACTGCACGGGCTGGATAGTCGCTAGTGTTCTGTATTCCGTTAAATATGCAGATGTACATTTTGATAACATTGCTCTTCTACTAAACTGGATCTAACATGTAGGCCTAAATCTTATCTAACATAAATGATGACCTACCATCTCTCCCACTCCACAGACGTATCAACCTATCAAATTGAGGCCACATCAGGCCCATGTCGTTGATCTGGTGGATGATATATACGATAACTTCACAAAACAAATAACAACATGTTACCTGCTACCTACAACTAAACTGTGACAATGTTTGTTCCGTTAAAAATATAAGTTATACAATATAAAGAAACAAAATAATATCAATTTAAACCAAAAACACAATATGGACAATTCGCTAAACTAATGTAAAGTTTATTTAATATTAATACACACCTCAAGGGTTCACTATGGTCCCTAGGAAAATTCCTAGGGTCGTAGCTGGATCTACACTTGTTTTCATGTAAGCTTAGGTTAGATCCCTCTTTTTGATCTTTTCTCTTTTGACCAACTATTGTTCTTTTCCGATCTGGTGCTATTAGAGTAGTCGAGGGCTAAGAGTCTTCATTTTATCTTGTTTTCATCGTTTTTCTTTATATAGCGATAATGATCGAGAGGTTTTTAATCTTTAAACAACGGGGGGGGGAATAATATTAATACAATCTTGAAACTACTTATCCTAAAATTTAAAAAAAATTCTGTTGCAGGGTTTCGACCGAGCTGAAGGTGGTGGCATTGATTTAATCTCACATATTATCAAGCGTCATTTACAAATTGAAGTTTGTGTATTGATGGGTGCTAACTTGGCAGGAGAAGTAGCCGAGGAGAAATTCTGTGAAACAACAATTGGTAAATAGTTTATGGTGAATGTCCATATTAAGTACAACATCCAGTGAGCCTTGTGGTTAATAACATAAGGACATAAGGGTTTATTAAACTTTCTAACGTTGTGGTTTGGGTATCACTTCTTTCATATTGTTATTAACAAGGCTCATTGGATGTCGCTGTGTTTAGGCACAAATTGGATTTCAATAATTACCTGATAATGGCTTTGTGCCAAAATGTTCTTATATTTTTTTTACTATTTCTAACATTAGTCTTGTTGTAAAATTTGAGGGGGGCCCAAATTGAAGAAGAAAAAATTGAAATGTCATTATTTTTCAAAATAATTTTTTTTTAAATGTGAATAAATGAGCTAAGCAAGCAATGCTTCAGTACAAAAAAAATCTAATAAATATTCGGGATCTTAATGAACATATCAATATTACAATTTTAATTTCAAGTCTGTTATAAGCAAATCATTGATTCTAATACATTTATTATTATCAATATAGTGACATTCATAAACCTATAATTTTTAGCTTATGTGTCAATGAAATATTCTAAGCCTTCAATCCAGAACCATCTAATTAAGACAGATTATTAATTTAAAACGAATTCCAAAGATTTATTAAGTTTCTTAAACATGAGACTTGCTCACCTTGATACTGAGCTATTGTGATCTTATGTCGCAATCCTCTGTAGTGGATCCTCTTCACCAATCAGTTTGATTCGTTACAGCATCCTGATAACATTTTCCCATACGCCAGAGTCTCCACCTGGGTCCAATATCTGCGTCGATCAACTGATAACTGACTGTCAATAACTCCCTGCTGAGTCTGGCCTTGATTTTCTAACAACCTTACCTTATATACTAGTTGGTCATTTACGACGCATTAGAAGGTTGCAAACCAAGCAATTATCTAACTTTTTATACTCTATCGTAATGATTGTTTATGTTTTAATATCTAATTGAATGGACTTAAAATATTTGTTTACTGCCTTCTAACTTAACTTAACCTTATATCATAACAATATCCTTATGCTTCCTAGTTAAAGCCTAACCTTCACCACTATATGTCACTGTAGATTTTAACACTCTTATAGAATATTGTCATTTTACTTTGCTGCTATCTTTGGTGGTATCACTGTTTACAGACATAAAATGCTCTGTTATTTGCAACAATTCTAACTCATAATTTCTGTAGTTAAATTATATTAAGTTTACCTTTTGTAGCTACAGAACTGAAAATACAACCCCACTTTAAAAGTAAAATCTTCTACCTTTAATTTATGGACAATTACTGATTGGTTTATCATTTCATGTATTTCAGGTTTATCATTTTCATCTATTTCATTATATCCTCATCAATAATTAATCCCATTTATTTTGCACTCATGATTAAGACTGGGATTCTGGAAGAATCGTTGAGCGATTCACTCCACTTTTGGATAATCTGTGATGAATGGATATGATGAAATAAGAAGTGAGAACCATTCCTCATTGGTTCTCTCGACAATCTATCTCTGACTGCGCACAAGATGGATGCTTGCAATTTATTTACGATTTGTGTTTTCGTGAGTGTGATCTAAATTTTATATTATGGCCGGTTAAATTTAGTGAGAGTGGCGATTGGTTTCTCCAGAGATTAACATCACTGGAGCTATCCGTATGTTATAAATTGCATGAAAATCGGTTAACGACACAGAAGGGCCTGTATACCATTAACATGTGTCTAGTGATATTTTGTATTCATTATTATTGATTACCTTACTGAACAGGTTTCATTCAATAAATACCTTTTTGAGTTATGCTACTCACAGTTCTTTTACTTTTCAGTGACTTACATTTTCGCTTATTATTCAGGCGTTGTCAAACCAGATTCTATTATGCAAGTTTTTCATTGATATATGTGTGTTATATATAACACTCGTGTAAAATACTTATGTAAATATACGTATATTTAAGTGTAAATATACTTATGTTTTATATACTCACTTTAAAATACATATTGGTCATACTGTATACATGTTGGTTCCGTTGTACATCCTGGTTATTACTGGCTTTTCTGTGCTGTGGAGATGGTTGTCTTTGAATGAAAGGATTCTTTCTATTTGAATGATTTTGTCAAAGATTGTGTTTGATTGAAATATTGTTTTTTCGTTTAATAGTGAAGTTGTGACTGGTGTTGTTTGCTTGTAAATTTGAAATTCTTCTGAAACGTTCATTATGGTGTCTTTGGAGCATTTATATAAAATTTGCAGATTCTTATTTGTACTGTTGCAATTGTGTTTCTATTAGATATCCTGCAAATTTTTAGGTGTTAATTTTGTTGGTGGAATTACTGCTTGGAATGTACTCATTAAATATCATTTTGAAATATGTTCCTGTTTTGACCTATATATTGTTTATTACAGTTGTTGCAGGTGATTTTATAAATGCCACTAGCATTGTAGGGTTATTGTATTGTTTCTACGTTTTTAGATTAAGTCGTTGATAGTTATGTAGGTGTGTAAGGTATGTGATATTTAACATCGGTAAAAACATTAAAAACAGATTAGGTTTAGGCTGAAATAAGAGTTTATTATTGTGGATTAATATTGTTATGTTTAGTACCGATACCTAATCTATATTTTTTTAGAGACAATGACTTTGCTTTCTTGTGTAATAATCATCTTAAAAGAAATACTTAAATATTTGTCTGAAGATGCATTTGTGTTGTGAATGTTAAAGGAAAAATTTGTCAGAAAAAATACATTCATAGATTATAGAATGACACAAATATATTATTTAAAATTCAAATTAGCTTTACGTTTGGAGCATCAAAATTGAAATAACCAACTCTTATTATATTTATTATTCTCTAATATTTAAAATTTAAATTGAGAAATGAAATATAACAACAATTCATTTAACCGTTTAAGATTTTTAATAACCTTTCATTATAACGTCAGAATATTATTACAATATATTTTAAGATGATAAACTATAATTAATAAAATTGTTCATTTATATCAGAAAGAAAATCAAATTATATTGATATGAATTAAAGTCTATTATAGTCTTTTCTTTTAAGTAAAAAAAAAAAAAAAAAAAATCACTTTTATCTCGGGTCGGGGTTAGGTGCAGACTTTTTTCCAATCTTATCTCAAAAAAAATGGACGTAAATAATTAAAATATAGGATTAAATTAAGTTCAATATTTACACATATGTGAACGAATAACTATGACAAAAAAAATTATAAATGAGATGATATAGTTTTATATTTGTCCACTAATTATATATATTGGTGAAAATCTACTATAAGGAATGTTTGTTCTGAATCTAGGCTTTTGGTTGAATCTCACCATATTAGAAAGTTTCTTTTATTTTCAACTGTTTTTGTTTCTTTCTTCATAAGCGTAATTTGAATATCTTGTAATAGATAATTACTGCACTATTTCACTTGAACAATTCTTCTATAATTTTCATAAAGGTCCAAACTTGGATAAAAAAATATAATTCTGCTCTGAACGAAAGCTGGATTAACAATAGGCTCTAATAATTAATATTTTCAAAAATCGAATAACCCGCTATCTAAATCACTCCCCACTTTCACAATGATCTCTATGTATGAATAAGTTGATGATAATGAAAATTTTTATTTATTTATTTTTGTACGAATTTAGGAATCAATTTTGAATAGTAAGTTTCTTTAATTCCAAATATATTAAATTGTATATACATTAAACAAATAACTTCAATATTTTAAAATCTTAATACTAATCTACATATAAATTTCCTTTTAAATTTAAATTTGACGGGATCGATAGCCGATTCAGGTCCCACGTGTTATTGCACCAATCAGAGCGTTAGTTTCGAAGATGGGCGTGACCCTTCAATGACATAATTTCAGTTTAACATATCAGCTGTTTATTTAATCAATTTTATAAAATTCTTATAGACATTTCGAATTGTTACAATTATATAGAATTTGTATGAATAATCGTTGCATCCAAGCCTATAAAGTTAGAAAACTGTAGAGTAACCAACATCGATATAGATCTTTTATGCTAAGAAAGAAGAAGATTCAAAAGGTTTTGGTTTCCTCAACCAATGAGATGTGGAGATTTTTGACTAAACTTCTTTCTTTCCCAAATGTGAAATTAGGAGCTGGCTAGAGAGGAGAGCAGTCTGTTTTGGGGGGGGGGAGACGAGCAAGAATGTGAGTTGACAAAGTGTTTGCCGATATGTTGCCAGTGTCCATTATTGAAAAAAGAACACTTTGGTAAGAATTGATGGTACTGGAAAATAATGGTACATGGTTTTCTTAGAAAGTTGAACTTAAAATGTGTAGTGAAAAGCACATTTTAAAAGTTACTTGTATGGTGCAACATATGACTTTATAAAAAATAAACTAATTAAATTCATTAATAATGAATAATCATTATATAGAGATCAAAGTCTTTTTTTTTATTTTAATGTTTTTTTCTAAGTAATAAGTTTATTGTTGTTGTTTTTTCCTTTTTGTATAAAAATAATGAATAAATTTAGTGTTATGGAAATGAGAGGAAAAATATAGAAGAACGTGTACGACTATTTGCAAGATATCCTTATAATTATCTGGTATAAAGTACCTGATAGAAGATGGAACTACACTGACCTTTTATAAAGTTAAATTGTATGAATGTAAATAACAAAAAACTTTTGTAACACCACGTTACAAGTAATATGTAGCCTTGTTTTTGAAGATTCTCCCTACGACGTCTAAAATAGACCATGATATTTTATTCTAATGTATTTCTTATTTTATTTTAATAGTTTGTTTTCTTTTTATTAATCATCTATTATGGTGTGATTGTATTCGTTTGAAATGGCTATTTGTTTTATTATGTTCATTTCATTTCTTAAATCGTTGTTTTTTATTGGTATAGTTAAATATCTGTATATTAAACTATTGTATCCTGCGAGTTTATGGTTACTAGCATGGTTGGAAGTGGCGTGAATAGTGTGGTCAGTTTATGTGGGTTTTCTGTATATTTTGAATGCAAGGTTTTGCTTTATGTTCGTTATGGTAAGGTCCAAAAAAATGTATGTTTTTGTTGTTTCTATTTCACTGGTTAATGTGAGTGATAGGTTTATTTTATTTAAATAGTTTTGAAATTGTTGATTTGTATGTGAAGAATCATATGGTATCGTCATTGTATCTGTAATAAAATTGTAAACATGATTGTCAAAATCATCAGTCACATTACAATAAATAAGAACCATTTTTTTAAAATGAATTATTGTAGTACTTTTATTATCATTTCGAAATACCAGTACTGTATTTTAATTGAATGCTATGTCTCTGTATTTAATTACCTTGTATTGAGGTGTTACCGTCGAACAATCCTTACTTGTAGTTTACACTATCTTATATGACGTGTTTCAACTATTTGTCAATCATTTTCAAATATAAAAACACTTAACGGCACATATTAATTGACATTTAAAAAACACAATTAAAACACACATATACGGACGGCGCGCGTTGTCAGTGACCGTTCTCGTTGACTCACGATCGTCAATTCAATTAATCCCTGGTCAGCTGATAATGATCTTCGTTATTGAGAGGGGGCACTCTCTGTATTTCTTGATTTTTTTATTTATTGATTTGTATGAACATTTATTGGATATAATGTGGCATTTTGATATTGAATTATAATTGTACGCAAATTTGAAAACTGATCACAGTTAATGTGAAAAGTTTTTATTAATTTTATTTTGAAAATTTAGTTTATGTTCATTTCTAATGAACCAATAATTCTTGTATTAAACTTTTGATTTATTATTTCCATTTGAGAAACATGTTATTGAATAAAGTAATTAATTTGCAGGATGTAAGGACAAGAGGTTAGGGCCAGTATTAAGGGACATGATACAGACAGAGTACTTCAGAGTCGTTGTTGTGGATGATGTGGACACTGTAGAAATCTGTGGTGCACTCAAAGTGAGTATGATGAAGCCATCAAGGCATCACTCAGTTATGGAATTTGGTTTTTTACTATTTTGTTGAAATTTTTATTAGAGGTTTTATAATTTCAAATTTGTATTGAAATAATAAAATACTGTAAACTGCTGTTCTTTTTTCATTGGGCTGTATAGCACATCAGCCACAAGGGTTTATTGAGCTCCCAATTAAATTATAGATAATTAATTTAAGTACATTTTTCTGCCACTCGTAGCATTGTCTTAATTTCTGCTGACACCTTTAAATTTTAAAAACTGTTGCTACTCTTTTGAGTAACTTAGGAGGTCGTAACAAATTTGAAAATGAAGTTAATACAAAAAACATCAGCAGAAATTAAAACAATGCTAGAAGTGGGAAAAGAATATTCAAATTAATTATCTATGTCCTACCATAGATGTTAATACAGTAGACTCTCATAATTTCGGATCACGAAAATCCGGACTGGACAGTAAAATTTTTTTAATAACAATTTGCCGCTTTAGCGCCTTCAATTTTCACGCGATCTTCCACATTGCGTGAATGACGTATTTTATAATGATTCACGGTCAGTGGAAGGTTCCGCGCGGCTGTGGTAATTGACACGCCCTACCCTGTGTTTTACTTAATTGCAGTCCAGTACTGTATTATTTATTATGTATTAGTTAATGTGTCAGAGTGTAACAAGTGTCGCTGGGTATTGACATGGGCCGGTAGCGATTGTATGTGCGGCTTATCACCGCTCATATCGGCCCCGCAGCTGACTTATCTCCCACTCCGGGAAATCCGGATTTTTCGGAATCCGGACCGGCCGTCCGCCACAATAGTTCGGATTTATGAGAGTCTACTGTATTAGGATAGGTTTGTGGCGATGATTACACCTACATTTCACCAATTCTATTACGCATAGGGAAACCTCACCACATTTGAAGGGAATGTTTACAACAATTTTATATGATTGTCAGACCTTGGCCAAAAGGCCATTGCCGGACAAACCCCCAAACTAATAACTCATTTCCTTTCGTATAATCTCACCGAACTGATACTGAATTCCAGCCAGCTTTTATAAGTTATTAACTGTAATCTTATTTACAATAATTATAAGTTGGTAAAAACTTAACCTAATTAACCTGTTAACCCATTTACCAGTGCCAATGGTATTTGGGATTGTCCGAATCCGACAACAGGTTTTATTAACAGGCAACCGTAAATTCATATGGTTTCTATTGCGTTACAACACCCCGGTTCCCATGACCCCCCCCAATTAATTACTTTTAGCCTGCCATTGTTTTAAAATTATTTTTAATTACTTCTGGTTTTAAAATTCAAAAAACAAAAACCTTTCGCGCGTTTCTGTGTGACATCCTCAAGAACACTCTGTAAACCTTCAGGCTCTTCTTGAGGAATTGTCTGTCCCTTAGTCAGAAACCTCTGTAATCTAGACTTTGCTCAATGTGAACAACCATTGTTCATAATAACACTCTGAAATATGGTTAGGAACTAGTTATTCAGCACATGGAGTCCCATAGCTCCGAATCATAGAAATGTTAACCTCCACCGAAAATAGAATATGTGCCATAGTTCCAAATATATATATATATATTGAATTCGGAGTTGTAGCAAAAACACAGGAATTTTTTTAACAAGAATAAATAATGTTGTATAATAATTGTTTGTATATTGATTTGTCTATACTCGTATATTTAATTTTCAGAGTAAGGTTACTACAGTGATCAGGGCCGGATTTATCATTTTGGCGCCCCTAGGCCCAATAATTTTTTCCGCCCCCTAGTCTGATTAAAGTTACTTCCCCAAAAACCTACAGACAAAAAAAACGTACCGCTCGACGACATCCCAACATCCAGTTCTCCAGTGTTTGAGATCAATGTTGTAACGAAGTTGATGCGAAATGTTGAAAAATAGTTTAACTTTACCAACAATTATTTGTTCCAATGAACTTCAAAATCAGAATGATTTTTTGTATTCAATTCAAAATATATGTTAAGTTATGGCTATTTATTTTTATTTCTAGATATTTTTTTTCTCTCGGCCGTGCGTCCCCTTGGAGCTTGCGCCCATAGGCCCGGGCCTATTGGGAAATCCGGCCCTGACAGTGATTATTTATAAGCAGTTGTTGTTACGTTTGAACTCATTAAAATATTTGTTAAGTTTCATCAAACTTAGTTAATAAAAAAACATTTTTCAATTTTTTTTTTTTTTTTTTTTTTATCAGTTATGACATGAGATTCATAAAGACTGATCCTGTATTTCATTGATTGGTTTCAGAACATTGTTGCTTGTGGAGCTGGCTTTGTAGATGGTCTTGGACTCGGAGACAACACTAAAGCTGCCGTCATTCGTTTAGGTTTAATGGAAATGATTAAATTTGTTGATGTCTTCTATCCTGGCTCACGTCTATCTACGTTCTTTGAGAGCTGCGGAGTCGCTGATCTTATCACAACATGTTATGGTGGCAGGAACAGAAGAATCTCAGAAGCATTTGTTAAAACTGGCAAAGTTAGATTCTTTTTATTGTTTTTCAAATAGGTTAATGTCGAACTTTTTGTAGATATATCTGTTTTGAGATCTCTTCAGTCGTAAAAAGTGGTTTTTGGAATGATGTCTGTCTGTTGTCTGTGAAGTGGTCTACAGTCCAAACATGTGGCTATTATTTTTTTAAATAATGAAACCGGTGTAGCTCTTAGGTGTGCTCTCTTTCGCTTGACAGCACATGATGATATCATAAACAAATTAATTGTATTACTAGTCATCTTATTTCATAATCAAGACACAAAAGTAACCTGCAGTACTTTTTAGAAGTGTTTTAGTAAGCACTTGTTCATTCAAATATTTATATCATGAGTTATTTATAACAAAACTCCACCGCTAAAAACACTTCTAATTTATTTAAAAAAATATTAAAAGAATTATAAAACAAAACTAATTACAGAACTAACTTATAAAAATTGTAGCTGATAAACACTCCTTGTCTTTCAAAACTATAAAAACATATGAGACAGCTGATTAACAAAAAAACACTTGATTTCGGATTTTATTTCAAACTAATAAAATGTACTAACTAGGTTCAGGCAGACTGTTATAGTGATGAAAATAGTTTTTCTACATGTTTTGTATATTTTTGTTTCTTCAAATAGTCCCGAATGTAACCGGTAGAGATCATTAGCTGACAGACTACTGCCATGTTAGTAGTGTTCAACAATCCGCAACAACAGTGGGTAAAATCATTCAAGCGCTGCTCGGCAAAATAGGGTATTTACAAAACGGCAATACCTGACACTGTTGGACACTATGACCTTCACCTCACCCTATGACTTTTCTCCCATTTACCTTCCTCTCTCCAATTTGTATCGATGTTATTCTTATTCTTCCAGGGCCTTCTTGTACCTTATGGATTTCAGTCGTAATATTCGTCCCAATCATCTCCAATTTCTTCTTTTTATATGGACTTGTATTAGTTTTTTCCCCAAATTTACCAGTGCCAATTTTATTACATATTGGCCCTTCTTGTAATATTTCACAAAATTATGACAAATACTTCTTGATTAGTTACTATTTGGTTATATAAGGTTGTGTGAGAAAGTTTGTGCAACATTTGCTAATATTATATACATGTTTGTCATATTAATGTATATTTCTGTGGTCTAGACAATAAAAGAGTTGGAAGATGAGATGCTGAATGGACAGAAATTACAAGGCCCTTACACTGCTGACGAAGTCAACTATATGCTGAGGAACAAAGGAATGGAGGACAAGTAAGTTTATTTCAATTTTAGGTTAGGTATTTAAGAGTAGTATGGTATGTTAAATCACTACAACTCGGACTCGGGACGTGCAACATTACGACTCCAATTAATGGTGTTGGATTATGCTGTACCTACGTTTTTAGTAGGTGGTCTAATAGATATAAAGTAAATACGTTTATTATAAATGTATATGTATTATCCTACAAACGTTTGGGAATAGTCTATTTTGGCTCATTACTAGATAATATAATTTCTAAAATTTATCCATTTTTTTTCAATAACCTACAAAAAGCTGATAATTTTGAAAATAATTTTGCCATCGATCCATCTGTTTGTACGTATTTCTGGTTTCTTTTTTATCAAAAACTACATGACGGAGGAATGGATAACTTGTTTCAATAATATTTGCAAGAAGTTATTAAATTATTCTTGCCATAATAGTTGTAGCGATACAACTTTAATACTCTTTAATAGTTGTCCGATACCATACACCATCTAAGACTTACTAATATCTTTTCAACTTTTAAATATAAAATCTTAAAAATTATTATTTCTGTTTAAAAAACTATTCTTAATGATAATTTGGCCTTGTTTTAGGTATTACCAATTGAATAAAGGGTAATATTCATCGATATGTTTTACGTTTAACCTCAAATCTTTACTTATGCAAAGTAATGTACAGTTTTACTTTACACTTTTATTACTTAAAAACTAGTTATACACACACATCAAAAACTCTCCTATAATAATATAAAAATTCCTTCAACATGATTCTAGGTTTCCTTTTATTTTTTGAAATAAATTTTATAAATTATAATATTAAATATAATTTTATAAATTTCAACCCTATATTAAATTATTTTTCCTTTTAAAGAAGCACTTTTAACATCATCATAAAATATTATTGACTCTCTTAGGTATCACAAAGATCCAATCTAGGCTAATTATTTTAAGGTCAGGTAATAACTACTTCTTTAAAACAGTTAGTGACAATGTTACATAAATTAAAACAATGACATCAAAAAATAATAAAACGGTCAGCTATCTGCAAATACAGTGAGTAAAATAATGCAAGCGATGCTCGGTACCACATTGATAGGTTAGGTAACTCTACAACAAAAGAAGTTACTATTGAGATTTTTTGCAATGTTGGCATACCATTTTATTATTAATTTAAACCAAACAAAAAATAAACTTTAAAAAAAAAATTATAAATATGAGCATAATCTAAGCCTGTGCTGCACATGTGCATTGCTACATTTAGAACAATGGTAAGAAATATTTTCAAGCGTAACGTTACCCATGTTACGTTGGTGTAAATTAAATTAACCTTTATGCTATAAAAAATAGAAAATACTATGCAACTTGTCAGATATTAAAAAGATTCTGTATAAATGATTTTTTAAATTATCATCAGAACAAAAACACTCCACCGAACTTCTAAAACATGATAATTAGAGAGTTAATTGATTTTTATATTTTACAGATTCCCATTATTCACTGCCGTTCACAAGATCTGTGTAGGAGAGTTAAAACCCATCGCCTTCTTGGATTGTATACGTAACCACCCTGAGCATATGTAAGTTGAGCGGTTGGGGGTCGTATTGTATTGTAGACGCACGTTTGACTGCAATGAACATGTATACTATAGATATATACTTATTTTCACATATTATAGTTTATGTTGGCATGAATATACGGGAGTTCAGGGTTTTTAGAAGGAGTTAAGAGGCATTAAACAAGCAGTTTTATAAATTAGTTTTGTTATTCGTTACTGTTGTTTGTAGCTATTTCTTTTAGTACAAATTATTATTTTTATTACTCATTAATTATTTAGACAATTAGTTATTGTTTAACATAGGAACTAGACAAAATGTTAACAGTTCTTCAAATATTTGTTAAATATTATTTGTTTGTTTTTTACTTTGTGGTAGGCCTTGGAATAAAAACTCCTCTTAAGTTTATCTGTAGTCTTTGTAAGCCTCACCAGGTCTAGGGTGTCTGTATACCTCACACTAAATAATATACTCCTCACCTCACTACAGATATTCATTCTGAAAAGGGCCTAAATATGATCATAGAAATTTTTATATCGTAAAACTTTCCATACTACTTGGTTGATAATAATAGGATGTCTACACAATTAAAATATAATTTAGATTTAGTTTCTAAGAGTTTTTGTAATGTTCCTAACTATGCTCTTGAAAAGAAGTTCGTTAATGTAAAACTAGTCTTTTTTTACTGAATATCTATGGATTTTTTATATCTATGCATTAAAGTCACTTTGGGTAGCTATTTTCTGTTTAGGTTACAGCAGGTGGACGTATATAAATATACATTTTTGTTATTATTTCCACTGTATTTCTTCTAGGAAAATTGAAAAAAAAACAATAAATGAGTAATTTTTATTTTTTATTACAAGGTCTAAGTCTGCTGAGTTCTATCATGTCCCCTATTCCGGAGGAACAGAAGAGACGGAGATCTCGCTTTCTACTTGCACCTTCATTTGTAGATGTTATTTCACTAAACAGATCTATTGTATACCATAGGGCTCAGTAAGAGTTACTTTATTGCTTTAACTGGAACATTTCCAAACTGGAGTCTCATTTATTTGATTATTTCTGCTGACTGGTCAATAGATACTTTATCGGCCTGGATTGATCATTTCTGATATTCCCACTCATTTCCATTAACACCTCTTCACAATTTCAATCTGTGCTCTTGAATCTCTCATGCTCCTCCATAACTGTCAATGTTCCCTCCCAGGATTTCACAAAATCACCCAGGAACAAGACTTTGAGTAGAGTCCTCGTCATCACAGTTTCTCGACAAGATAGTTTAACTTCATACTCAGGTCAGAGTTATTCCTCCGCCTCTTCTTGTTCTCTTTCTGAGCTCAAATGCTAATGGCCTGTATAGCCCGCCTCTTGGATATAGCACAGAATGGCTAAGGTTCTAACAATTTTTCCACTGATACTTTAATACTTTGCGTTTCTCCCACACTCGTTCCAAGTATGTTCAAGGACCTAAAAAAGTGTTACGTTACGTTACGTTACGGTATGTTACGTTGAACCCCCTTCTACCGTGATGTAATTTTGAAACAATCCCAGAGTCAATCCACCACTACAACTTTTTGCAGCTAGTCATATAGTATACGATATTTTAATTTTATTGCACCTATTTTTTCTAATTTGTGTATTAGAATTTTACACAAATTTTTCTAATTTGTGTACCATTTTATTTGTGTATGTACATAAATGTATACATCGCTTATTTAATGCCTCTTATATTTAAACTCTTGTTATTTGTAATTATATAGTCAAATTATTACATTTTTGTTGTTTATTTTTCTTAAACTTAAATTCAAATTAATATTTTTAACAAAAAAAAACATATTCCTTGCTGTCAAAATATGGTAAAAGTGATGGTAGCTCAAATAGACACCTCTTAGTATATTCCTTGTTATGTTAATGCATTGGTGATTACATCCTTCGTATGTTGTGTTCCTCGTAGAAGACGTAGTAAATTATTACCAGAGTAGATATTGTACTGTGGAAATATTTTCTTTTGTTTTTTATTGTTTTTTTTTAATATTGTACATACTGTATTGTTAAATATATAATTAAACTGGTCTGTTGTTTTTCATAAATGATGGGTTTGGTGTTATTTTTTATTGGGTTTTCTTCTTAATCCTTTATCTATGTGCGAGGTTGTTTTCAAGGGACAGAGTTATCTACAAAAAGTAAGTTTAGTTTATCTTTTTAGATATTTGCTTTTTATCACTGTTTTCATCAAATGTATTTTTGTTTTTCCAATTTCACATGCTTTTTGCATTCCTTGTTTTTTATGTTTTCAATTTGTATGTGAGTTTATTTTTATTTTCAGCATTCATTTCTGTTATTTTAGTTTATTTTTGTTGTATGTACGCTAAAATTTGTTAACAGTTTACTGTTTCAAACCTATTTTCTTTGTTTGATATAATATGGTTCTTAGAATAGCAGTTTTTAACTTTATTTTTTAATCTGCTCTATAGAAGTACATTTTTTAGTTTTTAAAAATAGCACTGATATGATACTATGCAAATTTACATACCTCTATAGCAGTACAATTCTTGTAGGGCCCTGACCTATTCCACCCAGTACCAATCTCTTCTCTTAACCTAACCTTAACATCTCACTTCCATAGATCACTACAGCTCTTATAAACTGTTAACTTTTGCTTTCTGTGGTTTTACTTTTACAGATTTATTGCTTTTTGTATTGGCTTATTTGCAGACCTTGAGCTTGGGTTGTAATTTATGCAAGTCAAAAAATTCACATATTTTCATCGGCATATAGGTCGTTTTAATAAGAACTACAGAAAAAAATTGTTTTAAAGGCTGCCATTTTTCTCATTCTATTTAGATTCCATTTTAACTCACGGATCAGTGAATTATAAAATTTATTAAAGTACCTCTGCTGATCCAAATTTTTAATTGCCTTAACTTATTCATCTATTGCGATTTCGGTCAATTCGACCATGGTCAGTAAATTAGAAAACATTAACATACAATACACAACACTTGCACCAACATAAGTTTCACTTCGTGTGGAGATCGTTACGAGACTAATATGACTCAAAATGATGTAGATACACTCGATGACATGCATGTCTGAGTCATATTTCTAGGCTCTATATATCAAAAATTTTGCGTTCAAAAAGGTCTCTATTGCGTTTATTTAGCGAAATTCCTCTATTGCGTTCATATAGCGACCTTTTTTTTCATATATATAATATTTCCATATTCGAGTTGTAATTGTAATAAGTATGGTTACTATCTATTAGATGTTGGGCATAACTGGATGTTTCGTTACTACATTTTCTTGTTGGTAGGTGTTCATTAAATCTTACGCAAAATAGTCGTCCGGTTTCGCCTATATAATAACATGGGCAATCGTTATATTCCTGTTCGTTGCTGGGTATTTTTTTCTCATTATATTGAACCAATACCAACCTAGCATATGTATCAAATTTGACTAAAATTCCCAAAAGCAAGTTTTGATAATGTGTTTATAATTTTGAGGTTATGTTTCAGTAATAATAATTCTATATTTTTATACAATGAGATAATTTGGAATGTAGTACATACCAAATTTGATTAAAATCGTTCCACTTATTTGGGCTATAAAGCACTGTACATACAACTTGGAGTTACTTTCACAATTACATGTATTTAAATTCAGTACCTAAACTATCACAATGCTACCACATGTGTGAGGAAAGGGGAAACAAATTATCTTGAATTTGTTTTTAACAACCTGAGTGTTATAAAGGTTATTTGTGATTAGAATTTTACTGTATAAATAAAAGTCGAAACGACGACATATAAACTTTTTTTCTTTTTTTTTTTACAGCCGTCCATACAGACTGAATAAATTAACCTGGTGAAATGAGAATTTCCTAGCCTCAAATCCTACAATCCTTGAAAATCCTTTGCAATGTTTTTTTTTTGAAAAAATTATTCAGGTTTGTACAGATTTTTTCTAAATATTACATTGTTTTTACATGTAAATTAAGTTTTGTTTTGCTTTTTACTTTATGGACTGGTTTTATATAAATGAAAAAGTAAATATCGTTTTCTTTTCTTTTTTTCTCACAGTCCTGTATTTTATTTAGGCATTGTCAGATCGATTTTTGTTCATTACATTTATTTAAATATATGTGTCATATTTAAATTAAACATTACACAGCACATTATAACATTTACACTTAAAATACAATATTCAAAATAACTTTTACTATCACTATTTCATTAAAATGCTTCATAAATTATGCATGTATTTACTTGTTCATTACTTGGTCAGTACTGAATGCCTTCTTTCTTAAAGGGTTTTATCTAAGAATGCTGTTGAGTATGGTGTTTGACTGGAAGTGGTTTTTTTCGTTCAATAATGTAGACGGGTTTGTTTATATATTTGGAATTCCTCTAAGACATTCATAATTGGTCCTTTGGAATATTTATGTAATACTTGCATGTTGATTTGTATGTATTTTGGTCAGACAGGAAGATCATTTAAAACCAGATTTAAGGAACACATACCGAAAAGAAACCTTAACTTGATTTAATCCAAATTTCCAGAACACCTTTTAGAAACAGGCCATAACTATTACACGTACTTCACACAAAATTATGCAACAAAAAAAAAAGAAAAGGAAAAAAAAAAGTTATCTTTAGATTTATATTAAACCCGCCCATATGCAAAAAACAAAACAAATATTTAAATTAATATTTATGACACGTTTATTTAATATATTATAGTTTATACGATGCTGTATCATATTTTCAAACTCGTTCACTCATCACCACAATAAAATTCTTACATTACAACAATAGTCACTCCAAATTAGGATTGTCACCCATCCCGATTCAATTGAGATTGTCTCAATATTGAATTAATTGTTCTACAACAAATGTTGTTGAGATGCCGATTGTCCCAATGTTTCGCATGGAGAAATAATATTTTATGATCAGTTTTAATTTTTAAGCAAATTTCAACAACTTTTTGTTGAATTAATACAAACAATAAAAATATTGATTGTAATTTCTTGAATACTCACCATTTAAAACTAAAAACACCTGTATCTGTATTCACCTAAATTATTCTTCAAGCCACATTTTAACTTAAAATTTTACACAAATAGGATTTCCACCCTCCACCTCTCGATCTCTTTAAATCATTCCGATATTTTTTCACCTAAAGGTGGCAACTCTGCTTCAGTTTAAGATAATTTACAAGTGTTAAACTTATTTGTTTAGTGTATATAAAGTGTTTGTTATTACATTAAAAGTTTTGCGAAAAAAATTTCTTGAATTGATTTTAAGGGTAACGATAAGAAAAATCCTTCAAATAAACATATGTACAAAAACGCTTCGTTTTTGAATTACAGCTAGCAAAATATTTCACACTGATTTCTGCTCCAAAAGTGCCATGCTGTAATTCTTGGGACCAAAATTAAGAAACAATTTTGGTGGTTTTGTACGTTTTTGATCTGGAAAATTGAATAAAATATATCCCAGAACTGTATCTCTAATAATTTGTGAGAAAACTAATGTAAAATACAAAATATTATAGTAAAATACAGTCATGTTTTTTTAGGTTTGGCGTAAAATAATGTTGTTAATTGACTAATAAACGAATAAAACTTATGAAAAAAAACTCGTAGAGAATTCTGAGAAAATTTATATAAAGTGAATAGTAAATCCAAGTTGACCAAATTTAATAGCATTATGAAGTCGATTTTTGTTCTGTTTGAAAATATTATCAGTTCCGTTTGTTTTTAATAAAAATAGAATTTCTATAACTAATATTATTTTGTTTTCTATTGAGTTAATTTACATCAATTTTATCAGAATTCTCTACTAGTTTTATTCGCAAGTTTATGCATTAGCCATTTAACAACCTAAATTTTTTTAAATTGTGTTTTTCGACTTCATTTTTTTTGTATGTTACATTAGTTTTCTCAGAAATTACTGAGATACATTTTTGCGATCTATTTTACTCAATTTTCCAGAAAAAACAACAACATTTAATACTACCAAATTTGTTCTTAATTTGGAACCCAAGAATTACAATATGGCTTCATTTCTAATAGCAATTTAAGTTCTATATATATTAATCTATTAAAATCTTGTACCAATAAATAAAGAAAAACACTTTTTAAACAAGACAAAGTCTCAACGATGAAGTCATCATCTGTAATTGTTATGTAATCACAACCTTTCTAACCCTTAACCATTGCATTGGCCTTGAACTGAAATGTATTGATTTTGCTTCGAGTGATTCATTGTAACAAATGAAGATGATGATTTAGTCATTGAAATGTCGTCTTGTTTAATCAATTGTACCTTTTTTATTTACGTGGTAATTGAAGTTTCCGCGTGTGTTCTTTTTAAGTAAATCTTGTATGTATATTGTTTTGTTTTGTGTTTGTGTGTGCTAATGTGTTTGTGTTGTGTGTTTTTGCTTTAGGGATCTGGATATTGACATAGACAAATGTTCCTTGTAAAAACAGGATCAGAGACACCATGTTTTGTAGTCTTAGATATGCAATTCATTATATTTACATATATTTTCATATATTCATTTGCCTTAAATGTTACCATTTCGTTGTTGTTGTTGTTGTTGTTAAATTGTTTTGAAGAGATAAAGGATAAACAGGTTTAAGTTTAAGTTTCATTTTTGATACGTTTATTTAAATTTTAGTTATAATCTGCAGCTAGTTAAACATAAGTAGATTAAGAATAATTTATACTTATTGCCATATGATTAATCAACTTTTTGTATCATTTGCTTCGAAATAAAATTTGTTTGTTAAACAGATAACATGTTGGGGAATGGAGTTGAGTTGAAAAAAAAGGCAGTTGAAAGACCTAGTCAAATTATAGGGGAATTTTAAGATATAGTAATCAAGTTTATTTAATTTTGGTAATTCTGAGTAATGAAGTCGGTATCCATGATATTTTTCCAACTGTTATATGTTCAAAGATACTACATAAACTGCCAGTTAGATTTCCCTAAATGCCAGACAGTTTTGGTGTCCTATAAAAGGATGTTTGATTAATTCACCATAAATTGAAAACTATGAGGTTTTATGTATAGTTTTACTCGGCATAATGTAAGTAACATATTTATATGAACAAAATTCAAACTCTTTATGTATTTTGTTTTATCCTACAAAAGTTAAACAAAACAAAATATATAGTTTTAATTCCTCTGAAAACAGATATATATAGAAATTTAATTCCATTATGCAGTGTCCAGTATGTAAGCTGCTAAATGTTAGGAAATGATTCTGTAGGTCGGGATAAAGAAAAAATTAAGAGTACAATTTTTTCCCGAAAACGCTTAGTTTTCCAGATATCTGCCATTTTAAAATTATAACTTTGGAAATAGAAAATATATTGAGTTCAGATTTAGTATACGCATTTTGTATAGAACCCACGGGCAAAATTTGCCTGGTTTTGTTTTTTTTCTTTTGGTAAATAGATTTTATTTATTGTTCCAACACCAACAATTTTGCTTTTCATCTGCATCAACGCAGACTTCTCACATATAATTATTTCTATCAATCGTTGTTTTATCGGCAAGTCTTAAATGTTGATTACAAAAATCCTCACACCAACAGTATATAAACTGAAGAGTTGTAGTAAAGGATATTTTACTTTACTACCTTCAAAATAAGTACCAACTCTTAATGCTTAATTTCTTTACACATTTTGTGTTCCATTTCCAATATTATTATGATCATGTATTATTTACAAATATTGTTTTCCTAAATATAGGTTCATGACATGATCATTTTCATGTTTTTTATTTTTATTTATTATTATTTTTTTTTTTTGTCATGTAACAAGCCTTTACTTTTCAAATATAGTCAGTTTCATTAAACGGTAAGTCCCACAACAACATTGTAGCACAATGAACGTACTATCAGGTTAAAATTAACTATTTAATCTGGCCTAAACTAATCTATTTCACTGCTCCGTATAATATGTAAAGTACCAAATATTCACTAGTTTATACTAAATAACAAAATACGTAATTTTCATCATTTATTTACAAAATTAAACAAAAGTAAAATCTCACAAGAAATAAAAACAGTAATAGAAATCAGCTGCACAAAAAATACTTCTCATATATAGGTCTAGAAAACGATAAAACAAAATTTCCAGCAAGTAGTTGTATATCGTATGAAAGCTTGATTTTCTAACGAACATTAAATAAAATAGTTGAATCTAGGAATAGAAATAGATTGAACAGCTTTCATTTATTTGACATTGTAAAACTACAGATACACTTTCAAAAGTCCCTTACCACACTTGGGAATAAACAAAATAACAAAAAACAAAAAAATTTTGTCAAAAGTAAAATGTTTATTCCTATTAGACCCTTATAGCTATTACAACAACAAAGTTGTCATCTTCAGAGGGAATCTTAACAAAGACTGTTTGTTTATTGTAAAACTAACCTAAGGTAACCTTACCAGTGATGACAGCGGTCGTTTTTCGTCTATAATCCGAAGAAAAAATCTAACATGTCAGCATCACAGTTGGAGTCTTGATCATTGTTGAAATATACTGTACATTTGACTCAGAATTACTTTGATTTATTCCAACCTAACATGTGTAGATATCAAAATAATAGACAAACATTTTTTTAGTTACTATAATATTATAAGTTAATGATTAACAATCAAACCTTTAATTTTAATTCTGACATATAAAACTGCTTCATAATATACTCTACACAAATTTATTCAAACTAAATTTTTCGCTTCACTTATTTGAAGGATAGACATTTTTGTTTCAGATGTCAAAATTTTCTTTCAGTCTTAACGATTTAGTGGAATAAACTTTTCTAAATTTTCTATATATATATATATATATTTCTCCGGGGGAAGAAAAAAAACTATATTTTGTTCATTTTGGTTTGTATACAAGCAGTACGAGTCAAATCCCTTAACCCGTTGTGATAATCCTTAGAACTCCAATTCTTCTGCAGTTAATAGTTATGTTCATTTAAGGCACTCTGGAAAATCATAGATACTCCGTTTAATTTTTAAGTTGCAGAGAGCATACGTTAATACATTTTTTTAAATTACATTCGTAGCTGCTTTCCTACTTCTAAAGAAGTCATCAGACATTTTCTCAATGAATTTTTCTGACAAAATAAATAATTGTGATGAAAAACTTTCCTCTTAAATTACAAGAAACTTCAGTTAAAAACTAATATTTATTTTTACTGGGTTATTAGTATTATTACAGGTGAAATAATTATTACTGTTAAAGCAAAAAATCTTTAAAAAAATTAATGTCAGTACCATTGACATAATGTTAATATATCATAAGAATCACTAGAGCACTGTGGTGAATATACAATAAAGGAAAGGATTAACCCCAAAACCATAACAAAAAACACTAACAACACAAAAACTGTATAGTTATGTTTATTCTACCTGATGTACATTTCAGTAACATAGTTACCATCATCAGAGATTGAGTATTAAACAAACACTAAATCTATAAAATTATAAAAAGTTGTACAAGTGAGATTTCAACCCCACTCCTTCTTGTGGTTAGTTCAACCAATGGCATTGAACCAAGTCATTAGCCTGGTAAGTTAGTTCAACCAATGGTAATCAATGGGGTTGAAATCTCACTTGTTCAACTTTTTATAAATTTATAGATTTAGTGTTTGTTTAATACTCAACCTCTGAGGATGGTAACTATGTTACTGAAATGTACATCAGGTAGAATGAACATAACTATACAGTTTTTGTGTTGTTAGTGTTTTTTGTTGTGGTTTTGGGGTTAATCCTTAACTTTATTATTAATATATCAGTTAGACTAAACATGTTTAAATTATTAAAACAAAAAACTCTTTTAACTCATTAAAAACTATGGAAACATAATAAAACTACTTACTTATTTACACACCTCTTTAGCATTCAAAGACGTTGGTAACTTTGCTCGGAGGTTAACCTCATGCAGGGAGCTGTTCGAATTAAAAACCGCTCTCTACTCTTACTCTCCTATTGGCTATTTCACAACCCAACCAACTTGGTTATAGTAGTCGATCAAACATTGGTTATTACCAATGTAAAGTGGGATTGTATTTTAACTTTACCTGAAAGAGAAAAATCTAACCCAAGACTATATAAAAAAAATCTGTAGATCCAGCTAGAGTCCCTAGGGATTGCCACACCCATACCCAATATAGTGAGCCCCTCAGGGTAGCTAATGATTTAAATTTGTGAATGTTTGTAAATAACGACAGTTTTACAACAAAAAAAAAAACTAAAAATGACAAAAGATAATTTAACTGTCTTTTAAATCTGACCAAAATATAAAACTTACACGGTTACTATTTTTTTAATGTTTTCATTTATAAGAAATAAATCAACGTAAACGGATCGTTTATGTTTCCCACAAGAAGCAATGTCTATTCTTCACAAATCCACTAGTATAAATTCGTTGATATCGGCTAATAAATCAGTCATTATATTTTAATTTTTTAATTATAATTTTTTTTTTTTTAATGAGGGAATTAAGAATTGTGGTAATTTCATCCGTGTTTGTTAATATTTGGTGTTTAACTACTTATTGAACGTGGTTGTGGTTAAACCATTCACCTGGATTTAGTGTATGAACACATGTAATCTAACAAATAACTATAAATTTCTTCAAATTTAATTTCTTTTTAGTGTAATGACACATTTTGATTTTGGCGTTAATCTTATATTTTAGCAAAATTATTTTGAAAGTTCTTACGCCAATTTTGGGATATTTTACCTTTTTTATCAACATTAATAATTCACTTTTCGACAGATCATAAAGAAATATTGATAATTCAAACTGTTATGATGTTTTCCATCCTCAGTTAGTCTTAAGAACATAACATATTATCACATAATTAAAATTACCAATTGGAGTAAACTGTTTAGCCTGAAGCTACAGTGTACAGATGTCAGAATCTTCTTTTTTAAAATGGATTTTCCATGAAGCTAATTTTTCCTATATTACTAAGTAAAAACAACACATTTCATTTTGAAAAAAAAAAATTAATTTATAAAAGTTATGGCTAAATTAATTAAACCAAAGTATTAAGACCTTAAATTGTTTGCTAAATTTGGATTTATTTTGTAGCGTTCAATGTCCTTGTGAACGTAAACCAATGATATTTTAATTTAAATATTAATTGATAATAAAGATAGGGAAGTCATGTTGCATATTTAAAAAATTAAAATACAGATGAAGAAAAGGCATTTTCTTCTTTTATTTTGTAATTAGCCTAAATTTCTTGCATGCATGCTCGAAGCTTTTCAATGCTCTCTTCTCATAGTTTCCTTTCTGTATAACTCATGCATGACTTTTGACGTGTTTTTTAGTATAACTACTACATGTTGTGCATCATTCAACCACACTCATATGCAAAATACAGTAAAACCCTGTTTATCTGAACTAAAAGGGTGGGAGTGAAATTACAGATAAACATGAACGTTTTTCAAAGGTTGAGAAAGATACAAATATCAGGTAAAGATGAACTTAGAAGTAAACATCAGCCTATGTAAAATATCACTCAGGTAGAGCATTGTTGCCTTTAGTCACCAATCAATGTTACAACGGATATAGGTCCTCAGCCTCCCAAACCGTACATCTCCATCATTGGCTCTTGTCATCCACCTTCTACTACCATTTTCTTTATGTTATCCATCCATCTGAAAAGCTTTCAATGTTATAACTCAAGAACAAATTAATATACTGCGAAACATTGACGACAACTGTCGAGCAAGCTCAAGTCCACATAGGTCGCTGAAGCCAACTTAAACTGCACTAATTGAAATGCAAGTAAAAGCAATTTACACTACTTTTTCCTCTCGTTCACTACTACTATTTATGCAGCGGAAGAATAATAGGCCTATCATTTCTCAGACACTGTTTTGAAAGATTTTCCAACACCTGTTTGTAACAATAGTTATTTGTGCAACTAGTGAGCAAAGTGGCACTTTTTTAAACGACAGAAAAATGTTGATGCACGAGGCTTGCCGAGTGCGTCAATTTTATCGAGTTTAAAAAAGACACTTTGCTCACGAATTGCACATTATACTTTGTCTACAGTTGTAATTTTGGCAATAAAAACAGTTCATACTGGCGGTCGTACTATTTCCTTGATTTGACATGAAGGAGATTTAGTACAACATTGTTAGGTTTTTCCGCTAATTTAGGCGCGGGGTATTTGACAGGTTTTCATCCTCTGAACTGTCCATATTTTAAAACTAACTACACAAAATATAGCAGTAGTGCTAAACAACACTTCAACACTGATTAGAAGTTCTCACATCTAAACTGAGGTTATTTATGAATATTACAAATAACTTAGGTGTATTGTTGAGGAAACGGGATTGCCAACTTCAAAACTCGGCAAACGAAAAATACTCTCTGTGTACATACACTGTTAATCCTTCATGAATAATTACTTCCTTTTTCGACTTTAAAACATTGTTTTGTTTTTTTATTTATGTTATTTTACATGTAATAATTAATCTAACCTACATACGGGACATTTCCTGTATTTTATAAATCAATTCAAATAAACTTAACCTAAATTTCGTTTTGTTTGGTTGCCATTCGGAGTGAGCAAAGTAGTGGGCAAAGTAAAACTGTTGAGAAATCAGCTGTTTTGAAAACTAATTTAAATGAACAAAATGCCACTTTGTCAACAACTGTAGACAATAGTTATTTTTGTAACTAGTGCGCAAAGTGACACTTTGCTGCACTTGAGAGAAATCTTTACGCACGAGCCGCAGGCGAGTGCGGAAAGTTTCTCGAGTGCAGCAAAGACACTTTGCGCCCGTGTAACACATTATATTTTTCCTACAGTTACTATAAACCATATAAATAACAGGTAATTGTATATAAAGGTGAACTTTTATTATGCATTTCCACAAATTAACAAATCAAAACTTAAACGAAATTGTTTCACAAAGTAACAAATAAAAATCTGAATGAATGTTTATACAAACATAATGAATCAAAATCTGAATGTCATTTTTGGTTTGTAATGTTTATGTTAAATGTGCAGTTTTCATAATGTCCTGATAATACTAATCCTGATGCAGAAGACACTTCAGAATGCTCTTCGAGTTGATTAGTTTGATGAAGTACCGGTGCAGTTTCTGGTGACTGTAACGTTCCTAAAATCAACTGTCCAGTTGCAATCTTTCCGCTAATAGAATCGTCAATGTAGCCTTCGGCTACGGTTGAGCTTTTCCAGCCGCCGTGACGCTTTAACTGCATCATGTTGCCTCCTGCTTCAACTAACAATGTTGCTGAAGTGCGTCTAAAACAGTGGCCAGTGTACCTTTCGGGGTTAGGCAGATTTAAAAAAGTAGCTACTTCAGTTGGGATTTTAGCCATTGTATTAACACCTACAGGTTGTTTAATACAAACACCTTTAGCGTACTTCAAAAATAATCTACTTGTGGATATGCCTAAAGGTCTCAATTTGAGGTATTTCCTGTACATTTCCAAATAACTGATATCAAGATTATCGTCATCAGTTAAAGTGAAGACACGGCTTTTGTTGGTTTTTGAATCTGGTATTTTAACAATTAAAATTGAACCTTTATCATCTATGTCATCTACCGACATTTTAGTTAGCTCGTCTCGCCGACATGCACCAGCTACTCCTAATATTAATACTACCTTCTTCATTAAATAAGTTTCATCGGGAGCATTTTTAATAAAGGTTTCAACCTCATCTTTGGACAAAGTCATCGACTTTTTAGGCTCATAGCCTACGGACAGTTTTTTCAAGTAAGCTTTTTTGTAACTGCTAATGTTTACGTCATGTTTCACTTGTATTGTTTTTTTGAGCATTGAATAACAGCTCCAAATAGTTGAAGACTTCATCACTTTTGATTGTTCTGCGAAATATGCCAATAAAACATTTTCTGATAATTTTGTCACTTTCTTACTTACACACCAAGAAGAAAACAGTTCATAACTGCGTTCATATTTCTTTTTAGATTTGTCAGGTAACAGGTTTAATGATACCTGTTTTGCTGTTTCCGCTATCTCTTCTGGTGTATTATTATAATCATAATCACTTTCACTCTGTTCATTATTTGCAAACATTTTACTTAGGCCTATAAACAAACACTCTTATCTATCAAATACTCAACAACAGGATATAGGTTAAGTTATAAGTCCAAAGCGTTGAATGACAACAATGCACCATTTGATCGATTTAGTCACACAGCTGATCGAGTTAGTAGTGTTGCCAACTTGTTTTCAAGAGAAACGTATTACGTGCCTTATACATGCACACTATTTTGTGTTGTTTGGTTGAAATTCTGGAGTGCGGGAAAGTAAAATGAGTGCGGGAAAGTGAAATGAGTGCGGGAAAGTAAGTAAATGCAGGAATCAGCTACTTTGCGTACTATAATCAGTGCAAGAAGACCCGCTTTGTCAGGTAACTGTAGGAAAAATATATTTGTCCACCTACCCATCTTTAGTAGTCTCTATGGAACATATCAGAAGTAGTTTCCCGCATATAACATCTGAACTGCATTCTCAATAATCTTTCGTAATTATGTTCAACAGTCTGCCAATTTATATGTTTTCTCTTTCCCTTTCACTTTGGAATCTGTTGCGGTTTTTTATTACAGCTTCTTTTGCTGTTATCACTTTTTTATGAGGATATCAGCTAAAAAGTAGATACAATTCTTATGTTTGATCACTTGCACTCTTTATTGGAATATTTAAATCATATACTCTTATTTTTGTATAGATAAGAGACACAGGCTTACCTTAGAAAGTGGTCTTTGGTATTACGTAATAGTACACAAATAAGAAAACACACAAAAAAACACTAAAGTTCTGAAATATTTTGTAAACACTATTCACTTTCTCAATCACTACTAGGTAATACCAAGGGCCACTTTCCATGGTAAGTCTGTGTCTCTTATCCATTAAAAACTAGTAGGCTATCTGTCCCATTAAACTCTAACCTAAAATTACTTCTTGTACCCAGCTTCCAGATTCTCCGATGTCTGTTCAATTGTCAATGAATTGAATTGAAATGTCAATTGTCTCCACAGTTGTGTAGTAGTTAATGTCTTTGCAAGACGTTAATCTCCGACTTCTCTAATTATGTATATTAGGTCTGACAATGTACTTGTTTCACCTGAGATTTGTGCAGTAAATAAATTTAATCTAATTTCTTCTCAAATTATCTCTTGGCAGTATTTAATACAGGTCATCTGAGTATGATATGTTCGAGTGCCTCATCTTCCTTTCCACAGACAACACAAGGGTAATCTTTCTTGAAACTATGCAAATCTTGTTGTTATATGGCATGTTCTTGCTCTTGCTGTAAAAATAGTCACCAGTCAAGGAACCCCTTTATATCGGGTTTTAATTTGGTTCTACTGGTATATGTTATACAGTAAAACCCCTCTTAACCGGTCGGATAAATTTGAATTGTATTACAGTTTTTATTGTTAATCACCCAAACTCTTAATTTCATGCCAAACATTTTACCATTTTGGTTAATTGGAGTTCATATAATCAGGGTTTTACTATCCTCTGTTACATTATTACTTTAACAAAAATCAAACAAACCGTTAACACAAACACATCAATTATTTCAGGAAATATGAAGAAAGCAAACGTCGACAAACAAGAACCAAAAGCAAACTATGAGAGTTATCAAAAAGATTTAGAAAATCATTGGTTTAAAACTAAGTGATTAGAATTTTTCTCAGGAACAAAAATTATTTATGGTCAGTATTATGGTAATCAAACTAAATGAATTTATTTAATAAAATGAAACTTATGAAGTGTATATATATATTTTCTTATTATAAACCCTCTAGAATCCATTTAAATTTTATAAAAAACATCTGAAATTTGATTCAAACATTCCTTAAAGAAATTCGCTCTTTTTTACTTTTAGCAGATATATTATATAGGTTTATTGTTTTACGGAATAAATTCTATCACCAATTTTTCAGAAGAATTCATCATTAGAAAAACTGGTCAAACAGTACACAAACATAACTTCCACAAATACAAAAATAAAGACCTAATCTTATAAAATTATTTGTAGCCATCTCCGCAAAAATTTTGGTTTGTGCATCATCAGTAAAAGTATCCGGTGGATTTAATCAGTGGGCTAATTTTCGCCTAATAGTGAATTGTATATTATAGTGAACTGTATATTATATATAAGCTACTAGATAAGTTTTATTATTTAGTTGTAGTATAAATAATAATTTTTTTTTAAATCAGTAAAAGAGTGGAAATACATTATGAATGATATCTAAGAAGGTTGAATATCTTAAAATTGACTCAGTCGATTTTAATCAAATTTTGGTGAGATAATATATAAGTTTACATAACCCTAAATAATAAAAGAAAAACAAGGATTCCTCGAACCACAAAAACAAGAAACAAAACTAAGACTCTAATAAATCCAGTATGTTTATTATATTACTCTTATGTACAATAGTCATCATCCTCAGAGATTTACATCTAAATTAAACAAACCTAAAGCTAATTGCCAAGTATCGCCCCCTCTCATTCTTAACCGGCCATTCACAAAGATTGTCTCGGGTAAATGATCCGGATTTGGAAAGGTCAGTGCTCTAGGCATACTTATAGACTACCTGGTAAAACAACACTGAACTATAATTTAAGGAAAAAATAAAATAGTCCCATAAATAACCTTATCATCCTGAAAAATAACATAACTCTTAAAACAATAGAAAATAAAAATGTGTCGCACAAATTATAATAATTTTAATTTAATAAAAATATAACATAGACTAAATACTTTATTAAGACATGCTTCAAATTTCACAACTTTGAATCAGTCACATTACAGTCCAAAGGAAAAAATTAATCAAAATACTGTGGATTTAATCGTTTTTGGTTCAATTAAGCTATTTTGCCATCCTTAGAAAACTTAAGATTTTTTGTAATCAAAACAACAGAGCAGGGTAAAGGTGTATTGTTTTTTTTTTTTTTTAATATCTAAAATCCTCATAAATCCATGAATTCCAGTGGGCGTTGTGGGATTGACTACAGAACAACAAATCTCTTAATATAAATTATATGTTTTATACAGTGAAGCAATTTTATTGTGTTTAAAATTAAAATATGATTAACATTATTAGACATATATATTTACAGGATGGCGTAAAAGTCACTATTCATTGAATGAAAGAACCCAATGGCAGTATAAACAACAGTTTCATTGAGATCAGTTGTTTTCGTATATATACACAATCTAATAGTCAGTATAAGGATCCGCAATACAAGGATAAAAATAATCCTTACAATGTTTTACAATCTTACCACTTATCGAAATGAAAAGATAAACTGATGTAACAGCTTTGGAAATATTGAAACTGTTTTTGTAGGAACACACACATTTTAAATTGTCAATATTTGCAAGTAAATATATGAACAGAAGGGAAAACATAATGAGGAAGGGAAGTCATAATGAATTATAAATTAGAGTGTTCTTCATTTGTGTCTAAAATTAAAGGTTTGATAGAAGGCGCCTTATAAGGAAGCGATTTTTTTTAGGCATGATCATATGATCCATAGGGAGGCGAGATGGAAGATAATCTGTTGAATATAGGCTTAAATGCTTTTCCGCAGATTGGACAAAATCCAGACGAGTTGAACTCTATTTTCAATCTGTCTAGTTGTGCCAGTCATATCAGTATGTTAATGCACGCCCCTAAGACACAAGCTTATTTTATGTGTGTACAGTGCATTCTAGTAGCTTATTTAAGGTGTATAAAGGGTGGGGGTACTATATACAAACTAATTTAACCATTTTAAACTGTTACTCTTGGTTTCACATATCAATGGGTACTGACTTTTGACACATCTTGTAGATTTATGAATTATTTATATGCATGTAATTTATATATTCCATAGACTAAAATAGGAGGAAACTGTATTGACTAGGCGATAACATGAGAATTGGCAACTATATATGGTGGCTATTGTAATTGTCTCTTGCTATAATTAAATTTAGTAAATATTTTACCAAGGTTTTTAATTGTGCATTTTTGTAAACTGTAAACATTATGTTTTGTGTTTAGTCAGTATGTGTATTTGATGTGTTAATGTGTTCATTTGTTCAATGTAAACAGTTTTGATGCACAACATTACATAGTTTCTGATAACAGGACATGCTTATTTTACGTTTGTTATTTGATTGTATCAGTCTAATTTTTAAAAAAGAAGTGTAATTCAAGAATGATTGATGTGTATATATTTTTTTAGTAGAAGTGGAAAGTTTCAAGTGATAAAATTAGTGCCAATTATTGTTCATGGTCTAAATAATGATGGAAATACTGAGTTTTATCAAAATACGAGGGTTGTTCGGAAAGTAACCTCTGTTTGACTATAAATGAAACCGGCATAGGATACAGAGACTTCATTATATAAATCTTATAACTATAACTTTCCACTATTTTTCTACATAATTACCATTTTAATTTAGACATTAATCAAAGTGATGGACCAGTTTGGAAATTCCTTCGTCATAAAATTCTTATCCCTTGGATTATAGATGCTGTCACAGCATCTTGAAGTTCTTTATCATCATCAAAGCACTGGGACCCAAACCACTTCCTCGTGTGTATGAATTAGGTGGAAATCACTGGAGCCAAATGCAGGCTATATGTCAGGTGATCAAAACCATACTATTTGTATTGATACAGCAAATCTTTTGTTTGCCAACCTTTAACGTGCAAAACAGGAAACCTGAAGGCAGCAAAAAACCATAGTGTTTGTTCTGTTGGCTTTTCTTAGTTTTTTAAAGTCTTACAATAGACATTTCCTTGTTCCATATACTCCACAAGCAATACTTGTTTTGTATCCCAAAACACGGTTGACATAACGTTCCTGGCAGACGAGGTTTTCTGAATGAGTTCATTATTGACTACAGATGGCATTCCTTTCCTTATCGTGATTGTTTGTTCTCTCACTTTTAAACAAACGAACCCTCTGATGCACAACACTTTTACTCATTATTGTTTGACTGTATACAGCACACAGTTCACAATAGATGTCGGCTGTTGACAAATTTTTTGCCATATCAGAGCATGTATTTTGCCGAGTTTAAACGCTTATTTTTAAAGGCTATTACGTGTATACGAACTGCAACACAACCTTCCAATTAGCACAGCTACTTACTGCACTACTGAACATGTCACCGCAGGAGTGATGCCGCTATCTCCACTACTTATCGCTTTGTACGAAAACTAAGATTACGTCCCTTGTATGTGAACAATTTTCCTATTTCATTTTCTGTACTATAATTAGTGGTGGGTATTGTATGGTTTCAGATTACGGAGACGTGCTCCGTCTGAACAACAAACCGTCATAATCAAACAAAATAAAATGTGAACCTTTTTTCTAAAAAGCTCCTAAAATGAGCAACAAATTTTTTAATTTCCGTATTACCGTTTTTATTTATATGAATTATATAAAATAAATTATTATTTATATAACAACTACGCTGTTTTGTTCCTTCCAAATGTTCTAAAATTATTTACAACAACCAACTGAGTGATAGAATAGGACACTTAAATTACTAACTAGGGATTATAAGAATGATATATTTTATAAAATGGTTTATTTTATCTCTTGTAATTTTTTTTAAACTTCTATTTTTGAAAATATACAAACTAAATACTTCGGTTTTGGTTTACTTTTAAACGTAACATAAAAAATGGATTTACCAAATCTGAACTTAATATCTCATCTATTTTAGATAAGATAAGAAACAAAATTATGTTGTTTTTTTTTTAACAAAATAGCAAAGAGAAGGAATTTGGACTTATGTTTATATTAACTTTTTTTCTTTTTTTTTTTTAACAGAATATATCCTGACAATTTCTTTGTGAATCACCCTGTATTGGCTCGTTAAATGTTAACAATTTTGGTTTTTTCCCCTATTTTCGTCTCTTTTCCTTTGCGCTTTGCTAAATTTGCATGTTAATTTGTTACCAGATTATGTAGTGCCTGTTCATCAAACTGTATTTTCTGCTACAAATATATTTAGCTCTAAGGTGCTTATTGATCTTGTCTGAAACATGTCTTAGGCAGTGGCATAGTTCACTGTTTGTACTCCTTACAGAAAGATTTAATAAGTTTTGTAAGGATTTAGGTTGACTTTCATAATTTTATTGATTATCAGTAAAAAAGAAAACTAACTTTTCATGTATAAGGCAATCACATTCCCCCTCCCACATGATTTTTAATAACAGAGACTTAAAAACATCAGGTGAATAAACACCTTTAACCATATCCAGTACCTTTCATAAGTTTCAGAATTATACAAGATATCAATATCCGTAACATCTGCCAGCTGGGTTCCAAAGATTCTCTTCTCGTGAGAAGATCAACCTCCACACAGTTGATGAGTATGTGCAGCACTCTCTGTGTCATACCAATACAATTTATAAATAAGTGAACCATACCTTGTACTAATGTCCAGTAATAATGGTAACGACATGTCTAAAGAACCCCTAAGAATTTGACAAGATGAGACAAGAAAAGGACACCAATTACAGTTTTTGTTCAATGAAAGTAAGCTACAGAGAGTTACAATGTAGATAAGGGTAGAGTCGTACCTCATGTAGGTCTATCGAAGACAAAAATAATGTTTATGAAATGATTTTCAATGATTCCAATCTAACATGACAGTCTAAATCTAAATCTTCAAATTCATTTCCCGTTCTATAGTTAGTTTCACGTTTGATTGGCAGTGTAGCCTATATTTAATGCTGTGGAGCTGCGCTATTATGTCTAAAAAAAAAAAAAAAAAATCATGCTAACATTTTCTGAAATAAACACAACAGGTTTATAAAACTGAGTGTCCAAAAAGTCTCGCATCTTAGTAGAAATAACTTAAAATATGGAAATATTATAAGACCACAATTGCATCAATTAACACGTTCGCTACCAGCTGCCGCATATATGCGGCAGCCGGGTCACTCCCACAGCCCACGAAAAAATTCATGAACTTCCCTGTAGACTGGTCCTAATGGTTGTGACCGTCGCCACAGACCACGAATAAAATTTGTTCAAATTAGTATGTCCAGTGACGTCAGCGATAGTCCTAGCTACAGACTAAGCGCCGCATATATGTGGCGGACTATCCTGTAGACCGTGCCTAAACGATCTAACCTTCAAAATAGACTGTTGCGAAGAAATTTCTCATTTAGTATCAAAAAATCAACGCCGCAGATCTGCGGCGTTGGGCTAGGAGTAGGACACGCCCGCAGCAAAATTGCGGCGGCAGTCTGTGGTTACGATTTTTTTTTAACATTGTGGTAGCGAACATGTTAACTTTGTCGTTCGCCAATGAGATCCAATTGTACTATATAATCTGACCCAACATCTCAAGGTACTATTCACCTGTGAGTGAACCGTTAAAGAAGAATTGCCCTATTACTTGTTAATTCCAGATTCTGCACCATACCGTAATTGGTTATACTCCCTACATCAATGTAGGTTCTCAGGTAACCAGTATTGGAGATTCTGCTTGTTAACTTTTACATTAACATAAAAATTAGCCGCATCTCTGAACATTTTCTCTGTAAGTTCTTATCATTGTCAATCTCATCCATAAACCAGCTGCACATTTCCATCCATTGATGGGGATCATCTTCACTCAGATGATGTAAAACTTGCAACTTATGTGGATGAAACTTTTCATTTTTCAGGATATCGTGGATAGTGTTTTTTAGTATGTGGAGTTTCATACTTGCTCAACACGCTCCTCTAGCTTTAACATATTTCACCTGAAATAAACTCTTATTTCTGCTATGATCCAGGACTTTTCAGTCACCTGTATATTGAAACCATTAATCTTTCTTTTTGAAACTGACGATAAGATTGTGCAGCAACCCAACTTTTTCATCTTGGCTAGTAGCGGTGAAATTCCCATTTTACTTACATGTTGCATTTTGTAGACTGCCAACTAAACATGAAACATTTCTCCATTGGAAGACAATTATTGAACTTAGGCAGGAAAAGAGGTTTATCTAACTTTCTAAATCGAAAGTCATTACATAGCACAGAACAAACTAGACTTAAGACGAGTTGGGTTACTCCAAGAAAATAAGGTTGGTAGAACAGGATACATATCAGCTCTGTTATATTGGAAAGGAGTCCGAATATTACTTTCTGTAGGAGTGTTAAGTATGTATGTGGGTGAGAGTCAGCGAATTTGGTAGAGTGTCTGTAGGCCCTAAAAGGTTTTAGAGATGCTGATCACATGGTCCTCGAGGACTTGTAGAAAAGGTATGAATATTAGTCAAATGCCACTTCACAGTCGATGCATAAAGAGAGTGGCACTATTACAACATTTCCCCTCCTCCCCTCTCACACACACAAAAAAAAAAAAAAAAAAAAAAAAAAAGTGAAACAAAAAGTATAGGAGACGATTGACTTCTATTCAAAAGTTAGTTTTTTTTTTTACCAACAAATGTTACCAAACATTTATTCTATCTTTATACTTACAAAAATTATTATTCTGATACTTTATCATCGGCCAGCTGGGTTTTGTTCAATTAGTGTTTACCTTTATGCACCGTAATGTTTTTGGTTATGCATTTTAGTGGTTTTTCAAATATTTGTGAACATGTTGTAAATATTCCAGTTCTAGTAGAATAGAATTGCATTAGATGGTATTTAGAAGGCGATGCTTTCATGGGAACAACCTCTCTTTATATGTGTGCTTCTCATCGTAGAAAAACAAAACTGTAAGTATATTTTTATGATTTGATAGTTTTTTTAAAGTTTTTTTTCCCCTTTGCATGCAAAATAGTTTACCGGTTTAAAATTTTATTTGAATTTTTTATATCGTTGGTGTTTGTTAGTTATTTTATTAAAATTGAAAACTATTTTTTTTAGTTACTTTAACTGTTTGTGGAAAATGTAAAATAGAAAACATTTAGAATCTTTTAAAATAAATATTTTTGTTTCTATTTTTTGAAATACAAAAATAATGTTAAACCTATTACAAATTATTTTTTATCTATTCCAAATTTTTGTCCCCAAACTGGTATTTCCTGTTTAAGTATAAAATGTATTACAATAATTATAACTATATTTTTAAAAAATGAATTAATTTACATTTAGCTATCTCAAAACACCAACATATAGAATATATTTTGATAGGAATTTTGTTGAAATTACTTCAAGTTCAATATTGCCAACTTAATATTTATTTTGTAATTCAAAGATTCTTCTAATTAAAAATGTATATAATTAGTTTTACTAAGAGTTTGTGTAACTTTTAAATGGATGCAGCATATCCTAACAGTTTTTGTTTTATTGCGAATAATGTGTTCTTTAAAGATTTACCGCCGGAAAAAAATATATAATTGTATAAACTGTTATGAATACATATATATATTTTTTTAGATAATGTATGTTTATAGCATCTTTTACTATAAAAAAATATATATATTTGGCATATCACTTGCACTTCTTTTATGACAAGATTAATTGTATACATAAAAACAAAATTTGAAGTAATTTTTTAATGTTTTTATTTATGTGTGTGTATTTTATTATAGTTTGATAAGAAAGACGTAATACCATTCTTGGAGATGTTGAACTATTCCTAATGTTTGCTTCAAAATTGGAGGTCTATTTGGGTCATAATCTAGGCCTTCATCAGTGTCATTGGCTAACGATTCATAATATGATAGTAAAATTTCTTTAAACAAAAAAATGTATAATGAATAAAACTTTTTTTTCCCCCAAACTTTCTATAAATCTTTAATTTATCTTTTTCGCCAAAATGCTAAGTTCTGATATCTGAATTCGTCTTATAAAGTTTAAATCGCTTACTGTTATTATGTAGAGTTAACAAGCAATGTTCAAAGTGTTTCCAAACATCTCTCAGCTGAACTGTGTTCCAGAGACTATAATTATTATAACACATTCCACGTTCCGAAAACATTTAGTGATCATTAATTGTATAGGGAGTTATTGAATACACTGAGTTTTTTATCACACACCAGAAAAGAAATCGGATATAGAAAGATGAGGAAATGTTGTGGGCCAAATAGTTTTAGAAATGATTCTGTCCGCGAACTAGTTGTTCATTGTGTCAAAGACATATGAGATTTAATACTGTACTATTGAATGTAGGTAAGCCTTAATTTCATCTTTTGTTGTACAATAAAAGGTTCTCATAGTTGACAGTTTGGGGGAAAATTGGGTTCGACGTGTACAATATTTAAATCCAAACATCAGTCATACAGTGACAAATGAATTTTAACTGTTTATATACTCTAACAAATGAAATTATGCCTCATCTGTGAAGATTGTAATGGTCAAAATTTCCTCTTCTACAGTCAAGGAAGTTTAAAAACCTGTTTAGCAATGTCACCGGGTTTCAATTCATACACATTTTATAAGAGTATAGGCCTATACTTCAGAGAGTGAAGCGCCGCCCACTTAAGCACTGACATCAGGGTGGATTCACAAGCGGCCCTTTGCGTGCGACGGGGTTGTTGTGTTTTAATGACCCCTTAAATCAGACACCTAAATCAATGAACTAACTAAAGCATTAGAGAACTGGCTGTCGACTGGGGTATGACTGTGAATTGGGGGCACATTCCATGTGACGTCCTTTCCCGGTATTGGCTAGAGCCCTCTGTTCTGTTAGGGGATGGGCGGCGCTTCACTCTCAACACTCACTGAATGAAGTATAGGTTTTTTTTAAAACCCATCCCATGTAAGACAATGTACTTGGATAATTTTCCAATGAATTTCTTTGAACTTTGAAGCATGCTGTCTTAAATATCTATTATTTTCTCATTTGTCAGTATTGGTGGTTTTCAGATGTGGTAGTGTGAAACATGGAAATCGTTTCCAAGAAATTTTGAATCAACTGCCTCACTTTATTATAAAAGGTCCCTTGGTCTTCAGAAATAGTTTATAAACTGTTATGCGTGCTCTAAACCAGAAGTTTCACTTGGAATGTACACTCCTCAATATATAACATTTATCATAGCATGTCTTTCTTACTTCACTACTTCTTTAAATTTGAGTGCAACAACCAACCAGCAAGGGCAGTGGGACACTAACGTTAATTCTAAATAAGTACATTATAAGCATATTGAAATTATAGTAGGTAGTATTTTGCCCGAACAATTATTTAAAATATTTTGAGTTGTTACTATATTATAATCAGCTGCACAGAGACGTTTTAACCAGTCTGTAGTATTAATCCTTTTATGGATTACTACAGCATTAACTGCTACAGAAGGTGATTCTGTAGACCAGTTCATTGTTAAAAACATCAGCTATATATTCCATGGTTTACTAAAACAAACATTGTAAAAAATACTAATCAAACCATTTTTTCCTTGTTTCTTTCATTTTTATTGCAGAATATTTTTATATTCTAAATTACTGTAATTCAATTATGTGATTCCAATATTGCATATTTTTATCACTATATTTTGTACTTTAAATCATTTCTTACAAATTCTGAAAATTATAACAAATTTAAAAAATAAATAAATAGGTAAAAATCACTTTTTATAAAAATTACCCGCAAAACAATTTTTTTTAAAGTCATATGTAGGGCTATACAATAAAAATGGACGAACATAATTATCAGTATTTTATTGGAACATTATTTTAAGCTTTTAAACTCCAATTTTTAAGCTAAATACTTTTTTAAATTAGTACATATCGTAAAACTTTTGAAAGAAGCTAGAAATAACAGTCAAAATTTCAGTATTTATTATTTATTACCACAAATTAGATCATATTTTCTGTTAATTGTCAATAAATTTGTTTATCTTTACCTTTTTATTCAAAATGCAAAACCTAAAATGAATCAATTATGTATATATATATATATATATATATATATATATATATATATATATATATATATATATATATGCATGTTAATATAATTATTTACATCTTCAATGTTCTAATAACATTTTGTATGTTTAGGGTAAAATATTGAGAGGACCGATGACGTATTACTCAAGAAACCAGCTCACAGTTATTGTTCAAGTTAGATTATATAACAGAAAGCATCTGATGGCATTAAGAGTACATAGGCTATGGACAGCTAGAAATATTTATTGGTAGAAAAATCAAATCAAATTAATTTAAGTTATTAATAATGATGAAGAAAGTAGATCTTTTTAATTTTAAGGTTATATTAAAAGAACGACTTAAGAATAAAATTTTCTTAAATTCAAATGTATACACTTGAAATCAGAGGTATTTATTTTTATTGTTAGGCCTAATAAGTGTTACTTAGAGTTGTAGAAAATGGCGATATTAATTTTCTATGGTTTAAAGGCCTGGTTTCTCTAAAATCTACGTAATTAATATTAAGAAGTGGATATTTGACTACTTGAATATAATAAATAGGAAAGTCTCTCCTAAGGGGGAACAGTACCATGATGAAACTAAATCATATAGCCATCTGCAATCTTACAACTTTTCTTATCGAAATGTAAAGATAAACCAATTTAATAGGTGAGAATTTATTTGTAACATTTAAACTATTATTTTTTAGGAAACACAAATTAAAAATTGTCAGTGGTACCTAATAATATATAATATAAAAGAGTTGGATGAAAATACTACTTTTTTTGGTGATAATTATTAGCCCAAACATCATATGATATCCCACAATAGCTCATTATGTACACCTTTAAAATCTGTGTTTAACAATGGTCGAACATCTTTATGAAGATAAAAAGTATAAGAGTTGTTACTAAAAAACAAAATTGTTAAAAATATAAGATCAAAATTAGCAATAATATATCATAATGGATGTTCAATGAGCACTGTGGTGATTGTGAACAATATAAAACACTGAAACTCCTACCACAACTTGTAAATATATAAATCTAAGTTTAAGGTTTTACAAACATAATTTTCATTGAATATAAATTCAAAAAAATGATCTAAAAATTTCATTTGATGACTTAAACTTTTTGTGGTATCTAGGACACTTACATGAGCCGCATATATTAATGTTGAGACCAGCGAACCAGCGTATACACAATAAAATACCAAATGAAATGCTTACCCTATTATCTTATACCCGAAAATGTATTACTTATTATGTTTTCAGAGAAACCCGGCCTAAATAATTATATAGTATTTTAAAATCAAAAGAAGTTTATCTATTTTATTAGGCTTAGTTTTAACAGCAGGGTATGGAAAAGTTGAAATATATTTGTTGGTAAAATATCAGACAATATATTTATTCTAAAGTGTTAAATTTATTGTTACTTCTAAAACTATATCAAGTTACTTTGACCATTTAAACAACTTGTTAATATTTATATGTATAACGAATGATACACTGTATATTGTTAAGGCGCTGTCAAAGTGTTTCTTAGCTCCGTTAATATAGCCGAAATATATTTCAGATTGTATGTTACATTTTTATTAGTTAAACCAATGCCATTGCATAATTTTCCATTTATGAAAGTGAAACTAATGATATAAGAACTAAAGAATATTTTGAGAAAATAGTTGAAATCTTTTTTTTTTTTTTTTATGTTGAAAATTTGTGACATGTAAAATGTTCAATGAAAATATCGGTCATTCATATATATACAATAAGTCCTCAATTTACAAACTTTTAATAATTCAAACAAAGTTACAAAAATTCTAAGAACATTATAAAGAAACTCCGGGAAGTGCCAAGTGGTACACAAAGATAGAGACTTGGATTCTAATAAACCATTAATTTCCTGTTTTAATGGAGAAACTGAACATATGAAACCGGTCAGTTGATTGCATACTGTCATGCCTGTAGTTTTTATCCAAATTCTACCATAAAATTAATTAGCGTATTTGTGTTTTACTTTTTTTTTAGTTATAATAATTTTTTTTTTTTTTAATAAGAGCTGAAAATAAGATTAGTTTTTTATTGTTACATAGGTTAGGTTAGGTTGATATTAGGAAAAGATGTTTGATATAGCTTGTGCATATAAAACGCAATGCTTAGATTGCAACACTTAAAAGACCGTAATATTCTCATCTTAGACTGTATTAAAATTTACAATGAATAATTATCATTAATTTTGTTAAGAAAATAACATTTATGGAAATTCTATTTTATTAAAATGTAACATAGAATTTTATTTTTTTTTTTTAAACCTAAATCATTTAGTTATCCTTATCGTATTTCTTTGTACAGAAATGGGAAATAGATAATACTGATACAAAAAAATTGATCGTCTGTCATTTTTACGACTTATAAACATTAAATTCGTTAGTTGAGGACTTACTTTATAGGCTGTTTTTAGAATATAATACAGTTCAAACAAAAATAGTTTGAACATATTTTACTGAATTATAAATGAAGTGGAGGACTTTTCTTGGGTGTCAGTTCAAATTTGATTTTGTCAATGACTTTATTTAACAAAATTTTGTATATAACAAACCAAGATGCAGGTTGTGACAAAACTCAATTTTTAAAATTCATTCTATGACTTGAAATATTTGAGCTCAAAGATAATGCAGTACAACAGCAGCAATAAGTAGAACTCGAGTACAAATTTAGATATTACTCTGCATGAAATTGGTTGCTAAGGAAATAAGGCTTGTTATTTATTAAATAACATAACCTCAATATTCAGGTTATTTCATCAAGTTGTCGCTAGGAATGATGTAACGTTAGATTAACTTTAACATCGAATATCTCAGCCTACAGATTAAAATTTGAAATCATGCCATTGATTTTGATTTGTAGACGCTGGTGAGTTGCGTTAATTACAAATTGTTGTTACAGCCTATAATGATTTCAAATGTTCTTGCCAGTAAACTATTGTTCTTGGAAAAGGTATTTTTTTTCGTAATATTTGCTTAAAAATTTCTCCAATTAAACACTTTGAAAATAGGTGTTAAATGTTTTATTTTAATTATAATTTATTTCAATTTTTGTTCTTGCCTAGAAGATACTTAACTTTTAATTAGAGTATAATTTTATTTTTTTCAATTAAAAGCCTTTCGATACAATTTAATTATAGGGTAGGCCTTTTTACTATATTGCTTCATGAAAATATTAATGATCATATTTATTTATTTAATTTAAGTATTGTGTCAATTAAGTACTTGCCTTTTGAGTTCTTCTTCTAAACGTGTCCCATTTCTTCTTTATAAGAAAAATTTCCACTCACGAGATCACACATTTTTACAAAAAACTAAAATAATGTCACTAAAAAAAATATATATATAAATCAGAATTTGGTTCTTATCAAATTTTACAGATTTTCATGTATGGAATTGATAGTTTTTAATTTACAATTTAAAAATATATAAACAGGAACTTTAAATATTTGTTGAGAAACAATTAAATTTAGCATTGTTTATGACATCATGTAGGCCTACAAATAAATTACATATTTGAGATTTGTTTTATTTTAGTAAAGTGACGTACCCTATATGTTTTCCCCCATTAATTTGAAACAATTAAAGGATCTGATGATAGGCATTAATTCCACGATACAAAAGACAAACAATACTTCTTGTCATTTTACGTTGTTGGAGTGTCGGTGATTTAGTTTATAAATCTGTCTACATTTAGGCTTAGTTTTTAGATTTGTTTGAAATTTATTAGTGTTTAGTTTAAGCATCTTGTTATTAATTGTTATTGTTATTTGGTACGAATGTTTCAAAATTTAAAAAACAATATTATTTGTTAAAAATTGTACAATTTTACTGTTACATATATATTTAATTTAAATATAGTGTTTTAATTTATTCTTTATCAACCTTTAGACTTCCTTTTTTGTTTTATAAATATATACTTTTTTTATGCTTTAATATAAAGAAAGTAATGACAATTTTATGAGTCTTATAAAATTAGGTTAAAGATGGCTAGTGTTCTTAGTTTGTATGCAAGAGATTCTGCGATCAATCCTTAAGAGCTCAAAATTTTTACTGTGAGACCCAGGATCATGAAATAATAATAATAATACCGGGTGTTTCAAAATAAATATCGGAGTTTTAAAACTTTATAGTATTTATTAAATTTAACTTACACTCATAAATAATACATCAAATGAGAGAGCAACACCGACAGTTTTTCCTACAAGTGTTCAATGTAAGCACACAGCAGACATCTAGTCGATAGCCGAGTTCATCCCAAACCTTGATCAGTGTCTCTAGAGTAATTGTTGCAACAACTGCTTCAATCCTGTTCTTAAGTCGGGTAGGTCAGCTGATAGCGGAGGGACATACACATGATCCTTTATGTTCACTTAGGTGAAATGTCGATTCGTCACTTAAAATGACACGATCCAGAAAATCTTTATCGTCATGCAGAATCATATTGTTTGCAAAGTTGACATGTAAACCGTATTCTGTAGGCTTTAGAGTTTGTAACAACTGCAAACGATTAGGGCGTAGTTGTAAGCGTCTCCTTAAAACTCTCCACACAAACATCACTAGAATTGTTAATTCACGACTAGCTTTCCAAAATGAATTCTTAGGGCTACGCGTGAAAGACTCTCTCACTCCTTCAACACTTTCTTCTTGGTCGTCCTGTACTCTTCCCTTTGCAAAGCCACCCGTTGTCTTCAACTGATGATACCATCTACGGATGTTATTATCACTTGGAGGATTACATTTGAATTTAATACGGAACGCACGTTGCACTGTAACTAGCGATTCAGTCCTTACAAACTGTAAAACACAAAAAGATTTCTGTTTACTAGTCGCCATCTTTGCTACTAGTACTTTCTAACGGAAACAGTGTGTGGACACAAGTGTACCAACAAAACTGTTTGAATAGCTCTTTCATTTGATGTATTATTTATATTGTAAGTTAAATATAATAAATATTACAAAGCCATAAAACCCCGATATTCTTTTTGAAACACCTGGTATTTTAGACAATTTTACAAATGTATAGTAAAGTCAAATTATTTTATTTTACAAGATAACCAAAAGCTATTTTTTTCTAAATGTAACGCCGAATAGTAGTTTCTTGGGCCTTGTAGGAAATGTTAAATTGTATTGGTGGATCAAGAGGTCGGTGTTCAAAATTACATTTTTACAGTAACTTCTTTATTTGTCATCGTAGAGGGGTACAGTTGGTATTATTACATTCAGAATTGAAATTTGTATTTTTTATCTAATTTAGTATGTTATAAATTGAATAACACGAGATATGAACAAAAACTAATTAAAATTACTGACATTTTAATTAGATTTTTCTGAATTGCAATAGGGTTCCATTAAATTATGAATTCACTATAGTCCCCTGTACTAAATTTGATGTTCCAATCTTAATTTTTGTGACCGCAAATGTGCTTACATACAGACGATCATGGATCAACGGCAAAAACAACATCAAATTTGTTGTGATTATGAAACTTGCCCAATACTTTGTATATCCTTTTGAAACCAAAAATGTTGTCACTGATTTCTTAAAAACTAGAATGTAAAATTTTAAAGTGACAAAGGGCAAAAAATTTGCGCATAAAATCAAGATTTTTAGAAACTTTTTTCCCGGCGCTACTTTTTTTATTGAAAGTTATTTCTCCCCTCGTCTTATAGTGATTTTTTAATTTTTTTATTGTGTAAATCACTATAATTACTTTTTTTTATTTTAAAATGTGCAATGGAGGAAAGTGTAAATATTTCCAACTTCTTAAACAGAAGTTAATTAATTATTTATCATTTAAAATTGTTAATACATTACAATTATAAGTAAATATATAGACAGATAAAATAGAAGCTCTATTGTGAGCATGACCTGTGTGGATAAAAAAAACTGTAAAACTAATTTATAGTTTAAAGGGCACCATTCTATGAATAAGCAGACACTTGAACTTTAAATTTTAAAGATCGTGGGATATAGGAAAGCGTACTTTCTAGTCACAAACAAACTACAGATCTTTTGGAAATACCAATTTTAATAATATGGTATTATTCTCCATGAAATACACATGTATCTGAATATTGATATTTTCCTTATAATCTAACACAAAATTACGCATTGAAATCTAATGGTGGTGCCTCTGAAAAACATACATATATAGCAATCTTTAAATACTATGACATGACATACAAATGGATAAATTGTAAAAATCAAGTATTTTGCTATCTTTAAACAATTTATAATAATGTTTTTAATATAACTTTTATCACAATCTGTCTGATTGTATTTAAAGGGGAGTAGACAAAAAATGTCCAATTGTGGCCCAGCCAAGGAGCCCACCAAGTAAAAACTATAATAAGTATAAATTAGGATGTAATGAAAAGGGATTCTAAATAATAAAATATGAATTGGCACTTGCGATTTTGTTGAGCAGTGTAATATCACGTAGAAGGGGGGGTACAAGGAGTGGAGGGCTTGAACCAGCGAGCCGGGAGAGAGTCTGTTCCGAGAGCCGCGAGAAGGAAATTGAACGGCAGACTGCTACGGGACGAGGTCAGTCCATTTTCGGCCACGTGCTATATAATTAATCGGTATGCTTTTCGGCCACTATTAAGGCTTTATCTAGCCGTTATGTCTTTTTTATAAATTATAATTATTTCTGTAATCTTCTAATTCGGCGCTAAAATAAAAGAGAACATTTAATTTAACTTGAATTGCGTACGTTCATTAGTGTCCTAACCCGACTCCTTGGCCCATTCTGACAAGATTCGGCTAAAGTGTACTCGGTCTCCAGCCAGCCGGAGCTTCCAGCTGGTCAAAAGAAGTGGAGACGGTCACACAATGACAAATTAATGAAAGTCACTATTTTTATCAGTATATTAATAACGTGAAATCTGTGCCTATAATGTTCTTAAAATTATTATGTTTAATTTAATGTTAAATACTTTGTCTTTGAAATGTTTTAGTTTTGTTAAAGTTTTAACATAGGCGTCTATACCAGGACCCAATCACTGACTTTATTTAAATTCAGATTTACACTGTTTTTTATCTGAATATCTCTTGTTGAAACGTCGCTCTGGAAAGTAGTAGGAGGGTATCCACCTAGTGAGAAGTTCCCGCAGTGACGAGAGAATCAACACGACCACTCTCGTTGGACGATGAAAAGCTAGTCCTCTCCAAAAATTGAACTAATCCCTTCTTACCTCAAAATACTGACATTTTTTGAATTAATGGACCAATTAGAAACATTCTGACGAAACACATCGGTGCACTAACCCACTGCACAGACTTTTAATTTTGGGGAAAACTGTTATTTCTTAAAATTATTGAATTGTTATAAAAATTTTAATGTTTATTTATTTTAAATGGTATTGTATTAATATTAATACAATGTTGAACCTTTTTCATTCATTTAAATTGTTTTCTCGCTATTCTATACCAATTTTGGAACACTATCTGTCCTTTCATACGAGGCTTCGAATATACGATCACAATACGAGAGATGACGCAAGTTTCCTGACATCAAATCTCACTTATGCTATATATTGAACCACGTACTAACTCAGAGACCCAAAAATGTGAAATGTTACAAAGCATAGCATTCCCAAACTACCTAGCTGAATCTACATTTTGTTTCATATTGGTCTTGAGTTAGATCCCTCTCTTTCAACTTTCCTATCAAGAATTAAAATAAACAAAACAACAGCACAAAAGATTAGTTACAGCAGTTAACAATTTAAAAACCTATTTAATATATTTTACCTTCCTACCAGCTGTAGTTGAGAAACTATTCCACTAAATAAAAGGACCCAAAAAGTAAGAACTTTCTCAGATTGTGTTTCAAGGCTGATTTGTCTTGAATTTGTTGGATAATTTGTCCGTATGGATAACACCAGCCTGACTTGGCAGTTTTCTGTGCTTTTCAAGCCAGTCTAACCTCAGTCAGTGATAATTACTTGTCTGGTGTTATGTGTATATGGGTATGTCGGAAGTAAGCATCATATATTTGTATCTGTAGTACATAATGATATAAAAAATGTACATAAATGGGAACAATAATGTAACCAAGATTCAATTTGGAACAAGGCAATTACGAGCCGCACACTTTTTTTATTACCAATACACATAGCAAATTTTGTTTTGTTGTATTCCCCTCATGGAAATCATTCACAGGGTACTAAGATCATGTTTTCAACAAATATATTTTTGAACACAGCTTTTTACATATACTGTCAACATGTTCATCTATAATAAAAACGGGAATCACATTTCCGATGTAATCAAGCTGGAACTTTACCTTTCTCTGTCTAGTCATGGGTTAGATCCCTCTCATCTTTCCTAGCTGGTCTCTCTTAACCAACTCTTGTTCCCTTCCAACCCGTCTTGTGACTTCGTTGTTGATTGCTTCTTACATGTTTCGAGGCCGTAACCCCATCATCAGAAAATTACTTTGTTCACTTTGAAGAACTCGTCATGTGTTTTTATTGTTTTTATTTTTGTGTCGGTGTATGTTCTTGTGTTAAATGTGTTTTTTAATATAATCAATGACGAGTTCTTCAAAGTGAACAAAGTAATTTTCTGATGATGGGGTTACGGCCTCGAAACATGTAAGAAGCAATCAACAACGAAGTCACAAGACGGACCTAAGGTAATTAAATATTTTATTTTAAGAGGTTTTTGCCTTTAAATGAAAAGAGGAAACGATCCAGCCAGGTTAATTGGTTATCAAGAAATCTTACTAAATAGCAACCAATTATTCAATAATATACTTGCCCAATGTAACAATTGTACCACTGTAAGTACAAATAAATTAGGGTTAATCTTACAACGCCTGATGAAAAGCTGTGTAACAAGTGTAAGTTTCCAATAGACTGTTCCAATAAGGACTTACGATTTATGAAGTTTGTTTAAAAAGTATGGGACCTCAATTTTTTCCACAAAAGTAAAAAATAGCAGATTATCAGCTTGTGCATGAAATAATTTATTCTCAACTCAATAGATTCTCATTTTCCTCGGAATGAAGAAATAAATTTGATTGAATTATTGCATCAAGCTTAGCGATACTCAAATGGAAATCATTCCGAAGAATCAGCAGCCTTTTGGTAATAATACTATACAAATTAAAGAGTGGTATTTCAGTTTCAAAGATGACACATCAGTGAGGAGCAACTCAACAAGCTGAAATGTCGTGTATAACCAGGGCCGGATTTCCCAATAGGCCCTGAAGGCCCGTGCCTATGGGCGCAAGCTCCCAGGGGGCGCACGGCCGAGAGAAAAAATATCTAGAAATAAAAATAAATAGCCATAACTTAACATATTTTTTGAATTGATTACAAAAAAATCATGCTGATTTTGAAGTTCATTGGAACAAATAATTGTTGGTAAAGTTAAACTATTTTTCCACATTCAACTTCGTTACAACATAGGCTTGATATAATTTTTTAATAAAGGTTTTGGGGGAAGTAACTTTAACCAGACTAGGGGGCGGAATAAATTATTGGGCCTATGGGCACCAAAATGCTAAATCCGGCCCTGTGTATAACCATGTGTCACTGTCCGACGAGGTTGGTCTAAGCACTAGTTTGGTGAATTTTATTTTGAACGATTTTGGCCTTTCAGATAGTAACTACAAATTCATACCATTGCAGCTAAAGATAATACAGAAACAACTCCATCTGGATGGTGTAACCCCAAAGCAAATGGTGACACCTGTTTCTTGAATGATGTGATTAGTCTTAGATTTACAGATAGGACCTAGAAACCGAAGTTCAGACATTACAATGGAGAAATCAACATCGTGAAGCCAAAACTAAAGTTGTTTCATCATTTTGCAGAAGTAGAAAGTCCAAATTTATACATCTAATCTCACTGACTGATGCTCTCTGTGGGAGGAAACATATTTGTGTTTGCATGTTGCACTTCCTGTGCTTTATTTGTTTCTGCAAGAAAAACTCAGGTTAAATAATGATTTAACAGTCCAAATTTTTACCTTTCAATTTTACAAGGCCAAATCACAAGTATGAAAAAGTGAGTGTGTATCAAATTTTATTAAATGGTTTCTCTGTACTTTTGGACTCTAAAAAAAGTTTCCAATGAAAACTGAATTGCTTGTTTGTTTTTTTTAAACTACCTACGAGTTCTACATACAATGTATAAGTGAGAAAATAAAACTTGAATGAGGAAGTAATCATTAATATTACCTATAAACAAGGAAGAAAACAAAGCTGACAATATTATGTTTATTACCTTACACTGCAGTTTTAATTGATACCATCCAGCATAAATACCATAACATAAGCATTATGAATCATGCATTGTTATTAGGTCATTCACATGTTATACTGTAGACCATCATGTCAGGCAAAGTTTATTTGGCTGGAATTATCGGTAGTTTTTATTTAGGTAAGTACAACATTGGAAATTAAGTTGTTTTAATTAGTTCATAATCACAGCTTTTATTAATTTCTTATCTATTTCTAGATTATAATACAATCTGACAAAAATTGTGACCACTAGAGCTGTTTTTCAAAACTGCTCGAAATCTGTACCCATGATCAGGTTCAGGATAGATTTCATATTCGTGGTTTTGGGTTTTACCATAAGAGCTGTTGGTCATTTTACAAAATACTAACATATCCTGCTTTTTAATGTTTGTCACATTTTGAATAAAAGCTTAAACATTTCAGACTTATCTCAGAAGTATTTTTTCATATTTACGCCCAAACAGCTGATCCAATTTTCATTTCATTTTTACTAATCCCTTCTTTGTGCAATATGAAGCTCAATTTTTGAGTAAACTTCAAAAAAGCAAGAAATGCTATTAAAAAGTTGTTAGTGAAGATGTTTCTATTTCTTATAAACTCTTCTATACCTTTGATATTTGTAAACCCGTAACAGTTGCTGGCATGTATATTCTTTTATTCCATAATTTTTTTTTTATTTAACAGTATAATTGATAGAAATTTCCATTTAACAATTTTAAAGTTGTATCGAATTTGACTTATACAAAAAGTAAAAAAAAACTGATGTTAAATACAAGATGAATTGTAAAAATAAGGACCGATAAAAGAAGAATAAATTAGAAAATATAATATTTATTCATTCCAAATTTTTAAATTTATGTATTGCCCTTCTTTTTTTCTTTTGTAAATACATAGTTACCTACAAACTGAACTTAAATTAAAACAATACAGGGGGGAAAAAAACTTTACTATACTAAAAAAAAAGAAACTAAACAAAATCTACTGTATAATGAGTAATAAATTTTTGTTCCGTCATGTGACTTTGAGTTTGTCTTTATTACAAAGACGCGTTTCGGAGACGTATCTCCATCTTCAGTAATTTCACTCCGTAGAGTTCGTTAAAACATTAAATGAACAAAAGGTAATATAAATTAATTTATTACTCATTATATTATACAAAGTGACTTGGACACCAAACAATGAACATTAAAATCTACTGTACGAAATAAAATTACAAAATTGGAAGTTAATTTTAAAAATGAAAATTTAGGTTCTTTAAATTGGATAAAGCCAGTGTTAAGGGTACCGGTACCATCTTTTGAATACCGTACACTAAAATAAATCATTGAAATGTCTTAAACCTAAAGTTTGATAGTTTTTCACAGTTTAATATAAGGTATTTCATTTGTTTGATTGTATTTTGTATACAAAATGTATAATACAGTCAAACTTGCATTTATTTACCTTCTAAACCCTTTTGATATTTTGAAGCAAACTTTTCCAAACCCTCCAGATAAAATTCTGATGACAGGAGTTTCAGTTACTTTTGCAATAAGGTGTAGTCAAGGACGGATTTAGATTTTTTTCGCCTTAGGCAGAAATTATTTTACCATCCTGTATTCTACCAATATCCTAAATTAGTCATATAACCTGTAGGCAATAAAGTTGGTTGTACCACTCCGTCCAAATTGTTATCGATATAAACTTGAATAGTTAGAATAAATTACTACCAAACTATACTAACTTTAAAAAGGTTTTGTTATAAAATTATGAAAAATATGATTTGTTTTACGCATTAAAATTTCATTGAATACTCTTTTAAATTTTAATATTTTCGAAATAAATCTGAATAAACAGTATTTCCAGCTTATTAAGTATTTACAATAGGATAGGATTGTTCTGATGCTTTGAAATAATCAAAAATAAAATTACACTGAGCAGTAGTGGGCAGACAATGAAAAAAAGCAGTTTATATGTACAGCACATCTTTTTATTTACAAGCTGAAAATTCTTTCTACGAAAACAACAAAATATGAAAATGTACAAGGGCATCAATTTTTTTCTTTGCTTTACACAAATCTTGCTCTCTCAAAAATTTTGCCTATATTTCTTCCTCAAAATTTTGATCCTTAGGGTTAAAATGCCTAGTGGGAAATACTGCACTGGTCATAGTCTTTGTTTATTGAATACATAATATTAGTAACTAAATATTTAGGTCTGGATATTTATATCTAAAATTCAAAACTTTCAGCGAATATCACTATTATATGTACATTATGAATTTCACTTTGTGAACAATTCATTATTATGAATTTTCCAATTTAATTTGAATCTACTAATATAGGTAGAGTTACAGCATGCTCTCCTCGAAGTTTCCAGAAATGAGCCTTTAAATGGCAACACTATATCCTCTAATTTTTGAGCTTCAAACCATACCATAGAGATGGCAAATCTCTTTTATAAATAAAATCAATGATCATACTCAATGAACATTAAAATCTAACATATTCTAAATTTTAATAAAATTCTAACTTATAGAACTTTTTTTATTATTTTAAGATAGTTTTAATAATTTATTTTTTAGTAATAATGCTCTTATGTTTTATAAAAGGAAAAAATGTGTTTGGTATTATTGGATACAGAATTTAAAGCAGCACAAATTAGTGGTGACAAAGGATTTAAGGGATCAGTTGACATTCCATGGTCTTGGTTGACATTTTCCTAGGGGAGAACTTTCCAATTATAAATAAATTTTTAGTTTTAATAATAGATTTGTTTTTATTTCTATGTCGTATTTGTCTATTTCCAGCAACAACAGTTGTCATTTTACCAATGGAGGGAGTGAAAGCTGCTTCAGTTAAAAGAGAGATAGCTGTGAGTTGTGATAAAATATGTAAAAACTGCAATGCTATAGGACAAGTTAAGGACGGGAGATGTGTCTGTAGATCAGATAATGGTATGTCAATTTTATTGGATCATATTGTAAAAACATATACAAATAATATTCTTTTCATATAAAACCACTTACATCATTTCATTTTATTTTATTTAGTCCTCCTGACAAGATGTGGCCCAGCCAAGGAGCCCACCAAACCAAAACCATAATAATTATAAATTAGGATGTAAAGGAATTCTAAATAATAAAATATGAATTGGCACTTGCGATTTTGTTGAGCAGTGCAATATGACGCAAGAAGGGGTGGAAGAGACGAGGAGTGAAAGGCTTGAACTAGAGCCGCCAGAGTCTGTTCCGAGAACCGCGAGAAGAAAGACCGCTACAGGACGAGGTCAGGTCAGTCCATTTTCGGCCACGTGCTAGCTAAATTAAACGGTATGTTTTTCGGCCACTATTAAGGCTTTATCTTGCCGTTATGTCTTTTTTATAAATCATAATAATTCTGTAATCTTCTAATTGAGCGATAAAATAAAAGATAACATTTAATTTCACTTGCGTTGCGTGCGTTCATTAGCGTCCTAACCCGACTCCTTGGCCCATCCTGACAAGATTCGGCTAAAGTGTACACGGTCTCCAGCCAGCCGGAGCTTCCAGCTGGTCAAAAGAAGTGGAGACGGTCACAACTGGTGTCAGAAGTGGGATGTCTTTTTTTGTGTGTCTTTTTGGGACGAGGTCAGTGAAATGTATTTAATTTTAAAATAGAGGAATTATATTTTCTCTTTTTTTTTTTTTTATACATAATTTAGAGCGTTAAATTTAGTTAAAATTCAAATAAATATTTGTAATTTCTTACCTGTGTTGCGTTCGATGTCCTCTCCCAAAACAGAGACGGTCGAATCCCACTTCTGACACCAGTTGTGACCCATCCTGACAAGATTCGGTTAAAGTGTACGCGGTCTCCAGCCAGCCGGAGCTTCCTGCTGTTCAAAAGAAGTGGAGACGGTCACAAATATACATTGCGTAAGACAAGTCATTAAAATTACATTACACAAAAGATTATAAATAATCAATAGATTTGATTTAAAAAAGAATATCCAACTATAAAAACAATACAACATTAATTTATAAAGTGTCTCAAATCCTTTTCTACTTTTAAATATCAACAATAAAATATCTAAAACAATTCAAACATTATAAAAACATTAGTAATTAAATACAATTTTACAATACATTAAGAAACAAATCAATAAAAGTCAAGGATATCATACCCATCGACAAAACAGAGAGTCTTTGCAGAAACTCCTCCACAGAGTAAAAAGATCCAGACAACAATAGTTGTCTAAGGCCGGTTTTAAAAGATGTATAATTTGTAAACTTTTCATGCTTAGAGAGAGCTTATTCATCAATTTAGCAACTGCTTGTGAAGGAAGTTTACTGTACACTTTTAACCTGTGCTGTCTAGCATGATAATTACAAGCTTGTCTCGTGCTGTAGTCATGTCTATCCATTTCTGGATATGATCATACTTAAATTTGAAAAATAGCAACACTTAAAGTGTGTATGTACATACATGGAACTGTAAACATGCTTCGCTGAAGTAGAGTACACTTTAAAACTATTCACGGTAAAAACCAGCACTCATATATTATATTCATATTGTGTTAAAAAATAAACGGTAAAGGAAGAGCTAGATACTTTAATGCTTATACCAATCACTTTTCTTTTTCCTTTTTATAGTTATTGCTAAAAATAGGTAAATATCTGTTTATAAAATAAATATTTCTTAATTTTTTTCTCTTTCTATTGCCCCTCATAACATGCCACCCTAGGTGACCTTAATCCATTGACTACTTCTTTTGGGGTCATCTGAAAAACCTTATGTACCAAACAAAGCCAAATGATGTCTGCGACCTACATTGTAGAATTTTACAAACAGCTCAATATTTTCGTATAGAATCAATTTTGAATACTGTCTCAAGTTGTTACACAGCTAGCCAGATATGTGCCAAACCATTCAATTCTAGCATTTATTACATTGAAACAGGTAAGATAGCATATTTTCCTAATTTAATAAATGTACAAGTTTTGACATTTCAGTTATAATTTTGATCTGTAATTTTAGTTAAGGATATCTTAGAGACTTTTCTAAGTGTCATAATATATTTCTTTTAAATAACCCTTTTAATGATATGATAAGGTTTCTGTTTAAAATAATTAAATTATGCCCCTCTTTTAAAAAGAGGGCACAATTTTTAACCACTATAAAAAGTCAATACGGTGGAGGTTTCCCGTTGATGTCTCAAGTGTTTTAAATTTTAACCATGTGTATCAAGACTTAGTTTACACTCTGTATATACATATACGTATTTCTTGTTGTTTCTATTTCTTCTTCTTCTTGTTTAGAGGCGATGAACCTCTCGGTCATCATCACTTTATAAAAATAAGGAAGAAATAAGAACATAAAATAGACCGCTCTAGCTCTCGAATCGTCTAATAGTGTCAGGGTTGGAAGAGAACAAGAGTCCATTAAGAGAGAGCTTGATAGGAAAGATGAAAGAAAGGGATGTAGGAATCTAACCCAAGACTTCATGAAAAATATGTAGAGAATCCCCCTCGTAATTGCTATTACTGTACACCCTTATTCACTATAGATGAACCGAAAAGTTGAAACTTGAAAATTTTTATTTACAAGTAAAGATAAATCCTCATTATTCCTTAATTTTGTAACAAATGTTTTAAAATTGTCCCGAATATCTTATAATGTCAATTTTTATTATTTTTCAAGATATTTTTTTAATCAAACTAAAATAAAACTACAATCAAAATAATGGTAGTTTGATATAACAAAAAATGAGTATTAAAAAATGTCATTTACTATTTAAAACCAATGTAACAAGTAATTAACATGTAATTATAATATTTTAGGCCTAACTTAAACAGCTAATGAGAAAAAAAAATTGTGTATAGAGATCTCAGTTTAAGAGGTTAATATTTAACATAATTTACTGTATCCTTTTAACAAAAATTGGTAAACACACCAAATTGTATCTGTGTACTATTCAAGACATTATAAATATTTATGTTAAATTTCCTCAAAATCCAGCTGGTAGTTTTTAAGGATTAAAATGTTAAAAATTGGATCGAAGCTGCAGACAAGAGGACTATGCTTTGAAACACAGCCATGATGATTTGAATTTATGATTCTCAATACAAATGATTATAAAAACGTTTTTGATAAATCATTATAAATTATTGACAGATCATCTTTTATTTTCCAGTAAATGATGCAGTTTGCTTGGAGACACTAGTTGACAAAGCAAATTTAATGGGTTTTGTCTTGGAATCAGCTTGGAACAATGTTACTAATGAACTTCAAATAAAATTAACAGATACTGATGGAAGAAATTCTACAGATATTTTACATCTTAGGTCTCGCCGTTGCTTGGGTGGAAGTGTTGGAGCAAAGAGAAAATCTGTTGCTGCAAAGAAGACTCCACAACAGATAAGAGAGGAATTAAAATATAGAAGTAAGTGATAGATACTAGGCTCCTTTAAATGTTGTTTCCTAAAAAATAATCTTAAAAAAAAATCTATAGTAAAATAAAATTAATAAACATAATCATCATATAATATATATAAGAAGATTCAAACTTATTGGACTAGGGTAAATAATAATAATTTCAACCTTTCGGTTGGTATCTAAATATCATATGTCACTTTGTAACATTAAGTATCTTACATACAATTCATCAAAATCCCCTGGATATCCTTGCCAGCATCCTAAAACCGAGACCACACTTGTGGATGAGGTTTCTGTCAGTCTTAGTGCTATGAAAATTGAAAGATGAAGGAGAGGAGTTGTCGACAGAGAAAATTTGCCCGCTGAGCAAATTTATATTTAATACTATTATTCTTTTGGAATTAAAATGCATGATGGAACCAGGGTAGCCAGCATTTCAGTTACAAATGTTTTATATTATTTTAAGCAAATTAATTTTATTGTTTTTCAGTTGAAACTATTAGGAATCTGGCTTTTTTGGGACAACTAGAAGCAAATGAAAAAGAATCCGTTGTCGGAGCACCTTTACAAATCGAAAAAATAATGGCACCCATAAATAAAATTATGGAACCCATAAAAGAAGTTGTGGAACCTGCAGTTAATATGATAGTAGACCCTCTTAAAAAGATTGTATCACCTTTAAGGAGTAAGCTTGTGTCAAGCAGTGTTAATCCAGTGGAAGATAAGGGGACTGCTGTTAATGTTTCATCAGATATTGTTTCGTCAGCTGTAGAAGGTGCTACTGATGTTGTCTTGCCAGCTAATTTTGGAAATGTTGCTGAGAATCTTGTCAAAATTTAAAATTATATGTAGGATATTCTTATTTTTTTATCAAAGTTTATTGTTTTTGTATTTATTGTTTTATACAAGTGATTTTATAAGTAAATCCTATATTTGTTGTTGTTATTAATTATTTCCCTTACTCATAAATTATTACAAAAGCCAAAACCCAATTGTAACATGTTTCAGTGATGTTTTCATCATTCTCAGCTATAACACTGACAAAATAATACTTTATCATTTAATTTTTTTTTTTTTTTTTTAATATGGAATAGTAGTTCTGTTATATTTTCATTATTTTAAAACTGAAAGTTCACAATAATTAATATTGTGGGTTAAAATTAGGCCTTTGAAATACGTTATAAAATACAATAGGTACAAAGTTTCTAATATCTAACACAAATACATCCTTTTATAATATCATTTTAAACTGATGGTTAAGCCTAAAATAATTTTTACTTCAAATAATGGCTTAAGTTTGATAACACACTTTTTTTCCCCTCCAACCCATTATTTGTGTTCATCATTTTCAAAACAATATCATACTTTGGTAAGTATTAAATATAATAATACTAATACTATTTAGGACCGGGGGAGGCAGTGCTCCTCATAAAAGAACAACATATTGTATATAAGGTGTGTATACATATATATACTGTATATATATATATATATATATATATATATATATATAGGTGTATATAGAGCAACATATTGTGTTGCTTTAGTTACCGTCAAAAAATTATGTTTTAGAACTTGTTAAAAAATTTTCCTAAAAAAGTTATGAGAGATAATATAGTTCTTGGACATGGCAAATAAAATATAAAATATTTAGAGATAAAATAACGATTGTAAATAGTACATTTATGGTTTCACATAACTTAAAGTATTATAGTATTCAAAATGTATTGTCCTGTAAATAAAAATAGATTATTCATTTCTTTTAACTCCAATCTTCCGAGCTTTTTTTTGGTGGAAATCTGTTAATTATGTCGTCATAACAAATCAAAGAGGCCCTTCGATGTGGTATAAAAGTAACACTAGAGTTGATAATAAGTCTTGCTGTTTCATAGTACTTCTTGAATTTATTTTTATAAGCTTAAATTTGCTGAAAATTCTTTCTCCACTTTTGACAGACACTGAAAGAGACTAATTTTTATGGCTACAGATATGTTTGGATAACCTTCTTCTAACTTACTTTGATAAATTATCTGGAGCATAGATTTTGTTGTTGCATCTTTTAATCCATCTTCGGTTGTTAAAGGGTGGAATTGCAACTCTATTTCGTTCAAAAGTTCTTTTTCATTTGTCATTTTAATAGGTTTTAGCTAATTCTCTGGACTTGCTTTTCAAACTTCAACATTCAATTTTTGAATTTGACTCTCACACAAAAAACTGAACTTGTCATCAATTATTTTGCACATCATATCTGCAGGCGAACTCACTGAAAATCCTGTAAATAATTTCAAAAAGTGATTTTCTAAGTCAGTTTAGATTTGTCATCTTCACATGTTTCCTCCAGCATTTTCTTTTTGCCCTCTTCCTTATGCCTTTATATTTTGTCTTGGCCTCTTATCGATGACACAAAATTTAGAAGACCTTGGATATCTACTGTAGCGTCTTCTTTTTGTAAGAACTTATTGAGATGATCAATTTTCTTGCTACATTACTAAAACCATGTCTTCTCAATGAACTTGAAAGTTTTAAGATTCTACATGAGAGAATTGCCTACAGATTTTTTTTTCTGGTGATAAAAATTCATTGGCATGTTGTTATTCTTCAACGACGTCGAGAACTTTACCTAAAAGTTTGTATTCAATGGATTCAAGCCTTTCTGACAATCATGTTTTACTTTCTGCCTTTAAAGTAATTGGTAGTGTGTTTTTTTAACACATCTTATCTAGATGTTGTGCCACGAAAGTACAGTAGAACCCTTCTTAACCGGTCTAGTCGGGACTGACACCCGGGCCGGTTGCCCGTTTGGCCAGTTAATCCGAGGTTCCTGTTAAACTCGTCACAATACTTTTTTACAGATTCCCCTGTCAAGTATTTTTAACACATATAACCGCGTCTCAAGCGAAACCAACACACGCTTCCGTTTTCGTAACTCGCTCATTTTTATTTACTGTATATACTGTAAGATGATCATAACCAGTCAAAGACAAGAAGAAAACTGAAAAGAAATGTTATATTTTCCATAATGTATACTAAATTGATTCGTGGAGAAAAAGCGGCCCATCAAACATTTTTACCATTGTATGTCTGCTATACCGACGGGTGCCAATACCGCGGTGTTTTTATGTCACCGACAATGGGATACCGCTATCGACAAAATCGTCTGACTCGCCGCTTTGGTGCCGCGGTGTTTTTATGTCGCCAACAATGGGATACCGCTATTGACATTCATTTTTTTATTTTTCCCCCATTAGGTGAAACTCTATATCTTTATCCATTACCGCTATTGACAAAGTCGTTTGACTCGCCGTCGCTTTGGTGTTTCAATTACAATTTATTTTCGGAAACTCTCATCGAACCAGTACACTACAAAATAGGCTGGTTAATCCGAGGACGGGTTGATCCGAGGCCGGTTAACAGAGGTTCTACTGTAGTTGTAAAGAGTGTTTTTGCTTCTACACATGCTTCCACTGAATGTGCTCCATCTAAATTTAAAGAGGTGGCCAAGCATAGAACAAAATAAACCAGATTGTTTTCTTGTACTATTCTTGATTGTACTCTCTTCTACTTCTGAATATTCTTCATCCATGATGACATAAACTTGACGACTTCTCACCTCTTGCTGTCTTTTGCTTTCTTCATGTTGAAAGTACCAAGTGTTTTTTGTTTTGTTTTTGTTACATTTATTTATCTTTGCATGTATAATGTATATAAAGTTACTAGCTATATATTATATATCACAACAGAAGAAGGTAGGTCCAGAGATTCAGGTGATAAATATAATAATACAACATATTGTTGATTGATTCCTGCTTGATTATTAATCTGTAGTTTGATGATTTTAATAGTTTGTATATTACCTTCAACAGTAATAAATAAACCATAAGGATGCTGGCAACAAGGAAGGGGATGGAGGGGGTTTTGATTAATTGTTTGTAAGATGCCTAACATTAAAAAATGACATACTAGACAGTATATAAAATAAAATGACAATACATAATTTATAAATAATTTGGAAAACACAAAAATGTATATTTCTTGATGTTTAAAAGCAAAAACCCATGGTCATTATTGTGTTATAAAAACAACCCCCTAGCCCTCAAATAATATAATAGCACCTGGTTCAGAAAATAACAAAAATTGATCAATACAGACTGGATAGAAAAGATGAAGGCTCTAACCCAAGACTACATGAAAAGAGGTATAGATCCAGTTAGGTACTCTTGGGATTGCCAAGGACAGTCTAAAATGATACAATCAAAATTAATTCATGTTGGTGTTTATTAGATTACCTGTGAATTCTTTTTGTGTGTGTTTGATAAGTTATATTTCAATATTATTTCTATCTGTGGTAGTTTTGGTATGTACTTTTTAACGTCTGCAAGGGTTTTTGGTTTATATTTTACCTTTTGATCAATAAATTGGGCCTTTTTGAAATTTTTTGGAAGGAAGTTGCCAATAAATTTTTCTAAGAGTGGAGGGGACAGGATACCTTTTAGAACCTTTATTATTCAGTGGAATGTCATCTAAATATTTGAATCTGCTGTAGAAATAGTAAATAATGATTTTTCTATTAGAATATATATACAGGGTGTCCCGTAAGTATTGACCAAAACTTCACGAGGTTATACTATAGGTAAAAACAAACAATTTTCACCATATAATGTATAGTCCTATCTTGCTTAGTTTTCTGTCTATCTGTCTGTATGTGTTTTTTAGAAAAAAAATTCTATCTTAAAAATGGTTTGAGATATCAAGTTGAAACTTTTTACATTTAATGACCTTATTAGTGTGCATCTTAGATAAAAGTTTCAAAATAATATCATTTACAGAAACAAAATGGCGGTCATTTAAAATGTTCAAATCCTAATAACTTTAAAACGAGTGATGTTACAAAAAAAAGACAAGATACATAAAAAATAGCCCCTTTTAATACAAGCATTTTGGTACCTGGTTTATTGATCTAAGATAAGTAGTAACAGAAATAAGTAAGATGTTTTAATGTTGTGTGTGATTTGATTTTGAAAATACATTGCAATTATGAATAAAACACATACCTTTACTTGGGAAATCTTACTTATTTCTGTTACTACTTATCTTAGATCAATAAACCAGGTACCAAAATGTTTGTACTAAAAGGGGCTATTTTTTATGCATCTTGTCTTTTTTTTGTAACATCACTCGTTTTAAAGTTATTAGGATTTGAACATTTTAAATGACCGCCATTTTGTTTCTGTAAATGATATTATTTTGAAACTTTTATCTAAGATGCACACTAATAAGGTCATTAAATGTAAAAAGTTTCAACTTGATATCTCAAACCATTTTTAAGATAGAAATTTTTTTCTAAAAAACACATACAGACAGATAGACAGAAAACTAAGCAAGATAGGACTATATATTATATGGTGAAAATTGTTTGTTTTTACCTATAGTATAACCTCGTGAAGTTTTGGTCAATACTTACGGGACACCCTGTATATATAAGTTTCAAAATCTATTGAATCATATTGGCTGTAACACCTAAGATGGGCAATTAATTTGGATGAGATATACCTTCAGATTTAAAATTTCAATTTTTAAATATATATAAAAAATATACGATTGCCGTTATGATTACTATATATAAGTGTAGTGTTGTCATTACTGTAATTAAATCGGCCGTTTGGATTGGTTGTTATATATAAAATATATAATTTCTATTCTGAAATAACTAGGCCTAGCAAATTATATAAATATTACAAAATCTGACTTGATGCAGTGTTGTAGATAAATGTGTGGTTTTTATTTACTGTATGAAATTATTGTTATAAAATCGTACTACAGTAGCTTTTTTCATATATTTTTAAATAGCACATACAAAATACTGTACATCACAGATTATTAAATCTCATTACCACAGTATCAAACATTTGATTCTGGTTGGTGGCGGGAAAAGTTGCTGTTGTAACTTGTGACTTGTATTGTGTATAGTTGGTAATTTTATGTCTGATTTAGTAAATTTGTGCTTTTTCCACTATTTCTATAATAAAAGTAAGTTTTACTGGTATTTATTTTGATTAGTTATAAGTTATATTTCAGTAAATAATCATTATTTTAATAAATGATTTTTTTTATGTATCCTGTTATATTAACATTACAGTGAACTCCTACATTTTAGGTTAACCTAGATATTGATTTGTTAGTCTGTTGTTCTTTTAAAGCTTAAGTATTAAATATTTTATCTAAAATTAAATGTCAACATCTTTTTGCCATTTGTAATTATCGTTTTATTCTGTCAACCTAATTTTCATAGTAAAAACAAAATAAGTAGGTATTAACATTGGTTATAGACAGGGAGACAAAAACAACAGCCAAACAAAAAAAGTTAATCGCTGGTAATCATACTATTACACCATTCAACACTCATGACAATAATTATATTTATAATGTGTTGCTTTGTTATATCAACTCTACTGAACTCTGCCAATAATTACGCCTTAAATTGAGTTACCTTCCTTCCGTATATTATGTCTAAAGTTTATGGTATGTTTCTATGAATAAGGTTTTAGAGTTTAAATACAAGGTCTGTAATTTTAATGTATGAACTACAGAATACCATTATGATTATTGTATTAGCCTATATAGGAATGATCTAAAATGTACTAGGCTAATTTTTTTAGTCTATAAATTCTCAAATTTATGTTACTGCATTATTGCAGGATTTTGGTAGGGTAATTGTTTACAAAGAAAGTTACTGCTTTTTGCGATTTTTTTTTTAACATGTACTACATAGGTACCTTATTTCTTAATAATAAAATTAATTTTCAATGCAGTGCTAATTTTTTCATGAGAAAAAAAAAAAAATGTAATTTCAACTTTTCTAAGTTAAGGTCCATTAAGTGAATTTCACGTTAAAATATTTATGTATGCGAATTTTTACCTTACAAGGTCAAGTAAGATATAGCCACTCTACCAAATCTATGCCTAAATTTGTAAAAGAAAAAGAAAGAAATTGTAGCCTACATTATTTCCCAAGCAGTCACCCATCCAAGTGCTAACCTCGCTCGATGTTGCGTAACTTTGGTGACGTATAAATGCATTGATATCTGTAGTTTTTAAATTGCAATTTTTGTTGAAAAAATTACCTCCACGTTGAAAACTTATTTTATTATTAAGAAATAAGGTATATAGAAAATGTTTTTTAAAAAACATTTACTTTCTTTGTAAAAAAATACCTTCTGGTGGTAATAGACTAGATGCATATGGGGATATGTTTTGCAATAAATTTCAGGCTTATTGTCTTGTAATTTCAAATCATCTACCTAAAAAACATCTAGTCCAAAACATTGTACCTGTTTTTATCCAACTTTAATAACAAAATTTTTGTGTAGAAACCTTAGTTTATTTTTCCAAACTCTATGCTTATTTCTTAGACTTAATCTATCTTGGAAATTTCTGGTTCAATATTCATTACGGGTTGTAAATTTTTTTTCTATATAAAACACAATAGTCACTTTAACTGTGCCATTACTGGTTTCTTGTTTATAATTTCAAAATGTATATATTAGAGTTTGAAGATGTGACCATCTATCCTTTCCTAGTATCCACAAACAAACTCCAAATAGTACTAATGTCAAGCCTACTTTTTACAGATTAGACTCCAATATAAACAAATATTAGGTCTACATAGTTTGCTTCACATTGTTGTCTGTAACATACTATGGACAATGGACCTGGTGTTAGTCTCTTCCAAAGTACAGAAATTCTACAACTTAACACCAGTGCTCAAAGAGAAGAGGAGAAAGAAGCGCTTGAAGACGTGAAAAAGAGAAATGAAGAGGTTAAAAATTGAATCAAGAAGTCTTATATGTGTAGGCCTTATTATAGGCCTTAATAATTGATAAATTTTGCATACAAGTGAATAGTCTAAATTAGTAGTAAATTTATAAATTCTGTAATAATTATAATTTTGTACATTTATAATATTTGTATGCTTTTATAACTACTATGTGTTGCTATTTAACACATTACATAAGTGAATCTGGCCTAAGATTTAAGTTTTATCCTATGAACCTTTCTAACCACATTCTTAGGTTAGATTATATAATGCTATAAATAACAACAGCAAATGATAATAACAAATGTTTAGAAATGCTATCAAGACTGTCAATTTTATTTACAATAATATTAATCAGTGATTTTTTAAGCTTTGATTTGGTTGATTTATTAATTTTGTTAATAAGTTAAATTAGTCCAAAGGTTTCAGACAGATTATTTTAATTTTTATATTAATTACAGTCTGTAAGTAAAACCAAGAACCCTTATAATTTCACGCGTTTTGTCTGTCCTTAAGTTGCAACCGTTTGCACAGACAAGACGATAAATGCTACTTATTTCAAACTTCGCATTTATATTCTTGGTATTGTCCCACATTTAGGAAAAAATATAGTGGTAACAAAAAAATGACCTTGGAATATTTAAAGATCTCCTGTCTATTTCAAAAATCTCTGTGTAATTACTGTGACTTAAGACAGAATATACTAGTAACTTCTAGACAAATCTTGACTTCTTCTATTGGTCATTATGAACTAGCCGGTATTTAACCCTAGAAGGGCCATGTGTTAACACTACAGGGCCAAGCTGTTTTTGTGTACAGTAGTCCCTCGATATTTGAAGGGGTTGCATTCTGCGAACTTGATGCGAATAACGAAATCGTGAATAGCTAAACCAAACCCTTATGGTAAAAATGGGGTATGAATATTGTTAAGAGAGGTATAATGAAAATATTTAACATCTTTTACATACATTGTATACCTGTATAATTTTTGTTCTTATAAAATCACATGTCACTAATATAAAAACTTTTAACTAAATTCAAGAACTTAAAAACATTTTTTAAGCAAATTTTTACAAAACCTAAAAAAGAAATATTTTGTAACTAACTTGTTATTTTAGTCTGTTATTTTTTTTTTTTTTTTCCTCCCCCCCCCCCCACAATGCACTTCAATGTACAGCGCTAATGCAATTTGAAGCTCTTGTTTAAAAATTGTTGATAATTCTACAGAAAGATCATTTCTGAAACTTTTATAGCTAGTTGCTGGACTAAATCTAAAATTTCATTCACTGATTTTAAATCATTTGTAACTTCTTCATTTTCTTCATCCTCTTCCTAATAATTGAATAAGGTTCCGTTATCGGATTCTTTTTCTGTAAGTTCTTTATTTAACATTGCAGGCTGAGCTGTTGAATGTCTGACATTTCAATTTTGTTAAAACCTTCGCCTTCAATTTCATGTGCCATTGAAACAATGTCAGTTACAATTTCATCAGTACCAGGAGCGATGTCTTTAAATGTAGCATCTTGTCATAGTTTCCACCAGCAAGAGTTGATCGTCGAATGTTTAATTTCATCAACAGATTCCTTAATGTTAGCAATGCATTTGACAATGTTATAATTTTTCCACCTATGACTTATTGTTAACGATTTATCATTCTCCATTTTGATTAATAATCAACTGAAAGTTCGTCACAGATAATAGGCTTTGAATGATGCAATAATACCTTGATCCAATGGGTGAAGCAAACCGGTTGCATTTGCTGGCAGAAATCACATCTACATTAGGATTCAAAGATTTGATTTCCTATGGATATCCAGATCCATTGTCTATAACAGGTAGAGCTTTAAAGGGTAAGGATTTTGTTTTCAAATAAAGTTCGACTTCTTTTATAAAAAAAGTAAATCACTCAATGAAACGAGCTGCTGTTACCCAAGCTATTTTAATTTGCTTTCAATAAAACTGGAAGGTTGTTTTTTATCATTCGCTTTAAATTATTTATATACAATCATTAGTTTTAGCATGTGTCCACTGGCATTGCAACAAAATAGGATAGTTAATCGATCCTTGCTGATTTAAAACCTGGAGCCGACTTTTGTTCTTTTCTAGGAAGGTCCAAGAAGGCATCCTCTTCCATTGAAAACTTGTTCCAGTAAATATCCTTTTTCAGACAAAATATCTTTGGAAATGAACTTGTTACATCGTACTCCGCAGACGCTGCTTCTCCTATTATCTTCACATTGTGTAGAGAAAATCTTATTTTCAATTTTTCAAACCAACTGGCTGAAAATGTTGGTTTAATTTCATCACTTTCACCCCCATTTAGAACAAAATGGTCATATAAACGTTATGCTTTTTGTCGAACAATAACAGAACTGTGTGATCTTCTCTGAAATACCCCCCTTTTCCCTTTTCTGACATTGATCTTCAATCCATAAATTCGATGCTTTTTCAATGTTGGTGTTACAGCAAAAGGACATAACTTTTGCTGCTTGAAAAGTTCCTTTTTTTATATACTTCTGTATATGTTTTCTTCACTTTTTTTTTATGTAATAGACTGTTGATTCATTTAAATAAAATCATTTTGCTACTAAAGCTATGCTTTCACCACGTTGAAGTCTATCAGGAAGGTCAATTTTTTTTTTAATCAAAGCCATAACTTGTTTGTGCTCAAATCATGGATTTATACCAATTTCAGTTGAAAGTATTAGAATAATAAATTTTAATAAATGAATAAAATAAAATCCATTAAGTGACTGAAGGTAAGAATTGGTCTCTTAAACCACAAAACTCACACATTTATACTGCGGGAACCCACAATTGAGGCCTATTCCGGAAGAAGGGCACATAGGCCATATTGATGAATTGAGGAAAAAGGCCTTAAAGATTTTATCACATTTTATAACGATAATATAAGCTTGCAAATACTTTTTAAATGTTTTATTTATATATGTAAATTATCTGTTAAGCTAATAAATAGCTAGATTGAAAGATAAAACATTATTTGCTTTTTAATAAATATATATTAGTATAAATTGTTATGTGCCCTTTTTCCGAAAATGCTTGGTTAAAGAAATAATATACTGATAATACATCACAACAATGTCTTTATTCTATATAAAACAAGTAAACCTATATTTACATATGTTATGGGTGTTATGAATATACTCTTGTTTATGTTCATTAAGAATGAATTCAATCCAGTCGCTGTCTTGTGGTGATAGGAACTTCAGTAAAGAGCGAACATCTTTCTCCTTTTCTTGGCTTACTCCAGCAAAAGGGATAGGTCTTGGGTCAATGTTTTTTAATTCATTGATGTGCCTTTTTGAAAGATAATTAAACGGGATATATGTTGGAATGTATGTATTAGAACAAAGCAGAGCACCTGACACGGTATATTTCATCATTACATATTTCACAATGGTGTACTTGGATTGTTTTGATGTTGAGTTGGGAGAAAAGAAAGAGGCCAGAGCTGTGTCCCAGTCATTAACCATATCTTTATCCATAGTCAATTCAAAGGGAGATGGATTCTGTCGACTATGGCTTCTAACCATGGCTTTGCAGAGCCGATTCTCTCCATGTTTTTCACTTTGTTCTGGACAAGTCCAAAGTTACGGTCGCACTGGCCGAATGAGTGTCCGAGCACGGGATATAAAAATACTATTTCTACTTTGTGAACTTTAGCAAACCAAGAACAAAATTTAGTTATTGTAGTGTTTCGGTTTTGGCCGCCTGTGGCATCTGATAATAATATCAGTCTGAACGTCAGCTGTACGTTAAAACAGGTGTGCAAACACTTACAAAAATAATTTGTCACGCTGGCAACTGTCAAGATATCAATATAAAATTTTCAGAGCACCTACATTATAACATGGCTGATCGTTTTAAACGGTTTCCGGAAAAAGGGCACATAGTTATAAAAATATAAATTTATAATTAAATTTCTAAAATGCCCAATCAGTATTCTTGTAAATAATTATATAAACTATTTGTTTCAGCTTCATTATATTATATCAGATGCTTTTGATGACATAACTGATGATGATGATGATGATGATGGACATAGCACTCTCGACAGTAGTCATTGTGATGCTAGTACTAACGGTGAAGGTAACGTTATTAAACATAACAGACAAAGTGTGATTATAAAGTAGGCGAGGTATGATTTCAACTACTTTAGTATTTCTAACATCATATACAGGGTGAGCCAAAAAGACTTGATTGTTTTTCATATGATTATTTCTCGGCTATCATTTTGACTAGAGAGGTTGGTCGAGTAAACTTTAGTCTATGCCATTTTAATACTGTTGAAATAGTGGGATTTGTTAAACCGTAATTTTATTTATTTATTTTTTTTTTTTGTGATGCTATTCCAGCTTAACGGGTAGTTTAATATTTCTTGTCTCTGTTCCCCTATCGGAATTTAATCACAGTGTTTTTGACTTGAAAATAAAACCATATGGTAATTATCAAACATTACATATGCCAGAAATTCAGAACAAAAGCATATGTAATATGTCATCTTATCTGTTGTGGAGTAGTGTAGTGTTTTTATATTTAAAAACAAAAAAAATTATTGATACAGATCTATTATGATTAAATCAAACCATTATATGGAAATGCTAAGTCATATATACTTTGATACATTACATCATATGGTAACACCATAATGCACATGACAGTAAAATACACCATAATATGCCATTCTCAAAACTGGTAAAGTGCAATAATTTGTTTAATATGTAGATTGAGAAATTTAATTTTGTGAGCAATACATTAATATGTTTTTTCCAATTTTGAATCAACTGTCAAACCTAAAAATTGTGTACTCTCTACTTGATTCAATTGACAATTTTGTTCGCAAAGGCATCTGTTGGACTGTAATTATTTATTTACGCTGTAGGGTAGGTTTGTTTAAAAACGGTACATACGTATTAACGCCACCGCAGCAGAAGTTGCGCTAATGCGTATGCACCAATATAGAGCAAACTGGTTTAAGGGAAGCAGAATTCCATTTTTTTCAGCTTTGAGATTCATATACTTTCATTTTATGATTTGTCGCAAAAATTTTAGGCGTAGATTGGCGGCACTTCACTTTTAAAGCTCATGTTTATCCATGATCTAATATCAAATTATTAACTTCAATAAACTTACGAAAGGTTTGGCCAGGTGATTATATATATATATATATAAGGTTTGGCCAGGTGTTTATATATATATAGCTACCTGGCCAAACGTAGCTATATAATTATATAGCGTCGTGATTATGACGTGATATATAATTATATCGCAAAGTAAGCAAATATGCGCATTAGCAACTTCTGCTGCGGTGGCGTTAATACGTAAGTACCTTAAAAACAATTGTTACACAAGTTTTCTAAACCTCGTAATTGTGTATATCAATTGACAGTGTGTAGGCCCTATGGACCTCATAGATGTGTATATATTTAACCTTTCTTTAAGGCAAAAAATCTCTCTGTCATCATTGTCTTATAAAAGAAAATATCGGCACTGACATTGCAAAATATATCCAAGCATTGTAGGATTAATTTTGTACAATATTTAATAAATTTATTTATATTTTTATGTTACAGGCCTATTGTTAGGAGACTTAGATAATCACAACTATTCAGACGATATGACATACAATGAACAGCGACCACTTCAGAAATTAAGTAAGGGAATTGTAAAATTTGGCGATAATTCTTGTAATTTGTTCCCCGACAAATTTATCAAGAATGATAGCAACAAAGAAAACTTATGGCAACAAAACACTGCAGGAAAGAATAATAAAGGTATGTCAAATATTTCATTAGTTTTTTCTGCCAAATAATATTTGTACAAGACAAGTCAGTACAAACATAGTTTTTTACAATAAATTTTAAAAATAATAAATTTATAATATAATACAAATTGATAAGATTATGATTCTTAACAGATTTCTCTACAAAGTATCCTCAATACAATAAATAAGTCTTAGATTTAATTACACGTACATGTACATTATGTTAGTAAAGTTCCTTCCCCCTCTCTACCTTAACTTTTGAATCAATTTAAATAGAGCCAAACCCTTTTGGGACTGTTAACTAGATCACCTGAAATTTCTTTTATGATAGGGTGGAATTTTGCACCTCCTCTTAAAGAGGGAGATACTCAACATTTTCAAATATGAACCTCCATCTTGTGACATGTCGAATTAAAGGCCATAAAAAGACAAAAAATTAATGGCGCTCACATAATATTTTTTGGATGACCATAACCAAAATGGTGTCACAAAATGTAATGAGTTTTTTAATAATTAAATATATGTGTAATATTAAATATATATATATATATATATATATATATATATATATATATATATATATGAAATAATAAAAACAGTTTTTAAACAGTTAGTATGAGAGTTATATTTCGTATTCAGATTTGATTTGTTGTGATTATTTAGATTAAATAAATAAATAGGACAAATTAAAATGCTATTGGTTTGTAATTCTGTAATAGAGTACTATCTCCTTTCTTAAAGATAGGACTAACATCTTGCTTTAGTTTGTAAGGAAACTTCCCGCTAGAAAAGCTTAGATTAATAATGAACATCAAGACGGGTGTAATAATCATCTCAATTTATTTGATTAATTGCAACAAAATGTTGAGAGACGAAAGTTGCACCTGATGTTTTTCTCTGGAGATCTTTGATTTCTTTGTATAAGTGTTGTATTTTTCCATATTGTTTGTCTTTTTAATCTTTCTTTAAGTTTGTGAACAATTTCCAGATGAGATAATTTTTTTAGGATTTAAGTTTTCCTTTTTCAGAAAATGCATTAAAATTTTTTTTTTGGGGTTTTTGGTGTAAAAGTGTCCCCTGTTTAGCCAAGCTATCAGCTATTTCATTCCCCTAGAGCCCCTGTGGTAAAGTACCCACTGTAAAGTTATATTTTTTATGTTGTTTTTAACTAATAGATTGAATGAGAGAACTATTCTGTGTCATTATTAACTATTGCTTCGAGTGCTGATTTAGAATCAACCTATATCACCAGTGTTCTGTCAAGGTCTCATTATTAATTGCTTTAATGTTTGTTGATTCCAAATAATTGTGCTTCAAGCACTGTAGCATCTGAATTCAATGCAAAGTAATGGGAAAAGTGTTTACTGGAGATAACCTGCTCCTGTTTCATTCTGGAGTCTAGAACCATGTGTGTAAATTCGTAAATTCCTACTCATCTCTTTGCTGGATATATGGTGTTAATGATCCAATCATTGTATTTGTTTCTTCATTTTCTACCACTCCAGAATGCTCCAGAGTTCACGCCAGATTAACTTTTTTTCTATGTATTATGTTGAATAATCTTTTTCTCTCATTCACAAGTAAGGTTCCTTGGAGTTTTATGCAATTTAAAGTGTAAAAAATTAATGTAATTTTTTGTCCAATAAGAATTTTAAAATTCTAAAGATCACATTATATACATTTGATGTTATTCCGTAATGAAATTGTTTGTTTAGCAGTTGAGATTATGAATGGGACAAGAGAGGCTGTCAACCAGCATCAGTACTATGACAATATAGATACATTTTCTAAACTTGATACTCAGGAAGCATATAGGCAGGCAGGTACTGTATGTTTGGCGTATTAGTTTTGTAGCATAGTGTCTCGTATGAATCTAACCTAACCTTTACTTCAGGTGCAGGAGTACAGGAATTATCTTTGCTTTACATTCTCCATCCCATCGTCATATGTACATCTGATCTTGCTCCTCTCATCCTACATCCTTCCATTTGTTCTTTTCTATCCTTTTATACCTCCGTAAGTATATTGTCTACAACAACAAAAACAAGTTTCTTTTACTTATGAAACTGTAAATTCTTCTCCACTAAATAAAAAGTCATCTTTTTTATATCCAACAGTTGTTGTATCTCAGGCTGTGCGTAGATAGTCACCACCGATGACATCTTTTCTAGTTTTTGTGTTAAGAACAGTTTTTTTTAAAGAAATAATCAGCGACTTATGATTTCGTTTCTGTCGTACATTAGATTTATTAATGGCATTGTTAAAGTATATTGCGAACTGAACCCAAGTAAAAAGTAATCAGCAGGAGCAAACATGCAAAACCAACATTTTTATACTATATAAATAATAGTGAGCTGTGCAATATTATGCCAAATATTACAGTGTTTAAACTTTACAAGACTTTTTTCCTTTTTTTTTTACATATTTAGTTTAAATTTTAGAATATTTTAATACAAACGTAATCATTTCAAATCCATTGTGAAAGCCCCTGGATTAGTGAAATACTCATTTCGAATTTATTTGTAGATAGTTCATCTACTAATCCATTTAATAAAAAATATATATTATTAAAGAGTAGTGAATTGTGCAGTGTTTGTATTTTATATATGATTGTGTATGTTTTTATTACCCTGATGATGGGCTTTTGGCCAAAACTGCAATCGGTATGATTGAAAAAAGGTAAATGTACATTCTTATCAAATGGATTTAGTCTGAAGAAAATGACTGTATTCTGATATAATCGTAAAAAACTTTAAACCTTATTTAAAACCATAGATTTGATAGTTTTAATTTGATTTTTTTTATAATACAGTAGAACCTCTCTAATCCGCCCTCGGGTGGTCCGTTACTCCGGTTAATCTGACCGTGCTCGAGCTCGCGATATTGTGCTGACTTGTCGATGACTCATGGCCCGTCTGGCGCTATTCTTTCCAGAGTTTGTTATCGCTTTCCCGCTTCAGTGCTGTGTCATCCCGCTTCAGTGCTGTGTCGTCTCTCGTTTTGTTTCTATTGATTTGCTATAGTACTTGCAAAGTTTATATATAGACTTTTAAAAGTTTATATATCACTTATTTCACTTTAAAAAAATCTCTTATATAATATGTAATAAATATTGACTTTTTTCGGATAATCCGACCTTTTTTGCGTTCCGACCATGCCCCTAGTCCCGAAGGTGACAAATTAGAAGGGTTCTACTGTAATCATTTTTTTAATATAATAATTTTAAGTAGATAAATTACAATGCTTAGTTTTTAATTATTTATTTAATAATCTATATTGTATTACACAGAATACAACAGCATAGATCAGCTACAGGTGCTTTACGAAGTAAGGTTAAGGGAAATCAAACGTTTGACAGAACAAATTGAGGTAGAACAGAAAGATGCAACAGTGTACAAAGATCAAATGTTCCGTAAATTGGCATTGAGTGAGGCCGAGAAGGAGAGAGCTATTATATCTAGGACTCAAGCTAACGAATTGCTGGGTTAGTATTTAGTATTAAATACTAATATCTGTGGTGTTAAAACTCTACTGAGTCATCACCAACCTCCTCCGTCTCTGTTATTTATAATTAGTATTACACTTATCATTCTGTTAGATCGAAGACTTTTATATTAAAAACTTTGGTTAGAGTTTAATAGGGCAGATAGCCTATTAGTTTAGATTTTGTATGAATAGGAGACACAGACTTACCTTGGAAAGTGGTCCTTAGTATCACACACACACACAAAAACCTTCAAGTTTTGAAATATTTCATAAACACTGTTCCCTTTAGTGGGTCTTCTTTTTATACACTACTGATAGAGGAAGTGAATTGTCTTTACGAAATATTTCAGAACTTAGGATTTCTTTGTATGTATTCTTACTTGTGTACGGTACTATTAAGTAATACCAACGACCACTTTCCAAGGTAAGCCTGTGTCTCCTATCCATACAAAATCTAAACTAATATTAAAAACTTAGCATTTGTATGCATAAATCACTGTTCTAAAGGAGTGTTTGTTATACATTTTTTAAATTGTTTAACCCTCCAACCAGCATTGACAACTGCAACAACTAACTGCGTATCGTAAAAATCACACTTTTTACAAATCAACATTTCGTTCACAAAAAATCATCCATCACAATAATTTAAGTACCATTGCAAAACTAATGATCCATACTTACAAATTCTTATAACCAAAAGTTCATAAATCATAATCAAAATAATTTAATGCATTGCTAAAGTTACTGTATATCGTTGCTAGCAATAAACACAACAACGGTTGTCGAAGCAGAAGACAAAAATTATGTCATATTTCTCAATTTTTCCACATTTCTGTCAAACTAATCCAAATCTCACTTAGCAAATTTTATTAGAGTTCGTTCTATACATTTGGGCTGTAGAGTACTGCACAGAAATGTCAAAAATCTTCAGAATGAATATTTTTGTGATAAGCTTTACATGTATTATTTGATCCACCACATTACATCCTCCATATTATATGGGAAAACCACCTTCGCCGAAATTTGGTTGAAATCATAATGCCCAATTGTGAGATAAACAAACTTCTTTTTTTGATGCCCATATACATTTTTTTATTAACAAATCCCAGATTGGAATTTGTAAGAAAATAACATGTTTTGTATGAAACAAAAAATAGATTGATATTTTTTAATTTATATGAGTAAATCTTCTCCATATTTTGACTCGTATTGAGACTCGGTAAAGTAAAAAGTCAACATAAAATTATTTCAAAATTTATATGTTGTTTCTATATAATTCTTTCTTCTTTTTTTTCGGCAGACTTTTTGGAAAACATCAAGGTAAGCCTTTTTATAATTCGTATAAATACAAAATGAATTAGGCTTAAATATTTTTAAAGTGTTATAAATTGTTAATTCTTAAAATTTTCCATGACATTGAATTATTATTGTTTCTAACGAATGGTTTAAATATTTATCATTTATTTGCCATACAACATTGTGTTTCAGTGAAAAGTAAAGAAGAAATAGGTGAACTCCAGAAAGAAGTGGTTACATTAAAACAAAATGTTTCAAGCTTGGATAAAACCAAATCTGAGGTTAGTATTTGTTTAAATAGTTGGTCTGGCTAAGCACATGGATATTACAAATTCACATGCGGTAAATTTGTATTATCCATCAGGGTTTGACAGTGGTGAATATAAAAATAGTAATATATAGTATATAATCACTGTCAGAAACATTTTTTCAATTAGAGTAATTAAACTTTGTATAGATTTTTGTATTAATTAAATCATTTATTTATTCAAGCTGATAAATGCTGACTGTGGTAACTCTTACCAGATCGTAAAAATAGTAAACATTTAAAATTATTTGTAAAATATTTATTTAAATGCAGTAGCTCAACTAACAAAAGAGAACTGTAGTTCTAAAATAGTTATAAAATTATCATAAAATGTGTATGTGTTTAACAAGATTATTTATTTAAAATTACTTTGTTTTAAAAATGATTCAATTACAAAATATACAAAATGAGTATTCTTAATCTTATGATTTAAAAGTACAATAGTCCGTAACTGTTTTGGCTATTTTAAAAACAATATTGGGTGTACAAAACAAATAGAACTTAAAACTATAAAAATTAATGAAAGGTGTGTGATGGAAATGGATAAGTGATAGGGTGAATATAATACTAAATTGATAATGGGATTTTGTTTTTTTAAGGATATTTACATTGCTTAAGTTAGTAAAAATTCTTTCGTTCGCAGTTTCAAGTTAGTTTTGTAGCCTTTAATGAATTTTGAGAGAGTTGTAATTTTTTACAGTACTATTTATTTTAATTTACAATAATACATGAAATTATAATATGTTTTTCATTATTTGCATTATATTCTAAAAATGAAACGTTTGGTTTCTGATAACTAAAATATGAAATGAATACTCTTATGAAATCGATCAAAATATCTTCAAAATATTTGTATGTATGGATGAGAGAACGTTAGTTCAATATTTGTGTGTGTGTGTGTGTGTGTGTGTGTGTGTGTGTGTGTGTGTGTGTGTGTGTGTGTGTGTGTGTGTGTGTGTGTGTGTGTGTGTGTGTGTGTGTGAGAGAGAGAGAGAGAGAAAGTAGTTACATACTTATATACATTGGTCTACATACATAAGTAGATATAGTGGAGCATGATGCGTTACAGATTTTTGTGATGACGGCGTGTGACAGGACAACGAGTGTGTTGCGTTTCTTCTCCATACAAAATGTATATACTTGACATATATACTTGATGTATATAATATAACATGACAAAAGAAGTTTTTACTTTTTTTTAAACTCACAATATGGGTACCGCAACTTTATCGTTTGTATAGACCTATTTTTGGAGGTCTTTTATGACTAAACGGTAACAATTTAGACTGGATGTAATCTCCCGCTGCTTCTGATCACACATGACAGACATGCTGCGCTGTTTTATTTTTTTCTGATACTGGTACAAGTGGTGGATTTTGTTGTTGTGTCAGGCAAATCAGGTTTACACCAACAGAAGGATAATCACCTATTCTAGATTCTAAGTTTTGCTCCAAGAGCTCACAAGTAACTTCTATATGAAACTGTTTCAATGTTGGGTTTTTTTTCAGTTTTACAAAGATATATAACATGCGAATTTAGAATTGACTATGTCCAAAATTTTTATAAAAGTAGTTTTTTGTACCATCTTGTTGTTTGACATACACGCAAGTGTTTGTCTACACATTGGCCAATGTAAATGACTGTACCTGTTCTTTCTGAATGTATTTTATGCAATAAAAATGATATGATATGATACCGCAAGGCGAAACAATTTAGCTCATTTATATTATTAAAATGTTTTGAAACTTTAAGCTTTATTGCTTTATTATATCCTTGAATAATTAAAATTGTTCATAAATTTGTGTCTAACTTTATTTTCTTATGTTTGAAAATTTAATATATACAGTAACTCAATTGAAAGATTAATATGCTTCTAGGATCCACCCAAAACATTAGTTTTATAATGAAGTTAAATAAGCAGACACATACTCGATAACTTACAAAATTATTTATTCAAACTAATAGTCTCGACAATATATATATATATATATATATATATATATAATTCTGTACGCTTATTTGTTCTAGCAAAGTAAAGAGCTGAACATGTCTCGTATGATGATAAACGAACTACAGCAGAAGTTAACAATGATAGAACGGTGTGATGTGCAGAAGAATCTGGAAAGGGAAATGGACTCTGTGATAAAGGAGCTGAAAAATAAACACCAGCAAGAGATTTCCAATTTGCAACATCAGATTGATTTCACTACTGCAAAATACAATCAAAAGGTAAAGATATTCTTTTTTTTACATAAGCAAACTGTTAATCAGTGCTGGTACTCATGTCAACTTGGTGTTTGCACTTTCTCGTATTGTATAGTTTTGACTTGCGGTGATTTTCCTGACCACGTTTTGTAAAAGTCTTAGTTGTTTAGACTGCTCAAGCCTAGCTTTTGCTCAAAGATTACTAGTTTTAGGCTAAAAACATACAAAGCTGTTTGTATCAAGTCAACTGTCAACACAACATATCAATCCATGTTAAACAATGGGTAAAATCACACAACAATCAAACAATACCTATGTTTCACATCTGTCAACTCAACACGTTGTTTCGTCTCGACATCAAGCAGTATTTTTATTAAATGCGACCTATTAACTTATACTTTGTCATTTTTACATTCCAACACATAAACTGAGCCCGACAAAAGAGCGGTGAGACATTCCGGGGGGATATAACAAGCTAAAAATGAAATATTGTTTATTTAAAAAAACAAATTATTCATTATAATTGGATTTTTTTTATTTTGAAATTTTTATATTTATAGTATATAATGTCATATTAACACCTTATTAAATGTTGAGCTTGATTTATGAGAAAAATTATACAGCATAACAAACACACGGAACACAATTCTCATAAAAAATTCGCCAAAGTATCAGACGCGTTTCAACGACAAGGTCGTCCTCTTCAGTGATACACGAGCTACACCAATCAAACTATAACTGATTAACACCTAGTAATTTATTTTAATAGTATCTCTCATCGACGTATTATTTTAAACTCATTGATCATTAATTCAATTAAAAAGTTTCAGAGATCCTAGTAAATTTAAAAAAAATTCTTACTGGAAAATTCGTTGTAGGAAAATCGTGTTGAATTTACCAGGTGATGACAACCACCTTAATTTTCACCGCTTCTTGTAAACAGTATTGGAAATGTAACACATTGACAGTTGACTCCACACAAACAGATTCATTAGTTTTAGCTTTAGTTTTCAACTTGTCGTGTTTATCACTCAATAACAGGAGATTATTCATTCTCTTGAAACTAAAATATATTTGGGTGGGTGAGAAGCCAAGTGACATTTTAATAGTTTTGAGAAAAAGGTGTTTAAAAGTTAACACACTTCTGTGAAATACCTAATGAGTGTAACATGGCAATTTACAGTTTAATTTTTAAATGTTTAACTTAAACCACAAAACACTTTTTTGAAAAAAGAAAGAAAGGGTAAAAAAAGGAAGAAAAAAAGATGATTCTTCATGGTTTTGATCAATTTATAGTGATAAGATGCGTCACTTGCACGCTTTGGTTTCCAAATGTTAATAAACCAGGAAGACAAATCTCAGTATGAAGTTTACATAGGGTACTTTAATACAAAACCAAGATCATGTTAGCACATCCCCAGTGTAAACACTTTAAAAGTATAACTTATAGTAAAGTAAACTTATAACTAACTTATAGTTTTAGCTATAAAATTTTAGCAAAGAGTAGTCTGTTTAGGCTTAGTCATTTTGGTCAGAATCCCTGTGTAAGATATGATCAGGTTCATATTCTGCCGCGTCTTCTAAATCTGGGACATTGTCTTCGATTGGTTCAGGTGCTCCTCTTCGTGGCTGATGACGACCTCGCTGAACTTGCAGACCTCTGTAGAAGGCATGGTGCACTGGAGGGATAAACCTCACAACCGCTAGCAGTCTGGGCTTCATGCCACATGTACATTTTGGCGTTACCAGTTCCCAAATTATGTAAGTTGTAAGTCCAAAGTTGGTGTGAATAATACACATTTGACCACGGAAGTACAGGAGAGACCAGCATCTTCAGGAGCTCAAAAGTAATTGCTAAATGACTAGAATCATCTTTAACAGCTTTCTGAGCTTCAATCATTTGTTCCCTGGTCATTTCTGCTTTCCGCAGATGTAATTCCTTTTGTGTTAGAGAATAGAATAGAATAGAATAAATTTATTGCAACAACAATTTTTACAACAAATAAAATACAAAATTAATTATTTTGCGAAAGCAGCCCCAACAGGTTAAAACCCAATTACTGGGGTGCCATATATAACAAAATACCTAAGTCTGCCTAAAGTATAGTAAAAGTAAAAGTAAAAGTACAACGACCAAATACACAATTACAAATATACTAATTTAAAACCATATATACTAAAAAAATAAGTAAAAACATAAAAACTAACATTTTACAATTGTTGATTTCCACCAAAACTTGCAAATTTAAAACCAAAGTTGGTTTAATACAGCCAAAGTTTCCCTACGAAACCTCGACAAACCCCAGGAAACATCCACCCTATGAGTGACTACATTATACTGAGCAATCGTCGAGTTCAGCCGGCGACGACGCATGAGCATTGGTTCTAACGCGTTCCTGGTAGAGTGGTCGTCTGATTCTTATCCCACAAGGTGGAACATACCAGCATACTTGTCTCAGGCTCTCAGGGTCCTCAATCATGCCACACATAACTCCTCTTAAGAAACACAACTTCAACAGATTTCTACTAACTGTCAAAGAATTGACTTCAAATACCCTCAAAAATTCCCTATACCTTATCACACAAATTTGTGGGTTATTAAATCCAAATTTTTTATAGAACAAAACACGCAAAAATCTTTTCTGAACCTTCTCTATCATATTAATATAATATTTTGCTGATGGGGACCAAACAATACTAGCAAATTCCAACCCTGATCTAACTAGACTACTAAATAAAACTTTGAGTACGATAATATCCTTAAAATCTCTTCCCAACCGACAAATAAAACCTAAGGTGGAGTAAGCTCTCTTTACTATATTAACAATATGAGAACTAAAAGATAAATCTTGTGACATAAGAACCCCCAAATCCTTGAACTTATCAACCCTATTCAACGACTGCAAATCAATGTTATAATTATGAATTAAAGGCTGTAATACTCTATAATATGACATGACGAAACATTTTTTAATATTCAGTTGAAGTTTATTATTTTCGCACCAAACAAATAATCTATCTAAATTTTCCTGCAATATTTCACAATCATGAGTTTTAATATTTTTTTAAAATTTCAAATCGTCGGCGTACATTAAATATTCACAATTATTGAAACACGAAGTTATATCATTAATGAACATATTAAACAATAAAGGTCCCAAATTACTGCCCTGAGGAACACCGGACCCCGTTAAGAATCGATTAGATTTAAAACTACAATGTGTTACATATTGATACCTAAAAAACAGAGTGTTACATATTGATACCTAAAAAACAGATAGGAAGAGAAAACATAATTAGATCATTGGAAAACCCATAAAAATTCAGCTTCTTAAGCAAAGTGACGTGATTTACTTTATCAAATGCTTTCGAAAAGTCAGTGTATATCACATCCACTTGCCCCCTATTATACAGTACTCTAGATGCATAATTTACAAAATTTGAGAGATTAGTATTAATGGATCTAGCAAGAACAAAACCATGTTGAGCCCAAGACAAATACGGTTTCATATGAGATAGCACAAACAAATGCATAACAATTTCAAACACCTTAGCTGGAGTTGAAAGTATAGCTACAGGTCTATGGTTGGCTATATCCAATTTATTAGCACATTTATGAAGAGGAGTAGTTCTGGACTAGAGCTGCTTGTACTTCATGTGGAGGGGGGGGGCTATTAGTTATTGTGTTCTGCAACTTGTCACATGCAATACATGTGTCAGTCTGTGGTTTGCGAAAGGTCAAATTGAAAATATAGCGATAGCTTTCTTTGACAGTGTCTACTCCATGTTCATTGCAGCTCTCTTTGTAAACCAAGTACACCTTACTTATGTTTAGATTGGGGCTTAGGTGAATGAGTGCGAGAATAGTAGCTTGTATGTCTTGGAAAAGTGTGTATATCCTCTTTAACAAACTCAATCTTGACTTCAGACATCTTGTTTCCAGGGACTTTGTGTCCCCTTTTGTCCCTCAGAGACTTCTTCGTAATAATTACATTTGTCACTCTTCTGTTACTAATATCAAGAGTGCGGAGGAAAAAATTCTTACAAACTCTATTTTCAGTCAAATAAAACTGGCAGCTCAAAGATTTTGATCCATCCCCGTCCCTTTTCTTTCTTCTAGGTTCTTCTATTTTAATACTTGAGTTTAAAAAGGCAGATTGGAGCTCCCAACTCCTAAGCTCCCACTATTGTTTGAAAATTTCTTGCTTTTTCTGTTCACAAACATTTACATTGCATCTAAATTGACATTGGTGAGTACATTTTTTCATTTCATGGTGTGTTCCTTTTCTATCGGTATAAGCTTTACCTTCGTTTCGGTTTTTATGAGAAATGTTTCTTTTCCATAAAACGTATCTATGAGTTTTTTTCTATTCAGGTTGTTTTGTTCTCTTAGGTTACGGTTGATCTTGACTGTTTTCACTTTAATAATCCGCAGAATCTTGAATTTCCGTTCCTTCATAGGTGGGATCTGCGTCGCTGTCATCATCTGTAAGAAATAAAAAAACCTCATGAATTATTTCATAAAAATAACTAAGTATGAATGATGTACCCTACTGTATTATTTATTCAAAACAGCTAAGAATGTGATGGATTTGGTGTAGGACTAATCCTTTCATTGTAGGTCTATATTGCCTCTAAGAGATTACTCTACCGTATTTTTTTTAGCATATATGTAAATTTTAAAATAAATGCTTTAGGTCTGCTTTTCTTTTTTTTTTATTGGTCTAGATCAGGGGTGTCCAACTTACAAAGCCTCAAGAGCCAAAATTAAACATTGAAAGTGGTTGCGGGCCATATATAGACATCCCAGACTAATTAAATTAATTTTTTAATTTCTTTAAATTTTTCTATTAATATTAATTTCTGAATTAAATTACAAACTAGCATATTTGGTATAACTTTGTTTATAATTGATAATAAAATCTCCTTCAAAAGGAAGACGTTTCAAAGTAGTTTTCTGGTTTTTTTATATCTAATAAGCTCTTGCGGGGCGCACAAAACGGCATCGCGGGCCGCCAGTTGGACAACCCTAGTCTAGATTAAAATAATATTGGGATGGATGTTTATGTAAGTTCTAGGGTAGGCTTAGGTTAAAACCAAACGTCAAGGTTAACCAATGAAATACGGAAGCCTATATAGTTGCATTTATGAAGAGTCAACTTTCTACAGCCCATTTTAATAATTAAAACTCTACTATAAGTACACAAAAGTATGATAGCGATCGAAACAAAATTCTTGCTAAGAGGTAAACTTACCACCAAAGAGATTCAATTTCACTCATTTTTAAAGCTTGTTCAATATATTAAAGTTGTTAAATCACTCTGCAACTCTACTCTAGTAATTTGTATTTAGTTAATTTACAAACAAAACACACTAACAATCAACTAACCAAATCCAAAGTAAACAACTCAAACATTGGAGGACAAGTGGTACAACTTGTCACTTGTCACTTGTATCAGCTGGCCTCCAAACAATAACCGACAGCTGACCAACTTTTTGTTAGTTGTTTCTTTTCAATCATAGATTTTAGCACAGGACAGAGATTTATTTAAATCCCTTGGCCACCAAATTTTCAAATGCTTTAACAGTTACTATACAATTCAGCACTTATCTCTCAGTGTTTTTAAAAATGTCATTTCTACCCCTTAACTTTTCACCCATTTCACATTTTATTTAATCTGGTTTTACAATACATTAATGTCTACTTATTTTAGGAAAGTGAATGCAGTTCGTTGGATCAAAAAGTGGCAGAAATGCAACGAGCTCAAGAAGCACTCCTGGTGGAGAAATCAGATACTATTAACCAACTGGCGCGTAGCTTAGAAGAGAGCCAAGCACAATGTCGTCAACTGATGGGATCTAATGTTAGTTGTGATAATATACGCTTACAAACACTCCTCGATGAGGCGCTACATGAGAAGAAGGAATTGCAGAGGATGTTAAAGTCTATTCAGGTAAGTTTAAATTATCCTTTGGGTTCATTTTAAACAGGATTCTCCCTGTTTTAGAAAACAGTTGATGTGTGCCACCGTTGTACCTACTCAGCTCCATCATACAATTTAATACAAGCATATCCTCTAAATGTAATGGCCAAAAGTTGGTTTCGTTGATCTTGTAGGAAATGTTAAATTCTATTGATAGATTAAGAGGTCTTATCCAGTAGGGTGTTTGTTTAAAACAGATACACAGGTATATCACTACTTTCTTTACGTCGATTAGGCTTTAACAAGGCTCGAGGATGTGTAGGTTATATATATTAAACCATCTTCACTCTCTTACTTTGTGTCAGTGTCTTGGCCTTTACAGGCCTCTAAGCTGTATATACAGGGTTATCATAAAAGAATGGTGAGGTTTTTTTTTAATGAAAACAGAATTATTTACAGCTGATGTTCTCTATTTATCTAAATCATCATCTGAAACAGTTTTTTTACATCACTAATAAATATCTATATATGGGGTCATTAATCGCTCGACAAATGTCCAATCGAAAATCAAGTTCTGCCTAAACGTTAGTCTGGCCTATCCATCGATGTCCAAACTTTTGTGATAAATACAATAAGGTGCAGGAGTGCGGCATCTTGTTGAAAATGAAGTTGTTAAATGTTTTCGTGTTCATCCAGCTGAGTAAAACAATAATGGATTAACATATCGAGATAGACAATTCCATTAAAATTGTCTTTTCAGCAATTAGAGAACGTAACACACTCTACACAGAACACTCCAGAAAACAAAACACACTACCATAACAATGTAAGAACTTATTTTGAGATTTCAACAACTGTTAAACAAATTTTTGGGTTATAAGCTATCAGTGATACCAATACAACACCACAAAATTTATCTACTGTCTTCGTATGAATTAATGAAACCCCACCATTCTTTTCCTATAACCCTGTATTATGCGAAGAAGCCTACACTCGCTGTGTTTGTGTTGATGACTTAGCCCTGGTTCTCATAGAAAGTTGGGGTCCAATACCATTACATGCAGAATTAAAATCTTAAAATCTAACTAATTTAGTGTTGTAAATTGAATAACACATGAGATATGAGCAAAAAAAAAAAAAAAAAAAAAAAAAAAAAAAAAAGTCCATTTTGAAATTTTCAATTCAGTTTTTCTGTATTTGAATAGGGTTCTATTTATAGGAGTACACTTGTCCCCTTTACCAAATTTTATATTTCTATCTTAATTTTTGTAGCCACTATCTTGTTTACAACAGACGAATACAACAACAGTTGAACAGCATGTCGATAATCACTTTTTGGTTTCTTGGGTTAAATTTTTACGATTCTGCTGTTAATATTACTTCAAAAGTTTTTGAAACGTTACAAAACTTTTTTGGACAACCGTATGTTAGTAAACGTATATCCAGAGCCCTACCAGTATTCTATAGTTTCTCAATTAAGGCTATTAGCATTTCAGGCATATGTTTTTATATAGATTGATGGGTAAAGCATAATATTTTATTACCACTGTAATCACAAAACAAGAAATAAATTACCTTTAAAGCATTTAACCTTTATTATTTCTCCCTGTGTAGTGTTTTATTCAACTGTACAATAGCTGTAATATTATTTATTGTTACTTCTTGGTCTTTGAGCATTGAGCCACTTTCCTGGTTAACCAGAAGTGAAATCTCCTGTTCACAAAACTACTTGGTATAAATAAAACAACTGATTATAATAAACACAAAAAATTGCAAAGTGTATTTATAAAAATCAGTGGTTCTTGCATTTTATGTCCACACATAAACATTAGGCCTATTTAAGATACATTTGGCAAGTTTAAATTATTCTCATATGCGTTACAAAGACGACACATATGCCAAGTCATTTGAGTTACAATGGCAAGTTACTGTATTTGGTATAACAGTTATTCTTAAATTTAGTTATTCTTCACATATGGGCGATTGTGGACTTTTAAAAAAAGTATAAAATGGAACACACTCCACAAATTATAACACAATTTGAAATTAGTTCATATTTCATTCCATCTTCCAAGTACGATTGGCAATGAAGCATATCCAAAATATAATCATTTATTATGTTATCTGGAGTTTCCACTTCTCTTGTATCTTCAAGTCGCTTTTTATACAAGATTTTAGTTTTCTCCATGTACTTCAACGCTTTTGCAGTTAACCAACGAGCATTCCTTCTAATAATTATACCATCCAAGATAATGTTACTGAAGGTGTAAAATCCACAAGCTCTTGCAACTTGTAATCCCCCTGAAATTTATAATAATTTTGTGTTAGGTTGTTTATTTAAAGTGGTAACAAATGGAAGATTGGAAATAGCGATGTTGATACTCGGGTGAAATAGATACTCGCAATACTCGGCTTCGAATGATTTCAATACTCGTATTATTAATTCGACATCGAGTATTTGCGCAGAATGATTATGCGCATTATGTGTGTGTGTGTTATATTTCTATCTGTTAGATTGATCCACCAAGTATTTATTTTTTTAAACAATATGTGATTGACACTTGTAATACTTAATTAAATGTTATCCTGCCTCGACACAAATTCAGTAATTAAACGTAAGTACAATTATTACCAACATTAATAATTTAGTTATTATTTAAAATAAGTTAATTTACTATATTTTTTATAAAGATGGTAACCTATTAATATTTATTTAAATATAATTAATAACAATTAAATAATAATTTTATTTACTTTTTGTTAATGTGGAAATAAATGAATATTATTGTTATTTTAAATTGAACTTGTTACCGAATCTAAATCATTATAACTCAAAATCGTAATGTTTAATTAATGTGTAGTGAAAAATCAGCTTAGAAACTAATGTAACCAAAGTAGAAACACCGAGCATTTTGTTTGGAATCGACACAACACTAACTAACAAATATCGTTGTCCGAGGATACTCGCACATCGAGGAATACTCGCACACCGACTAATACTCGCACATTACTTCCTCCTTGTTCCTAGTTACGAGGATTTTGTCCGAGTATTTTAATACGAAACCGAGGATTTTAATATTCGGACTCTTCCGAGGATTTTGATATTCGGAATCACCGAGTATTTTAATTCGAACTCACACATCACTAATTGGAAAAGGTCACTTCATATTAAATGAACGTTGATAACCGCAGAATGATCACAAGCTGTGTAAAGAGTTTGATTCTGAATTGGCTATAAGTAATAGAATAGTCGCAAACTTTGGGCCGCTGTGATAGATGGCAAAATTGTCTCAAACACCAGTATAACAGAATTTCGATTTCCAAAATTTTACTGTCTAACAGTAATAACAGTAAATTTTACTGTGCAAGTAACAAACAAATTTTATAGTTTTTGTTTTTTGGAGGGGGCTATTAGGTGGCTAAGGAGATTAGATTAGCCTATATTATATTGGAGGAATTGGACTTGAGGCCCCTGTATTTCAATCAAGACTTCTTGTACTCCCTTGTAAACTAACAGGACAGCCCAGTTTTTGAGCCTTCAATACTTAAGGCTCAGCTACTTTTGTCCTGTGTCAGAATCAACAACTTCCCCTAGTTAAGAGGTTCCAAAAGAGCCTTCTTCTCTTACCCTCCTATCTCTCACAATCCAGAAGGGTATGTTTGGCAGTCTCGCATGGCCTTCATCTTCCTAAATAAATGCCCAATTTAAGTAGGTGATTGCTTATTATATCCTCAACTCAAGCCCATTAGACAGCTGGTGAGTCGAGCACTTGAAGTGGGAGTGGTAGTTTTAAATTAAAATTTAACACAAAGAAAATACATACATTAAACATTTCTTAAAAACTCGTTAAAATTGTTTTCAAAATTTTGTAGCTTTTTCGGGTATTCAAAAACTAATGTAACATTCACATTCAGCACACCAAAATATATAATTTTAATACTTTCGTAAAAAATAGTGTAATAACAAATTATTTTTCAAATTGTCAAGAATTTTTTGTTTTTGGGTCACAATCCAAGTAAGTACAGTCCGAATCCAAATTAAACTCCGAGCACTCTAAAATACATAAATATTAAGACACAATTAATTTTCAATGATCCAATAATTATTATCTTATATTAAATTCGCTAAGGAATTTCTGCGTCAGTCACATATTTCTTTTCTGTAAAGTGGATTTTAATGATTGAGGTGTAAAATTAAACAATATTACCTACAGATATACCAAAAATTATTCATTTTTCTTGAAAACACTTATTTTGTAATAAAATTATCATTTAAATAACTTGTTTTATAACAAAAATAATTTTAAACATCTCTTATAAATTCTCAAACATTTTATTTTCTTGTTTTGTTTGATAATTTATAACAGCTATTTTAAGTTATTTTTAGGTTAACTTATATAGTGCTTCCTTTTTTTGTGCAGAATCATGTTGTGTTGCAATTGATTAATAATTACATCTCAAAAAATTAAACCGTTTAAATTTTCAAAATTATATTTTATTGTTTTGTTTGAGAATTGATAACAGCTGTTTTAAATTAATGTTAACTTAATGCAGTGCTTATTTTATTTGTGGGGATTCATGTTTTGTTGTGATTGATTGCTTACATTTCGCAAAATTAAACAGTAACCAGTGGCTTTATTGTTAATGTGTATAAATTGGGTCTGAATTTTTTATCTCGCAAAAGTTAACGACTTAAGTCTATATACTGTATAGAGCTTTACTTTATTTGTGGTAGAAAGGCTTAAATCTCGCAAATGTTGCCGGTTTATATGGCTTATTGTTAATGTGTGACAATTGTGTGGGAGCCTAGATATTCTAAGTTTTACACAGTGTAAAACAAAATGCCGGCCACAGGAGACCGCATGGAAACCGTCTTTACATTTATTGGTCAACGAGAAAATGCCTATGACATAAATCAAAGGACACAGAATCGTGTGAAGTAAACCAACAGGTTCAACGTTCTGATGCGAACATGAATCTCAAGCCTCGACATTATTTTAAAATGCACGTTCATTGAATATTAACAATCAATATTTTGATGTAGGTGATCTTTCCGATGAATGTAGATATTGCAGTGCTTTGATGGTTTCATTGTGAGATTGGCAGAACGCCACTGTGTTGTCACAAAGGGAATGTAGGTTAGTTATTCCCCAGACCCATCCAGACTGACAATACGTAATTACAAGTGATACACCACTTTAACGACATTATCTGGAAATCATGATGAGCTAGATCAATGCACTGGTCTTCGCTACATTTCGAGTCAATGTTGAAATGCCTTCTAGTAGTGTGTTTTACAAAATAAGTACCTTAGAAGCGCTTCCCGGTGTTCTACTAATTTTGTCAATTAACCTTTTGAATCCCAGGTATAGCAGAGCGAGGCGTTCCCCCAGCCCGGGATTTTTTGCTAATTTGCAGACTACATTTTAAAAGTTTGTACAAAATCTAAAAATGAAGTAAACATAATAATATATGTATGTGTTTTATTCAGAAAGAACAGGAGAAGCTGAAAATAGTATAAAAATAACATATACAATTTTTTTTTTTCAAAAAAAATTCAAATTTTTACCAGAAATTTCAAAAGCAAAGTTACAGTAAAATTAAACAATTTTTTTAAAAATCATATATATACAATCGAAAGGACAGATTGTCCCGAACAGAACGGTAACAAACACGGCATATTTCTTCTTCTTATTTCGATTTAGAAAGCGCGGCAAGTTCAAACTGTACCACGGGCGCGGCGCCGCTGGGCTGGTAGCGGGACTAGTGCACGGACGTGTCGATGGGATTCAACAGGTTAACATAATGGATACTAATTAATTTAGTAATTTAAAATTTTTAACTGGAAACGACTAGTTTAGTTTATTTCATCAAATAGAGCCTGATGAACATTTCGATAAATAAGTTATCATCACCAGTGATAAACTAGAACTAACATCCGTAGAGTCGAAGTGGTGGAAGCCTATTTTTTATGTTAGCTTAGATTTAACGTTTCACAGCAAGAGTCTTTAATTTAATATAATACGTCATACAGCTAAAATAAAATTTAATAGTTCAATATTTAACACTAAAAAAAATACAATTTAAATAGGTTTAATATTTTAAAGTCAAAATAATCAATAAATTACAACAAAGTAACACGTACAAAACATTTTTTTAATTACAGGCGAAATTTATAAAAAAACAAGAATTAATCAAACCTGTGTAAATGATTAGTTACAACCATATTGTCTGGTCTTGGTATAAATACATTGAAAAAAAAGCACAGATTTAATGAGAGACTTTTTAGCTGTGGCTGAAAAATACAACTCCATTAGCACGTTAAGTTCTTGTTTTGGGGATTTTGGTTTCCCCACTTGTTTTTTAATAAAACGTAGGTATTTTATCATTCAGATCTTTCTAAAAACAAATCTGTTCTTAAAGTGTGGTTTTGATAATACATCGCATCATTTTACTATCTAGTATTCTTCTCTTTTAACAACAAATTCAACAGCATTTTTTATTTTTTCTGTAGTTCAAAGAATAACAGAGTTGTTGATACAAAAAATAAAAACAAAACTTGTAGGTAATTGACTATATTACATAACAAAAATTGAATATATTTTGTCCCTTGTAAATTTTGTTGCAAAATTAATGGTTTTTATGGTATTTAACACCTATATGGAAACATGTTTTTTATAACAGTAAGGGAAACATAAGGTCAATTTGACCGTTGTATACTATTTGCTATATTCTGTTTATTTCTTGTTACTTGAATGGATGTAGTGGTTAAGAAATTAAGTTAGGCTATTCAAAACATCAAAAAAATTTAATGAGAACATATTAAATTATTTGTATAACATTTTAAGCAAAAAATGAAAGTATTTACTGTTTTTTTTACATTTTAAAACCAGATCTTACTCACATTGGTTCAATGTTCAGAAGCTTGATTTATACACATTCTTTAGCACAGTCTGTACAAACTCTTCTTTGACACTGGCCACAGATTGCAAGGTTGCACTTTATACATTTGTGCTGCGTCTTTCGGTCGTTTCCAGGGGGACACTTCTCACAGGTTTTCCTCTTCGGTAGACGATCATCCGGCAAATCCCCAACCACAGGAGCATTGTTTCCCAATATTTTATTTATGTCCATCTTCAAGTCTCGAGGAAGGTTGGCGATGATGAGTCTCTTCCGTAGATGGGGAACAATCAAATCCTTTGCAAGACTCTTGATGAACTCAAAGCGCTTCATCATAGATGTTCCACTATAGCTCATAAACACTATGAACGAATTTACACTGCAGATGTTTACAAGTCTATAGAAAACTGCAACAGGCCATCTCCTAGTTTTCCGATTCGAGGAAAAAACCGCACATTTCATGTCGAGGAGATCTACCCCGGCTTTGGTGCGATTGTAGAAACAAATCATTTCTGGCTTTTTCTTCTGTTGATCAGTTTCAATTGTGGCATGCATTGAAGATACAAGCACACAGCTCTGTTTTTTTTAGGTACGAAGGAAAGAATGGTTGCATCTTTTCTGAAACCATAAAGAGTGGATGGAACAGGTCGTGCATTGCTAGGAGAAAACTCTGTTGGAATACATCTTTTATCCTTTCTCATGGTACCGACATAAGTGAGCTTCCTTTTGTTGAGCTCATCTACCCCCTCTATCGACGAAAACCAATTATCAGCGGTTACATTTCGATTGCTACCCTCAATCACTTTACACAAACGAATGAGAGACTGGGTTGGAATACTATTATCTTTCTCTTTTTCTGTTAAACCTACTCCATCGCTTCCTTTCCCTGTGTAAATATACCCATTATATAAATAAGATGTTTTGGCATCGGTCAGACACAAGACTTTTATGCCATACTTCTTGGGTTTTTTTGGCATGTATACTTTGAACCCACATCTTCCTCGAAAGGGAATAAGCATCTCATCTATAGTGACATAAGCTGAAGGACTGTAAATAGCCTGACTGTTCAAGATGACCTTTTCAAAAATTTCTGAGATAGCAGCAGCTTTGTTATTCATTTTTCTCGCCTCTCGGGTTTGAGCTTCATCAAAACGTAAGTATGCTATAATTACTTTGTAGCGTTTGTCAGACATAGTAGCCCTGAATATTGGACGGCTAAACTCATCTTTAGAAAAAAGAGATGTCATATTTTCATTGTTGGACTTGACGACTGACGCTAAGAGCAACATACCAATTAGAGCATTTATTTCTTCAGCATCCGTATTCCTATAGTTTGATTTTTTTTCCTTTTCCCTGGAGCAATTTTTTCGCGAACAGACGCTAACTTGATGTTGGTGTTATTTACAATTTGTTGAATGATATCTTGATCAAAAAGTAATCTCCATACCTCCTCCTTTTTGGGAGCATTCCCTAACGCTCTTGCAGGCCCTCTAATGCCAGGCAATGTTCTAATTATATTTCTTACTGGGGTTCTCACATTCCTTGGGGGAGGTTGGCTTTTCCAAGCATTGGGAGGTCCGCATTCTTTTTTTTTCATTCTCTCAAGAAAATATGGTGGAAGGGAAGTGTTTTCAGCTACTGTATTTAGCACTTCACTTTCATCTTCTTGGTCTACTTCCATCAATGCCTCGTCTGCCTCATCTGAACTTGAAGCAGTAGAGTCTTCATAATGCCTATTGTCCTCTATTAAGAAATCAGGATCAGCATCTGAGTCGTCCATATCATCCAAATCCTCGTCTGAACCATCATTATCCACATTTTCATTCTCCAACAGTCTGCGAATATTGTCACCAAAGTCGGGATCGTGAGTTGAAAAAGACTTACGACTTCCAGCACAGTTCATTATGTATGAAAAAAGTAAAATAATACACTACAAAGTTATTTACAGGCTATATACAATTTATACACTATCACAATACACAGAAAAGAAGATGAAATCACAAACAATCTATTTACAAAAAAGGACACCAGAACGCAAAAGGAAACATACGGCACTTTTGACCGACAACAAACTAACAGTAAGAGTAACACGCGGTAAATCTGACCGACTGTAAAATGACAAATGCAACTGTCACAGAGGATGCGCTGTGCAGAACTAATTGATATTGTGCGTTATGGTCTTGTTCTGAGGAGGGGGGAAGGTACTGACCGCGGCAAGTGTCAAGGTCACGCAGTTTAGCCAACATATGAATGCAAAAACGCAAGACGGTCAAATTGACCGATGTTTCCATATAGGTGTTAATATTAAATATTGAGATGTTGAATATCATTTTTTTCACTTGTTATACAAGTATTAACAAAACATTGCCAACTTAAAAAAAAAAAAAATTATCAATATACAAAATAAAGATTGAAATCTCAGCTATTGATTAATACAAAATTAAGAGTATTGAACAAAATTAGTAGCGACTATCACTTTTAGTAAATTTCTACATACAATTGTGGTGCCATCAGTTGTGGTAAATTGAGTCAAAATTACGATCTTTACCAGTTCTAGGATTAACAGATCTAACACCATTTATAAAAGTAAAAAGGCATAAGGTTAAATGTTTAATCATGTTGGAAAATGTAAACTTACACCACTCAGAATTAGCAGGGAAAAAGGCGTACACTGCGCCATATTTAATTTGACTAGCAATCATTTTGATCTGTACGAAAACACACTGTTTAATCAAATTCTATAATTTATTCTCTTGTATGCTAATTATGTACGGAAAATAATACCAAATTATTTTTATCTTCAGTGTTTTACTGATTTATATAATATTCAGAGTATGGTCTTTGAGAATTTCTAAAATATGTTTCAATGTAATTAAAATATCTATAGATTGAAATATCCATGGTTACAGATTTAAAAAAAAAAAAGTTAATTGTTGAATTGATAAAGGTAGATGAGAGAAGTTTATATTTAGATGTAAATAATCATAAAATGAATAGTCTTAAGGTCTGAAGTATACAAGTAGCAGTGGATCCTCAACCATGCAGGGGACTCTTATAACCTATGCACACATGTGATAAAAGAACATGTCTCTGATCGTGTAATGACACATTGTTTAAACAGTTATTAAAACACTTTTGGTATGGATATGGTTGCTCATAGAATTTTACATTACAATGAGTGGCTTTTGTTTACAATTTTTTTTTATTTTAATCGTATAAAGAGAACATTATAACAAACACACAGAACACAATTCTCATAAAAAAATACGCCTAAGTATCAGACACGTTTCAACGACAAGGTTGTCCTCCTCGTTGAAACACGTCTGATACTTAGGCGTATTTTTTTTATGAGAATTGTGTTCTGTGTGTTTGTTATACTGTATAGTTTTTCTCATAAGTCAAGCTCAACATTTAATATGTATAAAGAGAAAACAAATCATCTACTGATTAAGTTTTACTCATTCTATACTTCTGGTTTCGTGTATCTTTAGTAAAAGGCGAAATATTCAGTTCACCTTTAAAGGTGAATTGAAATGAAACCAGTGGGTTAAATCCCTCTCTTTTATTTTTCCTATCACGTCTCTTTTGACCAATTCGTGTTCTCTTCTGACACTGATGTTATTTAATTATTTGAAGCCTAGGAGTCTCTATGTTATGCTAGTTTTTTTAAGACAATGACTAAGAGATTTCTTGTTTTTAAACAACGAGAAAAACAAAATATCTATTTCTTATCAAGATAATCCTCTCTTGACAAATTCCGTATTTGAGAATACATTGTTTGATCGTACTAATAAAAAGTTCAGTACAAATCTCCTCGATAGTTATGACAGTGAAAATCTAAAGAAATAACAGCAATAAAAGTAGGATGTGATAGAATAGGTGTAAAACTGATCAATATTCTTTTGTGTAATATTAACTGAATATTAGAAACTAGTTTTTTGTGGAGGGGAAATTGTAATGGGTACTTAAAAACCCTAAAACTGGCTATTAGAAATTCCAATAGTCCCAGGCCATTTTTGCTAATTAATTTGTTAATATATATATTATCATAGTAGTGTTATCCAAAACCCAACTTCTCAGAAAGGTTCATAGAATCAATCTATTAAATAAAAAAACATTTGAAAGTCAAAATTTTGGAGTTAGTATGTCTGAAATTTAAAAAAATGTGCAGTAATGAAAGTGAAAACTCAAAAAAAGTGACCATGACCACCATACAATCAAATTTTTCTAATTTTTTTCCAAGATATACAAAACTTTTGGAATTTATTTATGAATGAATGTTGGTAAAACATATATTTTTTGAGAAGTTAATTTTGAAAAATCAATTTTTATAAAAAAAAATGAAATGTTGGTCAAAAATCAGGCTTATTTTGTAATATTTACCAAAAATAGTAATATTATCCAAAACCAAATTTGTTAAATATTATTTTTCTCATAGGGGGGCATAAAATACATCTATGTAATTAAAACAAATTTTGGAGCTGACTACAAAAAATGTGCAGTAACCGAAACCAAATCTTCCCAAAAATGCATTATATACAATACACAAAATTATTTGTAATATTTTAAAGATATAGAAAATTTTGTGACCTAGTTGTGAATAAAAGTTGGTACAAAAATATATCTATTTCAAAAAATTTTTATTTGGAAAAAAAATGTATGGAAAAAAAGTAAAAAATAGTTTAACAGTAAGGCCTATTCTGAACAAATTCACCAAAAATAACTATTTTATTCAAAGCCCAACTTGTGATATACCATTATTTACAGAAAAGTACACAGAATTGAACTACGAATTTATAAATTTTCTAGAATCATATATTTTAGAATCAGGTAATAAATTGAAAAAATTCTCTTTACATCACAAAACTTTAAACAAAAAAAAAATCATTAACAAACTTCTATAAAATAGCAACAACAAAATTTTTTAGACTTCAAATCTGAAAAGTTATATCTAACTTATTGTGTTATAAGTTGAATAACATGGAGATGTTTTGTCTTCACATTTCGTGTTATTCTACATTAAATTAGATAACAATTTGCAGACTCAAATTGTACCAACCCTACTTCTCTGTGATAACAAATAGAGAAGTTCTTGTCAAAAATGTTATTATGAACGCTGATTTCTCAAGAAATGTGATCAATATAGTTACGAGATCCAGCAAGACCGATACAAACATAGCGAATAGAGGCTTCTTCAGATATGTAGAGCTTCAAGACCAGCTAGGGCCAAAACACCGACAAGAGCGAAGTGGAAATTTTTCAAGACACAACTACAAGACCTGTTAGATCTGATGCCTAGCTGATGTCAAGAAATTAATGATATACAAATACGAGTTTTAGAAAACCTGTGTGACAACTGTTTTAAACAAACTTAACCTACTGGGTAAGAGACCTCTTGATCTACCAAAACAATTTAACATTTTCTACAAGGCCCAAGAAACCAAAGGGGCTGGGTAAATACCATGATGGTCCCATCTACTTGTTATGTAGTATTGGTTGGTGTATATAATATCTCACTATCATTATTGTAATCTGGCATGTCTGTGCATTTCTTATATATTGAAATGAAATTACCTTCTTATCAAGCATTAATTTATCTCTTATGATCTGTTGTTTCGTTACAGACAGAATGTGACATGCTGAAATCTGACGTTGCTCAATATGAAAGTATAACAAAACTAAGTCTACCAGGAGACAGTTCTTCGGATGAGACAGATTCCATTGTACATTTGGGTATCTCGCAGAAAAGTACAAGTAGGAGAAGTTCTAATGTAAATTTCTCGGATATTGGTTCCAAACTGAAGAATGAGTTGCACAGAGCTGTTCTTAGTAAGGAAGTTTTATTGAAATTTAATGTTTAAAACAATTTTACCATTGGAAATGAGTTAATTTCATTCTGGAACATGTTCTTTAAATGGGCACCAATTTTCTTGGTGTTTTCTGTGCAAATTGTTTCAAACCAAACCCATCAACTTCCACTCAAGCCAACCACTGTGTATTTATAATGAACCCTCCCAACTCATTTATAGTGGACATTTCCAGCTCCTTACCTTAGGTTGAAGTGAACTAAACTCCACAGAAACCTTTGGTGGAATTTAAACCCACAACCTTGATCTCTTGATTGATTGATTAAGCTTTTTACAGTTGTGAAACATTTCGTAAACACTGTTCACTTTCTCAATCAGTAGAGAGTATAAAAAGAAGAAATAATTTCTTTTTATTAATTTTTTTTTTCCTTTTACAGTAGAACCCCTCTAATCCGTCACCTTCAGGACTGGGGGCATGGTCGGAACGCAAAAAAGGTCGGATTATCCGAAAAAAGTCAATATTTATTACATATTATATAAACAGATTTTTTTAAAGTGAAATAAGTGATATATAAGCTTTTAAAAGTCTATATATAAACTTTGCAAGTGCAGTAGAACTTCTGTTAACCGGCCTATATCGTACTGTACTGGTTGGATGAGAGTTTCCGAAAATAAATTGTAATTGAAACACCAAAGCGGCGGCAAGTCAAACGACTTTGTCGATAGCGGTATCCCATTGTCGGCGGCATTGGCACCCGTCGGTATAGCAGACATACAAAGGCAAAAACGTTTGATGGTCCGCTTTTTTTCCACGAATCAATTTAGTATACATTATGGAAAATATAACATTTCTTTTCAGTTTTCTTCTTGTCTTTGACTGGTTATGATCTACGTACATTATATACAGTAAATAAAAATGAGCGAGTTACGAAAACGGGAATACGGAAGCGTGTGTTGGTTTCGTTTCAGACGTGGTTAAATGTGTCAAAAGACTTGACAGAGGGGAATCTGTAAAAAAGCTTTGTAGTGTTTAATTTTTCACAAGAGATGACACAGCACTGAAGCGGGAAAGCGATAACAAACCAGAAAGAATGGTGCCAGACGGGCCGTGAGTCATCGACAAGTCGGCGAGTCGGCACAATATCGCGAGCTCGAGCACGGTCGGATTAACCGGAGTAACGGACCACCCGAGGGCGGATTAGAGGGGTTCTACTGTATACTTTCTACTGATTAAGAAAGTGAACAGTGTTTACGAAATATTTCAGAACTTTAGGGTTTTATTGCATCTCCTACCAACACAAAATCTAAATATACTAGGCTATGTGCCCTATTAAACTCTAACCTAAAACCAAGTACTAAGATGTCAAGCCAGTCATTCAACATCACTTGAGTGACATAGTCAAATTACCTACTCTGTAGTTTCATTAATGACCCTTAACGTTCATCGGTTCTTTAATAGTTACTGTTAGAAACAACTGTGTGTTGTAATAATGTATTTTTTTAATGTTTGCTAAAGTTAGTGATAGAATAAATACTTATATATTTAAAAAAGTTTGAATTCATCATCTGATTTATCTCCGGCTTGTCTGTTTTGCATATGTTAACTCTCCGTTTGACATGTTTTGCTACCATCGAATTAACGTATGGGTAATAACCAAAGGGTTAATCTTAAGTTAGAAATTAAAATTTTAATGGTCATTGCATTAGCAACTTATACTCTGTAAGTTGAATTTCACGCTTATTAATTTGTAGGAATAAAATTATTGATGTCCGGAAGTTAATTTATATGGTTCAGAAAGTATCCAGCCAATGAATTTTAAACAATTATTATATACTGTATCCTCTAAAAAGCCAAATAAAATGTATTGCTTGTCATCTCTCCAGTAACAGCAACTCAGTCAAACGAAAACGTAGCACTAGGATTGTTTTAGAAGGCTGATTATCTTAAAATCATCAGTTATTTTAATAAAATTTGGATGAAAAGTAATAGTTTGACCCAAACCAAAGTGCTGAAATACATCTAAAAGGAAATGATAGTTCTTGAGCCAAATATTTTTAAACTGTAATTTTATTATACAACCTAACCTAACGTAATCACATTTCACTGAAATTTGATTATAATAGTTTTAGCCTGTGATACCTTCTAATACGAAGTCCACTTTACTTCTTTTCAAATATGTCTAAAAACAGGCAATAATACAGGGTCATTAAAGAAACGATTGCTCAGATTTCAAAAATCATAATTCTAAAAGTAATCGAGTTTTTTTAATTTTCAGAAAATCAAGTTTTTTTTTACATACATTGTAACTCTCAATATGCACATATCAAATCAAAAGTCAATTTCTACCCATGTGCGCTCTATCATGTCAGGTGTTGGTGTGTCAACAATAGCAAAAATCTGCTCCGTGGATGATTTGAGTACTGAATTTGTAAACTATATAAAGAATGTTTTTAAAGTATCCCTACAAAAAGAAGTCGGCTGGAGTCAAGTCGGAACTTCTTAGAGGCCACTTCATCAGACCTTTCCTAACAATCCACCAGGTAGGTCACCTTTCATTGTAGGCATGTCGAGCTGCTAGACAAGCTAGATTATATTGTGAGGGCACACCGTCTTGTTGAAAAATTGTGCTATTGTTATTTTCCTGTTCCATTTGAGGGAAAACATACTGTTCCAACATGTTCAATTAACAATATCTGTGATTGAACCTTCTACAAAGAAAAATCTTCGCATCACATGACCATGCATTAAGCTCCGTCATACTTCACTTTCAGTGAATATCTCTTATACACAACCATTTACATGAAATGTGGCTTCATTGTATAATATACTATTTGATTTATTAATATGGTTTAATCAGACATTTGCCATCATTTGTGTACAGAAAATTAATACTCGATGTTTCGAGAATATAAATCAACTCTCGTTAAATCAAGTTTGAAAACTACAACATTAAAGACACTTGCCTAATAGCCTAGGGCCATGTTGAAAAGTAAATCTAAGAAAAGTATTCAAGCCTAAAACTCGGCCTAAGCAGTGAAAGCTTATAAGGAAAAACAATCATTCCCCAACTACAAAACAAAAATTTGTATCGTCAATTTTATTGATGATTTCCTTTTAAAATGTTTAGGGGCAGGTCTAATTTAATTTTAGCTGTATTTTATAAGCATGTAAACATTTGTAAAGGGCGTTTTGAATTGTCTTTGGGATTTCAAACTACAATTGGCTATAAATTATTTTTGGCTTTGAACACAAGATTGATGATGTGTTCAACATTTTTGTTTGATGTTTCAGGTCATTTAGGAGATTTTTTTAATGTCAACACTACTAGTTTCCTTAAACTGGTTATACTCTTGTGACGTCTTTCTTATAAGGGGGATCAGTAACGTTAGAAAATCCATAGCACAATAATTATAAATTTAAATTCGGTAAACTACAAGACGCTCTATGTTATAAGTATGATTATTCATATATTTTGAATCATGCTGTTGGCCACACTGATAGAATCAGTTGATTGCACAGTTAATAAATCCAGTCTAGTTTATTCTCACAAAATGGTTGTACTCTTTTCTTTCGTCCTAAAACCCACTTTAAGATTATATACAACATAATAGACTTTCAATCATCATTGCACTAACTGCTTGCATGATACTCTATAACGTGTGAACATCCCTTCTTCGCATTATCTGGAGATAATGTCCTTAGGTACACATTTAAAAAAATGTGGAAATTATCCCAAATATTTCCTGAAAATATTTATTTTGTTACCCACCAAATAAAAACTATAATAAGAATAAATAAGGATGTAATGGGAAGGGATTCTAAATAATAAAATATGAATTGGCACTTGCGATTTTGTTGAGCAGTGCAAGATCACGTAGAAGGGGGGAGAGACGAAGAGTGGAGGGCTTGAACCAGCGAGTCGCGAGAAGAAGGTTGAACGGCAGACCGCTACGGGACGAGGTCAGTCCATTTTCGGCCACGTGCTATAAATTAATCAGTATGCTTTTCGGCCACTATTAAGGCCTTTTATCTAGCCGTTATGTCTTTTGTATAAATTATAGTTATCACTGTATTTTTCTAATTCGGTTCTAGAATAAAAGAGAACATTTGATTTAACTTGTGTTGCGTGCGTTCATTTAGCGTCCTAACCCGACTCCTTGGCCCATCCTGACAAGATTCGACTAAAGTGTACACAGTCTCCAGCCAGCCGGAGCTTCCAGCTGGTCAAAAGAAGTGGAGACTGTCACAAAATCATGACCACCTTTTTCTATAACGCTGTAAATATGTGAAACATTCCAATTTCCAGTACATTGCACCAACAAGATGATTTTATAATGACTAAGTCATCATTTTCAATTGTAACTTATTCTAATTACGTAGAAACGTCATCTTGTTGAAATGTTTATTGCCTGCTGATTACAAATTTGCCAACAAGTTTTGCTCGATAGATTTGGATGAATGAGTATTTTATTTGCTAAGAATTTGTTCTCTGTGTAAGATAGTTTGTGCAATTTTTTTTTTACTGATTAGGCCATATTATTATTTGTACAGATCAGAAAGCTAAGCGTATGGAAATCTATAAACTTCAAGAGACTTTGAATGCTAGGGAGAAACAAATTCAAGAGATGTCGAAGAAGGAGAGAATTTATCTTACTCAGACTGAAGCTTTAAAGGTAAACTTATCCTTACTATCTTTAGTGAAGTAAAATTATAATAAAACACTTTTGTTCTGGAGGGACATTTATTTTGCCTAAATTGACTCTTAAGAATTATTTTAAAGGTATGGCAAAAATTTGTCCCTAATTGGAGGTGAGCTTAATTTGGTATCAACCCATAATAGCCCAAAAAAAATTTTTGACAAATTTTTTAATCCTTTAAGTGGCAACAAGCTACAAACACACTACACTTTTCCATCTCACATATGGCAGCCAAGTACAACACATTATGTTTAACATAATTTTATATTCAACTAAAAATAAGTTTGGCATCAACATAAAACTAATCATCTGAACTTTCATTATCAATTAAACACATACCAGAAATAGTAACATTTAAAATAGATAAAGTTAATGTTTCTCGCTGCATCACTTTACTAGTGCTAGAGCATAACTATTTTGTCCGAAAGTAATGTCATTTTTGTTTATTTTTCTCAAGTCAGAATTTCAGGCATACTACATTGATACTCTCTTATAGTATTTTTCTTCCTTATTAGATCTATGCATTTCAAATTATTGTGTCTTTTATACTTACCGGTACTGAGATATAAACACTTCCTTTCAGTATGTGTCCTGCATGTGTCATTCCACTAAAATTGACTACGCTCAACTTAGACTTTACAATTCAATATTTTGCCAACTAAAAATAATCTAATCTCAATAATTAGGACACCAATGTAAAGCTAATGATCTGTCCTTTCATTTTCATATAACTTAAGTACCAAAACTAGTAATATATCACATGATTTAAATCGATAAATTATTATATCTCGCCACATTAATTTTAAACGTTAAACTTAGTCGAAGCAGATGACAAAAATACAGATTTGGGAGTTATCAGTAAAAAAGATTAAGTAAACCATGTACTTTGTTGTGAAAGTTTGAATATTTCAGAATAGAGGAAAGCGGTTTAGATCAAACGTTAGACCAATTTTCTAATCTCCATACAAGTTAAAATTACAGTTTGTAAATCTTACGGTTAGTTTTAGGTAATAAGGATGATGTTTAGGTATATGCTAATAATTATTTTTTAAATAATACTCTCTGATATACAACTGATTAACGAAGCTGGAAAAGGCGAAACAATGTACTCATTTTAATTATAACATTATTTACGGAGATAAAAATGATCTAAAAAATAACCTCACTTCACTTGGTCAATAAAATCGTTGAATATTCTTAAATGTTGGCTAACAAAATATTAGAGCTCTATTACTGACTATTTTCTAATTTGAAGGTTATTATTTTTTAAAACAAAACACACCACACAAATTTTGTATCATTTTACTTCAGGATAATCAACTGCAAGACAAGTATCATTAAATTTCTTTGGCATAGATTGTACAAGATTGAACGCATATGTTTGACATTTTACACACTTTAAATTGTTCAAAATATTTTACTTTTTGTTTAATGCAGAATTAAGTCCAGACTAACAAGTCATATGCCTAGGACAGTAAGATTTATGGGGTGGCAAATCTAGGTATACCAACAAATATTTTAGCCTCAAGAGCTCACTTAGTGTACAGACGTGGCAATCCCAAGGTTCCAAGCTGGATCTACACTTTTTTCCATATAGTCTTTGACTATGTAATGTAGTTATTTAACACGTTAGCTGCCAGATCGGGCCGAAACTAAGGTGAATGTACATGCAGCGTTACGGCACGATCGGACCGATAAAGTCACTGACGTAATGTTTTGTTTTGTGGCTCACAGTTTGATAGTACCACCTATCGGCATATTTTGGTATTCTCTGGATTGGGTAAGGACGTGTGTTAGACGTAGTATATTGTATGCTTTAATAACCGTTACCATGGTTACTCAATATAATAATAAAATCAGTGGATATTTTCACTTTTTTGTCGGCACGACCGATTAAAAATTTTACAAAAACATTTTGGTTTAGTAATGAATAATTCACAAAGAATACAGTTGTAAAATGAATATATGTATTTATAAAATAAATATTAGACAAATAAAATAGTGAGCTTGCCAACATAAAGAAATGAAATAGACCGTTTAGATTTTTTTTTTTTTTTTTGGCACGAAAATTACCTCGGTCCAATCGGACCTAAACGTTATACTACGATTAAAATTAAAGCCGAAAAATTGCATTTCCGTCCGATCGGTCTCGAAACTATATATGCAGAAATGTAAATAGGTTGATGCAAAAATAATTTGGTAATCGTGGCACTCCAGGCAAAAGTATTTGGCACTCCTTGGCACCTAACGTGTTAAGCTGATACATCAATCAGGTGTTTTGAGCAAAGAGTATTCCTTTTCTTCTATAGTATTTATCTAAGGACATTATTTGTTTGTATTTAAATTTAATGTTAATTCCAATGAGAGTATTGTTTACCTACGTTTTATGTAATTTGTGTGTAAAGCAATAATGGAGAAATAAAATTATTTCATTCGTGTACAACTAGAGAGCGGTTGGTGTTGTAAAAAATAGGCTCTGTTAAATCTGACTGTGTTGGTCTGGTTTTATATCTGCAACTGTTGCTACAAAAGGATCAATAGACCAGAGATAGGTACAGTATAACACTAAACTATTGTTAGTGGATTACTCGATGATACAATGACAACATCAATGTATCCGTACGTACATAATCAATCTTACTTGTTGCTTATAAATAAACTATTATCACTTTATATTTACAGTTTTGAAATAATATTCGTTAGATTTATACTATTTTTTAGAATAACTACCCAAATCAGAACGTCTTTTGACTTTAATTTTTTTGTTTTATTTTAAAACCAAAAAATTTCTCAATTGTGATTGAATTATTTTTCTCAGAAGAAACAATAAAATATAAAATTGAAATAGCAATATTACACGTGTCAAATAATCATAAATATTGACTGAAAATTTTTATTTATTTATTTTATTTTGAAGTTTTTACAGTGTTGAAACATTATATTATGAAATAAAAGTGATAATCCACAATGTTTGTTTATTACACACTAGTTTGTGACCTGTAAAGTCATTGTGACTCGTAGTGGATTATAACTCTGTTTTTCTTCTTTCTTTTTTTTTAATTATTCGATATTTTGCTGTGAATGACACAACTACTCACCTGGAGATTTGAAACCCTTTTTTTGAAAGTAGTTGGTTTGGAACGGAATACGGATTATGCCATTGTTGGTAGGATTTCTGGAATTACTTTTTTTGAAACGGCTAGATTGTAGCGTTTTCCATCATGTTTTTCTCGTGACTCAGATCGAGTCCCTTCAGCAGCATTTTCAACTCGGAGAAGAGTTAAAAAGTGAAAGAGTCGTCTAGCGAACTTGACGAACTATAGGAAAGCTGTGTTTGTCTGGATGAGATGGTGAGGTGCCTTGAAAAGTAGAACGGCATTGTCGTGAAAGGTACACAAAATGTAGGGAATATTTTCAATTTTTTTTTTTAAATAGGTGAGAAGAGCACCAAATTGAGATATTCTGATTATATAACTATATAATTCGTCCACTCTCCACTAATATCCTACGTCAAAATTCGTTTTATAGATATGAAAAGTGTGCTGAACACCATAAATAAACTAACTAAACTGACGGTGCTACTTTTATCATTCAGTCCGCCATGTCTTTGAACCCTGTTGGAGAGAATTAAATTAGCAAAACTATCAGAGGTTTCAAAAATAAATCCTCTTCAACATATCAGCACAGCTAGGTAAACAGTGCTGTGAAGAAATCCTCAGTCCTTTAACACATGTTATTAATCATTTACTTTTAGAGGTTATTTTTCCATACCAATTAAAAATTTGCAAAAATTATGCCACCGAATTATAGACCGATTTCCATTCTTTTCCAAAATTTTTGAGTCAATTCTTAGCATATTTAAACAACAATAACATTAACTCTAAGAATCAGTACGAGGTTTTGAAGGGTAAGATCACCATAGATGTAATAATTAAAAATATGGACAAAATCCTAACAGCTCTTGATAAGGCTCTTGGTTTAGGTCCATTAACATTTTCATGAACGTAAACAAAGCATTTGATTGTATGAATTATAATTTGTGTATGATGGAACAGTGTATAGGTCTGATGTACTTACAATTAACCAAAGTGTATCTCAAAAGTCAATCAATTTTAAGGCCGGCTTTGTTTATTATATATATATATATATCAATGACCTCCAATTATATTTGTCTTGCGGCACAACCCTCTTGTATGCAGACAATTCAACTCTCATTTTATCTGACTGAAACACTTTAGGAATAAAAATTTCATTGCTTTAAATCAAGGTGTTTAGAGTATTTTAACAAACTCATTTAATTCTAAAATTAAGGAAACAAATCATATCTCATTCTTTGCAACAACAGAACAATATACAGTACAATAGATATCTTTCCAGGTAGTTATCAACTAATTGAAGTAGAAAATACAAAATTTTTAGGTTTGACAATGGTTTCGCAATTAGAATGGAATGATCATGTAAATGCATTGCCCACAAAATTAAGTTTTTTTCAATTTATGGTTTTAAAAAACATCTTATCCAAAAGTTCTGGGAAGGTGACACGACGGTCTTGCATAACCAAAGTCTGCACTTAGTCAACAAATGCCTATGGCATCACCGCAGAAAGCTTTCTGAATTGATGGCATACTGTTGCTCAATTCATTTTCGGAAAATGGTAATCCAACAGATTCATGTTTAGTCATGAAGTTGACGTTCGGTGGGGAGGTAGAGCTTCATACGAGAATTCCCCCCCCCCCGTCATCTCCCCTACATCAATATGTTTCTATACAAAAAATTGTGGTTGGATACTTTTTGAACAAACTCATAAATGTTAAGCATAGAGTAAATCAGTTATTTGTTGTATTATTCTGTAAAATTTCAGTAATATATTCTTGTGTTGTAACATTGATAATTATTAATGTTTATTGTTAATTATTCTTCAATCAACACCACCACATTTAAAATAGTTCTTTAATTGTATCAGATTGGTTAGTAATATTACAAACCCAGAATAAAGTAACTATGGTAATAGCACAAAATTTGTCCTCCGTTTTGTGACTGAGCTGCACGTTTTAGCAGGAAACCCAAAAAGTTATTTTCAACAGGCCGTCTGTCAGTTATCATTGTCATCTGTACGTAAGCACGATAACATCCACAATAATTTTAATATGAACATGAAATTTGGCATAGGAGACAATAGTGTGCTCATTTAGAACCTAATTGATATTTAAAACTATTGAATTAAAAATATCAAAATTGTGGCCACTTTAAACAGTTTTTTAATATTGTGTGTTGTTCAACATATAACACACTAAATTAGGTAAAAATGTGTAGATTTCAATTCTTTCTGGAAAGGTACCAACCCCAGATCTCTATGATGACAAATAGCGAAGTTATTGTAAAAAATATAATTTTGAACAACCTGATCTCTCAAGATAATGTGATAGTTACAAGATCTGGCGGCGCCGAAATAAGGTTTCAACCCTAGCCAATGTTTTTAGCTCTTAAGGCCATCTGACTGTAAGAGCAGATCATCACCTCACTCTACGGACTCTGAGTTTATTTAACTGTGTGCATTGTAAAGTTGTATAGACTTTGGTTTGGAAGAGTATAGTATATTCCTTTAAATAGAATAACCTCTCCAACTCCACACATTGTACATCCTAACCTACCTAATTTTTGCTTCCTTACCATCGAATCTGATATTAAACATTACCCCTTGAATTGATAAAACCTATACACAACCATACATCGCTCCACTATCTCCAACAATATACTTCTACTCCAAATCATAGTTTCCCGAATATCAGCGAATCTATTCCTGTGATAACAATCAGGTTAGATTAATTTACAAAGTTTATTGTAACCTGATGTAAAAAAATATTATTGTCTATTTCATTTAGAGTTGTATTTTAAAAACAAAATTTAATCCTATTTCTAACCCTGTTTCTTTTATTTCAGGAGGATATGGTGAAAATAATGGATCAGTTAAAAGCACAAAGAGAGAAGGAAAATAGAAAGGAGAACGTTACTGAGATTATATCGAAGGAGGAAATCGACAGATTGAACGAAAGAATATTGCAGCTACAAAAGGAGAAACAAGAATTGGAAAAAGATAAACAAGAATTGGAAGAAAAGAATAAATTGTTGCAAGACAAATTGGAAGAATTATCAAATAGGATAGAGGAAGAGAAAAGAAATGTTTTGGAAGAATATAATAAACAGTATATGCAATTCCATGATGAGACTGTTTCTAAGCTGAAGAAAGAAATGGATGAGAGTTCTGAAGTGCGAGTTAATGAATGCAGGTTTGTTTGAGCAATTTTGTTTTGGTTTTTTACACACAGTACTAGCTATACCTGCAACTCCATCGAATCAGGCTATCTTGCAAGCAGCTTTCAGTTTAAAACCATCTATAACTTTCAAGCTTTATTTTTTCAATTATACACCACCTTCTTACTATAGTGAGTACAGGTGTAACAATCCCGAGGAAGTCTTGCTGGATTTACATCTTTTTCCATGCAGTCTTTGGTAAAGCCTGTAAGTTAGTCGTGTTGAAATTATATTTTTATGGACTAACCCTATGTTCGGGCATCATTTGTAAGTTAAGCTTACCTAAATACTTTGTTTTTTAATTAAATTAAGTGACTTTGGTTTGTAGGTCTGCGTTCTTACAAACTTAACATTAAATTTAGTACTATTTCGCCTGAAGGGCAGGGTATCATTCTCAATCGTACTTAACAGTTACTCCTACAACATGGCACATGGTTTTCACAATGAAATTAGCCAGACATTTTTAGTAAAACAGAAATCTCCCTTTTATTTTTATAAAAGAACAAAAGCATAATCAAAATAAATATTCTTAAATAAACATTTTAGTTCAGACCCTATCGTGTGATAGCATAAAGACATGCATTACATTCTAATTAATGGTTCTGAACGTCTTTTCAACAAAAAGAAAGAAATTGTTTTCTAATGATTACTCATTTATTACTTTTCATTACTGTTGAGACCGATGGTTCTTGGTGGAATTCCATGTTTAAAGATAATAAAACACAATTATTTATTTTGTATATCCACTTATAATTAGTCTAGCCGACCAATGGTTTCGCCTGTTAAGGCATTGACGAGGCTGTATTACAGACTGAAGAAAAAAGACAAAAACAGAAAACCTTAAAACTAGAGGGTGGGAGTTAGGATACAATGAATGGAAGGTTGGGGAAATACCCGGCCTGGGCAATGACCATAGGAACAATACATATTGGGAAAACCAGTTGATTGTTCTAAGTACAAATAACTTTTAAAGGTTTTACCAATGGGTAAAACTTTTAACTTTAAAAGTTATTTGTACTTAGAACAATCAACTGGTTTTCCCAATATGTATTGTTCCTATGGTCATTGCCCAGGCCGGGTATTTCCCCAACCTTCCATTCATTGTATCCTAACTCCCACCCTCTAGTTTTAAGGTTTTCTGTTTTTGTCTTTTTTCTTCAGTCTGTAATACAGCCTCGTCAATGCCTTAACAGGCGAAACCATTGGTCGGCTAGACTAATTATAAGTGGATATACAAAATAAATAATTGTGTTTTATTACATTTATTACTTGTTCATGACAATCACTTTACTCACGAATATCAATCCATACAATACTCGCCTCCTTCAAAAATCACATTTACTTAAAGTCCACCATTTTTTTCTTCTTTCTGACTCCTGACAAAGACTTTTTGATTACATCGTAACGAAGACTGCTTGCTCCAACTGCTGAACTGAGACTGAGAAAGCCACGTTTCTAGAAGACGCTTGGCAAAGCTAACGCTCAGGCTCATGGGAAATCTCTCCAGGGTTCAATTTCCTGCTAGAATGGACTTTTGCAACGTCAGTTGGTTTATCTGGCGCGCACAGTTTGAAATTATATTTAAACTTGTAATGTTTTACACTGTCTATAAGTAATCATTTGGCTATTCTTATGTTGAAATGAGGATTGTTCAATTACACTTTACAATTACTTATTTCTATTATACAATGCTTATTATTAATTGAATGTTTAATTATTTTTTATTAATTATTGGTTGGAGGTTGTCCCATGCTTACAAGTCTTCTCTTTCCTATTATCAGGTCTTTGTTGGCCAACTCTTGTTCTTTTCCAACCTTATTTCTATTAGAGTATTCGAAGGCTTGCCGTCTTTATTTTTCCTATTTTTATAAAGTGGTGATGATTGAGAACAAGATTGTTGAAGGGTTGATGAGCTTTTAAACAAAAAGAAGAATAAAAATGTACCGATTTTAAAACCGTTTTCAGTTCCGTAAAACAGTTTAAATCGCATACCAACCTTGTTACTCCCGATTGTTGTCGCTAAAATATGTAGAAAAATCTTGTACTACTATTTTTAAGCAGTTAAAAAAGTTATAACTCTGAAACTATTCCACCAGAAAAGGTTTTTAGGTAATTTAACAAAAATTAAGAAATTTTTATTTTTATAATTTTATCAAAAGTTTGGAGCTTTCGTTTGGTTTATTGCATCTCTCTGTGGTGTAAATGTTTTGTTTGTACTGTATCTTTAAAGTTGTGCTTCCCAGACAGAGTGTTATTTGTTTTTGTCATTGTCCGAGTTAGCCATTTTGTACACTAGTATTGTTGGCATTCAGCCAAGTTAATTACATTTCAGATTATGTTTTGTGAGTGTATTATTTTTTTATTTTATAATGATTTATTATGTTTTGTTGATACAGGTTTATTTTCACAACTATTAAAGTGTTTGAGTAGTCTAGAAATATGTTTCTGCTATTTTATAAGTTTGTTAGTGATTTTTTTGTTTAAATTTTTGTGACATAATGGCAATTTTTCTCATTCTTTATTACCTGATTCTAATCTATATGATTATATAGAAAAGTTATAAATTCTGATATGAATTTTGAGCTATTTTATTTTATTTTAATAATAATAATATATATGCGTTTTTGTGGCGTTTTGGCTTTGGCTACTGCAATTTTTTTTTATTCCTAACATACTAACTCCAAGATTTGTTTTCATTACATAGATGAATTTTATGCCCCTTTCTGAGAAAAATCCTATATAACAAGTTGAGTTTTGAATAATATTACTATTTTTCATAAATTTTTCAAATCAGCCTAACTTTTACGTATGTTTTACTTTTTTCATAAAAATATATTTTTCAAATTGTAAATTTTCAACAATGATTTTTTTTTTTTTTTACCAACTTTTACTCTCAAACAAATTCCAAAACTTTTGTACATCTTAAAAAAAAAAAAAAAAAAAAAAAAAAAAAAAAAAAAAAAAAAAAAAAAAATAGAAAAATAGAAAAATGCGTTTATATGGTGATCATGGACAATTTTTTTGTAGTTTTCAATTTTATTACTACACATTTTTGATTCCTGACATACTAATTCCAAATTTTTTTTTCTTTTCATAAATAAATTCTATGCACCTTGCTGAGAAAAATGATATATAACAAGTTGAGTTTTTGATAATATTACTATTTTATGTGAATTTTTCAAAATTAAAAAAATATATAATTAACAAAAATGGCCTGCCATTCACTATAGGAATTTCTAATGACCAGTTTTAGAGTTAAGAACTAATATCGTTTAAAAGTTTACAAAAACTTAACATTTTGTTTCCACTTTCCAGGATAAAATTGGAACAGACATTAAAAGAACTAGACGAAGTGAAAAGATTATACGTTGAAGTTTCCAAAGCAAAAGACCAACTTAGTCAAGAACTGAAATCTGAAAGAGAGACTCATGACAAAGTGGTTATAGAGAAGGAAGCTGAATTAACTAAAATGATGTCAATACGTGACCAGTTAACAAAGAAATGTCAAACTTCAAAACAAGGTACGTGTGATTGCTGTTAGCTATAAAATATACAAAGTGATTCTAAATTCCACAGCGATACTTTGGGAACTGCTTTTAGGAGTCAAAATTTTTAATGTCTTCATATATGAAATACTTAGTTTTTGAATTACGCTAAATATATTGCTGTGATTCTGCTCCAGGAGTGAAATGAAGTCATACTGTGTAGGAAACACGTTTTGTGGTTCTATATGTTTTTTGTTAACTGGAATATTGAATAAAATAGATCACAGAACTGTATATCCAGTAGTTTCTGAGAAAACTGGTGTAAAATACAAAATATGAGTAGAAAAACATACTTTTTTTATAAAATAACTTTGTTAAATGTGTGACGCAAACGAGTCTCGTTTCTGACAGCTCTTTTCGTTACCTGTAGTCCCTGTCCAAATGTTTTGGAAGAGACACTCAGATTCCTCTTCATCCGCGAAGTTATTAGGATAACTCCGAGCTGGAAAAAGTACGCAGAGAAAGAAATTAAACGGTCCTTTAAATTAAGACATTGTTTATTAAACTAAATAATTTGGAATAAAATTTACCCGGGAGAGCAATCAATACACTACTGGTTCTCCCTGCATATAATATATGATGCAAATTGTCTATAGAGGGAATAGGGAACCATACGGCACATCCAGACAGTGAAACTTATAGAACAAGACTGGCTATTCTCACCTCGTGTCTTTCATTCTACATGCAACCAGCTAGAAATGCCTGTTCTGTGTTTCCCTAACTACGTCCTTTCTAACTTAACCTCAAAACAAGGATAGATGCATAGGGCAACTTCACGTTTTGAGCATTCTTATGCAGTGTCTTTCCTCTTCGGCTCCTTATTCGAAGTGTGCACATACAAAGCATTTTCTTTGTTTCTTTTTGTTTTCTTCCTCATTGGAAATGGTCACATAAAATGGCATCTTGATAGACGAAGTGCGTGTTTTGCTCCTTCCGCTAGTAGTGCAACAGCAGACATTTCTTCTTTTGTCGTCGTGTGAGTTTTAAGTAACTGCTGTATAAAATTCATTCTGAAATCCACTAAGTATACTTTTACATTTGGATTAGTTTGATTGGCTTTATGGCTTAACTAGTTATAGTAATTCCAAACGCTAATATATAAAAGATCCATAAAAAAATTAGAATACCACTTTATAGTTTTCCTTGGTACAATCATTGTACGAAACCATCATGTCACTTAGGCCCTGTTAGCTCCTAGAACCCAGCACATTACAATGCTAATTAGAGCTAACTTTTAAGTAGTTCACCTATTTGACATTAGAATGCGTAAGAATATAGAGCAGCACAATACAACACAATTTTTGCATTAATGTTTAGGGCGTATAGGCACGTCTATCCTCTTGGGGGAACATACGTCTTCAAACGTCTGTACTCTTTTGGAATCAAAGTTGGTTATTCCTCAACAGGTTAATTTGGTCCCAAGGATTACAGTATGGCTTCATTTCACTCTTGGAGCAGAAATCAAAGTAAAATATTTTGCTAGCCATAAATAAATTGAAAGCATTTTCGGACATATGTTTGTATGAAATTAGTTTCTTATTTTTACCCCTAGAATCAGTTCTTGAAGTATTGCCATGCAATTTTGAATCACCCTGTATACAATAGTAACCTGTATAATCAACCTAAACAGCTGTGTGCGCTGTCGTGATAGAATGAAAATTTTGTATGTATTTTAAATTTTTAAGTATCCACACACAGAGAGCACTGTAGATGTTAATTCACATAACTGCTACTTTTTCACAGGTAGACCTGTTCCCTACTTACAGACTTTAGAAGCTAACTGTGATGTGAAAACAGTACCTTCCTCCCTTAATTCCATTACTGTTCCCTTACTCCATAGTTTGTTAAGTTTCATTAGAGTCGCTGTTTATTACACATTTATTTTCGGTTAAACCCACGATATTTCACGTTTTTGTTGAACATATTAAATAACAGATAATTGCTACTTTTACCTGTTGACAGGAATATAAGGGATGGAACGTTGCAAATTTTCATGAGCTTTAGTTTTTCCAACAAATTTTGTTTCAATTTATTATTACAGTTATATTAGAGTTTTGCGATCATCCATAATCCGTAGGGTTGCATAAGTCAGACCTCTCTAATAACTTTTATAATCTTGGTTAAAAATTTAATGATTATTTACTCAGTAATAATTTGTTTTTATGTGTTACAGAAAATGACGAGTTGAACTCTAAATTAAAATGTTTTGAAGAGGAGTTAACTAAAAATGATTCTGCACAAACTGTTGTCAAGGTAAATCACTTAGTATTAGTTGAGTATCAACTGGTTGGGCAGAGTTAAGTCGTGGGTTATAAACATTTAACTAGTGATTCTGTGAACAGAGATTTCACTCCTTAGTTGTTTTAATACATTCGATAAATCATTATTGTAACCTTGGCACTAAGTGACCAAGCAGTAACAGTAAATAATAACACAGCTACTGTAAACAGAATCACCATTCACTGCTTAACATGTTAGCTGCCATATCAGTCCGATCGGACCGAAACTAAGGTGAATGTACATGCAGCGTTTCGGCACGATCGGACCGATAAAGTCACTGACGTAATGTTTTGTTTTGTGGCTCACAGTTCGATAGTGCAGCAACCTATCGGCCAATTTTGGTATTCTCTGGATTGGATAAAGACGTGTGTTAGACGTAGTATATTGTATGCTTTAATAACCGTTACTATGGTTACTAAATATAATAATAAAATCGGTGGATATTTTCACTTTTTTGTCGGCACGATTGGATCGATTAAAAATTTAACAAAAACATTTTGGTTTAGTAATGAACAATTCACAAAGAATACAGTTGTAAAATGAATATATGTATTTATAAAATAAATATTAGACAAATAAAATAGTGAGCGTTGCCAACATAAAGAAATGAAATAGCCCGTTTAGATTTTGTTTTTTTTACATGAAAATTACCTCGTTATAATACGTTATACTACGTTATATACGTTATATACTACGTATATACGACCTAAACGTTATACTACGTTTAAAATTAAAGCCGAAAAATTGCATTTCGGTCCGATCGGTCTCGAAACTATATATGCACAATAGTAAATAAAATTAGTAAATACTATTGCCTTATATTATTCAACATAGGTAGATGCAAAAATAATAATGAAAAAATAATTTGGTAATCGTGGCACTCCAGGCAAGAGTATCAGGCCTCGGCAGCTAACGTGTTAAAGGGTTGTTGTTCCTTGCATTGTGATTGTGATTTACAACACAATTGTGAATTCATTGGAATCACAGTGGGAGTAATTATTATTCTGTATACTTCTTGTGTACACATATACCACTGTATAAACTTGTATACACAAAAATTAACAACTGAAGTTGTTAACGTCACCACCAAGGGAACTAGTTCACCTGACTAGTTTCCCACAATCTACACGGCAAAGCCTGTCAACACTCACTCAACACAACAAGCATCAATTCCCCGGCCTTAAACTGCTCTACAATCCGCGACATAACTCCAAACCAACCTCACACACATCGCACGTCGAGATTGGTCGCTTCTCGGAAAACTTAACAATGGACAGCTCATTGTCTAGGAGCAAACCAATCCTAGGCAAGCTAAGCTACAAGCTAGCAGAGCCAAAATTGTATAAGTACTCATTTCTCAGGGACAAAATGAACACTTGTCAACCATGAGACCAACTGGCAACACACATCCTCCGGGAGACCTGCAGTGGACAACTCACACAAACATCATCACAATCACTTCCCAAACTAGAAACCAACACAACACTTCTCCTGACGTGAGACTAGCAGGGACCATCTCTCCCACGGCCTTCTTACGCAAGGCCAAGAGACCCCTCGCTAACACACTTCACCGGGACCATCTCTCCCGACGGTCTTCTTACGCAAGACCGAGAGACCCCTCAACCAACTCACACCACACACCACGAAGACAACTCGCAAGCTCCACTACACACTCCTTTTGCTGCCACATTCCAACATCATTAAACCAATACACGTTTTGGAATCACTTCTTTCAACACCTGTCTCCTGCTCTCACTCCACTCGACAACACCTCTTCAAGACTCGCCCCGTGGCCTCCCGTAAGGGAAATTAAATGGAGAAATCTGGGCAACGGCAGCACTTGCTTCACCCTAGTCGCCTCCTGAAAAGGAAATTGTAGGTGCTTTGGCGCCGGCGATGATGGGTGAACATCCATCATAAAGGCAAGATAATATCCTATCTCCCCTCACCTAACCTAAGTCCAACTGGTCCTTTTCAGGGCCAGCACACTCCTATTTTCCGTTATTATTTTTTCAACATTCCTCGCACTAAGCACTCGAATCCTTCTCGAGTCGAAAATCCTTATTCTTCCATAATTTACCAGTCGCCTCCCGGCTCGGCTACCTCTACTTCAGGGCCAACTTCACGTTCCCTACGCCTATCTTCCTTCTCCAATAACCTGACCCTACGTCAAAGTGTTACGCTTTCCACGTTCGGTAGTAAATTTTTAAAATATTCAATGTAAAGTTTTTTAATCAATAAGTGAAAATCTTTGATGTCGATTTGATGAAACAAATTAGTGAGGATACTTTTGTATGGACTAATTTCTAAGGAAAATGTTGGTTATCACATTAAGGAACTGTCTATTTTCTTCCAATTTGATAAGAACTGTTGGATATGTTCGTTGGTCAGAAAAATTGGTCCACAAATTTGAAATTGCAGTTAAAAATAATGTTTGGAATAAGTTATCAATCGTAAACCTTAGCAGCTCCTTAACTGATCATTTTCAGCTTCGCCTCTAGAATCCATATCTTTTTATTCTAAAATTATAAATAAAAATTAAATAATTAAAGGTAAACAAAATTTGTTTCTAATGAAGATCTAACCACAAAATTGATGAAGATTGAAAACATATTATGCAGCCTATTTTTCTGATTTTTTGAAAATATTTTACTACTGATAGACAAGTTGTTTTTTTCCAAAGAAAAAAGTCAATAAATTTTAAAATTACAGCTGTTTGAATAAATTTTTTTAGGCTTAACTTGTGAGTTGCAAGCTATACATCGGCTTGGAACAGTTCTTAATGCACATCTTGCAATGATATAGTAATCATTACAAAAACTTATCAATAGGTTAGTATGAAGTTAAGCAATTGTAACAGCAAGAACGGTGTTTGAAACAAGCGGAACTAAAAGTTGAGTGTCATGAAAATGACATCACTGCCTGTGGCTTATTTAATTTTTAACAAAGCTTTTGCTGATTCATTAACCTCCTTTTTTTTATCACTCTCAAATTACTCAATCTTTTATTCTTTCTGTTATTTTTGAGTCTCAAAAGTTCATCTCTTTTTACTATATACACACCAAGTGTAAAAGATTATATAATAAAATTGTAATTCAAGTATTCTATTGCCACGAAGCAAATTTAATCTTGTCTACTTTTAGAAAAAACCGAACCATCAGAATTTTTAAAGTGAATCATACATTATACATAAAAAAAATTTATAAATGTTTATGCTAAAGACCGTGGGTACTTGGCGGTATTCCATTTTAAATAAATTAAAACAACAATTTTTTTTTTTTAGTATAAACCACAATATTTTAATTGAAACTTGCCGACCATGGTTTCGCTAGTTAAAGCATTGTCATGGACTTATACAAGAACAATGCATTCTTGTACAAGTCCTTGACAATGCTTTAACTAGCGAAACCATGGTCGGCAAGTTTCAATTAAAATATTGTGGTTTATACGAAAATATATATAAAAAATTGCTGTTTTAATTTATTTATTCATAAATGTGTATAAAAGTCTCTTTTGAAAGTCCAATGTTCAAAAATGAAAGATTTTTGAATTATAATTGATTCCTATTCAGAGATTTTCACAATTGTTATTGATTTAATCAAACACAAGTTATTTTCCTGATCATATATTTTGTTTGTACGTAACCAGAGTTATTCTTCCTAATTATATAACACTTTATACTTAACTTATCGTATTTAGTAACACCCCTGTTTCTTGTAATAAATAGTATAGTTCACCATCTTTATGAAATACGTCACTCCAAAACACGTCTTTCTTCTTGAGATCTCTCAACCAGATTTCCATTTTTCTTTCCACGTAGATGGATGTTGATTAATCCTTCTACGGATACACAAGTCTGTTGCTTTCTATATTTTCATTTTATTTCAACTATATCTAGTTAGGGCACTTCACAGAGTTAAGGACTCATTTAGTTTCCTTTAATGTATGTATGGTTACATTTTGTCATAAAAACTAATTTAAATTCATTATACTTGATTCTCTATAGATGTTTTTTACTGTCACAGTCTAAGATTATTTATTAAGGCAAAATATGTCTTAATAATATCAACATCCGTAAAAACTTTCAATTTATAATAACAAATCCCAGCGATTTTTTGGCATTGTTATATACTGCAATTGTTATTTACTGCAATATAATATACAGTAAATCAAATAAAATAATACTTTTTTTTTTTAAGAGAGAAAAAAAAATTGTATAAGTTTAATTAAATAACAAGTAGCAATAACAACAGAATGAAATTTAACTTAATTGTTTGAAAGATTAAATTTTTGCATTAAACAAAACAATATTAATAGCGATTAGTGAAGTGGCCTATTTATATCACGGCTCTCTCTAACATTTCTATATGACTATTCATCATGTTGTAGATAAACCAATGTCTTAGTCAGGTGATTATTTTGTAGCAATGTTTACAAACAATGTCGTGTTATTAAATAGATTAGTTGATATTAACATGAGTCATTAAGCAGGTGTCATTGTGGAATTGAAATGAGTAACAAAAGAAATATCTGCTAATGAAATTAACCTATTGCTTTCTCACAATGGTCATGTTATTTGAGTAGTGGATCAACTGCAATTTGTTTGGCCTTAGTCATAGTTAAACAGATATAAGTCCAAAACTACTACAAATGATTTGAAAAAAGGAGGATTATGCCAACTCTTATATAACGATTGCAATAAAGCACATATAGGACAGACAGGAAAAAGGTTTAAACAAAAATTCAGAGAACACCTACCAAACCATAAAACATCATTAAACCAAAAATTTTAATTTGCAGAACATCTAATAAATGAGAACCATAGTTATAGCAATATTAATTAAAAACTCAAAATTCTCCATAAATGCATAAAAGAAAAATTACTAAATATTTTAAAAGGGTTTCAAATTTATTCCCACAATAAACAAACTCCTGAGATCCTACTAAATGACAATTGAACTTTGTGTGACCGTCTCCACTTCTTTTGACCAGCTGGAAGCTCCGGCTGGCTGGAGACCGCGTACACTTTAACCAAATCTTGTCGGGATGGGCCAAGGAGTCGGGTTAGGACGCTAATGAACTTACGCAACACAAGTTAAATTAAATGTTCTCTTTTATTTTAGCGCCGAATTAGAAGATTACAGAAATAATTATAATTTATAAAAAAGACAACGGCTAGATAAAGCCTTAATAGTGGCCGAAAAGTATACCGATTAATTATATAGCACGTGGCGGAAAATGGACTGACCTCGTCCCGTAGTGGTCTGCCGTTCAACTTCCTTCTCCCGGCTCTCGGAACGGACTCTCGCTCGGCTCGCTGGTTCAAGCCCTCCACTCCTCGTCTCCCTTCTATGTAATCTTGCACTGCTCAACAAAATTGCAAGCGCCAATTGATATTTTATTATTTAGAATCCCTTCCCATTACATCCAAATTTATACTTATTATAGTTTTTATTTGGTGGGCTCCTTAGCTGGGCCACATTTGCTTCCAACACAATCTATGACACGCTTAATTCACTAAGCACGAAATAAACCATTCAGTTAATTGATAGTGAACCCATCAGTTCACATCATATCCACAGATCCAAGACTTTGTTATTTTATCGTGTTTTTTATCTATGTCGTACTAGGTAATACCAAGGACCACTTTCCAAGGTAAGCCTGTGTCTCCTATCCATACAAAATCTAACAGATTGTAATATTGCAAATCAATGAAATTCCTTCATTTGTATAATTTGTGTTTTTAGCTAAAAAAAGAAATTGATGATCAACGCAAAGAAATATCACAAATGAGTCATCTTCATGCAGATGAACTGAGTAATGTGAGAACAGAACTACAAGCTGCTCGTGAAAGGTTAATCAAACTGGAGAAAAACTTGCGCTCTCAATTGGAAACAGAAATGACTAATGTTCGCTCAGAAAAAGAAAAATTAAGGGTTCAGTTTGAAGAAAAGGTAAAGGAGCTTTTAGTTTTGTCGGGAATCGTCCAATTTCAAATCCTTCACTTCATAATAGTTATTATATTCAAGGATATCTTTTTACAAATTTATAACAGTCAAGGTAGTTAAGCATTGTATAATACATAAAACAAATACCATATACAGTTTGGTTGGTAAACATTTAATACACGATGCAGTAGGCCCAATGTCACAATGCGTACTGTAGAATGTTAAATGTTAAAGAACTTGTGTGTCTGTTATCTGTTGTGTGTTCGTGATTTGTGATTTTTTTAAACTAAGACAACAGGAAACCCAGCATAAAACACTCGAAAATGGCTGAATAGCCGAAACGACCGTAGTGATATAACTACCTACAAATATAGACTATTGTGACGGTAAGTCTCATTAATACAGGCAAAACTCGTTAATCCGAATATTTGTTTGCTCGAGGCGTTCGGACTATCAAAAAGTTCGGATTACTGAGGAAATTCAAAAAATGCGAGAAATAATCTAAAACAAATTATATTACTGTACAATAAATTTAAAAACTACAGTACAGTACATAATAAAGTTGTACAATACGTGTCACACAATAAACTGTGTACTGTATTTTAAAACCATTTCTCCAAATAACTTTACCATAAAAAGTCTTTATTCGTTTTCTGACCTGCTTTTTTGATCGACTTACTAAACGCGTCATCACGCAGTTGACGAAGGGTGAGGATCTGGTGCACAACGCACTCGCAACTGTACGCAACGACGGAACGTATTGTACTAACAATGATATGACCTGACTAGTGACGCATCTCAACTACATCCTTTACTTTGTTTACGTTTCCGTTGTTGTGTCATGGGAATTCTAAGAAATGGCAACTGAAGGCCGTTCGGAGTAGCGCGGCGTTCGGAGTACTGTGCGTGCGGATTAACGAGGCCCGTCTGTATATCTAATTATTAATCAGTAGTCTGAATGGCGAAAACAAATATCTATATTATTTTATCATAATTGTAATATGATATAGTTTGTTTATGTGTTTTATTTGTGTGTTGTGGATATTTGTTTTTGTAACTGGTTTGTGATCTGACGACAATATAATTGTCGAAACCGGTAATCTGATAAACATACAGGAAAGATTGTGACAGACGTAAAAGGTAATAATATATTATGTTTCAGGCATCTCAGTATTGTCAAATGTCATTATATCTTTTACATTGTGAAGACTTTGCCAAATAGAAGTGATCCAGTGTTCCTTAACTGTACGACCTGTTCTTACTCCTGAAATAAAATCCTGCCTAGTTCTCTTAATGTTTCCGTAGATTTCCAAATCTTCCGATGTCTGCTGAAACTTATTTCTTCATCAGGTCGTCAAATTTCCATTAAAGAGCAATGTTATATCATTTTGAAATTTCCAATAACAAACATAATATTCAAGGAATAATAAATTTGACTAAATCCTAAAAAAAACATTATACCTACTAGTGGTGGGTGTTAACGCTAACAATGGTCAACGTCAACACCAGTTAACGTTGAGCGTGATTAACTGTTGAAAAAAACTGCTAACGTTAACCTGCTAGACAGAACAGAAGACCAAGCGTCTTTGTTTGTTCGGTGTTCAGTGAAAAGGCTCTAGTCATCAATCGACTGTCGCCTGTTTCTTAGATAAATAAAAACTGATTATTTACAGAAGAATAAGTTTTGGAGTTATTTGAATTACTATTTACTAGTTAATTAATCAGTTATTATAATAAATTATTACAATAATTCCAATGCGTGATAAAATAAAATCAACAAATATATGTAATGACGGGTAGCGTACTACCATAAACTATATTCTAATATTTCTGTTTCAACAATATATTTTAAATTTAGTATATGATCGTTCCAAAGGATAGCAAAAGAAACCCATACAAATAAATATGGAAAATAATAATTGTATTAATTAATACTTATTAAAATAATCTAATACAGTCGTCGTTTTATACAGTTTTAGATTTAGTAAAAAACAAACAGTAAAATAGTAGGCTACAGCAGAAACATATGTTGATTCAGTTGATGAATAGACGTTAACGTTAATTGATTTGCTTTAGTTGCTCAACTAAACTAACAGACGACTGAGAGGCATACGTGTAGCTGGATACGCGCGCATCGAGTGGGCTGTTGTCACTAACAAACAACCACTGATGAGTCACCTGCAAGCACTAAGCAAATTATAAACGTTAGCAGTTAATGCACTTCTTCGTCAACTGCGTTGATCGTTGACGATGGTCAACGTTGACGGTTAGCTGTTATCCGTTAACGGGCACAGCCCTAATACCTACTGGTAGAGCTATTATTTTTTACTGTATTAGATAATTTGGAGGTTATAAGATAATAATTAAGTTTTCTAGTTATACTCTTCTATTTGTATTGTTATGAACAAATCTGTATTTCACTGGATGATTTTAATCCTTTTGTGGATAAAAGCTATTCTTTAAAAAAAATGTTTAAAATCATTCACAATTATGTAATTTACTAACTCATTTTGTTGACCATCAAAATTGTAAAAGCGGTTGTAGAAAGGTATATTTGCAACTCTCTACAAATAGTGAGATTGTTGTCAAATGTATTTTCTAACCTTGTTATTTCCTAAAAAAAAATGTGAATATTCGTATAATTACGAGATCCGACATGGCCGAGTCACTAACAACCATTATAAGTAGAGGCCTTTTAATATATACACATATACAAGGTCTTTTAGGGCTTAACAAGTGATATACACAATTAGGAGGTTGAGAAAACCTGTGTAACAACTCTTTCAACTTATTTTACACCTTAATCTACTATAAAATTTAAAAAATTTTACCTAAAGACTAACTTTGGTAATTACATTTATAGGATCTTCTTGTATTACATTATATAATTGGGCTGGGTAAGTACCATCTTGGCACCCATCATGTTTGTACAAGGAAAACCAAAAACGAGAAAGAAAAAACTTTGATCTAACAAAAAACACAAAAAAAAAAAAAAAAACTGGAAAGTGAGGATTGTACTATAAAAACTTTCTACACTGTAGTAAAATTTCATACCAACATAATACTTTCTTTATTTTGTACGAAATGTATAGTTCAATATTATTATTCTACATTCAATAACCCTAACACTTATTAGAACAACCAATTACATGACATAAGAAAGTGTCGCACCTTTATAAATTATTTATATTTTTCGAATTTCTTGTTTTAGATTTGTTCGTATCATCAAAAGATTGTAAGTCAAATGTTCGTATAAGGAAAATTGTATAATAATATTAAAAAATATATGTATCTATTGCAGGAAAACAATTTAAAAAGAATAATAGAGGCCCAAAAAAGACGACCAATATTAAGAGATATTGGGATAGAAACTGTAGACACAGGCGAGGCAATAGTTAATAATAATATTGAGAAGGAACCTTGTGATTGTGAGGGAAGGATGAAAGAAATTAAAGAGAAACATGAAAAGGAACTAGCTTTATGTAAAGGGCAGTTGGATAGTTTAGTGAAGGAGCACCAGGAGGAGTTGAAGAAAGCTTCAGTGAAGGCGGAGGAAGATGTTAACAGCGTACATGAAAGTTATCGTCAACTTTTAGGTAAATTTTTGTTGATACTGTACTAGACTTAATATTCTGTATGTTTGTTTGTTTGGTTTTGAAATTCTGGAAAATGGCTGGATTAATCCGTCACAAGCAAAACAGTTTTCTAATATGTTTGTAATTATTTATTAGGTAGGGTGAACTTAATTTTTCAGCATAAATTTTACTTTATTACATAAATATAATAAAACTACAAAATGAACACATGACCTAAAAAATTTTATTGTTGTAAGAAAACAAAATTGTGTGGATATATCCTTCATTGGGTATATTCATTTTGCACGTCAGGCAGCCACAAAAATTTGCTGTTCTTAGGGATGTCAACTTTCCAGTATTATATTGGAACTCCCATATTATTCTGAGTTTTTAAGCCATAACCAATCTCCCATTTTTATTTAATTCAGAACATAAAAAATAAAAACACCCACATTGCAGAGTAGCCTAGGGTCATATTAGAAACTAAAACTAAATCTATACTCTAAGAAAAGAACTCAAGCCTAAAACTATGCCTGAACAGTCAAAGCTAAGACTAAATACAAAAATGGTCAGATAAAACAACAACACACAGGCCTACCCTACACAAGGACGACAAGCAAAGTTAGGACTTGAGAAAGTTGGCCTAACTGTTTATCGGGATAAACAATCTTTTCCCCTGGTCTTTCAAGAGTTTAGTATTCAATTGCGTCATGATTTCCATTTGTGAAATAGGCAGCAAAATTTCAACCTTATTTAAAGTAGAATATTTATCTCTAAATTTTAAATTAATTTTTATTAATGGAATGAATATATTTTTTAACTGGTTTGGCTGACAGGGTTGTCCCGTAGCTTTATATATAAGGCTTCAATCAGTTTTCGTTTATATAAGTTTTTTCCTGGTGTATTATTTTACCTATTCCCATTTAAATTTATGATTTTTGGACTAAATATGTTCAGCTATTTTAGATTTATTCTTTAGGCCTAATCGTGTTCCTTTTATCTTCACTAATTCTTTTATTTAGAAGTCTTTTTGACTCACTAATAAATTTCCTGTTACGTTCGGCAATATAGTCATTTTATCAGGTCAAAGTCTTCCTTTATAAAATGAAACCAGTGGTTCAACACTCAGTCTTCAGTCTTCTTCTTAACTCTACTGATTGAGAAAGTGAACAGTGTTTTCGAAATATTTCAAAACTTTAGTGTTTTATGTGTGTTTTCTTACTTATGTACTATTAGGTAATACCAAGGACCATTTTCCAAGGTAAGCCTGTCTCCTGTCCATACAAAATCTAACCAATCTAATAGGCTATGTGCCCTATTAAATTCTAACCTATAATATATATATATATATATATATATATATATATATATATATATATATATATATATAAGAGCTTGTTTGGGTGTATTGTATGTGTCCAGGTTGTTTGACGAATCGGGACCAAATTTGACACAGTGATTAATTAGTACAAAAGGGATATAAACAGTGTAAAAATTACTTCATGTAATTGAGTCTAAGGTTTGAAAATGAAGATTGTTTATCTCTGTACTTATTAGGTTATGTTTGTGATTCTTAAATGTACATTTGTGACTATACCAACCAATTTTGAAAATTTATAAACAGCTAATTTAAATATTGGAATGTTTATTAGGTATTTTGAATTCAAAATATTTTGTTACCATATTTTATAGTGCCGGTTGAAATACAAAATTAGTAATAATATACTTTTTCTTTTTTTACAAAAACTCTTTTGAGTTTCTGTTCAATGTGTAATTTTCTGATAAATTTTCCATTTATCTGAATGGATTTATTAATCGGCAGACAATAACATTTTCTTGGATTTGAGCGACCAAATGTAGTTATAAAGAAACCACAACACAATAAGAGTGTGACTGTATATTGTCCAGTATCGACAAGTGTCATATTTACATCTTATCTTTTTGAGGAGGATGGAAATCCTGTCACTGTAAATCAGGTTAGGTACAGAGAGATCATTGAGCCTTTATAACATATCTTGGGATTTTTGCATTGTCAAAAACATAGTTTTGGATTCCAATAGGATTGTGTTACCTCCCTCATGGTAGGAGGCATACATGGTTCTAGCGAGTTTTGGCAACCATCTCATTTCCAGTGGAAAAGCGTTCACACCCTTCTGACTCACTCACTACCACCTACATTTGACGAATGGTCAAGGAAACCAAGAACTGTCACCAACTATCAATGTCGAACTACTTACTAGAAAAGATTGTCAAATCACTGAGTGAAATTCAACAATCACTTTTTAAAGATAGGTTTCGTAATCTTTGTGAAAACTATGAGTTTTGCATTAAATGGAACGGAATGCACATAGAATGTGATTTTGCTAAAAAAATCATATCTAACAATGTTAAATAATGAAAATATTGTATAATCACATTTGAGTTCAGTTTATTTTAGCCCACCCTGTATATGCAATAATTACATTAAAACCCTTGGTTACAATCAATTATTTTATTTTTGTAGAAACAATACAGAAACGAATTGTCGAAGAAGAAAACAATATGAAAGTAAAACATGCATCTGAGCTTGCCTTAGTCGAGGAAAAAACCAAAGATATGGCTGTAAAGTTCTTCACAGAAGAATTTCGTAAAATGGAAACTAAGTACCAAGAAGATTTGGATGTAGCTAACAAGAGACCTGATCCGAGTGTTGTTGAGAACCTGAAGAAAGCACTTTTAGGGAAAACAGAAGAGGTGGGTTTGTAGTAAGCAATGATTTAGGTTATTTCCATTTTGTTGTTGATTTTTGAAATTTTTGTTAAATTGAGAGTTGATTTTTAAATTATTTTTAGTAGTTTTTTGTGGTTTAATTTTTACCAAATTTAATTTGAATATAGGGCATTCACAAATTAGTTTTACAAGAATAACATTTGTTTATGAAGGAAGGATAAACCATACTGAATTGAGTGATAAAGGAAAATTGTCTATAGAACCTTAAGATTTTTTTACTGATTTTAAATGTTTGGGTTCCTCTTATTACACAGCAGATATCTAATTAATCTGTAAGCAAGTTCGTCCCAAATCTAACGAATCAAACCACCATCTAGAGTCACAACATATCTGAAATCGTAGTTTCTTTAGACTTGCATGTTTTATGTTAGTAAAAACATGGTCTTAAACATAGTCTACACATCCAAGATTGAAATTATAAGAATGTAGCAGTCGAGTTATCACATCACAATGTTCAATCAGTTTTGCAAAATGTCAAAACTATAGTGTTTGTAATTTATATACTTTAACCCTTCCACTAGTGCACTATATCACCCTAGACTGTTTCAGCTTTTTGGGGAAATTTTTATGAGTACACAAAACAAATCATAAAAATAATAATTTGTAATTAAATTCTTATATATGTATCTACAGATTATAAATATATCTTTATAAAAATTACCTGTTTTTAGCATGAAGTTGTTATTTTGAAAAAACTGAAAATGATTTTGAAAAAAAACTTGTTTTTTTTCTTTCACCATATTACAATATATTAAATATTACAATGTGAGTTTATTGTGAATCCAAAAATGTATAATTATTTACAAAAATAAATTTATTTTTAAAAACTACAAATAACCAATATAACTAAAACACAGCTGACGCAATTTTAAAATAATTTCATCATCTTTCTTAGAAAAAAAATACTGGATTAAAAATTGTATCACAGAATTTATAACGATAGCAGTTTCAAAAGAATTTTGATCACCGAATTTTAAAACAGCAGCACTTGTGTAATAGATACTGCAACTTCCACTATTATTCATAAACAGAATGAGGCGTTGTTGCATCCATAAACAGCGGGAGGTTTAACAAAACCTAGAGAACAAAAAACATTTAACTATAGTCAATCTCTTACATGTTCTATTACTACATTTGAGTTCCCATTATTGAGATTTTTTTTATTCATTGTAGTAGACCATGGATTAGTGTAAATTAATTTCAGTATTCCAATAGATCAGCTAATCTTAGTTTATTCATACTACAGTTTCAGGTGATCACCCATTGTCATGGTAATAGAAACACAATTAAATGCACAAGTTCAGTATGTGCAGAGGTCGTAATTAGTTCAAACATAAGTCAGTATAAACACAAGATGTATGTTAAAGTATATTTTGTATATTGGATAAGTAAAATTATATAAATTCATCACTTTATACAATTGTTCTCACAACTACCAATGCACTATTTTGATTGTTGAATAAAACTAAAGGTTAATTGTCTTTACAAGTTATAGTTTGAATTGATTAGCCTTACGCTGCTGTTAAGTATTTTATTTCCATTTCAATATTTATATAAACTGGTTAAAAAACTACTAGAGACATTATGTCATTCAAACTAGATAGCTTTGCTTTATTATAGTTTACAACGAAACTGTATTGTTATAGGTAAACATATTAAAAGAAGGTTTCAGTAAAACGTACAATGAATATGAGAAGAAAGTGGCTGCGTTGCATAAACAAATTGATGAGGATAGAGAGAAAATGTCCGATGTGATGACTCATTGGGCACAGGAGGTTAGTATTTATATTTCGTTTAATCGTTAAAAATATTGTTTAAAAACTGATACATTTAGATATTGGTTAATGATAAGACTTAATATTAGTTAGTTACTTGGAGACTGAATGTTTATTCTTTTTTTTACGATCTATTACAGTGGAAGATTTTCAGATTGGCCCAATCCAATCAAAGAAAGTACGGTGACTCTATACTGACCCATTGTATGACTTATAATCTTCCTACGTCCTCCGGTCAATGACCTTACTGTACTTTATGTTTGTACATCAATACTCAAACTATTAACTATAAACTATAAATTCAATTATAGGATACCAACATGTGATTGGGTACATGTACTCTTTTAAAAAATATATAATCCCAGTGTGCGAATTCTTTGAAAGATAGTATTTAAATTAAAAAACAATCGTGATCTGTGAAATGTGTACATTTATTATTAAATTTAGAACAGAAACAATACTTAATAATAACAATTACAATCCAACTTGAATCACTTATATTCATAAAATAAAACTAAATCGAAGGATCCATTTTTTACGAGAGGCGTTCAATAAGTAAAGAGACAAATAGGCGTAGTGTTAAAGTTTTTTATTGTATATAGGTAAAACTTTTTCTATTTTTCAACATAATCCCCCCCTACATTTATACACTTTTCCCATCGTCGTATCAGCTTTTTTGTGCCTTCAGCAAAAAACTCTTTACTTTGGCGTCGAAGCCAGACTTGCACCGCTGTCTTCACATCTTCATTGTTTTCAAATCTCTTACCTCGCAAAAATTCTTTCATAGGTCTAAACAAGTGAAAATCTGATGAAGCCAAATAAGGAGGGTGGAGTAAGACTTCCCAGTTCAACCTTTCAATAGTTTCCAGTGTTTCATAAGCTTTGTGCGGGCGAGCATTGTCTTGGAGAAAAAGCACTCCCTTACTCTGCAAACCCCGTCTCTTACTTAGAATTGCTGGCTTCACTTTTGCTTCAAGTTTTCCCTGTAGTACTCTTCATTAACATTGCGCTGAGTTTCCAGGTAGTCGCAGAAAATTGGACCTTTAAAGCCCCAAAATATGGTAAGCATGACTGTTATATTTGTTGTTATTGTTAATAAAATTATACTTTTGTAATTACATTACAATATCTTTATTACATGTACTATCTACAGACAAGGCTGTTGCCTACGACCTGCTTACACCCGTCTTGCCTCCAGACTCTTGCAGTGTCGTCAACCTAATCTTATCTCAAATACAATCATAACATCTCTCTTATTATTATTAAAAATTAAATTAACAACACTTTTAAACTTCTTTGTCTATACATTACAAAACAATTTAATTACTTAAATAAAATTAATTCCTTGTATATCTAACTTAATCAATAACAAAATATTCATAACTTAATCTTTTTTCATTTATTACTTATTATCTAACTTTTTATTCCTGAGGATATCTTTTAGTAGTATTAACCACTCTGCCATATTTAGTTGTATATTTGTGTGGGTCTGTTACAGAAGTGTCTTCTGTACTAGTTGACGGTATGGGCAATTGTTTACTTAGACTATTTTGATTATTTAATTCATTGTAATTATCAGAATGATTCTTAATGCCATGTTCTGTATTTATTGTATTGTCTGGTGAAATATGAATAGTATTACGTCTGTATGAATTTCCATTTTGATCTTGGATCGTAAAGGATCTGGTTTGTTCACATTTATTTACAATTCTACCTGGACACCACAATGATTTGGGATTTCTTTTAAACCATACATTATTGCCACTAGAAAAGTTTTCCTTCATATCCTTAGCTCTAACATCATGATGTTGTTTCATGATACTTTTGTTTTTTATCATTTTTTGTCTATCTTTCTTAAAATTAATTTTAGGTTTCAGATGGTTTATGTGTCTAGGTATAGTGGTTCTTAAAGACCTTGACATTAATAATTGAGCAGGCGAACTTAAATTTTGTCTTGGAGTGTTTCTAAATTCTAAAAGCGCAAGATAGGGGTCCTGCTTAGAATCTAAACATTTTCTAAAAATATTTTTGATGACTTTAACAGCCGACTCCGCCATTCCATTAGACTTTGGATGGTGGGGGCTAGAAGTTATATGATTAAAATTCCATTCTTTCATAAATTTTTTAAATTCATCGGACATATAATAAGTTGCATTATCCGAATAGAAATTTAATGGTATGCCATGACGTGAAAAGAATGATTTAAGTTTATCAATTATTGTTGTACTAGTACAATTAGATATGTGGGTAACTTCTATAAAGTATGAAAAGTAATCTACTACCACTATGAAATATTTTTTGTTTAGCTCAAAAATATCACAACCTACATTTTGCCATGGTATTTCAGGTACTTTATGACATATTAATGGTTCATTTGATTTGTTTCTTTTGTATCTAGCACATGTTTGACAACATTTTACAAAATTTTCAATATCATTTGACATGTTGGGCCAAAATAGAATATTTCTTATTCTAGACTTACATCTTGAAATACCACTGTGTCCTAAATGTATTTTGTTTAACATTGATAACCTTAATGTTTTAGGAACAACAATTGCGTTATTTTTAAATATGATTTTATCTATTATACATAATTGGGATTGCAATTCAAAATAAGGTTGAATCTCAATCTCTACGTCTTTTTTATATTTAGGCCAACCATTTTGAATATATTTTTTTAATTTACACATTACTGCATCTTTCATGGTTTCTTGTTTAATATTTAGTTTGTTGGTCTCAGTAATAGGCATATTGCTAATTAAAAGATTTACCTGAACTTCAATTTCCTCATCAAAAGGATCTATTTCTTTAGAAGCTATATTACATGTTCTGGATAGAGTATCCGCCAAAAATAGGTATTTACCGGGTATATATGTAACTTTTAAATTATAAGGTTGTAATCTTAGTAACATTCTTTGCAGCCTTATTGGAACATCACATAAAGGTTTTTTAAAAATTGGTATCAATGGTTTGTGATCTGTTTCTACTAGTACATTAATACTACCATATACATATTGTTTAAAACGTTCACAACCAAATACAATACTTAACAACTCTTTTTCTATTTGAGAATATCTCGTTTGTACGCTTGTTAGTGCTTTTGAAGCATAAGCCACTACTTTTCCATTTTGTAATAATACTGCACCTAAACCAAATTGAGATGCATCGACTGATAACGTACTCTGTTTATTGGGATCAAAATATGTTAGTACAGGCGCTTCTGTAATATATTTCTTGAGTTTCACATATAAATTCTCCAAAGTTTTATTCCAGACAAAAACATTATCTTTTTTTAATAAATCTCTAAACGGTTTAGTTAATTCTGAATAATTGGGTATGAATTTCGAAACGTAATTTACCATACCTAAAATACGTTCAAGAGCCCTTGCATCTCTTGGTGAAGGCATATCAACAATCGCTTTTATCTTATTTTGATCTATTTCGATACCTTTAGCACTAAATTTATGACCTAAAAATGTTACTTCTTTAGCATTAAAAATACATTTGTCTTTGTTAAATTTAATTCCAGAGTCTTTAGCTCTATCTAACACTAGCTTCACTCTATTATTTAATTCTTCTATAGTATCAGCATGTATTAAAATATCGTCTATATATAAAATTACACCTGGTATTTCATCAAAGGTTTGTAACATAATTTTATAAAAAATTTCACTTGAGCAATTTAGACCAAAAGGCAATCGTTTAAAAATATATCTTCCAAAAGGAGTTTGAAATGCACATAATTTAGCACTTTCTTTTTCTAAAGGTAACATCCAAAAACCTGCACTTGCATCTAACTTAGTAAAATACTTAGCATTTGTAAGCTTTGAAGAGAGTTCTTCAAAAGTTGGAAATTGTATATGAGACCTTTTGATTGCATTGTTCAAATGAAATGGATCTAAGCAAATTCTTAAATCTCCATTTTTCTTTTCTACAATAACAATTTGATTAAGCCATTCTGTTGGTTCATTAATCTCTTTTATAATGTCTAATTTAACTAATCTTTTTAGTTCTGCTTTTAATTTATCATATAATAAAACTGGCATTTTACGAGATGGACTTACAACTGGTATTGTGTTGTCTTTTAATTGTAATTTTACTTCAATTGGTATTTTACCGATTCCTTCGTCAAATAATTGCTTATATTTCTCACACTTAAAAATCTCTACAGTTTCAATTTTTTTTATGAGATCTAATTCAATACAAGATTTTAAACCAAGTATATTAGAACAATTAATATTTGCAACATAAAATATTAATTTATGCACTTCTGTTTTACCCTTTACTTGACAATTAACACTACATGTGCCTAATATAGGAACACAATTTTTTGTAAAAGACGTTACTGATGTGTTTGTCTTTTTTACAAATTTATGGTTAATTTTAAGTTCTTTAAATGATTTAATTGATAAAATATTAATTTGTGCCCCTGTATCTAATTTTAGTAGGCATTCTTTTCCATTAATAACTAATTTCTCATACCATTGTTCTACTTCAGAATTTTGATTACTATTTATATTTACTATATCTATAATAAAGTTTAAACTAGGATCACTTATTGATGCTAGACTATTAATTTTTTGAGTATTGTCTAGAGTACTTACTAATTTGCGATTATATCTACACATATTGGCAAAATGATTCGCTTTTCCGCACTTATTACATTTTTTTCCAAAAGCAAAACATTCACCAAACTTATGTTTGTAACCACATTTACCGCAAGAAGTTTGTATAACACGATTATGTCGTTGAACTTGTACATCTGTTGTTTGCTTCTGTTGAAACGACGATTTAGGCCTATGTTTACTTTTGACCTGTCCTTGTTTGAAGTTACTATCGCTGCTTGACTTTGATAATAAATAATGCTTCTTAGTTTTGTTGATAGAGTCAATATCGGTTGATGACGTACCCGTTTCAGTTTTAATATCTAGATGGCGTGCTCTTCTATGAGCCATTTCCTTTGTTTTACAAATTTCCAAAGCTGATTTTATATCGATATTTTTTGTCTTTAGTAATATTTCTTTTGCTGATGAATCTGTAATTCCACTAATGAAAATATCTGTTACCAGACTGTCCCTTAAATTTCCAAATTCACATGTAGAACTTAAATTTCTAAGTATAGCCATATATTGTTCAAATGATTCATTATGTAACTGTTTCCGGTTGAAAAAAATATGTCTTTCATACGTCACGTTGTTTAACGGAAGAAAGTATTCATCGAATACTGTTATGACATGTTCAAACACTTTTGCACTTTCCTTTGTTAAATTAAAAGAATTAAAAATTTCAACACCCTGATCACCCATTGAATGTAATAATAACGCAATTTTACGTTTATCTTGTACATTTTCAGTTAAAAAAGCGTCACAATATAGATTAAATTTATGTTTAAACTTTGTCCAATTTTCAGTCAAGTTTCCTTCAAATGACATTTGACTAGGAATATTAGAGTGATAATCCATTGTAAAAAATATGTCTTTTGCTTCAGGAATATCTAATTCTTGTTGTTGTAATTTAGCCATAAAACACTAACGATTTATAAATTTAGCTTTGCACTTTTTTAGGCTTACGTGTCTATACTAAAACTTACCGACAATCGGCCAGCTGTTCACATGTCTTATATAATAATGCTTTTTAAAGTAGGCATTTTATAATTATTATTAATCACTTCACTTGTTCACCACTGCCACCATGTTATATTTGTTGTTATTGTTAATAAAATTATACTTTTGTAATTGTTACAATATCTTTATTACATGTACTATCTACAGACAAGGCTGTTGCCTACGACCTGCTTACACCCGTCTTGCCTCCAGACTCTTGCAGTGTCGTCAACCTAATCTTATCTCAAATACAATCATAACAATGACTTTTCCAGCTTTTGGTTGAGTTTTGAATTTTTTTCCCTTACAAGAGAAACGCATGTTTCCATGCGCTGGAAACATAGGGCGCTGGACTCGAGCTCAAAGTGATGTATCCAAGTTTTATTACAAGTGAGAATTCTCCTTCTTCTAAAAAAGCTTCTCCTTCTTCCTGATTCTGTTCCTGGCAGATTTGAAGCCTGACACATGTTTTGCGGTATTTCAAATTGTCATGAATTATTGAGTGGACGGTGCCTCCACTTGTATGACAAGTTTCAGCTATTTGAGCCACTGTAATTCTTCAGTCTTCCTGAATAAGAGTTTCAATTCGGTTTTCCCTCAAAGCATTTGAAACCTCAATCGGTCGGCCTGAACGTTGTACACCACTCACATTTATTTTAAAAATGTATTGTATTAAAATATCCAAAAACAAATATTATTTGAAAAAGAAAATATATCTTCATTAGATTTTGAGAAGAGTGCATTTTAATTAACATTTTTGAAGTACCAAACCTTTTATTTTTCTGTATTTTGTGCAATGTGTTTAATTGTTAAGGACTGTCATGTGTTGTTCATTCGTCTGATGATGTTTTTTTTTTTTTTACTGATACAGTTGTAACGTTATAAAAAGGGAATTACTAACCAAAGGGTCCTTTTGATGTAAGTATTTACAGTAAAGAACACTGTCTGTATAAACAAAGAATAAAAATGAGATACTTCATTTATTCCTTCAGTTGAAGATCAAAACTTCTCACTTCCTTTATTATAACTTTGCCTCAGGCACTTTCTTCTATTCATGTAAAAGAGCCTACATCACATATAACGATGTTCAACCGATAGTTATACGGCAATTCAACTATTATTTATACATATCATAATTAGTTTGAATCATATTCCTTATTTCAAAATGTCTGAATTTATTTTTTATTTATATCGATCAACTTGTCGCAAGTTTGATTCTGTACGTTTGACATCAGGATTTCATGGTGGTCATTGTAAACTATGTTTTTGCATACCTAAATATGTTATTTAATTTTTTTTTAAATTAACTACTGTACTTACAGTAGAAAACAAATTAACTAAGTTAGAAGACAGGCTTTTTAAGTAGAGATCTTATTGGAATTTAACCAGGACCTTCGGATTTAGTCGCTAAAGTTATAAATCATAATACAGTAAGTGATATCGCAATAAGCGATTTACACTAGGTTTTATTATATTTTTTAAGGGTATTGTACTAGGTGTCCAAAAAGTCGTGGAACAGTTAAATTACTTTTGAATAAATAAAAAAATTTATGTAACAACTACTAATAAGATTGAACTATATTTTTGTATACAACTAAATTTAACTGGAATAAATAAATAAATAAATACAACTGGAATTTAACCAGGACCTTCGGATTTAGTCGCTAAAGTTATAAATCATAATACAGTAAGTGATATCGCAATAAGCGATTTACACTAGGTTTTATTATATTTTTTAAGGGTATTGTACTAGGTGTCCAAAAAGTCGTGGAACAGTTAAATTACTTTTGAATAAATAAAAAAATTTATGTAACAACTACTAATAAGATTGAACTATATTTTTGTATACAACTAAATTTCACAAGCCCAAAAAAGAGCTCCCGAAGACAAAAAAGTTTGAGCCAAAAGTTTCCAAAGTAAACATATGTTTTTATTACAAAATTTCATATAAAACAATGTTTTAAGATAATTTTATTCTTGGTACTTTTGATTTCAACCGCTCTAATTAAAAAATGTTAAAAGTCAAATAGCACTAAAATTATTTTATAAATCGTAGAAATTTGACCCTAAGCCCTCAAAAACAAAGTAGTTCAATTTTACCAATCAATTATTCTTATTTTGGTGCAGTTATTAGTTCCGCAAATGTTGCTTTAAAACATAAAACTATCCAAAAGCAAAACTGAACATCGTGGATGCTGTCATAGGAAAACGATACTAATCTATGCAAATAATTGTTATGTTAAACAAATTTTACTCGTATTTCATTGTTTTTTTATTCATTTTAATTTTTGTTTTTACATTGAGGTCATGTTAATCCGAATATATGTTTGCTCGAACTATTCAATTATTAAGAGAACGTCTTTTTAAAAAAAATGACGATTTATTACTTCAAATGTACGCTCAAAAATAAAATTCAACACAAACAATGAAGCACATACCGAGCGACACACTACTTCCTCATCACAGTAAACAGCACACTTAACTCAGAACTGACCTTGTGAGTAAGAGCAACTAGCTGTTAAATCAACAAGTCGCAACATGAAAACTCTGTAATGTCATATAGGCCATTCAAATTACCGTAGTGTTTGGATAATAATTGTGACCTCACTATAATTACTTTGACTACAAACCTTTTGGCATTGCTTAATATTTAAATCCTTTAATTTACCATTTTGATTCATTTCTCTGCCAGTACTCGGTATATTATATATATTTTTTTAATTGTGTTATTGCTTAATTTTAAAATATATTATCATTTTATTTTGTAAAACTTTATAATTTTATTTGTTTGCCAGGTTAAAATCATGAAGATACAGATGACCACAAAAGATAATACAATAGATGAATTAAAAGTTAAACTTAAAAGCTTACGAACAGTTGCTAAAAAATATCATAACCAACTGACTGGAAGTCGGGATAATTTAATAGCTACTCAATCTCGGATGGAAGCCATATTAACAGAAAAAGAGAAGGAAGTTGATATTAAGATAGAAGAAATAGAACGTCAGTACGAAACAAAGGAAAAAGAATTGCGGAATAAGATAAATCGAAGGCCACGTACATGAGGTTAAGGTACGACTCTAAAAAAGTTTTTTTTTCTCATATGTATGTAGTATAGTGAAAGTTATGTTCTGGGTGAAAAAATTAATATCGAGTTTTTAGTGGAAATATTCGTTTCGATTCGCTAAAAAAGAAGAAGAAAAGTTTTTGAAATGATGTCTGTCTGTTTGTATATTTACAGCCCAAATGAGTGGACAAAGTTTTATGAAATTTGAATGTGGACATATTTTTTCTATGTTTAATATTATAAATATTTTTATAATATTTAAATATTTTTTTAATACTATAAAACACTGAAACCCCTACCACAAGTTTGGTACAATAACACAAACAAAATAAAATAAAATACTTATTTCCCTTCTGTTATAATTCCCTGATGTAAATTTCGGTAACCTAGTTACCATCATCGGAGGTATCTGAATTAATACTAACAATATATTATACTGATATATCCTCCGATTTATCTGTTACCATTAATTCAGATACCTCCGATGATGGTAACTTGGTTACCGAAATGTACATCAGGGAATTATAATAACATAAGGCAAATAAATATTTTATTTGTGTTTGTGTTATTGTACCCAACTTGTGGTAGGGGTTTCAGTGTTTTATAGTGTTCACATTCACCACAGTGCTCATTAAACATCTATTTTGTAATAGCTCAAATTTTTAGGTTAAAATTCTGATTTTCTTAAAATCAACTATTTTCATCAAATTTTGCTCTGCAAATCATAACGAAACATATTGATTACCCCAAAATTCCAATTCAAAAGTTAGCGGTAAAAAAACTTAAACCGTTATGAAATGTAATTTCTCAAAATAAACTATATCAAATTAATTCAGATTTGTGGAAATGTAATGATTAATTTGTTATGTGGGCATATCTCAGGAGTTCAAAAACATTTTTTCTATATAACTTAAAATTTGTGAATAAGATACAAAATTATGATTTCCTCAAAATCAGCTCCAACAGTTGTGATTAAATTTTGCTCAAGTGTAGCGTATAATGACCCACATCTTTATTGGTTGCCATCTCTCCAAAAATAACAGTTCGAAAGTTATCGGTAAGGAATCGGCTATGTGGCTGTTATAAAATACTTAATTCTTCAAAATCGATTCTACCAAAATGTTGTTCAAATTTTAGTGACTGAAGATTTATGATCCAAATACAAAATCACAAATAAAATAATATTAAAATCTCAGTTTGAATCTATGATTTATGCTGAGGATATGTTTATAGCACAACTGAAGTAAGTTTAGGCAATTATTTTAAAATATAAATATTTTTTTCTAAGACAGGGACCATAGTTCATTTTTACTTTTTAATTGACAACTACCGAACTGATATTTCTGGTGATGATTAGTTAGTTTTCATTTGGCTTCAGGGGTGGGTGAGTGAGAAATTTTTTGCAATGTTTTTGCACCATTTATTAGTTAACATTCCCAGTATTCTGTGATGCCCCATATACTCTACTTTAATGTAAACATTATTGGAGGAAAAGAGAAAGAACGAAGTGAATCATCAATTGGGATGATATCAGAACAGAACTGAGGATTTTGCTGTTTGCTAATTCTGAGGACTTACCTCTAATCCTCTGTTAACACAGGTAGAGATCATAGAGGTCTCAGTCTGGAATATTGTGCAAAATCTATATAAAATGGCTGTAAAGCTTACTCAGGTAGGCTGACTGTAGCGGCAACAAGGCTGGCCCTGATTAGTTCTAGTTCTAAGTTTATAAAAATTTCACAATGAACATTTCTTCTTCTGTTTCAGTTAAGTGGGCGTTGCAGCTCATTTTGGACTTCTCTTATAATTACTGTTAACGAAGCTAGTCTGTGATTTTTGTTATTAGTTTTTTATTCTCCCTATAAACATCCCTTCCTCTGTGCATAAAATTGAGTATAATTATATAAAACTGTAAATATATATTTAGATTTTAAAATAAATAAATTTATTATTAAAAAGATACATGGTGTATGTCAAACTTTCAAATGACGCCCTGATGTATATCAACTGGTCTACAGGAATATCTTTCCTATTTCTTCCTTTTCCTCTTCTTCTAGCCATCCCAACTAGAGCTGGATAGTAATAGAATATTTCTGTACTTGGTACTTGCAAAGCTCTACAGCCCAAACAAGTGGACCCGTTTTAATTAAATTTGTTAAATAGACTTTTTTTCGATAGTTCATAATAGGATTCAAATTACAAAATATATTAATTCTCCATATCAGGTGTCAAATCTTAAGTAAAATCAAATTACAGTTCAGAAATAATTGACCATTTGAAATAGTTTTTTGTTCATATCTCTTGTGTTATTCAACGTATAACACATTTGTGGCCATTTGAAATTGTTTTTTGTTCATATCTATTGTGTTATTCAACATATTACATAACAATTTTCAGATTTCAATACTGCATGTAATGCTACCAACTCCGCCTCTCTACGACGAACAAATAGTGAAGTTTTTGTTAACACTTTGAAGCCTAACTCTCAAACGCGCTGCTTTCCTACTGTGCCTGGGGGTTTTGGACATGTTTTTAAAAAATTGTGGTATTTGTTATATTTATCATATATGACTTATTATATATCATTTTAAACCTAAAGAAATTACCTTTTTAAATATATATACATGTAAATAGATATTTTACTCACAGTCAACACTCCTTAGTCTTGAAAAAGGGGTAAAATACAAAGACAAACAAAAATAGCTACACAGCACTTCACTAAACATAATTGGCCTTTGTATAATACAGTTTCAAACATTCAGGTACACAAAGGGGTACTGAACATTCTGGGCACCACCATAACTCAAAAAGTATTTAGTATTCAAGAAAAACAACAAACAAACATAACGAATCTTGATTACTCAATCACTAACTTTGAACTAAACAAACGTCTGCTACGTTCCTCGTTGACGTGTTACGTTGCCTAGCATCAGCTTTATAATATTTATATTTAGTCCATATCAACAGCACAGACTATTCGAAAATCAAAGACATGCAAAGATAAATAACCAATTAGCTAAGCAAAAGTGCCGAAACCCGATTATATACCGACATCGCGATCGTATAGAATTATTTAGCGCAGCCCGATGTATACTCGGGCTTCGGCGGCGAGCGATGTCGCACTGCCCGACCTATACTCGGGTTTAGGCTTCAAAGTGTTAAAAATGTATTTCTAACACTGACCTCCACAGAAAATGTGATATTGGTATAGTTATGAGATCTGGAAGGTCGAGTCACTTACACAAGCATCCCAAATGGAGGCTTCTTTAAATATACGGAGGTCTGCCAGGGTTGAAACACTAACGTGAGGAAAGTGAGTGGAGACTTTCTAAATACATACATATCTATGAGGCCTGTAAGGGCCGAGCCGACGAAATAATGATATACATAATTATGAGCTTCAGAAAACCTCTGTAGCAACTGTTTTAAACAAACTTATTACACTGGATAAAATCTCTTGTTCTACCAATACAATTGAACAAGGCCCAAGAGACCAACTTTTGGGCATTTAGTGGATCTGCTTGTATTATATTGTGTGATGAGACTAGTAACTACAGCACCATGATGATGGCCATCAAATTGTTTTACATATAGACAGTTACATTATAATAAACTATGCAAGCTATTATTTCTGCGCAGATAATATGTAACTCCTTTGTGCAGGTTTTGACTGATAGAGGGAGCCTTATTTACACCCCAGGAGTAGAGTAATGGGTCTTGAAGCCAGCACTTGTGTAACGGACATGCTAAGTGGTTGGGGGCCAAGTCACACCTGATTCCTGTTCTGCTTTTCTCAAGTATAGACCACTCTTTCCTTATCTCATCTTCCTATCTTTCCTGAGGTTAGAGTTCAAAATATTCATTATGGTTGAGAAAGAACTGGGCATCGTATTCTCTCTTCTATGGTACAAACACACACATATATATATATCTACATTCCCTACTTACATTGTTACAAGATGCTAACTTGACTGAGTCTACAATTTTTAAAATAAAATATTTTTATTAATTTATTGATTTTAACGCTAATGCATTTTTTTTTTTTTTACAAAGCTAGTATTATTAATTAAATAATAATTTTAAAGGAAAAATTATTGCACTGGAAAGCAATCAAGGATAGCTCAGTTGGTAGAGCAATTGGCACATAACGCCAAAGGTTTAATTCCCAGTCTAGGTCATATATTTTTCACTTGAAATTATTATTTAAAGATTTTTACTTTCTCACATATAAAAATAGTAGTGGTGTCAAAAAATGGTTATTTCAATGATATCTGACATATGTACAGTGCTTTACAGCTCAAACGAATGGACCCATTTTGAACATACTTTGACTATATCTCAATTTTCATTTTTTATAACTCAAAATTTAGGGAGTCGCTGCATTAGGAAACAACACGCTGTGTACTTTGGCAATGGAAATTTATTTACTCATATTTTAAGAAAGATGTTTTTAAAGATTTTCATTTCTATGGAAATAAAATTATCACATGCACATCCACAAAACTAATTTAACACATTTCCCAAAAATATCTCTAATATGCATAATAGAGAAAGTTTTGTTTTTTTTCTTTATTACCAAGTTTTCACCATGTATTTCTTGTGGTAGATATATGTTGGTATAGAATGGTGCCCTTATTAATTTATTGTGAACCTTTGTTTTAAATATTTTGAAACATATTTATATGTTTTAATGGATCCTAAGCTTGTGCCATAAACTCGTTCAAAGTGTGGGGAAAATTTATCATGGCAAGTTTCAGTTCTGTTTTTGACAGTTATGCCTAAATTTGATTTTATTTGCAATTTTTAAGAGCTCCATGGGCAAATGTTTGGTTTTAACTTAAGAGATGGTGACAGGTTTTATTTGGGTCCATAGAGGCTAAATTTCACCGAATTCATTGAGAAAATCAGGATTTTAAGTTTGGTTCTCTCAAATTTTGACTTATCGTAAAATGTATGTAACTATAAATAAGTAGGCCTCCAAAGTTACTGTTAAAAAATAAGCACTTAATCTCAAAAGAAACAAATATCAGTAATAACATTTGTAGCTGTCAGAATATTAGTTGCATTTCAATCAAACTCTGCACATAAGAGTTTTACTAATGTCTTTTAATGAAAAATAATTATAGGAAATTTTTAAAACGATGGTAGTTTAAACTAAATGTTTGGAAATTACTTACTTGTAGACCTCACATTAACCTATAATGGCTCATTCTGTTCATTGCTCAACGTATAGGGTTAAAAAATCCAAATTTAAAGATATACTATTTATACAAGTTTCTAATCACATTCTTGAACGACAATTAGTTAATAAAATATGAGCATTGCAAACTATTATAGTTTTATAATACGCTGTAAAATTGAGTCATGAGTTACCAAGTAAGGCGAGGGTATTCAAAATTATGTTGACCTAAAAAGGAGTGTGGAACAGCCTTCTGCGAAACAGATGGTAAATCTGAAACTGAAAGTCTAGAATATGTAAGAAAGCTATATACACTGACCCATATGGGTCATGTACCCATATACAGTCCTATACTAATTAATAGTCTGACCAATTAATAGCCTTATACATTAGTGGCCTATCTAAAGTAATCAGGGCCATCTATACCCAAATCCTTAAGTCTCGCCTATCTATAATCTTATACATTAGTTTAACTAATTTGCAGCTGAATACATTAGTCTGGGCCATCTACAGTCCTATACATTACTGTGGCCCATCTAAAACCACAGTCTTAAGTTACCTACAACCATATATATTTTTAATCTGTTATATATTGTACTCATATACATTTCTAGTCTGAAAGTGACGATAGGTATTGTAATTTGTGGGGTTTGGTGTAAGGTGTTATAGTTCTAGTTGGAAGCAGTATTAATTCTAGCGTGCTCGGGAAAAGGAGTATAAGTAAAAAAGTGTAAGTTTTCAGTAGAAGCATTTATATGTTTAAATTACAAGCATTACTCATTATATACTAAATTAATTAAGGCTGGAAGCTTCCTAGTACCTCTGTACTACCATGGTGTAACACCCAAGAGTATAAATCGATTACTGTACCGATTTACAGCTAATGTCTTAATTTAAACCTATTGCTTAACACAGCCAGCTTGTGATGAACTAATAACGATAATTTCATCCTCACAATTACACAAATAAACTATAAACTTGATCAAACACAGCACATGGTCTTGAGGCCAATCTTAGACCTGAAATTACATATTTAATATATTCTCAATAAATTCACTTTATAGTTTGGTCATGGTCACCAGACCCCTTCTAAAATGGAATTAGCCATTCATAAATGCAATTGCAAACTAAACACATCTGCTTTTTCCACACCGATTGGTCATAGGCGAAAAGCAAAACATAATCTACAATCTTGTAAGGGTGTGAGATAGGCGATCTGCAATACACGAATGGAACTAAAAAAATAAAAACAAATATAAACTCTTACACATGCTTAATAAAAGAAAACTGTGGCGGGGGGAGGTCATTACATACTGATATATACATTTATAGTCAGGCCCATCTATACCCATTTACATTCATGATCTAATTCATGTACATTTAGTCTGGCCCTTACTGCTACATTACATTTGAAATTGGGTCCATCTAATATAGCTATACACATTCATAATCTGACCTAATGTTCCGCCATATGTATTTCTAGTATTACATATATATTTGGCCCATATACTGCTATATACATTTAAAGTTTGACCCATCTAATATACTCCTACACATTCATAGTCTGCCCTATTATCCATATACATTTCTAGTCTGACCATGTACTGCTATATACATTTACAGTCTGGCCCATTTAATATAGCCATACACATTCATAGTCTAGCCCATCTATTACCATATTTATACATTTCTAGTCTGGCCCATCATAGTATTACATTTCTAATCTGGCCCATGGATACATTCATAGTTTGGCCATCTACAGCCATAAACATTTGTAGTCTAGGTTATACTCTCTAATACATTTTTAATCTGGCCTACGTACAGCTATATACATTTATAATTTGGTCTTTATACAGTTATAATCTAGCCCAGCTACAGCCATACATATTCATATTGTGCCCCTTCCTATGGTCATATAGGCCTCCATTTAGAGTAGGCCATCTACAGGATATAAATATACTGGACAGAGTTAACTCATGGATATGATTTGTGTAATACTTCGCTGCTATGTAAATTGTGCTATAACCTCACTTATTCCATAACATTTTAGTAAAAATGGGTCTGTTGAGTATAGTGTGCACCCACAGTCGATTTTTTTTTTTTTAATAATTCTACCCAACAACTGTTTAAATATTGCAAGAAATGGAAATGTTTATGATTTTAATAGTCATATTCAGTAATCTGGGTTATCTACAGGGTGTATACATTGGTCTCACTTATCTATGTCATATACATTATTTGCTCCCATCTACAGCTATATATACTTTCTATCAGGCAAATCTACAACTGTATACAATTACTATCTGACCCAACTATAGCCATATACAATTTCTATTTGGGCCATATACAGACGTATACAGTTACTATTGGCCCATATACAGTTTTAACCTGTACCAACATTTTTGGAGAGTTGGCAACCAATTTTTTGTTTTGAGTTCTTTCAGACTATTTTAGTGAAATTATACCAAAATCGTTACAATATTATTTTTAATTAATTGTAATTTTGTGATTTTTTTTTCTTATGGCTCCCGAAAAAATTTGTTCACATACAACATTTGATAAACATCGTCTCACATGTTTGGGTTCTATGGAACTACACAGACACAAGAGGAGAGATATACTAAAACGTCTTTTTTGGCATCAGTAGACCTCAAAATAGTTAAGTTAATGCAAAGTACTGGAAAACCAAGAAAAACTCTTTTACATTTTAGTAAATTACCAAGAATTCTTATTATTTATAATTTTATATCTAGCCTATTTAATTACTGCTGTGAATGAATAAATGAAAAAATGAATGAAAAAAATGCTTTATTTCGCAACAAAAATATTCCATTACAATATTTGTTAAATTTTATATTACTAAACTTGTTCCAAACCATAAACTTAAAATATTTATAATTGCATTTTAAAAGCATAGCTGATTAGGCTGTCTGCTTGGTTGGGTAGAAATTTTCAAACACAATCACATATTACATCAAAGAAATTAACACATTACACACATTTGATGATCTTAATAAGAAACAAATAACTTTAGAAAACATGTATTTAAAAACAAATCTGGACTACCAATATTTGCATCAAAATTAAATCTTAAAAAAATTTATGTTTACGGTATTAAATTACAAAACGGAAAATATCTTACAATTTGGAAAACATGTGGAAACAAAAGTTTAAAAATGTATAGACGTCCCGATAGGGAATTAGAAATTAAATTCTTGAATTAAAGCCCATCTGTATTGCCAAGCTTGTTGAGAAAATTTTGCAAGCCGCACCCAATCGTGCCTATTTAAATACTTTAAAACCTCTTCCTTACTTAGTTCATGCGTTTTGAACCACCTAAATCTGAAATCCTTTAAAATTGGACATTTTCCGATAAAATGGTATGTATCCTTAAACTGATTTAAATTACAAAGAGAGCAATTATAATTTTGTTCCCTGACCCAAGGTTTATAATTTAAATGAAGCAAATCTCCCCTACACTTGAAAACCCATTTAATTACTGCTGTGTCTCAACGTAAAATCAAAATAAAGACATCATCTTGTTCAGCATTAAATATTTTATAAAATTAATAGTTTTCAAAATATTTGGCACCTAACTTTTTTAACAAACTCCATTTTGAAACTGGATAAAACATTTTGCAAAATTTGGTATCAATATCTGAAATCCTTTTTGGATGAATACCTTTTTAATTATATGGTTTAGTCAGACATTTACCATTAATTTCTATAAATCAAAACTAATTCAAAGACGTTTCGAGAGTATAAATCAACTCATGTTAGCAAGTGATAAACCTAAAGAATAAGTGAAGTGAAAAATACCAACAAAGCCTAGGGCTATGATCTAAATTATTTATTAGTCCAAACTAGATCTAACCTTAATTATTGATGCTGGTGATGAACCTAATCAGCTGTTTTATCTGTTATTTTATTCAAATGGTTGCTATGGTAATAAATATAAAAATCTTTTAAACTAATTTTCTAGTATGTTATTACTCAATTTTGTTAGAATATTATTTCGACATTGTACACATCTTCATATTATAATATTTAAAATGTTTCAATATAATAATAGCCAATTATCTTCGCTTTCTTTCTGAAATAGAGTTCACAACTCAGTAATAATAATGGGTAATTATATAGATTAGCAGTTATAGTTAATTTTCATTATTTATGTGTTAATCTTTTATTACATACCGTACCTAAAAATGTGTGTGTGTGTGTGTGTCATGTGTTTGTTGAAGTAGCCTATATAATTGTGCTTACCTTAATATTTAGGGCAATATAGGCTAATTTATAATTTTGCAGCCGCAAGGAAGAAATTGTGATGGGAATGTGAATAATTGCCATTATGTCTAACCTATAAATAGGTGAATTTCGTAGTTTTCAAATTGATTTTTCGGTTAAAAAGTGAATTCCGCGTTGAATAAATAAATTATTCTTAAGAATAAATGTATGTGCTACAGGATTAACAAAAAAAAATAATAATGAAAATTTAATCAGATAAATAATAATATTGATACTGACAAATAGACGAAAAACGAAGCCTTTTTTTGGACATTTATTAAAATTTTCTTTATTTTGATGTGCATAATCAACCTCCAAAGTGGTCGTGAAACACCCTCTATTGAGTGACATCTAGTGAACCTGATTAATGCTCTCTTCATGTCTCTAAACTTCACCGCGCGAGGGCGGTTTGAAATTCTAAAAACTCTTCTTAGGAATCATGCGCCGCCGTGACAGTACTGAAATGCCACCTGTTGCTCCAACTGTTTAGGAACTGTGAAATCAATACATTGTGGAATTGATCAGTAGTTTGAGAGAAGGGGGAAATAAAAGCTTCATTAGAACGTCAATGTTTGGTTGGAAAATTCAAATTTATTTTAGTTGATAATTTTGACAAATATGAGACGTATAGTGGGGCTTCGTCTCCGCCTCCGCCTCATACATGTTGTAAAAACGTTAATTATACAGGATGTTTCAAAAGTACGGTAATCGAGAAAATTATTTTACGTGGAAAATTGAAGAAAAATTGACTCTTATAAATATATGTCCAAGAGTGCTACTTTTGTATTGTAAAATGTTCTAAAATAAGCACGAGAAAATCGATATTTAGGGATAGCTGACATATTTTTAAAACGGCTCCAACGATTTTGATCAAATTTTGCTAAACTAAACGTATTCCTTGCCATCCCTCGGAAATGTAGTTCTGGAGGTATTCGTAAAATAATCAGCCGTGGAGCTGTTAGAAAAAACGTAATTTCTCAAATTGGGTATACTGATTTTGTTTAAATTTTTAAAACATGTAAAATCAATGAATCCCACTATTGTTTCAAATTGCATTAAAAATAAAATTATGGATTTAAAATATTGTCAAAAACAAAATTAACCTTGTCGGGTGCTAACTATAGCGAATACGAGCTTGGCACTCCCGATGATGCCAACTGGATCTACATCTGTTTTCATATAGTCTTCGGTGAGAACCCTCTCTTTCCTATGAAGTCTCTTTTAACCAACATTTGTTCCCTTCTGACTCTGACGCTATTAGAGTATTCGAGGGCTGGGGGTCTTTATTTACCTTCTTTTATTTTTTACAAGGCGATGATAACCGAGAGGTTTTTCGCGGCTCGCTTCAGGTCGATATTTTAAAATAACAATACCTTATTCAGTACACAAAGTTTAGGGGTAAGTTTTGTAAACAGGGGGGGGGGGGAGAATCGAATCTTTTTGACTGATCTTCATATTTCATGGCGTCTACTACAAAAATTAAAATGGGAACATGAAAATTTAGTATAGGCCATACAATGTGCGCTAAAGAATTACCCTATAAGAAATTAAGGAAAATGAAATTTAAAATGTCTAAATGACGACAATTTTAAACAGTTTTTTTAATAAAATTGTGGGTTTTTAGATAAAAGTTCACAGTTTTCAAATCTGCATGTAATGGTTCCAACCCAACCTCTCTAGGATGAAAAATAGGGAAGTTATTATCAAATGTAACCTTGACCTTCCAAGAAAATGTGATATTCTGAGGCATAGTTAGGATATCTGTCAGGGTCATGTCACATACACTTCTATAGTTACGATATCCGCCAGGGTCATGTCACATACACATCTATAGCGACGATATCCGCCAGGGTCATGTCACAAACACATCTATAGTTACGATATACGCCAGAGTCATATAACATACACATCTATAGTGACGATATCCGCCAGGGTCATGTCACATACACATTTATAGTTACGATATCCGCCAGGGTCATGTCACAAACACATCTATAACTAGGATATCCGCCAGGGTCATGTCACATACACATCTATAGTAACGATATCCGCCAGGGTCATGTCACAAACACATCTATAGTGACGATATACGCCAGAGTCATGTCACATACACATCTATAGTGACGATATTCGCCAGGGTCATGTCACGTACACATCTATAACTAGGATATCCGCCAGGGTCATGTCACAAACACATCTATAGTTACGATATACGCCAGAGTCATATCACATACACATCTATAGTGACGATATCCGCCAGGGTCATGTCACAAACACATCTATATTTCGATATACGCCAGAGTCATGTCACATACACATCTATAGTGACGATATTCGCCAGGGTCATGTCACGTACACATCTATAACTAGGATATCCGCCAGGGTCATGTCACAAACACATCTATAGTGACGATATCCGCCAGAGTCATATCACAAACACATCTATACTTACGATATCCGCCAGGGTCATGTCACATACACATCTATAGTGACGATATCCGCCAGGGTCATGTCACAAACACATCTATAGTTACGATATACGCCAGAGTCATATCACATACACATCTATAGTGACGATATCCGCCAGGGTCATGTCACGTACACATCTATAACTAGGATATCCGTCAGGGTCATGTCACATACACATCTATAGTTACGATATACGCCAGAGTCATGTCACAAACACATCTATAGTTACGATATCCGCCAGAGTCATGTCACAAACACATCTATAATTACGATATCCGCCAGAGTCATGTCACAAACACATCTATAGTTACGATACCCGCCACGGTCATGTCACATACACATCTATAGTTACGATAACCGGCAGGGTCATGTCACAAACACATCTATAGTTACGATAACCGGCAGGGTCATGTCACAAACACATCTATAGTTACGATAGCCGCCAGAGCCATGTCACAGACACATCTATAGATACGATATCCGCCAGGGTCATGTCACAAACACATCTATAATTACGATACCCGCCAGGGTCATGTCACATACACATCTATAGTTACGATAACCGGCAGGGTCATGTCACAAACACATCTATAGTTACGATAACCGGCAGGGTCATGTCACAAACACATCTATAGTTACGATAGCCGCCAGAGCCATGTCACAGACACATCTATAGATACGATATCCGCCAGGGTCATGTCACAAACACATCTATAATTACGATACCCGCCAGGGTCATGTCACATACACATTTATAGTTACGATATCCGCCAGGGCCATATCACAAACACATCTATAGTTACGATACCCGCCAGGGTCATGTCACATACACATTTATAGTTACGATAGCCGCCAGAGCCATGTCACAGACACATCTATAGATACGATATCCGCCAGGGTCATGTCACAAACACATCTATAATTACGATACCCGCCAGGGTCATGTCACATACACATTTATAGTTACGATAGCCGCCAGAGCCATGTCACAGACACATCTATAGATACGATATCCGCCAGGGTCATGTCACAAACACATCTATAATTACGATACCCGCCAGGGTCATGTCACATACACATTTATAGTTACGATAGCCGCCAGAGCCATGTCGCAGACACATCTATAGATACGATATCCGCCAGGGTCATGTCACAAACACATCTATAATTACGATACCCGCCAGGGTCATGTCACATACACATCTATAGTTACGATGACCGGCAGGGTCATGTCACAAACACATCTATAGTTACGATACCCGCCAGGGTCATGTCACAAACACATCTATAGTTACGATAGCCGCCAGAGCCATGTCACAGACACATCTATAGATACGATATCCGCCAGGGTCATGTCACAAACACATCTATAATTACGATACCCGCCAGGGTCATGTCACATACACATTTATAGTTACGATATACGCCAGAGTCATGTCACAAACACATCTATAGTTACGATATCCGCCAGAGTCATGTCACAGACACATCTATAGTTACGATAGCCGCCAGAGCCATGTCACAGACACATCTATAGATACGATATCCGCCAGGGTCATGTCACAAACACATCTATAATTACGATACCCGCCAGGGTCATGTCACATACACATCTATAGTTACGATAACCGGCAGGGTCATGTCACAAACACATCTATAGTTACGATAACCGGCAGGGTCATGTCACAAACACATCTATAGTTACGATAGCCGCCAGAGCCATGTCACAGACACATCTATAGATACGATATCCGCCAGGGTCATGTCACAAACACATCTATAATTACGATACCCGCCAGGGTCATGTCACATACACATTTATAGTTACGATATCCGCCAGGGCCATATCACAAACACATCTATAGTTACGATACCCGCCAGGGTCATGTCACATACACATTTATAGTTACGATATCCGCCAGGGCCATATCACAAACACATCTATAGTTACGATACCCGCCAGGGTCATGTCACATACACATTTATAGTTACGATATCCGCCAGGGCCATATCACAAACACATCTATAGTTACGATACCCGCCAGGGTCATGTCACATACACATTTATAGTTACGATATCCGTCAGGGCCATATCACAAACACATCTATAGTTACGATACCCGCCAGGGTCATGTCACATACACATTTATAGTTACGATATCCGCCAGGGCCATATCACAAACACATCTATAGTTACGATACCCGCCAGGGTCATGTCACATACACATTTATAGTTACGATATCCGCCAGGGTCATGTCACAAACACATCTATAGTTACGATACCCGCCAGGGTCATGTCACATACACATTTATAGTTACGATATCCGCCAGGGCCATATCACAAACACATCTATAGTTACGATACCCGCCAGGGCCATATCACAAACACATCTATAGTTACGATACCCGCCAGGGTCATGTCACATACACATTTATAGTTACGATATCCGCCAGGGTCATGTCACAAACACATCTATAGTTACGATACCCGCCAGGGTCATGTCACATACACATTTATAGTTACGATATCCGCCAGGGCCATATCACAAACACATCTATAGTTACGATACCCGCCAGGGTCATGTCACATACACATTTATAGTTACGATATCCGCCAGGGTCATGTCACAAACACATCTATAGTTACGATACCCGCCAGGGTCATGTCACATACACATTTATAGTTACGATATCCGCCAGGGCCATATCACAAACACATCTATAGTTACGATACCCGCCAGGGTCATGTCACATACACATTTATAGTTACGATATCCGCCAGGGCCATATCACAAACACATCTATAGTTACGATACCCGCCAGGGTCATGTCACATACACATCTATAGTTACGATAACCGGCAGGGTCATGTCACAAACACATCTATAGTTACGATAACCGGCAGGGTCATGTCACAAACACATCTATAGTTACGATAGCCGCCAGAGCCATGTCACAGACACATCTATAGATACGATATCCGCCAGGGTCATGTCACAAACACATCTATAATTACGATACCCGCCAGGGTCATGTCACATACACATTTATAGTTACGATATCCGCCAGGGCCATATCACAAACACATCTATAGTTACGATACCCGCCAGGGTCATGTCACATACACATTTATAGTTACGATATCCGCCAGGGCCATATCACAAACACATCTATAGTTACGATACCCGCCAGGGTCATGTCACATACACATTTATAGTTACGATATCCGCCAGGGCCATATCACAAACACATCTATAGTTACGATACCCGCCAGGGTCATGTCACATACACATTTATAGTTACGATATCCGTCAGGGCCATATCACAAACACATCTATAGTTACGATACCCGCCAGGGTCATGTCACATACACATTTATAGTTACGATATCCGCCAGGGCCATATCACAAACACATCTATAGTTACGATACCCGCCAGGGTCATGTCACATACACATTTATAGTTACGATATCCGCCAGGGTCATGTCACAAACACATCTATAGTTACGATACCCGCCAGGGTCATGTCACATACACATTTATAGTTACGATATCCGCCAGGGCCATATCACAAACACATCTATAGTTACGATACCCGCCAGGCCCATATCACAAACACATCTATAGTTACGATACCCGCCAGGGTCATGTCACATACACATTTATAGTTACGATATCCGCCAGGGTCATGTCACAAACACATCTATAGTTACGATACCCGCCAGGGTCATGTCACATACACATTTATAGTTACGATATCCGCCAGGGCCATATCACAAACACATCTATAGTTACGATACCCGCCAGGGTCATGTCACATACACATTTATAGTTACGATATCCGCCAGGGTCATGTCACAAACACATCTATAGTTACGATACCCGCCAGGGTCATGTCACATACACATTTATAGTTACGATATCCGCCAGGGCCATATCACAAACACATCTATAGTTACGATACCCGCCAGGGTCATGTCACATACACATTTATAGTTACGATATCCGCCAGGGCCATATCACAAACACATCTATAGTTACGATACCCGCCAGGGTCATGTCACATACACATTTATAGTTACGATATCCGCCAGGGTCATATCACAAACACATCTACAGTTACGATGACCGCCAGGGTCATGTCACAAACACATCTATAGTTACGATGACCGCCAGGGTCATGTCACATACACATTTATAGTTACGATATCCGTCAGGGCCATATCACAAACACATCTATAGTTACGATACCCGCCAGGGTCATGTCACATACACATTTATAGTTACGATATCCGTCAGGGTCATATCACAAACACATCTACAGTTCTAAAGTTGTTAGGCTGTAGCCGACGTCATGAAAGTAGTGATATTCACAATTACGAGATTCGAAAAAACTGTGTAACAACTTGTTTTAAATTAACTTACTCTACTGGATAAGCGGGTACCACAATACAATTGCACGTTTCCTACAAAGTCCAGAAACCAACTTTTTGGCATTACAAGTAGAGTATTACATTGTATAATAGGGCTGGATAAGTACCATGATGACGGCGATAAAACTTGTTTCTGCTCGTAATAATCTTGTGTATTTACGTTCATAAATTTCTCGATCACGGCCATTTTGAAAACCGTACAATTTTTCATAGCAATATTCAAATATATCAAAATTTTGTAACGTCATAGAAAATTAGCTTTTCGTCTAGTGTATTTCCACGACCTACCCAATAACATTTCTTGAGCTAAGCACATTGTTTAGGCTTATTGAAATACAAGTAATAAATGGCAAACAAGGTACAAATGAGAATTGCAGATACAGCACGTTGGAATTGGCCTACTTAATCGTTGTATTTGACAAACCTGCTAAGAATAGGAACTACTTGTTCAAGTAGAAATGAAAAACAAATTGATACTCGCCATCGTGGTACTTACCCAGGCCGAGCATACAGTGTAATACAAGCAGATCTTCTAAATATAATTGTACAAAAGTTTAAATTGTATTTCTGACGTTGGCTACCCCTAACGGGCCTCTTTCTTAGATGTGTACAACTAGTTTCCACTCGTTTTATAAAATAGATCAGTATTTCCTTAACGGGTACACTGTTGCATTTCTAAAAAGAAATAGGACAACAGAGTTATTGACAAAAAAAAAGGAAAAAAAAAAAAAAAAAAAAAAAAAAAAGGAAACTAATAATTTCTTGGTAGTTGTCTACATGTCTACAACACCCAAGATTGGCGTAGAATCAAAATATTTTAATATTTTTAATACAAGTTTTAAAATCCATTGCTCTTAATTGCGTAAAAAAAAAAAAAAAATTTTTTAAATCAAATGTGACCCTTCTGTTGATTTCTTAGGAATTCTACTTGAAACAGCTTGGCAACATCAATATCCTTAAATTCATTTTGAGTCAATGCTCTTTCCATATTCATTCATCTTGTAATTAATTAGTTTTAGAAAAATGTAATATATTGTTTAAATAACAAAATTCTACATTTACGCATAAATTTTAAAAAAAGCCTCGCATAAATGTAAAAAATTAAGACCCCAACTAAATTGTTGAAATAAAAACAATTGTAAAAATAAAATGTACAAGTTTGGAAAATAGAAATTTTTGCTTATTATTTTTTAACGTTACTGTATTTAAGTTTATTTTCTAAATTATTAATATTATTTACTCCAAGAAAACGTAGAAAATAAAGGGAACTTTTTTTGAGACTGGTGGACAAGAAGGTGAGGGGGAGTAGAGAAAATAATTGTTTCATTTAAATATAAATTAACGATGGTGTTATCGTTTTAATTATAAAGAGTTAATAAAAAATAAGTACTTGTAAAATTTATAGTTTTGGCATTAGGCCCTCCCCCCAGATTCTGGCGTTTTAGGGGTCCCCCTAGTTTGCCCTGGGGTATAGGCTACATTTAGCAAAATCATTACGATACCGGCGATTTTTAGGAAATTGGAATTTAAGACTTCATTCACATGCGGAAATTTGATCAAAATCATTCGACTCGTTTAAGCTATAGAACGGAGCTCTGAATACCAACAGTTAGTCGACAGTGATTCATCTAATCATAGAATCAGAACGTCATTGAGTCTGTCAGTTAGTCAATCATTTACGCATGGGAGAGGGGGAGTATGGCGAAGCGAACAGCGAACACAGCTTTGCACCTGTTCAGCAGCTAGAGGTCATCTGTGGTTATAGTCCAAGTAGCTTAGTTTTACATTCTTAAGTAAACAATCAATACACCGCGACTAAAATACAACTCGGATAATAGAGTTGAATTCTTACTAAGACTATCTTGTCATAATTTACAATTATTTGAAAACATTAAACTACCAAGAAAACATTCAAGGTGCAAATAATAGATTAAACATTATGGATTTTATGCAGTAAGACTGTCGGTAGTAGTATAGAATGAGCAATGCAGATTACAAAGCACATCCACCCACCACTCCCGTCAACTTCGTCGTTATTCGTGAAATATCGGTTTCATTCGGACCACGGAAATCTCGGCACTGGTAGGTTACTAAGGCAATTAATTCACAGTTTTAAAACTAAGGCTACAGTTGTGAACGTGTAAACAAATTTCTTAGCCTTATATAAATGGATAGCGTAAAAGAATAACGTTTTCTTTCGAAAAATAGAATTTATGTTATAAATTTTTTAAATAGAAATTCTCACACTACTACCATCCCATCGAAACGCTAACAATCAAACTATAAAATGTTCCGATCCAATTTATTGGAACATTTTTTGGCACCAATGTGTGTAAACTTGTGATATTTGTATATTATGTGTTTAGGTTGCGATTTTGCTCAACATGTTTGTACGCTCGTTGCACAAATTCGATAATTTAAAAAATTTTATAAATCAACTTTGTTTCTGTCAGGATAAGTTCCAACCGAACTTTGTACAATCCATAGAGAACCTGGATGTACACATTGTTTATTTAATCTTGGGTTAGATCTTATATAGTATATGGTCTTGGGTAGTTTCATTCATCTTTCCAATCAGGTATCTCTTGACCAACTCTTGTTGTTTTCTTACTCTGACAGATTATTCGATGGCTAGGAATCTTTATTTTATGTTCTTTTCGTCCTATTTTTATAAGGCCATCATGAACGACAGGTTTATAAAGAAGTTATTTCAAAACAAAATTGTTGAAAACATAACCTCAAAAATAAATAAAGCAAAATCAATAATAATTAACAACCACAGTAATCCGGAATTTTAGACAAATCTAACACGTAATCTAATAGTTTACTAATCGAAAAATATAATTGAAACAACATTAGCAACATTTCAAAATGGCGGCAGTTGTTTACTTATCCGGTATAATCAAGTATAGGGTAAGTTTGGTGAGGCTCAATTATTGCGACCTCTGTTTTATGGCTTCAGGAAACTGAAAAATTATTTTCGTTATTCCGTCTGTTCGTAAACAAGATAGGGATTACGAAATGTAAAATAAGATCTTAAAATTTGGTTTAGGGGACTATATGGTGAAACCAACTTTTAGGCATTTCATCTAGAGAATCTACTTATATTACATTGATGGGGTTGGATGACGAGCAAGAAAGTTTAATTTAATTTAGCTTCTTTTAACCCTAGAAAGCTAAACTATCGTAAAAATTACGAGCGTGTTTTGTTTTTGCCTAGTTTCCTCGCCTTAACCTGCGTCAATGGACTCGCCCGTCCAGTTCCGTGTCGCACTGGGGCATCTCAGTCAGTCAGTGTTTGGCGCGTTTCGGTGCAGTTTGTCAATTTAGTTCCGCTGTTAGTCGCTCGTAAATTTTACGATAGTTAAGCTTTAACGTTTGGATTTTTCCGTTTACCGTTTTGATTTGATGGCCCTAAAACCATGGTTTCTTACAAGGTGAAAAGTTCAAAAATTGTTTCTGCTACTATCTACTAGCTACGAAAAGCCTGTAATCGCTCAAGTCTCCAAGTAATCGAGACCTACAATGCCACAAAAGGGGCAGTTGATACGATGGACCAAATGTCGTGCAGCCGTAAGACTAGAAGGTGGCCTTTGTGCGTATTTTATGGCATGCTTAATATTATTCTTGTAAATTCATATGTCATTTACGTCACTAATGTTGTGAAAAGCGGCCAGAAACCACTGTCAAGAAGGACGTTTGCCATGCAAATACGTCAGAGCCTTATCGAGCCATGGCTTCAACAGCGGTTTCAGTACCCAACTTTGACTCGCAAACTCCGCCAATCTATTGCTGATATCTTGAAAGTTCCGGTGCCAGGCAGGGCCCATGACCTTCCTCAAAACCTACCACGAACAATTTGTTGGATTTTCCCGTCAGTCAAGAGAAGGATGACAACAGTATCCTGCTGCAGCTGCAACAAACCGATTTGCGCTGAGCATCGCGGAAAGTCCTGTGTCGACTGCGTCGAAGACTTGTAAATGCGTAAATTTGGCGCAAACATGTTTTTAGTGATATGTTTTGACTATATGTAATTTTGTAACCAGAAGTATTTTTTTAATTTTTAACCTGTCGTGAAATTTACGATAGTTTAGCATTAATGTAACTTTTGAACAGATTAGCTTTCTAGGGTTAAAAAAACAAGATATGTACGAAACCAGCGAAAACAGTAGGCCTACAACGGTAGTAGTCTAGTTTATAAAAATAAAAAAATCATGGTTTTAAAAGACGTTATTACAATCTTTCTGACGACACTGCTAACAAAATTCTTTATGCATTTACACAGTTTTGAAACGTCAATGCGCAGGCGTAGAAAGATGTCTACCGTTTAGTATACCTGTCTCTCTCTTTATCGAAGTGTCGCTTCTACTTACATAATTCCAATGACTAAACCGCTCCATGTCTGCGTTTCCATGACAACGACAACAACAGTTTTTGCCTTGCCAAACAAAACTGATGAGCGAGTGGGAGAGTAGGCCTACAATTTCAGTAGCTTTAGTCCCCCCAGGTCGTGACGTCACAGCAATGTGACCGCTTTTTTAAGCTATAACCGGTTTCACTTACAGTAGTTGGTGGATGAGAGGGGAGGGGGGGGTTACTTTTGCTTCCTTATTTTAAATAAAAGAGGAAGTTTTAAAATAATGATATAAGTGGTCGCCATTAATGGTAGGTACTCAGCCCTGATTTGCAAACCATACAAAGGTCAACTAATAAATTTGGTAATTTGTATTGCTAATTTGGTGTAGGTGAATATGTTTTACAAATACAACTCCTTTACGTTGTGCATATTTTAAGTGTCAGTATTCGACCTTGAAAGCCTCTACTCGCTGCGCTCGGATCTCGCAACTTTCTTTCCCAAGGTTAGAGTTTGAATATACATTTTTGTCAAATTTAACAACACAAGGTTATCTACAAAAAAAACTGTTTAAATTGTTTGTCATTTTGAAATTGTATATGAACAAACGAATGAATCCCCTGTATCAAATTTTGAGTTTTTATCTTAATTTTTGAGGATGACAACGACGACGGACGGTGTGAGTAGAAATTTTTTTTTTCAGTTTCCTGAGTAAACTTAACCTAAACTTCGTAAGTTATTGTCGAAAATGCAATTTAGACAGTAGGACTTATCTAGAAAATCCAAAACACAGCTCGAGCGAAGCGAGTAGAGATTTTGTAACATATCGAACCGAAGCTCCTTAGAGCGCAATCGAAGTCAAGAAACTAGTGATAGATTCAGAAAACCTGTAACAACTGTTTAAAACAAACTTACCCTAATGGACTTTGATCTACCAATATAATTGAACATTTCCTGCAAGACGTAACAAACCTAATTTTGGGCGTTACATTTAGAGGATCTGCTTGTATTACATTGCATGATGGGGCTGGGTAAGTATTATGATGGCACCTACTACAAATTTGTATTTAATTTTTATAACCCCTATCGTGCTTAACAAGGACGAGATTCCAAAAATGCACGTTTTCCTGAGGCAATAAAATGTAAAAAATATTTTTAAAAAAAACAGAGTTGAATTTTTTGTGATTATCAAACTTAGACTAACCTATATAAATCACCGTGTCGGAAGTAGGCATACACTGGGGACGCAGCACTTTATTGTGAAAGGTTAGCTTTACTTTTATTAGATTCCTTTATACAACTCCAGACGTGAACGTCATAACTCTACAGGCTTAAGTACTTGATAATATAATAAATGTCGGACAACTTAGAGCTGCGTCCAATATACCTATTCAAGTTGGCAACACTGTGCGCCGCCTGAAAAGAGAATCAATTTTGTTTTTTATTCAAATATATAGAGAAAGTTTTGTTAGAATAAAAGACAGCTGGGAGTCTGTACCAGCGTCGGAGTCAGAATGGAACAAGAGTTGATCAAGAGAAATTTGGTAGGAAAGAAGAACGAGAGGGATCTAATCCAGAAAGTGTAGATCCAGGATTACGTATAACAATACGTTAAAGGAAGAAATGAAAAAGATTGTAATGGAACATTATAAATGGACAGGTTTCATCTGAGCTGTGGAGTTTGGGTGCGCAGTGGGACTAAGCGTCAGTAAGGTGGTGGGGGAAGCGGTCGCCTCAGTCTGTGTTGGGTGTTGGTACTAACAACGATGTCTGCAAGACAGCTGGATCGTGGACAGTAGTCGGCGCCGACTGTTTCCCCTACAATGCCTCTCCACGCGGCCTCGAACTACCAACTTGTACCTCCCCTCCACGCGCAACTCACAGCTCAGATGAAACCTGTCCATTTAAACAAACGATTTTATCTACGCGATGGTTTAAAAATGAAGTTAAACGCGTAACTAGGCTAACGATAGAAAAATTGGTTGTTTTTTTACCGTTAAACAAACGCAACAAAAAATTGATAATTTGCAACGAATTTTCTCCTTCACCCATTATTCCCAAAAGTAAAAAAATCTGAGTTCCGTAGATGTCGTCATAAAGCAAAAATTAACCATGAACGGTGTGTTTGAAAAAAAAAAATAATAATAATGTTTTAGAACTTACTTCAGGTGTCATAAACGCGTCCCCAACGTAAATTGAAATTGAATAAAATATTAGAATTGTTTGTTGTCGTTTAAAAGCGAAAAACTCGGTCATCATCGCCTTATACAAAGGAAGGAAAGAACATAAAATAAAGACCTCTAACCTTTGAATACTCTAATAGTGTCTGACTCTTACTTATCCAATAACATATATAGGGCAAGTTTGGTAATCCAAAAAAAAGTCGACCTCTGTTTTAGATTGATCCGTTCCAGGTACACCCACCATCAGGCCCTCATGAATAGTGAGTACGGGCTTGCCAATCCCGAGGGTACCTAGCTGGATTTACAACTTTTTTCATGTAGTCTTGGGTTAGATTCCCTTTCCTGTCACATCTCCGCACCAATTCTTGTTAATTACCGCCCTTACGCTATTAGAGTATTCGAGGAGTGAGTGTCTTTATTTTAAGATCTTTTCTTCCACTTCTTTTTTTTATGGCGATGATGAACGAATGGAATTTTCACCTTTACCTCCAGATAGCCCTAGAGACGATACATTGCTGAAAGAACACTTAGAAGGGTCGAAATCCATCACGAGTTGAGGCTTTTTCACATACAGTAGCCTCAGACTAGGATTGTGTCTGGTGTAATGGGCGTGGCCTCCCTTCTACTTGTTTCCCTAGCCTGACTTGACGGTACAACCCATTCCAAGTAAACTAGGTACACAAATTACTGCTTAGCTACATTCAATTCCTAAAGTTGCAACTTCGTGACAGACTTTTGTAAACGTTTTATTCTTATTTACCACCGATAAAAGAAACGAAGGTGTAGTAGGGTACGTGTTTACACAGAAGCATTTGAGGTCTATATTTTTTAATTGGGGTTGTACCGCTGAAAGTAAACGCAACAAAGTGTGGGGCCCCCTCTTTTCCTCTCCATTCCAGACACATTCCTACCTTGAGGATACTGTACGTAGAGCTTCGAGGGCTCCAAGAACTAAACACTGATACGAACGATGAGTGAAGATTTTTAATAGATACACGTCGATAGGACTTACCATCGTTAAGAAAATAGTGAATACATAATTATGAGGTTCAGAAAATAACTATTTTAAACAAACTTGTTTTATCCCACTTCAATTTAATATTTCCTACAATCCCCAAGAGACAATATTTGTGCGTTACATTGAGAGAATTTCCTAGTGTTACATTGTACTGTAGGGTTGGGTTAGTACCATGATTGTGTACAACTTGTTTCTATTTACTTTAGGTTGGGCAATTTGGTTTGTCACAGCAAAATTTTATCTAAATCACTAGCGTTAGTTTTGAAATGTTTCAATATTTATGGGAGTGCTCATGGATCATTTTCTCTTTGTGGCCCAACCAAGGAGCCCACCAAATAAAAACTATAATAAGAATAAATTAGGATGTAATGGGAAGGGATTCTAAATAATAAAATATCAATTGACTCTTGCGATTTTGTTGAGCAGTGCAAGATCACGTAGAAGGGGAGAGATGAGGAGTGGAGGGCTTGAACCAGCGAGCCGGGAGAGAGTCTGTTCCGAGAGCCGCGAGAAGAAAGTTGAACGGCAGACCGCTATGGGACGACGTCAGTCCATTTTCGGCCACGTGCTATATAATTAAACGGCATGCTTTTCGGCAACTATTAAGGCTTTATCTAGCCATTATGTCTTTTTTCTAAATTATAATTATTTCTGTAATCTTCTAATTCGGCAGTAAATAAAATATAACATTTAATTTAACTTGCGTTGCGTGCGTTCATATAGCGTCCTAACCCGACTCCTTGGCCCATCCTGACAAGATTCGGCCAAAGTATACTGATGGGACCATTTGTCTGTGCGCGCGGCTCTGACGCTACTAACCGTTCTGTAGGGCTCGCTCACCCAACTATGTTTGTCTACCTTTCGCGACACATAATTACAGTTTACAAGATTTGTAGTGCATATAGAAACATGATGTTTACAAACAACTCGAAGCTACATTGAAGACAGATGAATAATCTACGTCCGGCGAGCCGCGCGGGACCACATGTTTTTGTAAATGAGCGATAATCACTCCCTTCTTCCCCGCCGCGCCATAGCAAGCCGCGCGCACAGACAAATGGACCCATCAGTACGTGGTCTCCAGCCAGCCGGAGCCTCCAGCTGGTCAAAAGAAGTGGAGACGGTCACATTTTTCATTTAGGTAACCGATGGGCCTAAGTCTCGAACTAAGGCCCAAGTTGGTAAAGCGCTAATTTAGTGTATTTGATTTTTTTTTTTTTTAAGTAGGCTACGTACTCACAGAGGTGATGTTGGACAGAATTCCTAATTTCAAGCTTTTTTTTTTTTTTTTTTTTTTTTTTTTTTTTTTTTTTTTATTATTCTTAGATATTTTTTCGTTAACCTAACCGTTTAGGCCTACGAAAGCCTGTTGAACACTATTGTTAATTTCAGGTCTGATGGTTTTAAGGTAAACAGCATGTTTTGGGGATCACTTTGTAGCTTACTTGTTTCGTTGACGTTGACTATGAAATCATAGAGGCGGAAAAGTTATCTGTGTCCTAGCCAATTACCAAGAATGATTAATTTACGAATCTTCATAGTTCGCAGATCTCTCAAATGGTGAATAAATACCCAAGGATACAAAAATCCATAACATTTTTTTTCGATTAAAAAACACTGTTGAAATAAATGGTGCAGAAGCAAGGGTCAACGTTTCTCAGTCATCCAGCGCTAAAAGAAAATAAAAACCAAGTGAAACTATTCGTTACCGATTCAAAAACTAAAAATAAACCATTGACTCCTTCTTTGAAAAAATCATTAAATTAAAGTAAAAAGGGCTTAAACTAGTTTCGCTTGTCCCGTGAACGGCTCCTCGGCGTTCGTCCTATATAATGATGGTGTGTGAATTCATTTTTGTTTTCGCCCATTATTCTTGAACCGTAAATAATATTTCACTTGCCATTTTGCAGACTCAATATTATTAATCTTAACATTTCATCAATATTTTAACGAAATAGGTAGTACCAACTTCGAAAAATGACGTCTTTTATTATAACTTTATGGCCAGTTTTTAGGTTTTTTACAGTTAACTGCCGTACCGGAATTTTGGAGAGACTAAACTTTTTTTTGGGTTATTAAGGACTACACAAAATTGGACGGAGGGGGGGTGTTGTCAATAGAGGAAATCACAAAATTACGATTTAATTAAAATTTAACTGTTTTAATAAAAATTTTATCAAGTGTAGACTAAGGACTCAAACAAAACTTATTGGTCGACATTTCTGTAAAAATGCCAAGTTTTGAGTTATAGTTTAAAGAACTTATCAATTACGATTCTGAAAAGAAATGTTAAAAATTGGTGTTTAAGCTTCACTTTCCTTTCATTCATAAACGACACAATAATAGACTGTAAGAATGCTGTTTTTTAAATCAGCGTAAATTTTACTCCTATTTTGATACCCCACATGCCATATTTTAATTACGATACTGAAAAAAAAAATTAAAAATTGGTGTTTAAGCTTCACTTTCCTTTCATTCATAAACGACACAATAATAGACTGTAAGAATGCTGTTTTTTAAATCAGCGTAAATTTTACTCCTATTTTGATACCCCACATGCCATATTTTAATTACGATACTGAAAAAAAATTAAAAATTGGTGTTTAAGCTTCACTTTCCTTTCATTCATAAACGACACAATAATAGACTGTAAGAATGCTGTTTTTTAAATCAGCGTAAATTTTACTCCTATTTTGATACCCCACATGCCATATTTTAGTTACGATTCTGAAAAAAATAAGTAAAAATTGGTGTTTAAGCTTCACTTTCCTTTCATTCATAAACGACACAATAATAGACTGTAAGAATGCTGTTTTTTAAATCAGCGTAAATTTTACTCCTATTTTGATACCCCACATGACATATTTTAATTACGATACTGAAAAAAAAAATTAAAAATTGGTGTTTAAGCTTCACTTTCCTTTCATTCATAAACGACACAATAATAGACTGTAAGAATGCTGTTTTTTAAATCAGCGTAAATTTTACTCCTATTTTGATACCCCACATGCCATATTTTAATTACGATACTGAAAAAAAATTAAAAATTGGTGTTTAAGCTTCACTTTCCTTTCATTCATAAACGACACAATAATAGACTGTAAGAATGCTGTTTTTTAAATCAGCGTAAATTTTACTCCTATTTTGATACCCCACATGCCATATTTTAGTTACGATTCTGAAAAAAATAAGTAAAAATTGGTGTTTAAGCTTCACTTTCCTTTCATTCATAAACGACACAATAATAGACTGTAAGAATGCTGTTTTTTAAATCAGCGTAAATTTTACTCCTATTTTGATACCCCACATGACATATTTTAATTACGATACTGAAAAAAAAAATTAAAAATTGGTGTTTAAGCTTCACTTTCCTTTCATTCATAAACGACACAATAATAGACTGTAAGAATGATGTTTTTTAAATCAGCGTAAAATTTACTCCTATTTTGATACCTCACAAGCCATATTTTAATTACGATTCTGAAAAATATCGTTCAAAAATTCACTCACCTCTTATTTGATATCTCACATACCACATTTTAATAATTATTATAGTATTATATAATTTTTTTTAATGTGTCAAGTTTGAGTTTACAGCCTAAATGTCTCAAAGTTTGTTAGAAAAATATTATTTTAAAGTCAGGATAAAATTTACATCTGTGTTGTCTCACAACATGCCAAATTATAAATTTAGGAAAATTATTTAAAAATTTGTATTTTGACATTTTCCCTTTACGAACTCCAAACATGATTTTGTATGTGTTTCTTTTTACAGTATACGGTAAAAAAGTCTTCAATACCTAATTTAATTAATTTAAGATAAATTGTTTTAAAAAATTGCATTAATTTTGAGTTTTCTCTTCTTTTACTGTGTTTAAACGCCCCCCCCCCACCCATACTTGAAGTGTAATCATAATATGTTTTATATTAGTATGCAATTTTAATTTATTTTGATACCACACATGGTACATTTTTAATTATTTGAAAAAAAAAATCATTTAATACATTCTTTTTCTCCTTAAACACAATCAACTCTCGTCTCTAGGGTTAAACATTTTAATTTTGAAATCAATATAAAATTCTTTTTATTGACACTCTTGACATCTCATATAAAATTTATACAAAGTTATTTTCAAAAACTTTGTGGATTTCGAGTTTTTTTCCCCTCTACTACACAAACGCCCCAACTTTCGTCTAAAAGATTATTTTTAAATTATCGTAAAATTAAATTTTATTTCATACCCCACATGCCACATACTATGGCTATAAAATAATTTTCAAAAACTAGTGCATTTTGAGTTTTCGCACGCCTACTGCATATTCACTTAAAATGCTCGACTGTAAGAATTTTATGTTTGAAATTAGTGTAAAATTTGTATTTACTTTGACATCTTACATGCTACATTTAAATACTAGGCCTACACAATTATTTTCCCCAATTGGTGAATTTTGAGTTTCCCCTTCCCTACATTCGACTGTTAACATTTTATTTTTGAAATTAGGGTAAAATATACATTTACTTTGACACCCCACACGTCACATCTAAATAGCCCTAAGAAATTATTTTAAAACGTTGCTTTTGAGTGTCCCACATTCCTACCGATTTCTCGCCCCAAATTTTTCCAAGAATGACATTATTTTTAAATCCCGTATTTAAATTTTTTAATACTACGAAATTATGTGTTATCAATATTAATGTTTATCTTGTTATCTCTGGTATTTTTGAGTTTAATATTTTACTTTCAGCTTCATCCTATTTTTATCGTAGTGTTTGGAAATACATTTAGCTTTAACTTCAAAATGTAATGAATTAAACAGATAAATATATTAAATAAATTTAGAAGTTGACTATTGATTCTAGTTATAAAAGTGTTATTTTAATTTACTAAGGTAGGCCTATAATCTGAAATTGAATTCTAATGTTTATATTTGAATTTCGAATGCCCTAAAAGAATTAGGTCAACCATATTTTGCATAAAAGTTTAGTTTATAACGTGTTATTTTTTCCATTAATTATTTAAATTTATTAACTTTTAATTAATTATTGAACAATATAGTCTGTATGCACTTTGGGACATTAGCAAAAATGTTGATTGATATTATGATTGACAATAGGTTAGATTACCATCTATTCCGATCAATAAGTACATATTGTACTCAACAGATATCGTTGGTGTTGCTGTAAAGTTATTTCCATTGGCTCCTTCGAAAGTAGTGCCAGACATGTGTTTTATTTCCCGCCTTTGCTCTTGTGTTATTGTGTCGACCCCTCTAAGCCGCCATTGCTCTGTGGCTAGGCAACTTGTCTTGACCGTCATTCTTGCTTTGAAGACAAGCTTGTTTGGTGGTGTTAACAACGTTGTTTGTTATCGTGGTGCCGGAGTACTTGTGAAGTTTGTGTTTCAGAATGGAAAAGAGGATAGATTTGGAAAAGAGGGGTAAAAATCCTGATGAGGTAAGAAAATTCAATACTGTAGACTAGTCTTTTCCTAGATATCAACATTAATGAAAGAAATTTTAGAAGCCTATCTTTTTAATGTAGTCAATTTTGCCAACATTTAATATTGCTAATTTTTATATTATTATTTTTGTAGTGATATATCATTATTATTAGAATGTATATACGTGATTATATATCATAATTAGTTAAAATTTCATTTTACAACCTCTAAAAATAAAACATGGCTTGTGTAGATGTTAAGTTTAGTATTTTAAGGTAGATAGGCCTACAGTACCTAACATTTAACATACATTTTTTAATCCACATTTTATTTCTATAGATAGAAATAATGTTGACGTTAAAATTGTCTTTAATTTTTTTTTATAAGCAAGTGAAATGGCCTAAGTATTAATTTCAAAATATGAGAAACGTGTCTCACCTTCAAAGCATGGCATAGGTTTAGAAATATGTTAGGGATAAAAGTTATTATTTTAGGTTTTTTACCCTAATTGATTTTTTAAAATTTTTCAATCATTAAGATTTGTTGTTTAATCGTATGTTATAGAATATACAGACCAAATTAAAATAAAATATGACCCATTTCTCCCATCATATAAACCAGCTATATATTTTCAGAACTTCCTGCAGCTTACTTTTCGACGTTTTTATATTGTTTTTACACCTGTGAAAATTAATTTAAAGGTTTTTTTTATTATAATGGATATACTTAATTTGTATTTCTATTTTTAGTTATTGATTACAATGTCTTGAAACCGAAGTGCAACACGCTGTGATATTGAAATAATATGCTTTTTTTATTGAGACTACACTGAACTCAATTAATTATTGTGTAAGGAAGTACTAGTTACAGTCGTGATATTAAATTTCCATAACACTTTATTTTCATAATTATTTCTGAGATTTATATCAGTGTTAATTAGAACTGTTTGTTTATTTCTTATTTTTTTTATTTGTTTTCGAGGTCATAAATCGACGCCTATATGGGCTAGATCATGACGAAAGACGTCATTATTTTATTTTTCTGTTCGGATTTCAATATAAAAATTTAGTTTAGCGATATTAAAATATACAGTGAAATATTATCACAAAACTGGAAATTTATCGTACAATAAGTTAATATTATAATTACGAGTAAGTGCAGGTAGTTTCTGGCATATTTTAGAAGTAGGAAGGCGGCCATATTGGAAGGCAATTTTGATGCGCACTACCGACACCCTGGCACGTCGACAATTCCTCAATTACACAACAGAAATCACACTTTCATAAAACAAAATATATTAGAAACAACTCCCAAGCTAAATGACTAACATTCTATATATATTTAACTTTATAATTCAACAACATAGCAATTTATTTTTATGTAAACTGACAAAAAGCCGAGTTTGAAACACCCTTTCTCTTCTAACTTCGTAGACTAACTCATCGTTTTGTGCTCTGCGCTTATGCATTTCCTCATAGGCGTATTGGGAGCTTCCGCGAACGCAATAAATTAGTTCCTATGTAGTAGGATAGTATTTCTTATCAATCTATAAAATATTCATTTGTCGATGTGTTATAAATTGTTGCCAAGTTTCGACATTTGCCTAGACAATTTCCGCTTTAATAACTTTCATAACGTAGTGGGACTATATTATTTAATAATATGTTATGAAAGTAAAATGCCGGTTAATTTATTTTTATCTCGTGATTTTAAAGTTAGGTAGCGCGAAATTTTTAATTATCTTATGCCACTAGATCCGTAATCACTTTCCTCAAACCTTAGGCCTAAAAAAATGAATGTTATGGCAAAGGTAGAAAGAAACGGCTAGTGAAGACTAAACTTATTTTTAAACGTAATTGATCTCTTTGCCTTACACCACTTTAAAATCATAAAAGTTCTGAAGTTGTCAAAATGTATCCTAATTTTTAAGGAATATGTTTATCTAACTTTGACTGTGGAAGTAAGTAATGTAGGCGCAAATTCCCTCTAAAGAGATGGAATTTTATCTAATATTTGGATATTAATCTAACCCAATAGGATAGTTAACATCACTTTTAAGAGTTTTGACCTTCACTGAGCTAACCTTCTAGGTGCAAATTTCCATTGGGGAGGCAAAGATCCAACTAGTTGTCCACTGTTAATTTTCACAAACCCAGCTTCTAAGTTTAATAGTTTGGATCTAAACATATTCTATTAGTTAATTGATTTAAGTAAAATACAATTTACCCTTTAAGTGTTGGGCGCAATCTAAAATTTAAACTTTACTTTGCTCCGTCTCGATTTGCCAGGATATAGCCTAACTTATTTTTCAGCACCCCATAAGTTGCAAATATAATATTGTCATGTAGAAGTTTATTATGTGGATCTGTGAGTTAATTTATATCTCATTTATTTCTATATAAAGATTTGAGGAACATGTTCAATGTAAAATAAGCAATATTCCAACATTACATTTTAAACTAATTAAATAGGCCTAATGTAAGTTAAGTAAAGCTAGTGGAACATGTATCCATATAACTGTAGTGGATTATCAGTACTATTGGTCAATTGTAACTTTTTTCTATTTACTATATCAGTAGAAGATAATGTCAAAACAATATTAAACTAGTAACAAATGAAAGACATAAGAAGAACCTAGGTTATGGTTTTTGTTTTGATTTATTTGGAAAATGTTTGCAAATGTGTCGCCTATTTAATATTTAAAAGAAATAACCTGAACTGGGTAGGCTACCATATTGGTTGTATACCTAGCCTATATTGTATTAAACAAACCAATATCGTTCATATTGGGTGACTGTACATTGCCACATTTATTAATATTCCCTCCACCAATAGCCACATCATGTTCGTGAAGAAAGTTCTATATTTCTGAAAGGACAAATTTTCTATAGATTCTTGTTGAAACATTTTTGAAATCTACAATGTCTAATAGTAATACGTCCAACAGACATAATTGGCAGAAACCGTTCTGACCATCTGGAAAAAAGGAGACAAACTTTACTTTTCGCCATGTAGCGCAAACCATCAAATTCCATCTTATGTATCAACTTTCTGCACTGAATTATAAGGGATATTAATACCACCTTGTTCTGCATGATCTGTTGAACAGAAGTGTAAGCAAATTATGTCCTTCATATATTAAGGTTTTATGTGTTTATAATTAAAAATTTTGATATCACAATACTAGAGGTTTATAACTTTAGTTACGAATATTGGCAGATGAGCAAATAAATTTACATTGCTCATATCTATCAACAGTAGCCTAGTTTATCATGTTGATAAACTTTATAATGTTCAAGGCAATTTTTAAAATGAGAAGATTCGTGCCTCTAATTTATGTAGCCTATAACTTGTCACTCGTACATAACAATAATTTTGACGAAATAAATTGTGACAATAAATAAACATTGATTGTTCAAGGGCACTGGTTTTTTGTTATTATTATTATCTTATAACCTAACGTATTTGGTGTAAGTGTTGCTACCACTAATCTACATTTTTCTTTACTAAAATCTCTGAGAATAGGTTAGGTTTGGTCAGGTTATGTTATACAGATTAAATTATTCAGTTTGGTTTAAAAAAATTAACTTAATACATCTTTATAATTTAAAGTGGCAATGGTTGGGTCTTGATAGAATTTCATATTAGTTAGGCTACTTGCAAATGCCTAACTGCGAAATGTATGTCGGCTAACAAAGCTATGAAATAAAATAATTGTATTCGTACCTAGATTTCTAGTCAACTGATGTACAAAGCAAACACATTTTCAATTAGTTTGGCAATATTTGCTGTAATTTAATTGGTTATCAGATTTTTACAATCAGCTGATGAATTAAGATAAGTTTATTTCTAGTTACTTTGGTAAATCATGATTCTAATTCAATTTCTTACTGTAATTTTAGGGTCTTAAACCCTATCGTGATTTTAATTTAATTCACAACAGGATAGACTCTTTGTTTTAAAGTAACAATTTCAAATAATTATACCATATGTTTAGCTTCAGTCTGCATCATCCAAAACGAAAACAATTTCATAGCATAATAGTGTGATCGGAAACATTCCTGAGAAAAATGTTTGTTTTATATAAATTGATAAAGAATTAATACAAATTAATATTAGCCTATTATTATGCAACATAAATTGATCTTTCAGGACATGACAAAATACTGTAATACGCCATAGACTAGTGAAGACTAGAAAAAGTGTTTTTTTTTGTTTTTTTTTTCAAAAATACTGTTCTATTGTCTTTATAACAAAATATATTGACAACTAGTTTTTATCGCAATATACAAAGTATAACATGAATGCTGGCTTTAATTTTGCTATATCTTTATTCATATACCGGTAAGTTTATTCGAACATTTTTCATCATTTGGATAGATACAAACTAATACACAACGTTTCCAGAATATGAATCATCTCCTGTTAACAAATGATAAAAAAAATAAAACTATCTATAAACCTCTATTTCTAGGCCTAACATAACGATTAAATATGAACAATCGCATCATTATCGTTAATATTAAAGCCAGAAAAGAAGGACTTTGTTATCACTTACTAATCAGTTTATAATATTGTTGAACACTTTTGATTTTATCATAATTTTTTTCATCTATCGATTAAAGTATTATATACAAGTTTAAGAAAAATTGAAGACAGGCTGAAATCTTTGTTCAGATTTATGATTGACAAGTTTAATGGAAAATAAATTAATATTTTGGTTTTATGAATGAGTGTGTGAGAAAATTATTCCATTGTTTTTGTACAGTTTATTCTATATCTTCCACTTCGTCCAATATAATTTGTCCTTATAATGGAGAATGTAGAAGCAAATTAATGTCTTTGTAAATTATATACACTTTATAATGTATAAAAATGTGCTTTAATCAAATTTTAATAATTATTTTGTTTTCAGATTAAGGAATTAAATCTAGACAACTGTCGAAGTACAAATATTGTGGGATTGACGGATGAATTTACAAATTTGGAAACATTGAGCTTAATCAATGTTGGCCTTACCAGTCTTAAAGGATTTCCTAAGCTTCCTAATCTTAAAAAGGTAAATTGGAAACTTATCATTAGAATGGTAGTGTTGTAATTGATGACCTTGAACTAAATAACAGATAGATTTAGTTAATGTTTCATCATTATCTGGTAATAATAAGATTTGGTAAAATGTTGGTGTAAAAAAAGTTTATATCTGGCAAAAGTTGTTTAGAAAATTGGTAAACATTTTTGTTTATTGAATAATTCTTATTGGGGAAAGGTAAACTGCCCAAATACTTTGACTAGTTAAATCAATTACAGTGAATTTAGACTTTTGGATATTTAAAAAAGTCCTTGTAAGGATAACGAAATGAAAAGTTTACAAAATCAGTTGACCATTCATAGTATCACGTTAAATTTTAATTTAGATATTATTATTGTTCCCTTTTTCAGTATTTATGATTAATTATTGTTATTCTAACAGATATTAAAGTAATAAAATATGATAAATTAACATATATAACTAAAATTAAATTTTTAACTTCAAATATTGAATATTAGTACTAATAGAAAAAAAAAATATACTCCACAACAGTTGTAATAATTTGGCGACTTGCGTATAATATTTAATTTGACCATTTTGAAAGATACCCCTCCCCCCTCTTTTCCTTGTGTTTAAAGCCAAAAGCTCTCTTGGTTGTTATCATCTTAACCCTTCACATTCTGATACGTTTATATTGTTTGGTTCGGAAAAGACCTGATTGAAAGATAAAAAATGTAGACATCAGGGTTCGCCACACCCGTGGTCATTTTAAAGATAGTATAATAGTCGCAAAATATACAAAAAGTTTAAAAATATTTTGTCATTTTACTTTAAAATAATTTTAAATAAAAGTCTATATGAGAAAAAAAAGAACATGTAATATCTTCACTGTTACTACATTATTATGAAATTAACACACCGTATTGGAAAGGATTATATAAGATTGATGATTTGCTTTCACCTACAATTTTTTTAAAGTTAAATGAATAGTTAGTAATACTTTCTGAATGTAAATGTCCATCTTTGATTCGGTTTCTGTATTTAAAAAAAAATTATCTACCTGTTTGAATCGTCAAAATATTGCTAGTTGTAGTCACATTCTAACCCATTGCGGGTAAAAGACGTGCGCAATGGGGTTTTTTTTTTCCCCCTCTCCTTTCCCATTCCCGTTCTGGGCTGTGAAAGCCTCCTTCAGAGGCCTCACCGGCGTCGACCTAGCGATCTTTTGCCGCCCCAATTTCCTTCCTACACCCATTCAGTAATACCCGTCATCCTTATGAAGGAACAGATACTACCGCTAGGGTTGTCTAGGATGGTTTCCATCTCTTTCCCCGGAGGGCCTAGAGAGTATAGCCTGGCTCGTCCTAATGCCTCACACTCTAAAAGAATGTGTTCTGCGGACTCTTCAGCCAAACCACATTTCCTGCAAGTATTATCTGCAGCAATCCCTATCCTGTGTAGGTGTTTTCTGAGGTGACAGTGGCTCGTTTAGAGCCCAACCACCCACCTCATGTTATCCCTTCTGAGAGAGATGAGTTGTTCCGCATGTTTCTTGCTTGGTCTAAATAACCTTTTAGCAAGTCTACTAGTGGTTGAATTCGTCCAGACCCTGTTCATCCCCTCCCGCATCCACGTATCAATCGCTGCCCTGGCATGTCCATAGGAGATTCCGAGCACCGGTTCCGGGCCCACGAAAAGGGATTCTGAACCTGACCTGGCTAATTCATCTGCTCTCTCATTACCATCAATACCTGAGTGGCCAGGAACCCAGCCAACAGTGACCGTGTTCATCTGACTAAGCTTTATCAATGATGAGATACAGTCCCATACCTGCGCAATGGGTTAATGATACACTACATCAAGAATGTAACAGAAATTCATCTGACCCTCAGGGACTCACTACAGTGAGTACGGGGTTTGGCAATCCCTAGTTTCCAGCTAGTTCTACACCTTTTTTTTTATGTAGCCTTGGGTTGATCTCTCTTTTTTATATTTCCTATCGGGTCCCTCTTAATTTAATCCCTAATATTTTAATAGCATCAGCGTCGGAAAAGACATTTATGGTGATGATGACTAAAAGGACACGAAAATTCATCTGCAACAATGAGGGTTAAAACAAGCGTATTAAAGAATTTAGTGTATAAGTGTATTGAAATTACAAACTTATATCAAAGTAGGAAAATTTCATCATTCTAAATTAATCGGATTAATTTGTTGATATCATTCAATTACATATTGATAAAATCATCCTAACCAATGAGATCAATGGTATTTTGAATGGTTTACTTATTTTCAACATGAAATTAGAAAATATACGATATTAATAAATCCCAATATTTAACGAAGCTATTAATAAATTCCTTGGCTTTTATCTTTGTTATCATATCACCTAAGATTAGATTATTTATAGTTAGACTGTTTAACTAGACTAAAAAGACATAAACACAGGCAAGGTAGCCCGTGTGCTATTTTGGAAATCACATCATCCTTCCATATTGGGCAATGTTTTTAGATTGGGTAATAACACATATTGCACAATGTGTTTGGAAATTGATGAAATAACGAATATTGTGTAAATATTTAGTTGGGATAGTTTTTGTTTATTAAAATTGATTTATTAGATAGTTAAAAATATATAATCTATTGAGAAAGTTAAGTGGTGGGTCAAAAATTGATGTAAACTTTTCTTGCTCAGCTGAAATATATTTTACGGTCTGTTGAATTTAAAAAAGAAAGTATTTTGAATTGCTGTTCGTCTGTACATCACTTTACAGCCTAAACGAATGAATCCAGTTCTTATTGAATTTTGTATGTGTGATTATTCTTGAGCCATTCCTCTCCTCTCTCCACCCATTTCAGTTTTTCGATAACATAAAATTATGATTTTTCTCGTAAGTGTTTCTAACAATTTTGATTGAATTTTACATAACCTTTCAATGATATAGACAAAATGTATTTGTCGAAATTTTCTTCTTCGAAATTGCCGTTTTGGTAATTATCGATGAAACCCTAAAAATCATTCTTTCAATTTTGTTCATTTTTTGGTGAAATGTGGATATTAACTAGACAAAACAATTAAATTTAGTGAGGTTTGTAAAGTCCTGGCAGCTGGTGTGGTTAGGTCATGGAGAGAACGTAAGAGTGGAACGAATACAATAAAAGTTGGAAAAGTGAGGAAGACCAAGGAAAAGATGGATATAGGTTGTAGAGGAAGACATGAAGAATATGAGCACTGGGAGATGGTGGGAGAATATAAGATATTTATTTACAATGACACAGAGATACAAGAATTGTACTCTACTAATCATATAAATACTTTTTTTTTCTCTTTTTTTTTTTAAATTGAGAAACTTGTTTCTATACCAAATCATCTCCCATAAATAATTAGGTAATTAAGAAATTGACATTTTTTTCAATTCACAATTTTTTCTCTCACTTGTGAGGAATATTAAAACATTATTGGAGAAATTGTGATAAATGAAAAATTAAAGTAATGTGTTTGTACACTATTAAAATTGTATATGTTAGAGAGAACACATTAGGACTATTTCCGTATTCACTTTAATGGGCAACACAGACTTTCCCAATAAACACTTTGTACAATACAACATTTCAATGACTTAGTCATCCTCTTCAGTTGTTATTGCCAGTACCAGGTAGGTTTGTGTCATCTTGTATTGTATTATACAAATACAGTGTTTATTGCTCAAGTTTTCTCTCTTTCTTTTGGTGATACAGTACTTCCTTATGTAAAATCTATAAAACCTAACCTAACCTATTGGTTCATCTGTTTCTTCAAGAGCGTTGTAATAAGGAAAAACATTAGAAATCAAACTCAGGAAAAATAGATATTTTAAACGGGGAAATACACATTTTTTAAAAATAGTTTTGAAAATGATCTACTTGAAGGAAAAATTAAAATTATTTATTTATTTTCAGTTGGGTTCTATAATTGATTATGGGTTTAAGGTTAAAAAGTTATTATTTTAAAAAAATTGATAGTTTATAGAAAATGAAACTTGTTATATGTTATTGTTATAGATAATACATTATTATTATTATTTTTTTAATAAAGCTTATCTTTGTTAGTCTTTGACTTTATACGTTATTTATAAATAAATGTAACAGGTGTTTTAATTTTCTATTAATGATAAAAACCATTTTTAATATATTTATAATTATCATATCTTATAATTTTAGTTAAACACTAAAACATAAAACAAAAAAAGGGGGATTACACAAAACATTATTATAAAATTCTTTGCAGATATGTCCATTTTGAGGTCCTGTAAGTACAGACAAGTGATTTTTGGAATGATGTCGGTCATATTTGCAGTGGATTGACTTTAATCAAATTTTGTATATATTTTGGCAATGTCTCGGGACGTATTTTTAACATTAACATGAAGGGGGAAAAAATTACAATTTTCACAAAATCGGCTCTTAACGATATTGCTTAAGTGTAACCTGTAAACAAAATGTACATAATTTGACATCCCTTCAAAAATGCTGGTTCATGAATCGTCTGTAAAAACAAAACATCTGCCATGTTATAATATGTAATGTTTCAAAATTAATTGGCTCTACCGTTTTGTTCAAATTTTAGTGAATATTAATGACCCTGCAAAATCACAAACTTAATATTACAAGTTATTTACAAAATATATAATATTTAGCCCTTTTAATGGTGAACAAGATGATATCTACATATTTTTTTTTGTATGTTGAATGTCAGCGTAGATATTGGTAAAAAACTTGCAACAAAATGATAATTCTTGGTAATTTACTAGAATACAGATGAGCGTTTTAGGTTATCCCACCCTTAGGGGCTCACTTTATTGGATACAGGCTTGGGAATCTCGTGAGGATCTAGCTTGATCTAAACCTTTTTTCATGTAGTCTTGGGTTAGATTTATCTTTCGTTTTTACTCTCCGATCTGTCTTGACTAACACTTGTTCTTTTCTAACGCGGACACTATTATAGTATTCTAGGGCGGGCAGGCGTCTTTATTTTATCTTCTTTTTTTTTTTTTTTTTTTTTTTTTTTTTTTTTTTTTTTTTTTTTTTTTTTTTTTTTTTTTTTTTTTATAAGATGATTATGACTGATAACCGAGAGGTTTTTCACCTATAAACAACAAGGAGGAAAAATCTAGGTTATCCAGTACTTAGCTGTCAACTATAAAAAATATTATTAAATTGTCTGCTGGATGACCATGATAGGGCTCTTGTGTAGTTAGGTAAATTATCAAGAAATAGTTTTTTACCGATATTTCGGTTGTTTAAAAAAAAAACCAAAATAAAGATATATTTGCAATTTAAAAAATATGTTGAAAAAATAATGATTTTTAGATATTGGTAACGGTTTAGTAAAAAATTATAAGACTAGGGTACACTAGAAATTAATAGTATAGACTATATTTCAATCCGTTCTGGTTACGTCTTGTTTAAAAAAAATTTAAAAAACTGATTTTCTAAACCAAGTATTTTTTTGGACATATGTTTATAGAATTTTTTTTTTTTAATGTCCAGCATCACCTTTCAAAGTTTGGCACACTGATTGTGAAACACTCTGTATATACAAAGGCAAGGCTAAATAGTTTAAATGTTAGACGTCTTTAGCATGACTACAAATAATCTTTATAATAATCTTATACATAAGTCATTTGTTATTTATGAATGTATTGGTTTAAGTTAGGCATGAAAGAAAATTAGGACTACAAATAGAGTAATAATTGGCTAAAATAAATATAAGCTTTAACCGCCATATTTAGAAACTCAATTTCAATCAAATGTGATTTATATTTAAGATTAGTTCGTGGCACAAGCTTAAGCTCTATTGAAATATCGTATACAATATAGAAATGTTTACAATGTTTTTGCACTGTTTATTTAATAGTTAATAAAACCGAATTGAATTGTTTCAGTTGGAGCTGAGTGACAATAGGATCTCTAATGGACTGAATTTACTTCACACCAGTCCAAAGTTGACACATCTTAATCTTAGTGGGAACAAGATCAGAGATCTCGAAACGTTAGAGCCTTTGGTAAGTGTTTTAATTTTATATCAAAACTTTTTCGATTAGGCAATTTATCCCTTTAACACATCATACGATGCCACATAAGTCTTATTATGTCCATGAAATTTCCTGACAAATTTCTTGAGGAATTGAGATGTTCACAGACAAACTGCGCCAGTTCCTTTTGTAGACAACATTTTCTGAACTGTGACTCTTCAAAAAATATGCTTGTTCTGTGCCTATTACAAATATACATAATATTACTACAGAAATTGCTGTTTATAAAAATATATGTGGTTATTGCAGTAGAAAAGTAAAAATTGTAATCTGTCAAATGTTAATATTTTTTGATTTAATTTTCAGGACCTATTCTGCATTAATTATATAAAAATAAAATATAAAATTCATGTGGGAAAAAAATCTATTAGTTGTTAGGTTTCAAAGTTAAAATTTTTCATAAAAACTAAATTTTATTTGTATTTCAGTTATAAACACCACCAGAAACAAGTAAATGAAAGATCTAATATATATAATAGTAGTACAATTTATTGTGAAAAAAACTAGACCAAAATTATTACTCTACGGTATCTTTAAAATTAGCATAGATATGATTGTTATTGCATGGTACTGTGCAGTATAACCTGGCGCCTGAGGCAACAACGAACACATACGACCTTGGCAATATTAGAAACAATCTAGCGAAAATAGCATAGAGCTCAAAGGGTTAAATTGCCCTTGTTTAGTGAAAGATCAGATATAATTTGTTAGACCACTAGCCCTCGAATGGCCTAATAGCGTCATAGTCAGAACAGAACAAGAATTGGTCAAAAGAGACCTGATAGGATAATGATTATGTGAAAGAGGGGATCTAATCCAAGGCTATATGGAAAAAGGTGTAGATCAAGCCGCTAGGGACCCTAGCTGTAATTTTGGGTTAGATCAACTATCCCATCAGATCTTTCTTGATCAACTCGAATCCTCTCCTGGCTCTGATGCTATTAAGGATTTGAGGACTAGGGGGAGTCTTTATTTTATGTACTTTTCATTCTTTTTTTCATAATGCGATGATGACCGAGAGATTTTTTTTTACCTTTAAACTATTAAAAAAAAAAAAATGAACAAGAAGTGAGAGTTCACTCATCCTTAAACCTGAGACTCCTCCTTGATGACCTGTATTGTATAGCCAACCTCGTAGATATACTAAGAAACGGCTAGGTCCAATGTTGACGCTTTGTTAGCCACGATATCCCCAAATTGGAGCATTGAATCAATATCCATGAACCCAGCAGTGTTTACTTTTTTGACCCCCCCCCTCATCACAGTCCGCTTGTGATTCTGAAGCATTCCCAGACTAATTAATGTTGTCATTTCTGACTGTAACACTACTGGATATATTCCTATCAGCAAAACAATACAGGCCAGGTCTGCTTCCACCCTTTGTTTTTAAAATCTTCCAGCTCATGATGGGAAACATTAGTAGAAGAATTGAATTTTTATATAAGAAGCTCCGTAGGGTATGTGTGAGGTTCAATATGTGGGTTCAGAATGTGTTAGTGTGGAAGAAGTTTAAGCATGCTATGGAATATGGCCTGCTGTCCTTGAAGTTACCAGAAGTAGGCTGTTAGATGGTAGCACTAAGTAAAGGTTTTAATTTATGATCTTCAACACATTCTACGGAGAAGGGCAATTTATTTAGTATGTAAAATCAGTGGTAGAACCCTCCATCCCTCTTAGCCATTCCTTTAGGTCAGGTATTACCGATCTAAATGATTTTGATAAGGAAAAGTGCACCTTTCATAGTATACTAGGTAGCAGATCACTTTCAAAGCTCAATCTTATAATATTAATGTGGATAAGTGCATACTACTGCAGAGATAAATGAATGTTAGTGATAGTAGATATGAGAATGCTAGTGGCAATCCACATTAAAGTGGTTTAAAAAAATTGCGTTTAAAATGTGACAGCCCTACTCTCCTGATATTCTAGAAAAATGAAAAATTAGATTAAAAATCAATCAATTACCCTATCAAATATTTCATTACCTAGTATTAGTTTATTTATTAAATATTATTAATATATATATATATATATATATATATATATATATATATATATTCATAACGTGTCCACATTATTTTTACTGTGATACATTTTTTACAACTACCAAACTGACATTTTTGGTGGAGTGAGAAAGTTTGTTCATTGTTTATCGACATTTGCTTTAATATGAGGAATATCCGAAATTAAGTTCTGTTTCTAAATGTATGTTGAAACATTGCGGGAAGTATGTTTTGTAGAAACTTCTAAAATAAGTGTTTTGTCTATGTTTTATGTTTAGCCAGTAGTGCGGTTGTGATGTGATATAAGAAAAACATTTTTCTCATCAAACTTAGAAACCTTCACAACATATTTCCCAATGTTGATATAATTCTTTGAATTATTTTGAGCACAGCCGTAACTAACTGTAGTGGTGAACACTATTTTCAGCATTGAAGTTAGTGAAATACTATGCAATTCATAGGAACCAAGCAAACTATAAGGCTCTGATGTTATGGCAATTGATTGTAATGTCACTCAGTCCCTCGATTTTCAAGAGTAAATCAAAACATTTTCTAAAAACAAATAGAGGCGAAAAATGATCTCACTTGAGTACCTGAAGAAACTTGTAAACATGGATGTATACCAACTTTATAATATTTTTTTAATCGTATGGATGTGAGAACAGCAATTTTTTTAATAATAATACATTTTTTATAATCATAATTTTAAACTTCTTTAATATTGTCATCTCCACATATGTTGTACATTTTTATATTTTGTTGTTTTCGTAGAACAATTTTCAGTATGTAGATAAAAATATCTGCTCTAGAGATAAACTACTTTTTCTCATTCCCACTACCACTTAGTATAATTTTACTTTGGATTATTTCAAAGAATCAGAACAAAACTTGAAATTAATAAAAATTAAAAAAACAGAGTATTCAATGAAATTTTAATACATAAAACAAGATCATGTTTTTGTTTTGATAATTTTATAACAAAACTGTTTGATAATCAGTGTAGCTTGGTAAATGTAGTTTACTATATTAATAATGTTATACTATATGTTTAAATCGTTAATAATTTGAGTGTAAGAGCACAACCAACTTGATTGAACGCAATTAGTCTGAAAGTGGTACTGCATACATATTTTTACTTTTTCATTAAACAGTCACATGCTATTAAATCACTCGTTCATATTCTCTTTACACATCGCAAGTTTGATAGAGTTCAACTGGTTTAAAATCCTTTAATTTAAGAAACTGATCAACATTTTACTCTTGCGATGAGTATTTTAATTTTCAACATTATAATGACACTATAATATTGGAATGTCTGAAAACGCTACTAGTGCCCTGCCAACAAATCAGTTGACTCGACATGCACAAGGAACATCGCCTCGTTGACAATATTTAGAAGTGAAACTTATTTTCTGGATATATATCTCTATGTAAATAATTTACATTTTCTAATGTTTGTGTCTCTTCTGTTGCAGAAAAATTTTAAACACCTTAAAAATTTGGATCTCTTTAACAATGAAGCCACAACGAGTACAGATAACTACAGAGAGAAAGTGTTTAGCATGATCCCCAGCCTTAAATACCTTGATGGGTAAGTACGCCTTTTGATAATTTCACGAAATTTTCTTTTTTGTCTTTTGTAAAAATTGATGTTGAAAGTTATAAAGGGAAAAAAATTGTAGTTTTAAAATCGCAGATTTTTGCTTAACCTTAAATAAAAACCTACATGTTTTATTCACTTATTTGAATCTCATCCATAAATTATTGCAATGAAGAAAAAAAATCAGATCAGTTTTTCAACTTATAGTTGCTTATTTCTTACAAGACACTAAAAGTTACTGTTTTTCCCAAGATTAATCATGTTATATGTCACCTTTTTTCCCTCATTTAAAAAAAAATCCAGATATGATTTCAATATTATTTTACTGTTACATCCCTGAGATTCTAGGACATACTGTTGTTGCCTGATGATAAACTTTCTTAAAGGTGTGTGTGTGTTAAGGGGTCACTCTTCTCCTATCTTCATAATGTTAACATATGTTTCTTTTTTCAGAAACTGTTAAAGATAATTTTAATTGCAGTTATTTATTGTATTAATTAGGTCTTTGAACACAATAAAAATAAAAACGGTAGTCCTACATAGTTTCAGAATTTTTAGTAGATTTTTTAAATAGATCAATAAATTTAATTCAAAACTTAGAAAAATATTTTTACAAAAAAAAAGTGTTGAGGTTATCAAAGTGGTTTATATTTCTGTTTATAGAAATATTTTCCTGAACAAAAAAAAACAAAAAAAAAAAAAAAAACAGTTATCTTTTTCCATTCCTGAGGAAAAGATACAAGAGCTCTGATAAAATAAACTTTCAGAAATAAGCAAATATGTGGGATAAAACTATTTAATAATATCAATTTTACTTTCAATACATACCAGGAGCATATGAGGGGTTATTTCCTTTCTCATCCTCATATACATCTTCAATTTTCCTCTTTAGTTTATGTTTCAAAGCTCATCTTTCGTGATGTGATGTGAAGTTTGCACATTGTGTCCTCTGTCTTTGGATATAGGGCATTCTATGGCCTTTCATTGGAAAATGCTAAGTGGAAATACTCAGCCCAGATTGCAACAAGTTTCTCAATATAGCAAGTTTGTAGTACCGGTATTCTCGTATATGCAGGAATGCGATGTTTGTTAGTCGATTTTCCCTCCCAACTTTACTTCCATTTGGTGGCACCATTTTTGTTTGTTTCAAAACTTTTAGTGTTGACCCCCCATTCTTTTCTGAATGTGCCCCATATATGTAAAACGTTGTAAAACTTAATAAATAAACTAGTTCTTATTGCATGCAATTATTGTAAGTATAAAACTAGGAAATAAGCACAAAGCACAGTGTACCCGACACTCAATTAGGTCCTAAAACTTTAAAACCAGTTCTAGAAAATTATTTTTCTTTTTATACGTTCATTACCATAAACATACATCATTTTAAATAGGAGATTTAGGCCTATAATTTAGAATGAAGAACACAAATTCGAATAATTTTCTATATCTCAGGAAACTGACCCCTTAGAGTTGAAACAGCACTGCTGTTCAATAACTATTTTCTTTACTTATTCGTTTGCTATACTTTTCCCTGTACAGTGATGCGACTTCATGACACTACATCTACAACCGAGCAGTTTTTAAACGGAACTTTACCATTTAAATCGTTATAATACCATTTCAATCAAACAACAATTGATATAAAACATTTCAGATATATAAATGAGACATTTTCAGATCTACAGTAGGACCCCCCCCCCCCTAATCCGTCACCTTTGTCGGAACGCAAAAAAGGTCGGATTATACGAAAAAGGTCAATATTTATTACATATTATAAAAAGAGATTTTTTAAAGTGAAATAAGTGATATATAAACTTTTAAAAGTCTATATATAAACTTTACAATTACTATAGCAAATCAATAGAAACAACACGAGAGATGACACAGCAATGAAGCGGGAAAGAATGGTGCCAACAGACCGGAAAGAATGGCGCCAGACGGGCCATGAGTCATCGGCAAGTCGGCACAATATCGCGAGCTCGAGCATGGTCGGATTAACCGGAGTAACGGACCACCCGAGGGCGGATTAGAGGGGTTCTACTGTACATACATTTTGTAAAAATATAATTCAATTTTTGAATATATGTCATTTTTGTTGCAGAACTTTTTTGACTCAGCATATATTTGTTTTTCTAATCACTTCAAAACTTCAGCTGGATGATAATATATTTAAAAATGAAACTTGTAAAAATTGTAGTTGATTTTAATTCTTAAAACCCTTTGAGATTTGTGTATTCAAATTTATAACATTCTCAGTTATGGGGGACTCATTAGAAAAATTTGTCTAAATATGAGGGTCTTATTTTTCATACTTTTTTTAACAGAATGCGATATTTTCATTCCCATACAATGATTGATGCAGATTTTATAGTACTACAAACACAATTTGCACATATCCCTCAAACCTTCTGTGTGTATATGTACCTAGAGGAAAAGGTTACTATTAACACTTATTTTTAGTTTTTGGTGACTCAACTGTTTTCAAGGTCATGCATGACCTCTAATAAGCTAAGTCATCAGTTATCAAGCCATACTTTATAATTCAGTTTTAATTTGTTTTTTCCAGGTTTGACATAAAAGACCAAGAAGCAGAAGATAGTGAAGATGACGAAGTCAATGGAAACGACAATGAAGAGGAAGAAAGTGATTTTGGAGAGGGAGAAGAAGGTGATATTAACGTATATAGAAAAAAATGCATGATTTTGGTTTTTGTTTTTATAATTTGCAATTTTTTTGTATGTTGTAGGAATTCATTAGAACACTAAATTAACATATTATGAATCATTTAGTAGTTGCTAAAATCTAGCTAGGAAATTGTAATAGGTTAGAAAATTACATTATCATCAAAATAAAGTTTTTGTTACCAACTATTATATAGAAGAGTTTTTACGTGACGTACAAAGCCACTGAACGAGGTATAATTTACACAATTTTATTTTAAATCAAATTTCCGTGCTTCTTAAGAATTTCCCAATGAAACTGAAAATTTAATTTTTCTTTTAAAAAAACTTGACTTGCTGCAAAACTGTATATTCAGAGATTATCATAAAAAAATGAAACTTTGTGAATTTTGATTCCCCCCCCCCCTACAATATAAATATTTACTAGCTAACAGAGCCAAATTAAAAATTTTAGTTTTCGAACAAAGGCATATTTTATTAAGCCTTATTACTTATATATTAAGAAACATACGCTTATAATCTGATAACCTAGTTTGTGTCACAGCATTTTTTAAAATGGGGAAAAACCGGAGTTCTGGTTTTTGTTAAATACCTCCTTTTTTTCTATTGAAATATTAAAAATTTCAATTTAGTATAGTTGTTCTAAAAGTGCTTATAAAATGAACTGTGTTATTGGATATCTCCATTTATGTATTAATTTTGGAACTGAATTATTTGTTAGTCTGTTTAAAGTAGAATTTTTAATTTTTTTATTTTGGTAGTTTACAAAATTTGTTAGGGAAGAATTTGTTACCCACAACATTGGGGTGTAAATGGTTGAACTCGTTCTGTTCAGTGTATGAACACTGTTTAAAATGCTTTAATTAAAAAAAAATTGTTTTCTTTTTCAAAAGAATAGTAGTACAATTTTGTAGTAATTTCGTGTGTTTAAGGCAGTAGTATCTATGTCATTATTTGGCTGGAATGTTTATAATTTTTCTTTTCAGCAGAAATCCCACCATACAAATCTGTGGTTCGCCCAAGACGTGTTCCATTTCCAATTTGGCATGTGGCTGATGACAGTTAAGAGAGTTTCATTAAATATACATGTGAAATCATTTCTTCTCCTTCCTTCTTCTTTTATACTAAAGCAAACTTGTGTTGTTTTGTTGCATTGTCTCTTCTAGGCTTACCTTGGCTTTTTTACAATTTTCTAGGACTTATCTTTAATACATATGTTGTGATAATGTTTACTAATAGCTACTGTAATGCCTCTCTCTACATGTCGACTGTAACTACTGTTCTCTTTATGATTTATAAAGGAGTGAATTCAAAGGATGTGGAAGAATTGAATACAATTCAGTAATTACTGCAACTAAAGGCATAAAAATAAGTTAAAAAATTTAACTTTCCTGTAAGTGTATATGAAATAGCATGTGTTACTTTTTAAAACAGTAAAATTTTTATTTTAACTTATATTTTTATACAGGTTTAATTTTTTTTTAAAAACAATCCTTTAAAACTTTCAAAAATTATTTCTATAGTAATTTATAATTTCCTTAACCAGAATTACAGGAACAATAAATACGGTTAAATAACCTGATGTACATTTTTATCATCAGAGGGTTTTATTGTCAACTAGAAACTAACATGTACATGTAAATCTGCTAAGGAGAAAAATGGTTAATTTTGAATTAAAATTATTGTAGAAATAATACCTTCTGCCAGCTAAAAATAGCAACCCTAACGTGTGGTGGTTTATGTAAAGATATTAAATGTAATTAATGAGCGTGAACATGAAAATAAATCAAAGCACTGTAATAAAAATATTAAAAAAATTAAGAGCTATCAATAAACATTTAAACAATTAAATGTCAGTTCTTGATAAATGCTCTCTTTTTAATTGAAAATGAATTTAATGAAATTTTTAAATAACAAATTTTGTTTTTACTTAACAGATATGAAGTATAGGTTAAGTTTTGACCTCTGTTTTTTTGTAACTGATCTTCCCATTCCATTGCCTATGATAACTGAAAAAATAATTATCAACTTTCTGTCTGTATGTAAGCGTGGATTTAACCTCAAATTTATAGAAACATGACATTTATAGGGGACTCTAGTGTGGCCATAACTCTATTGAAATTTGAAAAATCTAAAAGGTGGCTATTTTATATACATAGGTTTTTGTTTATATCTCGTTTGTTGTTCAACTTATAACACACTTAGTTAGTTACAAATTTGTAGATTTCAATTGTGGATGTAATGATGCCAACATCATCTTTACGTTGACAATAACGAAGTTATTTTCAAAAATGTAATGTACCTTTTCAAGAAAATGTGATATTCAGTCCAATTTCACAATAACCAAAAAATCTGTCAGAGAGTGTAAGTCTAAAATTTTAAATAAAACTTTTTTACGTATAAAATGGCATTTTAATATTATTTTATTTTTGGTGTAATTTTTAAAAGTATACAACTGTTAAAAAATGTGGCTCCCTTATAAGTTATAGATATAAAATTTTTCGTAAAACTAAAACTTATCGAAAAAATCTGAAAGATAAACTCATCCGTTATCATTAGAAATTTATAAAAAGATAATTTTATTTATGTAATTATAATTTAAACCACTTTCAAAAAGGCAAAAAAAAAATTAACATTTGCAACAAGACCTTAATTTTGGTTCTAACACTGAATATTCTACTATTTAAACGTCTTTTTAGACCATTGTCTCCTAAACGGTTGTGTGGTTTAAAACTACTAAAATTAAAACCTTTTTTAAATTAAATTTTACTTGGAACCTGTTTAACACGGGATATTTTAAATTCGATTCTCTAGAGGGTCATTTTTTGAGTTTGGGAAATTTATAAGTATACACATTTGATCAAAGTGTTGCTCACTTTTTGTTTCTTTACTTTTCTATAAATATATCTATAATTATAAAAAGATGTATATATTTTGTTTTGTTTTTTTGTATCTATAAAGATAATATTAGGTGCTGTTGTGGTGGTAATGTAGAATAAACAGATGTTTAAAATAGTGATAAAATTGCCACAAGAAAGGTCACAGTTTCTTCCAGTGCCGGTGTGTATACAGTCTTAAGAAAGCATTTAAAGACTGGCTTTGTTTATTTGTATTGTATTTTATACCTCTATGCAGTATGTGTTCCGTTTTCAGTTAGACCTGTCTCTAAGGCAATACAAGTAATAAAATGGAGAATATTAACTGTAAATAATAAATTAAGTTGTTTAAATTGATTTATGAATTAAATACAATTTTGATTTATAATTTTCTTTAAGATTTAGTAGTCGTTAGAATTCCAGTTCGCCTTTATAAAACTTAAACATATTAAATATAACAATATCTGAATTATTAACTATGCATTCCTAACCAAATCCAAATCAACCTATAATTACCATTAGAAATGAATGGTGCAGTGACGTTGCACTAACCTTCTAACACACTCACCCACAAAACAAAATGCTAGCCAAATAATATTTATATTCGCAATATTTGGTTTGAGAGGAATAAATTTCATATTTCGTTGCCATCTCCCCAAACATATTTGAATATTTATACCTTGTAAAAAGTCAAATAAGTTGAGATTCATTCTTCTTTATTATATCCAAGTCACTGAATGTAATAACAATATACCTTTTTTCATCCATCACGTGACTTTGTATACATGTCAGACTCATTTCAAAGTTTCTTCTCTATCTTCGGAATTCTCTCTACTGACGTCGTCAATACATTACTAAAACACGTTATTTAAAAAAATTACAAACTCAATGCATAAGGTGAGCATTATATATTTGTCCAAGGACAATTGCCGTACCACGTGTTTTTACAATTGTTCAACGATGCCTATCTAAAGGTCTTATCTTGGATATTGATGGATGTATCATACAAAGTGTTTGAGAAGAAATGAAGTTGATCATTCATTAATACATTTGTTTAAAGGGTTTCAAATCCCTCGTAAGGCAACAATATATTTTTCTTTCTTACATGTAGGTGATGGTTTTTAATTAGTTATAAAAGCTGCGTAGCTGTGATTTTTATCAATTAGGTACACGTGTAATTTGACTTATTCCTTTCAATATTCTTTTTTAGTAGGTGTTATTAAAGGTATTATGGAATGATCTTCCTGTTTGGCCTATATAGAGTTTGTTACGTTCGTTACCTAGTTACATAGAAACTGCTATTTATAAACTGAAACGTGACTAATGTAACAAATTCTGTATAGTCACCTAGAAAGATAAAAACTGGTATTTACAAACTAATATGTGACAAATGTAACAAATACTATATAAGGCAAACAGGAAGAGCGTTCCATAAAGTCAGATTATGCATGCTCTACCTAATATATGAAAATAACAGCTACACAGATTTTACAACTAATTTAAGACCATTACATATATGCAAAAAAGTAAACCATATGGATGCCGTCGAAGAATTTGAAATATATAAAGCCTTTAAAAACAATAATTATCTATTAATGAACAAGCAACTTAATTTCTTCTAAAATACTCTATGATACAGCCATCAATATCCAATATAAGAGAATCTGAGATAGACATCGTTGTACGATTGTAAAAACAATATACTATAGTCATTGTTGGATAGTGTGTACCTTACGCATTGCGTCTCGTATTTTTAAATAATGTGTGTTAAAGAGCGTGTTTTTGTGTTTTAATAATATATTGATGAGGTCAATAATGCGAGAACTCTAAAGACATTCCTAAACGCATCAGAAGTGTATACGAAGACAAATTGGGAACAGGTCAATATAATTATATTGTTAAAATAAGTTGGTATTACAAAAGCCCCCCCCCATCAATTCATTTTTAATTATTGCTATGATTAATGATAAAATATCTATTTTTACACACTTAAGGATTAAAAGAAATAGTTTTTTTTGTAATTTTTATAGCCTTAAAATTTAACTGACGATATATTTTTATATGACCGTAAAAGGGATATTGACGAATTTTGTTTGTTTGTTGGATGTTTGTGTTGGACAGTTAGTGCATTGTTTTTGCTCCGTCTATTATTAATTTCACACCATCCTTGTACAACTTAATTATTCGTTTCCAGTTATTACTTCTAACAATCTTTTTCATTTCATTGATAGTTATGTTTTATGTGTAATTTTGCTTTATTTGTGTTTATTGTTTTATTAGTTTGTTATAATATTTATTTTTAATTGTTACTATGTGTCTTTTTTATTAATTTTTGATCGCCTCTAGTAAGTTTAAGTTTTCACTCAATATTTAAAATAAAGTTATTGTTTAGTAGAAATTGGTATGGAGGAGTGTTCAACAAATCATTTCTAAATAGCCGCAAAAATTATGATAGGAACATGAAATATTATGCTCCTGTAGAACTTTATTGAAATTCAGTCAAGTCTAATTGAAAATGTAAAAATGGCATATATTTTAAACAGTTTTTTTTTTTTTTCATATCTCATATCTTGTTCATCTTTTAACAGACTATATTAGGTACCAATTTGCAGATTTCAATTCTGGGTATAATAGTACCAACCCAACTCTCGACGATGACAAATAGCGAAATTATTGTAAAAAATATATTTTCGAACTCTGGCAATCTGAGAAAATGTTATATTTTAGCTATGAAGATTCGGCAGGGTTGAGATACTAATACGAGCTACTTGATTGGAGACTTTTAATATGTACAAATCCACGAGACCGATTAGGGCTAGCTGATGAGGTTCAGAAAACCTGTAATAACGGTTTTAAATAACCAAATTTACCGGATAACACTATGTGATCTGCCAATACAATTTAACATTTCATACAAGGCCTAAGAGACAAACTTTTGGCCATTACGTATAGAGGATCCGATTGTATTTAGATTTTATGATGGGGCTGGGTAAGTACCATGATGTCATCATCAACTTCTTTCGAAGGTAGTTTTATGTTTTGTACAAACAAAACTCTATTTTAGACGTTATGAATGAATACATAACTAAAGGTGGATTTCTATATTGGAAGTTTTGTTTTAGAGTTACAATCATAAATTCATGGTTCTAGCTTATTTATGACTTGTTCTTGGTCAACAATGGTTTGAACCAAGTTATGAGGAAATTTTGCTTTTACACATTTCATTCCAAGATACTTCACCAAAATTTCTGAAACAGTCGTTTTGGAAATGTCCATATTATCTTCTAATTTTTGCAATGTTGATGATTTGTTTAGATTGTAGCTTGCACTCGTTCAACGTTCCCCTGTTCTGCTTGTTGAATGCCTTCAACAGCACGAATTATTACCAACATATTTCTGGCCATTATTGGAGTATTGGTAACATAATTTTATTTCATTGATTTATCGTTGACACCTTTAATCATCTACTTTCAGCGCAGAATGTTCAAATTTTAGACAATCCCATGATCATTGTGAGTGTGAGTCAGTAAATAGTCCAATGGGTTAGTGAATATTCACACGTACACAGGAAGGTTTCCTCCGATTGGCTGTCGGAGTTACATCGAGACTGTGCAAACTGTTCTACATTAAAAAATGGCTGGATATTTTCCAGCCAAACATTGTAAATTAACTGATTGGTGCGCTAAATTGTAGATGACAAAATCCTATTTTAAAATTTGTGTTTTCAAATCCAAATTAAATTAAGAATCATAGACAACAGGTTTTGTTTTCTTACATATTTTGATTGTTTTGTTAACTTCTACTGGAAGATACACCCTTACCAGTATTTATTGGATTATACTGATGTATTCATAATGTTTAATTAATTATCTAATGTTTGATGTTTGTCTATAAGATGAAGAACTGTTAGAAGATGAGGAAGACGAAGATCTTGATGACGAGGACATAGGACTAGGAGCAGTGTACAAAGAAAATTTAGATGTAAGGAGATGTTATTTATTATAGTAGTTTCATAATGTGTGTTAAACACACTGTAAGTCTCCGATTAGTAAGTTGTTTACTTGCATAGTGTAGAATAATTGCATTTATGTTTAAAACAATTCCTTAGTTTCCACTTCATAAAGAATTCCAAAACGTTATTTTTAACAATCATTTTGTTTTGTTTTTTCTCACATTGATTGATCTGCCTCCCCTGAGTATCAATTTGGTTACAAAATATCAAGATACCTTTTTATTTCAAAAGGTTTTTTTGTTTGTTCTATTTATTCTGTTCAATTAAAATTTTGACCGAGTAAGTTAATTTTACTCCTTTTCAGCCATTTTTACAATAGGTGAAATTCAAAGTACTATTTTTTTACATTTATTAATACCTTGCTAGATAGTTTTCTGTCACAATATTATAAACTTTTCCTTTTTTAATTGATAATTTAATATGTTTGTATTTCTATATACAGGGTGTATATAAAGTCCCGTACGGGCTTAATATTTTCTAAACGACAACAGATAAATCAATAAGATTTGGTACATCAACACCACACCTAAAAATCTACTTTTTTAAGGAACTATCAATTTTCTGTCATATCATGGGGACGTCCCCGCAAGGAGTCAGAAGGAAATCTTAAATAGGAGCATAGGTCAATATGCACATCAGTTTAAAGGGCAAGCTAGCAGAGTTCAATGCCGGAAACCGCGCCTCAAAAGGATCACCCGTTACAAAATGGCGGCCATTTAAAGTGGGTGTACATAAAGTCCGGCATGGGCTTAATATTTTCTAAACGACAACAGATAAATCAATAAGATTTGGTACATCAACACCACACCTAAAAATCTACTTTTTAAAGGAACTATCAATTTTCTGTCATATCATGGGGACGTCCCGCAAGGAGTCAGAAGGAAATCTTAAATAGGAGCATAGGTCAATGTGCACATCATTTTAAAGGGCTTAGCTAGCAGAGTTTAATGCCGCAAACCGCATTCAAAAAGGTTGACCCAGTACAAAATGGCGGCTGTTCAAAGGTTTTATTTTGTTACATTTTATTAGTAGGCCTACAGTAGCCACAATCCCATTAAAGCAAAACCGCAACTAAATGAATACTGCAGCTAAATACTACATTATGCGTGTCAATAGAGAAGTGAATTATGACGTTAGTTATCCTCAAGGGTTACAAATTTGGTCCTAACTTAATGATAACGGGGAAAACCTGGTAATAGTAACAATTAGAAAGTTCTTATCTTTGGGTCGCCGTTTGGACTTTCATATTAGCCAGTCATTCATAGTAGGCTATTCTAGTTTTCTTGTTTTAGTAGTGCTGTCCAACCTTTCTGTAAGTGCGCGTTAGTACAAACAAGTTTGTACTATAGATTGTAGTTCTTCAACAACACTATGTCGCTTAACGAACGTGAACTTATAACACTTCTTATGATGGTTGGTTGAGGAAACAACAGACGATCACACGAGGAAGCGTGCCATTTATTTAATGACTACTTCCCCGAAAGGCAGCCGATTTCTAGAACAACTGTAGGGAGAACTGTTGAACACTTTATGAAAACAGGAAGTGTTTCCGATCGTCCTAGATCAGGAAGGCCCGCTACTGCAACAAACGAAGAAAACTCTTTAGATGTCTTGCAGTCATTTATTGAGAACCCGCACGAGTCCCTACGCTCAGCAGCACAAACTCATGACATCTCTGTTTAGTCTGTTAGAATGGCTAGCGCGTTCACCAGATCTGTCTCCATTACACTACTTTGTTTGGGGTTACCTTAAGGACAACGTCTACAAAACAAAGCCTCAAAATGTAAATGAACTGAGACAAAGAATACTTCAAGAATGTCAGGCAATTCCTCAAGTTGCCCTGCAAAATTCTCTTAATAGTTTTTATGTGCGTCTTTCCAACTGTCAAATAACTGGAGTTGAACAGTTCGTGCATTTACTCTGAAAACATTTGGTAAGTAAACATCTGTTTTCCAATAAAACCTTTGAACAGCCGCCATTTTGTACTGGATCAACCTTTTTTAATGCGGTTTGCGGCATTAAACTCTGATAGCTAAGCCCTTTAACCCTTTGACGAGTGCGGCCGTTCCTGAACGTCCCAAATAGCCAACAGCTGGTTAGTAAGTATTTACAAAGAAAATTGTTGTCAAGGAGTAAGAAAAAAAAAATTTTAAATAGTTGTTTTATTGGTTACAAATGTATAATAATATAATAATATTGTGTTAAAAACTTGTAAGAATAAAAATTTACACTGATAAATGTACTTTAAAAAAAATTTGCACTGAAAAATCATTGTCACCCGTCGGTATAGCAGACATACACAGACAAAAACGTTTGCTGGGCCGCTTTTTTTCTACGAATCAATTTAGTATAGCCTACATAATGGAAAATATAACATTTCTTTTCAGTTTTCTTGGAAGCGTGTGTTGGTTTCGTTTGCTGATAGCGGTATCCCGTTGTCGGCGGCATAAAAACACTGTGGCATTGTCACCCGTCGGTATAGCAGACATACACAGACAAAAACGTTTGATGGGCCGCTTTTTTTCCACGAATCAATTTAGTATAGCCTACATTATGGAAAATATAACATTTCTTTTCAATTTTCTTGGAAGCGTGTGTTGGTTTCGTTTGAGACGCGGCTAAATGTGTCAAAAGACTAGACAGAGGGGAATCTGTAAAAAAGCTTTGTAGTGTTTAATTTTTCATGTTTGATGTATAATATACGTAACATAATATAATGATACAAATCACTTATACTAGACAAGGAACATAGGCACAGGTGTGTGTAGGGGGGAAACAATCGCGGAGAAGACGATGCCATCGCCTACATTTACGCGTCAATCAATACGCATGGTGAATTCTCCTGAAACCACGCCCCCTGGAGTTGTCCTGCCTTACAATTGTGAAAAACCCGATTTCATGTGTTCTTAGTACTATTTCTTGTTGAATTGTGACAACACAATAAGCCATGACTAATTTGTTTTATGATAAATACTTTTATTGCTCAGACGTAACCTAAAATGTTCCGGAACGTCCATACTCATTTACGCAAACAGCACAGAGAACGTTCAAGAACGGCCGTACTCGTTAATCGGTATTTCCCTGTACTCTTCAAAGGGTTAAAATGATGTGCATATTGACCTATGCTCCTATTTAAGATTTCCTTCTGACTCCTTGCGGGACGTCCCCATGATATGACAGAAAATTGATAGTTTCTTAAAAAAGTAGATTTTTAGGTATGGTGTTGATTGTACCAAATCTTATTGATTTATCTGTTGTCGTTTAGAAAATATTAAGCCCGTGCGGGACTTTATATACACCCCGTATATATGTATCTGCAGGATACTCAGCTAAACTTATATACTAGAAATAAATTGAAAAGAATATTACATTTAATATGTTAGCAATAATAAATTCCACTAGAGCAATTTATTATTGTATCATGGCATCAAGGTTTAAATAATTAAATTCAAATGTAGTCGACTGGCATAGCTCTTTATTTAAAATAAAAACAAAAACAGAATTTATAATTAATTAAAGAATAATTTTAATAGCTCGGGATAGGCACTCGGCCGGTCATGAACAAACTTTTAAATGACGCTTTCATAATTTGAATTTAGAAAATTGTTCACTGTTTTTATCTTATTGACAGAATATACCAAGTTCTGTTAACACTGAGTTTACTATTTTTGTTCACTTTAAAGAAAACACTTCTTGGAGTAACACTTCAACAACTGCAGTCTTCAAACGTCGGGACGCCACTGTTGTAAGGACGCTATCTTGTATTCTTCAAATCTTGGCTCTTTTTTCCCCTTCCATCTATCTACCATTTTGTTTGCGTAATAGTCGTTTTGTATTCCAATTGGTTAGATGAAATGAACGTGACTCGGGTAGAGTTTATAATAGATTCTTATAAAGTTTTTCTTTTTTATTCATTCTTATGTATTAAACTTATTCTTGCTGCTTAAATTGTAAAATTCTTATGTCCAGTAATCCTAAAAAAGCCCTTTGATAAGATTTTAGCCCAATTGGACATTAACTTTTCAAATTATATAAATTGTTTAAATGTTGTTTTTAATTGTTTAAAGGTCGAGTGCAAACTTTAAATGACTGGAAAAATAACATTTACAACAGAGATGAACATTATAACTACAGACGAGTGACTTTTTGTCAATTTTTCTCGACTATAACATGTTAGCAAGTAAAAACAGATACAGTAGAGTCCCGCAAACTCAGCGTAATGTGGACCGGAAGTGTGCCGAGTTTGTGAAATGCCGGGTTATCGAGAGTAAGGTCAAAAAAGGAAGCTTCTTTTTTTCTAGGCTTATAAACATATTTGTACAGTAGAACCTCTGTTAACCGGCCTATTTCGTAGTGTACTGGTTCGATAAGAGTTTCCGAAAATAAATTGTAATTGAAACACCAAAGCAGCGGTGATATCAAACGACTTTGTCGATAGCGGTATTCCATTGTCGGCTGTCGGCGGTGTGAAAACACGGCGGCACCAAAGTGGTGAGTCAAACGACTTTGTCGATAGCAGTATCCCATTGTCGGTAGCATAAAAAACACCGCGGCATTGGCACTTGTCGGTATAGCAGACGTACACCTGCAAAAACGTTTGATGGGCCGCTTTTTTTCCACGAATCAATTTAGTATACATTATAGAAAATATAACATTTCTTTTCAGTTTTCTTTGACTGGTTATGATCTACGCACAGTATATACAGTAAATAAAAATGAGCGAGTTACGAAAACGGAAGCGTGTGTTGGTTTCGTTTGAGACGCGGTTAAATGTGTTAAAAAGACTTAATGTCCGCTTTGGGATCTGCCGAACTTTTACAAACATCGCTGTTTTTAGCAATATATTTTTTCCCGTCGGGGTCACCGAGTAATCCGGACTGCCGGGTTATCGAGTGCTGAGTTTGCGAGACTACTGTACTATATATTGCAAGTGTGTCATCTGCTATACTTAGCTGTAAATGGTTTCAATCAGTATAGTTCCATTCCATCCTCAGTTAACTTTTAGTTAATTTCTTAACAAATTAGTTCTTAATTACCAAAATATGCTCACAAAACGAAATTGATCAAAACACTCCATATTATGTTTTAGTTGTACACAGCTAAACATTTTATTTGTACAATATTTCAGGATTTTAAAATAGATATTTACGTAAAAGCAGATATAAACATGTATGTACACAATGTACTGCTCCTTTTGGAAGAGTTCTCTAATCAAATCTATGGCAAAATATGAGTAAGATACTAACAAAGAGGAAAATCACAACTACGGGTATATATTTTCTTTGAAATGGGTTTTCAGTTTATCAGTTAAAAGTGGTTGTTGGAGTAAACATTTGTCAAGTTTGTGTAGTAAATCACTTATTCTTTTGTTTATAACAAGACAATTTGCATAACTAAGGTCATTATATTGATTGTACATAAAATGTGCCTACATACTTGGTATTGTCAGCTCCTTAAAAGTTTGTCATATTTAAATAGAGTTGTTCAATTGGGCATTTTAAGGAAAATAAGTGGGAAAAACAGGAGCTTCAGACGAGTAGCCAGTGAGACAGACACCCTGTTAGCAGCGTAAGAAATAAATAAGTTATATTTTGTACAAGTTAGGCTTCAAGAGCTTAACCTAACCTAACCTTGATTGCAAACATGACACTGTCAATAGTCTGATTGAATAGTCAGACTTTCTATTATATAGTTTTTGACTCATAATTGACGTTTTATAACATGTTTAAGAAATAAATTTTGATTTAAAAAAAAAAAATTAACTCTTGTCTTTTGAAATAACTGAAGTTCATTAGAACAGTGTTGCCAACATACATATACATAACAGAGAAAATAATTGTAATACTTGTTTAGACAACATGGCTCAGTTGAATAGTTTTTAAAGATTATTCTTTTACTTAACCAGTATATGAAGTGTAGGTTAAGTTTGGTAATCGCAAAAAATTCTACCTCCGTTTTTGACTGATTTTTACTTTTCTTGTGTGTTATATAACACAATTAATTATAATATACACCCAAACACCGAATGACAATTAAATTGATAGGATGATTGACACTGAAGTTATTGTCAACCTATTTGAAATCTGACCTTTCAAGAAAATAAGATATTTGTATAATCATGAGAGTCACTGATGCGAGTCGAGTGTCTACTTCACATGTACAACTTTGCGGCATATTTAGTCTACCAATGTAATTTAACATTTTCTACAAGTCCTCCAAGAAACCAACTTTTGGGCATTACATTTTAGAGGATGATGTATCTGCTTTTATTATATTGTATGATGGAACTGGGTAAATACCATAATGGTGTCCATCAACTTCTTTATTGTATTAGTTTGGATGAGAGTAGAGATATGTCATTGTTTTTTTTTTTTCTCTCAGGAGGAGAGTGAAGGAGATGATTATAATGAAGAGGAAGAGGAAGGTTCAGACAATGATGAAGATTTAGACGAGGAAGATTTGGGAGCTGAAGAGGAAGATGGGGAAGCTGAAGAAGGTAAATTATTCTTCGTAGTTATACTTTGATTTATACCATGAGCGTCCCTCTCCTTGATCTAAATTTTGAATTAGTGATAATGAAAAAGTTCACTTTTAGTCTCCTACCACAAAATATAGTTAGGTCTTCATTGGCAAAAATTTATTAGCCAATGTTATAACAGTTCCCTGATGTACATTTCGGTAACCAAGTTACCATTATCGGAGGGTTCTAAACTAAACTGGTTTACCTACTGTTATAACAAAGGCTAATAAATTTTTGCCAAAAGTTTATTTTTACCTAACTTTTTTGTAGGGGACTTAGTGCACATTGTTCATCTAAATTAAAAACAGTTATAGTATATATTGTTTCGGCTTATATTTTAATAAATACTTTTTGTGTATCATTCTTACTTACCAGTATACAAAGTATAGGGTAAGTTTGGTCATCATAACAAATTCTGACCTCTGTTTATTAGCTGATCTTCACATTTCATATCCTCAAGAAATTAAAAAAATAATTTTCATTGAAACTTATAAAAATATAATTAAATATGGGAGCCAGTTTTTCCATATGTCGTCTATGTTATTAAATTTATAACACCACAGTCAACTGAAAGAAAGTAGTGTTTCACAAACTTATCATACTGTTTAAGATCTGTTGATCTGTCAATACAATTTATCATTACCTACAAGGCCCAAGAAACCAACTTTAGACATTACATTTAGAGGATCTGCCTGTATTACATTGTATGATGGGGCTGGGTAGGTACTATAGCGACACCCATAAACTTGTTTTTACTAAGGTTTAAAAAGCTGTTTTATTATAAAGGAGGTGCCTAAATTAGAGAGAATAATAATTAAGATTGTACGTCTATTTGTAATCATCAGTGATGTATAATCTTAGAGGTTTTTATATTTTGTGTACAATTAATTGTTTATTTGAAATCAAAATACTATACAGAGTATCCTGTAAGCTGGCAAACTTTGGAAAATGATTCTGTGGGTTGGGATAATCCAGATATCTGCCATTTTGTTTTTTACAAAATAAAATATAACTTTGATAGTAGAAAAGATAATTGTGTTCAGATTTGGTATACACATTTTATGTTACGTTATAATATAGTGTACCAAAAATAAGAACTTTATTTTGTAAACCATTAACATTACAAAAAATTCACAAGAGATAAAAATATTTTGTTTTTAATGACAAACCCTTTTTTTCTTCACTGAGGTATTGATAAAAAACAGGAAACTAATTATATCTTGGTAGTTGTCTACAACACCCAAATATTGTCCTAGAACCATAATATTTTTAAATTCGAATATTTTCAATAAAAATTTTAAAACTATAGCTCTGACTTCCGTAAAAAAATTCAAACATGATCCTTAATTATTTCAAAATGGCAATTATTAATTTTCTTCCTTGCTAAATATTTTGAAATATGTATTGTATGTTTTGCAATTTATTTAATAAATAGAATTTACATTTGTTTAATTCTTGGACTTATTTCAAGATATTTAGCATGAACAAAATTAAATAGGTGCCATTTTAAAATAGTTAAGGGTCATGTTTGAATTTTTTTAAATTCAATTTAGAGCAGTGGGTTTTAAAATTGTAATTAAAAGTGTTAAAATTCAAAAAAAAAAATTGGTTCTAGGCCAATCTTGTATGTTGTAGACAACTACCAAGAAATTATTAGTTTCCTGTTTTGTTTATCAATAACTCTTATCTTTTACCATATTATATAGGAAAAATATGAAAACAGCTGTTTTGTTTCTCATTAAAAAAAGGATATTTTGCTCTCTTTGTGAATGTTTGTTAAGTTAATGATATTCGAAATATTAAAAATTTTAAACTGCCACCATTTTGAAAATATACAAAATAAAATTTTTATTTTCATTACACTTTTAAAACATACCATACAAAATGTGTACAGTATACTAAATCTGAATTGAATATCTTGGAAAACTAAGTGGTTTCAGAAAAATTGTAATTTTTTTCCCCTTTATCCTGACCCACAGCATCATTTCTTATAGTTTGGCAGCTTACTTATGGGACACCCTGGTATATTAACTAAGAAATTTTCTCTGCTGTAATAAGTGTACATCATTCAATGGCGGCGACCTAGAATTGTTTAATACTATTAACCCAGTGTCTTGTTTGCAAGCTAAAGTCCTTTCTGCTGAATGTATAACCACACTGTCAAGGACATGCATAGTTTTACCGCTTGTGCCACCAATTATATTTCCAAGTTGTCAAAATTTAACGAGATAAAAATTCAAACCTTATATTTTTAATTTTAATTTGTCAGATGTGAAATAAATATTTATTTGAATTATTCTAGATTCCACACCTCGAGGGAAGAAGAGAAAGCATGAAGGTGAGGAAGATGTGAATTAAGTTTATGTGAGACGTGAAGATGGACAGTGGATGTTTTTGAACCTGACCAATCTTAGTGCAGCCGAGTGTTTTGGGAGAGAGACTTGACTACAAAAACATTCCGATTTTTTAAATTGTATTACAAAAATTTTAGATAATTATTTTAAACATTCTCTTTTTTGATTAATCATTGAATGAATTGAAAACAATCTGCTCGGCTTTACTCCCACTCGCTCGATGAAATTGTATTTGTGCACTGCCATGGGTTGGTATTATTTCTTCGCAAGTTGATAACACGTTAATTCTAGTTTATGTACAAACATAAAATTGATTTTTATATAAATATGTTACAAAAAAATTTTATCTTGACTTGTAGAAAGAAACACCCATCGCACTGTGCAAAATCATAACTTATCTAGAATTAAGAATTTGAATATTTTCTATAAAACAAAACTGTAGCCGTTAAGAAACATTTTATTTACACTGTTTAAATGTTATTATTTGTTCTCAATATAACGGTTCCATACAAAAGCATAAATAAAAGGTATTAATGTTTGAAAAATGTATAAATCAAAGACTGAATACAAATTTATAATTTCTTTGTCATTTGTAATATTTATCTGTAAATAAAAAGGAAAAAATCTAGATGGTTATATTAAAAATGGATAATAACATATAAACTAAATTGTATCTATAATTGTTGTTTGTGTTTTTTTTTTTTTTTTTTTTTTAATTTCCATTAACTTGGTTCATGTAGATTGTCTCTCTTTGTATATAAAAAAAAAATAAACAGAACTTCTTTCAAATTCTTGATAAGTTATTCCAAAATATATTGTGGTTGACTTTTCATATTTAATTGTTTGAGAAGTTGAACTAGTGGAAAATAATCTATTTTTTTAAAAAAAGCAGAATTAATAGATTTATGTTAATTTCCATATATAATATAGTTTACGCGGATTAAAATAGACCAGGATCTTATGTACTAAAAAGCACTTGCCTCCAGAGTTAACCTGTGGTTATTGCGAACATCGGAGTTCGTATCTGTTTGTCTGTTCTATGCTTCAAATACTATTCTACAGAACTCCGAAATTATTCTATACATTATTTTGTACATCTAAAAATGTTTTAACGCATTTAAAAATTGGTTTATTAATCAATTCCCTGTACTTTTGGAGTTGCTATCTCTTGCGCCAAGATAACAACAGCATTGTCTTTAAATCCATTTTCTGCCTATATTCTTCTCTATAAATTTATAAACTAAACTTAATTTAGAGTAAAGATCAATAAACAGGCTTCCGGAATTTTTATCCTATATAGTGTGACACACATTAAAATCAATTCTACTGTTTGTATATTTAGGTTTGCTACAGTTTAGGGATTAAATAAAATGGTACGTTAGAAGTGAATTTTTGTTCCAAATACGAGAAATACAGCGACGGAAACACTATGCTGATAACTATAAAAAGCTTAAGACCATGTTGTGTTTCATCGAAGAATTAGAAGTTATCGTAAATGGTTTAAGTAACCATTTTTAACCTAATAGCTATGATTTCCAGTGAAACTTTAATAAATGATTTCCAGAAAATAAAATGTTAATACACAAAATAACTGGTTGGCATTTGTCAATCTTTATAAATTTCAAGAAAACTTTCGGGAAGGGGAAATTTTATCAATTTGATTCTGGAGAAAGCCGGGGAATTATATAATTACAAAACTGTAGTAACCGTAATTTTGTACAATTTTTGTCAAAAAGTGTCCATTTGAAAATGAGCATTAGACAAATTTTATGATTGGGAACACTGTTCCGACACGTACAAATATGTTGATGTACTATAAAAAAAATGGCTAAATGATTCAAATTACTATTACACTTGTATTTAAGTATAATTAAACATGTGTATGTATAAAATAAACCATAAAATTTAATTTGACTTACCTTATTCTTTTCAAACAACTTCTCGAGGATTTTGCATTTTCCTCGCTAAAAATTCAGTTAAATTCAATGAAAACTCAACCACAGCCAATGTGTATATCTGTTTTATTTTATAACTAAATGCACACACTTATGAAATATCAGAATAGCCTATAACCAAAGGCAAATTATACATATTTCTCTAATGTCCTATTTTTATTTCACGCTACTTAGTAAAATTCTCTTTTTATTTATATTTATATGTTTCACTTCATTATTATTATTATTGTTTAAAACATTGGTTATCTTGTTTGTATAATGTAATGCATTGAAAGTTAACCTCATTGTTTTTAATAAAAATATTTTTAAAAACCTTATAAAATATTGAAAGTTATATTTCTCCGTAAGTTTAATTCCATATTGTATGAGTTTTGATTTAATACCCATCCTGGGGCTAGTTCTTGTAAATAAGTTGTAAGCAGTGACAGCTCAGGTGAAGGAATTTTCATTTATATTTTGCATTGTTTTATGTATAATATAGTTACTGGTGTTAACAAAAAAGTCTGAAAATGTCAATTTTTAAATCAGGTTGACATCTAATGAAAAGAAGATGAAAAAGAGCATAGTTGGCGATTATGATTTTGCTGCAAATTCCTGCCCCACTTGAGTTTCACAAGAATCAAGTTATTATTTCGTGATGGGATAATGGAGAGATTAGACGTCTTGATGTGACCACACCACCACTCACCTTACTACCTGGTCATTCACTTTCCCTCTAGATCCATAATAAAGATGAAGCATCCACTGCCTCCTTGAGATTCTATCCTTCATCTTGCCTTTACCCAGATCCAACTCTAATCATGCATATATTTTGAAAGCAGTTCTCTCGCACTGATCTCTACAGTGCAAAATGTATAAAACTTCTTTGTCTAGCAGTAGATTATAAATTCAGCTTGACCGAACTGAGAAATCTGTCATAATGAGGATTTGGTACTCGAATCTTCAGAATATACTGGAAAAAGGTAGGTAAAAGAAATGCATCACGTTCAAATACAAAGTATTCGGTATTCTCTACCTAATATTCTAAAATGGTACATAATGTTCATACTGTTTAAATTTCATTTAACCAGAGTCCATTGAGTGCAATTGCATTGAAGTCTAAGGCACATAAGTTTTGTAGTTTGTACTAAAGCAGAATCGAATTGGTAACAGATTTCCTGTTAGGTTAACCAAATATACTTCTTTGGGAGGCCAGTGGCCATTCACTGAAGTTTAACCATTAAGATTCTTAGAAGAAGACATTCTCTCCCATCAAATAATTTGGTAAATTGTAACTAAATGGAATTTTCAGAGCTTCTCATCACATCTGTAGGATGATTGTACTAGGGCAGGCTGGCTGTAGAAGGAAATGATGCTATAAAGAGAAATATTTTGTTGTTTTAAAAGTCTAGTCTAATAATATGCTTTTAGAGAGATTCTATGCAATGTGGGAAACTGAAGAGTGCAAAGATTGAAATTAGAGGGTCTGTTCATTTTCATATGCAGCATGTTTAAACTATATATTTGATTTTAATGAAATTTTGTACATGGGTTTCTTTTTACAATACCTTGTAAAGTTTATTAATCAAACTTTCTCCAAATAATGTTAGTCTTGTTTATGTAATGTATTTTTATTGTGAATTAGTAGGAAGGAGTTCAGTCTTGCAGTAATACAACAGTTAAAAGAAAATTTGTGATTGGGGGGGGGGACCACAGACAAATTGATTTCTATTGAAAGATTTGAAATTAAAAGTAAGGTATTTTGGAGTTTAGAGAAACTATATCATGTTATTGGAAGATATATATTTGCAGTGTGATGGTCTCTCTTTCACAGATGGCTGTTCAAGCTCTTCATGTCAAATATTTTAATTTCTAAATTTAAACCAAATAATGACCCCTAAACTATGTTTTTGACCTAAAACTTTCTCGGACATCAATTCACAAAACAAGTTGATGGGGTCATCATAGTACTTGCCCAGCCTAATCAGAACATAATGACCAAAAGTCTGTTTCTTGGGTCTTGTAGGAAGTGTTAAATTGTATTGGTAGATCACGGTGTTCTTACTTGGTAGAGTAACACAGTTGTTATACGTTCTTCTGAACTTTGTAATTGTGTATATTATACCATTGCTTTTTTGACGTCAGTTGGCCCTAATGAGCTTCATTAGAAGTATATGTATTAGAAAGGTACCACTGCCTTGGGTTTTTTCAGGCCTTGTTGAAGCTTTACATATCGGAAAGAGCCTCCATTCGCCATTTTGCTCATATCTGTGAAATTACCCTTCATAATTTTTTATCAAATTTAATAACATGGGAGATTTGAACTTTTTTAAAAGGTCAACATTAAGATTTTTTAAAAAACTTCAATAAGGTTCTATGTACAGTAGAACCCCTCTAATCCGCCCTCGGGTGGTCCGTTAATCCGACTGTGCTCGAGCTCGCGATATTGTGCCGACTTGTTGAAGACTCACGGCCAGTCTGGCGCCATTCTTTCCGGTTTGTTATCGCTTTGCCGCTTCAGTGCTGTGTCATCTCTCGTGTTGTTTCTATTGATTTGCTATAGTACTTGCAAAGTTTATATTTCACTTTAAAAAAAATCTCTTTATATACCCGGTAATATGTAATAAATATTGACTTTTTTCGGATAATCCGACCTTTTTTGCGTTCCAACCATGCCCCCAGTCCCGAAGGTGACTGATTAGAGGGGTTCTAATTTATAGACACTAATCCTCCATACCAAATATGTTCCTATCCTAAATTTTGTAGTTGCTATGCAGTTGGACAGCTTGTCATAAATCACTTTTTCAGAGGTTGAGAATTTTTGTGATTACCAAACTTACTGAAAATCTTCACGTGAGCTATGGTATAGCAAACTGGTACAAAATTAAAGGTGGATTTTATTTGTGTTGACGTGTTTTATATGATAATAGTATTTAGGAAGTATAAATTAAACTTTGTTTTGTACTGGGTGAAAATTAATCTATTTCTGGAATGCGCTGCTATCATTGTTAAAGTATATGATATAACCATTTCTTTATAGAATGTAATAAGTATGAATAACAAGCTACGAAGACTTAGTTACTGAACAAACAATAAATTGCAAATAAACTTAATCCTGACACTATTCTAATATATGAGAATCCTTTTCTATGTAGCAACAATGTGAATGTTCTAACAGTCTTTTAATATTTTTCGTAGTAGTGTGTTCATTTACATGCCCAATTTATCGAAATACAGTAGAGTCTCGCAAACTCGGCACTCGATAACCCGGCAGTCCGGATTACTCGGCGACCCCGACGGGAAAAAATATAAATTTCTAAAAACAGCGCTGTTCATAAAAGTTCGGCAGATCCCAAAGCAGGCATTAACTTCAATCGCTTGAATCGTTGATGGTACTTTTCCCACGTTAAACTCGTCACAAAGTTTTTTTACAGATTCCCCTCTGTCAAGTCTTTTTAACACATTTAACCGCATCTCAAACGAAACAACAAGCTTCCGTTTTCGTAACTCGCTCATTTTTATTTACTGTACTGTATATACTGTTGCGTCCTGTCAAAGAAAACTGAAAAGAAATGTTATATTTTCCATAATGTATACTAAATTGATTCGTGGAAAAATAGCGGCCCATCAAACGTTTTTGCAGGAGTATGTCTGGTATATCGACGGGTGCCTATGCCGCGGTGTTATTATGCCGCCGACAATGGGATACCGCTATCGACAAAGTCGTTTGATTTTGGTGCCGCGGTGTTTTTACGTCGCCAACAATGGGATACTGCTATCGGACTAAGTCGTTTGATATCGCCGCCGCTTTGGTGTTTCAATTACAATATATTTTTTTCCCTTATTCCCGATAACCTGGCATTTCACAAACTCGGCACACTTTCGGTCCACATTACGCTGAGTTTGAGGGACTCTACTGTATATAACTACACACAGTCAAACAAACAAATTCTAATACCAATTATATACTAAAATTTTACAAACATAATTCCAATAACTTTTATTCATCCTTCTTTAAAACTGTTCCCTTTTAAATTTAGTATGATTCTCAAATGTACTGTCGTCCAGGTCGTTAGTTAATTTGAACTCGCCACATGTTTTATAATTTTTCATAAAATTACTTTGCCACAATCTTTTCAAGCAGAATGTGGATTTAACCAGATCATCTCTCTCATTTTTAGGTATAAAAGTTGTAGCTTGGAATCAACTGAAAACATTTAATATACAGTAGTAGAAATACACTGATGGTATGAAAGATATTTTTCTATCAACCCATCTTACGGAATAATGTAAAAAAAATTTTTTTTTAATTTACTGGATTTAATTTCAATTTAATATGTCAAAAATTTCTTCTTTGTTAACTTTCAAATTTCTGAGGTACAAGTTAAAATTAGCTTTATCAATGTTTTTTACTTGATTTTTTCCATTTTAAGAACTAATTTTACTTTTTTTTCCTTATTTGAAGGTGAAAAACATCTCAGCTCTTCACCTTAAAGAAACAAAAATATAAGGATATAACAGAGAGGTCCCAACTTCTTGAATACTCAGTGTCAGAGTCGGAAGAGAGAGTAATAGCTTCGACTCTTTCTTAATTCTAAAATTACTTCAACTCTTACTGTTAGGCTGTATCAAGCCAGTGGACCCATACCTAAGGTCTGTTGTATTTGTTGTTCGTTTCATTATGCAACAAGAGAGTACGTACCAGTACACTTTTGAATTATTGTTGTATATTAAACTTATGGTTTAATACAATTTATATAAATACTAATCCATACTACAGTGCAATGAATAATACAAACACATATTTATATCTACATATTACAGATATAATTGAATAGAATTTCCGTTGAATCGGATAACTGCAGACTTTTTTTTAAACTTAAAAGATTTTTCAATTTTGAAGGATAGGTAATACATTTTAAATCAGAGTAGCGAACACCATGTTTGTATATTTTAAGTCTGTGGAATGGGTACTGAAGTATGTACTTCTGCGTAGAATAACCATATATTGAGGTTGTCTGACACCACTCTGGTTAGATATAAAAAAAAAATTTTTTTTATATATATGGAAAATTTTGTTGTTTGTGTTGGGGAAATAAAGGCATTTGATAGGAAGTTTTTGGAAATGATATATAAAGATTTTCAGAGTTTGAATATCCTGGATCTGGTGACGTTAACAAGGACTACCATGGGCATAATTTCAGCTTTTTAACTGGTGTGGCCAAGGCCCACCAGGGGGTATGGAATACCCCCGGATATGTGTGTTAAAATGATAGTTTTTAAAGCATTTTACCAAAAATTAATTAGCACAAAATAATTGACATTCTCATTCTCTATTTTATATTTACCCTAAAACATTCATTGTTAATCACTTGAATTAATAACTGAACCACTTGTAAAGTAAATTTCGTTCCTACACAACTCAAGATTAGGTCTATATAATTAATAAGGTGCTTATCCAATTTTTTTTCCATAAAAGTAAAAATTAAGCAAACATTGTACAAAAAACTAAGCTTTATTTAACTTTTTCTCAAGTTATGTTATACTAAATTTACTCTTCCCTTTTGGCTTGAATTAAAGTCAATTACTTTGGAAATGTCAACATCAACACTCCTTTCGATAGTCAAAAGAGCTAGCGAGGACAAGGTTACGCCTATTTAATTATGTCACGCTCACTATTTCTATGTTCTATCTAACTTTATAATATACAAGTTTTAAACACACAATAAATTTTTCTTTGCTAAATTAAACATGATTAAAAAATAATCAAGAAAGTGTCATTCATGTGGAATTTTCCAATTGTTTTTCATTTTTTGCAATTCTTACTAAAGCATTTTTGGGTGAAAACAACTACCCCAAATGAAGCCTATGTGGACTAGAGGTAGGTTCAGGAGCAGGAAGTGTTTTTTAATACATACGCAGAAGAGTCCATGGTACTTTAATTGCACCCCTTTTATGTCACAAAGTAAATAACAATAGTAATCCTTATGGTTGTGGATTATCACAGTGATAAAACAGGAGAATGATGTTATCCATCTGTTTAGAAAATCACTTCCAAGCACATATCTATCAGCATTATTTTAAATTTAAAACATATGTAACAAAAATATTAAGAAAACAGAATAACATTACCGGTATTATGATGTTTGGATATTTTAATTATTTCAGATTGAAGTAATATTTTTTTCTCTTGCTGGTATAAAAAACATTAAGTAATATTTAAAATTTGTGTTTTCTAAAAATGATATTTTGATCAAAAAGTGTTAACCAATTAGAGCAGTTTATTTTCACATTTCATAAGGAAGTGGTAAGATTCAATTGATTAGTTTCACCAAGACACCAGATTTTTTCATTTTGTATCTAGAGGAGTTATTTTAGAAAGAAAAAAAAGTGGATTTTGTTTATGTACAAAGAAAATTCATAGAATTTCTAATATTCTCTTATGGTACTCTAGTAATACACCTTGAAGGTTGATTTTTAAACAAATAATATAAAGTATAAATTTTATATAATTTTGGAAACATTTTTCGTTTCTTAATATTGTTAATTTACAAAATATCCAGTTTTAAATTAGAACAATGTAATTAGTTCAGAACTTAACATTTAAATTTCTTATCAATTCAAAATGGCTTTTTTTATCAATGTTAAAAAAAAATACAGATTTGGTGATATTTGGATTTACCATATTTTTTGGAATGATAAATCTATTTTACCACATATACATGTCCTTTTTCTAATAATTCAAAACTTCGAAGTATCTATCTATTATTTTTTTAAAAACGTAAATTTAACCCTAACAGTGTAAAACAAGAACAAAAAATTTACACATTGGCAATCTTGTTTGATTATTATAAATTTTTTACTCCCATCCTTGGATTTTAATAGATAAGGGATTATGAAAATAATGAGATGATTATTTAATTCCACAAAACAGTTGCTTGAAAATGCCTAACGGCGAAACATATGTCGCAATTAAAGCTGTTTTGTGGAATTAAATAATCATCTCATTATTTCCATTATCATGAAATTCCATCAAGTACCGACTGTTGTAACATTAAATTATAGATAAGGGATTGTGTGATACTTCATGGGCGTACCCAGCGAGGGGCAGCTGCCCCCCTCCCCCCCGAAACAAAAAAATAAATCTTTATTATACATTTTGTTGCTGGAATTTAATACAATTCTTGAAATAACTATTTTAATAATCAATTGTATATTGAATGACCATGGCTTGCCCCCCCCCCCCTAGTTTTGATCCTGGGTACGCCCTTGTGATACTTCATTTAAAGGCACTGATGAGTAGAGAAAAATGGTGAAAAAAAAGGTGAAAATATAATTGTGTTGAGTAAATCCAACATGACAGTAAAAGTTTAAAATGGTTTTGCAAATATGAATTCATATACCAAAGCAAACAAATTAATTGGTATTGGATTTAATGCTCCTTTTGGTACGGTATTGAACAATTTCTCAAATTCTTAAGAGTGGTGAAAAATTTGTGGATTGTTCAACCTAAGATTTTTTACATCCTATACTTACAGGAAATTGTAATTTTGTTTGAATAAATAATCCCTACTGTGTAAGGAACCAGCAATGACTTTATTATTGTCTACTTGGAGTACTTTTTTTATTTACAATCTTTGACATGAACCATAAAGTGTACTTACACTTAGTGGTTGTATTTGTCATATTTTACCTTACCCCATGGCGTACAGTCCTTGAAGTATCCTGGCATCCCTTACCACAGTCATCCACTCTCTACTTCTCCAGTTCATGACGATCATCTGGGTCTTTATGACTCAATCATCTTTAGATGTGCTCTTTTTATTTCAGTTACAACATCTAATACAGGTCCTACAGTTTTTGATTTATCATAACTCTCTATAATCTCTTTTCTTCCTGTACTGCTCCATAAATCTTCCTAAAGACCATCTTCCATTTTGCAAGCTTTCTTTCGGTTGCTTTGGTCATAGCTCGTGTTTTTGACTCAGAAAGTACTACAAGTCGGAAACTGTCTTATAAATTCTAATTTTTGTTGTTCTTATAATCAAGGAATACCGTAGTTTTGATTGGAGGGCAGTAGCGGCCGATGGTTAAGGGCAATTGGAGGGCTCTGTTTTATTTTATACACGTAAGGGAAGGCATGTTATCATTCACTTAACATTCACAATCACAAAGGGTTAAACTTAAAAACATAAACAAACAACTCGTGTGAGTGGCGAGACACTATTTAGAACAGTTATTTAGAACTTATTTTGCCCATCGAAAACAAGGTTTTTAGTAATGCGGAACATCTAATTTATGGTGGCTTCACTGACTGATGTCTGCGCGCGCAGCTTCGGACTCTGTCCTAGAAGCCCATTACAAATGTAAATGACGTCACGGCACCCTCAGCTCTGTCTGTTGCTTGCCCCATATGACTAAATGCAATGAAACTGGGACGCTCTGGCCACCGTCCGAACTCCAGAATACATTCGTCAAATATTTTATATTGTAAAACTTCCGCTACAAATGATGGTGAAATCCATAGCGGCAATTCATAATTCATTTATCTCCACAGAATTAAATACATATAGGTATTTACATTATTAAAATAATATTATCATTAGGGGGGGGGGGGGCGTCCGAACGTCCTTATGAGTAAGCCGCCACTGTTGGAGGGTATATTAGCACCAATTTGCAGCTGCAATTCTTTTCTCTATCCACTTTTTTCATTGTAGAATCCTAAATATATGGATCGACCCTCTAAAATGTATATTCATTTACAACATATCCCCCGCAGGGGAGGTGCAGACTAGCTACACCTAATAAGAGGGGAATTGGCGTCCCTCGCGGTCCCCAGTCAAACACTCACAACATATAAACTATCATCCATATAGACATACACGCAGTTCATCTATATACAGTTTACTTACTTTCATCTTTACTTAGAGGTCTCATCACAGGAGGGTACAGACTATCTGGACTATTGAGAGAGGTTTAGTTCCCTCACCAAACATGAGTAATACAGGAATGGAACAGTAAAACATCTCCGAATATACACTCATATATTATTTTCATTTTGTAGAGGGTGTTACACTATATGAGTCACTGGGGATACTTAAACACTCTACATTCATATATAGAGATTAGTTTTGGCCGTGAAGAGCCGTAGCACATCTGGGAGTGTTTACCAGAATTAATCTTGACAACCTTTGAATATAGTAAGCTGATGTAAGCTTGCTCTGCTGAAGACATATGCGTGGTTTCTGTTCAGTAATCAGCCACTTTGTTCCTTGGTCAGGAAGTGTTTGTGATGGGGGAGGTGTTGTACTCTCCCTTTCCAGTTGCGGGTTTGGACTGATGCACATCCGGTCTGGTTAAATAGGATACTTTAGACCCCAAAGTTCTGGGGTTTGGAAATGATCGAAAGTGATTGTTCCATTCAGAAACTTCGAAATGGTACTTTATAAATGCAGTCTTTTGAAAATGAATTCCCTATTGGGTGTAGTTAACATGTCTGTTGAACCTCACAAAGGTTTAAATTCCTCTAAATACGTTATTTCCTGCTGTCACCTCTTGAATGAGAGCACATCCAATGCTTTACAACCCAAAAGCGTGGGCCGATTTCAAACAAATTTGATATGTGGGTATATTTTAACTATATCTAGATGAGATAATAAATTATACAGTTTAGCTAAAGCTTTTCCATAAACCTAAATATATAGACTACAATTAATTGTATCTCACACAAAAACAAATTTTCTCCCCAATTTAGAATTTTAGAGAAATATTGAACAAAATTGATGAACAACATGTTATTAACATCAAACATATTTATAGAACCAAGAATGGTGAGAGAAAACCATCTGATCCTATTATTTTAACATTCCAAATCTAAGGCATTGGTTCGGATGCCAAAGATTTGGACATGTTAGCAACACTTGCTTAGAGGAAGTGTGTGTATAGTGAGGCATTAAAGGCCACAAAAACGAAGGGTGTAATATTAAGGGAAATTTTTTTTCCCTGTTCATCAAGGACAACACTAATGATGTAGTGTATCATTAGAGTTTCATTGTGTATTTTTTCCCGAATTCTTTGATATTTTGAAAAGGCATTCCATCTGTTTTTCATCACTATCTTTTGTGTTCCGATTCCAAAAGTGCTTTACAGGATATGTATCCCAAGAGTCACTTAGTTGAAGATATTCTGTATTCTATATACAAACAGATTTCAGCTAAAGGATGTCCGAGTATCATTTTGGTGGATACCTGAGTTATTATAGGAAACATAAAAGCTGATGAAGCAACAAAGGAAGCTATGAGTCTGATGCCAGTCGCACAGTGGGTTATGGCATCTGACTTTGTATCGTCTGTTAAAATCATTAGGAACATAGGAAATGGGGAAAAGTGTGGACAAAATACAGAGTCTGATAAGCTGAGGGAAGTAAAAAATAATGTTTCTCCTTGGAATTCATCCATGCATGCCAGTTATTGACCCGTGTTCGTATCAGTCATTCCATGATCACTCATGGATTTCTGATAGAACATGGGAATCCGCCGCAATGCCCATTTTGTCGAGGTGTTCTATCTATTAGATATATCCTTATTGAGTGTGCTATACTGAGAGGTATGCGTAGGACATTTGCTCTACCAAGTTCTATTTAGGTGATGTTTGGGGATAATACTCAGATTGTCAATAGGATATTGTCCTTTTTGCATTGCCTGAAAATTTATGCATTTTTTAGTCAATTATTACAGAATCATTTTACAGCTCTGTAATATTATGTTTAATTGTCTAATTCCTTGTTAACTTGTTTTTGCAGGGCCCCTTTTACGGTCCTGCAATATTTGTTTTAAATTGTTGTTAAATTTATTTACTATAGTATATAATTGTTAACTTGTTGCAGTCTTTTCAGCCTTGTAACATGTTATTGTGTTTGTTTATTTATGTTTGTTAACTAGTTTTAGTGTGTTATTGTTGTTCAAATTTTATATAATTGGTTTTTAGTGTCATTTGTTTAAATGCTCATTGTTATGAAGGCGATAACGACTGCAATGCTATTTCCCTTAACACACACAAATCTCTCACTGTGTTGAACCCTCTCGATTACTGGATTTTTTTTTTTAATGTATACACAGAGAGACTCAAGAATAATTCTCTGAATCCATCATTAAGTTTATATTTTGTCATTGCTATCATGGATTATATCATCAGCATACTCCAGATATTGTAATGCTAATTTGGCATTAGTGAAATGTTAGTTGTCTATTAATTATTAGTGGCGCTGTATTCATATTTACTAACTTTACTTATGAAGAATATAAATTATCCCCCCCCCCCAGAAGAGGTTAAACAAACATTAGCTAAAAATAATAGATTATTAAAATTAAATTTTTCTATGCTTAATTTTCTCAGTTTACTTTTTTATACCAGTTATTAAAACTGATAGAAACTTTATGTTCAGACTGTATACAGTGTAAAAATCATTTTACCATTTAATTTGCGGTCTGCACAACCACAAACAATACCAAGAAAATTTAATTTTTATTTTTTAAATGAAGTAGAATCTGTAAATGTAGTGTGCATCTTCTTTCTTTTATTCTGTAAATATTTGTAGGAAGAAAATTGTTGATGTCTGTGTTAATTTTGTAGATATGTTGGCAAAGAAATTGAATAAAAATCTGTATATAATACCATCTGTTTTAAAATACACTGTGTTCAAAATGTCACTCCGGAGTGAATGTTTTTTTAATACGATAATAGTTTTTAAACATTTTTTTTACATGTCGTAAAAGATATATGTTAATATTGTACATTGCTTGTTCCTTCCCCAGGAAAAGTATTCAGTACATTCTGAGTAATGAAATGGCAGACTAAATTGCGAGAGGAGCAACATCAGCTTTAAGCCCACTTCCAACATTCGATGTGAAGGAAGAAATCACTAAAATTAGGACTGCAAGTTGGTGGAGTTTATGGCCAACATCTTTATAATATCTCAGGATATATTGGTGAGTACACCATGAAGGATCAACATTTCCAGCTAGAGTTAGAACTGGTCATATAGTCAATGCTTCTCATATTCACTGTTTCCAATTTTCAGATTTCCCACTATGTGGATTGTGCAGAGCTGTTGATGTGACTCTGGTACACATTCTTTTGGACTGCCCATCTTGTAACCTGGCAAGGGATGTTTTGAACTTCAAGGTTTCCAATAGACAAGACATTTAGACCACTGTGGCCTATTGCAGAAGTTTATAGGAGACATCGAATTGATGTTGGAAGTTATACAAAGACGTAAGATACTTATTTATAATCATGATAATTTCAAAGTATCGTATCACTTATTTAGATTTAAAACTGAACATCCTTAAATAGATCCAGTGTAATAACTTCTTCTGTACCTGGAAATTGTGCTTTTTATTTTACCATTTGTTTTGGTAGTCTTTATACTGTTTCTTTTGCTGCACTCCAGAACTAAAAGTTGGCTAGTGTACCATCAGGTGATGGAGTTCAGACTTTCAACTATTCAGTAACATAAAAAAGTTTGAACTACTGTAATCTCACTAAAATTCGAACTATGTACTAGTGTTATCGTGTTGAAAGTTTGCATTCGTTATTTAGTTTTCTTTTAAGGATTCGAAGAATGGGTAATGTAACATTAATATAGTTTTGCATTTATTGTTTTTGTAGAATGTGAAAATCACAACTTATCACTTTGAATGTGCTACATCTAAACGTTAACTTTTATGAGATGAAGTCAAACCTTAATAAATGCTTGTGGAGTGTCCTGTGCTCCATAAACAAATATTTTGAGCATTTATGTAGTTAAATAACTAGAATAAAGTCTTACTAGGATACAATCTTGTTGAGCACTGTGTAACAATTCAAAAATTTGATGGGTGAATTTAAGATTAATATGATAGTTACTTTTGTTCATCAAAAATGCCACACGTTGAGCGACATTTGTGACAATTCAAAAATTTAGCTGAAGTTACTTTTAATGTTATTAATTTGTTAATTTGCTCGACTATAGGGCGCCAGGTTTGCTTTAGCATACCAATTTAGAAAAAAGAATGAATTTAATTATTTATAAGATCTCTGGGGTCGTAAGTTCTTTTCACAGTGTACTTACAGTGGATTTTGGTTTTTTAATGAGAACACTTTGGCTGAAATGTTACAAAGAAAACATTTATTAAACATTCAAAGAAACATCCTACAAATATTATTAACCACAAAATCATATTATAAATAGTAGTTATCCTTTTAGTTTCAATAACTAATTATGAATTTATATTTCCTTTATTTCTTTCTTTCAAATTAATTAATTTTATCTTCAAAAATGCTTCTACAAATAAAATTGTTGCAACAGGAATTTAATCTATGAATTTTTTAGTAACTTTGTAGCTCTAAAAGAAAAATAAAAAGATTCTATTTTCATTATTTAAAAGTTTCATTTTTTACTTGTATCTCTTCTAGTAATAATCTACTAAATTTTCTTTAAATAGATAAACATTTACAAAAAATTAATTTAAAACATAATACAGGTTATTAATCAAACAGATAATATATAGCGTCTATACCACAACGCCGATCTAAATAAAAAACATTGTCTGTGTCCGAATGGAAAACTGATGTCCTACGAGTTGAAGTTCTACGGCTCGCAGTGGATTCTCCCTCGTTCAGAAATTGTTTTCTCAAGTTGTTGAGAATGTTCATAACTCGCGTATATAAATCATTGTCTTTTATGTTCCCGCGTTATTGTCATTGAAACACGCTAAATATGGATTTTTAAATACTTTCGATCACTATTTGAGATAAAAAATCAAATGTACATTGTTCTAACAGAACCTAGAAACTCTTTCTACGATCTTATCTCTCCAAACACTGGATTTTGACTTTTAAGAACACAACCTGTTCATTTTAAGCGGTAAACTCAACTCTTAGAAAACACATCTTGTCCCTTCAATCGCTGGACTTCGACTTTTTAGAACACAACCTGTCACTCCTAACGCTGGACTTAGACTGCCGTTACCATGAGGCAAATTCTTACTTCCGAAAGCGTTCTTTCCGGTTACTGTTCACACATTTTACCGCACTGCCGTAAAATACAAATAATTTACATTTTATAACAAACAAACTAAATTACATTAAAATTAAACATAATAATTCATACTGTTGTCTTGAAAATCCATTTTTCTTTTATAAATGACGTGACTAAATTTAAATTATTATTTGAATCTCTTATCTCTTTGGCTTAACCGCGTCTTTTAAATGAGTCTATATTAAAATCTGACTTTTCACATTGTCACAAAACCCCACAAGGTTTGTATTTCAATACAGGTATTGGAATACAAAGCTTTTATATATATATATTTCAAATCGAAAAAAAATATTAATGGATGTTCAAGACATTTCATTTCAGAAGCTAAGGACCTCATGAAAGAAAATAAGTATCCCTAGTATACTTAATTTAAGAAAGATTCTCTTTTCTTATAAAAATAAAAATCTATTTGCTAAAAATCCTATTTTATTATTTTAATTTGTTAGCGTTATAATAACTCATCAAAACTATATATAATTCCATTAGCGCTAAACCTTATCTCTATTTATATAAAGAAAACCCTACATCCGCTTTATTTTTCAACAGCAGTTGACTGAAACTTTCCCATCAACATTTTTTGTTGACCGGATCCTGTCAATCAAAATCTTATCTCCCAGACAGCCGTCTATATACTTTTTCTCGTCTCATCCTCTTTGCCAAAACGACATTTCTACATCCTTTGAAAATCTACCTTTGACTCTAGATATTCATCTGAATAATTCCTTCAACTTAATACAATAAAAATTTTAAAACCTCTCATTTTTAATTAACATTATTACAAAATTATCTACTTATTATTCAAAATTACTTCAATTCACCTTAAAACTTTTCAATTATCATCTTATATTATTATTCATTTTAGTTTAAATCCAATAACTATTTATTCTTACTTAAAATCTCAATTCTCCTTTGTCTTGCTGGGATAACATGTTAACTACTGATTTTATAATTACAAACTTCTCTTTTCTTCAACTAAAATTCAAAATATAACATCATTATTATCAAAAAAAATATAATTACTTACAAAACTCATCTATTTATTTAAAAATTACCTCTTTACAATTGTATTGTCTCTCAGTATCCTATCTTAAAATTATTTCCATCTTATCTTTCATATTTTAATAATCAAAGTTGCATTAATCCCCAAACAAATTCTTCATAATAAAAAACTCCTTATTATTTACCTATATTCTTTCATAAATAATCTCCTTATTTCAACGTAGCTTCCTTTAAAAATCATAATAATCGTCGTTTATCCGCAGAATTCCTTAAATCTCCCTTTATTTCATTAAAATCGTCGCATATTTCCTTTATTTCATTAAAATCGTCGCATATTTCCTTTATTTCATCGTAGTATTCAAAAAACCTCTTAAAAACTAAAAAATTACCATTAATGCAACCTAACTACCTTCTTTATAAAAGTTTCTTAACAGAACAACTTCATTTTAAATACCACTTTACTCAACAATTCTGTAAAGTCATCATCTTCATATAAAACTCAAAAAATCTCTCATTTAAACTACTTCATATTAAAATCTTCTTAATCATCTATTACTTGTATATAAAAACTCAAAAAAAATAAAATTTACATTGTTTTCCCAGCTAACACCGTATTTCATCAAAATCTTTAGACATCTTTATCAAATAACTTCTCACTATCATCTATTGCTTTAAATTTAAACATTATTTATCAAAAATCGTTAATTATTTATTTCATTTATAAATCTCATCAAAATCTCTCTTATCATTATTAATTTATTATTCCTTCCTTTAAAAAACAAAAACTTAACCTCCTTTACTCATCATTTAACATCAAAAAAACTTAAAAACTTTATTATTATCTGTCTTGGCAAAACTCACATAAATTCTCAAACTTTACACAACTATTCTTCATATTTTCAAACCACAAATCACTTAAAACTAACAATTTTTTATCATTTTATTATTAAATAATTCTTAATATTTAAAACATCAAAACATACAACTTATCGTTTTACAATTTAACATCTAATTACCTACTCTAATCAGCTAATCAACTTTTTTACAATTTTATAGAACTTTTAACTTTATTCCATAAAAACTCTCCTTTTGTCACGTCCGGTTTATTCTTACATATACAGATCGATCACTTCTATATATCCTACAATTTGTTTTCAATCAACATCTGTCTAAAATTTATTACATGAAGTTTTTTTTATGTAATAATGTCACACTTACTTATGCATTTTTCTTCCTAACCTCTCCTACATAGGTTCTTCTAACCGTCTACTTTATACCGTGCATACTTCTAATTGCTCTTTAGACTCTTACACAGAGTAACATGTTGTGACGTTGAAATGTGCAGTGGTTGAATGCAATATCCCTACTTGATTCAAGATAAAACCCAAAACACATCCCTATTTCACAACACGCCCTCTTATGCAGTCTCAGAATGCCTTATTCTTACGAATAAAACATTCTATTTTGACTACACAAACGCCTACCTCCTCCCAATTGTTCATGTACTCCTTAAATGCATCTACACGAAGAAAATTTTAAAATTCATAAAAAATTTCATTTAAATCGTATCATCCGAAGTTGAAAAAATGTTTATTTTTTTTTTTTACCAAGTTTATTACTAGCATCGTCGATTTTCTGTTTATGTAATCCTTTCTAGATGTTATTATTCAAATTCAAAAAGAAATTTTATTTTTAAAATTTATTCTAAGTTCTTTCCTTAGAAATTTACTTTTAATTCTATTAAAGTTATTTAAGCAATCTACTTTTGTTCTTTATTTACTTTATTTAAAACCAATTATCCTTTACTTAAGTAAATTTTATTTGAAAACGCAAGTTAATTTTGAATTATACGTCAAAAGTTTTTTATTTTCAGAACAATAATTCTGTCACACGCTGTATCTCGTCTCAATGTCATGCAAAGGAATTCTAGGCCTGGTTTAAGCATAAACAAGTCCCCTCGATATGAGACAATCCTTATCTGTCTACTGATAAGACATGAATCTTTTAGCTCCAATAGATGAATCTCAACTCTCTCTCGTCACATTTTATTGAATATTTAATATTGAATCCACCTACTTAATATTGAATACTATTTCTTCAACGTTACTCTGAATCCTCGCTTCGAACTAATCTGCTTTATCTTAACACGTAAAGTCAATATTTATCTTAGTATAAACAACACTCGGTTATTCACTAACAATCTTGCAGCTCCAATGATCCTCTCATCTAACATTTTCAAATATTCTAGTTTGCCTTAAAAGTTTTCTTATATTACACAATTTATTTTTTAAAATGTTCTGTTTTTTAATCAAATTATTTATTTAACATTAAAATTTATTATTATCAATTCTTTAATTATCTATGAAATATATTTCCTTAATTGAGTGACATTGTATGTCCCTTTAATTACTTCAGAGTCTATTGTACTAATTACATATGCATTATCTAATTTAATTTTTAAAACTTTAAACGGACCTTGATATAATAAGAAAAATTTCTTTATCTCTCTTCTTAAATTTGATGACAGATAGTGATTTTTTACTAAAACTAAATCTCCTATCTCAAATTTTGTTGGTTTTAGTTTTTTATCATGATATTTTTTCCGCTGATTTGCCTTTAACTTCAAACGTCTTCTCGCTAAAACTATTTTTTCTTCAAAATCTATTATTTTTCCCGGAGGAAATTTGCATAGTTGGTTATAAATGCGCGGACACTCCTTTTTAAACATAATTTCATACGGACTATCATTGATGGATTCGTGTATGGATTGATTCATACAATTTTCTATAAATTTTACATAAAGCGGCCATTTTGTGTGTTTATTGTGTACATAAGTCCTAAACATTCGACCTAGTTCTCTCATGCAACGCTCACTGGGATTCGACTGAGGATGATATACTGATGTGTGCCTAACTTGAATATCATTATTTATTAATTTTTCTTTCCAAATTCTTGATTGGAACTGACTACCGTGGTCACTTAGAATTATTTTTGGTTTCCCTATTTCCTTTACATATTCATTGATTATTTTATTTGCTAAAACTGTCCCAATTGCCCTCTTTATAGTGTATAATTTTACAAATTTCGAAAAAACATCCAGTACTACAAATATATATTTAACCCCACCAAATCCCGTAGGTAGCTCTCCAAATAAATCCACTGCTACTAAATCTAATACATTTTCGGGTAAGATGTTCACCATTAATCCTTCATTTTTTATATTTGATACTTTAGTTTTTTGACATAAATCGCATGGCCTAATTTGTAATTTTATTTGTTTTTCTAAATTTGGGAATTCGTATTGTCCTTTTAATATTTTATAACACTTTCCTGCACCAATATGTCCGTATCTTTCATGACAATCATTAATTACAATTTCTATTAAAGATTTTGTTAAACAAATTTTGTGAATTCCATTTTTCTTTGACTTTTTAAATAAAACATCATTATAAATAACATAACATTCTCTTAACTTATTAAATTTAACAGATTGGTCTTCTAATAATTTAATAATTCTTATACAATATTCATCTTGACTTTGTTCCAAATTTAAACGTTTAAAGGCATTTCTTAAAATTCTATCTTGTTTTGCCAAATTTTTATCAATTTGTGTTTGAAAAATTTTAATCAAATGTTCATCTCCTGTCTTGATGACTTCATTGTGATCCGTTCGCGAAATAACATCTGCTACAATATTTTCCTTCCCTGGACAATACTCAATTTCTAAATTATACTCCTGTAAAAACAATATCCATCTCAGAAGTCTACCATGTGTTAATTTACAGTTCTTTAAAAAGGTCAAAGCTTTATGGTCAGAACGTATAGTCGTTTTATTTCCTAACACATAATTTCTAAACTTTTTACATGCGAAGACTATACTCAACAATTCTTTCTCTGTAACCGTGTAATTAACCTCACTATTTTGTAAAGTTCTGCTTGCGAAAGCAATGACCAGATGTTCATTATTTACGTCTACTTGATACAATACTGCTGCTAAAGCTTTATCCGAAGCATCTGTGTTTAAATAGAAGGGCTCTTGGAAATTAGGGTGTTGTAAAATTATCGTTTCTAAGAAAACCTGTTTTATTTTTTCAAATGTACTTCTATCTTCCTCTGTCCAATTCCAAATTTTGTTACTATTCCCTAAAAGATGTGTGAATTTACTAGTTAACTCTGCATAATTTTGTTGAAACTTCCTGTAATAATTACATAAGCCTAAAAAACTTTGTAATTGTTTGATATTTTTTGGTGTGGGAAAATCTTGTATTATTTTAATTTTTTCTTGATCTGGCTCTATTCCTATATCTGATATATTATATCCTAAAAACTTTATACCTTTTTTGCAAAAAACAGACTTTTTTATTTTAATAGTTACATTATATGTTCTAAGTCTTTCAAATAACTTTCGCAAATGTCTCATATGCTCTTCAAACGATTTTGACGCTATACATACATCATCTACATAAACTGTTGTGAATTCCAAAACTTCAGGCCCTAATACCATACTTAATCCTTTTTTAAATAATGAAGTACTAACATTTAAACCAAAGGGGAGTCTTTTGAACTGTAAATTTCTACCATTGAACACAAAAGCAACATATTGTCTAGATTGTTCATCTAATTCTATCTGCCAAAATCCACTAACCAAATCTATGCTAGAAATATATTTAACTCCTTCAAACCTTTGCAATATATCATCTATCTGTTCAGGTGCTTCTCGATCTGGTATTATTATTTGATTTGCTTGCCTAGCATCTAAACATAGTCTTATGGACGAATCTTTCTTAATTACACATACTAATGGGTTCGAAAATGGGCTATTTGAATCTTCTATTATATCATTGTCAATCATTTTTTGAATTTCCTTAGCTACAGCTTCCTTTTTTGAATGTGGTATTGCATAAGATTTATTTATAAATTTACTATCTTCCTTTACATTTAATTTAGCTTTATAATTTAACATTTTTCCTGGCTGATCCGAAAATACTTCTTTAAAATCATTTAATACAGTTTTTAATTCTCGTTTTTCACTATCTAAATTTAAGTTACTTTCTTCTAAAATTTTCTCTACAATTTGTGTCCATTCTACATCTTCATAGTTATTTTCATAATATTTTGAATCAAAATCTTGAAAAAAGTTGGTAGCTACATCATTAATTTGCAATTCTTCATAGTCAAAACCTGTCTCATCATAACAATTTATTTCTGCTTTAGTCCTACACAATTTTAATTTATAGCATTCTACTTGCGAAATTTGTTTTCTAAACTTTGTTTGAATTATTTTATCCTCTACATTAAATTTAATCTTTTCTTCATCAAAATCAATTTGAGCTTTCTTTTGTTTTAAAAAATCACATCCTATAATCATTTCAATATTTAGACCTCTAACAATTAAAAAATTTACTCCAACTACATCTTTTCCAATTTCTATATCTATAAAAGCTTGTTTTGTAATCCTCTTGCTACGCACACCTGTTACTCCTACAATTGTTAAGTTACATACTGGTAATTCCAAAATTTTATCATTATTTATAATTAGCTTCTTATAAATTTCTTCATTCATAACTGTAATTTCTGAACCTGTATCAATTAAACATTTAAATTCTTCTCTATTAATTTTCACATCAATTTCAATTAACTCTCCTTTTATAGGCTGTATGCTTACATTATTATAATTTTCTTCATTTAACAACTCTTCTCTAATGTCTACATCAACGTTATTATTATTTTTTGTTATTATAGATGAAATTGTATTTTTGGAATTTATTATTTTAGGCCTATTTTGATTTTCAGACAACAAAGCTTGGGCCCTATTCACTGTTGTCCATTTTGGTTTCCCTGTGGTCTATTACCATTTCCCTTATTTCCCTGATCATATCTCTTTTGTTGAAAATTTGGCCTAAAACCTTGATTCATGCCATTACCATTTGCCCTATTAAAATTTTGTTGATTAGTTAACATGGGCCTATTGTTGTTGTTTTGCATATTAGGTGGTGGAAATCTAGTAAAATTGTTTGGTCCCCCAAACCTATTCTCTCCCCTTGTCTCTTGAAAATGGGGTGGTGCCCTAAATCGAAATCCTTCCTGTCCTAATTGCTGTGGTTGAAAATTTTTATACATGGGTCTGTCCATATTCATCCTATTGTCCCCCTGTCTTGTCCTATCTGGTCCTAATAACTTTTGACTTTCTTGCCAACTTAAGATTAACTTTTCTAGGTCATTAACATTTTTAGGCCTAGCTGCTAACATCATTAACTCTAGTTTTTCAGGCATTTTCCTACTTATATGTCTTACAAATGTATCCATAGACATGGGCGGATCTAAAAATTGTGTCTTATTATATAAGCTCATCACATATCTAAATACTTCTTCCATTGGTCCCCTAAAATAGCTTCCTACCAATAATTTAGTTTTTAATTGTTCCTGTTTCTCTTCGGACCAAAACCTATCTAGAAATGCTACCCTAAACTCTTCAAAACTACCCCACTCATTTTTGTGTGCTTCAAACCATAACTCTGCTTCACCTTTAAAATATTTTCTCAAACAACCTAACTTTATCTTCCATTGTCCCCCATTTATTTTGTTAAATGTCTCTATAGCTTCTATAAATACCTTCGGGTGCGGTTCTAACCTTTCATTTTGAAACTCTGGGATTATAGTCTCATTAATTATATTCGCACTTGTATAAGTACCCTGACTTATGCTACCTTGTTCTACAAAATTCTCCCTTATTTTTTGCATAAACTCTCCTTCGAATTTTAAATTTAGGCTATTAATCTGGTCCTCTACATTGTTTTTTAACTCTAAAATTTCTTGTTTTTCTAGATTCTTCTGTTTTCCTACTTCTAAGTCTAACAACGTTATTTTTTCATCCGTTTTTCCTAACTGAATCTCAAACTTATCTACTCTATTGTTTACCTCACTCTTAACCTCTAAAATTTCTTTACAAATTTTGTTTTCAACAACTTTTAGATTATTTTTGGCTTCTATCTGATTACTTAACAGCTTTATCTCAGTTTCAGATTTTACATTATCAATTTCCTTAACTATACTACATATTTTATCAGACATATCTATTTCAACTTTAGCAATTTTCTCATCAACATGATTTTCTATCTCTAGCCTAGTTTGTTTAATTTCTTGTTTTAAACCATTTTCTAATTGTACATAATCTTGTTTTAATTCTAGTTTGGTCTGATCTAACTTCTTATCCAATTTATCTAGCTTAACATTATTCTGTTCAAATTTGGCGTTAAATTCCTCAAACTTATTACTCAAATCTTGCCTAAATTCTAGATTATTCTGTTCAATTTTATTATTTGTTTCTAATCTACTTTGTTTAATATCATTACTTATACACTCAAATTTTTTGTCATTATCTCGTTTAAGTTCTAGATTATTCTGTTTTGTTTCTAAGCTACTTTGTTCAAATTTCTGATCAAATTTACTCATCAATTGCTCAAACATACTCTCCATTTTCTTATTTTGATCATTATTTTCCCCACTCTTACCTACCCTAACCTCTTCAGCTCTTAATTCCCTATCTGAATTTTCTTCTACAGTTTCTACTCCTAATATTCCTACTATTCTTTCATTCACATCTTCACACTGTTGTTTACTATTTAGAATCCCATCACTATCAAACCCATTAAAATCCGAACCTGAACTACTATTCCCGTTCACACTTGAACGTCTACTATTACTATTACTACTTATTTCTTGATCTAAAAAATTTTGTGCCAATTGTTCATTTGTTTGCTCATTACTTTGTGATTCCTTCTGTAAATTATCAAAACTATCCCCCGTAAATTCCATCTGTTCTAAATTGTTCAAAGAATTTTGATTTCCTAACCCTACCTGTTCATCATTATTATCAACATTTACAATTTCTGACTCCATTTTTATCTTATTATACTTAACACAAAAATTTTTTAAAAAAGAATCTTTCTTATTATGATAGAGAGAGTCCTTACCTTGATTTTAAGAGTTCTCATTACCAAAATCACTGTATTTTCGACTAAAAAGCCCTCAGTTGAGGCGACATTTGTATTAATTCAAAAATTAAGGGTCTGATTTGAAGATTATTATGATAGTTACTTTTGTTCATCAAAAATGCCACACGTTGAGCGACATTTGTGACAATTCAAAAATTTAGCTGAAGTTACTTTTAATGTTATTAATTTGTTAATTTGCTCGACTATAGGGCGCCAGGTTTGCTTTAGCATACCAATTTAGAAAAAAGAATGAATTTAATTATTTATAAGATCTCTGGGGTCGTAAGTTCTTTTCACAGTGTACTTACAGTGGATTTTGGTTTTTTAATGAGAACACTTTGGCTGAAATGTTACAAAGAAAACATTTATTAAACATTCAAAGAAACATCCTACAAATATTATTAACCACAAAATCATATTATAAATAGTAGTTATCCTTTTAGTTTCAATAACTAATTATGAATTTATATTTCCTTTATTTCTTTCTTTCAAATTAATTAATTTTATCTTCAAAAATGCTTCTACAAATAAAATTGTTGCAACAGGAATTTAATCTATGAATTTTTTAGTAACTTTGTAGCTCTAAAAGAAAAATAAAAAGATTCTATTTTCATTATTTAAAAGTTTCATTTTTTACTTGTATCTCTTCTAGTAATAATCTACTAAATTTTCTTTAAATAGATAAACATTTACAAAAAATTAATTTAAAACATAATACAGGTTATTAATCAAACAGATAATATATAGCGTCTATACCACAACGCCGATCTAAATAAAAAACATTGTCTGTGTCCGAATGGAAAACTGATGTCCTACGAGTTGAAGTTCTACGGCTCGCAGTGGATTCTCCCTCGTTCAGAAATTGTTTTCTCAAGTTGTTGAGAATGTTCATAACTCGCGTATATAAATCATTGTCTTTTATGTTCCCGCGTTATTGTCATTGAAACACGCTAAATATGGATTTTTAAATACTTTCGATCACTATTTGAGATAAAAAATCAAATGTACATTGTTCTAACAGAACCTAGAAACTCTTTCTACGATCTTATCTCTCCAAACACTGGATTTTGACTTTTAAGAACACAACCTGTTCATTTTAAGCGGTAAACTCAACTCTTAGAAAACACATCTTGTCCCTTCAATCGCTGGACTTCGACTTTTTAGAACACAACCTGTCACTCCTAACGCTGGACTTAGACTGCCGTTACCATGAGGCAAATTCTTACTTCCGAAAGCGTTCTTTCCGGTTACTGTTCACACATTTTACCGCACTGCCGTAAAATACAAATAATTTACATTTTATAACAAACAAACTAAATTACATTAAAATTAAACATAATAATTCATACTGTTGTCTTGAAAATCCATTTTTCTTTTATAAATGACGTGACTAAATTTAAATTATTATTTGAATCTCTTATCTCTTTGGCTTAACCGCGTCTTTTAAATGAGTCTATATTAAAATCTGACTTTTCACATTGTCACAACTGTAGTGAAATTCACAATAATAATTCGAATTTGCCCCTAACCACAATAACTAGAAACTTAATAAAAGACAATTATCTGATTAATTGTTCTTTATTAATTATTTCCACTTAATGCTCCCATGGGAGGGATTTTAGCTTGCACTCAGGTTTTCATAGTTTTAGGTTTAATTTTATTTCATTAGTAGATATGTAACGTTAGATTTAGTTTATAAGCAAGACCCTCCGATGATGATAACCATGTTATCGAAATGTACACATCAGGGCATTAAGTGGATATAATTAATAAAGAACAATAATTGTTAATTATTAATCAGATAATTGTGTTTTATTAAGTTTCTAGTGATTGTGGTTAGGGGCAAATTCGAATTATTAAAGTCTTACTAGTACGAAACATTTCATTTAATACCTCGATTCATTTTTTATTTATTATCTTTATCCTAATAACTGTAGAGTTGTTCTCAATATTTCTTTCGGTTTAATTTCGTGCAGTCTTTTGTTGGCATTCAACAAATTAATATAATTTTTTGAGGTTTTAATGCACTTGTAACATTAATTCTACATCTTGCTATATTTGCCACAGTAATTGTAATTGGTAATTGTAGAAAAAGACTTTATAGACAGTCGTCAAACTCTATTTAAAAATATTATATGAATGGTAACACTAAACAATATTTATAAATTCTATCACTTAGAATGAGCTAGTTTACTTCAGTTAATCGTGCGTGAGCATGGCAAAGCAAATACCACGAACAGTAGGGGGAACAAATACCTCTCAGCCCATCATGAGTATCAAGGAAAAGTAAATGGTTGTTGTGTTGGAACCTTATTTCCCCACGAAGTCTTATAAATGTTTCATTAAAATTTTACTAAGAAAGATTCCCCAGTGTGGGAGCATCAAGAAAGACAACAGTATATCACTTAATGGAAAGGTTTCACGAAACTGGCAATATTGACTATAGGGATAGGAGGGACAGATTATACATCTAGACACTACAGGTTAGATTGCTGCATTTTCTTAGACAGTTGTCTCAGGAAGTACATCAAAGGTATTCAGCAAGTAAGATGACTACAATATGCCTCAAGGTGAGAGCTTACAAGGCTTGTGTAGTGGAATAGTTACATTCTCTCAACTGGAACAAGCGCATTGTCTAGTGTCAATGGTTTAAGACATTCACACGTAGCAACTTGATTAACAAGCTGAAATATACATTATTTAGCGACAAAGCCTTACTTCATTTTAACTGGATAGTAAATAGTCAGAATACACATTACCGGGCAGCAAATAATCCATATTCTTTACAGAAGTTCCACTTCATTCTGATAAAAAGGGAGTGCGCTGTGCAATTTCTAGGAAACGAATTGTTGGTTCGATAATTAAATTGACTTCTGAAGTTTAACCAGACATCATTTAACATTTCGTAATGATGTATAAACAATGAAAACACTCAGAGAGTTCTTCAAGGACTGGTTAATCTGTGGCCGCTTCATTTCTCGGATTTGACTTTATTGATTTTCTTCATTGGGGATATTTATGGGACAGAGTGTATGGGAACAAACCTAGGACACTACAAGAACTGCAGGTTAAATCATAATGGTCGTGCATGAAATTCCCATGAACATTTTGCTACTATCATGCATCATCGTGTGAATTTATGTATTAAACAAATTGGAGGAAATTTTCAGCATCTTCTGTAAATGTAGAGTGTATTATTTTATGTTTTACTTTCTTATAACCATACGATTTTTAACTGTTTGATGTACTTAAAATAAATACATTATTATTTTAACGTAGAGTTTGTGGACTTTCGAATCACTCTATATTTGTTAATATTAAATGGCTGGATATCTAACCTTACACTATATACAAAATAATATTCGCCACACTCGTTAATACAAACTTTTAATACTTTTTTAAGCACTTTATAAAATCACAGACACAATAAACAATAATGATTAAACAACTAAAACAAATGCACCAAAATTGAAATGTTCATATTTATAATAATTAGCCTACCTTATTTATTCTACAACCATATCTTCTTCTTTTTTAAACTCTTTCAAAACAAAAACTAAAGTATTAGGACTAGTAACATCTGCTACCATTATCTCGGAACCATTTTTTAATCCTAATTCAGTTAAACTTTTCTTTAGATTTTGTCTTGTTCTTTCTTCAATACTAGCTACAGTTGACAAATACAATGTTCTATTTTTACCATTTATAACTGTCGTTAAACCTGGACTTTTCATTTGATACGAATGGTTTTCACGAAGCATATCGATTAATTCTTGCAATTTCATATCTCTACTTTTAATAGACAAAACTGTCGGCACTTGACTGCAAGCCAAACAATCTTCTTTTTTCTCAGCTTCATATGTATACGTGTAAATTCCATCAACATCATTAAACACCATGTAATTATTTAACGGCACACAGCAACTTGTAGCGAGTTTAAACACTTCTGTAGTACAAGCAGCAGCAATAATTGCATTAGTAGATGCAACAGCTGGGATTATATTCTTGACGACACCTTGGACCAACCGATAAGTAATTCCGCTGATGTTGAATTGAGTTGCTCTTTCGTAGGACTTTTCATAAATCCAATTTATATGGATCGGATCATCTCCATCAATTGCAGAATCGAATGGGTTTTCTTTTGGCCACTGGATTAATTTTACATATTCGATACAATGTTCTGGAAGGCGTGGAGTGTTTGCAATTGTACAGAGTGGATAAGTGACCTAGAAAAAATTGTACATAAGTAACTCTTTCTAATAAATAATGCAAAAATTTCTAATATACAATTTAGACACACAATAATAAGATGGTAAATATAACTATTAAGCTATACTAAAAATATTATATGTCATTATGTCTAACCTATAAATAGGTGGTCGTAGTTTTCAAACTATGATTTTTCGGTTAAAAAGTGAATTCCGCATTGAAAAAATAATTTATTCAATTGTAATCGTATTGTGAAGTTTTAAGGTGTACTGTACTTTTGTGAAACGATACTGACTCACTCTTCTCTGGCATAATGCTTTCTACCCTATCATCTCTCAGTATCTGTCAAGTTTTCTAAGATAAGCAGTCATATTTTTTGTGTGAAGTGCATTGTACAAGAGAGCCTGTCTGGTGATTATTTGGAATATTATCGGTCAAAAGTATATAAGCATACAACAGTGTTATTTTTGTGCTAATTTTTAATCAAAATATTTAGACCCAAATATTTATTTGGTAAATATGTAGTGTACCGTTGAGATTTAGAAATGTAAGTAATAATGCAAATTGTATTCTATATACCTCCTTCAATCAGATTATCCTTTCAATCTGTAGACACTTTTGTACCAAAATCATTATTTCTGTCTAAAATAAACAATTTAAATGTACGAAATACTGGGCATGTGAGGTTAGGACATCTGTCTACATTAATACGTATGGCAATATTTGTGAATCAATTGAATGTCTCATCGTTCGATGTTAATGTTCATCCACAAAAAAAGGTCTGGTTTTATATACTGTTATGGACATAAAGGTATGGGAAGGTCACTATATTATATAGTTACCTTACCAGACCTTTAGTTCCTTTACTACGTTTGGCTAGGTCAATACATGTACATAGTGACCTGCCGAGACCTAGTTCGCATCATTATGAAATCATACAGCATAGTAATATTAACCTGTCAGAAGACATGTAATGGCCATGCGTCCAACAACATGCTATTATTTCCATCTGCATAACCTATGAACCTAGACTCATTGCTTACTATGAAATCGAAAGCATACTTGCATATTGTTTATTTTAGACAGAAATAATGATTTGGATAATTCAAAAGTGTCTACAGATTGAAAGGATGATCTAATTGTTTTAAAAGGAGGTATGCTTAAATTTCACTACTAAATCGCAACAACAGGTACTCTACATATTCACCATTTATATATAATAATAAACAAGGACTATGACATGAATATTTTTTAAACCTTATTTATGATACTGGTAGAGACCTAGGAGGGAGAGGAGAGATGAGGAGTAGGCTAGGAGTGAGTGTACCACAGGATGGCAAAGACAAAATAATTTCCACTTAGAGCGACAATAGTATAAATTTGTCCTTGAAAGTAGATTTACTTACATTAATGTGAAAGAAATATGTACGATCATTTATGGTATTTGTTTCACAGTACTGCCTCACCTACAATTTTGATAAAACCTTTATATTTTATAACCTATGACTTTTAAAGATCACTTTTGTACAAACTGACGACAAACTTAAAACATTTACTTTTGTCAACGTCATCTTAGATCACAAAGTATACTTTCACCATAGATAAAATATACAATAAATGTCCAGTTGATACTGCGTTGCGATTTTATATAGAAATATCATGTAATCGTGTTTTAAATACCTCATTATTGAACAATTGGATCATCCTTCCGGGAAGACCCTTTTCAAGTATAAAAATCCATTATTTCTGTTTAAAATAAGCAATTTAAAAGTACGAAATTCTAGCCTTATTAGGTTAAGGCATTTGTTTACCGTAATTCATATGGCAATCATTGTAAAGATATTGAGTCTCTCATCACTCGATGTTTATGTTAATCCACAAGGTCCGGATATGTAATTATATGTATTAATATATATTTAGTAATGACAAGTCTGGTAAGATAGATATATATTATCTAACCAGAACTGGTAAAGAAACTATATAGGCCCTATAGCCTAGTTACTTCCCGAGATATAGTTCACATAATTCTGAAATTATACAGCATAGTAATACATATCTATTATAAGACACATTTAATGAAATGCTACTCTATTAGCTAATCAGCTTAAGTATGATCAATTGTTTCATAATGAAGGATGTAAAACACAATTTCATAAAATTTCTATATTAAATCAACTGGACTGTATCAACTGCACATTTACCTAATATATCACTTAAAAATCTAAGACAAGCACTTTACAGTTATCTTCGGTAATTATGCATTGAAGATTGCCTTAAAATTTCATTAAGAAAATTGTTAAAATCATTTACTACCTAGCTTATTTTGAAAAAAATGAGATCATCTTAACTGTCGCTAGACATTTTTGAAGTAGGTAAATAAATAAATTTACTAGAAAATAACAAAAAAAAGTATGAAATCCAGGTTTGTTTAGTTTATTAGGCCTATGACTGGAAATCCAGTTCTGGTTATGATTACATTAATCAACTTAGTATTAAAACATATTATTGTTTTATTAGGTCTGGCTAGGTGACCACCATCTAACATGATGTATGATCGCTTGTTTTATTAGGCTATACAATGAATATTATTGAAGACAAGTTAGGTAAGGCTAGCTTCCCTTGCCTAGAGGCTTCCAATAGACTTTGGGTCTGAGTGATGGTAGGTAAAATTGTCGCCAAGGTATTTGCTGAACTCAATTTGAAAGCCATTAGTAGTACAAATTAAAGAGTAAATTATCTATAAGTTATACTTAAAATTAAGCCTACCTGAGGAGGAAATAAATCTAATGTGCATTCAATGCAAGCTGACATTCCGGGTAGGATCACTCTAACATTCCCTTTAAAACCTTCTGTTCCACCGTCAACCATAGGAATTATACTTGCTTGATCTAGCTCTCCATCATCACTGTATGTCAAAAGTGAGATGAGCATACCATTGATCCACCTCCTAGCAACAATAGAATCCAGTCCGCAAACAACAATGTGGAAATTTCGATAAAATGCCTCATCATAATCTTGAATTTTTTTATAATAGGGAGTTACATTGCATCCTGGAACTCGAGTGTTAATGAATTCAGCAGCTATTTTAGCTTTGGATTGACCAATATCTTTTCTACGAAATAAAAATTGCCGGTTGAGGTTAGATAAATCAATTGTGTCCATGTCGATAACATGGATATCTCTAAATCCCATTAATGCTAAATCCTTTAATAATTCACAACCTAGGCCTCCTGCTCCAATTACAAGAATTTTACATGATGTCATAATAAAATTTAAAGTCTCTGGAGATGGTTCAAAATCAGGATGACAGAATGGTCCTGATCTTTCTAATACTTTTTTCAAATGATTCCATCTTCGTTGGAAATTGTCTTGGTTATTACTACCTGATGAATCCATTGTGTCCGATACGTTTAAAGCGAACTAAATACAAAAACACTGTTTAAATTATCTAAACTAAAACAAACATATATAATTTCAAAATCAAAACAAGGTTAAACTTAACCTTACCAAACCACTGCCACCGTAAATTCCTACATTTATTTGTCATTATTATTTTTTTCTATGCCTCCCTCATAGATGGAATATCAGCCGATCAAGTGAGCGAACAGGCTAGCCAACTGAAATTAAAAGTTTCCGTTGTTGGACCTAAAATTGATTTTACATACAGTATTATATTTAAGTCGATATCTTAGATATAAATTCAAAGGATCTACTATTAATATAATAGGGTACGGATACAAAATGTAATATTGTTGTAATTTCCGATAATTTTTAATCATATTTGTTATCAAAATGTTATCAAAACTGGTTCGACGGTAAAATATAACCCTAGTTTCATGATACATAATATTTTTAATATAAAAATAAACGAACTTAAGCTGAACCAAACATTCATTGTGCAGATTGAAACTTTTTAATTTAATTTATTTATAATATTGTTGAAACATTATAAACTTCGTTGGAGATTACGTACTTGTGAAAATATACACTTTCTATTATCAAAAAGTTTATGTTGGCTTTACTGATTATTTAAGTTTATGTCATTAATTTTCAGTCCGTTTGTGTTGGTTCTACTGATTTAATATAAATTCCAGTTGTTTTGTTGTGTTAATTTAATATCAAAACAAAGCTGATTTGCTGAGTAATTTTTATTATGTAAGCAAAAATAACTGTTTTTTTTTTTTATAGTTTTGTGTTTTATACATAGTTTTTTTTTGTTTCGTATACTTTCTCTCCGATAAAACTTTTTGAGTTTTACATTCCGATTGTTCATCAAGATGAGCAAGTAAGATTTCAATTAATTTTTTGTAGACCTAGGTTAATAATTAGGATTAGTAAAAGTTTATAACATACATTTTAATAAAATAAACTAACCCTATTTCAAAATAATAAATTTATTTCTGTTTGGTAAGATAAAGATGCTAAATAACTAATCAATATGTGATGATTTCAAATGATAGTTATTTTCTTTTTTTTTGAAAAATATAGAAACAATTAATTTATAGAGTGATATATGTAACCCATAGTTGGAACCAAAATGTGCACTGATCTTCATTCCCAGAATAATATTTTGTTGTTGTTTATTCATCTTATCCATTAGTCTATTACAAGATAGTTTTCACACTAGTATTTTGATCATGATTAAATATGGTGTGCATACTTTTTTTCATAACAGTAGCTTTTTTAAGCAGATATAAATAGCTTATTAATGTATATCCTGTATTAAACACAAATTTTACTTTAAATATGATGAAATCATTACTATTCAAATGAATAAAGCGTTTCTGCCATGCCAAATACAATATTTATTGACTATTAGATGAAAAAACTGAATCTGATTTAAATTTAAAAAAAGGGAACCAACTTTGTTATAATATAGGCCACATTCCAAGACCCCATGCAGGAGGGGGGGGTAGGTACTGACATAATAAGGTATGTCATATTCTTTGGGGTCAGAGGGGGATTTTTTACATGTGATTAATATCAGTGAAAAATAACAATTCAAGAAATGCATTAAGGAAAAAAAATGGCTAAGAATAGATGATTGTTAAAATTTGTCAATTTTTAATTTTGATTGTAAACTGTTTTTAAACTGCTTCGGTTTTGAAAAAAATTGTTTGGTACTTACGTATTAACGCCACCGCAGCAACTTTGCGCATATATATATAAGATTTGGCCAGGTGTTTATGTGTGTATATATATATATATATATATATATATATATATATATATATATATAGCTACTGGCCAAACCTGTCATGATATATAATTATATCGCAAAGTAAGCAAATATTGGTGCATATATATATATGCGCAAAGTTGCTGCGGTGGCGTTAATACGTAAGTACCAATTGTTTTTTGCTCATACTCGAAATAATACAAAGAATATTAAATGTTTTGAGATTCCCATGAGATTATATGTTTTATATGATATTATATTCTTAAATTCTTTAATTATATAGCAAAAACTTATATATCTCGACAAAGAAATTTGTCACGTCAAGTAATAAATTGCAACCAAGAGGTATAAAATAAAAGCAATGATTCACAACTCTAGTTAAACAATGATTTAGATTTGAATAGGTCTTCTTTCCATCATCACATTTAGCTTTCCTCCTTTTGTGTTAAACTTAATTATATATATATATATATATATATATATATATATATATATATATAATATAGAGACGTAATGTGATGGATCGAAAAATCGTTGTTTTATGTGGTTTTGTTTTGAGGCTAACTGAAACCAAAAAGTGATTTTTTGATATATCTGTCTTTCAGTCTGTGCAGTGCATTACAACATAAATGCATTGACTGATTTTAAACAAATTTGTGGGTATATTTTGTCTTTAACTTGGGAAGTTTAGATATCATTATGCAGTTTTTTTATGTCTAAAATGACCCACTTATTTTAATAATTGAATAAACTTACTTTTTAGTAGTCAATAGTGGATCTTTTTTATTATTTGCACTAAAGATTTTTCAGGATAAATCCTCAGGTGCTTGACAATTTAATCAAATTACATAACACATAGCAACTTAGTACTAAACTTTCACTATTAAAATTATTAAGACTAACATAAACATTAAAACTTCAAAAATATTAAAAACTGAAAACATTAAACAATAAACATGAAATATATAAGTTAGAGTTCCAATTAAACATGCTTCACTCACCGATAAAGACGATAAAACACTCAAGACTGAGCGTTTTCGGACAAGAAATCAGTCACTAGAGTGTGAGAATAAAGGGTATACGTACTCTGTAGGATATATAAATATAAAATGGAACATTCAAAAATTGTTCTAAATCTACTTTAAAGATATCATTCAAATGTGGGCGAAATGTATTTAATATATTTAACCATGCAAAATCACAAGTAATACAACATTACGTTTCTGGAATAAATTAAAAAACTAAACTTTATTGCTGACATTGTTTAATTATTATTAGTTTATATGGACAGTTATGTAAGAAAGTTTATGTTATGTTTTTGTAGCCATGTTTAAGTTTATTAGTTATCCAAATTTTACTATAATATTAAATAAAAGACTACATGGCAAAGTTCACACACATGTCTTTTCTCCAAAACGTACCGTTTTGAGTGCCATCACTTTAGAAATTGAAATATTTTTGAAACGGAAAGTTATTTTCTATAAAAATATATTTATATGGAATGGTAAAATCATATTTATACGTTCCCAATATTAAGCGTGCTTTGGTCACAAACTTTCTCTTCTCCGGATCAGAAATTCAGTCCACCTAAAACATATTAGGAGATCCAGTAACCAATCTCGGATTTTATCGCTCTTCAGTATCATTTCCAAAATAGTTGTAATATTGGACAACCAATCATAAAATGAGCCTTTTAGGACCCGTCAAATTAAAAAATAACTTGAGGATGAAATCTCCATATTTAAATCAAAATATTTTCAACAATACTCGGAGCGCAGAGAAGATCTACAAGGACCGTTCGACCATCCATAGCAAAGCTACACAAGAGTATCTGTTACTCCCATACCGCCCCCCACTAGATGTTTCACATCAAAAATTGAATCTAGTTTCAATATGGCTGCTACAAGATATGCTGCCAAAGATTTAAAATGACCAAAACTGGAAGAAAATGTTATATTATAAAAATATAGAAAAAAGAAGTGTTTACGTTCAATAGTTTTAAAGATTTTTTGATTTTTTCCATACATTATGAACACTGTAATAGAATTTACAAAGTTGGATTTCAGACCCTAATTCAAATTGTAACAAAATTATGCCCTATTTGACATGTAACCTAAGTGTTCAATATGGCGGCCATTCTCTCCTTTCCTGCACTAATCAAGTTGTTAAGACTGATTGCTGCTACTTTTTGAACAATTGATGTCTTCTGTTCTTGAATGGTAGTTGGTTTTAAGAGATAAACTCTCCTTCAGGCTGTAGAGGCCAAGACACTGCACACTTGTTTGCCAATTGTACTGTTCCAAATTGTTGTCTTAAGAAGGTTTTGTATTTGTAGGTGCTCAAGGTTTGCAGTTCTGGTATCATATTATACGGAACACATCTGAAGTAGCGTTTCCCTGCGATTGAGATTGTTTTTGTTACTCTATTTTGAACTTCTTCGGAGAGGCAACCTAACCTTCGACTTGTGTAATCCTTGTTCAGCTATTTTCACAGGGTTGGTAACGGAACATATATGGCAATTGTGAGTATTTACACAGCCATTCAGATGAAAGTATCAAAAGTTTCTGCTACATTCATAATAGCTCAGAATAAGTCCGATGGGTGTTTGAGTTGTAACGACATGTAATGAAAAAACAAACAACAATTAAAAACTGGAGTTAATGGTTAATCTCAAGTCACACTTTTAACCTGTACAGAGTATAAACAGTAATTTCAAACATACTCCTTGCAATTGCAATTACCTATTTCCCCGTAATCTTGTGTTAGATCCCTCTCATTTCATTCCTATCATGTCGCTCTTGACCAATTCTTGTTCTTTTTTGACCCTGGCGCTATACTCTGTTCATTTGACGAAGGCTGTCGAACTTGGGACACCCCCCCCTTTACTTACACACAAACGTGCAGGGGATTATGACTCTGCGCTTGTGTGTGTGAGTGGGGGAGGGGGCTGTCACTGTATCTTGCCCATGAGTGTGCATGCATGTGCGAGGGTGCGGGGCAGGTAGTGCCTTTCTCCAACCGCCTTTGTCAAATGAACAGAGTATATTAGAGTATTCGAGAGATAGGAGTCTTTATTTTATTTTATGTTCTTTTCTTCGCATGGGCGTCATCGCCGGGGGGGACGTGTCCCCCCAATATTTGAGATGTAAAAATATTTTTGCTATAAACGAATGATTTACTTTAAACCATAAAATGTAAACATCGGGCTTTGTCTTTACGTTGAGCACCTAGTAAGACTTTTGCTTGTGTCACCAGCTTCAAGTTGTGATGCAGAACGAAGTTTCAGTGCTCTTCGGAAGCTCAAAAACTATCTCCGTTCTACTATGACTCAGCAGAGACTGAACCATGTAGCTGTGTCTTATGTCCACAAATCCATTCTAGACAATTTAGACGATAAGAAAATTGCTAAAATATTTATACACAAAAATGACTCAAGAAAAGTAACATTTGGTACTATTTAGGTGACTTCAAAGTTATAATAATTAGATTTATTGTTTTAGTGTACTTCATTTGCTGACAAATATTAAAATAAATGCAAAAACGTGTAATGCAAAAACGATGATTTGAGAAGTTTAATTTAAAAAAATTTCCATGCCCCCAGACCACCAGCACATGTCTCCCTCCCCCCCCCCCAATAATGAACTGGTGATGACGCCCATGTTTTCTTGTTTTATTTTCTGTACAAAACAGCTGATTATACAGTGTCTAAAAAAATATGTCCCGAATTTCACCAGGCTATTCTATAGGTGAAAATAAGAATAAAAAAAGTTGCAATAAACATAAGTCCGGAAATGCTTAGTTTTCGAATTATCCGCCTTTTTTTTTTTTTTTTTTTTTTTTTTTTTGTATGAAACACTTAGTATTTTTGGTAATAGAAACGATATCGTGGTCAAATTTGGTGTACATATTTGTTACGTAACCTTTTACCCCTGTACAAAAAAGCAGAACTTTCTTGTGTATATTTTCAAAATGGCTTCAAGTAAAAAAAATTTAATCTCTAAAACCACTAACTTTAAAAAATTTTCAGGAAACAAAAAAAAAGTTACTTTTTTAATGACAAACAAAACGGGTTTTTTTTGTTTCTGTAGCTCAAAAGATAACCCAGTTATGGATTAAAAATGTAATTACTACTAATTTGACAAACATAATAATGACATAACTACCAACAAATTATGTTTTTAGTTTTTAGCCGATATCTCGGTTATCTTTTTTAACGTTAGGTCGAAATATTTGACGATTACCAAACTTTCTTCGTGTAATTTGTAAATAAAAAGTTAGTTTTTTCGGAAAACAACTAAAAACTCTATTTTCTTTCAAGACCCTGCGTCTAAAAGACGTCAGAAGCCCCAATGTAAATGATTCAACCATCTTCAGTGCAATGACTAATTGCATTTAAAAGCAAAGCTTTTATACGAGAAATAAAAAGTTTTGCATAAGCTTATCAGAGGATATGACTCAACAAACAGCCTACTTACACATCTGTGCTATTTAAAACTTCTAGGAAACAGAGTCACGTGACCGCAAGATGTGGAGCCGAATAAAATTGTCAATAAATTATCGTATAGGTTAGAAAAAAGTCTAAACATGCGCAAAGTGCTAGAAATTTGCGGCGGCCTATTCTGTTTCACTTATTGTAGTAAGGCTTACGCTATTACACATTTAAAAAACATCGTGGTAATTTTCATGAAATAAACAACAGGTTTGTAACAAACGGTACAAAAACATTGCATTATATTTTGTATTTATAATCGGAGCCATCTTCTTAAATATTTCTGGGACAAAATAACTTTCTTTTTTTGCAAATTTTCTAGCTCATATATTTTTTATGAGAGATAATTTGATATAGAGAATTCCCCCCCCCCCCTATTTACTTCATAAGAATCAAAAAAATTATCTTCAATCTAACTACAATCATATGGATTTTTAAATAGGCCTTACAAATTATCAAATTAATTACTTCGTTACAAACCACATTGAAATTAATATTTTACTCAACTTGCAGCCCTTATGACTAAACGGTTAAACTAGCCTAGGTAATTAATTTGATAACTCGAAAATTGCGACAAGAAAACAAAGTCAAGGGAGAAGTGTACGCTCTATGGTTGGGAGTGACTATGGATAGCTCAGTTGGTAGAGCATTGGCGCGTAAACCCAAAGGTCCTGGGTTCAATTCCCAGTCTAGGTCGTATATATTTTCACTTTGAAATATTATTGAAATAACAATACTAGTTGGTACGAACGTATAAGCTGTAAAATCGATAAAATTTTGTTTGCTATCGCAAAGATTTCAGTTTTCTATCTTTCCTTATACAACAATTGAGGGGTCTTTTTTAGAAGAGGGCCGCCACTATTAAAATTTCCCCTACACAGCGCTGTACAGCGCTCTGCGGAGTTAGGTTAGGTTATGTTATGATAAATATGGGTACACATATTATTTACCTGATACAGCAAATTTGTGGTTATTTATCATAACCTAACCTAACCTAACTCCGCACAGCGCTGTATAGCGGGATTCCGCGGCGCGCAGAGCACTGACCTTTGCCCGACCTTCACCTACTCAACAATGAACATTTGAGACGCAATTAAAATTTCCTATACCTAACCTAACTCCGCAGAGCGCTGTGTAGGGGAAATTTTAATAGTGGCGGCCCTCTTCTAAAAAAGACCCCAATTGAGGTTTTTTTTTTTAATTATACATTTTTTTGACATTTCCATCATTTGTGTGTTGAAAATTCAAAACACGACGTTTCGGGAATAAGAATCAATTCCCGTTATCAAGTATAAAATGTATAATAATAAAATTAAACTTCCATAATTAACAAATAACTTCAAACAGAGAATTGAGAGTTCTGGAATTTATTTGACGCCTTAAATCAGCATAACTTTTAATATCTAAAATATGCTTAGAGAAGTGTTTTCAATTCTTTGTTGTTATCGTGCCTTGTCAATGTGTAAACAGCCTTGCCTAGCTTCGATTAGACTTACAAAGTCATCTGAAATTTTATAACAGCGATTGCGCCAAGGATAAAGTTGTGTAATATGTAGCATACAATACATAAATAATGATCAAATAAAACCAACTGTTGTAGGATAAAATTGTTTATTACTGTCAGGATTGGTCGCAGAATTACCAGATGTCAGTTCAGAATGTTTCATTTATACAAGCGATGTGGTTATTCAAACGAAACCAGAGCTAGATTAGGTTTAACAAATAGAAATAAAATTGAAACAAAAAATTTATTTAGGCTACTGTACTTTTTAACATTCTTTTGTCATTCTAAACATAAAAAAAAAATCTGCGTGAATTACTTTTTTTAAGCTCTATTAAAAATAGTTTTCAATTCAACTCGGCATATATTTATGGCTTGGTTGTCATTAAAAAAACCTAGTTTCAAAAAGCTTTAATAGATTGGACGCCATATTGAATTATTGCGACCGTTTTTTGTAGTAAATTCAAGTATAATAAAACATTAATTTAATTTTGAGGTTATGGTTTCAGCAGAATTTTAAAGGTAGGCGGAACAGTTTATTGTGGACTCTTGTAGAGTCTACAGGTCAAAAGTTCTCGAAATTCCACCTGCAATATTAATTTGGTGCCATTTTTTTTTTTATTAATGACTCTGGAATCGGTATTTTTAGGGAGTTGGAAAATAATAAATTTTCTTTGTCCCAAATTATAATAAAAATAGTCTAGGTTAATTTAGATAAAATGGTCTATTTTAGTCTAAAGTTAGGTTGTGTGTTATGTCTTAGAGTCTTGTTTATGATGATGGGTGTGTGAAAAAAAAATCGTATACAGTTTAATTTTATTAATTTTATTCAACATCGGGGATAAAATAAAGTAAAGAAACAATAGAAGAAACTTCAATAGCAACATGAAGGGTAATTTCGTGCGACACAGTTGGCAGACTTGATAATTTAGCCTGTAGCAGGCACTGCATTCGTCCTTCATTAAATCGCATCAGTGCTGTAGTGTCTATGCGCAATAGACAGCGTATTTGCGTTGCGTACAACGGTATTAAAGTTTTGTAGATGTTTCCTTCCACCAACTTTCGAATTAGTTGGTTATTTGTGAATTTTAGTGTTTGTTTGCTGTGAAAGTGGTTTATTTTCAACTAGCAGTAAAGTAGTTATCTCGGTGAGTAGGCTATTGAAAGTTTTCAAACTGTAATACTAAGAGCGTTGAATGTAGGCTTATACCTTTTAAAATAGTTTTAGGTTAGGCCTATATATTATGGGATCTGAATGTAGCCCAATTTTTGCATGAACTTTAAATTTGACGTTTAATTAGATCTAGCCCTATACAAATTATTTTTAGATACCGGATTCAATGTGATTCAATTTTGTATCGTAAATTCCAACAATCTAGTGGTTGAAATTGAGTGATGAATGTGAAAATTATGTAATAAAATGCCTACATACATTTTATTTATAGTTCATGGTAGTTGTGAAAGTATGATTTCTTCAAGTAACAGTTACGAATTTAACCTAAAATAAATCTAGAATTAAGTTAACTAATTGTTGAAAAATGCATTGTTTTGAAAATGCAAAATTTAATATTTTAGTGTTTTGTATAATATTGCATTTGACTGGTAAGTTTTCTAACGTACAGTTTTGTACATATGTCTAGGTTATAAATATTCATATTACACCAAAATTATATCCCCTTTTTTTTGTTTTCTTGTTGTTTTACGGCGAAACACCTTTGTCGTTGTCATCTTCTTATAAAAAAAGGAAAAAGAGCATAAAATAAAAACCCCTAACTTTCGAATATACAATGTCAGGTTCGGAAAAGAAGAGTTGGTCAAGACAGGCCTGATATTAAAGAGGGGGGGGGGATCTAACTGAAGACTATATAAAAAAGATGTAGATCCACTTAGGTCCCCGAAATTGCCAAGCCTGTACTCGCTATAAGCGAGCCCCAAAGGGTCAAAAATTATATCGAAATGGTGTTTGCTAATATTGAGATATTGTAATTTTTGGTTTATGTCTGCTTTATTTTCATTATAATTAGATAGTACAAGGCTTTTGTACTAAATGTTTCCTCCGTTAGTTTTTAATGAGATCCAAGCCATAAACATATGTTGAGTTGGAGTGAAATCAGTTTGAGTCTTAAAAAAGTTATCCGCGCAGATTTTTTTTCCCTATGACACTTTAAAAAGATCAGTAGCTTAAATAAATTTGTTTCATTTTTTTTCCAAGCTTCTTTTCAGTATTTTTTTTTTTTAAACCTAACATAGTTCGTTGAGTAACCTCCTCCCGAATAAATTAAACTATCAAAACGGCAGCCAACCCTGTTTTATTTGATCATTATATGTTGCAGGTGTGCTATAAAGTTCCTATCCTTGGGGTAGGCTAATCGCAGTTTTAAAATTGCAGATTGCATGAATTGGTATATTTAATCGAAGCTATCTAGGCTGTTTGTTCAATGACAAGTCACAAAGTCACGTAAACAACCAAAGTATTATAAACACATTCTTTAGATAAGAGTTAGCCTGTGTGCTGATTTCAGGCTTCAAATTAATTCCACAACTGTTAAATTTTTTTTAAGGAAAGATTGAAATCTTATAAATAACGTTTTCTGTTGTAAACAGAAAATTTATTCTTAAATGAAGATAAATAAAATTATGACTTGTGATTTTGAATTCTTCATATTTTAGTAAAATTTAATCGAAATCTGTAACACCGATTTTGAGAAATATGTCTTGTAACAATCCAATAGAATAAAATAAATACAAATAGGCTTAATAAAATATTAATTGTATTTTGTATTTTTATTGATTTTTCATGAACCAGATTTTTTGGAAAGTTGTCGACCAATACGTTTGTTGGGGTCCTTGAAGGATAAACTTAATTTGATAAATATCGTTGGAGCCTTTTTTTTTGAGAAAATCGTAATTTTGAGTTTTGGACAGTTAAATTTAGAGTTGAAAAAAAAATGAAGAAAAAAAAGTCGGTAAGATATTAGGGAAATATGTCTACACAAACTGTGATAAAAAAATTGGTTCACTTTTTAGATAAACCTAAAAATTGTTGGGTTTAAAAGTGATATTTAAAATCGAAAAAATACTTCAAAAACGAATACTGGAAATTCACGAACCGACATTTTTTGAAAAAGCAACCATTACTTTTGGGTCCTTTAAGACCACACTTGAGCAAAATTTGATTAAAATCCATTAGAGTTGTTTTTGAGAAAATCTTAATTCTTATTTTTTTATGGCAGCTACATCTAAATAGTTTTTAGTTTTTTTTTTTAAATAGATAGATTTCTAGTTATCAAAAATGGGGGAAAAAAAATATCCCACATGCTAACTCAAAACGGATATATCCACAACAAACTAGATATGAATTGATTGTCACATGACTTGTATTACGTAACCTATAAAACGCGGTAACAATCTACTATGCAAATGTTGTATTTTTTAAAGAGCAGGAAAGAAATACAAGATATTAAATTTTATGTCGCGTATACGGGTGTTTTCGAATTTCTCCGACGCAGATTGTGGTTTTGTACTCATGATTTCCTCGTAATGGCAGTCAGTTGGGATCAAATTTATTTGTCAGTTTGGCCAACCTAACCTAACCACACAACTCTTTGGTTCTTAGAGTTGTCTATTCTTTATCTGACAGCTGTGGTAGATAAAAAGTGAAGGGGGGGGGGGGAACGTCTGTCTCGACACAATGATCTATGGTTTTAAATGAGGATTCTTCCTCGTTAGTGATTTTAAATAAACTTAATTATTTTTATAGGAAATAGTATAACTTTGAGAAGCAATGCGTGTTGTCATTTTTAGGGTACGTAAGTGAAATCAAGGACGCTTAAAATTTCACGCGCATGTCTGTAAGTCGCAACCCGTCTACACAGACAAGACGATAAATCCTTTATACTCGTATTTCAAACTGCATTTATATTCTTTGTTCCACGTATAGCGGTAACAAAACAAACAAAAAAATTACCTTCAGGTAGGTAAGGTGTAAAAGAATAGCAAGTTGAAAAAACCCTTTTTTTTTAAAAAAATTATGTGGAATAAAAACTAAAATTAGAAGTTATTCTGATTAAGATTATGTATGTTGACGGAAAAAATTAATATTTGGCGCTAGGCCAAATTTTTAGTGTCAAATATTACGCCCCTTCTTTCTAACTTGAACATGGCGTGCGTGACCTACAAATCTTTATAAATAGAGACAAAACCATAGCCGGATTTCCCAATAGGTCCTGAAGGCCCGGGCCTATGGGCGCAAGCTCCCAGGGGGCGCACGGCCGAGAATTTTTTTTTTTTTAAATATCTAGAAATAAAAATAAATAGCCATAACTTAACATATTTTTTTAATTGATTACAAAAAATCATTCTGATTTTGAAGTTCATTGGAACAAATAATTGTTGGTAAAGTTAAACTATTTTTCAACATTACGCATCAACTTCATTACAACATAGGCTTGATATATTTTTTTAATAAAGGTTTTTGGGGAAGTAACTTTAACCAGACTAGGGGGGCGGAAAAAAATATTGGGCCTAGGGGCGCCAAAATGCTAAATCCGGCCCTGGACAAAACAATCTATGATTAGATTCTACAATACAATAAAATGCAACTGGCAATACAGCACAATTCAACACAACAATGCCCCAAAACAACCAACGATTTGGGTACAGTTTTCCCAGACTTGTACCCCTATTTCATAAACTCACTCACGGAGTAATATTCACCTCTCAGTAATCAAACTTTCAAGTGCTTTTTAAAAGTTTTATTTTGTTGATTGGCTCTGGGAGCCTGTTGAATAAAGCTATTCCAGCTTGTGCAGTTACAGTAGTTTTGTTTGAACATTTTGTCTATGTTTTATCAATCCTAAGATCGCCCGTTTTCTGTTGAAATAAGTGTGGCATCCCGTTATTTTGTGCTGTATACTATTTAAAACACCACAATATTACTTCTATTATATAAATACAGGAAAGTGTTAAGGAGTTTTCCGCTTTAAACACACACCCCTGCATGACTGGCCATTGTTCAAATTGGAAATTATACTTACAGTAGTCTCACACTAGGAAAGTGTCTGGTGTAAGAGGCGTGTCCTCCCTTCTACTTGCTTCCCTAGCCTTACTTGACGGTACAACCCATACCAAGAAAACTAGGTACACAAATTACTGCTTAGCTACATTTATTTCCTAAAGTTACAACTTCGTGACAGACTTTTGTAAACGTTTTATTCTTATTTACACCGATAAAAGAAACGAAAGTAGAGTACGTGTTTACACAGAAGCATTTGACATCTATATTTTTTTATTGGGGTTGTACCTCTGAAAGTAAACGTAACAAAGTGTGGGGGCCCCTCTTTTACTCCCCACCCCACAGCCATTCTTTACAAACATACACCTAACACTAAAAAAAATATTTTCTGAATTTCTCAGTAAAAAGTTTATTAAAGTTTATTAAAATACCTTAACCTAATATTACCAACAATATCTTGTAGCAGAATTCTTTATTTTGTGGATATTTTCATCTCTGAAGTTGGTATACATCTAGTCACTTTATATTTATCACTGACTAATTGTCAGTAAATTACCAAGAATATCAGTGAACTTTATGAACAAGTTATTGTGGCTTACAAACATGATAACTGTTTCATTAATAATGAATTCATTTTCCTAACAATTTCACAATAATTCCTCATGATTCAAACACATATTTAAGATGTAATTAAGTTTGTTTATGTTCTTTTATAGATCAAATAAGTCTTACTTTAACTAAAAAGAATGTAAGAAAAGCACTGAAAACTTTTTTATGTAAAATAAAGTACTTTTAACTGACTGTTGAGTTTATTGTCACGTCCCTAACAAACCAGTGTCACGTCCGTAACGTTTTAAACAATTTTTTAATTGAAATATTACAGGATTTTAAGATTGAACACTAATGTTTCTAAGAAGGTATTTATCTTAAGATAAGCTGACAAAAATTTAATTCATAAATTTCCCAAGAAATTAACATACTTTTTAACAATTGTAACAGTATGTGAGAATACAAGTGCTTTTCAAGTCACGTCCGTAACTCCAACTTAGTTGAACTATACATCAAAACCAATAATATGATCATTTTCAAATTTAGTGCAAAAATAGTATAAAAAATTACCTACCAGTCTGAGCTTTAACAATTTACAAAATAAAATTAACTTTTCTTTTTTTCCAAGTTGTAATGCATGTAACTGTCTCGTCCGTAACAAAAGAATGGCCGCCCAGACACATTTCCTACCTTGAGGATGCTGTATGGCTCTTTTCTGCATGACAAATAGCCTTTTAGCTGAATTTCCCCACATTATAACACCATAATTTAGATGAGATGCCATAATACACGGTTTTCAGGATATAAATTGTTATCATTGATCGGTAGGTAAAACAAAGAACCCTTATAATTTCACTAGCGTGTCTGTCTGTACAATTGAAACTGCCTTTTGAAAGATTTCGACTTTATATAAATAACTGTTCCTATATGCCTGTTTTTAGCACATGCTTGACCTTTTCTTGGAAGATGGAACAAACCTCGTTAGGCATTAGAGAGAGATTCTGAATAAAAACCACTTCCCTTCTTAAATGAATTTTCCCAAAGTCGAGACTGAAAACTGGATTCATCTTATCTCAACAAAAACTCGAAACCCGTGTTTACAAATATCCAAGACTTGTTCATTTATGTACAGACCTATGTGTGCGCCATTACAAGTTTGTGGTCATGGCAATGCATTTAGTATTAATTAGCAAAATTGACGTCACCTTTACCACTGCTCAAGTGTATTTACATTTAATACATATTCAGTACGGATGTTTTGACACCCAGCCATAGAGCAGTGTTTGCTGTCCACATTAAGATAATTGCGTAATAGTTTTAAATAGTCTCTCTCTCTCTCTCTCTGTACTGCCAACCGTCATATAGGCCTAACACTCGTGCAGTTGTTACACTGGCATGATGGAAAGTAAATTTACTTATATATGCGTAGTATAAAGTTGTGAGATGAGTCGAAAAATCTATTTTGGAGTTTTTTTGTTGATATTTTCGTTTTGACGTTCATTGGAACCTCTCACCATCTTGGTTGAGTACGTTACAACCGTAACCCGGACTGATTTTAATACAATTTTTTTTTAAATAATAACCATTCCGACGAAATCCTAAAACGCTGTTACTTCCGACGGTTTTGAGGTAGAGGGAGTTGACCTGTATCATTTCGGACAGTTTTATGTCCCCTTAATATTTGATCAACACGTAGTTCACAGTTTATTATATATCTCACCTAACCTAACCTAACCTAACCTAACCTTAATATTTGATCAACATGTAGTCCAGTTTATTATATATCTAACCTAACCTAACCTAAACTAACCTAACCTAACCTTAATATTTGATCAACATGTAGTCCAGTTTATTATATATCTAACCTAATCTAACATAACTTAAACTAACCTAACCTAACTTAACCTTAATATTTGATCAACATGTAGTTCAGTTTATTATATATCTAACCTAACCTTACCTAACCTAACCTAAACTAACCTAACCTAACCTTAATATTTGATCAACATGTAGTTCAGTTTATTATATATCTAACCTAATCTAACCTTACCTTACCTAACCTAACCTAAACTAACCTAACCTAACCTTAATATTTGATCAACATGTAGTCCAGTTTGTTATATATCTAACCTAACCTTACCTAACCTAACCTAAACTAACCTAACCTAACCTTAACATTTGATCAACATGTAGTTCAGTTTATTATATATCTAACCTTACCTTACCTAACCTAACCTAAACTAACCTAACCTAACCTTAATATTCGATCAACATGTAGTCCAGTTTGTTATATACCTAACCTAATCTAACCTAACCTAACCTTAATATTTGATCAACATGTAGTCCAGTTTATTATATATCTAACCTAACCTAACATAACCTAACCTAACCTAACCTAACCTAAACTAAACTAAACTAAACTAACCTAACCTAACCAACTTGACACGAGCACAACACATAACTCAATAATTTTTAAAGTCTGAAAGATTGTATATTTATATTATTGATGGCAATAACTTCACTCATTGTATTGTTTCGGGTTATAGTGACAAGCTGTTGACAGAGTATCTCTTGTAATAATAAATTTCATGATTTTACTATGTTTGGAATGTACAAACGTTGCCAAATGCATAAAATCGTCGGATAAACCCTGGTCAACCCTTGTGAAAAAAATTACGATTTTATCAAAATCGGCTCAAACGATTTTGATTAAATTTTACTCAAGTCTATCCACTGAGGACTTCAAAACTTATTATTTCAAAACGAAAACGATAAAAATATCTGTTTTTAGGTGTAATAAAATTTTTTAATTTCTCAAAGTTGGCTCTACCGATTTCATTTTGAAATGTTGGTGCAACCCTTGTCATAATTGTGTAAACAAATTTGCATGTAAACAAAATATTACCGTTCATGAATAATGACAAATTAAAGGACAACCGAGTGTTAATGTTGTCCCTAATGACCTTGACTCAAGGTCCATAGGGGCACAATTATTTCTTATAAAGTAGAAGTCTTAAGCGACAGTTTAAATTTTATTAAACAGAAAGACAGACAAGGGCACAAATTATAACGGTCCTTGGTTTTACCTACTGACCCTAATAAAGAGAAATCAATGAAAATGCAGCCCATCTTTTAATTGTTATTGAATTGTTTGTCTCACTTTCGCAAAAAAATGCTTTTAAAACTTGCTCGCCATGCATTTCTCATTGTGTGGTTAAATTAAGTTGTATTCGTCGTACAAAAAATTATAATATTTAATTTCGCACTGCAATTTAATAATTTCAAATACAATAAATTTTTTTTTTTTTTAAGATTTTTAGTTCACCCTGTGTTCAATTTAGATGGAGCGACATGATAACTGACTCTTTAAAATGGCCTAGCACAAACATATTATTCTTTTCGTCAAATAAACAAACATATTCTTAATCAGAATAACTTCAAACTTTATTTGATACACAACAAATTATATTTTTATACTAAGGCCATGTGTTTTACCACCATATGTGGAACAATACAAATAATATCTAGGTGGAAAGTTTGAAATATATAGGATTTACTATTTACTACTATTGAAAGGACATTTTCAGTGGGGAATAGCTTGGGTTGGTTTTATGGTTTTGGAGTGGTGAGTGAGAAAGTTTGTGCAATGTTTTTGCACAGTTTACTTTTATTCTAAATAGAAGCACAATCGAGTGAAGAAACTGATCATAATATTGTAATAATTAAATGCGACACCTATTGGTGGCCCTTAAAAGGGCCGTTTGTATTGGTGGTGTAGAAATACTGTGCATTGTTTTTGCACAGTTTACTTTTATTCTAAATAGAAGCACAATCGAGTGAAGAAACTGATCATAATATTGTAATAATTAAATGCGACGTCTTTCGGTGGCCCTTTAAAGGGGCGTTTGTATTGGTGATGTAGAAATACTGTGCATTGTTTTTGCACAGTTTACTTTTATTCTAAATAGAATCACAATGGACTGAAGAAACTGATCATAATATTGTAATAATTAAAAGCGACACCTATCGGTGGCCCTTTAAAGGGCCGTTTGTATTGGTGATGTAGAAATACTGTGCATTGTTTTTGCGCAGTTTACTTTTTATTCTAAATAGAATCACAATCGAGTGAAGAAACTGATCATAATATTGTAATAATTAAATGCGACACCTATTGGTGGCCCTTTAAAGGGTCGTTTGTATTGGTGATGTAGAAATACTGTACATTGTTTTTGCGCAGTTTACTTTTTATTGTAAATAGAAGCACAATCGAGTGAAGAAACTGATCATAATATTGTAATAATTAAATGCGACACCTATCGGTGGCCCTTTAAAGGGCCGTTTGTATTGGTGGTGTAGAAATACTGTGCATTGTTTTTGCACAGTTTACTTTTATTCTAAATAGAATCACAATGGACTGAAGAAACTGATCATAATATTGTAATAATTAAATGCGACACCTATCGGTGGCCCTTTAAAGGGCCGTTTGTATTGGTGATGTAGAAATACTGTGCATTGTTTTTGCGCAGTTTACTTTTTATTCTAAATAGAATCACAATCGAGTGAAGAAACTGATCATAATATTGTAATAATTAAATGCGACACCTATTGGTGGCCCTTTAAAGGGTCGTTTGTATTGGTGATGTAGAAATACTGTACATTGTTTTTGCGCAGTTTACTTTTTATTGTAAATAGAAGCACAATCGAGTGAAGAAACTGATCATAATATTGTAATAATTAAATGCGACACCTATCGGTGGCCCTTTAAAGGGCCGTTTGTATTGGTGGTGTAGAAATATTGTGCATTGTTTTTGCGCAGTATACTTTTTATTCTAAATAGAATCACAATGGAGTGAAGAAACTGATCATAATATTGTAATAATTAAATGCGACACCTATTGGTGGCCCTTTAAAGGGCCGTTTGTATTGGTGGTGTAGAAATACTGTGCATTGTTTTTGCGCAGTTTACTTTTATTCTAAATAGAAGCACAATCGACTGAAGAAACTGATCGTAATATAGAAATAAATGTAATTGAAACGTTTTTGTGTCTCTTAAAAATGCCGTTCTTATTGGCCCTTGAAAGGACCGATCTCCGTAAAGTTTAACGATCTGATTATTTTAACACCCCAAAGTCACTCTCTGGCCCCCCCCCGTAAATGCTCAAATTCTCTTACATTTGAACAAAATCTTCCGTCTTGTTTACAAGATAAAACTTTCAAGTTCAGTTCAAATTGACACTTCCAAATACGAATTGTATTTGTCGAAGACGGACTTGTGTAAATAAATATAAAGTTTGTTCGCCTTATATTACTTGTGTTAACTGTGCAATTAGACACTCGACAGGTGTCAATAAAATAAGAGTCGACGAACTGTTAGTGTGTCGCTTACTGACCTTTATGAGTATTCAGATATAGTTTAGATTACATCAGCTGATTCTGACAGAAACGTTGGCCAACTTGGCATCAGCTGATAGATAGGATGTGGTTTTTTTTTTAGAGTATTATTTTGTCTGACCCCCCACGATCTCCATCTTCGTATTAAGTAGACTATGTAGGTGGGGAGTGTGTCAGTATACGAAGTATATAAGTTGTATAATCGTTGAAAATTGTGACTTTCGATATGATGCCCTCCGCCCGTCGCCATTGTCATCTGTTAATTACGATAGCGGAGTGGACACACAAACGTTAAGATAGGATATGAAATTTGATAGGAACTATAGTGTGCACGTATTGGAATTCAGGAAAAAAATTGCATTGAAAATTTCAAAATGGCGGCAGTAAAAGTTTGTTTTTTTTTAAATTAGTATTTCGCGTGTTATTCAAATTATAACACACCAAATTAGATAAAAATTTGTTGATTTCAATTCTGGATGTAGGGGTATTATAGGCAAACCGGGTAGAAAGAAACTTGCGCAGAACCGTCACCTCGAGAGGGGCTAGCGCGCGCCTTATGGGAGGGGATTGGAGCGGTGGTGGGGATTAGTCACTGGAAAATATTAAGCCCTACGCAATGAAGCAGCGGGCGGGTATTGTCTGGCCTAACTTGGGCTCTCTCTCTCCCTCTCTCCCTCCCTCCCTCCCTCCCTCCCTCTCTCCCTCCCTCCCTCCCTCCCTCCCTCCCTCCCTCTCTCCCTCTCTCTCCCTCCCCCTCTCCCCCTCCCTCTCTCCCTCCCTCTCTCTCTCCCTCCCTCCATCCCTCTCTCCCCCTCTCTCCCTCTCTCCCCCTCTCACTCTCTCCCTCCCTCTCTCCCTCCCTCTCTCTCCCTCCCCCTCTCCCCCTCCCTCTCTCCCTCCCTCTCTCTCTCCCTCCCTCCATCCCTCTCTCCCCCTCTCCCCCTCTCTCCCCCTCTCACTCTCTCCCTCTCTCTCACTCTCTCCCCTCTCTCTCTCTCCCTATCCCTCTCTCTCTCCCTCCCTCTCTCTCTCTCTCTCTCTCTCTCTCTCTCTCTCTCTCTCTCTCTCTCTCTCTCTCTCTCTCTCTCTCTCTCTCTCTCTCCCCCCACCGCAGTTCTATACAAATTTTGAAAATTTCGAATCTGGTGTTATCAACAATGAAATTGTTACATACAAGTCTGAAAAAATGATACGTGAAATGTTTTTTTTAAAGCTTGTATAAGAAATTTTTACTCTTGTCTTTTTTTCCCCGAGATATAACCGTCTGAAATAGTACATAAAAGTTGGAGGGGGAATGGTATTGTAAAAAAAGTGTTAAATATAAGTAGGCTAGGTGTAAAATTAGAATTCGACTTTACCTCAAAAATAGGCTTTAATGACTGTTGAAACAAAATCTCAATTATAGCTTTTAATGACTGAAACAAAATGTTTGGGGTTTTTAAGCTTGAAATTTTTCAAAATCAAGTTTAACGTTTTCTTTAAAATTTGTATGAAATTTAAAGATTAACGACTGTGTGTAAAATCAACAGTATTAAAAAAGTTCAGGAATTAGTTCAGTTTTGGAGTAAATATGAACTTTGTTCACTGTTATTAAAAGTTCTAGTTTATGAAATGCGATTTAGTCTTAAGACACAAGCTAGCCCACATTTAACCTCTTACTTAAATATAAATTTTTATTTTTCAAAAACAGCGGTTATGGATAATCTTCACTTTTTCATTGACAACTATTTAACTGACATTTTTGGTGACGATTGGTTTTCATTTGGTTTTAGGGATGGTTGAGTGAGAAAGTTTGTGCAATGTTTTTCAGACAGGTACAGTTCGAAAGATTTAGCCTGATCTCTGTCGCTGAGATGCGCAGTCGTCTCTGAGCCGGTTGGTGTAGTGGGGGAAACACTCAGCTCTGTCATGCAGTGAGTTTTGTACTGTACGTTTCAAAAACATTGGTTTGTTGTATTGGAAGGTGAAAACGTCAGGAAGAAAGTTGGTGTGAATAAAGTCTTTCCATCAGGGTGCCCAGTGGCCTTGAAAATAGGAAATTTTATTTGAATTTTTTTGCGTTGGGAAAAAACCTTGAATTTTGTTGGCCGCAATTTTAATTTAAATTTTCCCAGGAAGATTTAAGGTTAAAATATAGGTAACAAAAAAAAATCGCTATACGAAATTATTTTGGACAATGGAATTAGGAAAGGATAAATCATTGGTTTTTTTCCTTTCGTTTTAATATATTTGGAGTATTGGAACGGCGGACGTACATTGCTTGTTTACAAATAATAGACCACAGTCAATCTCGCGAAATTATATCAAATGTGTATCGTTTTATGAAACAAGAAGCAGAGAACCGAGGAAATGTTAATTCAAATAATAGGAGCTTAAATACCATATTTAATAAAAATCAAACCTATTGCTACAATGTTTTTACATTTTGAAAAATTTATATAATGTTTTTTTTCTGATTATAGCGATTTTGTTTTTTAAATTTGAGCCTAAATACAAAATTTATGAAAAAAATTGAAAACAATCATTTTTTGAAAATAGGTAGCAATTTTCAATTACTGTATTTATAACGATTTTTCTGGTTAAAAACTTTGTCCACTTGTTTGTAAACAAAACACACACGTTAAGACGAGACGGCAAACATGACAAACGTTGACATCGGAGTGGAGCTGAGTCAATGTCTTCATCAGCAGCAGTAGTATTTGTGACATCACTTCTACTCATGTTTGTAACCTCCAAAGCGCATTATGAAAGTTCAGGCTACACATTGAGGGCTGTAATAGGGCACTGTCAACTAACCTGCCACTAGAATTTCCGTAGAATTTTCATATTGGAAATTCGCTTATGTTGTTTAGTTAAACGAGTTCAGAGAAATGCGTTCCTGCCCTACACTGAGGATTGGAGTGGGTGCATCCTACGTACAGAGCACAGCCTACATGTATGTTTACAATGACAATGAAGTCTAATTGGTTAAGTTGGCAGTCTGTATTTCCACTGCAGCCATAATTTCCCTCATCTTGAAGAATGTACCCAGTGTAACAGGAAATCAATTTATATGTGTGTTCAAATTGTTACGCTGTCAGCATGGACGTGAGATTTGTATAAAATCGGTTGCACTGTTTCCCCCCCCCCCTTGTCGTTTAAAGGTGAAAAACCTCTCGGTCAACATCATTTTATAAAAAAAAGAAGATAAAAAAGACGACCCCCGCATCCCACTTATACTCGAATCTCTAACAGGGTCAGGATAGGAAACGAACAAAAACGAACCTCAAGAGAATCCCGATTGGAAAAAATTAATAGTAGTATCCAACCCAAGACTGCAGGAGAAATGGTGTAAATCAAGGGTGTCCTGTAAATCGCGCCCATCACAGTCTCTACCTGGAGTATTTTTGGCTAAAACGGAATCCCTTTGACGATCGAAGAAATTTACAAGGCTCAAGACATTCCTTCTGCCGCCACAAATATGTCTACTTCAAAATGTGTAAAAAGTTCCACCATATCTAACATATGTGAAAAATATAAAAACCCCAAGTAAATGATTCGATTTTTTTCATGAACATTTTTGAGTGCCCAGGTTTGCTGCAACGGGATATTTATGTAGAAGTTAAACAAATAAACTGATTCCCATCACACTTTATTCAGGCTGTGGACTGGCTAAATGACAAAAGTAATCTTTCGACATTAAGGTTAGGTTAGGTTATACAGATGTCATACTCTGGGGTAGGCTGTGATCGAAGGGCCAAACATTGGAATGCAAAACTACGCCTCAGCTGGTGGAGGTGTGACTCATGGGGCAGGTTTGTCTCGACAGGTAGACAATTTCTAGACCGGGCGCGATTTGCACACATTCCTCAGTGGGCGCTATTTTCACTGGGCGCGATTTACGTACAACCTAAATCCAGCTACGGTATCTCGGGATGGTCACTGAGTGGTTTCTCTACTTTACATAGTAGAGAAAGTTAGTTTTGTGATGGAGCAAAAATCAATGTTGGACGATGAAACAGTTTTGAGGACCCTTTAACTCCGATAAATGGTTTTGAGAATGATATCTGTCGACGGTGATGTACTCTACATCACAAACCAGTCAATTGATTTTGATTCGTTTTTTTTCCATATTTTGATGCATTATTACATGTTTAGAATCCGTTGGTAAAATCAGGGATCCTTATAATTTCACGCGCTTGTCTGTCCGTGCGTCTGTAAGTTGCAACCCGTCTACATGTTTGATTTTTATTGTCATCTTGTATTTGTGGAAAATTGTGTTTTTATTTATTTAAATACAAAAGAGTCATGCGCTTTTGATAAATTGCCGAGGTATCAACAGTAATTCTTCTTTTATCGGCCTCATTAATTCATAATTTGCTGCTATACGCTGAGAATAAACTTTTTTCCTTTCAAAAAGCTCCATAGGAAAAAAATCGCAAACAGTCAAGTCTGGTGATCTTCATGAAGTTGCTGCCACGACTTAATCAACGGTTGGGATGATCCTGTTGGAAAAAAACATCCCTCATCTCCCCCTGATGTGATCCAGTATTGATGCATATCGGTTTCCAGTCATTGTCTGATGGGATATGTGGATTTTGTGTGTTGTAATAATTAAAATTATATCTGTTTACAGATACTGTTTGGTAAAATGTAGCTTTATCTGAGAATACAATTCCTTCATACCACTCGGCATCTTCGTCTAGCTTTTCAATTGCCTTCGGACAAAATTCCACTCGTCTGTTTTAAAGTCATCTTCCAGCAGTCCGTGAACTAATTGTGTTTTATAATTTTATTTTATTTTTTTATTCTTGGCATACCTTTGAATTGACGATTTTGGTGTCCCAGTAGCGGATGAAACTTTTAAACGAATTTAGTCCTGTTTGGAGATTTCAGTAAAGTAGCACATGCAAGTCGATCAAAAAACGTGTGTTAAAAAACTTATGGTATTTTTTTGAAACTGTTCCAGTTTTTAATAGCACTTGCCACGCTACGCTCCCTTTGACTTCGACGAGTTTAAGATTCTTGTTCCCTTTTTTGGAACACTATTATCACGAACTCTTAAACTCGCTGTACGATCACCACCGACTGGGCGAACCACCTTTCTATTCAGAGCAAGCGCGGGCAAGGCCAAGATGCTCACTTTTACTTTTTTAAATCAAAGATTTTGCAACTCTTGGCTCTAATAAGTATGAGCTTGTCCTCATAAACTTACTAAATTTTAATTAACGCAAAATTCCCTGAATTTTATCTCAATGCTCGATTATTTAACTCTTTTAAGATTAACTCTCTCTCTCTCCAAGGTCGTGCCTTTTGGGAGAAATCGGCTCTTAAGTTCTGATGATAACTTTTAAAATTTTCAAATTATATTACCAGAGCACATATATAAAATTTATGTTAAAACAAAGTTAATAGCATACACAGAATGGATTTATATTAAAAACACAACAAAATTTAGAAATGAATTATTTGTATATTATTTCCTCTTTTGCACAGAAAAATTTTATATTCAAAACTTTTTTAATCACACAAAACAATTTAATTGAACAATAACACAACTATTTATTTATTTAACAACATTAATTAATGTAATATTATCTATATATTAAACAAAAATAAAAGCGCTTGACTTTTAAAAAAGCCAAAGGCCTCAAGCCAATTTAAAACAAGTTAAATTCCCGCGATAAAGCGATGTAGATGAGAGACGAGGGGGGACTGTGACGTCACGGCAACAGGGGTTGAACACTGCATGTTGGATCGTGTACAGTCGTTCTGTCTTGTCTCTTATTTTATTAAAATACTAAATTATTAAAATAAATTAATGTTCAGTAGAATCAACCGATTAAGAATATCGAAAAATAAATTTAAAAGCAATTAAAACAAAAAAGTTATTCAAGTTTTTATAGGGGCTCAAAAACCTAAAATTTGGAAAAAACTTAAATTCAAAATTCAAAAAACGTAGAGTCATAACTCAAAGGGGAACTAATAATAATCATAAATAAAAAATATGAATTAATAATAATTAACAGGTGAGAATGGACTTAGAAAGTCATTCTTGGGGAGTTTTTTGGAATTTTTGAGTTGAAGGGGGGATCATTTAAAAAATAATAATAAGTACTATTGTAGAGACCACAATAGGGCACAATAATAAGTACTTAGAATCAAATTTGAAAATAAAATAAGGGAGATATAATAATAACAAAACGTAAAACTTCAAAGCCCAAAAGCGGGTAAATAAAACGTTAAAAGGGTAAAGTAACATGATAATTATATGTATCTAGCCTGTAAAATTGTAAAACATCAAAGCAGAAGTAATAATACATAATGGGGGGGTTTTTATGAACATAAACTCATACGACACAAATTTAAGAACTTCTATTAAAGTGTGAAGGTATCTTATACTTAAGGAATAATTCGCAAATATTAACTTCTTTTCAAATATAACGTCATTAGGGGAATTATTACAAATTAAATTCATTTTAAACCTCTGCTTTGGTGTTGATAATAATTAATAATTTAAATACGACTTTTTCAGTACAGGAAAAACTGTTTGTGGTTCTGTCTGGAAAGTCAAGTGCTTTTATTTTTGTTTAATATATAGATAATATTACATTAATTAATGTTGTTAAATAAATAAATAGTTGTGTTATTGTTCAATTAAATTGTTTTGTGTGATTAAAAAAGTTTTGAATATAAAATTTTTCTGTGCAAAAGAGGAAATAATATACAAATAATTCATTTCTAAATTTTGTTGTGTTTTTAATATAAATCCATTCTGTGTATGCTATTAACTTTGTTTTAACATGAATTTTATATATGTGCTCTGGTAATATAATTTGAAAATTTTAAAAGTTATCATCAGAACTTAAGAGCCGATTTCTCCCAAAAGGCACGACCTTGGAGAGAGAGAGAGTTAATCTTAAAAGAGTTAAATAATCGAGCATTGAGATAAAATTCAGGGAATTTTGCGTTAATTAAAATTTAATAAGTTTATGAGGACAAGCTCATACTTATTAGAGCCAAGAGTTGCAAAATCTTTGATTTAAAAAAGTAAAAGTGAGCATCTTGGCCTTGCCCGCGCTTGCTCTGAAAAGAAAGGTGGTTCGCCCAGTCGGTGGTGATCGTACAGCGAGGTTAAGAGTTCGTGATAATAGTGTTCCAAAAAAGGGAACAAGAATCTTAAACTCGTCGAAGTCAAAGGGAGACGAAGCGTGGCAAGTGGCGTTCCAACGTGGGGCAAGAAGAACCCTACTCGAACTCACTAACGCGTAGAGAGGAGCGTAGCGTGGCAGTTCCGCCATTTTGTTTTGATTTTTGTTTCCCGCCAAAAATGAAACTCGAGGGAACTTTTATTACATAGTGTCAAGTGTGTAGAGTGTTCTATATGTCCGGGATATTAATTCATATATAGCGACCTCCTCGTGGGACACTCTGTATAAATAATTACCAATAGAAAAATCTTGATAAGGCGGTGTAGATCAGAAGAAAGACAGGAATTAGACTTTGAAAGTCAAGATAAAGAAGCCTGTGATAACTTAACGTCGACTGTTAGCTATGACATTTTTTATGATTTAGGTTAGGTTAGGTTAGGTGTTATTATGTTGTTTTTCTGAAAGAGGTTAGGTTAGAATAGGTTAGGTTAGGTGTTATTATGTTATTTTAATGATAGAGGTTAGGGTAGGTTAGGTGTTATGTTATTTTTATGATAGAGGTTAGGTTAGGTTAGGCGTTAATGTTATTTGTATGATAGAGGTTAGGTTAGGGTAGGTTAGGTTAGGTTAGGTTAGGTTAGGTTAGGGTAGGTTAGGTTAGGTTAGGTTAGGTGTTATTTTGTTATTTTTTATGATAGAGGTTAGGTTAGGTTCAGGTTAAGGTTAGGTTAGGTGTTATTATGTTATTTTTATGATAGAGGTTTGGTTAGGTTAGGGTAGGTTAGGTAAGGTGTTATTATGTTATTTTTTATGATAGAGGTTAGGTTAGGTGTTATTATGTTATTTTTTATGATAGAGGTTAAAACATGATTTGACGAAAAGGAAGACATCAATACTGTGACATAGATGATTCCAAGGGGTTAGTTCAAAGAGTCAAGTTAATAATTTGTTAAGTTAAAAAGTCTAGAAATGAGAATTAAATCGTAATTTTATAAAGTCTAGGTATTTGGTGGGTTATCGAGAGCTAGAATCAACCCCGTTATCAAGCGAGAAATGTGAATAACGCCAATATTGACTGGTTCCCTTTAAAGGTAAAAACCTCTTGCTCATCATCGCCTATATAAAAAAAGAAGAATAGAACATAAAATAAAGACCACAAGCCCTTGAATACTCTAATAGCATCAGGGTCGGAAGAGAATAAGGAGTTGGTCAAGAGAGACCCGGTAGGAAAGATAGGGATCTAACCCAAGACTACATGAAAAAAGGAAAGGACCTCGGGTTTAAAAGCTATGTCTGAGCAGTCAAAAACAAAAACTAGAGGAAAACCACAAGTTGGAGAACTACACAATACAAGGAATGACACAATACCATGTTGTAACGAAAACCTACACTAATTACACGGAGATTCTATGTCAACGGCGAAGTTACCTAACTGTTTATCATAAAAAACAAGCTTTTGTCCTCTCGTTCAAAAGTTTAGTGCGTGACCTAGTGATTTAAACGTGATTGTGTTTATTTTTGATTTATATCATAATATTTATTCATTTTGTGTCTTGTTTTAGCAGTTGGAGTGTAAAACATTTTTTTTTTCTTTTCTAGATGTACACCATTTCAGTGGTACATGGGACGTAGCTGCTGTCATATGATAAACAACGTTAGGATTTAAACATAAGGTAAAATGATTTTATTGTTGATACATTAGTAATGTATGTTTGTTATTATACCAGGAGATTGGTGTTGGTTGGTAGAGGGTTGCTACGGTTAGGTTAGGTTTGGTAGAGGCTTGTTACAGTTAGAACTTATGATTCGGTTACTAATAATCCTGGTTGTTATTTTTTTAATTGTTTTGTTGTTTTTTTACTCTCTTGTCTTCATTAATCTAAAAACACTTCATAATAAACTACAAAAGTACTTAGAAAAAAAAAAGTACATTTAAAAACACCTTACACACTTAAACAGTTATTATTTAAAATAACTTTATCAGGTACACATTTGATGACTGGTCGTGACTGGCTTTGTACTCTAAATAGTAAATAGTGTTTTTTAAGTGTAGGCCTACTTCTATTCTATCTGAGTAATTTTGTAGTTTTATTATAAAGTGTTTTTGAGTGAATTTTAAGTTCTGAAGATGCCTGGTAAATACACAAAACGCTCATTAGTAAGGTTAAACATGTTACATCACCCAAAAGTTCAATCGTTCACCCAAATGGTCACTATCAGCTGTTGTTTCAACATCGGCCAAATTAAGAGCACTTAGCCAGCTTTGAGAAATAATAACACGAAATACAAGTTGCACCATGGGCGTACCCAGCGAGGGGCAGGGGGGGGGAAGCTGCCCCCCCTGGAAGCAAAAAAATAAATCTTTATTATACATTTTGTTGCTGGAATTTAATACAATTCTTGAAATAACTATTTTAATAATCAATTGTATATTGAATGACCATAGCTTGCCCCCCTCGCCCCCCTAGTTTTGATCCTGGGTACGCCCTTGAGTTGCACCATTACAGATTAAAGTTAAAAATTTGGATGCAAATGGCGGTCAAACGCCTTATGTGGCAGGAAGCCATGCCTCGGCTGATTTAGGTAATAATTCATTATTTCAGTAAATTCCCTTGTGCGCCTTCTAATGACCCCACCCCAAGGCCGCTATACCCTTCTAAAACGAGGTTGGCCAATTATTTTGGGGGAGAAAAACACAACTGCTTTGAAGCACACTGTGTAGCCACGCTGTTTTTCAGAGTGGAGTGCGGTAGGTTTTGAGTCAAACCAATTTTCCAGACTGAAATAACCGGCGATGAATTTGAAATCACCAAAAACTCAAGGTGGCCATTGTTAGGATCTCTAAAACTGGAAGAGATAGGAAAACATTAAATGGGGAAACTTCCCTACTTTTTCCGTGAGAATTAAAACTGTTTTACGAATTTTGAAATATTTTTCCAATATAGCGGCAAACTTCATTTTTTAAATGGCTAGAAAATGTAACTTTGACTTTTTTATTTTTGGCTATTTTTTTTGGATTAACCCCAACCGTTTACTGTTTAAGGAAAGATGGAAAATTAATTGAACTCGATTTTTAGTGACCCCGTATGTATGTGAAAAAATTGAAATGAAACAACAAATAGTGTGAATCATACAGGAAAAAAACTGAACTGAATACGCCAGTGAAATTAAAAGAAACAAAAACACTTGCATATTAAATGAAACGTAAATACAACACTGAACCGTTGAAAAAAAGCCTGATTCCACTTTTTTTTTTTATAAAATAATATCCTTGAACTTTATACACATAAATATGATTCATCTTGTGATATGTATAATGCGAAGCGCAACTTTCTTTGTTTTTGCTTTTTGTTAGTAAAATGGTTTTTTATGTGATTAAGTAATGGCCTGGTGTGAAATCTCAGATTAGATCTTGTGTACATAAACTATAAACCATAACAAAATGAAGGACATCGATTAACTGATGTTAATCCATGATTGATTCCTTCTATTATTCAGAATATTGTAAAGTCATCTTCCCAATACATTATCACCCATATATAATCACCAAATAATTTTGTCAATATTTAGTTGTGCTTTAAATGTTTTATTTGAAACCATTGATTGATTTTTTATTATTTTTTATTTTATTTTTTTTTGTACAATAAATAGTAAGGGAATATTTGACTTTTGTTTATTCGTATCTGAGCTGTAGACTCCTTTGGGGAGATTCGTTGGTTCGGAATATGTACAAAATTTGTTCTAGAAAGAGGCTTATAGCGGGACATTTAGCTGAGTTGTGTAGGGTTGCGTATAAGTAGTTTTTATTTGCCTGAAGGCGAGAATCTCTTTAGTCAGGGCAAAAAACGGGATTTATTCTGAGCCAGAGTGAAACTACACGAAATGACTTGTGTCATAGCTCATTTTATTTGTTAGAGTGTCTAGATCAAAAACAATTTTTTTTTTGTGAAAACTTAATAATTTGTTTATTTATTAAATATAAACAATAAGAATGAGGGGTCAATCCATATCAAGTGATTCAATGAGAGTTGCTTGACCATTTTAAATATTTTTTTATACATTGTTCCCTCATGTTTTGGAAGTACAAAAATGATTTTATTAAATTTTTACCCCTTCCCATTTTTTTGTCTTGCAGCTCATGAAGATTTTTGAGTTTGCAGACGTTAACGTAAACAAACATATCTTTTTACCTAATAATGTTACATAAATGCAACCAAATTCATTTTGTTCAGCATTTTTCCATCTTTAATTTTGATTATTAACATAATAAGCCTAATTTGTACTCATATGGGTGAAAAAAATGTTTAAAAACGAGCAACGGAAACGAATAAATTTCACTTTTTGAAGCCTTTTTTTCCCATGAAGGATTTGTAAATCACTGTTAATTTTTTTTATACAATTACATATACTAGTGTACTCTCTGTAGCTAGGGTTATATATAACACTGATATATGTTTCCTTTGATTTTGGCAATTTTTTGAAAATAGAGATTTTTTTATTTTTGCAAAGTTTGGAGCTTAATATCTCTGGTGGGACATGAAATAAAAATTTGATTTTTTCACAGGATGTTCTTCTTTATAATAGGAAACTACAGTAAAAATTTTATCATTGATATTTTACTGTGGTAGAAGTTATGATTTTTTTTAAACGGCAAGAAATCGCATAGTGTTTAGTGTAGTGGCGACTTGTCTACAGGTTGAATACTGTATTTTCTCACTTTAAAAAGCAGATAATTCACCACTTTTAAAAAGATTTAAATACCTACTTAAGATTTTAATAGCCAAGTCCTCACACCATTATAGTGAACCCAAAAGGGTCAATGGTCGTAAAACCCTGCAGCCAACTTTACACTTTGAATGATTTACAACTGTTTATTTCCACAACCTTATGTAGGCTAATGACATGTTAATAACTGCTTGTAATTAAGACCCGAAGCAATGAAAAGGAAACTTTAAATTATTAGTCTAATCGAGGCGTGTGTGGGATCTGTTGTTTAGTGCGCATTGTGATTGTGCAAAGTGGTAAGTTAAAAGTTGTTTTCTGTTCGTTTGGCAACGCGCAGAAGTTCCGAGTCTTTAGAGGTTTAATTTGTAAATTAATTCCTAATTGGCTGATTTTTGGAACATAAGTAGTTTTTTAGATGTTCAATTCCATAAGAAAAAGATGTGCATTTTCAAAAACCGCGTTTAAACTCGTAAAAATTCGTTTTTCGGTTATGTCTCCGAAATTATGAAGAAACCGTAAAATAAACTCGTATTCAAAAAGATAGTTTAATTGTTTTTCTATAAGAAAAAGGTACTTAAAAAAAGTTCCCATCCTATTTTTGTAAAATGCAATTTTTTTTTACTGTAAAACGCGTTTAAAAAAAAGATTAATCAGGGTGCGCGGGAATGAGCCCGGAAGCCTAAAAATTGAATTTTAGAATTATCATAACGTATGATAGATTTGTCGCACACGGAGGAGGGGGGTGGGGAGTTTTAAAGGTAAAAAGCAGAACTTTCTTCTTCTGATTAGATATTTTATTTTCTGATCAATATTAGCCTCGAAAAAAGCGATAGAAAAATTTAATTTGTCTTGCGAAGTGGTTATGCGGTAATATTAATTGAACTCGTTAAGAAATGCGTAATAATTGACTGGTCTTTGGGTGGAAAGTACCTTAGTACATGTTGTAACAATGTTTGGGGGGGGATTGCCATGACTACTGTAGCTTGGTTTTTGAATGGAGAGATCAGATCTGGTTTTTGCAGACATTTCCCCCATTTTTTTTAGGTTGGAATTTAGTGCTGGTAATAAAACTGTGCACATTTACAAATATATATATTAACTTGGATGCAGAAATTTTGTTTTGTTAATAATTGAACCTTTACCAGCTTCGTCTTCTAGTGTTTTAATTTAAATTGTTGTCAAAAAGTGGAGGGAATGCTGTTTTTTTTGGATGTTTTCACTAAAACATGTGTTGAACATATGGAGTTACAAGTAGTCGGTGTCGTGCCATCTCATCCAGATTCCACGGACGTAGGTCAGAGGGATAATTCTTTACCCGCCAACTAGTGCCATCTCGTCCAAAAACCTATGCTAATGTTTACTTGACAGGTCTACAAAAACTATTGGAACGTTTGTAGTAGCCTACCTTTATAATTTTATAAAATTCTTATTATTTATAAAATTTCGGGTCTCTGTGTTATAGATTGAAATATTATCGCGTGGACTTTGAACCTTCTTATCGCTCGGCAAACTGTACGATGGCCTTGCGGGCCTTGAATTATATGTTTCTTGCTTTCTGAGAACATCCTTATGACCGTAGTAAAATATGAAAAAGTTTGGGGTTGACCAAGTAATTGCTCAGAATTACCTTTCTAGCTTCATACTATTTAACCCCCCCCCCTAAATGCTCTTTGCGTTTTATATCAAAATGCTATAAATCATGTACAATCATGTTAAAACTCGCCTTGTATGTAATACAGGGAGAAAACTAATCTTCTTGCGGGTGCTCCTTACCTAGGCTCCAGGTTGCGCAGTTCAACAACAGTCTGTTCTAATGTTCCACCTCAAGGTTTGTAGAATATGAAGCCGCTTGTATATTAACGGAATTATTTGACATAAATTACAAATAAAATCCGAAAATATTCAGCTGTTAGGTTAGGTTAGGTTAATCAACTGTAAAACTGCACTGGACGAGATGGCACTTTTTCCTAGGAAATTGGATGTTGGATGAGATAGCACTGGGATGAGATGGCACTACATCAAGTGGTCTACCCGGATGGAATTTGAAAGTAAGTGTTCATTGTTTCGATCGCGTGCTCCTGGAGCCCAGCTGTACGACACAGATGATGCGCGCGGTAACTCGTGTCTACTCGGACGATATTCTGGACCGTTGCACGTGTAAACATAATCTCGAAATAAATTGTTGGTATTTAATATATTTTAAAAATAGTATTTACGCATAATTGTTTATATGTTTAAATTAAAGGCGTGAACTTGGTTCGCTATTGCCATAAAATACGTCCTCCGCTTAATATGTCACGAGGTTACTCATTGTTCCTGAACTGTTATTGTTTGTAATTTGTGATTTCCCACACGGGTTTGGATCATTAATCTTCACATTGGACTAAAATTTGAACGAAATCGGTAGCGGCGATTTTGAGAAATTACGTATTTTATTATTCCACCACGGTTGATTTTTTGGTTTTATCGATAACTTACGAGCTGTCGTTTTTTGGAGAGATGGCAACCAATAGGTTTTATTTTTAATTTTTAGAGACTACACTTGTTCAAACTTTGAACAAAATCGTTATAGCCCATATTGAGTATTTTTTTTTTTTTTGCTATATCGATTTTGTTTGTTATCAAAACAATGGAAAAAGGTTTCAGATATATAGTAAAAATATGACCATATAACAAATTCGATCGAAAACTGTCAAAGCTTTTGGACTGTGCATCACTGCACTGTCGACAGAAGGATATCATTCCAAAACTAGTTTTGTGAACTTACTCCTTTGACTCAACATATAACTTTCACAAAGTCAAAATGTTGTAATTCTATAAATACAAACCCCTAGTTAAAACGACCTAGTCCCCAACACATCAGGTCATTAACTACCCCTAGGGGCAGTTCACAGTATGAGGGTGAATTGATCACTTTCACTACAGGGGGTTAATTTTTTAATTCTCCCTCGTCTTTTTGTCTATTGATAACTATTGAGGGGTTGAGGCTATGATTTGTAGGCGGTGGTATTGACCTGTCTTGAGAATGGGCGTCAGTTTCTATTTGGGAAGAGACTTTTTTGAATGTCAGAGGTCATTTGGTAGTTATTTGATCCGCTGCCGATGCTAGGGGGACAACACTGTCCAATACAGTGAACCATCTTAAAGAGAATTTTTGGATCTACAGGACAGAATACGGAGGTCTCAAGATGTCGATTTCTAGATCTGCAAGGAGCAACCACAAATGAAATAAGGTAGGTACTCGAGAGTAAAAGCCTAAAATTGTTAATAAAAAAAATAGACTTGCAGACTCCCGGGTATTTTTGAAGCGATGCGTTCTGTGTAGAGTCCTCTTTTTTACGTTGTGGAAAATTTGATCAAAATCGTTGTAGCCAATTTTGAGATAATTGTATTTTTTTCTTCTAATAGCAGTTACTCTCCGATTATGAGTTATATATTTAACAAATATAACAAACGTAAATATTAAATAATTAACTGGAATACAAAGTGATAGCTTCTTACCTGTACGAGATGAGGGGATTAGTGAAAGCGAATGAAGGGAAAAACTGAAAGCGGATGAGGGGAGTGAAAGCGAATGAAGGGAAAAACTGAAAGCGGATGAGGGGAAACGTTACTACTCTGCGCCATCTTCGTGGGCGAGCGTGAAAGCCTATGTATGTTGCACAAACTTTCTCAGACTTCCATACATAGTCAAACTAATAATCAATGCAAAAATATTGCACAAAATCTCTCGCATAACCATACATATTAAAATTAAAAATCTACGAAAAATATTGCACTAACTTTCTCAGACTTCCATACATAGTCAAACTAATAATCAATGCAAATATTTTGCACAAACTTTCTCACATCCTCTACATATTAAAATTAAAAATCTACGAAAAATACTGCACTAACTTTCTCAGACTCCCATAAATAGTCAAACTAATAATCAATGCAAAAATTTTGCACAAACTTTCTCACATCCTCTACATATTAAAATTAAAAATCTACGAGAAATATTGCACTAACTTTCTCAGACTCCCATAAATAGTCAAACTAATAAATAATCAATTCAAAAATATTGCACAAACTTTCTCACATACCTGTACATAGTTCATCAGACTTCCATACATAGTCAAACTAATAATCAATGCAAAAATATTGCACAAACTTTCTCACATCCTCTACATATTAAAATTAAAAATCTACGAGAAATATTGTACTAATTTTCTCAGACTCCCATAAATAGTCAAACTAATAAATAATCAATGCAAAAATATTGCACAAACTTTCTCACATACCTCTACATAGTGCATCAGACTTCCATACATAGTCAAACTAATAATCAATGCAAAAATATTGCACAAACTTTCTCAGAGATCTTATACATACTCAAACTAATAATCAATGCAAAAATATTGCACAAACTTTCCCACATACTTTCATATTAAAACTAAAAATCTACGAAAAATATTGCACTAACTTTGCCAGACTTCCATACATAGCCAAACTAATAATCAATGCAAAAATATTTACATAACCATGAAACCAAAAAATCTTACATAACCATACATATTAAAATTAAAAATCTACGAAAAATATTGCACTAACTTTCTCAGACTTCCATACATAGTCAAACTAATAATCAATGCAAAATAGTGCACAAACTTTCTCACATACCTATTCATATTAAAACAAAAATATATATGAAAATAATGGCCTAGTTATTTATGTAATCTTTATGGAAAAGCGTCCAAACATGATTTAATTTGATGTATGGAAGTACATAAATTGAACAATGTTGATTTAAAATCTAGTTTTGTTAATTATAATAAAACAGAACTTCGTTTGGCACACTTAAAATCATTGTAGTTCTATAGGCCTAGTATTTAGTCTCGTTTTATTCACATTATTATGTTTATTCCAAAAATAATCACACCGAATAGATAAAACTGTAAAATGTAGTGAACTATCCCAACGTGTGGGTCATTAAAAATGTACGAGGGGTAGGGTAGACCCTTGCCGGTGATTGTGGATGCCTTTGTGGAGGGGCTGAATAACCAGACAGTGTTCATTGCCAGCATGAGAAACTGAGCAACTTTTAGGAAGAGTGTTTTAGATAATCGCATCCAAGAAATTAATTTGTTGTTGATAAATCTGTTATCCTTTGACCTACATGTATATTTCTTTAATAGTACCGAAAATAACTTATTCCGGGGCACGAAAGCTGAGCATGGAAATTGGATCAAGTACTTTAAAACCACTTTCTGTACGAGTTATGAATGTTACTTTTCATCATGATGCAAAAAAAAACACACACACAATAGGCCTAACCAAAAATAAAAAACTAGTACATTTCTCATAATATAAACTTGTAATTAACAATTTGAACTTTTATTACAAACAAAATTATCTCATCAAACATAAATGAGTTGCAGAGTTGAACAACATATAAAAAAAATCTACAATTTAAAAATCAGATTTGTGTTTACGGTACAATTTTTATTATTGGTAACATTGATTGGTTTAAAAGTCCCTGTAATGTTGCCACGTTTGTATTATCCATTATTTGAACTTTTGTTGGTCTACTGACAGCTTCGTCTGAGTTATCAGACAAATAAACCAAAAAAACTTTGACTCTTGTTTTGGTTTAACATTTTCAACTCTGCACAACTCAGAAAACTTCTTCATATATATCTATCGCGAGATTTCTCTGGTAGGTTTAGTGGATATGTCTGAAGCTTTTTCAGTAACTTATCTGGTATGTTAGAAACATTTGCAGCAGTCATTTTCAAACACGTAAATACAACAGTAAAATTTTGGCTATTTGTTTTGACAATTCTATTGTTAATTAGACAAGATCAGCTAATTTCAAACGTACAAATTCAATGGAATGAAACATTAGTGCTCCTAGTGGGCAAACACGAAACTAAATTAGAGCAATGGAAAGTCAGCTGATCTGTGAAAGTATCACTTCCGTTGCCCTCAGCTGTTATCGGAAACAGCTGCTTTCGGTGCAGTATGATGAAAACACTATTTTCGTCAAACTGCTTCAAAAACAGTCGTTGGGTTGCTAAAGTTGTCCTAGGACGTAAAAACATCAGCTGAGGTCAAAGTCATCAGCTGTTACTTAGTTTATACGAATTAATTATCGATTAGGTAAAGCATCTATAAAAACAACCGATACTCTCGATTGTAAAAAACCGTTAAAACAGCTGTTACCATCGATTTGAAGGTAAATAGGTTATCACATTTTAGTTTTTGTGAAGTTGTTTTCTTATATTATTGCAGTATAACGGAAAATATATTTCATCATTTGGACCAAAAGAAGCTTTTTAATCTTCGCTCGTTAAACTTGAGCTTGTATTGAAAGCTTCGCTTTTGGTCCTAGTGATGAAATATAGTATTTTATGTTTCGTTAAAAGAAGAAAATCGTCCCTCTTACATATTTTAAAAGTTAACGATTTCAAGTCTTTGTGTTTGGTACACTTGTAAATCGTAACATAAAAAAATTTTGCTCCAAATCTGAACTCAATCTAAGTTTAATGTCTTCAAGATGAGGAATAGAAGGGAAACGGGCGTTTTCGGTCCCGTGTTCTTTACTTTTACCAGTTTGAACACGTACCGTAAATAACACTGTATAAAATATCGAGTAGTATTGACAGCTTGAAATTTGTGTTTCCAACAAATGATAGTGTGGATGTTTATAAACAAATATCCGCCTATTACATCAGTTTATCTTTTGATAAGAACGTGATAAGATTGCATGCTGCAATACCAGTTATATCCCGAACACTCGAACGAAACAAGACGCAAGCGATGTTTTTATGATGGCAACGTCGTCGTGCTTCACTTTGACAGAGGGTATTTAAGAAACGCAGGCGATATCGAGTGATTAAGGTACTAATCGATAGGTGAACTTAAACACGTTTCAATGTCACGATCGATATTTAAGCTTTTAAACATTTTACAAGTAAAAGAAATTGATGGACTGTTTTAAACTTGTTACTAAAATAAATCCAAAGAAGTTGATACCTAACGCTACACGACAAATATACTGTCGTGTACAGTAGCCTCAGACTAGGAGTGTGTCTGGTGTAATGGGCGTGTCCCTAGTCTGACTTGACGGTACAACCCATTCCAAGAAAACTAGGTACACAAATTACTGCTTAACTACATTTAATTCCTAAAGTTACAACTTCGTGACAAACTTTTGTAAACGTTGTATTCTTATTTACACCGATAGAAGAAACGAAAGTAGGGTAGGCGTTTACACGGAAGCATTTGATGTCTATATTTTTTTATTGTGGTTGTACCGCTGAAAGTAAACGCAACAAACGAAGTGTGGGTGCATCTCTTTTCCTCTCCACCCCAGACACATTCCTACCTTGAGGATGCTGTAACTGCAGTGGGCCGTCACAGTGGAGGAACGAGCTTGGACACTCGTCAGTACAGTGGAGGAACGAGCTTGGACACTCGTCAGTCCTTATCGTTTCTTTCAAAATCATTCTCCTGATTCCTTCCTCGACGGACTTGACTCGTGATGGCTGTTTTGGTTTTTGTGGATGTCTGTGAGAAAGGTTGTGCAGTTGACAAGACAATTAAATGTCTATAGGCCCTAATACAATATGATTAATATTAAACAAAGATTTCAATATTGAATGACGTAACAAGTTTATCAGCTGCCCACATACTTCCCGGTATTATTTGTGTGGTCGTGTTGACCCGTCGAGGTTACTGTGGGTCAAGTGAGCGTTGAGGAAACATCTAAACTGTGATGGTCATATAGGCTACGCAAAACATGAGAAATTCCAAACTCACGCATCACCCAATTAAACATATTCATTGTTACCAACCAAAAACACAACAGATTTCATCGAAACCTACAACATGAACAGCGATAGAATTCGCAGTGTGTCATTATGTAGGAGTTAAAAGAAAAAAGGAGAAATAGAAACCTTAAGTAAAAGAGAGAAAGAAGAACTACTACTTGGGAGGTTATAGAAGTCTTTTAAAAAAATTAAAAGGAGAGGTTTTGGGCATTCTATTAAAAACATCCAAACAGATAACTTAGTAGCTAATATACAGGGTGATTCACGAAGTTTTACCAGAGCTTTCTGAGCTCATTCTACAGGCCGAAAGAAAGAAAACCCTTCATATAAAGATATCTCTTCATGGGCGTACCCAGCGAGGGGCAGGGGGGGCAACTGCCCCCCCTGGAAGCAAAAAAATAAATCTTTATTATACATTTTGTTGCTGGAATTTAATACAATTCTTGAAATAACTATTTTAATAATCAATTGTATATTGAATGACCATGGCTTGCCCCCCCCCCCTAGTTTTGATCCTGGGTACGCCCTTGTATCTCTTAAAACGTTTTGGTAGATAGTTACGACTAGCGAGTGATTTCTAATCTTCCTGTAAAATTCAGTCCTGCTGAAATCCTTGGGACTCAAATTACGGGTTCTAAAAATGCGTCTCCATTTTTTTCTTCTTTCTTGTCCAAAATTGTATTGGTTTTTTACGTTTTCCGCTTGCATACTTTGAAACAAAGCAAATACCTTATTAGAATAGGTAAATTATTCTTTATGTACAAAACTGTATATAACTGCAAATGAAGGTGTTGTTATTTAAATTAGAACATTATACAGGGTGTTTCTGTGATGCGCGGAGATAACTCAGAAGATGCTTACATGGGGGTCAAAATAAAGAAAAAAATATATCTCCGGAAACGGTTTTTTTTACAAGCTATCCGATTTTTTTTTTTTACTAAATAATTTATATCTCTAGAACGGCTAAACCGATTGAGTTGAAATTTTGCACAGTAGGCTCATCAATGTAAAGAAAGACCTAGTATGAAAAAAATAATCAACTTTTTACATTATTCCATTTTCAAAATTGCACGTGGCCATTTAAAATTGTTTAATAAAAATAATTTTAAATGGGCGTCCAAGTTATTACGGCATGTTGTTCGAAATTATATATCCCCCAAAATTGCCTTTGTTTTTGATTCTAAAAAACGACTATTTAAAAAAAAAATATAATCCATATTTTGAAGAGGTGACCCAAAAAATTTGGGGTATTACACTGGGACTTTTGGTTGAAAGAACCACATTTTCTCTCCATCTGATCTGTCTGTCTGTGAAGGCAGTATGGACGACAGTAGCAGAGGTAGACAGGCGACAATGAGGGGGAAATGTTAACATAAACATTTCTACCTCTTTGGGATCCCTCACATCACGTAGACCCTTCCTTTTCACCTTTCCTCTGTTGACCAACTCTTGTTCTTTTCCGAAGCTGACGCTATTAGAGTATGTTGGGGCTGGGTAAGTACATTGAATTTGTTTTAATTTACGACTAATTGAAGGAATCAGTTCGACGCTGAAATGATAGTTAATTTTCCCGTTCAAACTTTGCCATTAGCTGTACAATGTATATATTATAAATTGGTTAATAACAAAGTTGCAGTTCATGGTTGGGTAGACAGAAGGCAGGAAACACCGCCTTACTGAAGCACGTTGAACGCTGAAGGTCATGGAGTCTTTATTAACAGCTTTATGCGACTTTATCAAGGAAAACGGGTTCACGCGATTTGTTTTTATTTTGTATCTATATCGTTTTGTCGTCACAATGTGGTCCAATATCCTCCCAAGAGCTGCACAGATTGTACAATTCATTTTTCCAAAGATGTTTGGAATAACTATACTAGTATCAAACTGGGAATGCGGCTGAAGGAAGGGTCGCTTCACTCACACAAGCGCAGAGGATTAGGGTGTCCTGTGACTTACCCCCAAGCCATCCGTATAAATCACCTACACTGGGCTTCATTTTATAAAACTTTATTTTATTTGATATTTGAAACTAAATCTATAATTTTATTTTATTCTGCACATAATTACAAGAAAAATGAGACCAAACAACGTATACTTTACTGAATTATATCACAAAATCAACAATGTTTTAATTTACAATATATAAATAATAGGAAATGTCTAAATGCCTACCTTATCAAAATGTTTATAAATAGAAATATATGTTTTTGTATTAAAAAAAGAGAGAAAAAAATGTACTGGGTGTGCTAAAGACCACACGTTAGAAGTGAAAACTTAAGTTTGTGCAATATTTTTTGCATTGATTTTAGTTTGACTATGTATATGAGTTTGAGAAAGTTAGTGCTATATTTTTCGTAGATTTTTAGTTTTAATATATATGGATATGTGAGAAAGTTTGTGCGATATTTTTTCATTTATACTAGTTTAACTATGTATGCGAATTTTGAGAAAGTTAGTGCAATATTTTTCGTAGATTTTTGTTTTAATATATATGGGTATGTGAGAAAGTTTGTGCAACATTTTTGCATTGATTTTAGTTTGACTATGAGTTTGAGAAAGTTAGTGCAATATTTTTCGTAGATTTTTAGTTTTAATACGTATGGGGCGCGCGTATCCGTTGTCTATATATATTAAAGTTGCATTACGCTACTGTGCGTGGCGCGATTTCTATTGAAAAAGTCCATCCCAAAAGTTGCATTACGGTAGTGTGAGTGACGCGATTTCTATTGTACCAAAAAGTACCCAACGCGCCAATAGAAGTTTTCACTTCAAAAAGTGTTACATTTTCAATATTAGTAGGGAATTTTTTGCTTTGTTCAACTTTATTCTCTGTATTAATTAATGTTGGTTAGATGATCAAATATTAAATTTACAAAAAATACATTGTCTAAATCCCAATATTATCGTTTTAATACACATTTATTCATACACAGCTTATCACAATATAAATAATAAACTACAAATTATGTTTTATACTATTATTATTATTATATTGTGCTCCTTTGTTTTTTAATATATAAAAGTAGGCTACATATTTTTCGATAAAGTCAGAAATCGGAGTTTGTTTGTCAGAAATCAAAAATTAGTCCTAACCGAAGTGGAATATTTGAGATATAAAGCTAAGTACAATTTTTTTTCCTTCAAGATGTACATAAGTTTTGTGGTCTACATGTAAAAAAAAGCGTGTACGAAAATGTATAAATTTTCATAAATTTTAGATTGAAAAATTCCGCTTTTATGAAAAAACTGCAAAACGGTAACGGCTAAAAAAGTTGGCTTATTTTTCAAAATTCACAAAAAAGTAGTAAAACAATGCAAAACCAAATTTGTAATGTTAAATTATTTAGAGAAAGATACGTAGAATTCATCTATGTAATAAAAAAGGTCTACTAAAAAATTTAATTAAAAAAAAATAAGGTTTATTTTTCATCTTCTGTTTGGTTTCGGTTGAAGAAATTAAAATATATTTAATATTGTACTTCCGCGTGAAGTATTTAATGATTAGAACAATAATAAACGTTTTAATGGGAAGTTATAATCTGTGTAAGGCAATAAAAACCATTTTTATGTTTTTAATTTATTATCTTAATATCATGTAAACAAAATCAGACTCTCGAGGATTTTAAATTATACCAATACAATACAATTTTTAAAAAAACAGTTATCTTATTACTCAGTAATTTCTAGTAAATTTATTTCTGTTTGACTGTATACAAACCCTCTACAAAAACCAAATTTTCCCCAAAAGAGTGTCCATCCTATTTCAAAATTAAATAGAATGATTAATTTAGTAATTCTTCCTAAATGTTAAACTTAACCTAGCCTTACACTTTTTTTGAGATAGTTTAGGTTAAATTTGGATTGGTGATTTATGACAGTCAAATGAAGTAGTAAAATCTATAGTTATGCGTCCTAGAAACAAAATCCGATACTATCATCGTGAAGTAATGTCAATTATTTAAATATTAATTTTCAATTAGTTTAAATCCAATTCATTCCCTGGTAATATAGGAATGTCACAAATCTACTTTTATAACTGTTTTTCGGGTTTGTAAGATATGTACAAATAAAATCAACGTTTTATCCATCAATTTAAGGTTATTAGAATGTCAAACATTACACATTGGTCATTTCCCTTGTATTTTATGTGGAAAATTGTACTCACAAATATTTAGCAAATCATCACAGAATATAGGGGAGTCAAATTATAATTTTAAAATGATTCATCCAAGACGTTGAATTTACTTTTCATTTCTTATTGGTGGGGGGGGAGTAAAGTTTTAAATATTTGTGTAATTTTTAATAAATAGGCAATAAAAAAAAATTAATTAAATATATTTTAAACGTTTTTTATTGTTACAGTTTTTATCCAAATGGTGTAGGCCCTAATTTTATCAAGTCTCAAATTAATAGGAATTAATTTCGATTTTTAATAGTTTAATCTCAAATTTCCATGTTGATTTCACTGGATCCAATCACCTTTAACCTGGAATATAAACAATGTTGATCGATTGTTTGTAACACTACAGCAATTTCTTTATAAGCATAGATTTTAACTGTTTTTACGTTTACAAAGAAGGATGACATTCAGATCTGCACGAAAGTCATTCATCTGACCTAACGAACATTTTGACACAGTCTTCCGTCACTATGCAGACCTCTCTACCACAGTTCGGACATGTGCAACACACCCTAAAACTTTTCAAAGCTAAAATTCGATCTTGTTAAATTCGGGCCTATAAGACTCATCTGCTTTTCGGTGCTGTGAGATTTGGTGTTACGGCATTGCACCTTACTTGTCATCGTACAGATTTTTCATTACGATACAAATTTTCAATCGGAGCTCAAAATCGTCCAACAATAACCAATAGAAAAGTCAACGTTTTATAGTTATTAAAATCAGATTATCTTCATTTGTCATATTGTTTGTTATTTCCTAACAACCTAACGTTGAATTATGTTGTGCGTGCTCAGTTTGTTATTTATAAATAATTTTAAATGAGTGATAGCAGCTGTGACGCAGAAATTATGAGCGTCACTACAAGTGAGATAACAGATAGGATAAATTATCATGAATCACTGTGGTGAATATATTATGAAAGAAAATTCCCCAAAACCACAATAAAACACTAACAAGACAAAGACTGTATAATAATAATGAGATGTAATTGTAGTTATTAAGGTTAGTGTGTACTGTACCTCTAAAGATGATAGCAATGCTATTGAAATTTACATAAGGTAGAATAAACATAACTATACAGTCTTTGTGTTCGTTGTGTTTTATTGTGGTTTTGGGGTATTTTTTTTCATTGAGTTTTATATAGACAATCTCTTGCCTTCCTAATCTAAGAGTGCTCAATCCATGCACTAGAGAGAAAAAAAATGTCATCAATTCGTTTTCTGAGAATGTTGAACAATTGTTACGTAGCAAAAGAACATCTTCTTTACGGTCAATTTATTCTATGCTCTAGTCCACCATTTATAAAAACACCAAATAGACACGTCAAAATGTTACTATCTTTTGTTGGTCTGAAAAAGAAAATCTGAAGACTGTTCAGGGAAAGAAGCAAAAAGTTCATATTCTCGAATACTCTATGTATATTTTCCTATCTAAAGTAGTGTATGCAACACTCTATCTAGCTGCTATTAACGAAGATACGAGCAGTTACGGGATCTTTCGTGCCAATATATCTCGCATAACGGAGGGAAACTAGGAAATAATGGAAACTACAACTCATTACTAGTACCGAAAGTGACCTTTTCCGATCGGCTTCGCTTCGCTTCACTCGGAAATTCAATCAAGCACGGGAAAAGTACTTTCGATACGAAGCGAAATAAAATCTGGTACATTTTACATAATATAAATTTTGAATTAATAATTTTAACTTTTATTACAAACAAAACTATCTCAAAAAATATAAGTGAGTTACAGAGTTAAACAACATAAAAAAACCTACAATTTAAAGTTCAGATTGATGTTTATGGTACAATTTTGATTATTGGAAGCATTGATTCCTTCTTTTAGTCCCTGTACATTTTTTTTTTGAAGTCCCTGTAATGTTGCCACGTTTGTATTAGTCATTTTTTGGACTTTTGTTGGTCTATAAACACCCAGTTATCAGACAAATAAACCAATAAAACTTCGTCCCTTACTCGTTTTGGTTTAACATTTTCAACTCTGCACCACTCACTATGTCCCTCTTCATATCTATCGCGAGATTTCTCTGGTAGGTTTAGTGGATATGTCTGAAGCTTTTTTCAGTAACTTACCTTGTATGTTAGAAACATTTGCAGCAGTCATTTTCAATCACGTAAATACAACAGTAAGATTTTGGCTATTTGTTTTGACAATTCTATTGTTAATTAGACAAGATCAGCTAATTTCAAAAGCACTAATGAATTGGTAAGAAACGGTTATTGCTCCTGGTGGGCAAACACGAAACTAAACTAGAGCAATGGAAAGTCAGCTGATCGTTTTTATCTTGCTATAAATTTGAGTTTGGGAAACGATCACTACTTTCGTTGATCTCAGCTGTTATCGAAAACAGCTGTTTTCGCTGCAGTATGATGAAAAAAACATAATTACAGCTGTATATGAAGTGTAGGTTAAGTTTGGTAATAGTAAAATGGTTAGACCTCCATTTTTCGACTGATCACGTTTCATGGCCTTGGGGGGGGTTTCAAATTTTCAAAATGGCTGCCATTTTATACATTTTTTTGTGGTTAATGACTCGTGTGTTATTCAACTTATAGATACAAATTGACACATTTAAAATTCTGTAATGATACCAAACCTACCGCTCTATAAAATTTGGCCCTTAAAGACGAATGTTTTGCAGTATTTAAGTAACCTAATTAACAGAATAATAACAATTTGTGTTTCATTTAAGTATTTTATTCAGATTGGTAATTTAATTTTGTCTTTTTTTTTAAATTTCAGGTAAGCTGGGTGCGATTTTTGAAGAACTGCTGGTAGCAAACTCGTTAAGGTAGAACAAATTTTACTAATCTCGATTGAAAACTTGTTTTAGATTTATAGGTTTTATCCAGATAAATTAAACCATCGATTTTAGACATTAAGTAGATTGCTTATCCCCATAGTATGCTTTGAAGCTCAGAAGTTAAAGTTTCTTTTGTTGCCATCTAACGGCCCACTTCAAGGACAGCATGCTTTGACCTCTCCCACACTAGCGCATTCTGTACGTGAACTCATAAAACTACAACAGTTCAACCCACATATTTGAGCCTTATAGTATCGTTTGTTTTGTGACTTCTTCTTGGATTCAATGATTAAACCTCTGTCATCGGTACTAGTTGATCCGGGTCATCAATTTAAGTGAACATTCATTTATTTTGAGAGGAGACATTTCGTTGTTGTTTTGAGTCAACTTGTTTCAAAGTTTGCAGACCATTAATTCCATGTAATGGTACCAACCCCCACCTCTCTAACAATGAAAAATAGCGAAGTTATTGTTGTGTAATTTCAAATTTTGTGTTTCGAGGTCCCCCAGTGTCGAGTCACCTACACGATCGTAGCGAGTGGAGGCTTCTTCATATATTTACAGCAGAGACAGTGACACGAGCGAAGCGAGTGGATAGTTTGTAATATATATATATATATATATATATATATATATCACATCTTTGAAGCACGTGAGGGCTAGTGGACGTTAAGAAAGTAAGTAAACAAAAATAAGTTGACAGCGGAATGGAACTGAGTCAATGTCTTTATCAGCGGTAGTAGTTGTGACATCACTTATCCGCCCGCCTGCAACTTCACCTAACGCGCATTACGAAAGTACATGCTAGACCTTACGGACTGTACAGCCTCCAGGTCCGGCACGTCCGAGACATTGACAAGGACGAATGCATAGTTACGTCAAGGAAGTAGTGACACACAAATTAAAGGTTCAGCAAATGAATATATTTATACAAATATACTACTAGTGCGTAGTACACATTAGTCATTTGACACTAGTAGTTGAGGTTATATTGTTTGTTGTTTTCTGAGAAACAATGAATAGAAAGTTAACTACAGAACAGCGTTTATTTGTTTTGGAAACATGACCATATGTTTGTGGAACGTTTTCCAAACATCCAACCTCAATCTCGATAAGGTATTCGCAAATTAAATTTAAGATTTGAAGAGACTTAGTCGGTTACTACAAAAGAGAATCTTAATGTGGTCGTGCAATGTTTTGTCCAATCACCGACTAAAGAAAAGCATCCAAGGAGTATGGAATAGCAAGAACAACCTTACGAAGGATTCAGAAAAATCTGAAATTGAGTCCATATGGCCTACTTTACTTCATGGCCTAAATGAATGTTATCCGGACAGGTGTATGAAATTCTGCGATTTGTATGCAATCCGACAAGAAGCCGATCCAAAGTTTTACAAAATCTTTCTTTGGAGCGACGAAGCGACTTTTAAGGTGAATTGCAGAGTCAACACACAACCAGGGTAACCAGAGGAAAACTTTTACAAAGAGGACAATGTTAAATACACTTTATACATTTAAGAACCTTTTATTCCTAGTATTTTCATACAAATCGTATTAAAAATACATGTTTATTGTGTAGAAATACATAATTATTAAGTATTCTTATAACGAATGAAAAGAAAATTTAACTCTGCTTGCTTAAATATTATACCAATTATACCTTAAAAATATACCAACTATACCTTAAAAATAACAAAAACTTATAAATACTTTGGAGGGACTGCACTGGAGGGAGGCACCGTGCAGTGCAGGTGTGGGGGTACGGTGCGAAGCCCAGGCGCAGAAACATGAAGACGAGCGACAAGACGCCGCGGCTGCAGAATTCTTTACCACAAGAAAGAATGATACGTTTCATGTTATTATTATTAATGTTGGTTTTCGAAAAAAGTTGGACATTTTACATAATTTCAAAAGCCGGGAGGACAGGAGGACATGTCCTCCTAAAGCCGGACATTTCGTCACCCTGGACACAACTGTGTCTACTGGGATACTACGGATTCCCATGTGGCGATGGAGAGAGTTGAACTCTCCTGGCGTGAGTGTATGGGCAGAGTTTTTCAGCGGTGTGCTAATCGGGCCTTATTTTTTTAACAGTAGGCCCTATTGTAAATTACCTAGACATGCTTCAAGAAGTGTTGTTAGAACTGGAAAATAGTCCACTTTATGGACATCTGCAGTAGAAGTTGGTTTGGCAACAAGATGGAGTACCCTCGCATTTTGGAGTTTATTGGGAGAGACTTTCTAAATGAAAACTTTGATGAATGGATTGACAGACGGGGTACTATTGAATGGCCTCCACGATCCCCAGATATCATACCCATGGATTTTTCAATCTGGGGTATACTAAAGAATGAGGTTTATTCCGTCAAAATTCATGATGTTGAGCACTTGAAGGAACGAATCCAATCAGAATTTGAAAACCTGCAGTTCCTGAAGATTTGCGATAAACATTTTAAATTGGTTTGCCTAGAACAGCATGGAAACCACTTGAGCATCTTTTGTAAGTTCATTGAACTCTACATGTGGGGGGGGGATAATAACATTGTATTTTCATTTGTTCAGTGTTATTGGACCACAACTGACTTATGGTCTACCCGGTGCAAGTGATGTATAAACCTTCATGACTTGTAATATTAATCTGGAAAGAAATATCTTGATTGAAGGTTAAGTATTGAATGGCTAGTAAAACTAAAAACAAAGTCTTCCTGGATGCACACAATGTCGTGACAATTCGATTATTACGTGAGTCGGCCGTCACGCGTCGTAAAGTATTTGACTGGTTGGATTTGTATTTCTTGGAAACAGTTGGTGTTTATTAAATATGAATCCGTCCAGGTTAGTCAGTATGAACTACTGAACTGTATATATTCTGAAATGTTAGGCCTACTTCTCAGAAACAATGTTGTTCAAAGATGATTATCTTTTGGTCGTAAAATAAAGACTTAGCCCTCGAATACTCGTGATAGTGTCAGAGTCAAAAGAGAACAAGAGTTGGTTAAGAGATATCTGATATGAAAGATAAGGGTTTAAGCCAAGACTACATGGAGAATGGTTTAGATCCTGTTAGGGTCAGCCATACTCGCTAAGTTTAGAGCCCCTTTGGGTCATTAAAAAAAGACAAAATAAACAAAAATTACAGTAACTTTTCTTAACCGAAACTAAATTAAATGAATCAAAGCTAATGTTCACAAAAATTGTCATATTGATGGTTGGCCTGGCGCCATCGTATTAATTTTTCGCCAAATAAACATACATATCCGTAATCAGAATAATTTCTAGTTTTATTTGGATATCCCACACATAATATAGCAAAAAATAAACAATTTCAACGATAATTTTTGCTGCTTAACTACCGCAAGGTCATTTTTTTGTTACCGCTATATTTTTCCTATATGTGGGATAATAAAAACAATATAAATACAAAGTTTCAAATATATAGGATATATCGCCTTGTCTGTGTAGACTAGTTGCGACTTGCAGACATACAGACTCGCGTGAAATTATAAGGGAACTACCAAAAAGCCACGAATTTTTGGGCCGCTCTGACCCTACCGAATAGCCACGATCATTAGAGGGGATTAAGAAGGGTTCGTTTGCCAGCGCTGAAATGTCCGAAAAGCCACGACGGCTCAGCCAGGTAGCCGGCACCACCTCTGGGAAAAAGGGAATTGATAATTACCTATGACATAAACCATTTACTACTACACTTAGTAGTTTGTAAAATAAAAGTTTATTTTTTATGATACAAGCATACTACAGGCACTACAAGCATACTTCGTACTAAAGGTTCGCCAGTCCCAGACATTTAAAAAAACAAATTACCCTATTTTCGACTTTTACGTACTTCGAAATATCCAAAAACTACGATAATTTGAAAACTGTGATCTTCAAAAATCAATTTTGAAACCTTATTTTACAGGAAAAATGATGAATAAATCATATATCCGTGTCGGGATAGAGAAAGCTACAACAAAAATAGATACTAATATTTATAGAATATACTCTTTCGGCACTACAAGCATACTTCCTACTAAAGGTTCGATCGTGGCTTTTTGGACATTTCGTTCCTTGCGAGATGACCCTTCTTAATCCTCACTAATGATCGTGGCTATTTGGTAATTTCAGATGGACCGAAAAATTCGTGGCTTTTTGGTAACAGCCAATTATAAAGGTCCTTGGTTTTATCTACGGACTTCTTTCTAATAAAGAGAAATCAATGCTATCAATTGTCTCACATCGCACAAAAACTGCTTTTAAAACTTATATACGCTACGCATTTCTTCATTGTGTCGTTAAAGTAAATTGTATTCGTCTTACAAAAAAACTACTTTAATTTCAAATCGAAATAATTTTTTTTCAGATTTGTAGGTTACGCATTGTTTGTTAGTGTGGGGGGGATACCTGACAGTTTAAAGTTGGCTCAACATATTAATTTGTTCGTCAAATAAACATGTATATATATATTCATCCCCCCCAATATTTGAGATGTAAAAATATTTTTGCTAAAAACGAATGATTTACTTAAAACCTTAAAAGGTAAACATCGGGCTTTGTCTTTACTAGGGTTTTTAACATTGCATTTCTGTTACAAACGCATAAATAAATGCATAAAAACTATGTTTTGAGAAGTTTAATTTTTAAAAATTTCCATACCCCCAGACCCCCGGCATATGTCCCCCCCAATAATGAACTGGTGATGACGCCCATGACTACCGCTATCTCGTGTTAGCGCTATATTTTGTATATTTGTTACTCATTCCATAGAATATAACTTCAAATTTTGAAATGTATACGATTTACACGCGCGCGTAAAATTATAAGGGTCCTTGGTTTGCCTACAGATCCCCTAAACAAAGAAATCGGCCACCTTGACTGCCGTCATTAAAATCTCGATTTTAATCAAATAAGATTTACGCCTTTATGTCACAAGCGAAGCAAGTTTAGCCGTATTTATTATATCTGAGAAATTGTTGACCAAACTTACCCTTAAGTTTTTTTTATTATTATTTTATTTATTTATTGAAACTGGTCTAAAAGACCAACCATCAATTTACATTCTATCATCATATTTATTTGCTAACTATACAGTCAACCACTGTTGTACTATATATTAGATTCAAAAAACACACACTGAATTACACTAATTCAAAAGTTTTAGTTCTCTTCAGAAGCCTTCTCACTTGTATTGGTGTTGTCAAGCAGTTGAATAGCTTCCACGTTGACATGCTGGTGCAATCTAGATTCATGCTTTGCAGCCAAACCTTTTAATTTCACTGGCGACATCAGGGATCCTAAGGTCTCGATGTACCATGGAGCACTTATGTTCCGTGGGCACTCTATTCTGAAAGGTTTGAATACATCTGATGTTCGTTTCCTTCGCACAACCCCACAGTTGTATTCCATAAAGCCAAATTGGTTATATATCATAATTTTGTTGTGTATTGACAATTGAGAATTTCGTCCCAAGAGCCAGTACAGTTGTTTATATTTGAGACTAAGTTCGGTTCTTTTTCTTCTGATGTGCTCCTTCCACCGTAACTTTGAATCTAGTGTCATCCCCAAATATTTGGCAGTGTCTACATGTGGTACTACAATGTCGACGATTGCTCTGAATAATGTAGTCGCTCATAGGGTGGATGTTTCCTGGGGTTTGTCGAGGTTTCGTAGGGAAACTTTGACTGTATTAAACCAACTTTGGTTTTAGATTTGCGAGTTTTGGTGGAGATCAACAATTGTAAAATGTTAGTTTTTATGTTTTTATTTATTTTTATTAGTATATGTGGTTTTATATTAGTATATTAGTAATGGTGTATTTGGTTGTTTTACTTTTACTTTTGATTTGACTTTTACTCTTGGATTGTTAATTATTTTATAGTTTAGGCAGACTTAGTTATTTTGTTATATATGACACCCCAGTAATTAGGTTTTAACCTGTTGGGGCTGCTTTTGCAACATAGTTAATCTTGTAATTTATCTGTTATAAAAATTGTTGCAATAAATTTATTCTATTCTATTCTACAACTCCATTTAAGGTAACTGGAAGACTATTCTCTATTCTTTTGTTTGTGGAATTGATATGGACAGATTTCAGTTCATTTAGCTTGATTTTCCATCTCCTAGTCCATTGCTGTATCTGATCACTAGCATCCTGAAGCATAATGGTAGCTTCACTTACGCTCGAACCAATCGCCATTATGGCTGTGTCATAGCAACAGTAACGTTCTCCGGCTGCGGCAAGAGAGTAGAGGATGGGCCCCAAAACACTACCTTGAGGCCCACCTGCCCTCACTTCTCTTAGCTCTCTTACCCTTAAAGTATAAACTTTATGCCTACATTGTTTGGCCTCGTTACTAAATTTCATTATGATTGGTCGAGATGTATAGTAACTATAACAATATACAAGCGGAGTGTGAAATGGTTCAGTCAAAATTCGATCAATTTAGGTTCAATTTAAGAATTTTTCCGGAACAGTCGAAAAAGTACAATTAAAGGGTAACTTTATGGCCTTTGTCGAGTTAATCGCTTCAACAGCTGATTTAAACAATCACATTAAGTTTGTAAGCGTAGCTTGGATGACTCAGATTAAGTTCCTAGAACAATGGCAGTTATTGGCAACTGTAACAAAGCTCTTGAGTCAACTCGGAGGCCTATTCACAGGAAGTAGCTTAGTTGTGGCAATAAAACCGCACATTTGTCATCAGTTAAAGACTGTTTGTCTTTGGCACGTCCTTGATAGTAGTTTTATAAACCTGGCTTCTCAATCAGTTAAAACACATACACACGCACGCAAGGACGGTTCACATGTAGACACACGGCGTTTTCAAACTGTAAACAAACACCTGCTACTGCAATCGCCTACTGTATGTACGGTACTAATCGTATGGGTGGAATTGAGGTTGTTGGGTTGTGTTGTGAGGCGCCATCTTTTAACTTACCCAGCCCAATCGTAATACAAGATTGAATAAATGTAACGTCTAAAAGTTGGTTTGTATGGTTTTTTTAGGGAATGTGAAATTGTATTGGTAAATCAAGGAGTCTTATCCAGTAGGTTTAGGTCCATATGGGGCTTGTAAATGTGTATTAAACTGTCTCAACTCGCTTCGCTCGTCTTTCGGCCTCTAAGGTGTCTCCACTCGCTACGCTCGTGTCGGTGATGAGACCTCGCCGGATCCAGTAACTACGAGATCATATTTTCCTGATAAATTCATGAGAGCTTTTGGTTTGAAATTAGATTACAGTATAACAAACACACAGAACACAATTCTCATAAAAAAAAATTACGCCTAAGTGTTGTGGTTTGGTTGGTGTATCACTGAAGAGGACGACCTTGTCGTTGAAACGCGTCTGATACTTAGGCGTAATTTTTTTTATGAGAATTGTGTTATTCTGTGTGTTTGTTATACTGTATAGTTTTTCTCATAAGTCAAGCTCAACATTTAATATGAAATTAGATTGTTAACAATAACTCTAGCATGGTACCGTGCAGAATTGAAATCTGCAATTTTAAACTAATCTAGTGTGTTTTAAGTTGAATACATCAATGGCCCCCTATGTTGACATTTTCAATTCGATTTACTTGAATTCCAATCTATTTCTACATGAACTCATTATAATCCCCTATACCAAATTTCATGTTCTTAGCTAAGTTTTTGTAGCTGCTATCGTGCGTACAGGCAACAACGACGACGGACGTACCGAATGTCAAAAATAAATTTTTCGATTTTATGAAATGTGACATCAGTTAAAAAAGTACAAGTCGAATATTTTTTTACAATTACTGAACTTGTCTTAACTTTTTATACTGGTTAATGTAGTACAGTATTTAATTTAGCAATTTCTCTCCCCCAAAAAACATACGGAAGGGTAAATTCAGTTGCTTAATAAAACTAAAGTTTTGTTTTTTTCTACCCTATAAGTATTTTATGTACTGTATCCTATACAAGGCGATTTTTTTTTATTGTTAACTTATCTGACAAAATTTTAATGGAGGACGTTGTTTTAATTTTTCATTTAAATTAAAAATCTGTTTTTTTCTTTTTTTTTTTTTTTTCAAATTGTGCAACTATGGTCGCCAATTCAATTTGATTTGAAGACCCTTATTTTGTATGGTGTTTTAGGATCTTGTATCAAATTTTAAGACTTTTTATTCTCGGTTATTGTTTGATAAACCTAGTCGTTTGGGTGTAATATGCGCTTAAAGTTAGGCAAATTCTAGGATGTGTTAATATTAATGTAGGAATTTGTACAAGAAATAAAATCTGTGTAGGCTAAGCAAGGTAGTAGTGTAGAATGAGCTAAGTAAGCAGTTAAATACCCTATAAAATTATTTGTAGACCTAACTTAGTATTTACACATCCTAGACTATGCCTTACTTAGATTTTTATCTTTATTCAACAATAGGAAAGTATGGTAAATCGCCTCCTGAAAATGCTTCAAACGTCAAATGTTTGAATCTATTACTTCTAAACGACTAAGGTTCATCAAACATTAACTGAGAATAAAAGTCTTAACATTTTGAATAGAACCCAAAAACGCCATAAAAAATAGGGATCCTCTTAAGAAAATTAAAGATTGGTAGTCTTATTGTAAATTGGCGGCCATTTTTCAGAATTTGTATAACAGATTTTTAAGTTCACATATATAAGACTTACCGTCGTCGATATTCTGTTTGCGTCGTTCAAACGACGGCCGTTTCGACTATTCAGCCAGCCATTATCAAGTTGTAAAGATGTAATTTGGTTTCCCTTCGTCAATTACAAACACATTACACAAGAGCAAAATTAATGTTTGTAATTGACGAAGGGAAACCAGATTACATCTTTACACTTGATAATGGCTGAATAGCCGAAACGGCCGTAGTTTGAACGACGCAAACAGAATATTGACGACGGTAAGTCTTATATATTTGAATTAGTATATCAATATTCGGAATGGCGAAAACAAATTATTATAAGATTTTTAATTTATATTGGAGTAACAACTCCCATTTAGAGTTTTTCATAGGATTATATGGGGAGATGGTCTTGAATACTGTTTTTGGTTAATTATTAGTTTTTTGGTGGATGAGTTGGTGCAATGTTTTCACGTCTTCTGAATTCATCGATTTCCGTCACATTAGGTTTTAACTTCCCGGAGCTTGTTCTTTAATTTGTTATTAATGACGTTTTGTTAATCGTTTTTAAACAGCTGACTTTGATAATTGTATTAGTTTTGAAGAAATATCGTTGATTCAGAAAGCGTCGGTCTATGAATAAAAATAGAGCAGGATTTGCGAGAAGGTTTATCTTGGAAGGTTTTATTTTATAATCCAAGTATAAGAGGAGAATTATTTTAGGTTTTACTTATGTAATGGATGGTTACTGAACAGAAGGGTCGAACTAACGGGAAGCCTATCTCAGCCTCCATGTTTTGCAATGTAACAATCGATAGCGTTGTATATCGATAGGTTTAGGTGTAAAGACAAACATTTCTCAAGCAAATACACAAAGGAAGAGTGCTTCGTTGTCTCAATGGTGACTTGAGAAGACAACAAGAGTCTCTGTTTTTCCTGCTTATGTGACAGAATGAAGTTAATTATGTCGATAGGCAGTCTAAACAACCTACTTCCAGTGGATTCATGACTCATGTCACAGACAAGAGAGTGTACCCAGAAGGCCAACTGCCGTGTCGTATGTGTTAATCCTTTTGACTAGGGTTTAACTGACGAATCGTAGGTAATGCTACTGTAGCGTTACTGGCAAGCGGCGATGCCAAGTTGTGCGATAACTTCACGCGCCTGGAGCACTGACAAGAGAGTGTACCCAGAAGGCCAACTGTGATGTTGTATGTGTTAATCCATTTGATTAGGGTTTAACTGACGAATTGTAGGTAATGCTACTGAAGCGTTACTGACAAGCGGCGTTGCCAAGTTGTGCGATAACTTCACGCGCCTGGAGCACTGACAAGAGAGTGTACCCAGAAGGCCAACTGTGATGTTGTATGTGTTAATCCATTTGATTAGGGTTTAACTGACGAATTGTAGGTAATGCTACTGAAGCGTTACTGACAAGCGGCGTTGCCAAGTTGTGCGATAACTTCACGCGCTTGGAGCACTGACAAGAGAGTGTACCCAGAAGGCCAACTGTGATGTTGTATGTGTTAATCCATTTGATTATGGTTTAACTGGCGAATCGTAGGTAATGCTACTGAAGCGTTACTGACAAGCGGCGTTGCCAAGTTGTGCGATAACTTCACGCGCTTGGAGCACTGACAAGAGAGTATATCCAGACTGCCAACTGTCATGTTGTATGTGTTAATCCTTTTGACTAGGGTTTAACTGACGAATCGTAGGTAATGCTACTGTAGTTTAAAATTTCAATGCAATCTGTTAATCCGTTCTAGAGATATAAATTATATAATAAAATAAAACAATATGGCGGATAACTGGTAAAAAAAACGTTTTCGTGCATATGTTTATTGGAACTTTCCTCTTTATTTTGACCTATATAAACCACGCGTTGTATGATTTTTGTCTCTTCCCCGTTTTTGTTCGTAAAAACTTCTTCCAGTAATCCCGGCACGTAAATAGATAGTTATGAACGAGATATCATTTTCTTTAGACTCTTTTTGTTTGATTGTAAATGGAACTATTAATAAGATGTCAAGATGGAGCTGTCAACTTGTGACGGTTTCAAAATAATTGAGAAGAAAACAAAACACACGATCTGCCTATAACATAGTTCTTGTTATAATTTGGAACATCTATTCTTGTAACATCTCGTGATAAACTCATCAAATTGTTTTTCTCTACCGCTCGTCATGGATTACGACAAAAGTACGAGTGTCACGGGTAAGTTTGATTGTAAACAGCCGAGCGTGGTGAAGTCCCACTTGGCAGTTTAAAGGCGATAAAACCTCTCGGTCGTCATAGCCTTATAAAAATATAAAACCCTGGAATACTGTAATAGTGTCAGTGTTGGGGGGAAAAACAGTTAATCAAGGGAGACGCGATAAGAAAGCCATCTAACCCAAGACTAAGTTGTAGAGCCAGTCAATCTCGCTCGGGATTGTAAGCACCTGATGATATTAGTTACAGGAAAACGCGCTACAAATGCTTCTTTGCAATTAAGACACCCACTGTTCCAAGACAAGTACACAGGCGCTCTTATACTTGTAGTACTGGTTGCGTATGAAAAATAATGTGAACGAAACATAACGAGCAGTCGTAAAGAGCCGGGTAATTTAATTTTAATTGTTTTCTGAAACTGTCTCGATGGAAGGTTTTGTCTGACCTGAAAATAAAAAAAAAACTCCCTTGCTATGTTTTTATTATTATTGCAACGCGTATGGTGCGAACTGAGGGGGTGTAACAAAGCAGATACTTAAGGTAATGGCGGAATTAACAAGAAGACTATAACCACCACGTTTTGCAATTTAAGTCGGCGGATTTCTCTACACTTAAAATAGTTAGCTTATCACCTTATACCCTGTCCAACCAACGAGCACGCCAGGAAACCAGATTTGATAATTAATAATTAATAATAAAAGGACTTATGAATTACCTAACCAAATTTAGTGGTATATATCTGAACCTGGTTCCACGGTAATTTAGGCTTATGCGTCGTTATACCATATATCTAGGGAATTTCTAGAACCAGAGTTAATGTGGGAATTTCTAGAAACAGAGTTAACAATGTGGGAATTTCTAGAACCAGAGTTAACAATGTGGGAATTTCTAGAACCAGAGTTAATAATGTGGGAATTTCTAAATCCAGAGTTAATAATGTGGGAATTTCTAGAACCAGAGTTAATAATGTGGGAATTTCTAGAACCAGAGTTAATAATGTGGGAATTTCTAAATCCAGAGTTAATAATGTGGGAATTTCTAAATCTAGAGTTAATAATGTGGGAATTTCTAGAACCAGAGTTAATAATGTGGGAATTTCTAAATCCAGAGTTAATAATGTGGGAATTTCTAGAACCAGAGTTAATAATGTGGGAATTTCTAAATCCAGAGTTAATAATGTGGGAATTTCTAGAACCAGAGTTAATAATGTGGGAATTTCTAGAACCAGAGTTAATAATGTGGGAATTTCTAAATCCAGAGTTAATAATGTGGGAATTTCTAGAACCAGAGTTAATAGTGTGGGAATTTCTAGAACCAGAGTTAATAATGTGGGAATTTCTAGAACCAGAGATAATAATGTGGGAATTTCTAGAACCAGAGTTAATAATGTGGGAATTTCTAAATCCAGAGTTAATAATGTGGGAATTTCTAGAACCAGAGTTAATAATGTGGGAATTTCTAGAACCAGAGTTAATAATGTGGGAATTTCTAGAACCAGAGTAAACAATGTGGGAATTTCTAGAACCAGAGTTAATAATGTGGGAATTTCTAGAACCAGAGTTAATAATGTGGGAATTTCCAGAACCAGAGTTAACAATGTGGGAATTTCAAGAACCAGAGTTAACAATGTGGGAATTTCTAGAACCAGAGTTAACAATGTGGGAATTTCTAGAACCAGAGTTAATAATGTGGGAATTTCTAGAACCAGAGTTAACAATGTGGGAATTTCTAGAACCAGAGTTAACAATGTGGGAATTTCAAGAACCAGAGTTAACAATGTGGGAATTGCTAGAACCAGAGTTAACAATGTGGGAATTTCTAGAACCAGAGTTAAAATGTGGGAATTTCTGGAACCAGAGTTAATAATGTGGGAATTTCTAGAACCAGAGTTAATAATGTGAGAATTTCTAGAACCAGAGTTAATAATGTGAGAAATTTCTAGAACCAGAGTTAATAATGTGGGAGTTTCAAGAACCAGAGTTAATAATGTGGGAGTTTCTAGTACCAGAGTTATGTAGGAATTTCTGGAACCAGAGTTAATAATGTAGGAATTTCTAGAACCAGAGTTAATAATGTAGGAATTTCTGGAACCAGAGTTAACAATGTGGGAATTTCTAGTACCAGAGATAATAATGTGAGAATTTCTAGAACCAGAGTTATTAATGTGGGAATTTCAAGAACCAGAGTTAACAATGTGGGAATTTCTAGTACCAGAGTTAATAATGTGGGAATTTCTAGAACCAGAGTTATTAATGTGGGAATTTCTAGAACCAGAGTTAATAATGTTTAATCGTCCCACCGGGAACATCCCGAATGCTACGGACCTTTGTGATAAATTACCCCGACATTTTCAAATTTTAACTCCAGAAAATAAAATGGTGGTACGACCATCTTGTAGACACTCCTTGCACCAACTCTCTTAAGTGTCTGGGTTTCCGCGTCTGCTTCTGGTTGCCGAACACCTAGCTTTTTTTGTGGGTTTCCGTTAATGTTTGGGACCGTGATAAACACCGGCGGTAACCGAGGTTTCTATCCGAACCCAAACTGCAACCTAGAACCCAATTTCGATGATCCCAGATCCTCCAAACCCTCGACATTTTTTAAATTATAACTTTTTAGAACTTCAAAGAGTTACAAAAATACCAATTTAAATACCATTTACGTAACGCTTAGACTATTTTTTTCCCTGTGAGTAGAACTCCATATAAGTTGTATCCAGTATAAGCATCAATGATATAGAGTAAAAAGAAACTGTAATAGATTTGTTTAGTTTCCAAAGTCTTGGGTCACCAGCCACCGAGGCCCACTAGTGGTGGTTGTAATGGCAGTCAGTATACGATATTATATACATCGATGATTCCCCCCAGGGGCTCAATTATAGTGAGTACGTGCTTAGCAGTCTCGAGGGTCTCGGCCGAATCTATACCTTGTAAGTCTTGGGTGAGGTTCCTCTCTTTCTATCTGGTATCTCTTGACCAACTATTGTTCTCTTCCGACCCTGAATCTTAGAGTTTTCGAGGGTTGGGTGTTATTTTATGTTGTTTTCTTGTTATATTTATCAGGCGATGATGACCGATTGCTGTAAACTAGCGTGGATTATTTATCACCACGTTTATTAAATCAAACGCGTTTCAACGACAAAGCCACCATCCTCAGTGATATATGAGCTACAATAACAAAACTATAACTTTATATAACATGAGCTGTTATAGTTTTGTTATTGTAGCTCATGTATCACTGAGGATGGCGACTTTGTCGTTGAAACGCGTTTGATTGAATAAACGTAGTTTTTGTGAGATCTTGTGTTCGACTTTTTTTTCCCTACATAATATTATCTCACAAGTCAAGCTCAATATTTATTTACCACTAGCCTATCACGTAACTTTATTATTTTCCCCAATTTTTGTGGTGTTTTGTTCAACTGTACATTACTTGTTACTGTTTACATAACAGGCTAAAAGGTATTACAATATCCGTCGTTTAATATTCACAGAATTACTACAATTAAAGAATTTCAAAGATTATTAACAATCTGCAGAGGTGTTGATTGATTACAGTTTTATGAAATAGGAAGAACAATGACAGAAGTAAGGTTATGTAATCCGCTAGGCCAGGAGATCTAATCTGGTAGTTGGAGAGAAAATGAAGTGTGATATAATCACCTGTTCCGGGTAGGGCTTATTATTTCATTGTGTTGTGAAATTACAGTGTTTTTTTTTTTAAAGTATCTGATGTTTACTTAGCGATAGTAAGGTGTTTGACAATATGGTTTGATATTGGTTGTGTTGCAATTCTTATAATGGACTGTTAGGACATCAAATGGGTTGTTAAATTACTTTTGTAAAATCTAAAATAACATCAAGGTTATCCTTCGAAGTTTGGTGTTTTGGTTTATTTAATGCTTCAAAAACAGCTGTTTTCAATACATAATACTGAAGTTGTTCTTTTTAGTACTAGGACCTAAAAATATCAGCTGAGGTCGAGGTCATCAGCTGTTACTTCGTTTATACGAATTAATTACCGTTTGTAAAGCATCTATAGAAACAACCGATACTATCGATTGTAAATAACCGTTAAAACAGCTGTTACTATCGGATTTGAAGGTAAATAGGTTATAACATTTTTTAATTTTTGGGAAATTGTTTTCTTATATTGTTTGCAGTATAACGAAAAATAAAGTTCATCACTTGGACCGAAAGAAGCTTTTCGATCCTCGCTCATTTTCCGGCCTCCCCCCCCCCTCGACCGTTAAAATTGAGCTTGTATTGAAAAGTTTCACTTTTGGTTCTAGTGATGAAATACAGTATACTATTACACATGTTGTTCCATTCGTCGTTGTTAAGATAGGAAAATTAAATTTGTCTACAGTTGTTGACGAAGTGGCATTTTGTTCATTTAAATTAGTTTGCAAAACAGCTGATTTCTTAACAGTTTCACTTTGCCCACTACTTTGCTCACTCCGAATGGCAACCGAACAAAACGAAATTTAGGTTAAGTTTATTTGAATTGATTTATAATATACAGGAAATGTCCCGTATGTATGTTAGATTAATTCTTACATGTAAAATAATATAAATGAACAATAAAACAACGTTTTAAAGTTGAAAAAGGAAGTAATTATTCATAAAGATGATTGACAGTGTGTGTACGCGGAGAGTATTTTTCGTTTGTCGAGTTTTGAAGTTGGAGTGTGTCCATGTAGAACTCTATTGAAATTCAGTAGAATCGAATTGAAAATGTCAAAATGGCGGCCATTTTAAACGGTTTTGTGTTCATATCTCGTGTGTTATTCAACTTGTACGAGATTAGAGGAAATTTGAAAATCTTGAATATAATGGTATCACCCCCCCCTTTCTCTACGATAAAAAATATCAAATTTATTGTCAGCATGGTAATCTCGAACCCTGACTTTGTCAAGAAAATGTGGTATTCGTAGAACATCTCCGTAAAATCAACCCTCTATAGACTAGTTCTTCTATTTCCCCCCATTATCTTGCCGACAGTGTTGTTCGGCGTGATATCTCTCCGGACAGTGGTTGGATCAAGTCTTCGTCGCCGTGCTACTAAGCCAGGTTTCCTTGAACCTAGAAGTCCATCACCCTTCTTCTTTCCGTATCCATCACGTCATCGTTGCAACTCTCGCTTCTCTTCTCCCTATGCCGTCTTCTTTGTGATAGTACTTGGGATAACGAGGGTGGCCCCTTCGATTGATGGTACACGATTTCGTCCTTTGTCACGGATTCCAGTCTTCTCCTGTATTCCACCTGTCTGATGGAGTTGTCTCAAATCTTGATTGAGAGCATTATTGATATCAAAAGTCGTCAATCCCTTCAAGGGCTTACAATAGTGCGAACGAGCGTGGAAATATGGGTGGTACCGAACTGGTCCGATGGTATAATATATGAGCGGACGATAAGGCTTCTTCCATTTAGCGAGCACATCGAGTTCAAGAAGAGTTTTATTTATATTTGTTTTACCTAACCTAACCTATATGCCGTAGGACCAGTTCGACCTAACCCCTACGCGAACCCTCGGACCAGTACGACCTCTCTAATTGGAGGATTAACGAATTCCTTTAACCATCGGACCAATTCGACAACACCCGGAAATATCTAGTAGCTGGTTCCACAGTTTTTTTCTCCATGTAGTCTTGGTAAAGATCTCTTTCTTTTCTATCATGTTTCTCTTGAACAAGTCTTCTCTCTTCCTGCCCCGGACGCTGTTTTAATTGTCTGTCTTTTAAATTTTCACTATTATAACTAAGGAACGAGTCAGCCGATTGACATCAAATTAATACCAAACGCCAACATTATCAGAGCTGTCATTTTGCTCAGTCTGTGTACAGCTGTGCTGTGTTCTAGTACAAAGTGGATAAACATTTGACTGACAAACAAACGGTATGACTCAAACCATAACAATTTATTAGCTTTGTCTGGCCCAAGGTTATATTATAACTAAACAAGACGACTCGAGAATTTGTTAAACGTGTTTTGATATAAGGAAATTAATTGTTTAAAGATTTCAACTGATGGTGAAACTTAGATTCAAACTGAGAATTACAATTCCCTTTAAAATTATGTCTCATAAGTACTCCATTGGCTCCACGTTTTAAAGATTGGAGTCGGTTTGCTGAAATATTAAAAATATATGTTTGTTCATTTAGTTAATTAAGTCAGCTGTTAAAAAATTATGCGGTACTTACGTATTAACGCCACCGCAGCAGAAGTTGCTAATGCGCATGCGCCAATATTTGCTTACTTTGCGATATAATTATATATCACGACAGGTTTGGCCAGGTAGATATATATATATATATATATAGCTACCTGGCCGAACCTTATATAGGCCTATATATATATAAAATGAAAGTATATGAATCTCAAAGCTGAAAAAAATGGAATTCTGCTTCCCTTAAACCAGTTTGCTCTTTATTGGCGCATGCGCATTAGCGCACTTCTGCTACGGTGTCGTTAATACGTAAGTACCAATTATGCGGTATTTTGATTTCATTTTTCATTGATATCCATGACAAATAGAAAACTCAAAATTTGACTTCTAGCCTCAGTAATTGCGGTTAGAGATATCGGAGAGAGTTTCCCAAGACACTGAAATTTGTCTTTTTGTTTATGTCCTTCAAAATGATATGTCATACGAAATAAGTTGATGGAAAAATAATGGTCCCCCTGCCCTTTTAACCCCCCTTAATTAAAAGGGGGGGGGGTATATTTTAACCCCCCTTAGATAAAACGAATTGGCTGGCATCTGCCCAAACCGAGAGGTTGATCCGCCTTTACAATGAGAAGAAAAAACCCCAAACGTTTTGCGAAATTGCAACTAAAAGGTAATTACCGTTAGCGAAAATCGGAAATGAACGTTCACTTCAGCTTATAAACTAAATTTTAATAAATTACGTAGAAGTAGTTTATTATGTCCCAAGTAAAGAAAATGGCTCTTAAAGAAAAAAATATATTAACAAATCTTAAATCTGACGATTGTAACAAGAGTTTATTTAAATATAGGTAGTTGTTTAGAATACTAATGTAGGCTAGTTCATTGTGCTACTTTGGTCATTGACGTTGGTGGTGAAAGCTTTTTTAACGGAACCATGGAAAGATTAGTTCTCCAGGTGTACCAACATCCAGCGTTGTTACCAACATAACAATTATTAAATAACCTCTGAGTTATTCTAATCTGATAAATAGTGGAGAGTTTCCATTCGTTTATCTCACTGTGATTTATTTGTTCTCAGAAACACTTCGTAGACATAAAATAACAATGTGTTTTTGTCTAACAATATAGCGCAGCCTTGTAATTTTAATATTTAAATTTACCTTGTATAATTCCATCTATTCAAATTATCCAATTTTAGAGTCAAATTTCAGTAAAATTATCAGGAGTGAAGGAAATCTATAAAAGTTAAGCAATCTTTTAAGTTAAGGAAGTAGTTTCTTTTGTTTTGAGTAGGATGATATTGTATTTTTATTTGTATATCCATGTACTTTTATGTAAGTTTACAGTGTATACTTTTATATAATATATAAATAAATATATTATATTTAAAAAAAAGTTGATTAGGCCAACATGATACTTACCCAGCCTCATCATACAATATAAAAAAAAGCAGATCATCTAAATCTAGTGGCCAAAAATTGGTTTCTTGGGCTTTGTAGAAAATGTTAACTTGGATTGGTAGATCAAGAGATCTTACCCAGTAGGGTAATTTATTTTTAATTGTTGGGTACACAGGTTTTCTGAACCTCGTAATTATGTATATCATTACCTGCTTGACGTCGGCTAGGCTACCAGACGCAATAATTAGAGTATTCGAGGGCTTAAGGATTAACCAACGACCCTTATAATTTCACACACGTGTTTGTCCGTCCGTCTGTCTGTCTGTCTGTCTGTCTATCTATAATTCGCAACACAGACAAGACGATACATATTCAAAATTTTGCATTTATATTCTGTTTATTGTCCCACATATAGACAAATTTAACGGTTACCAAAATAATGACCTTGGTGTAGTTAAGCGACAAAACTATTGATTACATTTTTTTTTTCCCTCACTTGATATGCTTGGAGGGATATTGGGGAATATTGTTTTTGTTTAAATTTGACTTTGTAAACGGGTGTGTGAGATAGTTGGTGGAAAGTTTTTCCACAGTTAATTTAAAATGATTTTCATAACGAGTGTTCAATATGTTACACAAGTGCAACAATCCAATAGACATCCTTCAATAATAGAGCAGGTGTTTCTTTCAAGGTCACACATCCCCCCTCCTGTCTACCTGCCTACAGTTATTGCAGACAAAGGAAAACCAGTCCTTTTTAACATTCTTGCTCAGATTACTGACCTTTTCTTCAGGTATGCCTTTTAAAGGTAAACAATTCTGAGGAATAGGGGGAGCAAAGTGTAGGGGTTTACCCGTCTCATAATATGTACTGCTGATATAACAGAATTGGTGAAATACGGAACAAACAGTGCTATTTTTAAACATTGATTAACCGTGATTTAAGTTTTGTTGTTGTATTACCTTTCGGTCATAATTGTCTAACATAAATTCAGATCCCTAATCCTAGAATACTCCAATCGCGTCAGGAGTCGCAAAGGTAACAAGAATTGGTCAAGAGAGACTGGATAGGAAAGATGAAAGAGAGGGATCTAACCCAAGACTACAAGGTGTAGATCTAGCTAGGTTGCTTCGGGATTGCTAAGCTTGTAGTCACATTGAAAATGCAGTAAATTAATACAAAGTCACCGTGTATTCGACATGCCGCGTGTCGTCTGTACGTAAGTGAGATTACGGCCTAAAAAATTTTAATAGAAACATGAAATTTGGTACAGTGTGCTCGTGGAGGGCCCTACTGAAAATAAGAAATAAATTAGACAAACATTTGATGATTTCGTAATGGTATCGAACCCGACATCTCAATGACAATAAAGAGCGAAGTGATTGTCAAAAATGTAATTTCGAACCCTATAAAAAAAAAGGTTATATAGAAGATTAGGCAAGACCTAGTCACCGACATGAGCGAATGCAAGTTTTTTCACTATATTATCCGTCCGTTGGGTAAGAGCCAATAGGAGAGCAACAGTAGCGAGCTGTAGTCAATTCAAACAGCTCCCAGTTCGAGGCTATCGACGTCGTGTATAAGAGTTGCACAATTATGTAGTTTATTTCGTAGTAATAATTTTATTTCCCCAGTAACAGTAGTAAAAATAAATATTAGTTTTTAATTGAACTTTCTTACATTTGTTTATTTAGTCTGAAAATTTTTGTTTTCTTTGAGAAATTTCTGATAATTTGTTTACAAAGAAGGAAAACGGCTACGGGATGTATTAAATTTTTTTTTTTTTTAATTATGCTCTGATGCAATATGAAATGCAGTATTTATGATTTTTCGGAGCGTCTTAAATGAACGTAACTGCAGAAGAATCCCAGCGGCGAGCGCTGTCAAAGCGGGGAAACAGATTGGCAACCGCACGGTACCTATTGGTTTCTTCAAGGTCAGGCTCAAAGGACTGTCAGAGACGCACTGACACGAGCGAAGCGAATGTAGACTTTTAACATATACACCTATTTACGACGCAGCCGATGTCAATATACTGTTATACACACGGACTGTTTGAAACAAACTTAACCTACCAATACAATTTAACAAGGCATAAGAAAGCAACTTTTAGGCATTTCGTTTAGTAGATCTGTTTGTCATTGTTTTCATTGTATTGTGTGAGCTACTGTTATCATCAACTTGTTGAACAATATTTTATGGGTGTAACAATAGACAATCACCAATTGACTGTTACTACTGTAAAATCTTAACGTGGATAGCCTCGAACATCTCTTTGGAGTTTCCCCTTGGTTGGATATAAAAACTTACATGTTAGCCTCGTACAGGGTGCGTATATTCAACTCACTAGCCTCTCCCGTGTAGACTTTGTATCGCAGTTATCTCTACTGTAAATAACACAACAGATGTTTGACATGAGGCCAAGAAATACAAAGATCTGCTGTGCTTACGAATTTCACAAACAATATTATTTGAATACCAACAGCCGGGGTCAATTCGTGTTGCCTAGAACTGGTTTGTTGGATTACTCAGAACGATAGGCCATTTTTATATATTTAAATTTTTTTTTTTATTTACCAAAAATAGTTATTTTATACAAAAACCAGCTTGTAATATATTAGTTTTTACAGGTGCATAGTATTCATCTATGTAATAAAAAAAAAATTAGATGTGAACATTTTGGAGTTAGTATAACAGGAATAAAAGAATGAACCCAAAATGCCACAAAACGTATATACAGGGTGTAAAATAAGTCGTAATACAGCTCGATATAATATAAATAAATTGCTATACCAACGTAAACCCTCAACTACACCTATTATAACACTTTTCTGGTGTTTAAGGGGAGTTAAAATTTTTGCCCTCTTTTGAAAGGGGTAAAGGGAGCAATTTTCATTTTTTAAATGGCAACCCCTATTTTGTGACATATTTATCATTGAAAAGGTCTATGCAATAGAAAAATAATGGCACCTCCAATAGGTTTCTAATACATCCCTGGCAAAATTTACATGAAAAAATTAGATACAAAAATCGCTTACCTGTTTTAATATACTGTAACAAGTGCTCGATTTGGTGTCCTTCGATGGTTTGGAAGTGTGCTAGCCGTTTGTAAAAACTGAGACGGCTTTTTCAAATAATTCTCTTGGAATGGATTGTGCCTTTTGTAAAATTATACCCTGTAGGTCATTGACGTTAATTAGTTTTAATTTCATAAACAAGGGTTTTAATGTGACCCCCAAAAGTTTTTTTATATTTTTTTTATGCAACTTTTTTGTTTCCTGAAATGTTTTTGTAAAGTTAGCAGTTTTAAAAGATATTTGTCATAAAACTTTTAAATGGCCGCCATTTATAAAATACACAAAAGAACATTCCGGTTCTTTGTACAGGGGTGAAAGGTTACGTAACAAATATGTACATCAAATTTGAGCTCAATATCTTTTCTATTTCCAGAGCTATTAAGTGTTTAGTAAAAAAAAAAGGAAAAAAAGAAAATGGCGGATATTTCGAAACTAATGATTTCCGGACTTATGCTTATTCGAACTTTAAAAAAAAATTATTTTCACCTGTAGAATAGCCTTGTGAAATTTGGGACAATATTTTTCTAGACACTCTGTACACGTAGACATAGAAACTGGGATCTGGCAAGTTTGCATAAATGCCTGACTAAATAGTTGTTTTGTATCTCAATTAAAGTAGTGTCCCTCACCCTTGCAACAACTGGTAAATTACTAGTGATAGGCGAAAGGGGTCATTTAAATGATTCGGGATCTGTCGCCAAAATGACTTGAACATTCGTAATTTTTAACAGAGTAACATAGCTACTAACATTTTGGACCTCCCTGTAGTTGCCAACCATTTTGTGTTTTACCATATTGAATTTAAACATTAAATAGTAAAAAACTTCAAATGATTTTTACCAACATTTTTGTTATTAATAGACTTTACAAAAGAAGTATCACTGTGACATATAATAATTTAACATGTGTTCAATTTCAATAAGAACAAGGTGACGGGTAAATATTAAAATCTTCAAATTTTAAAGTAATAAACTGTGCAAAATCATTGGAGAAAAGTTTTCACTCACCCATCCCAAAAGTTAATACAGAAGCGCAACCAAAACTATTCACATTTGATTAAAATTTGTTCAGAATTGTTAGAGCCGGTTTTGAGAAAATCGTACTTTTGTGTTTTTTTATGGTATCACCCCAAATTCTGAGTTACGGGAAAAAAGTCTTGATGTGCCCAAAATTTACCCCTATACTAAATAATTTGATTAACATCTTTTCACACTTTGGGGCTGTAAAGCACTGGTACAGACGACAAACAGACATGCTGAGTTATTGAAAGAATGCTTTTGAGGTGTTGCCAAAATATTGCCCGTATACAAAATTTGATTAAAATCGTTTCACACTTTCTGTAGAAATAATCTACAGTCAACAGATATCATTCAGGAAACCAATTTTTTGGACGACGGGAGCTCAAAACGAATATATCTTCAATAAACTCTTATCTCAATTTTTTGACCCATCACATAACTTTATAACTAGTGCAAGAAAGTGAAATTAGAAAAAAAATATTTAAGGTCATAGAGAGAAACAAAAATCTGTTTTGTCACTTTAAGTCATTACGGAAAACATTATTTAATCTACTCACAAGACCGCGTTATCATCTAACAAATTGGCTTAATTACAAGATAGCGGTGAACATCACGAAACTCAAATCATAGCTCATAAATAGATATGACGAAATTTTGTAATAAATTTGGTGGGGAGATCCTGTTTAAATCACGCGGTATATTGGAGGGGGGGAATAAAAAACAAAATATGTCTGTTGGATTGAATGGCTCAGTTATAACCTGATTGAAAATTTTAACCATATATTTTAAACATGGCCGACGCCTACTGTACGCCCTATTTTCGGTTGTGGCCACTAGAGTTTAATTGGGCGTGGCGTCTCAACGGATCGACATCCCACTAGAATCTCTGCGGGAGGAACTGGCGATAAATCATTTCTTTTATTCAATATAAGTTCACTTTAACTCCAAACCTATTAGTCCGATTTTGATGAAACTTACTAAAGTTGTTTATTGGCTGTGCTCAAAACCAGGAATAATACAGCGACCGTTATTAACCCATTTTTGGAAAACAGTCGGGTCAAACATTACTTTCCAAACTTTTTATTTATTAAATATTGTATGTTGGGGTATCAAATTAAAGAGGAGCTTGCCCCGATTATGAATATGTAATTAGTTTTCAACATGGCTGCAGAGGAAAACCTCTAACATTGGTTTTTCTTCTGTCCCCTCTTCTTTCTAGTATGGACACTATAAGTTGGAAAAAAAATCGAGTACATTAGTTAAATAAAAGTGGAAAAAAAGGTTCTTTGGGTTTTCTCCTAAATTCATTATTTTTTGAGTTACACGGTTTTTTAATCTAATTAATTCAGTCGGGAGTAATAAGAAATAGATTGATTGATTTCTATATATTGTGGAACAAATGGATGAGTGTTTTCCATTAATACGTAATGAAGTCACAGATTCCTCTAAAATTTGACCATAAACTTGAAAAACAAGGTTCAGAGCGACTCGGCGTTTTTAGAACGCTTATAAGTGCTGGGGAATTATGCCGCACACTGACTTAATTTCCGGATAATATCTTCCGGGCTTGCACCAGCAAGGATGAGAATCCTCCAACTTCCCTCCATCTGTCGATCTAATGAGCTGTCGATCTAATGAAATTTCGATCTATTGATACGTTACCTAATTGGGATGTAAATCAAGTGCATGAAATGGAAGATTCAGGATTGATGCTGATATGTGACATTTTTATATTTCCAAGAAACAGATTCGAAGTTTCTTTCTCTAAATTGTAGGTTATAATTTACCAATATTCAGGATGTTTTCTGATTGTATTGTAAATAGGGGTGACCCCAGCACTGAGACTTTTATAGATCTATTGTTGCCCCCTTTTCACTATCCTAGAGATGCTCAGTTAGAGAACCTCTCTCCAATTCCTTAGCCACCATGAACGGCAAGATTTGAGGGGATTTAGAGAGAGTTGATCTGTCACTTCTAATTGGTATCTTTCCATAACTACGACCTCGCAGGCGATGATGGGTACACCCTCCATACAGTATCTACAGGTCGTGTTATCTGTTAGGCCAAACTTCCCGAGATGTCCTCCAAGTGTGTAAGGAAGCCCGTTAGAAGTCTTAACCTATTATTACACAGACTAATACACGCTCTGGATTTCTTAGCGTCGTAATTCCCGAGAATCTCTTCAGTCCTTTTGTTTCTTTCCAGAGTTTTGATCTACTGACTTCTTCACCTCTTGTGAGTCTCATCTTGAAGTAGTTTTCTTCAAGTCCACAGAATGGTTTTGGTCTTACGAATGGGTAGATGTCCTTTTCTTCGCAAAATCATCTTCATTCCCTTTTATTCCCATGTGTCCTGGTACTCAGAGGAGAGCTTCTTTATTACTCCTGTATAGTTCATAAAGTTACTGTAGGTATTGCCAAACTATCGCTGATGATTTGAGAGCTCGGCGCTTTGATGAAACTTTTACGAGGCTCGTTCAGACCTAACCGCAAGTAGAAAACACAATTAAGAGGTTCAGAAAACCTGTGTAACAACTGTTTTAAACAAACTTACCCTACTGAATAAGACCTCTTGATCCACCAATACAATTTAACTTTTCCTACGTGACCCAAGAAACAGACTTTTGGGAATTACATTTATCTGATCTTCTTTGTATTATATTGTATTCGGGACTGGGTAAGTACCATGATGACGCCCGCCATATAATGCAAAAAAATTCAATTCCTATATAATGAAATTCCTCTCTTAAAATTAGTTCCGTACGAAGTACATAGAGAAACAGATTGCAATAAGTTGTACAGTTTGACGTTCTGAGCCCAGCGAGGTGTACGATGACAAATAGCGGTGTTTTATCGAATCTTAACTTTCCGAGAAGAGGGAAATATTCAGCAGGGCCAAGTCACCGACACGAGCGTAGCGAGTGAAGGTCTTTATAGACAACCACGACGGCCGCTAGGGCCTACCCAACGTAGACCTGTGTATAACCTTGATCTACCAGTACAATTAAACATTTTCTTACAAGGCTCAAGATTCCAACTTTTGAGCATTACATTGAGATAATCGTATCATCGGGTTGGGTAAGTCCCTTGATGATCACATCTAGTGGTTTCGTAATATATCTAAATTCTTGCAAAATTGCCAATATTTTAAGATGAATGCATACAAAAGGCGTGGTTATCAATGTTATTGGTTGTGGGAAGGAATTCTTGCAAGCGTGGTGTTAGATGCATCCCGTGTACAGATACGATTAATTGATCGTTTCCCGTCCTCCACATGGCATCTGTTTCCCCCCCTTTTAAATATACTTAGTATAGAGGAAGTATGTGATGTGTCGAAAAATCGATGGGAGTTTTTTTAACTGATATCCATTTTTAGGCGCCACGAGTCCCCCCCAATAAATGGTTTTGAGAATTATGTCTGTGAGGAGCTCTACAGCGTGGACTCATCTTTAATATATGACTTTATCTCGGGGGTGTGTTTTTTTTTCATTTAAAAAATCAATGTAGCGGTAGTTGTCACGAAAGAGGGGGGGGGGGAAATACGAATTAATCAAATTTTACTCAAGTATAGCGTGGAACGTCTCAATTAAAACGTATCGGCTGCCAACTCTCCAAAAGTGTCGTTTTTAAGTTACCGGTAAAAACAAACAAACTTTTGTTGTTTTTGAAGTAATTTCTCAAAATTGTCTCTTCCGATTTCGTTGAAATTTTAGTAAAACCAAGCCCAAAACCAGGTCAAAATTACAAGTGAAGAAATATGAGGGTTTATAGTTTGTAAAACCCTCTTTCACGCAAACACATTCACAGACTTTCTCCCCCAGACCTGTTTAATTAGTGACTCACCCACTGCAAGCTCTTTTCATGCAGACAACTTTCTTAAGGCTTCTTAATTGTTAACTAATACCTACTGAATATGAAATTCGATTGAAAACGACTCCAAACAAAGCCAGGGTTAAAACACAAGGGAGAAATGATGTGAATAAAAGAAAGTAGAATAGTTAAGAAAGAACGTTAAAATATATTTGTTATTATGATTTAATAATTACATAAACGACAAAAATATTATCTTAAAATACGTAATACGTGTACAAACTTCGCAAAGAAAACCAAAGCGCTAAATACTACACTGCTACATTTTTTTTGAATCGCAAGCTCGTACGTAATAAGTATTCAGTCGATAGAGTATCAGTAAAAACAACAACATTATGACCTATTAACATTATGAGATATTAAAAAAACATAAAATATTGATATGATTTAGAAAAAAAACAACTCACAGATATGAATTGATTTTAAAATAAACGTAATCCATTAAACTGCACAAATATCATATAATGGTAACATCGACAGCTATGATAATAAACAGCGATAACAATGAGAGAGGAAGGAAGTAAAAGGAATTGGAATTGGAGTACCAATGCAGACAGTTGTGTTCGAACCACTTTAAGTGTGGTTATTCATGAACAAACAAAAATAAATTAAAATACAGGAAGTTGGTGGGTGAACTATTCCATACTGAACTTATTCCTTTGTGAACATTAATAAATTCTATATATATATATATAAAATAAACCTTATTCTAAATTTTAAATGAACGTTATTACCAACTAAATACAAAAGTTCTTTAGATTATAAAAAAAAAATCACCTCGTATTTTCACCCACCCTCCCAATCGATATTTAGAATAATAATAATCAAGTAGTTCTCGGCAGATAATAAATCTGAATGTGTATCCTATTCTTTGCCTATTTCATTTGTTTAATTAGAATAATAATTAAAAAAATATAATATAATTGGCGCCCAACGTGGGGCACCAATTTTATTATATTTCTTATTATTGTAACTAAACAAATGAAATAGGAGGAGAATATGAATACAAAACAGATATTCTATCTATTGTGAAACTAGTAAGTTAGTAGTTTACGGCAGATAATAAATTTGAATTTGTATCCGTATTCTCTCTGTCTGTTTCATTTGTCTAATTAGAATAATAATTTTAAAAAATATAATAAAATTGGCGCCCAACGTGGGGCCGCCAATTATATTATATTTGTTATTATTGTAATTTAAACAAATGAAATAGAGAGAATATATGTATACAAAAGAGATGTTTTATCTATTGTGAACCTAGTAAGTTAGCTCCCTGCACATAATAAATATAATACAAGTTAAGCCACTTTTTTTATAAATTCACACCCTTGAAATTTATCTACTGAAGTTCAACTGTATAATGGCATATCGTAATTATTAAATATTAATTTACAGAACTTAGAAATAACATTCAATGGTTGTAAACCGACTAAAATCTAAATTTAATTATTACCAATAGTGGTTTCAAAAGTTTTGATGATCCAACTTTACAAGCCTACAAGCATTACATCGGTAGATTGTAAAGTTGTGGTTGAACACTTGATATTACTGGGAATTGTCCAAGGATTATTTGCACAATAATTGATGGTGTCGCCATTAATATCCACCATCTTTACATGCAAGGTCTTGTCTCTAGTGGCGTAACTAAACATGTTTGTTTTCTATCATTTTGCTACAAAATACAATAAGTGTGAAAGACGCGATTTCGTTGTCATTTTAAAGGGGTTGATATCAACCATCATGGTACTTACCCAGCCTCATCAATCATGACTGTAATTATTTATGTCTTATAAATCAATTTTAATATGAGAATTTTTAAGTAAGATGTCATAACTCACAAAATATAATTTTATCCAAGTCGGGTGGAAATTCGTTCACTTCAAGGACGCTCTCGTCTTAAACGATAGGTCTTATATAGGCTAGCAAAATTAGTCAAAAGGCATATTGTAAATAGTTTCAGGATGCTATGTGGAAAAATCTATATATATATATATATATATATATATATATATATATATATATATATTGATAAAGGATGTGGCATTTCAGGGGATCCAACTTTGAACACCTGGAACTTTGTTTAAACAACGGTTTTATGTGCAAAAATAGTTTTTTTTTGTGTACCCATTGAGACTATTTACAATGGGTATTCAAATTTTGTTCACTGTTAGAATACTAAAAAAACTAATTTGAGACCTGGTACGTTAAAATCAGTCGCGAAAACCGTCAAAATTTTCCCTAATTTCTCAAATATTTTTTATTCCTTGACACAAAACACCTAGGCACTCGAAACTTTCAGAAAATAAGTCTTTTATGACCCTTAAGTTACCATTAAAACATATTAATTAGTTTTGATAAATTTTATTTATTTAAAAAAGTGTATAATGTTTAATAAAATTTAACCCAGTTGCCGTTGTAGAAGGCTAATTTTTTCGTCGAGATTTCTTCAAAATGGCGTCTGAAAAAGTTGGACATTTTAAAGTTTTTTTTTTGCAAATATCTTTGCAACAAATGAAAATATCGGTATGCAACTTCGATATTCTAATAGCTGGTATTTTTACATGAATTTAAAAAAAATACTCTGCTCTAACTCATCTAGGAGCCGAGATTTTTTTTTTTTAATTTCGTAATTACTTTATTTAAACAATAAGGGTTGAAATCGTCATCACTGCTAGTTCAACACTTGAACTCATTACCATTAAGTTTAAAATATATATATATTGTTTTTTAAGTGTAAAAAATTGTGTCAAATTGACTGCATCTGCAGGGCGACGAAGAGGGGGGGGGTATGAGTCATCACCGCCCAGAAAATTGAACTTAGCATCTCGATGAAAAATTCATCGTTTCCCCGTTATTTATGGACCGATTTCGAGGTTTTTTGTTTTTAATCTGGGGTAGTCCCATGAAATATTAACAACTGTCATTTATTTTTGTCAAAATTATACATTAATTTGTTGCAAACGATTATTATTGCAAATTTTTTTTTTTTATGTTATTTTTTGAAAATATGAAAATTTGATTAGATCGAAACATATACGTATTAGGAGGGGGGGGGGATGAATAGTAGCGCTCACCGCCATCTCGGTTGCCTTTTACCTGAGGGCCACAGTTATCTAGCACTTGGCAATTAATTTGACTTGCATATTGTACGAAGTATAGAATAAGTTTGGTAATCACAAGAAATGTCGAGTTACGTTTTTGATTTTTATATTTCATGGCCTTGAGAGATCGAAAAAGTGATTTTATACGTGCCGTTAGTATGCACGATACCTACCACAAAAAAAATTAAGATAGAAACATGAAATTTGGTGTAGGGGAGTATGTAAACTGTATTCTTATATAATCCAGAATTATCGAATTAAATATGGCGGCCGTTAAAAAAAGTTTTTTGGTCCATGTCTCGTCTGGGGTACCAAACCCCAACCGATTTAAAATATTTAGGACTAAAAGAGGAATTTTTGTGTCACATTTAGAATAACAGAATAATAAGAATTTGTGGTCTATTTAAGTATTTTATTCAGATTGGTAAATTAATTTTGTCTTTTTTTTTTTATTTCAGGTAAGCTGGATGCGATTTTTGAAGAACTGCAGGTAGCAAAGTCGTTAAGGTAGAACAAATTTTACTAACCTCGATTGAAAACTTGTTTTAGATTTATAGGTTTTATCCAGATAAATTAAAACCCACGCTAAGTAGATTGCCCATCCCCATAGTATGTTATGAATTGTGATAATAATTTGTTTTTTAATATAAAGACGAAAATCTCTCGGTCATATTCACCTTAAAAAAATGAAGAAAAGGTTAGGTTAGGTTAGGGGATAAAATAAAGTCAACTAGACCTGGAATACTCTAATAGCGTCAGCGTCGGTGGTCAAGAGAGGCCTGGTGATGAAAGAGAGGGATCTAACCTTGGACTACATGAACGAAGGTGTAGATCCAGCTAGGTCCCTCGGGATTGTGAACTCCGTACTCGCTACTTGAAACACCCTCTAACCTGAGTTGGCTTCTGCAACTCTTACGTTTCACTGCAAGGCGTCTATTTGAGATCAAAGTTTTACAGTTTTCCTACCATGCGGTAACAATAGTTCAGTTTATTACCTACTGCACATGTCGTGCACTCATGCGTATTTCCTTTCCTCGCTTCAGTGGTCATAACTTTTCTTCTCTCGCATGCGACTTGTTTATCTTTTAGATGTCCTTGTCAAAGGTATTATTTCCGTCTTTTGGTGCCACAAGAAATCAAAACCTTGTGTAAAATACTATTAGCTTATTCTGTACAAAAAAAAAAGGAAAAAAAAATTACAAAAGAAATTGTATTTATTGGTCGAAACATTAAAATGAAAAGCAATTAGTTGTTATTAAATGGTGCAAAAACCTGCAAAAACTTTCTTATTTTTGCAGGTTTATAAATTCAAATTGGGTTTGAACGTTCTTAACTTGTCCCAAACACCGTTCTTAGCGTGAAGTCGTATTGTATTAAAATAGGGGGTTTTCCCTTGTTTAAAGGCGAACAAGTCTCAGTCATTATCGCCTTATAAAAAAAAAAAGGAAAATAAGACAGTGGGCCTACTGCATCATGTTTTAAATGTTTAAAGAACTTGGTGTGTTTGTTATTTGTGATTTTAAACTAAGACAACCGGAAAACCCAGCATAACACTTGAAAATGGCTGAATAGCCGAAACGGCCGTAGTGATATAACTACATACAAATATAGACTATTGTGACGGTAAGTCTTATTAATATATCTAATTGAAAATAAGAACATAAAATAAAGATTGGGGGGGGGGGTGGGGTTCGGAAAGGAACAAGAGTTGCTCAAGAGACGCCTGATAGGAAATACAAAAGAGAAGCTATAACCTAAATCTACATTGAAGAAGTTTTGATACAGGTAGATTCCCTCGAATTGCCACAGCCATTAATGAGTCCAAGAAGTGATAGGAAGTAATACCACAGCTACTGTAAACAGGGACAACAATCACAACAGAAATTAAAATGGTATCCACTTTATTAAAAGTAAACAATGACGAGAGCACTGTGGTGACAATATATACACTTTAAAAAGTACCTTACCACACTTGGGAATAAACAAAATAACAAAAAACAAACTTTTAAAACAAACAGGTGTTTGAACTGTCAACCCTATTGTTGATAAGTCCAATGCACCTGAGGAGTGGGGTAGAGAAACTGGTCACTTTAGTTGTAGATAGATTTAATTTAGTCTTTGTTAAGTTTCCCTCTGAAGATGACAACTGTGTTGTTGTACTAGCTATAAGGGTCTAATAGGAATAAACATTTTACTTTTGACAAAAATTTTGTTTTTGTTATTTTGTTTATTCCCAAGTGTGGTAAGGGACTTTTGAAAGTGTATTTTTTATTAAAAGTAATTGATGACAACCTAATGAATGATCTCATGATTTCCTTCGACTTGTGGTTTCCTGATCACATGTGAGTTTCGTTTTAGTATTTGACCGCTCAGGGTTTGTCCTGGATGTTTTTTCATTAGGTTTTTAGTTTCTGAACATAGGCCTAGAGACATCTAGGCGTGTGTTCTGTCTGCATGTTTTAGTTTGTAAGTTAGGCACTTGATAACGGGGAGTTGATTTATACTCTCGAAACGTCGTGTTTGGTTCTTATACACAAATGACGGCAAATGTCCGAACAAACAGTAATATTAATTACCTCAATCCATATTTACAACTCGGGATTGAATCAGTTCAAAGTAGTGACTAACCTGTTTGACATGTGTGTGATCATGTAGGCAGGCGTATAATTGAAACTTAGAGGCGAAGAAATTCAGTTTAAACCTGACCGGAAACGTCACACAGGAAGTGTATAAATTAGGGGGGGGGGTCAAACGATAATAATTGCAATTTGTTCTTATTAGTTGAAGAGAGCTGTTCCTACATGATACTTAGTCTAAATCTTAACCAATTGATATATGCTTCTTCAATACGGGTCAGAACAGTTAAGTTGGTTTCGGTCGTGGAACGAAGTTTTCTTTCGACGAAAATATTTTCAATGAAAGTCGTGTTTACATTGTTGGACATTCCCTCACTGTATACAGAGTGTCCCAAAAATTGTCACAACAGTGTTATATTTTTTGAACCATTGAAGATTAAGCAATAAAAAGTTTGCACATCAATACTGTACTTTAAAATCTACTTTTTGAAGCAACTATCAATTTTTCATCACCTTATTAGGACGGTTTACATTGTTGGATATTCCCTCACTGTATACAGGGTGTCCAAAAAATGTCACAACAGTGTTATATTTTTTGTACCATTGAAGATGAAGCAATAAAAGTTTGCACATCAATACTATACTTTAAAATCTATTTTTTGAAACAAAACTATCAATTTTTCATCACCTTATGAGGACGGTTTACGTTGTTGGATATTCCCTCACTGTATACGGGGTGTCCAAAAATTGTCACAACAGTGTTATATTTTTTGAACCATTGAAGATGAAGCAATAAAAGTTTGCACATCAATACTATACTTTAAAATCTACTTTTTGAAACAACTATCAATTTTTCATCACCTTATGAGGACAGTTTGCAGGGAGTCTGAAGAAATTCTTAAATGAGAGCATAGGTCGAGAGTTTTATATTTAAAGGTCTCTGTTAGGAGAATACAATGCCGCAAATCCGATCTCAAAACCCTATACAAAATGGCGGCCGTTTAAAGGTTACAATGTTGGGGTGATGAAAATGGCATTATTTTCTTTCTCAGTATGAGCTATATAAGTAAAACCTCACAATCCACACTGAATGTAAGGAAGAATTTTTCTGGATAGTGAGTGACTTGTCACCTCCAGTAGGAACGGTCTACGAGGAGGTGTCGTGGGTTTGGCTCGACATATTGGGCGCCCCATTCATCAGCAATCACTTCCTGGAAATGTGAACGGATCAGGTACCAGTCGGGCGGGTATAGGTTAGGTTAGGTTAGGAAGTATGGTCATCGCAATCATAAAGCCCATCGACAATATGACATATCATCGAATTGTATACTTAAATAAACTTCAACAGTGCCTTATGAGTTTAAGCAGGAGTTTGAACAGATGACCCTAATTCCCCAAAGTGACGAGCCAACCCCACGTAATCTACGAGGAGGACGGGGAAAATGTTTAATGAAGCCTAGAAAAACTAGCCTATACAATTAAAGTGTTATTTGAATAATTCCTCGTAGGCTGTTTTAAATACAGTCGCTCAGAATCTGACATTTTTCTAGTAGAAATATAACGATAAACTGTTGTAATAGGCGGGAATTTGTTGATCGAAATATTAATTTGTAGAATATTTAAATTGTCAAATTCCCAAGTTATATTTATATGTTAATAGAAGAGAAACAGTACTCTATGAAGTTCAAAATACCCGGCACTCGTAACAATGACTTTATGAGAATTGTGGAAGAGTTTCCGTTGGCGTACTTGTGTTTAAAAATTAAAATCAAGCGATTTGCAGTGAAATGAACCATCTCCTCTGCTGAGTTATAATAAAGATTTTAACACTATCTCTCTCTCTCAGTAAACTTTGAAAGACACTTCTGTTTTATCTCTTCATACGGAAAGATTTCAATACCGAACGACGTAATATGTTTTATCGGCCGCCCACATACTTCCTTCCGGTATCTATATGTTGCTGTAGGTCAAGTAAGAGGAAACATCTGAACTATGGGACACTGGTTTGAAACAAGGTTAGGTTAGGTTAGGTTACCTCCACCGCGACTTACCTACTCTGTTCTCTTCGATTCACTACAATGTGTTTGTTTTACATGGATGTCGACATCGACCGCGACTTAACTAGTAGCATCCACCGCGACCCACTTGTTCTGTTCGTACCCTAAGGCTCAAAAACTTACAGGATATCATTTTCATAATTTATCGCTGTTTTGTCCTGATGTTGGCTTTTTCTGTGGCGCCCTCTTGGATTTGCATACTTTTGACGACAGAATCGGAATCAAAGACGCAAAAAACATAAAAGATGATATTATATAAGTCCAGAAATGATGTCAATTTATAAAGATATTCTCTCGTTTCAAGTTGTGTACAATCGTCCCTCGTTCTAATAGTTTATAAGTCATTAATAAACAAATTATTGAGTCGTCTCTCAATAAACTGTTTTCACCTTGATCTAGACATTCTAACGAACAAAATGAGCTACATAAGTAAATCCATGTACAGTCTTTATTGCCCTGAGTATTAATAATGCAGGCACTTTCACATCTTAATTTATTCTTTGGGGTACTACTAGAAAGGCGAGATCGCTGTCTGAAAAGGGCGTCAATTTTCTTTCTTTGCTTTACACAAATCTTTTTCCAAAGTCAAATTTTTCTGCTTCCCCCCCCTCAAAATTTTCTGACCTAGACACGTGCTTAAAACGCATAGTGGGAAATACTTTGTTGGTTAGGTTAGGTTAAGTTAGGTTAGGTTAGGTGGGATTCGATCCAATTGATCAAGAGATTTCCGTTTTTAGGTTCTCGACTACCAAGACACTAGGGTTAAGGTTAGGTTAGGTTAGGTTAGGTTAGGTGGGATTCGATCCAATTGATCAAGAGATTTCCGTTTTTATTTTCTGTTGTAATATGTTTATCAGCTGCCCTCATACTTCACGGTATCTGTGTGGCTGTGATGATCCGTTGAAGTTACTCCAGTTCAACATTTGAGCGTTGAGGAAACATTTGATTTGAGGTAAATGATAAATATAAATTTAACAACACAAGGGTCGACAGTTTGTTAAAACCACAAAAAAAGCATATAGGTAGAGTTGTTTTTATAAAGTTGAAGGCTTTTAAACGGCCAGTTTAAATTGTAGGCTACTGACAGAAAAATAACGCTCGGAAAAAAGTCTTTGTCACAAGCAGTTATTTGTAGAAAATTGTGTGCACCTCAATTACGGCACAGAGGAACAGGGAAACAGTGTTGTACCCGAATTCACAGGCTTATCCTGCATGAGAGAAGTCGTTTATATAAGGGCATCAAATTTTACAATCAGTTAAATTCTACATTTTAGACACAAGAAATATCACTATTCAAAAAAAAAAAACCGAAGCATCTGTTACTGGAGAAAAACATATTATAACACAAATGATTTCCTAATCTTTTATAGTGGGTAATGTGTTTTATAGGTAAAATCAGAGATTTCATCAATCATGTATATATTTGTTACTGTTATGTTTATTGCTTTTGTTTAATATTGTTATGTATGTGAATGCAATGTGCTCATCTGTATGTATGTGTATTTTTAAAGATATTTAATATTTATTTCTTGAACACGGTAAAAAAATGGTTGAGATGATTAATGGACTGATATGACCTATTGTGGCTAATTTTATTCTTAGTCATGTAATGTTTTATTAATATTGATTATAGTACTGCAATTATGTGTTATTTGAGGACAAGCTGCCAAACCTCAATGTTATCCTATCAGCTGTAATGCAGTGAAATGTAATAAGTTAAGGGTGTATAAAAAACGCGTGCGCGTGAAAATAATCCGGATCTCAAAAGTTTCCTCCTATCGAAAATGGCGGAGTTTTAAAGTTTACAAAAAAGTACGTTTTGCAACCGATTTTTATATGCTTTGATAAACTGTAACATAACAATCAACCCGTATTTAATTCCTAAATTTATTAGACTATCTCTCAATAAAATGCCTAATAATATCACAACTAAAAGTTCTAATTTCCTTTTCCTCCTTTTTTTTGAAACTGAAAAGAAGTTAAAAATATTGTAACTAAAAATATGTTGTTAAAATAAAAATAATGGTACCACTAATTTTGCAGAAAATAAATGATAACTCATCCTTTTTAAATTTGAATTGCACCATCTTTTTTAGCGTAAAAAAGTGGTGTTAAACAACATATTACATGACCCTCTTCTTATTAAAATATTTTAGTTGACTCCTAGATCTTGTACTTCCGTTGATCCTCTAATTTTTTTTTTAACACCACAAACGATAGTTCTTTCCGATGTGTAACAAACAATTGTAGGGAAAAATTCTGGGGTAAATTTATTTTTTTTATTTTTTTATTTATTTTATTTTTTTAAGGGCTAAAGAGCGGTTCTAGCAAGTGCTCTTTTGTAAACTTTAAAACCTCGTCATTTTCGAAAGGATGAACCTTTTGAAATCCGGTTTGTGGCACTCTGCTCTACTAACAAAGACCTTTACGTTGATGTACATATCGACCTATGCTCTCATTTAAGATTTTCTTCCGACTTCCTGTGGCCGTCCTCATTGGAGTTAGACAGTCAGCGAGAGCATCAAAACCAAGGTATTTAGGTCCAATACGGATATGCGGTGTTTCAATTTTCTATCTTAAAACATATAGACAAAAAAAGGGGGGGTGAAGGACTTATAACTTACCCTGTATATATAAGAACACTAAAAGAAATAAAGTGACTTCTATCTCAACCAAGAATGTCTAAAAGGCCCTCATGAGTGCGAGCGTGGCAATTCCGAGGGTGTAGCTAGATCTACACTTTTTTTTCAAGTAGTCTTGGTTTGGTTCACTTTCTACCATGTCTCTCTTGACCAATTCTTGTTCTTTTCCGACACCCTGACGCTATTGGAATATTCCAGGGTTTGGAATTTTCTTATTTTTAAAAAAAGCCCCTTAGAGGCTCATTTATAGCGAGTACGAGGGTGGCAATTTCGAAGGACCTCTTTACTGAATCTACATCTTTTTTTCATGAAGTTTTGGTTTGGATCCCTTTCTTTCCTCTTTTAACCAATTCTTGTTCTTTTCCGACACCCTGACGCTATTAGAATATTCGAGGGGATTGAAATTTCTTTTAATGTTCTTTTTTTTTTTTTTTTTTTTTTTTTTTTTTTTTTTTTTTTTTTTTTTATAAAGCGGCGATAGAGTTTTTTCACCTTTAAACAATAAGGAAAAAAAAATTGAACAAAGCTGTCAAAAGAGTAGGATTTATACGAAATAAATCTTTCACAGGCAAGAATTTGTAAATTTATAAGTAATCCGTACAATATTGGTTCAAGGAATAAGCCTACTTGTGCACCAAACAGCTGTTAGTTTTATTAGAGCTTAATGTGTTGCTCAACATATGTTTGTGGTTTGTCAACACGTGATTCTAATGGCGAAGACGTTTCTTGTGTGCAATTAGTCACATTTGGCATGTTGACTTAATATTAGCAATTCGACATAAGAAAGTTGTAGAAATTTGGTCACCAGTTGCGACGTATGTGCGTGTGAACTTCCAGCATAGGCGAGTAGTGGTGGGGGAGTACAGAGGATACTGAACATCTCACTACTACTCTAATTCATAACATTGACTCAATGGTTTGACACGATAAATACTCCGAAATAATTATTTTTATGAAACCGGCAATGTCAGAAAGCTTTCCCCGGTTCCTTGGGCCGTGAGGTATTACTATCCTTCAGCTTTCGAGGAAAGCTACACCTGAAATTTTGAAAATCTTGTATGTGTGCAAATTGATTAACATACGATATGAACAAAAATAGTCATTTTATCACTTTCGATTTGATTTTTATGAATTACATTTGGGTTGTACATGATAGTCCTCTATACCAAATTTCATGTCCTATCTTAATTTTTGTCGTTAAGTCGAAAATCTTTTTTCGGTTTCTTGAGACCATGAAACTTAAAGATTTATAAAAAAGTGTTTTATATACGGGACTGTTCTAGAGGAAGGACATCAATTTATATTGGGTTCCAAAACATTAAATTGCTCTGTTCAAGAAGAGGACCGCCACTCAAAACAGTGGATCCCAGAAAGTTTCCTAACCTAACCAACTTTATACAAAATATATCAATACACTCTTTATTTGGGTCTGTTCCATAAGAGGACAGCCACTCGTAAAAAAGTGTCTATTGACATAAATAGAACAGACAGAACCTCTGAAATGTTGATTGTTTGCACTAAGAACAGAAAGAATGTGGAACCAGTAGAGATTTGTTAGATTCCTACTTATGTGAATTTTATGTGGCGCCGTAGCAACAATGATGAAGATCTGTTTGACACCATCTGAAAGGACATCAATTTATATTTGGGCTCCGAAATAATAACATGTTGTTTCATAAAATATATCTAAAGGTGGTTAGGAAACCTTCTGAGTGCCGGTGTTTGACTGGCGGTCCTCTTAACAACGTCTAGCTCTAATAGCGTCAGAGTCGGAAGAGAACAAGATTTGGTCAAGAGAGACTTAAAAGGAAAGCTAAACGAGAGGGAGCTAGGGAGTTTTATTTTATATAAGATGATGATGACCGAAAGATTTTTCGCCAGTAAACAACAAGGATAAAATATTGCAAGACCTCGGTGCAGATCTCGGGGATATCACACCTGTGCACAGTAGCCTCAGACTAGGATTGTGTCTGGTGTAAGGGGTGTGTCCCTAGCCTGACTTGGCGGTACAACCCATTCCAAGAAAACTAGATACACAAATTACTGCTTAACTACATTTAATTCCTAAAGTTACAACTTCGTGACAGAGTTTTGTAAACCTTGTATTCTTATTTACACCGATAGAAGAAAAGAAAGTAGGGTACGCGTTCACACAGAAGCATTTGTGGTCTATATTTTTTTATTGGGGTTGTACCGCTGAAAGTAAACGCAACAAGTGTGGGGGCCCCCTCTTTTCCTCTCCACCCTAGACATATTCCTAGCTTGAGGATACTGTACACACTAAAGATGAGCACATGAGGTTACAGAACCACTCGAGTATGTCCTCTCGAGTTTTAACAAAAGAGTTCCCATTGACTCTAGAATTTCGCTAGCAATATGCAAACTCTTATCTGTAAACATGACCAGTCTGCTTTTATCATGTCAGTACAGAGAAGTGTATTATCTCCTTCGCATTACACTTCTTACGTGCTCAATCAGAACTTGATAATACAGCAATACATGTGATATCAACACTTAGAAACAGCTGTCCTTGAGATATTGCTCACAAACAAAACCTTTGCAGATTTATGTAATTATAGAATGACTTAATATTTAGTGTCTGTTAAAACTACACGAGTTCAGGTCCTTGGGCAAATAGTGACTATTATTTTTATAAAATTCTTAAGTCTTTTAATCGCCAACATAATTAATTTCAAATGAATAGATATTTACATTGTCTCCCATTAGGTGTAATAAAAAAAACACAAGCACCCTCAGAATTAACACACAAAAACACGTACAAAATTAATCAAATACTGTTTCCAAAAACCTAATTGTTGATCAGCTGTTATTGCCAACCTATGTGCACGAAATTATTCCATTACGTGTAAAATATTTCACTAACTGTAAATGTTTTGTCGATAACTGGGTTTTTGTAATTTAAAAATCTGCAATGAAGAAAATTTTAGTAGTCAAGGTATGTCCAGTTGAACATTGCTCCATTATTTTATCTGTATGTGCTAAATACATTATCTGAAATAGAAAAACAAAACATTATTGTAAATACAACATTACATGTAGCTTTCTTTCAAAAGGAACAAAATATAACTGTGTGAAAAACTAAATATAAGCATGAAAACTGTTCAGTGTGTAAATTTGTAAAATTGGTAGTGTATACAAATGGATACAGTGATTTTTAGCAGGATAAATACTGGTTACTTGGCAATATAAACAAAAGGATACATAACCTTTTAACTGTGCTTTACTAACAATTTGGCAGTGTGTCTTTTTAGATACACTGTAATTTTAGTGTGTACATATTATATTATACATACAAAATAAGATTTGAATGTCAACTTACCTTCTAAAAACTGTGTTTTATATGTTTTTATGATGAAAAGTCCTTATGGATTAACCTAAACTTTCTAAATAATACCAAAACTTGAAGAAGTTGCTAGGCAACAGATTGAATAACAACAACACAATAAAACAGCTGCACACAGGTTCCCACCTTTTCAAAGCCTTCTAAATGGCTTCTGCCATAGAGTAAAATATCTAAAGATATGCACTGAGTTAAAAAATAAATAAGAAACTAAACACAGATTAAATTACATATATTAATATAAGCTGTATCCAAAAGGACACAGTGCAAAGAAAAGGGTTAAAACAAGTTAAAGTCTAATCTGTTAGTAATTTTGTTGTAACCACGTTTTTAAAAAGGACTAAAAAAGTATAAAATTTTTTTTTTCTTTTAGCCCCATACAGATTGTTCTGAAAATTTGTGATTGTGATTTTTAACAGCTATGAAAATACTTGGTAAGATTTAAATGGAAAAACTATGGGCGCATAAAATAGATAATATTAAGTAGTGTATGGGCAGCTGTCGTTGAGAAAACTCTCAAAATTCCTAATGCAGGTCAATTAGCTCCTAAATCAAGAGATGGAGATAATCTTCTATTCCATGCGCCCCACGTTTTTCGTTTTAAATCTTACAAGTATTTTCTAGGTATTAAAAATTCACAATCAAAAATTTTCAGGACAATTTGTATGGGGTTATTAGGAATCTGTATGGAGCTACGAGAAATTATTTTATACTTTTTTAGTTCGTTACAAAAAACAATTATTTACCAATATATTTTTCCTATAAATGGGACCCAATACAAAGAGTATAAATTTAAAGTTTAAAATATATACAGGGTGTTAAAAAAGTTTCAAAAATTCAAGAGTTTTTACCTCACATCAAACCAATGAAAATGTTATATGTAAACATACTTCTTAAAATTATTAGTTTATCTAGCCGCCATTTTGTGTTTTTAACACAAAAAAATCATGTCTTTTTAATGGTAAATGATATGGAGTTAGAATTTTGCATGCTACTCGGTGTTATAAAAAGACAATTTGAGTAAAATAATCAACCGATTTGCTTTACTAATTTCAAAATGGCGTCTATTTAAACTTTTTTAACGTCGAATATCTCGATATCCATTAATTTTACAAAAAAAATTGCCTTTTTTAAAGACAAACAAAATGGTTTTTTTATTTATTTCTCTAGCTTAACTGAGTTATCCGACAAAAACGGAAAACGTTATTAATTGTTTTGGCTAAATTGATTAACTAGAAATCTTAATATTTAAACTTCTTGATCAGTTGATCTTGGTTGGATGTATATCGCTAAACTGAACACGCGCTAACTTATGGGGCTCCCACTCAATTTATTTTACGAGACAGAGATCACCTAAATGAAATATACCGCAACAAAGGTTTGGTCAAAGAGCTCCGGTAACCACGCCCTTGCGAGGTCACCCGACCTCAATCCTTTGGATTTTTATGGAGCCCAACTGAAGACACTTGTATGATGGGTCCCATTTGTCTGTGCGCGCGGCTTGCTATGGCGCGGCGGGGAAGAGGGGAGTGGTTAAAGCTCATTTCCAAAAACATGTGGTACCGCGTGGCGCGCCGGACGTAGATTATTCACCTGTCTTCAATGTAGCTTCGAGTTGTTTGTAAACATCATGTTTCTATATGCACTACAAATCTTGTAAACTGTAATTATGTGTTGCGAAAGGTAGACAAACATAGTTGGGTGAGCGAGCCCTACTTTTACAGAACGGCTAGTAGCGTCAGAGCCGCGCGCACAGACAAAAAATGGTCCCCTCAGTATACAACAACCCTGCTGATACATTGGAAGAGCTGTGGATGAGAATTTTTAATGGGATTGATAGAATTAGTCAGAAAAAATTAATTGGATTCCCAATGAGAAATAAGTTTCTGAATTCCTAAAACCCTGTATATACAGACTGGTTGCGACTTACAGACAGACACGTTCGTTAAATTATAAGTGTGATACTAAATATTATATTGTACACATCGGTGTACTGTATATAAATCCTGGCTATCTTAACTGACAAACTTTAATGGTATGCTTCGTTGGCCGGTGGTTCAATTAGTTGGAAGCGTAAACAATCCAACTACAGTTTACAACATACAAGCAATGACTACATAAATACTATAAGACACGACATAGGATAGGGAAATAGTCTACGCTTTACGGGTGCTGTTCGTCACAAGTTTGACACACAGCTATCAGAAAGCGCTAGCAGCAGGTGCTTGACTGTACGCATCCCACTTGGTTGAGACTGTACAACTGTTGACACAGCATAGTCAGTGTTGTCAGTTCGTGCGCTGAGATAAGCGATTCTCGACCTTCCCTCGCATCTCTGGTCCCATATGTGGCATCAGTGCGCAACTGAAACATTGTTTGACCGTAGAGCCACCTAGCGCCAGTCACATCAACTTCAGATTCTCTAGCAAAGAGCGACAGCTCCACACCCTAGCGGGTATTGGTCAACTCAAGAATAAGCGTAGAATATTTAACATGGCCATGTCGTGTCTTATAGTATTTATGTAGTCATTGATACAAGTTACAAGAAAGCCATATCAAGTTTCACAGGTCATTTAGGAATAAAGGGTTAATCCTGCGATAAAACCTGAGGTCGGTAGGCGTATAGAGAGATTTAATTTTATAAAGTCGAAGTATTTGTAAGCGGCAGCTAAATTGTACAGACAAGCGCGTGAAATTAAAAGGATCTTTGGTTTCACCTACGGACTCTAATAAAGTGAAAAACAATGAAAATGTAATCCATCCTTTAATGGCAATTGAATTGTTTGTCTCACACCTCACAAAAACTGTTTTTAAAACTTTTACGCTACGTATTTCTCATTGTATGGTTAAATTTTTCCGACTTGTTAGTTCACGCCGTGGTAGATTGGGATGGGAAGAAGGGAGGGGATGGGGGAAGGGAGGGGAGGGGATGAGGGTTGGGAGGGGGAGGGGATGGGGACATAATATCATACACATTAAATTCGAACTAGCGCCAACATTTACATTTTTTTCCTTCAAATAAACATACATATTCGTAATCAGAATAACTTCCAATTTAATTTAATACCCCAAACATATTTCGAAAAAAAAAAAAAAAATTTCAACTCGATCAGTTTCGCAAATCACTATTATTCGTCCTCAAGGTCAGGCACAATGAACAGGTTTTCCAACATCTTCAAAAGGAATTCCGAGTGACTTTAACAGTTCACAGAGATCATTGACCAATACAGACCTAACATCAATATGATAACATCAATATTTGCTCATTGATAGTACTAATTATTGATAGAGAAGGCACCAGATTGGGCGTGTAAATATACAACGGAAGTCCTTATCACCGGATGTACTAGTTGCAGCGTATCTGTTTCTTGTAATTTTGAGATTTAGAAAAAACTGAATTGAGAACGTCAAAAATGGCGGTTATTTTAATCAGTTTTTTGTTCACACTTCGTGTGTTATTCAATTCATAAAAACACTATAATCTGTATACTGTAACTTGGCGTCTGAACCCTTGGCCACCTGCGAGCGGCCCGAATCGTCCCCCCACCCCGTCGCTCCCTTCCTCATTCAGCTGTGTCAGTGATGAGTCACCGACTAGCGTTAACACTGCACTGTTTACTTTTTTAATGGGAGACACAATTTTAAATTTTTTTTCATCATAGTTAAAATGTTTAGGAAAATATAAGCAAATTGATACCAAACACGACACTATTCCGTTTGTAAAAGCCGCCAGTAGAAAGCTCTTTACACAGCTACTATTTGCATAACCACATACTTATTATTTACATGTTTACGTACTATTTACATACATTTGTGTCGTGTTTGGTATCAATTTGCTTATATTTTCCTAAACATTTTAACCATGCTGAAAAAAATTTTTAAATTGTGTCTCCCATAAAAAAGTTAAACAGTGCAGTGTTAACGCTAGTAGGTGACTCATCACGGAAACAGCTGGGTGAGGAAGGGAGCGGGGGGGGACGGTCCGTGTCCAGACGCCAAGTTACAGTGTACATATAATAGATTAGAGAAAAAATTTGCAGATTCCAATTCTCCATGTAAATGTACCAACCCGACAACCCGACATCTCTTCGCACACAAATAACGTAGCTATTGTCCAAAAAGTAATTATGTACTCTGACCACCCTAGAAAAGTGATATTCGTATAGTTACGGATCCGCTAGACACGAGCGAAGCGAGTGGAGACTTTTACTGCACATCTAAAGATACCCGTTACGGTGGTAACATTTCCTACAAGGGCCAAGAAACCAACTTTTGGTCATTACATTTAGACCAACTGCTCGTATATTGTTGATGAGGCTGGGTAAGTACCATGATGGCGTTCATCAACTTGTTTTTCGTATTTTCATTTAGATGAATTAAAAACCTTTTCAAGTTTGATAAGGTTACAAAAATATATCAAATGATTATATTATTTACATAACACTTTTACACTGATTTCTTCCAAATTGGAAACAATAGTAGGGGGAATTATGTGAAGAAGCGCCTGGCTATGTGCGGTAGTGATGTGCGAGTTCGAATTAAAATACTCGGTGAATCCGAGTATCAAAATCCTCTGAGCATTCCGAGTATTAAAATCCTCGGTTTCGTATTAAAATACTCGGACGAAATCCTCGTAACTAGGAACAAGGAGGAGGTAATGTGTGAGTATGAATTCGAAATAAAATCCTCCGACAACGATATTCGTTAGTGTTGTGTCAACTCCAAACAAAATGCTCGGTGTTTCTACTTTGGTTACATTAGTTTCTAAGCTGATTTTTCACTACACATTAATTAAACATTACGATTAAAATGATTTAGATTGGTTAACAAGTTCAATTTAAAATAACAATATTCATTTATTTACACATTAACAAAAAGTAAATTAAATTATTATTTAATTGTTATTATTTATATATAAATACTGTAAATATTAATAGGTTACCATCTTTATAGAAAATATAGTAAATAACTTATTTTAAATAACAACTAAATTATTAATGTTGGTAATAATATTGTACTAACGTTAAATGACTGAATTTGTGTCGAGGCAGGATAACATTTAATTACGTATTAGAAGTGTCAATCACATATTGTTTAAAAAAATAAATACTTGGTGGATCAGTCTAACAGATAGAACGCAAAAGTGTAGGTTTATCTAAAACGATCTGATTGGTAAAGAAAGCTGATTTCGAATCCGATGCGCAAAATCATTCTGCGCAGATACTCGATTTCGAAATAATAATACGAGTACTGTATTGAATTCATTTGAAACCGAGTAATGCGAGTATCCATTTCACCCGAGTATCAACATCGCTAATGTGCGGGAGCAAGGGAGAGTAATGCGCAAGCGCCGTCTTCTCTGCGCATGCTCAAGTGCTCTGCGATCCACTTCAGTTCCTTGTAGCCGCGGTGTTCGCTAAATACCGTTCACAAACATTGATAGTTTACACAAATTAACGGTTACTCCGAGAACGGTTACCGTCCGACGATCACAAGAATGAACGCAACGTATGAGGGGGTGAAGAGGGAACTGCGCATGCGCAGATCGCATTTAGACTACTAGATTAGTAAAGTCCCTTTACTGTACTAATCGGTTCGAAAATATCAGGTTGGGATTTTCCACAACTGCGAGTGGTTAATACTGTAGTTCTAAATAATTAGTATAATAATATAATTATAGTTATTAATAATAAAAATAACCATTTCGAAGTATTTATCATGTCAAACCGTCGAGTCAGTGTTATTAATTAGAGCAGTAGTGAGATGTTCAGAATCAACTAAAATCCTCTGCATTTCTTGCGCGTTCATTCTTACCGCAGCAGTATTGTACTTAGACCATTGGATTTGTATGATAATGTGATGTTTACAACAACTGTTGTAGTTTGCTACGTTTTGGTACAGGTTGCGCTAGTGTTGGTGTCCTTGAAATTACCAGAAGTTTGTCGTTAGATGGCGACACTTTAGTATCGAATTTGTGAGCTTCATTTCTTATAGTTGGGCAACCTAGTGTGCAAAATCAACGTTTACAGGCTTGGCAACACCGATGGACTCTAGCTGGGGTCTACACCTTTTACATGTAATCTTGAGTTAGGTTTCCTTTCTTTCATCTTTCCTATCAGGTCTCTTTTAAACAACTCTTGTTCTATTTCAACCATATATATATATATATGACCAGCGTTTGGTCATAGCTGCAAAACAAATACAAATAAATATGCAAGGTCGTTGGTGAATAAAATAGCTAATTCAAGATTTAAAAATAAATCGCAAATCACAAAACTGCTGAATAATCGTATTGATGGCGTCTTTCGATTCCAGGTGACACACTGAAGGTTCTTTAACTCTATGGGTTAACCTAAGCCTACATGCTGAGTTAGCTTCTATAAAATCAACAATGATGCCTCAGCAGCAAATTTAATTTGTCGTCATAATGTTTGAGGCGAAATGCATATTGTATTGCGGTTCAGGATGCCACAGGGGCATCCAACTTTGAACACTTGGAATATTGTTTTATGTGCAAAAATTGAGGGAAAAACTTCTTTTTTTTTTAGATAGTTTAAAGACTATAAGGTATTACAAATTTTTGTTCACTTAACTTTCTGAATTGTATTACTTTACTCCCTTCACCTCCAAGTACCTCTTTTATCTCCACCTCTTTTCCTTGGTCTATATCTCTTCTTTCTTCTTTATTGGCCCCTCCATCAGTTAATCTCTCGTACTTTCTGTAACCCTTGCCACAGATGCAACGTCAGTCTTGACTACATCTTTTTCTATCATACAGCAACATCTTGATTTTCCTGTTACATGCAGTGTGCTCAATACATTTTGCCTGGTAAGTTAAAATCGGTTAATTTTTTTTTTTTAATTGCAAAAAACTTATCAATATTCAAGATTTTCAAATATTTTCCATTCCAGAAAAGCACCTAGGACTTGTAATTTTCAGAATATAAGTCTTCTATGACTCCTAAGTCACTATTAAAAAAATATTAATTAGTTTAAGAGTATTTTATTTATTAATTAAAAAAAAAGTAAATGTTTAATAAAATTTGACTCAGTTGCCGTTGTCGTAGAAGGCTCATCTGGGGCTCATTTTTTGTGCCCAGACTTATATTTTTTGTATATGTTTAGAGCAAATGAAATTTTCATATTTTTCGAAATATTGTCAAAAAAGTTTTTCCCAATAATAATTGTTTATAACAAATTAATGTATACATTTGACAAAAAACAATATGGCTGTTGGTAATATTTCATCACGCTACGCCAGATTAAAAAAAAAGTCTTATTCAGTCCATGAACATTTTAGCCTTTTTTTAATAAGTAAATTAAATATCTGGTAAACTAATTACTTCTTTTTAATGGTAACTTTAGGATCCTAATAGGGTTATTTTCTGAAAGTTTCAAGTGTCTAGGTGCTTTTCTCAAGGAATGAAAAATATTTGAAAAATTTGATCGGTTTTTTGCAATTATTTAAACAAATTATTAACCGATTTCAACTTACCAGGTCTCAAATTAACCGTTTTGGAGTATTCTAATATTTAAAAAAAGTTGAAATACTCATTGTAAATAGTCGATTTTTTATTAGTATTTGCACATAAAACCGTTGTTTAAACAATGTTCCAGATGTTCAAAGTTGGATCCCCTGAAATGCCTTATCACTAACTATATCGATTTTTCCTTATGACATCCTGAAACAAATTACAATAAATTTTCGAAGATTATTGGCTAATTTTAATGACCATGTTGATCACGTCCTCCATATAACGTTTTGATTGTTCTTTCAAATTTATGTTTATATTACTTTCTTACATATAAAATTATCTGATGAGTCAACAAAACAATGAAATGTTTATCTTGATATTCTGTCCCTGAGATATAGAAATACTGAGGTAGCTTGAGTCTCCCCTTCCCCCCTCGTCCAACTTCATTTAGCCAGTATACAAAGTTTGCTAATAGCAAAAATATCGACCCCAGTTTTTTTAATGATCTACACGTTTTGTGGCCCCAGAAAACAGATAAAGCGATTTTCGACATTTCGGCACGATAGTGGCTACAAAAATTAAAATTGGAACATGAAATTTGCTAAACGAGACTAACCCTATTAAAATTCATAAAAATCTAATTGAAAATATCAAAATTAAGGCCATTTTAAATAGTTTGTGTTCATATCTCGTGTGTTCTTCAACTTATAACACACTAAATTATATAAAAACGTATAGATTTTAATTCTGGATGTAACGGTGCCAACCCGACATCTCTAACATGACAAATACCGGAGTTATTGTCAAAAATTCTTTGGCTAAAGCAATAACTCACAGCCAACAGTAAATTACAGTATGTTTTATAAACACTTTCATCATGGCACAATTTAAGTTGATAGCTACAGAAATAGCTCTACAGTTGTTGATTTCTGCGAGGAATGTTAGTGTTTATGCCAATTTTTTACAGCTTCCTTTTATGACTAAGTTAACTGATGTTGTTAGGAAAGTGGCCTATAATCCCTCATGCAACACTCGTATTCGTACTTGGTCAGTTCCTCACTCACTGGTTTATCATAATTTGCAACTCAAATGGTCACTTGTAAATCAATAAACAGTGCGTAAAACATTGCACTAACTTTTTCTTTATTCTTACACACAAATTTATATACTCGCCAGTGCCACAGGTCGATATGTCCTTTGGCTTTTTGAATCAATGAACACCAGAAATGTCGATCCAAAGTAATATTTCTTCAGTTTCCCACTCTCAGCATCCTAGCATCTCTTTTCACTTCTTCCAGCCATTGGGTTCGAGGTTTTCCTCTTCTTTTCTGTTTATTCATTACATCAACTATGCTCCTTTGCAATATGGTTCTGCCATTAATTTCCCGCCCCATGTGTAGTTACCAGCCTTAGAAGCGTTTTATAGAGTTTAGAATTTCGTGATATATCTGAACCGACACAAGATTTTCAGACTCTATTTCCAGCCTTAAGACATTTTTATTTTACAGCTAATTTAATTTTAATTTTTTTTTTTTTAACATGTTAGCCCACGGATTGGATAATTTTATCAATTATAAAACTAGGTACAATACCTGCTTTTTGTCTTTTTCCAATCCAGGAATCACTTGGTGATTACCGCGGTTTCGGGTAACCTATGTATCCATCTTCAGATCACAGAAAATTATATAAATCCCATCGATATGTGGTCGTCAAATATGCTATAACCGAAACAAAATAAAAAATCACAAAAAACACGCATCACGATACACACTTAAACACTTTTTTAAAAATTTTTTTAGAAATGTTTGAAATTTGATTAGGCCTAATCACACTAACTAGTCACGGTTATAACATATTTGACGACCACATATCGATGGGATTTATATAATTTTCTGTGATCTGAAGATGGGTACATAGGATACCCGAAACCGCGGTAATCACCAAGTGATTCCTGGATTGAAAAAAGACAAAAAGTAGGTATTGTACCTAGTTTTATAATTGATATGATATTTATTTTCATTATTAAAGGAGGAGCCAAGACATATAAGTAACCTTCAAATGTAAAACCTTCTCGGGAGATACTTTATTAGATGTGGACATACAGTAATCTTTTTTTTTTTAGTTTTGTGGTATACATGAAATCTAAGGCCTAATTAAACAAATTATTTATTGCCATCACTTCTAAATTCCCCGTTCAGAAGTTGATTTGATTGTACTATTCACTGTTATTATTTACGTTGTGAAAAGTAAAAACAGCGCAGTTAGAACCATTATGGGTCCTTTCTGCGTGTATACTCTACTAAGGATTACTTACCTTCTTACCAATCCTACCTGTGATCATCGCAAGTTCTGGATGTCCATGTTCTTAAGATCCTTATGTTAGTTCCACAGCTTCTTAGAACACCTTCCACTCAAAACACTACATCAGTATAGTGACTTGATGTTTCATTCTCTTCACATATTGCAAGATATGATCGGTTGTCTGTTGAGGAAACATTGCTCTGATCAATCTCCATCATACGATCGCCATTGTTTAACCTTTACCCTCATCAAGTCCTCTCAATAATCTGTTAAATTTTTTATAATTTGTACGTGCAATCAATCTAGTTTGGTGCTTTTTACAAGTCCATGACACAAGCCATCAGCTGATTAATTGTATCCTCGATGGTTTCCTTTTATAATGGAATCATTTTCGTCAACTTTCTGCTTCATCGTTTACTTCCTCTTTTGAGTAGACACCACATTCACTTCATCATAATATACAAAGTATAGGTTAAGTTTGGTAATCGGATGTAATTTCTAACTCAATTTTTTGACTGATCTTCGCATTTCATAACCTCAGGAAACCGAAAAAGTGATTTTCAACATTCTGTCTGTCGGTCATCATTGTCGTATACATAGCAGCCATACAAATTAAGATTGGAAGATGGAATTTGGTATAGTGTGCAGAACTTGTTGAAACTCAGATAAATCTAATTAAAAATATCAAAATGGTGGCCATTTTAAACAGTTTTTTATTCATATCTTGTGATTAAAACACTAAATTTGATACAATTTTGTGGATTTCAATACTGCATGTAATGGTACCAACCCCCACCTCTCTACGATGACAAATAACGAAGTTATTTTCAAAAATGTAATTTTGAACCTGACCTCACAAGAAAGTGATATTTGTATAGTTACAAAATCTGGCAGGGTGAAGTCAGCGACATAAGCGAGTGTAGCCATCTACACACACATATATGTAGAGCCAGAGCCTAGAAACTGAAATGAATAAAGCGATAGAAAACAAATGACAAGCATTAGCTAAAATAATGTCATATACCTGGTTTCATCTGAACTGAATCTCATAATATTATTCATGAATTGATAGAGTTGTAATATTAGATAACTTAATGATTTGTTTGTTTTGTTACAGATTGAAGAGATAATGCAAGTTTTATATAGTGCAAGTAGTGTTAACTCAGTAACAATGGCAGAACAAGTGTACAGAACACTCAGTGCAGTGTTTATATTAGTGTTAGTGTCTACAATATCGTCGGTAACTAGCCTCGAAGGCCCTCACGTCTGCACTATACAAAAACCGTAAGTATTTACTATTTGTAATTTGTTTTAATACTTAATAAAAATTATTTATGTCTTTCAGCAGTTAAATACAAAACTTTGTGTATATTCATAAAAGTATTTGTAAACTAAACTTACAAAATGGCTTCTTCCACTGTAGGAGTGAAAATTTAGGGGTGTCAGAAGGAAGTGTTATGATTGGCTCTCTAAAATATGCCTGGGTTCTTATTTTCAATTAAATATCATCAAATCAGTGGTTCAGTATACTAATTAATTTTTATTAACAATGGCTATCTCCTATCTTATTATAATAATACAATATCTTTATTACTACTATTAATCCAGAATGACTCTAATTATTGTGACTCACAGATCTGATTCTACGTTATATTTTATTATTACTTGTGTCTGAAATAATTGCAAGGTTTAGACACGAAGTTTGCTCACCCTGCTTGCCATTCATGGATGCTCATCTGAAGTCTCAAAACTCCTAGGTAGCTCGTATACGCCAAGTCCGTCTGGCTATCTTTCAGAATTATGCTCCCAGGATTCTCTTACTCGCCAAGTCCGTCTGGCTATCTTCAAAAATTCCTGCAGCACCTCCCTCGATTAATCTTGGCCCACTGACCAAGTTTTCTCCCACCCAAGGGTTTATATGTGTTTGTAGCATCAATGACGTCTGCCTAGCTTGCAAGGTAAGCAATTACATCATTTTTCCAGGTCTGTCACAATAATTGTTGTCATACTGTGTTCCTAAAAAGAACTTAGACTATATTCCTAACTAAAACTATCCTAATTCCTAACAGAAGTCCAGTGATGGAGAACATCTAATCTTAAAACGTGTACAAAAATAAAACAAATGTAAATTGTAATTACACAAATTGACACTTTATTGTATGTTTGCAATTTGTTTAATAAATACAATTAACATTTTTTTTTTTTAGATATGTATTTAGCATGAAAAAAATTAAATAGGCACCATTTTGAAATAGTTAAGGGCCACATTTGAATTTTTAATGCAATTCAGGGCATTGTATTTTAAAATTTGTATTAAAATAAAAAAAAATTTTTTTGGTTCTAGATCAATCTTGGGTGTTGTAGACAATTAGGAAGAAATATTAGTTTCCTGTTTCTTATCAATAACTCGGTTATCCTTTGACCTACAGAAAAAATACAAAAACTGTTTTGTTCATCATTAAAAAAGGAAACTTTTTGTTTCGTGTATTTTTTGTAAACTTAATGGTTTTCGAGATATTCAATATCATTATTTTTAACTGCTGCAATTTTGAAAATTTACAAAATAAAGTCTTTATTTTTGGTACATTTATAGAACATAACATAAAATATCTGTATACTGAATAATTAAAACGGCTGATATATGGAAAACTAGGTGTTTTTGGAAAGAAAATTATTCTTAATTTTTTCTTTATCCTGACCCACAGAATCATATCCTAAAGCTTACGTCCAAGACACCTTGTGTATTGGAACTTAATGAAATTGATAACACACATATGAATGTATATTTAATTGAACAGAACTTATACCCCACAGAGAAAGAGATGTTTAATTAATTAGAAGAGAAGAAAAAAAGAGTTAGGTGTAGAGAAGTATCAATTTTGTGGGTTATTATTGTTGTTGATATAAAGATTTACTTAATTGGAAGAATATTATTGTCAAGATAAGACAAATAGTTTTCATTTATAAGTTAATTTTAGAATAAGATATTTTACTACACATTGACATGGAATATTTCAAACAATCTATTATATCATAAATAAATAATAAAATTCTTACATTTTTATTTGCCACTTTAAAGTGAGGCGTCTTTTAAAATAGAACACATTCTATTTTATACAAGTTTTTGACTGATCTTCACTTTTAATTGCTGCAGGAAACTGAAAAAGAGATTTTCAACATACCATCCATTTTTTGTCGTAAGTAGGCAAGATAGTTGTCACACAAATTAAGATAGGTTAGGTTAGGTTAGGTTAGGTTAGGTTAGGTTAGGTTAGGGTAGGTTAGGTTAGGTTAGGTTAGGTTAGGTTAGGTTAGGTTAGGTTAGGTTAGGTTAGGTTAGGTTAGGTTAGGTTAGGTTAGGTTAGGTTAGGTTAGGTTAGGTTAGGTTAGGCTAGGCTAGGCTAGGCTAGGCATGATAGTTGTCACACAAATTAAGATAGGTTAGGTTAGGATAGGTTAGGTTAGGTTAGGTTAGGTTAGGTTAGGTTAGGTTAGGTTAGGTTAGGTTAGGTTAGGTTAGGTTAGGATAGGATATGTTAGGTTAGGTTAGGTTAGGTTAGGCTAGGCTAGGCTAGGCTAGGCATGATAGTTGTCACAAAAATTGAAATAGGGACAACACGAAATGGTGGCTAATTAGAAAACTAAGCATTTTAGGTTAGGTTAGGTTAGGTTAGGCTTGGCATGATAGTTGTCACAAAAATTAAGATAGGTTAGGTTAGGTTAGGTTAGATTAGGTTAGGTTAGGTTAGGTTAGGTTAGGTTAGGCTAGGCTAGGCTAGGCAAGATAGTTGTCACACAAATTAAGATAGGTTAGGTTAGGTTAGGTTAGGTTAGGTTAGGTTAGGTTAGGTTAGGTTAGGTTAGGTTAGGTTAGGCTAGGCTAGGCTAGGCTAGGCTAGGCTAGGCTAGGCATGATAGTTGTCACAAAAATTAAAATAGGGACAACACGAAATGGTGGCTAATTAGAAAACTAAGCATTTTAGGTTAGGTTAGGTTAGGTTAGGCTTGGCATGATAGTTGTCACAAAAATTAAAATAGGGACAACACGAAATGGTGGCTAGTTAGAAAACTAAGTATTTTAGGTTAGGTTGGGTTAGGTTAGGCTTGCCATGATAGTTGTCACAAAAATTAAAATAGGGACAACACGAAATGGTGGCTAGTTAGAAAACTAAGCATTTTAGGAAGTATGAACTTTTTTATTGGTTTTGATGTGACAAATAAGCTCCTGCGAGACCCGGTGAGGCCAACATCAGAGAAAGTAGTGATATACACAATTACAAAGTTCAGAAAGCTTGTGTAACAACTGTTTACCCTACTAGATAAGACTCCTTGAACTACCAATACAATTTACCAAGGTCCAAGAAAACAAAGAGGATTTGCAAAGGCAATTATGACCGCAATGGTTTTTCACCTTAAGATGGGGCTTAGTAAGCACCATGATGGACTGAAAGTATGCCATCATTTCCTTAGGTTTGTTTACATAATTTTAAATCGTCTTTAATGTAAGCCTATGGGTATAACTTTTGAAATAAATTAGTGTTTCGAATTGTCATTATATTCGTGATATGCAAACAATAATACTACACCTTTATCTGAAATTTAAGTCCCAAGGTTGACCGAGTTTGCCTCAATTTTACAGTTCAAGTAGATAGATATATGAGTGAAAAAAGTTTCCATGCAAACTATTTATAGTGCACAGGATATTTTAATAATTTAGTTTCTCCGAAACTAATCGACTTACGAAAACGTTTAGATGAAGCAGGAAATGGTGGTAGATTGTACCTAATGTATATAATTTTGGAAGTTTTTTGTTTTCTAATCGACTTCGATAAAATTCAGTTATTTAGTGTTTGTCTGTATAATATAAGGAAATTTAAGGACCTGCAGGAACTCAAAAACCTTGTAGAAGAAGATTACCATTCCTTCTACAATAGTTTGAGTTATGAAAATTAATGCAACACGTAAAATGTTTGAGGACCTTCAGGAACTAAAAAACCTTGTAGAAGAAGATTACCGTTCCTTCTACAATAGTTTGAGTTATTAAAATTAATGCAACACGTACAATTTTTACAAAGTTTGATTTTTTTAGTTGTCATTAAATGTAAATTTAGTACTTTTTCAATAAAACCAGTTTACAATAAAAAGTCGTTGTCAATGAAATGCCCTAGTACTTGGAAACAAATAGTCCTATGTGTTCGTAAAAATGTCGTATGTAGAGATAAATTTGTAATTTTAAAAGAAAAAAGTTCTATTTGCGTATAAAACACAAACGTGTTAACTTAACGCCTTAAATGCCATATAACATGATGTTACATCATAAAAATATGCTATAAACTGATTTCTGAAATATTTAGACAACAAATTAAAAAAAAAAAATTAAGTTTTTTGCTCTCCTGAAAAGTGGCCTTTTTGACATACGAGATTTTGCAATTACAGGGACGATATGTAATAGTGATACCACTATTAATATTTTAATTTAGACAATAAAAATTCACTGTAGTTGACTCTCTGAAGAGACTGAGCAAATTGTCTACAAGGCTTTTCAGCCTAGTCTTGAATGAGTCTGCAGTGAAGTCAAGGATTTCATTAAACCATTATGTCACAATTAACTTAACAATCCATTGTTCTGCATTGAAGGGTCAAAGCAAAGTGCTCCTTAAGGCTTTAGTTCATTGTGGGAAGCACACTTTTAATCAGCATTGATTTTTTGAGTTTCATTCAGAGCCATAACTAAAACTTTGGGTCTTAGGGGGTGTATTAAAAGCAGTTACAGGATATGCCAAAATAAGTCAATGAAGGGAGAGGGTAAAAAAAATTGTATATTTAAAGCTTGATAATTCAGTATATAAAAATATCTTCAAACATTATTTCCCTAGGCCTTTTCCACAATTGATTCATTTAGAAAAATTAAGTAACAAAAAACTTTAGTAAATGATTGTATGAAAGAAGAAAAAGAGCTTTGGTGATTGAATTGCAAGTTCACTTGAGTTAAGTTATAATATTCACAGCTACTGTAGTCTCGATTTTAGACTGGGTTAATGGAGGGTTAATACCTCCTCAAATAAAGGAGAAAAACATTTGTAAATGCTTCACTTTCTATCTGTTAAACAAAGTTGTATAATCTCGGAAATGATTGAAGTACTAAGTCTAATATATACATTTATTAAATAGGCTCTAATTTTTTACCAAAACCCATTCATTTTGTACATTTTGAATAATGATGTCCTATTATAATATTAAATGTGGTACATCTCAAAAACTATTAACTTTACAAACGAAATATTTTCTTTTTTTAAAAATTACAAACACTGTGATCTTTATTTTGATTTTATTTCAGAGGTTTACAAGAGTTATTGATAGAAACATATTTTTGTTTTACTTAATTAACTGAACATAGAGAACACAGATATATTGAATTTTTTCTGAAGTGAATTTTGTATTCACCCAATCATAATAATAATAATGAAGTTCTGGATTAAAGTTATCAAACAAATAATATAAAATGGACAGCAAAGTTCTAAGTATTATTAAATTACTGGTCCATCTGTTTGGGTTGTATTACACTACACAAACAAAAAAATAGTCCTGTTTGTGTGTAGACAGGACTACAGACAAAAAAATCAGACATTATTTCAAAACCAATGTTAAATCTCATTGGGTTCAAAACGGATATTTCCCTAAAATTCTTTACATTGTCCCAGTACAATGTATATATGAGTCAAATGAAAATTAGTGTCAGTTAAGAACAGTGTCTACACTTGAGCTGCATGTTTACAATTATTGTTAGAATTATTGTTATGTTGTTGTTGCTTATGGCAATCTAGCCCATCGGCTGCCTGGCATCCCAGTAGAGTTGACTTAGATTCTTCAGTCCAATGTCTGTAGAATATTCAGCAGTCTAGGATCATTCTATCAGTGTATTCTTGTGTTTGGTTCACAACAGATTGTACATTCTTCCAAGGTGGTTTAGAATAAGAAATAAGAATAAGGCACTCATATCATGTGACGAAACAAAAATAGGGTGTACAGACCCTTACATGGTTGATTTTGCTTGCTCCCTATCAGTGTCTATATTTATCCAAGGTTTGTTTTAATTGATTCTCTTAACTGTTAGTTTGTGATTCCTATTTATAACTTTTAAAAGAATAATGTTTGCTGTTATAGCTTCAGCTGTGTCTATGTTTTGATAGAATATATGTATTTTTTATTTATCCATCTTCCCTTAGATTACAAAGCTTGGCAATGCCAATATAATATAGGAATTGTCAACGCATCACAGTAGATAACAAGTGATACAAAAATACTACAACAGAAGAAGTGTCTCAGACACCTTTAAATACCATCGGTAAAAAGATCGGTCTTTAAAATTTCCTTGAAAATTTCTCGTAACTGAATATTGTAGCTTTCTTTGTTAAGTTATCCATTTTTTTATTTTATTTTCAGCAATGCCAATGTGTGACCCGATTGACTATAATGTAAACTGCCTGTTCAATTTTTAGAGTATATTTATCATATGATGGATGACCTTGAGTGTCTTGTTTGTGATTTTTGTATATGACATAATGGCCTGGATTGCTCCTTTATAATGCGACTAAATTACTGTTAAAAAAATGTATTGTTGTAATTAATTGATTTTAAGTGAGCATTTGACTATTTTAGCATCAAAACTAGTTTTGTTGTGGCCTACTGGGAATAAATACTTGAAGTGAGTGTGGAAGAAATTTCTACTCCAGATTTTCCTTCTTCATCCTTGATGTGTCCGTGTATATTCTCAGCCAGTTGTATACCAATTGTATCTCGTGTCCACTGCAAGTTTGAGATCAGTCAATTTTTTTCAACATCTTCAAGAAGAGAAATGCTATTCCTAATTTCAGAATACTCTGTTGCGTCCAATGAAGTTGATTTTCAATGAGAAATTTGTAGATGAGTGAAGAGGGTTGCTGTGTGTTTTAATGTTGTTGGTCTCATCTTTGAGGGCCTGTGGTAGTCCATGGAGGCTGAAAACAGTACCTGTTGTATGATTTAAGAGTTATTTTTAAGTTTAGCATATAAAATATTTTTCTTAGAAAAATGACTTTCAAAGTTTTCCTTTAGGAATGTTAAAATTCTTCCACATTTTGAGAGTCAACCTGTTATGTTTTTGTTTCAGATACACAACGACTGTGTTGGTTTCTGTATTAACGCCCTATCAAGTACGCGACTATACTTGGTGTCTTAATATTCCACCAAGGTGCTCCAGGTATAAAGTCAGTTTCAAGACAACATTTAAAAATGAGGTTTGTTGAAAATGTCATATTTAATAGCTTAGTTTTGATTTAAGAAATTTGTTTAACATCTTCTGACATTAATCACACCTTTACAGTTACAGGTAAAGCTTAGTTGTTAGAACTAGTTATAAAGCACAAACTTCGAACTTACGATATTCATGAACATCTGTTTGACTTAATTTTCTTTTGTTTGCAATTTTTCACATACATTTGTGTTTCTAATTTTTAAATTTCATAAAATTGTATAAAAATCTTTAGAAGTACCTAATGAACAATTTAAATTTTTTAAAGAATAGATTTTTAAACATCGTAAAATTTTGAGCTCCTGCTCTAAAATTTGTGGTGATAAAACATTAGAGTTTATAACACTCTTATATTGGGTTACATAATAATATTATAACTGCCCCACTGAAATTTCTTTAAAATTATATATAGTTTTTTAAAAATCTTCTTCATTTACAGTAACTTTTCAGTTTTAAATGCCAATCTTTATAGATATCAAATGGTCTCGAAATGTCACATTGAGTTTGTATTCAAGTTATAATTTGTAAAATAATAATATTTTAAATAATTAGAATCTGTCTTATGACTATGTTTATTTGATATTGTGCATTTCGGAAATCATGATCCATCATCAGTTATTTTGCTCGTGAGAGGTTACATTAAGATAAAATAGAAATTTAAATCACTGTCTACAATATATCACACATGATGGATACTTCGGTGCACATTTGTTATGGCCAGTAATTTATGTTTGTGATTTAACTTAATGACGACTTCTCATGAGTGAAATATCTGATGATGGAACTTAGTTAAAAACATGTAAAACATCTAAAATTAAAAAGAACGAAGTTGCAAGTATTGAAAAATATTCTTATTACTCAATATGTTGTTGAAATTTATAATTTTTCCTGTGGAGGACCTTCAAACTTCCTCATCCTCTCATAGATTTGTCTATCATGACTGCTATGGTTTTGCAAATTTAACGGTTTTCTTCAAATCACAGAAGGGCAAACTTAATGGAAAAACCTATCAATGGATAAATTCCAAATTAAGATTATCTGTTTTTTTTGTAAAGTTTAAGGATTTTCGTGGATTTTATAAAATATTGTGATTATATTTTGATGAAAGTAATAGTTTTAAATTTATACTAGAAATTTGTTAATAAAATATTTGGGCGAGTGCTGTTTAAGTATAAATCCATTAAACCACATTTAAAAATAAAACAATGGCAGAGTATAAGACATATGATCATTTGAGATGTTTATAAATAACACTGCTGTCTATGACAACAATAATCAGCGAGGAATGTTAATCAAGTTTAGAGGCCAACAGTGTAATGTTTTGTTATCAAGTCAGTAGAGTAGCGACTTTATCTGATCTCTTTAATGACCATTTCTGCCTGCGTAATCGTTTAATTACTGCTTTAATGACAGTACCATTTTGCTTCAATCACTTAATGAAGATAGTTTTGGGTCAGTAAGGTATTCTATACTATGTTTCATGTTTACTTAGCACTGCACAAAATGTATTAACCGTGTAAATTAAATAGGAATTTTTACACTCCTAGTCTTCATGAACAAGACAGGTCATCTTACAATTTGCAATCATTAGGAAAAAAAAAAAAGAAAAGAAAAGGTTACCGCATTGTTTTCTTTTTCAGAATACACACTGTTTTAAGTTTTGTATATTTGTCATGTTTATTTTAGGTTATGTCATATAAAGTATAGGCTAAGTTTGGTAATTATCAAAAATTTCGACCTCTGTTTTTTGACTGATATTCACGTAACATGGCTTCAGGAAACTAAAAAAGTGATTTTCGACGTGCCGTTCCTTGAGACTCACCAAGGCTGACACATTGACAAGAAACGAAGCGAGTTAAGACTTTTGAATATATACACCATTACATGGCTTAGCTGACGTCGAGAAAGTGATATACACAATTTTATGAAGTTCAGAAAAACTCTGTAAAATGGTTTCAAACGCAATTATCCTATTGAATAAGACCCCCCCTTGATCTACCACTTCAATTTAACATTTCTGACAAGGTCCAAGAAATCAACTGTTTTTTCATTGTATTTAGAGGATATACTTGTATTACATGGTTTGATAGGGGTGGGTAAGTATATAATAGTCCCCATCAACTTGTGTAGTAATGTATAACTTGATTGCATTAAATACACATTCCCAACTTAACCTACTTTAGAAATTTGTAATAAGCCTACTGTTCTTTGTTTTAATTGGTTGTATATAAGTGAGATAACCACAAAACTGAATTTAAAATCTGTGTGCGATTTAGAAACCTGTCGAAAATCATAAAAATTGGCCTAGTTTATAGATGAAACATTTGCTGCATACCAAAAGATTAGCATATTATATTGTCGATTTAAACATTTGATGTATATTCATTTATCAATTTTAATCTTGAGAGGTTCAACATTGTGTTCTATTTCTAGAGCATTTTTTGGAGTAGCAAGGAGTCATCTGATACAGATATGCAAGGCAGAGTTCCGAATCATATCCAGCTTTTTCTTGTCTGATGGTGCTTCGGCTCCACAGACAAGTCTAAATAACTTTTGGGAGTAAGGAAGCTATGTATAGTTGTCTCAAAGAGATCAAACTTCCCCCTCCCCCAGTGTCTACTTAGTCACTACTTTAATTAAATTAAAGAACCAAAGTTTCCCAAACAACCATCCTTAGGAAACAAACGTAAGCAATCCTTTAGCCAAGCATTGAATAGAATATACAATAGAACCCCTCTAATCCGCCCTCGGGTGGTCCGTTACTCCGGTTAATCCCACCATGCGATATTGTGCCGACTTGTCGATGACTCACGGCCCGTCTGGCGCCATTCATCCGGTTTGTTATCGCTTTCCCGCTTCAGTGCTGTTTCATCTCTCGTGTTGTTTCTATAGAACTTGCAGAGTTTATAATATATAGACATTTAAAAGTTTATATATCACTTATTTCACTTTAAAAAAATCTCTTTATATAATATGTAATAAATATTGACTTTTTTCGGATAATCCGACCTTTTTTGCGTTCCGACCATGCCCCCAGTCCCGAAGGTGACGGATTAGAGGGGTTCTACTGCACCATGTACAGGATCAGTTAATTCCAGAGGGAGACCTTTTGTGAACTGTATTCCACCATGGGCATGGATTCCTCTAAATATTTCCATTTCTCTACTGGGAGATGTTACAAAGACTGAGACACTGGAATTTTTGAAGCAAGTAAACCTTTGTACAATAGAAGAAAATTATAAGGACCATTTACAAATCTATACAGATGGTTCACTATGTTTGAGTGAGAGCCTGTCAGGTGCTAGTTATAATGTTCCTAAGACTGGAGATAAATATTACATCACGCCATCCTCCGGATCCTCACTTGATACTGAATTGCTGGCAATACCAGCTGCTCTGCAATATTGTTTATCTTTGGAATATGTGAAGATTGGTATTCTTACAGATTCAATTATACAATATAACAGATATTTTAGAGCGAGAAAAAATTTCTATTTCAACTATTAACAAATTAAATGATCACTTTTCAATGGATCCCTGGCAACTATGACGTATTGGGAAACGTGATTGCCGATAAAATTGATAGAATGGCATCTAAATTTAGATCTCAATCTTAGAGTTGTGTCACAAAATTCAATAAAACGGTTAATGTTCATAGACTTTAGGAATTTTAGTAACTGGAATTAGGAAATACTGGTTACCAGCTCTTCAAAATACAGAAAATTCCAAACAATCTCATTATTTACAAAAATATTAATAGATTACATCAGATGTTTGGAGCAAAAATAAGAATTGGGACATTTAGTGACAGAAAGTTACCTAAATAAATTCCAATATGTAAGGTGTTTAATGAAGGGTAGGACATTAATTAGCATATCTATTTAAATTGTACTGTATAGTGTGAAGAGAGAGACATTACCTTCAAAAGTTAGTAAAGGAACGAAGAAGAGAGGTGCGTTATCATTAGCAATAATAAAAATTAATCCACTTCTTTGGGATTTGGCGCATAAAGAGATTGAGATTTCAGGGCTGGAAAGTTGCTCAGCAAGCCCTATACCTTTTAAATGTTTGTATTAACTGTAGTAGGGAGGGAGGAGGTACTTTGTAACTTTTCTACTTCTTCGATCACCAATTTACTGATATTAAAGATTATATCTACTTTACTTTTGTACATCCATATTAGACTATTTAAATTCAAATATAGAGTGCCAACATGTGATTCTTTAAAAAAATAATAAAGCTGGGGTGTGAATTCTTTTTATGAATATATTTAAATTAAAAGTTATGATATCTTAAATGTATACATTTACTATCAGATTTAGAACAGAAAAAATACTTAATATTAATAACATTAATCCATCCTGAAATACATAAAATAAAACCAAATCAAAAAGTTCATCAAGTAGTCTTCCAATTTAATCAAATCGTAAGGTTCATAAAATAGTTCTAAAATTTCATCCAAATCAAAATGTTCAATAATTAATTGTAAAATTTCATCAATTCAAATAAACGTTCATGTCCCCTTTTTATTTTCAAATAGCTAACACAAATTTCCCGAAAGTTAATATATTTCTTAAATTCTTTTATTAATGTATATAAATCACAACTTGAATTCATATATTTTTCCAATAATAAATTATTCATTTGCGAGAATATAGTTATTTATAAAACTTAGCGTGGAATTATACCCCCACACATTAACATAATTTATAATGTTAATACAGTTTAACGTTCTGAGTTTGAGGTTATTTTAATTTGAATACTGAACTTGGATATTCTTTTAATAATAATTCTCTGAACTTGACTTATTATCGTAAGATTTAAAAATAATTGTTTCCCAACCTTTGATGACCTGCCTTCACTTAGACAGACTGCATCGGTTGGAGGTATCTCAGTTGAAAACTCTCTCCAAGGTGAAAATTTTTTACTTTTTCTATCAATGATGACATCATTTGGATTTGCAAATTTGTAGAAAGTATTTACCTTAGTCTACAGAAATAATATGAAAGGTTTGTTCTGAACAGGGTTGTCAGATCTCTTTTCTACGGTTCTAATAACAGTGTTGTCAGGTGGACTGTATTATTTTAGTTCTTAAACGTAAAATGTTGTTATAATTAGACACATGTTCCTGACCATTTTATATAGAATTAATCTACTATGCGATTGCTATATCTCAGTTAGAATATCTCACATTTTATTCCATATTAAGTCGTCAATCCAAAGTCTATTATTTCACCGATAAGCCAATGTAACAGCAGATGAACTGTTAATCCTGGATTTCTCAATCGCAACCAGGATTGTCTGTTGGTCACAATCAGAATAAAAAAATGTGAAACATTTCAACTTTGAAATACTTGGTAATGAAGCTATTTTGAAATTCAGAGAAATTTTAAAGTAAACAAACATTTAAAGTTTTGGACAATTAAACTGAGGTTTTGTTTTGGTAAATACATGTAAATTAAATTAAGGCATTGTCTTTTAAAATCATTCTTTATTATATATATATATATATATATATATATATATATATATATATATATATATATTTTAATACAATCTATTTCTACAGCTTATTAACTTATACTGCTACTTTCCTGTTATTGATACATTTTACATTTTATCTGATTTTGTAGGTATAATTCAAATTCACCATTCTTAAATTGTTGCCCGTAAGTACATATTGTCCATAATTTTCTTTTAGATTGATGGACTGAAGATATATGTTCATTTTCTCATGTCTGTGTGTGAGTATGGCTAGAATGCTTTCACATAATTATTGTATAGGCCTATAGAATTAAACCAGTTTACCCTGGGAGGTACGACTTTCATGTATTTAATATTTACTTGGCAAAGTCCACTAACACTCCCATCCCACTATCTTATCTACTTGTCAGTTCATTGCAGTGAAATCTTGTTCACACAAACAAAATTAAGTTCCACAACAGAAAGCAGACTGAAAGAGAGAATGGTTTAATCAAAGGGAGAAAGTGTTCTGCTCTTGTACTGGTTATTAGAGAGATGGTCCAAAATAGAATGTTCAATAAGCAGGGCTAGATTTAACAATTAATCTAAACTGAACCATAGTCGAGTAAAAGACGTAAAACAATTTTGGTCTCGTAGAGCATTATTAATTGGTTAAATTAGTTATTAGGGACATTTTAAAGTTACGTCAAAAAATTATAGATATTTGGACTTGTGAGGTATTATTTATTTGATTTGCAAAATATTACCTTTATTTAGTTTTAAAAGGTATTTCCATTTCTATAACTCCTATGAACAAATTTGTCGATTTTATATAGAAATTGAGTTTGGAAGTAGATGGTTTATTCAATTGTTTAACATAACCTCTAACTTTACACAAACCTATTTTAAACAATTAACTATAAGTATAGAAACCATAGATGGAGTTTAATGAAACTTCAAGAAGAGATACTTCTTATAAAAAGATTAACAAACATGCTAAAATTAGAAGAAAAATATTCAAAACATAATCTAAAAAATCATTGTAGGTATACAAACTTGATTTTTTTTTTTTTTTTTTTAAATTGTAGCTTTTTAAAGTATTTTACCGATGTAAAAGAGAGAAAATTGTAAAAATGCAAATTTTGTCAAATGCATTTTTGTCATCAGAATTTTTTGTAACAATCAAAAAAGTTTTAATTATATAAAGGAAGACTGTTTTATTATCTTAATTAGAAGATGAGATCTATTATTTTTCATTGTATACATTTATTCATAAACTAATGAATATATAGAGCTAAAATTTATTCTACATAGCCTACGTCTTTATTAAAATAAAATTGTGAATGAAAGAATTTTTTTTTTTTAAATCTTACGATGTTCGAAATAATCCAGGTATACATTTGTTTCATTCTTCAAGCCTAAGTCTGGCTCAACTTGACTTATCCCATCCATTCCAGTTACTGGACTATACTATACTAATGCACTGAAAAGATGAAAATGTGTTTTTAAGGTTATGTTTTAAATTTAACTCGACATTCTGCATGTTATTCTTTGTAAGAAGCATAGTTTCCTAAATTTTCATTAAAATTCATCATTAATTTCTTGTTTCAAATAGGAATGTGTAAAATTTGAGGTCATATGACAACACCTCATTGAATACACTAATCAACTTCAATCACATCTCATTTTCTTTTTAATTTAATAACGAACTAATTTTTCATCGGAACTATAAAAACTAGATATTTAGAGGGTTAAATATTGACTTTCCTATCTAAACTACCTCCTGATCCTGACACCTTAGAGTATTCGAGAGTTAGTGGTCGGTTTACCTTTAAGCAGGGGGGGGAGGGGGGACAATATTAAATGAAACCATTCACAATTACGCCAACTGTTATATAAATTAGTTTATCGGAATTGTATCAAAACAAATTTATAGTGTCTGCGATTTTTTAATTTAGAAAATTAATCTAGCGGAACATATTGGATTCTGTGTATGTGGTGATAATGAATTAAAGTTAGTTTCATGGTCAGTAGATCTCAGATTATGTAACTTGATTCTTTTGAGGGCAAAAACCCAAGTTCTGCAGATATACATTTGTGGTAAACATACACAAACATATAAATAGCAATCAATTTTCTTCATTGAATTTTTTCCTTGTTGTTCAAAGGTGATAAACCTTTAGGTCATCATCATCCTATAAAAACAAAAAGATAAAACAAGGCTTGAATACTCTAATAGCATCATCGTCCGGAAAAACAACAATAAAAGTTGGTCAAGATGGACCTGATAGGAAAGATGAAAGAAAGGGATCTCACCCAAGATTATACGAATAAGGTCTATTCATTGTAAAACTCTAAGTAATTTATAGATCTAGCTCGATTCATGGGAATTGCTAAGTCTGTATTAATTAAAGTGAGCTCTGTGTTTTATAGACAATGGACGTCAAGTTAGTTGAAAAATAGCTTATATTAAGGAATAATTATAATGTCTCCATCCGTTACACTTGTGTCTGTCACTCGACCCTGCCAGATCTCGTAACTATATGGTCATATTTTCATGAGAGGTCATGGTTCAAAATTAATTTTTTTACAATAACTTTGCAATTTCTCATTGTAGACAAGTGAGTTTGGCACCATTTCACGCAGAATTAAAATTTGGAAATTTGTAGTAAATGTAGTGCGTTTTAAGTTGAATAAAATACAAAACTTCAGTGGTATGAAGACAAAACTGTTTTTACATTTTCAATTTTTTTTTTGACTTTGAATAGGGTTCTACATGGACACACTGTAGTCCCCTATACCAAATATCATGTTTATATTTTAATTATTGAGTCCGTATCATGGTTACATACAGATGACGGCAGTAACAACGGTGGATGAGACAGAATGTCAAAAATCACTTTTCGAGTTTCCAGATGCCATGAAATATAAAGATCAGTATAAAAACAAAGGTCGACAATTTTTACGATTATCAAACTTACCCGATAGTACTTATACTCGATTAGTAAAAGTCATAAAACCAAAATTGTAACTAAATTAAAATATATGAAACCAAAACAATTTTGAAATGCTATGAAATAATAACTTGTCTAATTTTAACAATAGTTTACTCGACAGTAATTTATATATAAGTCACTAAATGCACAGATTACTTGGAAGTAACCAAACAATTACAAACCGTACATTAAATAAATAACATATGTTAATGTGTTAGCTAATAGACACAATTTACAGAAAATTGTTGCTATAATTACCAAGTTTAACTTGTCTATTCTTTAAATTACTTGTTGACATGTTGGTTTGGAGTATTCATTAAATCTGATATTGTTCTGATTAGTCTTATATTTCTATTGAATCATGGAGACGAACTTTTGTAATGTGAACGGTATATATTTTTATTCATCTAAATCAAATTAATCATAGTATTAGTAAAACGGTTTTTTTGTTTGTATAATCAAAATTTCCTCATCCTAAGTCTTCTCTGTTTATGGAAGTGACTCAGTTTAGGTAAAAAATTCAGCCTTGTGACTGCCTCATGATCACAATCGGGAATCTGGTTGAATCGCTGAATTTGTCGCTGTACCAGTTGCTATTCTGTGGCAAATATATATTACATCAAGCTCAAATGAGCAATCATGATGCTTCTCCACCATTTTTCCTTCCGAGTTATGATAGCAATGACTGCTAGGAACGAAACTAGCCATGAAGATTTTTTTTTGTAGTAAACTAAATCGATTATGGATAAATTTAGCAAGCATGATGACTGGTTTCCTCGCCGCTGATATATCACTTGAGCAGTTTTTAATGTGGTAAATTGTACTAATATCGGTAAAACGACACAACAGGGTCTTTGTACCATCAAACTAGGATTAAGTGTCTAGTGATAACGTCCAGTTAACATTGTACGTACTCTGATTATAATTGTTAAGTTAAATTATCAAAAACTGGTTCCCTTGTGCATTGTGCATTTTGTTAGACATTGTTTATGGGTTGATTTACTAAATATAGTGTAAGAGATTCACGGCTCGGTATTATAAGATTAACTGCTGGTTACATTGAAACTCTTCTCTCATTCAACATGTATATACACTTTGAAACATGTGTGAGTTTATTTTGAGGGAGATATAGGGTTTATGTGAGAAAGTTAACTTTCACTTACATAAATTATTGGGAAATCGATTGTACCAGAGGTCTGGATCATTTTAACCATTTTATGACTAGGAATAACAAACGGCACCTTACAGCAAAAATGGCCTGCCATCTCCAGATAAGATTTAACAAAAAAAAAACTACCAAAATGATAATTTACAATATTACGAATCATGAATTGTTGACCTTTATTTATCACATAATAGTTACCATATAATCTCATTTAACAGGAAATTGTGGTTTCACCATATTTTATGGTCCATGTAATGAATGAAAAAGCTTTGCGTCCTTATCTTTCAGATTTTTTTGGGGATTTGCACATTATTAAAAAAAAAAAAATGTCAAAAATTGATAAGAGCAATTAGAAGAAAAAAAAGTAAGCTTCATGTGTGTTCTGCCTAACATAATAACACTTAAATATTTTCGTCAAATAATAAAATTTTGTTTAACTCAACTCAAACTTTAATTGTTGATTTTTGGTATGTGATTAAAAACAGTTTTTTTTTAGTGGTAACTTTTCTTGTATTGAACTATAGAAAATGTATTTGAACATCATTTGTGGTTTTTGATGATGCATAAATTGTCCTATTGTGGGACATGGAGTAAAATGATTTTGAAATTACTAGGCCTAACCTTTTATAATTCTAGTTAAACTTTTCCAATGATTTGTAAATACACTCCTATATACCATATTTCAGTGAAATCTGATCTTAATTGCGACTTTTACAGCATTTACTAACTTATTTACAGATGTCCTAAAACAAGTTGATGGGTGATATATTGGTACTTACCCAGCCCCATCTGCGTTATTCCAACAATTCCCTTAAATGTAACGTCCAAAAGTTTATTTCTAGTGCCATATATAAGAAATGTTAATTGTATTGAGGAGATGAAGTATATCCTATTGTATTCGGCAAACAGCTTGTGCGACAAAAATCCTCAATTTAAGTATCCATCATATCTTGAACAAGTTCCATTGGAAAGTCTTTATTCTGGAATTAGTCCACGCCCTCAATGGTGATGATTGTGAACTTTATGAACAACAGCTGAACTTTATGAGTGGTATTTCGAAAACACTCAAAATTTTATAGGGCCATGATAAAGTTACTGTTCATAGCACAAAACCTGCATCAATCAATGAGTTGAATACAGCGACTGGAAGAGTATGTAAGAAAATAACAAGAAAGGATTTGTGATGTTTGCAATATAGAACAGAACAGTCATCAGTTTGAATAACTTGATAAATCAAAAGATTCTACAATTTAACATATATTATACAATTTATATAGTTATTCAAAGTACGTATATTTTTGGGACAGTATACGGTAAGCAAAAAACAAGTTGATGGGGACCATCGTGGTATATACCCAGCCCCATCAATAATTTAATACAATCATATCCACTATATTCAATGCCTAAAAGTAGGTTTTATTGCGTTTTATCCAGTAGGGTAAGTTTGTTTAAAATAGTTGTTAAGCAGGTTTTCTGAATCTTGAAATTATGTATCTCACTACTTTCTAAACGTCTGCTAGATGTGTATATATTCAAAAATATTGTTCGATGTTTCTCAGCTCTTGACAGGCCTCGTAGCTGTGGGGTACATATGTGAAGGAACCTTCACTTGCTATCAGTGGCGGCGATAAGAACCCGTGGGCCCCCCGCAAATTTGTTCTATGGGCCCCCTCTCCCAATAATCTTTTTCTGGATGTTTATCTTTTCGCCGGCCGGCGCCGGTGAGTCACCGCGATTCGCGACGTAGCGATAGCTGCATTACTTTTCGGCCAATGGTAAACAATACACATACTTCGTATCATGACATTAAATAATAAATACTGCTCTCTAAAAAATAATGGTTATTGCCGTTTTGTATGCATGATGCACAATCTTGTCTGAAGGCATTTTATCTTATTTTAGTAATTTCTTGACAATACTCATACAAAAATTGTTATGATAGGGGGGCCCGTGTGGCAGGGCCCGTCACAGGTCCGGGTCCCGGTAAAATTTCCCGGTCAAGGCTCGCAGGCCCCCTCAGCTCGAGGGCCCCCCGCACCTCGGGCCCGCCGGGCCCGTAATCGCCGCCACTGCTTGCTATGTGTGTGTTGTTGAATTGGAACTGCCAGATTTCTTAACTATAGGAATATTACATTTTCTTGGAAGGTGGGGGGGGGTCAGGGTTTTGACAGGGGAAATTACATTTTTGACATTAACTTGCTCCCACCATTTTGTAGGCACTTGTCATACCAAGGCACAAGTTTTTGTATGCCTTTTTCATAAAACGTTGTTGACTATTTTGTCAACCATGTGGTAACATGTTCTTTGAGCTCATCATCATTGTTGAAGTTTTGACCACCATGGAACGATTTCAGGTGCAAAAATAAATGGAAGTTGCTAGGAGCGAGGTCAGGGTTGTATGGAGGGTAGTCAAACTGGTCCTAGCCAAAGTCCTGTAATAATTGTCATGTCATGTTCACAGTGTGAGATCAGGTATTGTCATGAATCTAAACAATAACACTTGTGAGGATTCCTCGGTGTTTATTCTGCATTGTGCAACTCAGTTTCTTAAGTGTCTCACAGTAAACATTAAAAAATACACCAGTGGAATGCCATGTTTGTCCCAAAATACTGTGTATATGTTTTTCAAGTTGTAAAGATTTGCTGGTGACGAAGTGTACCCCATTCCATTGTCGTTTAGATTCAGGGGTTTCATAAGCGACCCAAGTCTCATCCCTAGTCACAATCTGGCTTAGAAAGTCATCACCGTCTTTGTTGTAACGTGTCAAACAGTCAAGTGCACTGTCCTGTCGCTGTTTTTTTGTATCATTCTGTAAGAGTTTTTGGGGGGCCGATGAGTACTTCGTAAAAGCCGTTTTACAGAAACAAATTCATGAAGATGTGATCTTGAAATTTGCGGAAATTTTTATAGAAAGAGCAAAAATTGTAAACTTAGAGTTTTCCTTGATCTTTTTCATACTGCAGAGCATGAACCAATTCATAACTAACTCAAGATGAATGCCCACTTTGTTTGTCATTGTGCTCTTGATCATGTCCTTCATTGAATTGTCAAACCCATCTCCTCACCATTGAATCACTCATCGAATTGTCTCCGTAAACCTGGCAGATCTGTCGGATAGATAGAATAAAACTCGAACAAAAATTACATTTACATAATCAAAGGTATTTCAATAACAATGAGTCGCCATCCTCAGTAATTCATGAGCTACAATAATTATACTATAACTTGATGAATGTCGACTGGATTAGTGTTCTTTGCATTCAGAAAACGAATTGGAATATCTATTCTCACTTCCGGCTGGATTTTCAATCCACTTTGCCGTTCTAAACAAACACTACAAAGTGTATACAACAAACAGTGATGTCAAATGGCGTCAACTTCGCCCCCTTGACTCGGAGCAACTACTGCACATGCATTGAACTGCGATTGCAGCACTGTCGCGACAAGAAATACAAACCGAACTTACTGGACATACTTTGTAACTAGAATTTTAAAATTTGTTAATTGTTCTAACTCTTTCTGCTAGATTGCATTTAGTTTAGAGTTAAAACAGATTATAGAAACACTAAAATCACTTTATTTGTTTTACTGTTCAGTTTTATCAGTTTACATAGAGTTTCACACTCCAATGTAAACAACTAATTAAACATGCAGATGTTTTTTGTTGGTAAAGTGTTGCAATATTTAATATAGTCAAGATAATTGAGTATAGTTGTCAACACCATATTATCATCTTTGGCAATTCTTATCACCTGCTTAAACACTCCTATTGTAGGAGGTCCAATCAATAAGCAATAAAACAAAATTTATTTATTCAGTTTACTAGTTTTACACCTATTTCTTACAAATAGCCTATCTCGCATTGTATACTTTTCCCGCAATGTGTTAGCTATGTACAAGGTTCATTTTCACTTTTTTATTGATATCTACTAAATTGATATTTTTCAAGCCAATTTGTTTTCGTTTTGGATATGGGTGAGAGAAGAAGTTTGTCCATCTTTTTGGACCATTTATTTAATCATTCACTCAATTTTGTCTGATACTTTAAATATTTGTAAGGAAAGTTCAATATTATTGGAAAGTTCAATTACTTTACAATGGGATAAGCTACTCCATACACCTGTGCTTTGTAACAATTCACAAATGAGATGAAGTTACTATTTAATGTTATTAATTTATTAATTTGCTCGACTATAGGGCGCCAGGTTTGCTTTAGCATACCAATTTAGAAAAAAGTGAATTTAATTATTTATAAAATCTCTGGGGTCGCAAGCTCTTTTTACAGTGTACTCACAGTGATTCTGGGTTTCAAAAATGAAAACACTTGTCTCTGAAATATTACATAAAAATTTATTAAACATCAAACACATTAGATTCATGTAACAGAGATAAAAAAAGAAAATTTATATAAGACATCTTACAACCTATCAATATTACTATCATTGAAAAAGAATCTAATCAAATTATATTAATAACTTTAAGTTATTTAGTTGCAACTCCAAAAAATAATGAAAAAGGATTTTACTTTACTTCTCATAGCAAATATTTTAATTATAAAAAATATAATTTTTACTGAAATTGAGAATTAGTTTTATTAATAAAACAAATAACTTTATTTGATCATATTATTTTACTTAAAGACTCCACAACAAACACATTGAATCTTATTAATGAAATACATAATTTTTATGATATCAAATATATATCTTGAAAGTATATAAAAAAGTCTAAATTGTTCAAAGTACATATATATGGTTAAATAATGAAAGTCTAAACGTGTTATACCAAATCACGTTATGTTCTTTATAAAAGAAAACACTTTTCCTCGAAGGATGATTCGTGTCTTTCCATGTGACTGCGTGCTAATTTTAGAGATGCTTTGTCCACTATCAACGAATTGTCTTTTGTTCATCGCTCACGAGATTTATTTTGTTGTACATGTATTACAACCAATTATTAATGTCTTATGCTAACTTTAATTGTTCCATATATCTTATAGAAGAGTTCTTTGTCGAGAATTCGAAAATCACGTGGCAGCGATTGCACAACATAATTAAAAATCGCAAGTTATTACGCCTTTTCATTTAAAAGTTTATTTATTGAAAACAATATTGTCTTAGCACTTTTGAAATTGTTAATACACCATGTCTTTCACAGATTTAACTTCTGAACACATTTTTTAATGTTCTAACAGAAACTCGGAGAACTGCCATTCATAGGTCTTAGAGCAACTAGCCCCAAACGAAGACTGACTTAAGCACGAGATTTTTCTCTCTTCCGCAAGAGAGCTGTTCCGGTAAACGTTACCAAAGTTCAACATACTCCCCACATAACACAAAATTTACATATTATATTTATAAAAAACAAATTATACTAAAATTGACATTATTACATATTTGGTTTTCTTGAAAATCTATTTTTCTTTTATTTATGAAGTTATTGAATAAATTTATGATTTGAACAGCCTGTTTTCGGCGCTAAACCGCGGATTTTAAATCTATTATAAATTATGATTTTTCACATCACCACAAAACCCCACAAAAGATTTGTATTACAATACAAGTATTGTACTATAAATCTTTTCTATATATATAAACTCAATTCGAAAGAAAAAACCAAAAATGTGAAAAATTTTTCAATAGATTTTCAAGATTCCTTATTTCAGCAGTTAAGGACCTCATAAAGAAAATAAGTATCACTAGTATGCTTAATTTAAGAAAGATTCTCTTTTTACATAAAAAAATTAAAATCTATTTGCTAAAATCCTATTTCACTATCTCAATTTGTTTGAGTCATCATAACTCATTTAAAAAAAATAATACGAATCAATTAGTGCTAAGTCTTATCTCTATTTATACAATAAAACCCATCATCGGTTTCCTTTCCAACCTCGTTGGCTGAAACTTTCCATCAACATTTTTTTGTTGACAGGATCCCGTCACTCAAAGCTTATCTCCCAGACAGCCGTCTGTGTATTTTTCTGCCATCGGGCATTTCCTTTCCCACACTTCACTTCTTACCAAGACAAAATTTCTACATCTTTATAAAAATTTACATCTATCTCATACTATTCATCTAAATTACTTTTCAACTTAACACAATTCAAATTTAAAATTTCTCATTATTAATTAACATTATTACAAAATTATTTATTTATTACTCAGAATTACTTCAATTCACCTTAAAACTTTTTCAATTATGACTTTACATTATTATTTATTTTAGTTTAGATCCAATAACTATTTATTCTTACTTAAAATCTCAATTCTCCTTTGTCTTGCTGGGATAACATGTTAACTACTGATTTTATAATTACCAAAAACTCCTCTCTTCAACTAAAATTCAAAAATATAACATCATTATTATCAAAAAAAATAAACTTACTTACAAAACTCATCTATTTATTTCAAAATTACCTCTTTACAATTGTATCATCTTTTAGTACCTTATCTTAAAATTATTTCCATCTTATCTTTCATATTTTAATAATTCAAGTTGCATTAATCCCCAAAAAACTCTTCATGATAAAAAAAAAACTCCTTATTATTTACCTATATTATTTCATAAATAATCTCCTTATTTCAACGTAGCTTCCTTTAAAAATCATAATAATCGCCGTATTTCGTAGAATTCCTTAAATCTCCTCTTGTTTCATTAAAATCGTCGCATATTTCCTTTATTTCATTAAAATCGTCGTATATTTCCTTTATTTCATCGCAGTACTCAAAAAACCTCTTTAAAACTAAAAATTTACCATTAATGCAACCTAACTACCTTTTTTATAAAAGTTTCTTAACAGAACAACTTCATTTTAAATACCACTTTACTCAACAATTCTGTAAAGTCATCATCTTCATATAAAACTCAAAAATTCTTTCATTTAAACCACTTCATATTAAAATCTTCTTAATCATCTATTACTTGTATATAAAAAACTTCAAAAAAATAAAATTTACATTGTTTCCCAGCTAACACCGTATTTCATCAAAATCTTTAGACACCTTTATCAATAACTTCTCACAATCATCTATTGTTTTAAATTCAACTATTGTTTATTAAAAAACGTTAATTATTTATCTTATTTATAAATTTCATCAAAACACTCTTATCATTGTTAATTTATTATTCCTTTCTTTAAAAAGCAAAAACTTAATCTCCTATACTCATTATTTAACATCAAAAACTTAAAAAACTTCATTATTATCTGTCTTGGCAAAACTCACATAAATTCTCAAACTTTAACCAATTATTTTTTTTTTTTTTTTTTTTTTTTTATTTTCCATACCATAAATCACTTAAGACTAACAACTTTTATCTCATATTATCTAATAATCCTTAATGTTTATCAATGTCAAACATACAACTTATCGTTTTACAATTTTACATCTAATTATCTATTCTAATCAGCTAATCAACATTTTTACAATTTTATAAAACTCTTCGTTTCATTTCATAAAAAAAAAAACTCTCCTTCCTGTCACGTCCGATTTATTTCTAGGCTTTGTTTCTTAACAAACCCCCTCCTTTCACCATGTAAGCATTGTCCTACTGTCCCTTGACGACTTCCCTCAACATCTGTTTTTACTTGTTAGAGTAGACTCAAAAAAAAACTTTTTCTATATTTATGAAAGTTTATGACACTTACAAACATAAGTCATTGTTTATGTTTTTTGCCCAAAATTACATGTGACAGAACTCTAAACAACTACGTTGGATTTTTTGATAAGTTTTCCAATTAACTCGAAATCACTACCTTCTAGAAATGATATCTTAGGCCTTGATCATATCACATCTTGAACATAGCTACATCCTGCCTCGAAAGACAGTTCGCCCACCAAACTTTATATTTTTTATAATATACTCAAGAACTCTATGTTCTCTCTTAAACTCCTTCTACTAAACTTCTGTATTTCTGAATACAAAATAAGAACTCTTTGTTCTTTAAACTTCTCAAAATTGTCAAATTTTTTAACTATATTTCATTTACATAAGTCGTATGACAAATTTTTTGTTTTTTGTTTTTTTGTTTTTTCTTATTTTATTTTTCAAAACTCGACCGGGGTTTATCATTGTTACAGCAATTGAATAATACTCCTCTGTACTAATGATAAAACCCTGTCGAACGTCGATTAATAAAACCCTCCAACGTTCCATTTTTATTTTGTTTTTATTATTTATACCTTTTTTATCTGATTTTTTATGAAATTTTTGTTTATTTTATGCATTTTTCTACCTTCCCACCTTCCTATCCTTCTGATGGTCTAATATTTTACATGTGTCCTTCTGATCACACTCTGAACTCTAACACGAAACAACATGTTATGACCCTAAAATATGTAGTGGTTGAAATGCGATATCCCTACTCGATTCGAAATACCGCCCACCACACACTCTAAACCCACAACACACCTTTCATGCAGTCCCGAAATTGCCTCATTTTCACAAATAAAACAATTTCTTTTACTACATAAACTCCTTATCCAACCTCCCAAAATGTTCATGTACTCCTTAAATGCATCTACACGAAGAAAATTTTAAAATTCATAAAAATTTCATTAAAATCGTATCATCCGAAGTTGAAATAATGTTTATTTTATCAAGCTTATTACTAGCATCGTCGATTTTCTGTTTATGTATTCCTTTCTAGATGTTATTATTCAAATTCAAAAAGAAAATTTTATTTTTAAGATTTATTCTAAGTCCTTTACTTAGAAATTTACTTTTAATTCTATTAAAGTTATTTACGTAATCTACTTCTGTTCTTGTTTATTTTATTTAAAACCAATTATCCTTTATTTAAATAATTTTTTATTTGAAAACGCAAGTTAATTTTCGATTATACGTCAAAAGTTTTTTTTTTTTATTTTCAGAACAATAATTCTGTCACTCGCTGTATCTCGTCTTAATGTCATGCAAAGGAATTCTAGGCCTGGTTTAAGCATAAACAAGTCCCCTCGATATGAGACAATCCTTATCTGTCTACTGATAAGACATGAAGACCCTTTGGTTCCAATACGATCTGCAAATGAATCTCAACTCTCTCTCGTCACATTTTATTGAATATTTAATATTGAATCTACCTACTTAATATTGCATATTTTTTCTTCAACACTACTCTGAATCCTCGCTTCGAACTAACTATCTTATCTATGTCACGTAAAATCAATATTTATCTTAGTATAAACAACGCTCGGTTATTCACTAACAACCTTGCAGCTCCAATGATCCTCTCATCTAGCTAATCTGTTTTCGTCACGTTTTCTAAATATTAAGATCTTAATAAACATATAAAGTTGTTTACTGCTATAATCCAGCGTCTTTACTTTACAAATACCTAAACGTTTTCTAAAACTAAACTCTTAATATTTTACGCTTGGCTAATAATTATTTTCTATATTTTTGTCTTAGCTTACAAAATTCATTAGTACACACAAATTATTAATATTCATAACTCTTAATTATCTATTTTCAAACTTAAACTTATTTATTAACAAAATCTTAACTACTTTTTATTAATTATTTTAAAAATCAAGTCCGTGTGTTTATAAAATGTCCTTACATTTATTTATTCATTCCAAATTTCAATTTATTATGACTCAATTATAAATTATCCATTTTTTACGATGGTTCCCAGATTGGTGAAAGATTTTAAAATACATGATTGAATTTTTTAACACACCTCCGATGTTAAATACTTCTGTCCACACGGACAGTTTGTCTAGCCTAGACATCACAACAGACCCTTTCCTAACAAAAGATCTCCCTTTGTTATTGTCTCGGAGTATTGACAAAATACTTCTCTCTTTCTCATTCTCAGGCATACCATCACCCCTCCTTCCCTCAAACATCTTAGAATCTAATGACCTAATTCCAACATCTGTTCGTTCAGGAATTCTAACCCCACCATTCTTATACACTAGTACAAAACCTTCTTTTACTATTTCTACATTTTTACTTTTAAGATTATATTTAAAGTTACTTTTTTCACAAAAACTTTTAATTTCTTGTTCTTGGGTTTGAAAGATACTCTTAAATTTTATCATTACATAATTTTCAAACTCTACATTTTTATGACCCACTTGTTTTTTAAAATAAACAGCTGATACCTTCGTTATTAGATTATTTACTTTTACTTTGTTTTTCAAATTACTTATACCTATTCCTACCCCACTAGACATATTAATTTCAACATTACTTGTTATTTCTAGATTTACCTTGTTACCTAACCCATTATTCATTATTTTAGAAATTTCTTGAACACAATCATTCACACAATTGTCTTCAATTATTATTAAATCATTTGACATGTTATTTATTTCATTAAAACTGTTAATTTCAATTTCAGCTATTGCTTGATTTAAATTGTTATCTAAATTATTAATATTTTCTACCAAAACACCTTCTACACTATTAATCTGTTCAAATTCTACTTTTTTCTCACAATAGCTTAATTCAAATTCTACTTTATTATTAGTTTCCATTACATTAATTTCCATTTGTTTAATTTCCAATTTAAGATTCTGTTCTAATTTTACATAATTTGGTTTTAATTCAACCCTCATTTCTTCAAATTTTTTATACATTTCTTCTTTTAAATCTAAATTATCTTGTCTTAGTTCTAATTTACTCTGTTTCAGGTCATTATTTATTTTATCCAGTTTAACATTATTTTGTTCAAGTCTAATATTAAAAACCTCCAGTTTAGCATTGATTTCTATCTTGTTTTGATCAAACTTGTTACTTATTTCTTTTAATTCTAAACTACCTTGATCAATTTTATTGTTTAAAACTACATTATTTTGTTTTGTTTCTAACCTACTTTGTTCAAACCTTAAACTATTTTGTTCCATTTTTTCCATCATTACTTTTAACATACTCTTAATCTCTAAATCCTGATCATTATTTTTCACACTCTTATCCATCCTAACCTCTTCAGCTTTTAAATCCTTATCTGAATTTTCCTTTACAGTTTCTACCCCTGGTGTTTCTACTAATTTTTTATTTATATCTTCACACTGTTGTTTACTATTTAGAATCCTATCACTATCAAACCCATTAAAATCCGAACCTGAACTACTATTCGCGTTCACACTTGAACGTCTACTATTACTATTACTACTTATTTCTTGATCTAAAAAATTTTGTGCAAATTGTTCATTTGTTTGCTCATTACTTTGCGATTCCTTCTCTAAATTATCAAAAATATCCCCTGTAAATTCCAATGGCTCTATATTATTTAAAGAATTTTGATTTCCTAACCCTACCTGTTCATCACTATTATTTACATTTACAATTTCTGACTCCATTTTTATCTTACTATATTTAACACACAAAATTTTAAAAAAGAATCTTTCTTATTATGATAGAGAGAGTCCTTACCTTGATTTTAAGAGTTCTCATTACCAAAATCACTGTTTATTTCGACTAAAAAGGCCCACAGTTGCGGCGACATTTGTAATAATTTAAAAAAGGGATGAAGTTATCTATTTTATTTATTAATTTGTTCATTTGCTCGACTATAGGGCGCCAGGTTTGCTTTAGCATACCAATTTAGAAAAAAGTGAATTTAATTATTTATAAAATCTCTGGGGTCGCAAGCTCTTTTTACAGTGTACTCACAGTGATTCTGGGTTTCAAAAATGAAAACACTTGTCTCTGAAATATTACATAAAAATTTATTAAACATCAAACACATTAGATTCATGTAACAGAGATAAAAAAAGAAAATTTATATAAGACATCTTACAACCTATCAATATTACTATCATTGAAAAAGAATCTAATCAAATTATATTAATAACTTTAAGTTATTTAGTTGCAACTCCAAAAAATAATGAAAAAGGATTTTACTTTACTTCTCATAGCAAATATTTTAATTATAAAAAATATAATTTTTACTGAAATTGAGAATTAGTTTTATTAATAAAACAAATAACTTTATTTGATCATATTATTTTACTTAAAGACTCCACAACAAACACATTGAATCTTATTAATGAAATACATAATTTTTATGATATCAAATATATATCTTGAAAGTATATAAAAAAGTCTAAATTGTTCAAAGTACATATATATGGTTAAATAATGAAAGTCTAAACGTGTTATACCAAATCACGTTATGTTCTTTATAAAAGAAAACACTTTTCCTCGAAGGATGATTCGTGTCTTTCCATGTGACTGCGTGCTAATTTTAGAGATGCTTTGTCCACTATCAACGAATTGTCTTTTGTTCATCGCTCACGAGATTTATTTTGTTGTACATGTATTACAACCAATTATTAATGTCTTATGCTAACTTTAATTGTTCCATATATCTTATAGAAGAGTTCTTTGTCGAGAATTCGAAAATCACGTGGCAGCGATTGCACAACATAATTAAAAATCGCAAGTTATTACGCCTTTTCATTTAAAAGTTTATTTATTGAAAACAATATTGTCTTAGCACTTTTGAAATTGTTAATACACCATGTCTTTCACAGATTTAACTTCTGAACACATTTTTTAATGTTCTAACAGAAACTCGGAGAACTGCCATTCATAGGTCTTAGAGCAACTAGCCCCAAACGAAGACTGACTTAAGCACGAGATTTTTCTCTCTTCCGCAAGAGAGCTGTTCCGGTAAACGTTACCAAAGTTCAACATACTCCCCACATAACACAAAATTTACATATTATATTTATAAAAAACAAATTATACTAAAATTGACATTATTACATATTTGGTTTTCTTGAAAATCTATTTTTCTTTTATTTATGAAGTTATTGAATAAATTTATGATTTGAACAGCCTGTTTTCGGCGCTAAACCGCGGATTTTAAATCTATTATAAATTATGATTTTTCACATCACCACAGCTTTGTTCTTACCAAGTTAGGCAATTGTTATCGCCTACACATTCTATTCTACCCACTTATGTTGCAACTCATTACTTTGTGTGAATAATTTCTATTACGGAAATTGCAGCTATGTTACAATACTACTACTAATAGAAGCAATTTTGGTCTCACATACGTGTACAGTGTACATATTTTAGCGTGATTAACGTAAATATGCATGAACAAATCAATGTATACAAACACAGTTTTTATTAATACTACAATTAAACGGGAGTAATAAAAACATTTACTGTTCAAATCACAATAGTTTATTTGCTGTAATTCAATAAAATTGATACTTGTAGAATGATAATTATATTCAGATTTATTGAACCGACTTTTTATTTTTCCATCACACGTAATAGTGATGCGATGAGTGTGACATCTAGAGATGTTTTGTGCTTTCCTACTTCTTCTTTTACGGAGAACTCCCATTATAGAAATCCTTCTGCCTCCTGATTCCTTTAGAGAATGCAACACATGAAGGGGTCAAGAGTAGGTATCTCTTCTACATCAATCAGATATTCTCCTAGACCTCTTGTCCTTTTGTCCATTACTGCACCACATTTGACTAATTAGATGGTATGTTATCTCCTCCCCCTCTTGGCACACTCTGCAGGTCCTATTCTGACTCTTCTTAGGATTTTCCTGAGTCTACAATGGTTTGATAAAAACCCTCAGGTTTTTCAGTTTATCTCTACTTAGTCTGATGCATATTCTTAATCTTCTTCTATTTTAATTCTCCAGAAGTTCTTTGGGCCTGTACCATGTTATTTTACCCCACTCAGAACTCTTCACAATGGATGATGAATCCCACCAGGTTATCCTAACGGCGAGAGCAGGATGTTTCTTGTCTATGTTTGTGAGGCCATTCTGGACTGTTTTCTCCTCTTTGTCGGGTGTTTCTTCTATCATCAATGTGATTTTCCTTAGTGGCTTGTTTGACCTTTCTCTATTAGGTTTATTATTCCCACGCTCTCGAGGAAATCTCGATGAAGCATAGGATAGTCATCAGAGATATCATGTTCCATTTTATCTGCATGTGAGTTGCGGTGACATCCTACACTAGCTAGTTATTTTTCATTTCCCTCGATATGTTTTACCTACGGGCAGCTAGGAAATGGATGGTCTACCCAGAGCCGCGCTTGGTCTGTTATAGCTAAATACTCTGAGGAGGTCACTAAGTATGCTAACCTTCTCTCAATTGCCATTGATCCCCATTAGTACAGTTCGGTTTACACTTTAGTCTTAGGCTGGAAACGGAAGAGAAGGGAGTATGAAGACATAGTGGGGGGGGGGTGATACATCTGCACAAGAGTGGGTCATAGTAATGACTTCAAAACAACATGAAGAATAGGAATCAGAGGACAGGGTGTTTGGAGTGTGTGCCCACTGGGTGATGGATTCGCCAACCCCTATGATATATTTATTCCATAAATAAAAGAATATTACATAATTACAATAAAGTAAAAAAAGTTCTCTTTCTACAAACAATTATATGTCCAAAAAAAAAAAGAAAAAAAAGAAAACTAAATACAATATCACTAACAAGCCAGCTAATGGCTCCCCTATAGTGAGTGTAGTCGTAGTAATCTAGGACTCTAACTGAATTTATACCTTTTTTCATGTAGTCGTGCATGAGATCTCTCTTGTTCATCTTTTCTATCAGAACTCTTAACAACAAGTATTGTTCTATTGCGACTCCTGAGTATTCGAGAGCTGTGGAGTCTTTATTTTATGTTCTTTTCTTCCATTTTTATAAGGTGATGATGGCCAAGACGTTTTTCATCTTTAAGCAACTAGAAAACACAATTAATTAAACGTAAATGACAAATATATCTTCTTTAGAATTATTTAAACATATTCTCTTTTTAAATAAAAGCTACATATAATATACATCACCACTACCGTATGTAATTGAATTTCCTCACACAATCATACTTTACAGAAAATAAGTTATGTTGAGGAAAAATAGTTGAAATAATAAATATTTTGAAATTTAATTTCCTTATGTGGAATTAGGCACTAGTAGGAAAACCTGTTTCAGGATTACACCTTCATTTGAGTTGATTGACAAGTAGGTATCAAACTATAACTTTAATAAAAAAGAAAAATAAACAATAATAGTTTGCCCAAAATACTAGAAACTTTACAAATTTTAATTTATCGATTTAATTATCAGACCTACTCGAAATGACATTTTGGTGATATTAATTTTAGTTCATTTTATTTTTATTATTTTTTAATAGGGAATGGGAATGTTTGAGCAATGTGTTTAGGTTAATATGATCAGAGACGGTTCTTGATGAAAGCAATATACATGGTTGCGTAGGGCACCAAGCAAGGGCGGAGAGTGCCTCGGTCTAAAACTATATAAACCCAGAAGGCGCCTCAGAAATAGTTTTAGTAAAGACCAGAAAACAGATAAGATAAATCACAGTTAAAAATTAAAAAATACAACATAAAACATAATTCAAGTATGAGGTATAATAAAAATTCATTCATAACTTTAATTTAAAAAAAGAGGCTAACTTCACTTTTGGGATACCTCTCTTTTAAGTAAAATGAACTCCTGTGTGTGATTCATGCATGAGAATGAACTTGTCTACTATTAACTCAAAAATATACATGCCTGTATCTCTCAGTTATGCATTATAAAGCTGTTTCAATACTTAAAGTCACCCTGTATAAGCTTAAATTATAAGTTATAACTTAATTATATATGTTTCATAAATATGGCAGGTTTGTATTTCAAACCCTACATTTTGGCGTGTAATAGATAAACCAGTTGTAGTAATAATTATTTTATTAGTGTTGTTTAACCTAAATGGTAAATTGCTTCAATGTTGCAGTGATTTAGTTATCTAAAATTTTAAAAATTGGCTTTAGATTTAAAAAATGGAAACAAAAGGTGTATAGGAAAAGAAATAAATATATTAAATATTTTTAAAAATTTTATAAAAATAAGAAACAACTTGTCCGCTTTATTGGAGTTTAGTTTTAAAAAGATAAAAATAAATTATAGATACTTAAGAGCCTGACCACCTTCTAAATAGTCATGAACACCGGACTTTTCGTCATATAGCTCATTTCAATTCATGTCCCATTTCATACATTAAACTTATTTCTATATAATCAGAAAAATTGTAACAAATATAGTTTTAAACGTCCAGTGCATATGTTTTGTTACTCAATGTACAGCCCAAATTAACAGAAATTGAAGAAAAAGAAATATGAAAAAAAAGGTTTCAACAGGCAGGGGAAGGGAAAAAGAGGGATTATTGGAAAGGAGTATAGGCTGGGCAGATCATAAAAATGATTGTAAAATAATTAGTGATATATATATATTAATTAAAACAGAATAAATATATACTGCATCAGATAAAAAACACACACATAAACATATATGCCACCCACTTATAATTTTCCAAAAGAAATACCTGGTAATTATAAATACTTGCAAAACTGGTAAGTGGCCAGAAACCGGTTCAACACCCATCAGGATTAACTACATAAGCAAAACCACGCTTGTTATCATAAACTTTAAACCCCAACCAAGTAATTAGATAATGTAAAACATGTAATTGAATTCTTTTATACTATTCAAACCGTTACTAATCATCTCATACTTTCACCCATCAAGCCTATAAGTTATCACCAATTGATAAATATTACTGTAATTTTTTGAGAATCCATATACATAAAAGCTAGCTGAGGAAATTCAAAGACAATACACAAGATTAAGAACTGAATTTTTATGACTAAAAATAGTAAATAATTAGATTGTAAGAACAATAATTGTTTTCAGTAAATGAAAGTGCATTCATTGTATCATTATTATGCTTATTTATATACTTTATAATAACAATATTATGTTTGTGTGTGTTTAGACGTTAGCCAAAACGAAACCAGTGGAAGAGTGCTGCGCTGGCTATACACGAAACACATTTGATAAATGTATCCCAGTGTGTTCTGAGGACTGTGTTCATGGTACATGTGTTGGACCTGACACATGTAAATGTTTACTTGGCTTCGGTGGACCTGTCTGTAATCTATGTAAGTTGTACACTTATTATTAATAATTTAATTCCTTATATACGTGGGCGATCCAGAAAGTAACAGACGTTTTGTCCTGGCGGGGCTAGCACCGCCATCTTGGCGTCTGAATGTTTCTACACTCAGTAAGCAACCAGCCGTGGTAGCTAGATCATCGTTCCTATTGTATTTTTTTATACTGTGGAGTTTTAAAATGAGCGCTGTGATTGAAAATCCCGCCAGTTGTGAAGTGCGTTGTGTGATAAGGTTTGCCTGGCCAAACAATCAATTCAGAGAGGTATTGTGAAACACTCCAAAAATTAAGACACGCGATACAAAACAAGCTTCGGGGAAAACTTAGCGGGAAAGTTTTGTTTTCCCACGACAACGCCCGTCCACACACGGCCAAGCGTACCCAAGAGCTCTTGGATGGGAAGTTTTCAATAATCCGCCGTACAGCCCGGATTTGGCGCCGAGCGATTACTATCTGTTCCCAGTGATGAAGACATGGCTCGCTACGCAACGCTTTGACACTGACGCTGAACTCAATGCCGGTGTAAACCAGTGGTTAAACTCGCAGGCGGCAGATATCTACAAAGAGGGCATTGAAAAGCTTGTACCACGTTTTGATAAATGCCTTTATTTATATGGCAATTATGTAGAAAAATAGCTTAAGAGTTTACCTTCAAAATGTATATAATAAAAATTGTTTTATTTTTTCACTTTGTTACTAGTTTATTTCAAAATGTCCGTTACTTTCTGGATAGCCCTGGTATATTTCAGGGTGTATTCCTCACACCAAAACCAATGAAATAGATTATATAAAAAGCCTATACTTCCTAAAATGCTTGGTTTTATATCTAGCCGTCATTTTGTGTTAAAAAAAAAAAAAAAAAAACAAGTCGGTTTAGACCTAGTGTTCACCATTTTTTTTTTTTTTTTTTTTTTTTTGTGATAGAACAATATAAATGTGACTCAAATACACAATTTAAAAAAATTCTGTTTCACACACCCACTTAATGAGAAATTATTTCAAATTTTTTCCAAAGTAACTGTACATTTACCCAAAAATGTAGAAATTCTGGGATATTTTGATACATTCCTCGAACTTTAACATTACCTTTATTGTACATTAGATTTCAAGTAAGGATGTATAGCTTTTAATGAGCCTGAATCTACAGAATCTCTAATTAAATTTATTGCAACTGTAAAGTTATCATTAAAAAAAATTCCTTACACACACAATTCTTTAAAAAAATTGCTAGAGAGTAGAAAATGCTATAAAAAGTGATTCAAAATCTAAACTTTCAGAAGAACGGATGCAACATTTTTTTGTTTTAATTTAGGTAGAGTTATGCGAGTTTGAATAGTGTAAAACGTGGTTTAATAAAAATTACGCTAGCAACAATGACTTTTAGATACTTACAATATCACTACTTAACTAACACTTCCATAAATAGTTCAATGACATCTTAATTTTCTCTAAAACATTCTATGACCCAAAAAAATTGTTAACGTTATTTCTAGACCACCACCCTGTATGTATGTACATATATTTTAACATTAAATTTTGCATACATTTATTTTTGAAACAAAAATTTTATTTATGTGATATAATTAATCGAAATTCATATTCAGCTGACATTCTCATGTTGATCTGCGTTTGAACAACTACCTCTCTGAACTTTGGTATATTAATACAACAACCACTACTCATGATTGATTTACATGCAACCCCTTAATGGTCTGACATCAGTCATCAGGTGTGCTTTACAAATATAGTTTTATATTCAGTAAAAAAATATTCAGTTTTCACTATTCTTATATTAAAATTTTATCTAATTTCTTATTTGAATCGAATTTTTTTACCTTTTACTTTCTCGTATATATTCTCGTATTGCGAAAGTTTCTGTGATTTATCAAAAAATAGATGTCAAATTTTTGTGCATGTATTCCTCATAAGAACCCCAGAGTTCATAAAGTAATTTTTGGTATGATATCTGTCGTATATACAGCGCTCTACAGCCCAAGTGCATTGACCAATTATAATCAAATTTGGTATATGAGTATATTTTTGACATATATCTCGAGATTGTTTGTCTTCTTTTTTTTTTACAACTCAAAATTTGGGGGTGGCTGCCATAAAAAAAAAAAAAAAAAAAAAAATCATAAAATTAGTTATACTGTCTTTGTTAAAATATTAGTATAAAGTGAAAATTAATGACCCAAACCTGTGTGCGAAATTATAAATAAAAAATATTATGGTATAAGAATAACTGGAAGAAAAGAAATGTATAACTGCCAACATTAAAAGCTAGATTTTTAATCAGTTAACAATTTATGCTGATGACTTGTTAACTAATATCACAAGTAAAGAGTTTAGGTTCTTTTAAAATATATATAAAATACATATATATTTTTTTAAAGATGTCCATGGTTCATTGTTGTATACAGATGTGACGATTCCGAGGTACCTAGCTGGATATACATTTTTCTCCATGTTTTAAGTTAGATCCTTCTCTTTCATCTTTCATATCAGATCTCTCATGGCTAACATTTCGAGTACTTCGAAGGCTAGTTGTCTTTATTTAATGTTCTTTTTTTCTTCTTTTTTATAAGGCGACAATGATGAATATAAGATTTTTCACCCTTAAAAAAAATGGTTTAAATTAAGCGAAACACCATTTGTTTGTTTTGCAGCATGTCCGATTGGAAAATGGGGACTAACATGTGAGAAAAACTGCACATGTGAGAACAATGCAACGTGTGATCCTTATAATGGGATGTGCCTATGCACAAAAGGATATAAAGGTGTGCATTGTGAGGACACGTGCGATCCAGCACATTATGGCCAAGATTGTATAGAAACATGTCAATGTGCCAATGGAGGTACATGTCATCATGTGTCTGGAGAATGCCATTGTAGTCCTGGATTTACTGGACCATTGTAAGTACTAGTTTTATGAATTGTTTGTTGATCGTATTTACTAATTTCTCTAGGTACCTCGATCTCCAAAGGCTATGAAATGTCCACAAATACTACCTATAATATATAGAATGTCTGAGGCATGGACGTGTATTTTAAAATGTCTGTATCTCACTAACTATAGAGCGATGGTAATTTGGAAACCACTATTCGAAAGAGAAAGAAATATATAAAACAGTGTAGCTTTGGAGTAGTTTGACAGAAATGTGGACTTGTGACAAACAGACAAATATGAAATAATTTTTGTATATACTGTTGCGACAATCATCATGTTTTTTTTTTCTTTCTAGCAACGAAATGCAGTAACTTTAGCCATTTATTAAATTATTTTTACTACGATTTTGGTTATAAGAATTTGTAAGTACAGATCATTAGATTTACAATGGTACTTGGATTATTGCGATAGTACAATTTTTAATGGGTGAAATTTTGTTTTGTAAAAAAAGTGATTTTACTCTGTTGATTTTGTCAAGAGTCACTATAGAAATGTAAAGATGCGACAACACATTGTCGACAGCTACTTTCAGGGTTAAAATCACTCGTTAGAAGTTATTTTTTATGACATTTGTGTTGTCTTCTAAAAACATTGGTGGGAGGGGGTAAAATTTCTCTATAATATGTCTTTATTATTTTATGTTCTCTCAGAAAATAATACCAAATATTACAACCGGTGGTAGGAAAGTTGAGAAAATTGAACTTTTCGTCAATAACTCACTATATTATTGAAGAATGGTAAACATTTTTTAGTTCCAAGGCAAATTTAGAGAAAAAATATTCGACGAATTTAATACTTTATATACTTTGTATTATCACCAAAACACCAAAAAAAATTTTGACGCTAAATGCCTGCATATGTGTCATGTGAATATACATTTGTATTAAGCTATTTGTTTTAATTTTACTAATGCTGCCAGATCCTCCTTCATTTGTGTTTTGTTTTAATCTTTTAAAGTAGTCTAATGTTTGTTGACTAATGGTTAAGTTTGTATTGTTTATTAGTAGCCTAGTATATGACACTGTTATACATTTGTAAAAAATGTTCTGCAAATAAAATTAATAATATTATTATGCATTCAGTGGGGGAGTCTTGTTCCTTAACTCTGTGGATAAGAGACAATCCCCTCAATATTGCTTTGTTATTGTAATTTTATTTGTAATATTTTTGTTATGCTTGTATTTCTTTTATTGTGTGTGTTTATATATTTAATGTGTTTGAATTATATTTTTATTAATGTTTTGACATTAAAAATATAAATATATATATATATGTTTGTTAGCAACAAAAGATAATAAATGAAATGAACCTAAATATGAAAGAGAACAAACCATGAATGTATTCTGAGGTTAGGATTAGTACATATTTTAATGGTTTAGTTTATGAGTTATGAAAAGAAGAGATTAGCTGACATATTTTTAGTTGCAGATAAATGAATATCATCAGCACCTTATCTTCCTTCTCTTCCTCACTTTCAGGGTCTTATGTTAAAATGAAGGGGGAGGGGGAAGTCCAGAGATACAGCTAAAATGATAAAACACAAATCCAAAGATGATGTAAATATTTTGTTCTACTTGGAACTATCACACCAGTATTTGTTGGGGATGAGTTTGTGAATTGTTTTTACACACCATTTACTTGTTTATCCATTACATCACTTTCTTTATATTTTAACAAAGAAATAAAATATAGAATGTAGGCCTAATAAAAAGAACTCTGGCTGGTATGAGTAAGAACATTTAAGTTAGTTGTAATTAGATGGAAATATAACTAAATCATAGAACTCTATTCCATCAAATAAACACTAATCAAGACCCTTAAGACACGTTTTGAATACACATTTAAATTCATATAAATGATATCAACTCAATTACGAATGAATAGAACTTTATAGGACTGCTAATTTTTGTTTTTATAAGAGAATGATGGTAATTTACCTTTAAACCCTAGAACCGGCACATATAAATTTTCTTCGTTTGTTTAAAAATTAATAAAATATATTATTTTTACACAAAACATAACTTATAGGATATCATTTTTCTCAGAAAGATGCGTAGAATTTATCTATGTAATAATTTTTTTTAACAGTTTTTGGAGTAAGTATGTTAGGTATCAAAAAATTGATTAACATTTGTAGAAAAACCTGAATCATCCAAAATAAAATTTTTATTACTGTTTTTTAAGATATACAAAAGTTTTGTAATATAATTTTGAATAGTATTTGATGAAAAAAAAAATTATTTTGTTACATTTTCAAAAAAAAATTGTTTTACGGAAAAAGGTAAAATGTTACTACCTAATTTGAAAAAAAAATTAATGGACAAGTATTATCATTTCGTAAAATCATATGAACACAGTACACATTTTTCTATATAAACACCGTCCGTCCAGTAAGGCGATCTAGCAGAATGGTCGTCAACTTTATCGAATTATTAAATTTTTACTTTTAGTGAGAAGGATTTTTGTATACATGATTATGAAAGATTGAAACATTACCTTTACAATGATAGATTATACATTTTGATAAAATAATATCTACTAGGATAAAAGTTGAATTGAAAAAAACAAATGTTATTTTTAGCGTGTAAAAATGAGTTAAAATTCTTGATTTTGTTTAATTTTTATATAATTAAAACTATAACAGATAGAAATATTTGGAAAGCACTGATCGAAAGAGAAAGACGTGATCTATAACGGGCTATGTTAGATCTGTTTGACAGAAATATCGATTTGGGAATATTAAAGAAAAATGACGTCATTTTTATTTACAACTTGTCAACGCAAATCTTTGACGTTACGTATCAAAAATATGCAAACTTTACCAATTTTTGGAATATTATTTATAACGTTTTGTGATTTTTTTTTGCATGGTTATGCATCTACGGAACATTAGCTTTCCAACGGTATTTTATTTATTGTGATAGGACGATTGTAAGTGGGCGAAATGTTGAATTGCAAAATACGTGTTTTTGGGTCGATGAACTAATCAAGCGTCACACATCGACCCAGTGTGGTCCATCGCCAGATGGAGGGTTAAAACACACAAATTTGTAATAAAATTATTTGCATTTATATAAATTTAAAAGCCCATAATTTTACTAACAAATTGGTTAAAAATATTGAAATATATTAACAAATTAGGAAGTTTAGGAAGTTATGATTATTTTTGTAAAACGCCTGAAAACAGTCATATTAAATGTGATATTTTTCAATATGCCTGAAACATATGTTGTAGTCCTAAAAGGGTGACATATCTCTGACACTCTGCTCTCAATAGAAGTATTTAATAAAATAGTGGTCTATTATTTCATCTACACATATTTTAAGAACGCTAATTGATAGGTCAAATATATCAGTAGATGGTTTTGCTTATAATCTGTTCACTTAAAAGGAAAATCATTATTGAAGAAGATGAACCATATATTATATATCAGTACATGATTTTGTTTAAATCTGTTCAATTACAGGGACAATTATGGTTGGAAAATGTTAGCCCATATCACTACATATATAAACGGCTTTGTCCTGACTGACTGACTGAATGAATGACTGACAGAGAATCAACGTAGAGCAAAAACCAACAAAGATATTGATACCAAAATTTAAAGGCATATTTGTATGAGGTCATAGACGCTCACTAAGAAAGGATTTTGCAAAATTTTAATTTTAAAGGGTATTAAATACAAAAAGAAAAAAAAAGTCAATTTCATTCATTTAATTTTAAACGTCAACATACACGCGCCTAGCGGCAAAAACATAAGACTCGAATCAAAACAAATTCTAAATCTAATACTTTCCGACCCAATTATAACTAATCCAGAAAATTGTCAATCTAAAACAAATCAAAACCTATATTAAAATTGCGCCTAAGAATTTGATTAATCCATAAAAAATAACAACACACAGTTAAAGACAAGAAAACTTAAATAATTGGTTTTTATCTAGACGTGAAAGGTCAACTTGGAAAATAACCGAATTGAAAATATAACTCCGATCTTTCGCCGATTATAAAAATACAGAAGACCTAGAGACAAAATGAGATATACAGAAATACGAAGTAGATATTTCTAAATATAAAACATCACCTGAGTTCATATAAATATTTAATAACAAAGACATAATCTGTGGAAATATGAACGAAAATCTGGAATTAAGATGGCGACCATTAGAAGCAAGACGTTAGTTATAAAATACACGCCCACAGAAATTTGTGATTGGAGAAGAATATCGCGGGACTTTCTTCGCCGATATGAATAGAAATTGTATATATATAAATAATAACTTTTTTTAAAACAGGTTATTGTACACAATGTTATTTTCTCGGGAATATTAATTAGGACAGAGATTTTGTATTGTTATAAATAAAAGAGGCAATTTTCAATTTATAAAATATATCATTTACCATATATAAACTGGCCTACTATTAAATTCTAATATGTCTTTTTTAAAAATTAGATTGTAACATATTGTTTTCTTAATTTTAAATATCTTAACGCAAGCTTTTATTGGTTTGTGTGTGTTGAAACATGTGTTGGTTCAATCTAGGCCTAACTTAAAAATATTATTTGTACTAGCTGGACATCCGAATCAACTGTTTCATCAGTTATTTTATTAAATTGGCTGCTATGGTAATGAATGCAAATAGGTACATTCAAGAAATATGTATTGGTTCATCTTTCTAGGCCTAACCTAAAATTATATTTAATTTATTTTACCTACCTTAATGGCAACATACACATATAATTTATGTTGTTGTGCACATCTTTGGCATAGTACGTTTCTATTGATATTTATAAATTTCATCTTTCAATAGTAATTTTTTAGTTTTTCATAATGTTGTTTATTTATTGATACTACAGCTGCTAGACGCTGGGTTTAATGCCCAACGGTCCTTTACGATTTTCAAAATAAATTTACAAATAGCCTATGGAATATAAACAATCTTTTTATCAAAATGAATCCTACTCTATGTTACTCTGGGATTGTGTAGTTTTTTTATTTAAAAAAAATGTTTCAATTGGTTAAGTAGTTCCAGAGATTAACCCCCTACATACAACAAAGAAATAAATTTTAAGTCTTTATAATATTAGTATGGATATAAATACAAAACCAATTGATATATTATATATATATATATATTATTATTATTATTATGACATAAAAATAAGTAATAGATACAATTTTTAATTTTTTTTGGAAATAAAATTTTCTTTAATATAGTTAGTTATTATTTTTTTTTTATGTGTTTTATTTATTTTCCATTTAACCAGATGAGCCACAGCAACGCGTGGCCGGGTACAGCTAGTATATTATATATCTCAGTAGATGGATTTGCTTTCAATCTGTTTACTTACAGGGAAAACCATCATTAGAGAACATTGCTACCGTAACTTTTATTTATTTCTTTTTTGCCATCTGCTGTAGTTACATTCACGTACACATATACATTCATACACAACTTATATATGAATATATGACAACTAGTGTTGAAGCCTGTCTTTGCCAGGTGAAGACAGTATATAATAGTTTAGTAAAGAATAGTTTAGTAGTATACAGAGTGTCCAAAAAGTATCAGAACAGCATTATAATTTTGAACCGTTGAAGATTAAGCACATCAATATACTACACCTTAAAATGTACTTTTTGAAGCAACTATACATTTTTTATAATCTTATGGGGACGTCCCATAAGGCTTCAGAAGAAAATCTTAAAGGAGAGCATAGGTCGAGTTAGGTCTCTGTTAGGAGAATACAATGCTACCTCCAAAAGTCCAGAAAAATTGATCCTTATATACAGTGTGGTTGTCTGGGTTTTACTTATGTAACTCATACCAAGAAAGAAAATACCATGCCATTTTGATACTTTTTGGACACTCTGTATAATAACCGTACGTTTAACTTAAAGTGTAAAATTTGATTGGTCACAGTTCACAGATCATCGGTCTATACGAATTTTGAAGGTTTAACAGTTTTCCGATCTTAATTTAGGGCCAGATACATTTTTCACCCTTCTATGTCACCCAGAAGTATATCAAATTTTTTTTGAAGGAACAATGAATAGAGATGTCTAATTTGTGTTAACTGGAAAATGTAAAAGTTGGAAGTAGGGTTTTTAGTTGTTTAACCACGAGTGTTAAAAATAAAAATAGTTTGAAATAAATTTTATTTTTTTAGAAAAAAACAAAACTAGTTTTTTATATATTATTTTTCATTATAAGTAATTAATGATAAATTAGTTTTATTATATTTAATATTGTAAATAACCAAATAATATTATTATTGTAATTAAACAAATAAAATAGGTAGGAATATGGACACGAAGTCAGATTTATTATCTGCAGGAAACTAACTTAACTAGGTTCACAATAGATTAAAAACAATCATTAATATAGACAAATTAATATTTAAGATTGATATTTTTAATTACTAAATGGATGATTGTGGGTGAGTGAAAATAAATGATTTTTATAATATAAGGAATATTCACAGCTACCATTGATTGACCTTCCTTTTTTTCTTTTTAAAAACTTTCTTTTGTTTGAAATATCGTTTATTTAAAATTCACAAGAAGGTTTATTGTATATAGAATTTATTAATTCAATATGGAATAGTTCACTTACCAACTTGCTTTAATTTTATAGTTACCAAATGACTAAATATTTTCTTCTTGTATTTTAATTTATTTTGTTTTGTTTATGGATATACTTATATACTTAAAATGGTTTGAACACAAATTATCTCAACTGTCTGCATTGGTATTCTAGTTCCAATTCCCTTTCACTAGTTTTTTCCCCCATTGTTATAACCCCCCTGCCTGCTTGAGTTATTGTTATTATTTCTTCTTCTTCGCTTTACTTCACTGCACTGACTATATTATTTTCTTACACTAAATGATTGAAATGGCTTATGCTATGAAATGAACTATGTGATGAATTTTTTTGTTCACGACTGTTTTGGGTGAGGTCTGGGTTTGAATTTATGGTACGAACCCTGAGGTGAATATCAATACCGTTACAGTTTCTTGTAGCAAAATACTATATGATCAATAGTATTTATTTGTTCTATTCATACTCATAAGTATTTAGACGACAATTTATTAAAAAATATTGACTTAATTCTTTGTGTTTTCTTCCAGATGTGAAAAAAAATGTCCCAACGGAACTCACGGAGATGAATGCAAGAATGAGTGCAGCTGTCAGAATGGAGGCACATGCAACCCTGCAACGGGAGAGTGCTATTGTACTGCAGGATGGACGGTCAGTTATCTTTTCTCAGTCTAATTGATTTTGCATTTAATTTGTGTTTTACAGTAGTTTATATAAGTTATACGTTCACAAGATACCATTGTAAAACACACCAATTTAGCAATTGTTTTGTTAACGGAAACCGTATTTGGTAATTTTGTAAAAAATTCTAATCCGTCGCCAATGTTGCAGATATTTTAGTGATCAGACATTTAATTATTTTACATGAGATTGAATCTGCCCAGTCTGTGTTTAACATTGTATTTACGTCATTAACTCTGTGTGTATATAAATAATGGAGGAGATAAATACAGAACTTTCGATAAGTTTAGTTGGGAGTTTATCTGCAGTATGGGATGAAATTTTGATTAGTATCCATTGATTATTTTTAAGAGATATATCGTGTATTGTATAACTCGTAGACTGTCGCACATGTCGTCTTAACTCTTTGTTTAGATTCGTGTTGACGGGTCAAAAGAAAGTAGGGAAACTTAGAATAGTGTAGAATATGTGAATTAGAAAAGATAACAAATGAAATGTCAAAGCTATTGTTGTTGTAGTAGACTTAGTTCAAATAGGAACAAAAAGAAGTTGAGGATCCAATGGCATGTCTAAGTATTAAAATCCTACCGTTGCGATCCGATGGCATTCCCCAATGTATTAAAAATAAATTGTCCACCTTATTAGTAAATTATAAATGATTTCATATCAGCCAATGACATATTTAAATTTCCTAATGAAAGTAGCTTACAATATTTCTTAGCTGTTATAATTTTAAATGTGTTAATGATGACCAAGTTAAAATGAACATCACCATCATTGGCACTTCTGAAATTATAACAACTACCTTCCCTACTTTGTTATGGTATTTTAAATAAGCCATTGAGCGATTTGAAATTAGTTATAATTTATTAAAATGGCGGAAAACTTTATTTGTAGCACATCAAACTATCCAAGAATACTACGACGGTCAATTTCGTGATTTCTGCAACCATTTACTAAAATTGATATAACTTCTGAATGATTCAAGTTAATAATTTTTTTTTTTAAACACGAATTTACTTCTAATTTTCTGAAAATGCAGATAGGAGAATAAAACTGACAAAAATATGATAAACTAAAGATGCATAATAATATAAACTCTCAAAATCGCCTTAAATTAATAACTACTACTCCTTTTGCACACGCCTTGATTTCTTTGAAAAATAGGCGTATCTCTTCCAGATGTTCCTTCCCCTACAGGTTTATAATAATTATAATTTATAATAATTGTGATCTTCATCTATATTATCTAAGACATAACCCAAAAGAGAGTCATTACTATACATATCATTATATTTATTTCTTCTTCACGAGTTGTAAATTGTCAACATCTTCATTTAATTCTGAGCTAAGTTGTCTTTCCACTTCATCAGTTAAAGTTGAAGTAATGCAAATTTTCTTCATCTTAACAACTTCAAATAATATGACAATGATATAAAATACTAATAAAAACTTTAAAAAAAAACATCACATTTATTCAAGACAAACAAACTATAAACTAAAACAGCTAACACTCTTTCAATTGTCTAACGGCTGATGTTAATGGTGTAGTTGTTTGCAATTAAAATTACCAAATGTTTTGTGCATATTTATTTTTGTAAATTGCTCAACATGTAATATTTTTTTATTAAGATGATTTTCTTGTCTATCGTTTTGTGGAAAAACAATCCAAATATTGTAATAAATAAATACTTTTATGTTGTCTTTTTAGCAATAATTCTAACTTCCGATATATCTGACTTTTTGGTCTCCAAAAGGTTAATACATAGGTTGCCGTCGGGTCACTAACTTCTATAACAACACAAGGTTCAATAATTCATTTGTTATCTTTTCTGATTCATGATAAAATGAAAACCTTTCAGGGGTTGAATTATAGTGAGAACAGGTGTGGTTTTTTTTTGACCAATTTTTGTTCTCTTCAGATCTTGAAGCTATTAGAGTGGCTAGGTGTTTTTATTTTATCCTCTTTTTAATTTTTTTTATAAAGCAATGGATGACTAAGAGGTGTTTTGCCTTTAAACAACAAGAAAAAATAAATGAACATCCTACCTTTGAAGCCACCATTAACGTATGGACATTTTTTACGAGTATTATGTCAATAGTGATATATGAATAAATACGACAATATAATCTGTATAAGACTTGGCGCAATGCTAAATACCATTATAGTGCCAATTAACTTGTTGTTTTTTTTTGTAATATTACACTGTTAACTAATAATTTTTTTTTATAACATTGTACACAATTTTATTGTATTCAAATACAGTACTTACATATATATATATAGATTAAAAGATATGAGATGGGTCCATATTAAGTTCCTCTGAGACCCAAGAAGTAATTGAAAAGTTTGTTGCCTCTGGAATGTTGTTTTGGTTTTTATTTCTTTTTACTTATCCAGTATACTATAGTTTACATTACAAAAAAAATGTTTTCTTTCAGGGCTCTGTTTGTGGCAATCGCTGTCCAGCAAATTTCTGGGGTGATCAATGTGAACAAATTTGTGATTGTTTTAATAAAGCAGAATGTCATCACATCACTGGGGAATGCAAGTGCTTACCCGGATACAGAGGTGATAAGGTAAGGTATTAATCCTTTCCTTGGAGAATATAAATTATTTTCCATGATTTAAAAAATGTCATTGAGATGTATGCGAGTTTGAATTATTCAATCTGAATCTAACTTGGAATGAATTATCTTTTTAAACCGTTATTTATATATTTGTTTTGCTTAACTTCTTTATGCCTGTTCGACTAATGAAGACGGAGAGTGTAGATAACTCACGGGAAAAATTGAGATAGGGCCTGTGACGGTTTCCATATTTGTCACCAGATCCGACTTCTTCAATATTTTCCTCTCCCAAATTCTCAATCTCTTCTCAGTTCCCTTAGTTAACACCCATGTGTCTTCATAGCATAATTGGTAAAATAAGTTACATTGGTATGACTTGAGTTTTGAATTCAGGAATTTCTGGTCAGGAATATTTTGTACAATCCATTAGCTTGAATTTGAATTGGAACTCTTCAGTTTAATTCCTGTTAACATTTTTTATTTATTTAAAATTTTGTTAAGAGAAAAAGTTGTTTTTTGATACACAGTTTATCATTTATTTCAACCAATTTATTTTGTATTAATATTAAATATTTAAAAGTAAACATTTTTATTTTGCAGTGTATTGAAAGATGTCCTATTGGAAAATGGGGTTCTCATTGTATGGACGAATGCATTTGCAAAAATGAAGGGGAATGCAACCTTTCAAATGGGACTTGTGAATGTAAAGATGGGTGGAAAGGACACGACTGCTCGGAACGTGGATGTCCACCTGGCCTGTATGGTCCAACATGTGATAAAGTCTGTGAATGTGTCAACGATCATACAGAGATGTGAGTATATAATTTAAAAATAAAATAAAAGTAAAAATGTATTTTGTAATGCAAAACCAAGTAACTAGTTTATAGTTTAATTCAAGATTTATAAGGGGGGGGGGGATTTTCAGTAGAGAATTAAAATAATATTTTTTGTTAAAATTTAAAACAATCTCAAATATTTAAAACTTCTCAAAATAAATAAAAAAAACCTTTTCCCTTACTTTCTAAAAATATCAAAATTTGTGTAACTGTCTTTATTGTGCAATTAATATATATATAATTATGATATTCTATATTTCTGGTAAGATTGTACATAATTAATTTGAGTACATTCTTTTGTAATTTTTAGAATTTTATTAATATCTGTGTAGAACTTAATTGAAACAGAGAACTGAGAAATCTAACCAATAACATAACATCATGATTTTAACTAATCAAAGAAGAACGGAAAGTCTACAAATAGAGGAAAGGGGAGGTTACATGGGTTATATAAGATTATACTTTTGAGGGATGACGGATTATATAAATAGTTTTTGAAAATGGAGTTCATCCGAAACGTATCAACGGTAGTTATGCCAATGCTTGGAATTAACAATATGTAGACTTCTAAATAACCTCAGTTTTACAGTTATTAATTCCTCACTCATCCACCATAGGCTTCACAATGGCACTGTATGACCAATCAATTCTTTTTAGAGTAAGACTCCAAAGAATTGATTAAGGTCATTGTTGCTCTTTAGACAGCTCTATCCAGTTGAGCATTCCAAAAGAGTTTTTGATCTAGAATCAGTTCCATATATTTTAATCTCCCTAGAAAATTTTAAGTACCACCAGATTCAGATTTTTTTCTTCAAAAGAGAATCACTGTTTTGTCAAAATTCGTACATTTGTATTTTGTTCGTTAGTTGTGGATAACATACTCTTATTTAACAATAATAATAATAATTTTTTACTTACCGTCATATGAATTAAGTTTGTTTACATGTGCTACAGCTGTTTGCGAAATATTTTGATAAGTTTTGGCAGCAGATTCCTTGTATAAAAATATATTCCTCAAACATGTCCAAAACCACTTCGTTATCAGAAAACTATTCCTTCTTAGAAATTTGTTGCAAAGTTTATTTGAAAGTTAAGGATATTCAAAGGTCCTTTTCTTTAAACTATTGTAAATTTTGACTTCGTCTAATTTGTCCATCTTTACCCTTCCTATATGAATGTAAAATTTGTAGGTTTTGCAAACATTCAGAATATTTCTGGGTGGTGTTGACTATGTGATCAGCTTACAGTAAGTTCATTGAGTATGTTCCTGTCATTTACTGAAACTATGACTGGTTTGTCGTGTATAAAATGAATCATCGCTTAGCTTAAGACGATGTTTTAATTTTAAGTCGATTTTAATAATTTTACTGTATATCTATTCTAACGATAATTATTTTATTATAATTTCAGAATATTATATAAATCAAAATTATGAATTAATAGTCATACCTTGGATTGTCAACACATAAGGAAAGTTATTAATGATGAAGTCCAAATATACTCTTTAAAATTAGCTCTGAAATATTTAATTTTATTTGAACTTAATTTCCAATTATTTTTGTTTTTTATTTTACACTATTTGCTCAGGGGGAGCTCTTTAATGAACAGTAATTAATACAGTGAGTGAAATTTTTAACAATACAGAGAATTGCAATTTTAACAATTTAGTTTCCAATTAAAGTCTATAATTAGTACAATACCAAATCCACTTTTGTTGTATTCCTATGTAAGTAATCCAGTGCTGATAGTTGAGTGAAGAACTTTCACTTTATTACTTGTTAACGATGTTCACCAAACACTACACTGTGCTACGTGATTATTAATAAAATAATTCACTTCAAATTACCACGACAATGCACTCAACACTTTGTAGATGTACCTCTTTAGTACTGCAACGAAGATTACTAATGTGGTAAATACTTTTACTTTGTAAAAACAAACACGTGTTAAAACATACGTGTTAAAAACAATTATTATTACTTTACTATTACTATAACTGGAATTATAACTTATTATAGGAAATACCAATTTCTACATTAGGAATACTTTTGGCGTTACTTCGCCGACCCTATGGTGTGAGTTTTTCCCCAAGACTCTCTATATAATTTTTACTTTGTCGATGCTAAAAAATACTTATTCCCTCTCTCTTAATTTACTTTAACCAATGAACGTAAGCAGCTACTTTTTGTCAGCCAATCAAATTTTAATGTTACAAAATTGTGACCGTTTAGAAACTGTTGTCCCGTTACATTTTATGAGTTTTGTGTGTGATTGTCCTTAAGTTTCTAATATTATAGTTATTTATGACTTAATTGCCTACAATGATTCTGGGTCTAATTTAAGTGTTTTTCTCTTTTTTTTTCTTTAAAGTTGTGATTGGTGTTCTGACTGATTTATAACATATCCCCCTAATGCTTCACCTTTGTCGGCTATCATAAAACGTTTAACATGTGTCCAACAAATGTATCTATTTCTATATTCTTTTTAAAATATTAGACCATTACTGGAAAGCTTATTGATTTCGTTATACTATGGTGCTATATTTCACAAAACATTTGCACTTTTTGTATCTCGTCATTTCACTCATAACAAACAGCGTGTCATGGTGAGAACAGGTCATATTGATTGTTCGAGTGAAAAAGACTGAATTATGAAAAAAAAAAAAAAAAATTGATTTTATATATAAGGTGAATGAAAGTTATTAATGATTATAATCTCTAAAATTTGTGATGAGTTGACAGTTTTAGAAAATTATACAGTTCACAACAACAACAAATTGTTACTATACTTTCTTTATATAATGGTGAAGAGGAGTTTCTTTCAATCTAATTATTTCGTTAGATGTTCCATAGCCACGAGCAGCATCATCAGGCTAACTATCACCACATCTATATTATACATTGCACATCATACATATGTATACAAACACACTGTTTAGTTTATATATATATAGTGTATGTCACGTCACTATCATTAAATAACATAATTCCAGAACTCTGTGGCTCCATGTTGATTGGCAGAATAATAAGAGATACTTTCAGAAAGTAAGTTCCATTTGTATTTTATTTTGTGCCACAGCAGTGCTGCGATCACAGTTCAGCGCATGTGTGGTAGTTGCTTTGAGTCAATGAAAAGAAGATGACTCCATTTTGACATCATTATGCTTTGTAGTGCTTGTTTAGAATGGCGAAGTTGATTGAATAGTTTGTGGGATTAGACCTGTAATTCGTTTTCTGGATGAGAATAACACTAAACCAATCAACATTCATCAACAGATAAGCTATGTTTATGGAGAAAATCCCCAATGGGTGATTTAATGGCAAGGAGATGGGTCTAACAGTAATTTGGATAATGTGATCAAGTGCAAGATGATGAACGAAGTGGGCGTCCATCTTTGATTAGTGATGACAGTTTAAGAAAAGATTATGGAAAACTGTAAGTTTACTATTTTTAAATTTTTGTTTATATCTGTATTAGTTTTGTTTTGATTGTCAAACGCAACTTACTTTCTGGACGTACCTTGTGAACTTTGATCTCTCTGGTTGTCCACTCAGTTCTGATATAATGTTACAACGTGTATGATGGGCGAGTGGGTGGGCCAAGTAATAGGCCTGATGATGCTGCCCATGATAGCGAAACATGTATCCAAATAATTAGTTTGAAAGGAACTATTCTTGACTGTATTATGTAATATATTTATATGTAGTTTGAAGGCTTAATGATGATTAATAATTGTTAGGTTCTTGGTAAAACACTTTTCTCCAATAATTTGCAAGAATTAGGTCAATTTTGTTGTTTTCCATTCCTTGTGTTGGTGTAGATTGAGTAGTTTGACTGGTTTCATACCTAGTTCATTACCTCGGAGTTCTGTATAATCATTTTATCTTTAACATAGGCCTAATCCTTCAGTTTTATGTTCTAGGCTTTATCTCTTGGTAACAAGAGTTTGATCTATACTATCGAAATGTTGTGTACTGTTTTTAAGCACAAATGATACCAAATTAATGTCCGAATAAACTATAGCAATAGTATGAAGAATCCATCATTATTCAAGAACTTTAAAAATAGAACTCTTTGATAAGTACATGTCTGTAATAGTTCCTCTCTTGTACACAGGTGTCATCCTTGGACAGGAGAATGTGAATGCAAAGCAGGATGGGACAATATGCAATGCGCTCGTCCATGTCCATTCTATACATATGGTATAGGATGTCGTAGTGTGTGCTCGTGCAAAAACAATGCACAGTGCTTGCCCGATAATGGAACTTGTGTTTGTAGTGCAGGTAAGTCTGTTATAAAATTTGTATATAGTAAGTTATAAACGGAATATGTAAAAAATTAATAAAAACATTATTTAAGAAATAAATAGCAAACTGTTTACTTAAATAAACAAGAATGTATACAATGTTACATAACTATCACCAGCAATCTTTACATTTACACATCCACGTACAGTACGTGCACATATGTATGCCAACACGTGATGACAAATATTGAAGAATAGTAAAAAACTTATCTGTACAAAAAAATTCAATTTCAAAATGATTTGTTTCAACTTAATTTTCGTTTAATTTAAAATTTGAATTATAAAAATCTATGCTGCTGTTTTCAACAATGAAATCTTGTTTCTTTGTGACAGTTGTATTTATTGTTTATGTTATTATATAGCCTTGTTATTTTAATATTAACTAGTGATCGCCCAGTGGTCGAAATTTGACCAAAAATTCAGTTGATCTGGACCCAATTAGTTTTAAAATATATATATTTTTTTATTTTTAAAATTTATGTTAAATTGTTATATACCGCTGATCGATTTTGCCAAATAAAATGTAATCTGGTGCCTTCTATACGCACATACATATCAACTATCTATTGCAAAAATAATTTCTGCGAGTGGTGTAAGAGACTAAAGTCATCTTGAACTGTAAGTCTGTAGCAGGCATATTGTAGCATGGTAACTTTAGTTCTAGGCGATCTCGGAGAGGACGCACTTGGTATGTTGTGTGACATATTAACATGCCATCCATTTAGAAAAAAAAAAACATCGGATAAGCTAATGGATCAAGTGATGAATCCAAAACGTAGATATTGCGTACTGTACCATTTACTTTTGAAAACGCAATCATGTTTTGTTCAAAGGGTGGCTCACCATCAACCGTACTGAAAATGACAGCTACATCTGTTTGAACTGCATCATTGTATCGACGGATATCTAAATCATGATTTACTTTAATGACCAAACAAATCTCTTTGCTTTGATTTCCAGGAATATTTCAGTGATCTCTCATCGTATTAAAAGAGTGTACATAAGGATTTACACGTTCCAATTCAATAGCAATGTCATGCAGCAAATTCCTATCGCATGTATTATTTGATTGCTTACTAAATCTGTAATCTACGGCGGTGTCTACATCATAGAAATATAACTATGCATAAACTGGTGCATTTAACGAAGTCATTGGACCTGCTCTGTGGTAGAATGTGTCATAAATTACTTTGTGTTTAGTTTACCCTACTCCTTATTTATCATTGCATACAACAGTTAGCAGTTAACAATTATAGCTGCTAACTTTAACTGCTAATCAATATTAGTAATAGCAACATTAGCTGTTAATTATAATTAGCGCTTTTGTCCATCACTAGTACACACCACGTGACGTTGTGTTGGTGATTTTCGCCTCAGAGCTGACCATTGCAAACGATGAATTGTAATTACGAATGTTTTTAAACAAATTCATTGATTTTTTTTTTGATATTCTGATCAACAGAATTGAGACAGTCATAAAGTGCTTTGAAAAATGCATTTTGAGTTAAAGGCAGTAAAACAATTTTGCCTTTATGACGGTATGAAGTGAATGTCGTTGTTTCGCGTTGGGTAACTTCTGATTGGAAATGTTTAGCATTACAAAAATTAATCTTTAAACTCATATGTCCAATATCAAAACTATCAAAATTAGATGGAAACATTCATAAAGCAGATTTAAATTCATCTCTCATATTATTATCTACATTATAACAAAGTGTATAATGTCGCACTCTATCTCGATGTCTTGCTACACGACCCGTTAAAGTGCTTCTTAAAGGCATTTTAATAACAAATTCATTCAAATTAGACCTAGCGCAACTGATATAAATGATATAAAACAAATATTGCAAAATAATGAAATGTAGGTACACAAAAAATAAACAATGAAATAGGGTTAAAAACATGATTTGATTTTTGCATTTGAATATGATAGAGGAAAGTTTATCTTGTGTTTATATACTTTCATGTTGAGACGCGCTGCCCAAATCTCTCACAGTTAGAAACACTTATTTCCACTTTAGATCGTCATTAAATAGGCACTATATATAAAAAAACAAATACCACTTAACACTTCGTTTAAAACTTTACTTGAAATATATTTTGTTGATATAAACCCTTCTAGGTTACAATGGATAATCCTTCGGTTACACAGTCCCAATTGCCATTTCATATATCTGAAACATCTGTTCTTCATGTTTTGCTAGTATTTGTTATGACAACAGCTGTCAAAATATAATGATTCAATCAATTACCGTTCTTCCATAAGATTAAAATTGAAACTCTGAAGGCCTGTGGGGCGTAGCCCAGAGGGTCGATATAAATTATAATGGGTTTCCGCTCATCTAAAGGACACACCTTTCTAACGGTATGCACAAATTTCTCCAGATGCACACAAGCTGAGAAAAAAGGAGGACAAGTTTTGTGCTTGCCTATTAATATAAAGATAGTTGATGCGTTTTTGAAGTACTTGCATTGTCAAAACTATTTAGTACGGCTTCGTTTGCTAGGGAATACATTTTAGATATTCCTACCATTTTAGATGTGGCAACACATTAAAACCAAAGGAAAATAAAATGCTTTCATATTTGTTACTCCAACGGCTCAATTCCACTAATACAATCAAGGTTGTCTGTAATAATTCCTGAAGAATTCACTGTCATTTTTGTCACTAATGTTGTCCACACTTATAATTTATGTTTAACGTTTTTTTTTTTGTTTTTTTTTAAAGTTATCTAATTTGACACGAAAATTTAAAGCCTTTGGCCTTACAAATATTGATGAATTTTTAAATACTTATACTGACCATTTTATTTTTCTCACATCATCTTTATAAACGTAATATATAATCAGTTTATGACATTTAGGTTACAGAGGCCCAGATTGTGGCGAAGCCTGTCCTGCTGGTACCTTTGGAGAAGAATGTTCACAAAAATGTCAGTGTAAGAATGGTGCATCATGCTCGCCTGATACTGGCCGTTGTTTCTGTTCTCCTGGTAAGATTGACTAGTTTACTTTTTATTTGCAAGATTTGTGGTTTTAGTTTTTGATGTACATATTTGTGTTACGTTCATAATATGTAGTTGGAACAATGTTCTTTTTATTTTCAAATAAGAGAAATATACTAATTATTTTAATGGAAGGATATAAAACAAGTGTATAACGTAAGTGTAGTATTAATAAAAAAGTGACCTTGAAATGTGAGACTGAATGATTTCAATTATATTCTGTAATCGGGAGCATTACATTTCTGTTGTAAGCCTCTCTTCCCGCTACTCCATTCAGAGAACAATAAACCAACTGTTCTTTTGAAATAACTTATCAAATCAGGGAAGTTGACATCTTGCAAGAATTTTTCCACTCCAATTTCTTCATATCACATTTTACTACTGAGGTCTGTCCATAAAATATCTAGCCATTTTATTGAGAAATGTATAATGTATCCTAGGATAATAGCTCTTTACTTTCCTTCAAAGGAGTTATCTTTGGACCCTATACATTTCACTACTTCTCTTCCAGTTTCCAAACAGTCTGTAAAGGTCTCTTTTAAAATCGGTGTTAATTGATTCGCTGTTGTTTCCTTAATCTGTTGATGTTTTAAAATCTCTTCCATTCTTAAAGTGATATTGACTCTAGTAAAAGCCAGAAGTTGCAAAAAAGCCAAATTTGAGCTGCAGAAGTGCTGAAGCATATAGTTGATTCCACCTTTTGTTAAAAATACCTGCATAAAATATAATGACTGAATAGGTGCATTGTCATGAAGAAAAGTGTAATTCACTACTTTCCCACTATTGTGGCTGTTTTCTTCTTACTGCATATCTCACCCAGCACAAAAAGTCACTATGGTATTCCTTGTTAATTATTTGTAGGAACGTATTGGTAATAGACAACACTTAACAATAAAAAAAAACACTGTCAACATGGCCAATAAATTGCTTAGTTTTTGGTGTGTGTTCTTCAGACATGGAACACTAGGTGACTTCAACTAGTAAGTCAGACCCATGATTCATGATCTAGTTTGAGGAATGTGGGTAATAATCAGTGGTTTGAAACAAGTCCTTAGCAACTGTAGCATGATATGTCTGTTCTTGTGATGGAATCAACACCGATTCTTGCACTGTCAGTCGCCGATTTTTGTAGATTGTAGCTCCCACTCCTTCAATTTTCTCATGTGTTCATGTGTTTTCATTATTGAAAACTTTTCAGTATATGAATAACTTTCAGTGAATTCCTAACCTCTTTGAAATTTTTTTTATCACAATATATAAGAGCTTTAATCACGAATCATTTCTGAAAGTCTTTCTAATCATTTAAGTAGTTTCCACAGATAAATTTTATGCAGATTCGCTGATATACTTGGGCTTGGTGAATGTAATGGTCACACAGCATACTCTTTTAATGGTATTTAGCACCCAACTGCAGTTCAATTGATTCCTGACTGGTTTACGCATGTATAGAAAGGTCTTCTCTGATTGGCTGGCAAGTTACTATTTTCGTGAAGTTTAAGATAATACTTTATGAGTAGACGTACCCCATATTTTAAAGATTACTCGTTACTGTATAAATGATTAAATGTTTTTAGCTGTGTGGAAATTGTTCAGTTTGTCAATGAATTACAAGGCGTGTCTGGGTCGAGTCATATCGACTAGTTTGCTAAATTATTATATTATTATGCAACTCCTATCATGATACTAGAAAAGTAATTTAACTTACATTCATTTAGTTTAGATTTTGTATGGATAGGAGACACAGGCTAACCTTGGAAAGTGATCCAGGCTATGTGCCCTATTAAACTCTAACTTAATTTATATTCTGTATGATAGATTTCAAAATAATATTTTAATAACTAAACTAGATTTACTTTACTTTTATAGATGACTGAAAAGGAACACCATGTATCTAATATCCTGCCTAATCCCTCCTCTATCCTTCCTGCTTTATTTTGAAACCATTTCTCAGATGTTAAAAGGTAATATATATTTATTGAGATTATTTTGTAGAGTAGTAGTGTTTCTTGCATGTTTTAGAGCATCTTAGTTGCATACTAGCGTGTTTTATGTGTAGTTTTATTTGATGCAACTATATATTCATTTTAATGGTCTGTTTTAATTAAATTTGGAATATAAAATAACAAAAGGTGAGTACATCAATTTGATTCCTTTGGTAAATGTTCATTTCAGGTTGGCAGGGACAACAGTGCGATCGTCCATGTAATGAAAATTTCTACGGAAACAATTGTACTCAGGCTTGTCAATGTAAAAACAATGCGGCCTGTGAACCACAAAATGGTGAGTAATTTAGTGGTTTAAATACGAAAAATGGAAAAAAAATTAGGAAATAAAAATTTTACTTTCCTAGTTGGTTCATCTTAATAATAATAATTTTTTTTTTTTTTAAAGTCCGTATTCAACCAGATTTCAGAAAATTTATTTTATTTGAATAAATTTGTACTAAATTCAGAATTTCATTTAAATGACTGTATAGCTGTCATACTTGCTCAGTATAGGCTACGGCAAGTTTGGTAATCTTCCCAAATTTTGAACTCCATTTTTTTATTGATCTTCATGTTACATGGCCTCGGGAATCCTTAAAAAAATAATGTTTAACATTCCTTCTTTCTGTCGTCATTGTGATCTATACTATAACAAATTTGACCTCAACACAATTAGAATTTTAAGTTGTTCTTTAATTATTCATAACATTATGTTTTAAAATCATTTACATTATAAAATCAATTATTGTCCAATCTGATGCACTTTATACTTATACACTAACGTCTTATCCTACTACTTATTCTAAGTACATAGTTAAAATAAAATTCTAATTCTACCATGTCTTAACCTAAATAAAGAAATAAGAGTGCATCATATTTTTACTTTTAATTTATTATTATAAAATGCTCCGGCTAACTGAAATGTACTATTAATTTTATTTTATTTAATTTCTCTTTACGAGTTCGTGAGGTTCTTTGGTGACTATAATTTACATATAAAATATAATTTGGTGGTAGTTTATTTAATTCAGATTGTCCATTAATTTTTACTTATCGCTTGGAAGTTTTATCGCTGCTCCGATGTTCCTGGTTCCGTGCACGTGGTTTCCGTGTAGACTGCCAGTAGATGGATCGATTTGCCTTGATCTTTTCGACGAACTTCTTTTCTTCTTTCACTTATTTCTCACTCACTTTCGTGACGACGATTACTTTAATTTTTTGTATTAATATTCCTGTTCAAACACTTTTATAACGATGCAATTTATCACACACTTCTATGACGATGATTACTTTTAAACTTATAACGACGATTATCTTTTAAACTATTCTTCGGAGATTAATGTATTATGATTTAATGTATATGATTAATGATTATGTATTTATACTTATACAAGAAAAAACGACGCAGATACTATTTTATTTTTACTTTTGATCTCTGCTAAATCTTTCACAATCGATCTTTTAACGAAACACTTGCTCCGGAACTCCCTCCTTCAAACAGTAACAACCAAAAAGAATGAACCTCGTGTGCTTCTCTTCCACCCCTATATATAGGTTCTAATTTCAAAATGCTTTCTTCCGATCGATCCTCTTCCTTCATTGGCTTATTTTAAAATTTGTACGTTACTTCGAGACCGACGCAATTTATTTCATTGGTCCATTTCAAACATTTTCAGTTGAAGGCATTGACTTTTGGAATGGTTTATTTGACTTCTTGAGATCTGTGACTAATGTTAGAATAGTTTTTCTAACTGTCAACCCTTTCAACTCTTTACAATTTATGGCCTGCCGAGCACTGACCTTTTGGGAGCCCTCTATTTCGTTATAATACGGAAGCACAATAACGATCACAAAAAACAAAAATTAAGATAGGAATATGAAATTTGGTATATGGAACTATAGAGTGCTCATATAGAATCCTATTAAAATTCAGAAAAATTAAATCGATAATGTCAAAATGGTGGCCATATATATATATATATATATATATATATATATATATATATATATATATATATATATGTCAGTTTTTGTTCATATCTCTTGTGTTATTCAACTTATATTGCAATAAATTAGATAAGAATTGCAGATTTCAATTCTGCATGTAATTTACAAATAGTGAAGAAGTTTTGTAAACAATGCAATTTCAAACTCTGACCACCTAATAAAACATGATATTTGTATAGTTACGAGATCCTGCAGGACCGAGTCACTGAAATAAGTGTAGCGAGTATAGGCTCTTTCACATTTGTACAGATTTGAGGCCAGCTAGTGACATGAGCGTAGTGCCAAAACAAACAGTACTAAAATTATGTTTAATTTTGTAACAAATTTATAACAGTGTAAGCCACGGTGGTTAGACAGCCAGTACACGCTTCCCGCTGTGTCAAAACATTACCCGTACTACGACACGCAACATAACAGCATTCCTTAGCGGTTGCTTGTGAAATTGTTCTTGAAAATCAATAGCAATTAGTGCTAAATTTGGACCAATCAAACGAAATGATCCGCATGAGCGGAAATTATGCTCTACAATAAAAACTCTATCTTGGGTTGTAAGAACCATAACTTCCATAAACTATAAATTAATAATAAGCAGCGTAATATTGTTTTAAATGGCATTACAAACATTAAAACCCCTGTAAAAAATTAATTTAACACCCATTAAGGTTTTTCATTTGTTAAAATCCATAATGTTACTGTAGTCGAAAAAATCACAGCCGTTTACTCAAATGTAACTTAAACTCAGAACTACAAATTAAAATAAATTTTATGATAAACATTCTCCACAGCTGCTAGAATGTCATTAATGTTTGTTTTGGTGAATAACACAATACACATCTACAAGGCCCGCTAGGGCATAGCCAACATCAAGAAATATACAATTAAGACGTTCAGTAAACCTGAGTAACAACGGTACTAAACAAACTTACCCTATTGGATATGACCCCTTGATCTGCCAGTAGAATTTAACATTTCATACAAGTTAACAACTTTTGGGCATTACATTTCGAGAATCTACACGTATTGCATTCATTATATGATTGGATTGGGGTAACTACCATGATGACAACCATAAACTTGTCTTTTCTAAGTATAGGGCCATTTTTGAATACGTGGCTAGAAATTTTTTTTGTATGTGGTCAGTATTTGGTTTTGTGAATGGGTGTGTGTCCAATGTGTTTGTGCTGTTTAATTATTGATATTATAGCATGCACCTATTTAGTATTTCATGGATATATTGCTGAAAAAAATCCAACGTAACCTAAAAATCTGTTGTTTATTGGTTTGTTTTTTAAAGATATTCATAATATCTACTGTATATTAAAAATTGTTGGAATTCGAGTCAATTCATTGGTTTTTAAGTTATTGGAGCCTCTCCAATTTTCGATGTAACTAAATATATTTGAAAATTTTAATTTTTGTGTTTTCAATTTTTTGTTAGCTTATAAATTCCCCCCTCCCCAGTAAGTGTTTTTGAAAAATAAAAAATTAACATCCACATACTTTAAATTATTTTCGTAAATATTGGTGTAACAACTTTGACAATATGCACAAACTATAATAAATTTTTTTAAATAATCTGTCTAGTACTTTTTGAGAAAATGGCACCGAAAAAATGTATTTTTCTCCATTTGAATAGATAGCATTGTAAACCTGAAGGTCCTCACTCCACAGTATTTAGTTTCATGCCGTTCATCCATTGTCATTGTTATCATGGTCATAAAAAATAAGATAAAATTTGGTATAGTAACTACTGAAATTCAGAAAATTTAATGATAACGTCAAAATGGTGATTATTTTAAACAGATATTGTTCTTATTTCTGATTATTGAACTTATAACACCCTACGTTCGATAAAAATGTGTCAATTTCAATTTGCATGTAATGTTAACAACCATACATCTCTAGTGACAAATAGTGAAGTAATTATCAAAAAAATAATTTTGAACCCTAACCTTTCAAGAAAATACGATATAGTATGTGTTATGAGATCTGGCATGGCCGAGACACTGACACGAGCAAAGCGAGTGGAGACTTTTAATGTAAACACTACTACGAGACCCGTACGGGCTTAACCGACGTCAAGAATAGTTGTACACAATTATGAGGCTTAGAAAAATCTTGTAACAACAGTTTTAATTACATTTACTGGATAAGACGCCTTGATCTATCAATACACTTAAACATTTTTTACAATTGGTCGTTACATTTAGAGGATCTGCTTTTATTACATTGTATGATTGGGTTGGGTAAGTACCATCAACTTGTTTAAAATTTGGTAACATTTAACGACTACTTTACTTAGTGATAGTTTTTTTATACAATATTTATAAGTTCATTTGAAAGTATTGTAGTATATATTATCCCAAATGGATCATATAACCGGGAAATATTAGGTATTTAATACCAATTTATATAATATAGTTAATTACCTTAGAAGTTGTCCTCAGTCCGTATTATAGTTATGGCTACAGCGCTGTTTCGCCGAACACTGTCGGCTTCATCAGACCCGCACTAACACATAAACACGTAACACAACACAACACTAACACCAGTACCAGTACCATACCTGCAGCTGGACAAGTAAGACCTTATAATGTGGCCACAAACAATTTTATTATTTATGTACGACGAGTCATACTCTGATTTTATATGTGTTAGTGTTGTGTTGTGTTACGTGTTTATGTGTTAGTGTGGGCCTGACGAAGCCGACAGTGTTCGGTGAAACAGCGCTGTAGCCATAACTATAATACAGACTGAGGACAACCTCTAAGGTAATTAACTATATTATATATTAAACAGTCCAAGGCAACACATTATACTTTATGAAACCAATTTATATGTTGAAATCAATGATCCCGAAACCTTCCTGATGAAATGCTCATTGCTACCAACTGAAGCTAGAGATTAAGACAGAAATGAATGGAATGAGTTTACCCATCTTTAAAAAAATAAATAAATAGTGACTTTTAGGGTCATAACATCTGAATTTGTATGACAACATAAAATGACATTAGATTAGAAAACAATTCATGTCACACCTATTAGGAATTTGGGACATAACTTAAGTTAGGAAAATAATCCAATACATTTATTAGGAATCGGCCATTGACTTAGGACTTTACATTATTTACTTTTGAATAATTATAAAAGTTACAAGTTCCTTTACATCAAACTTGCTTGCCTTTACTATGTTTTCGTGTATTTCCGCTGTCTGATCTAAATCCCCTGGAATCTCTCTCGCCAAGTCCATCTGGCTATCTTCTAAATCTGCCAGCAGTCCCCTCTTGAATGATTGACCTCGTTTCAAGGGTTTATATACACTTCCCAACTTGAGATGTCCACCTCACTTGCAAGTCACGCTATTTCATCAGTTTTCTAGCTCTGTCAATATTTATTATCATTCTGACTTCTTTAAAAGAACTTAAGACTACTTCCTAACTAAATTATGTCCCCAATTCTTAATACACCGTTCTTTCAAACAAGCTTCCTGTTTTTATTTGTAGGCAAATATTGTAATTTTAAGATATCACTGTATTTATCATTATTGAGTCACAGAGAGGATGTAGGGTTCCGTACATCTTGGATAAGTATAATGCATGTGTGTGTTTTACAGACTATTGTTTACAGTCTTGTGTTTTGGTGTAGATTTTATAAATGTATAGTGTCAGTTTATGTTATAAATGGAACATTGGATAATGCATGTTTATTTGTTTATTTCATATGGAGTGGAATCTAGTTAATTCAAAGCCAAGGAGAGTGAACAAAAACAAAATTTAAAAAAATTATCAAAGAATTTGAATTATGAAAGTTTCCCCATCTTGGTTATTAAGTTAAGTGAAATCAGTAGGGGTGTGTTAGATCTCGAAAATCAAGAATTGTATCTAAAAAAAACTCAATATCATATCGATCTCGTTAACGAAAAGAGATTCATTTCTCAGGTGTAATTTTCTCGCACCGGTAAAAAATTTCTCGATTCGTTTTTAGAATATATAGTTTTTTAAATTTATATAGTTCCATTGTAATTATATATGTCTCAAAGACAAAGTTTATTTATTCATTTTTCAATGTGTTAAATTGTGCTGTCATGAGTTTAGCTGAAACCTGTTCCTTAAGCACAGATGTCTCACAGCTTTCTATAGGACAACGTCTATCTTGTAATTAAATGAATCAAGAGAAACGAGCAAGCTACAAAGGAAAGAACCCGAAATTTTCTAAATGACAAAGGTGTGTCAGATCTGAAAATTCAAGTTCCCACATTATTTCAGAAAATACCCAAACCAAATATTTCTCAACATATAAATAATTCCAAAATTATTATATAAAAATTTCAATTGTTTTGTATTAAAAACAGCTGTATATGAAATTAATTATTTTATCTGTAGATTTATAACTTTAAACTTGGTGTGGACTTGACTAAGTGTGTAATAAATATAAATTAGCACCTTCTACAGGTTTATTTATAAATATTACTTTTTTATAAAAAAATGAATTTAATTTAATTTAATTTTTACTTATGAGTTTAAAACTTGCTCAGCATTTATGGGCGCCAGATGTGTTAACATCAATTTAGAAAAGTTAATTGTCTTTTATGAATTTAAATTGAATTTAATCTCAGGGTGTAAGTCCTTTCTACGTGTACTTTTAGTGAATTTTTTTGGTAGTGAATGAATAACGCTTGAACTGAAATTTTAACATACATTTATTAAAAACAAATTACTTTTATACCGTGACAATTTTATATAGACATATCCTGAAAACAAACATGAATACTATATTAGTTAATTGAATTTATCTTTTTATTTATTTGTCTCTGAAGGAGAACTGATTTATTATTTCATGAATTTAAAATTTACTTTATGTTGCAACAAAATTTTAATTAAACGTTTTAATGAATATAAAATCAACTGAAAGCATTTACTTTACTTTTCATATCAATTTTACTTTCCTTGAATAAGGATAAATGTGTCATTAGACAATCGTTAGTCATGTCTATAAAAAGAAATTACTATTTTCTACAAGTCAAAGTTATATTATAGAATTAAAAAACTAAACATATTAAATTTTTATATCATAACAGAATAAATGTGTGTGTTATTTAACACAAGTTACCAGAACAGTTTCACATAGCAAATAACTTAACGTCTTCCTTGTCGCCCTCAGTGATGTGGTCGTTCTGTCCCTGATGAGATTGTCTGTGCACCTTACGAAGGTATGTAAGTAGAAAGTCCATTAATACTCTATACGATCTCACGATTTGTAACTGTTCGTTGTTTAATCGCATTGTCATAACACACGCTAAATATTAATTGTCTGTTCACGTGAAAACATCTAGCCAGTTTTATTGTTCAAACAGCGATTTTAACATACTATGTCCATTCTTTCCACTAAAAGTCTTTCAACTAAATTCAACTCGATAAATATATTTCATAACACTCCAAACTAGACTCAAAATGAAACATTTTCATACAAACTATTATAGGTCCGACCATACTAGGCCCCAAACTCAGACTTTAAAACACATCTAACCATCTCAACACCTCTATTCAGACTGATTATTAACACATCCTATTACCTCAGCTCCCCAACTAAGACTGACAAAACGCATGGTGCTTTTCTCATATCCGGCTACTACAGGGTTCACATAGCCTGCTTAAAGGATTGTCTTCATTTCCCGCTGACTTCGTGATAAAACCTCTCGCAGCTGACTTAATGCACTGTTCACATACTACGCGAATCACTAACTAGGCCTTTTGACTAATTATTTACAACACACACAGTTTATTAAATTTCTTATAACTAAATTACCTTAAAAGCTATACATAATTATTTATTTGTGTTTGGAAATCTATTCTATTATGAGTTTACTTTATTTAACATTGAGAATCATTAGTCATGTTTTTGACTCACTTGCATTCCCCTCTATTCAATACGATTTCCCGCTATAGTAAATATTTAATTCAAATTAACCTTTTTTAGGTATTACAAGTGTTTCTATAATGATTAATAAAAGAAAGGAAATAAAGTATAAGCATACCTACACAGTGTCAAATCAACTATAATTATATTCTGATAAATATTTAAGGATTACTTAAAAAAAGTAAAATCGACATTTACACTTTGGAATATTACTTTAAATATCAGCTTTTTCATGTTTAAAATCCTACTGCAATGTAAAATGGAATTTCTACAAGCAGGATACTTTTTAAGTAGTTCTAAGTTTGAACAGCCGGCTTTACCATGCATCCTAAGATGTCATTTAGTTCTTAATTTGAAAACTAGGTATCATCATTGAATTTCAGTTTGTACACTGTTTAGTATATTGTCTTCTTTCTATTAAAAAAACAGTTTTACAGAACATTTGGTGTCGCAAGAATATGACATACTTACTTTTTACATATAATATTTTTATTAGAGGGTAAAAAGGTTCTAACATATATATCTACAATATTTATTTTAATTGTAAATCTTTAATGGGTTACTGTTCTTTCTTGCCATTATTTAATAAATTATGTCATTCAATATTGATCATGAAAGAAATTTACCAGATCATATTATTATAATAATAAATATTTATTTCTTCGCCCTTTAGATAATATGTACAGATTAGAAAACTCCATTAAGAAAACAAGTAATATACTTCTTGTCTTAAGCAGTGATTAACCAATCAATTGCAGACCTTCACAATTCATTTGGAAGAATTTTGTAGGCCTAGTGGTAATTCCAAGATAGTTTTATGTGACCGTCTCCACTTCTTTCGACCAGCTGGAAACTCCGGCTGGCTGGAGACCGCGTACACTTTAGCCGAATCTTGTCAGGATGGGCCAAGGAGTCGGGTTAGGACGCTAATGAACGCACACAACGCAAGTGAAATCAAATATTATATTTTATTATATGGCCGAATTAAAGATTACAGAATTGATTATAATTTATGAAAAAGACATAACGGCAAGATTAAGCCTTAAAAGTGGCTGAAAAGCATACCGTTGAATTTACTAGCACGTGGCCGAAAAATGGACTGACCTCGTCCCGTGGCGGTCTTCCGTCTAGCGGCTCTCGGAAAAGACTGTCGGTCGGCTTGCTAGCTCAAGCCCTCCACTCCTCGTCTCTCCCCTCCCCTTCTTCTACGTCATATTGCACTGCTCATCAAAATCGCAAGTGCCAATTCATATTTTATTAATTAAAAATCCCTTTTCATTACATTATAATTTATAATTATTATGATTTTGGTTTGGTGGGCTCCTTGGCAGGGCCACATTTACTTAAGAGTAGTGACTCAGTTATTATTTTTCTTAAATGAATTAATAAATAAAAATTTTCTGCATTGCTCTCGTTCTTATCTCGAAAATATAACTCTCATTTTCACTTTTACCCTAAGCCTTGTACTCTCTGCACTTCTTGAATTCGATGATTTGTGTTGAAATATATATATATATATATCTTGCGCTCGTCTCGAAATAAAAAAATCACTTTTGCACACCTCTAAAATCAGTAATAGAAAAATATACACATAATATTTAGCCAAAAATGAGTTACTGTATTTACATTGTTTAATACTATTTGAGCACAAAGCTATTTACAGACTGTTGTGTACACACTTGTGTTTACACTTTAAAAGAGTTTAATATTTTTGACTCTTTAGATGAGTTTGTAACTTGAAAAACAACAATGAATACTGTAACTAAGGTGGGCCTACAGGTCTAATACAGTAACAACTGACGTTTGACTAACAGGTTTACAAGATAATTCCCAGTAGCTTACAACAAAATAGATCCTGTTAATTCATTAACTTGCCCTTTCAAAGGTTTGAGTGGCCTTGTGAACAAAGGAGAGAGTACATTTCTTACACCAACTAGCCAAGTATGGGAATTCTCTAGGATAATGGATAGGGAGGCATAGGATCCATTTTAGTGCTCGATTACACAGTTACTGTACTAGAAACAAATTTCCTCTCTTCGAAATTTGGCTTAAGTGTACGATCAGGATGAAGTTTTCTTCGAATTATCCTGGAAATATTCTAATTATATGAGATTTTTGAACATTCGTTGATCTAAAGAATTCAAGGCACTGAATAAGGAAATCAAATAATACAAGTTCCACTGTAGTTTTTCCTATAAACTGTAATTAAAAAATCTTGGTATCTGTACATTTATTGACTGAGCAAAATGAGGTTCTGTTTTAACTGAACCATTTGGTTCATTAAATGGTCAAACGGTTTTGGCCAAACATGTAACATTTATTATAGAATTTAGGAATACGGGTCTTTACACCTGGTTGATATATCTACAAGGTTTTTTAAATTTTAAAATATCAATGACAAAACAGTAAATGTATACTTCTAAGACATGATCGCTTCAACTAATAATTTAGAGCATGCTCCTAAGTATTAAATATAATAGTGAAAACAAGACGAAAACTTCAAATGAAAAACTAAATTTTGATTATTTTCTAAAACACCAACTGACATTTTTTACCTCATCAAAAAAACTTTGTGTTTTCATTTATGTGGATTAAAACCTTTTTGAGTTTCGTAGGCTTATCAAAATAAAACCCTGCATACATGCTGAGACAACCGAAGCACTCTAGTGGCCGCTTTGGAAAATGGTATTTTTCCTCATACACGCCTCATATAGCTGTTATGAAATTCAAAATTTGAATAAATTATCAGATATTATTATGAACTTATCAGAATTTGAATTATGTATTTAAGTTTCTTTCTACATTTAATTTAGCTGCATATAGTGTAAAAAACAAAGAACCTTACTCTTTAGACAAAGATAAAAATATAATTGTTCTTTTGATTAATTTTAAATATTATGTTTGTACAGGAACGTGTACTTGTTCAGCTGGCTTTTCTGGCAAGTATTGTGAAGAACAGTGCGAAGAAGGTATGTTTGGCCAAAGTTGCAAACACACTTGTGACTGCGTTCAAGACCAAACTGCTACATGCGTTTCTATCACGGGAAAATGTGTATGCAAGCCTCCTTTTCAAGGTGAGGCATAGTCTGCGATTATTTCATTTTAAATTTATGCTCTGATTAGATAATTCCTGTTTAAATAAATTATTAAAATGGTGGACATGAATGTGGGATAGAAATAAATTGTCTTGATGTTTCTAGGATTATTATATGTACAGTTTGTTTAAATATGTATGGATAGCAGACAAAGGCTTATCTTGGAAAGGGATCCTTGGTATTACTTAGTAGTACACAAATATAAAAACACAATAAAACACTAAAGTTCTGAAATATTTCCTAAACCCTTTTAACTTTCTCAATCAGTAGAGAGTATACATTGTTTATAGTTTGGTTGCAAGGGATGAATAATTATACAGAAGCTTGGAATATTTGATGAATGAGGGGATCAATGAGAAATCAGTTTCAACGATACATAGACGTGAACGGAGGACACATTTAGCATTTGTTGTACTGTTACAATTTTTAAAAAAAGTATATTTCTCATAACAATTATTTAGGATCCCTACTAAATTGGGTTTTGTAATATTGTAAGAAATGATTATTTTTGTTTAATTAACCAATGTCATGTTAAATCGTTGTTAATATTGGTTCATTAGTGAGTTCTATCATAGTTTTTCATTCATATTCCATTACCTATTGGAAACATACAATAAAGTTGGAACTGTCATTAATTTCTTTAAATAAGTAAAATTTACATTTGTTTCTTTTTGTATATGAATGAGATTTTTTAGCATGAACAAATTTAAATAGGTATCATTTTGATATAGTTACATTTGAATTTTTTTATGCAATTGAGAGCAATGGATTTTATTATTTTTATTACGAGTTTTAGAATTTAAATATATATTTTGGTTCTAGGTGAGTTTCGAGTGTTGTAGACAACTACCAAAAAATTATGTTTTCAGTCTATAACTCTGTTATCCTTTGACCTATAGAAAAAATACAAAAACAGTTTTTTTTTGTCATAAAAAAATGAAACTTTTTGTCTGTTGTGAATTTTTTGTAAAGTTAATGGTTTTCGAGATATTCAATTTTGAATATTTTAAATGGCCGCAATTTTGAAATTATACAAAATAAAGTTTTTATTTTTGAGATACTTATAAATATAACATAAAAATGTGTATACCAAATCTGAAATGAATATCTTTTCTATTTATAAAGGTATAAATTTTGTAAAAAAAACAAAATAGCTTATCTACAGAAAACTAAGCGTATCCGGGGGAAAAAAGTATTCTTAATTTTTTTCTACATCCTGATCGACAGAATCATTTCCTAACATTTAGCAGATTACTTTCGGGAGACTGTAAATTTATAGCACATGTTTAGTCATAAAAACTGAGCAAAATAAAATGTTGCTAAAATATAATAATTCTGTTTCTAAATGACATGCCGTAAATCTTGAATCTAAAGAAATATTTTGGTAAGGCAATATAGATAAAAACAACATGTAAATGAACTAAAATTTTAATTAAATCTTTTCTTGTTGAATTTATAATTTAATATTTCAAATGATAAATGTTTTTGAATTATTTGTAACAATTGGTGGTGGATGAATACAGTATTAAATATTTAGTTTTTACAATATTTTTGTTATATCAATTCTCTCCAAAAATTGGTTTTTACACCAATTTAATTTGATTGATTGACAAGAATACAATATATGTGATTGTGTGTGTTTCCCAGGATTGATCAGGGAAAAAGTAATTTAGTCAAGGAATTTTATAAGATAATACCACTAATCATTGATAATACCCTGGTTTTTAATCATTGACTTTCATTAATTAGTTAACATACCTTAAGTCAAAAGTAGTTCATTATTCTTAATAGCTACAGCTGTTTCGTCTCAACATAAGGCATCCTTAGGCTTACCACACGTAAACAAACTAAAAACATGTTCACAACATAAAACTTGTTTGTATTTACATTGATTTTTTAATGTATAAGTACTTTTATAATGTGTGATTCATTCAATATTTATTTTTACATTTTTAAAGGTGTCCGTTGCGAAAGCGTATGTGATCATGGTCTGTGGGGTCAAGATTGCAACATGAAATGCAATTGCGAAAACAATGCGTCTTGTGAACAACGATCTGGGTTATGCAATTGCCAACGAGGATGGTCAGGAGAACACTGTGAAGAGTCTTGTCCTCCTGGTTATTTTGGTTTAGGATGTCAAGAACTCTGCCCTAAACGAGGAAATGGTAATTGTCAATTATTTAATTACTGTGTTCCAAATGTATTTTATGTTAGGAGTTTACGAAGCGTATTATTTATGTGTGAATATATGAGGTATGACAATTAATTATCCGAAATGGTACTACAACATATTTTGTTGATAACTAATTCCATTACAAAGTTTATTTCTTTCAATTTACTCTTTATATTGCACCCTACAACTCTCCATACGAATTTTCTACTGTTCAAAGCAGTGCTAGAAGTCCGCTTCTATCAGCTTGTTATGATCCTTCGCCACTTTTGCTTTTACTGCTTCCTTTTTGTCAAATATTGTCCCTTGAAGCTCTGATTTGACCTTAGGAAATATGAAAAAGTCACAGGGGGCCAGGTCGGATGAGTATGGTGGGTGGTCCAACATTGTGATACCATATTTTGCAAAAAATGCCTTCACAGACAAAGCGTATGGGCAGGCGCATTGTCTTGGTGAAGCATCTAGGAATTCCTCTTCCACATATTGGGTTTTCGCCTTCTTAATCGTTTACGAAGGACTATCAGAACTAACTCACATGTAAGTTTCACATAATATAGAATTTCTCCAAGTACTGACTCTGTTTATATTTAATATGAATATCAGAACCTCGATCTAATAATATTGATTGACTGTCTAACCTTCGGGGACCCGGTGAATATACATAATTCCACTTTATAAAAAAAAAAAATCATGGCCTTGAATTTTTATTTGCTCACTTTTTTTTGTCGTGGTGAACTCGGACTCTTCCAATGCATCAATTGGTGCTTTGTTTCAGGATCATAGGTAAAAATCTATGATTCATCATAAGTAATCACTTTGTCTAACAATTCCTGATAATTGCTAATTAATGTTGTTTAAAAGGTTAGCACAAATGTTCATTCTTGATTTTTTTTGCTGTGGAGTAAGAAGTTTTGGCACCATTTTTGCCCAAACTTTCTTGAGGTTTCAGCAAGAGCTCGGATACTCAGATGATGTTTTTCGCAGATCAATATACCAATTTTCTGGATAATGATGTCCGTTTTTGTTGTTGAGGGTCGTCCAAGCTGTGGATCGTCTTCAGTGATTTTACCCTCCTTAAATCTTTTAAGTCACTCAAAAACTTGTGTATGTGATAAACATTCACTTCCGTACATTTCCTTTAGCATGGGAAGAGCTTCTGTAACAGTTTTTTCCAGTTTCACAAGAAACTTGAGGTTAACTCGTTGCCTTATCTGAAGACTTTCCATTTTTCTGATGAGACGCTAGCGCAAGGACGTAAACGGGCGATTGCTACAGTGAGACTAAGCGATGTACAACTGTGACCATAGAGCTCAGGGCGGGGGAAGTATCAACAGGCACAGACTTGTTAAAACCTGCTGCTGCGTGCTCGCTGTTTGTAGGTGCAGCACCAGTTCGGTTATTTAATTGCGACACCTTGTATATGTTTTCTTTCCCCTGGTTTTGTCATATCACAGTTGTTTCACACATTTCAGAAGTTATTTAAAGTATATCTCTATTCTATAATACTATATATTTACAGTTACCGAATAATTATAAGGTAACAGATTATAGATTTACCTGGGTTGAAATAATAGAGGAAGACATAAACATCAAAAAAAATTTTATTTTTTTAAAAAAACCTTGTTTCCTTATATTACAATTCAGTAGTTCATTGGATTTACTCATTATATAATTAAACCAAACTCAAATTATATCAATATGCCCTGGAAAAGCGGGGAGGTGCCAGAACTCTACTATTGGAATTCAATAAAAAGTATCGGGTATCAACTCAGCATTAGTAATAATCCCACCTCTTAATGATGTCAAATACCAAAGTTATTGTAAAAAAAATGTAATTTCTAACCCGATTTCCCAATAAAATGTGATATTTGTATATCTACAAAATTTGGCATGGCCGAGTCACTAACACAAGTGTAACGACTGGATGCTTCTTTACATATGTAGAGCTTTAAGGCCCCCCTAGGGCTGTGATACTGACACAAACAAAGCAAAAGGAAACTGTTACATATATATTTATATATATAACAATATCCGTTAACAATATAAAGATCTACAATATCCGTTAGGTCCTAGCCGATGTCACAAAGTAGTAATGTACACATATATGAGGTTCAGAAAACCTGAATATGAACTGGTTTAAACACACTTACCCTATGTATTTTTACTAGGTAGTATTCTGTGATCTACCAATATAATTTAACATTTACTCCAAGGCGCAAGATACCAACTTTTTTCTTCATTACATTTAGAGGATATGCTTATATTACAATCTATGATGGACCTAATTATTTTTTTCTCTCTATTTGGGGTCGGAAGGTACAACTAGCCTTTTCCATTACGACCCACAATGGATCCATTTGAATGTATATATTTATGATTCAACTGTAATTACTTGCTAGGTCCTCTGAAATATTTCTAATCTTGAAGTTGATTAGGAATCCTATCTCTTAGATTTTCTGTGTTGGTCAACAGATAAGGTCACTTCATCCATTACCTTTTGTTGAACTCATTTAATGATTCTGAATTATATAGACTACTTCATTTTGGACCATGACTGTAGAATAATTGAGAAAAAGCTGTTTGGTTAGTGGAGAGAGCATTAAAATTTTATCTTTCTTGAGCTAGAAACTCCAGTCTTAGTTTTAACTAATCACCTACTAATACTATCTAGTAATAGTAATCATAATATTTAAAAAATATTTTTGTGTCAGTAATAATGTATTGTTAGTATTACTTGTTGAAGGAAATCGGACGTGCGACCACGTGACAGGAGAATACAGTTGTCGTGCAGGATATATTGGAGTAACTTGTCAACATCCTTGTCCATTGGGGATGTACGGGGCTGATTGCCTGAAAAAATGCTTTTGCAAGAATGGTGCAGACTGCCACCATGTTACTGGTAAGTTTTTAATTCATTGTATAGGTGTCCAAGTCACAAATAGATGTAACTAAATGTACCTGTTATCCTATGTATGACTTCGTTCAGCTTAATGTTTTGTGACGCATTTCGAAATATAGGTTTCATCATCAGATTCTTCAAAACATTAAAATGTTTACATCACATATACACAAAATAACAACTCGCAACACATAAAACTCAATTGAAACATGTATTATGAGTAGACTTCTATTATGTTGGATGTTCGAATGACTACCGACTTAGGTCCAGAGTTCAGTTTGTGCAAGTCATAGATTCTTATTGCCGAATCATATAATATGTTGGAATGGAAACTGTAGCCGGTGGTTAAGTATTCATATTTGTAAGAAGGGTGGATATATGAATGCCATCGAAGAATACGAGATATATAAAACCTGTAAACTTAACAACAATCAATTGCTTATCCACTAGCTACAGTTCCATTACAACATATTATACGATTCGGCGATAAGAATCTATGACTCCCACAAACTGAACTCTGGACCTAGTCATTGTCGTTCGAACGTCCAACATAACATGTATAGTACATCTACCCTTATAGTACATGTTTCAATTGCGTGTTATTTGTTTTATGTGTATATGTGATGTGAAGATTTTAATGTTTTGAAGAATTTGATGATGAAACATATGTTTTGAAACGTGTCATAGACATAAGCTGAACGAAGTCATACGACGGATAACAGGTAAATTTAGTTATTACTGGTAAATATCTGAGAATGACAATACAATAATTCTGTCTTACTAATATTAATTTATTTATTTAGCAGCTAGGAGATAATTTTGTAAATTGAGATTATAAATTAAACTTGAAAAATTATACTACATTAAACAAAAAGTACACAAACAACAACAAAATCGTACACCTCCCAAACCTTTTTGTCATTCAATAGATGGCTGTTGTAAGTTGCTCCGGCTTACTTACAACGTGGATTTAATTTAATTTATGAAAAACAGTAGGGGCAATTTGGAAAAAACAATTAAACAGCTTAATTTTATAAATTAGGCGTCCATTTTGTGGTAGGACGCCATCTTGCAAACATTTAAATCTAAATTTCTATTCTACAATTACTTCTTTATTATTTAATTCTATTTTAAGGGTGATTCTACTATTAAATGAAAAAGGAAAAGGTTCAGTCTCTGATCTGTACTTACATGTTGCTTTTATGTGGCACGGGACAGTGGTTTATACACAACGAATCTAGCCAGCCATGTTTAGTTAATGGAACCTTTCTTTTTAATTACTAAAGATTTGTAAATCACATTAATCAACATGAATTTATTTCTTAATCTAACATATATTCCATTATTATACAAATGCAAAGTTCTCAATTACTGTTCATCTTAAAACTTTTTAAATTTAAATTACTCATTTTGCTCATATGATTATGTAGATATTTGTTCATATTTACTCAAGTGTTACACTTGTAAACACAATTACTTCACAAAGCATTGCCTTAAAGTCACTTCACAACACTTCTTTTTAGATGCAACTACTTAAAACGCTCCATACTTAACGCAATGTTTGCGTCTTGCTCTTCTGACTCCTCTCATTAGACTGGGGACGCTTGGCTTTTTGTTCTTGTGTGCAGATAACGCTAACGCAATGCATCTTGGGATACATGTTACTGTATGATTCAGTCTTAGAGGGGTATCGTTTATTCATTCAACGTGCACATTTTGAGTTCAAGTTTTGTACACAGTATTCGTAGTTCATTGTCTTTTGAGTAATCTTAAAATTTAAATGACAGTTTCTTATTTAACTCTCGAATCGTCAGGCAACCACCTTTTGACTCAAAAAGTGGTCGCGACATCACTCATGTCTTAGTTCACCAATTCTAAAACACGTATTTTGCAATTCAACATTACGCCCACGTAGAATTGTCCTATCGCAATAAATAAAATACCGTTGGAAAGCTAATGTTCCGTAGATGCATAATCATGCAAAAAAAAAACAAAAAATACCACAAAACGTTATAAATAATATTCCAAAAATTGGTGAAGTTCGCATATTTTTTATGCGTAAAATCGTAGATTTAAACTGCGGTTTTTAGTAAAAGCGACGCCATTTTCCCCCATATGATTACTATTCTACTTTTCTGTCAAATAAGTCGACCAAAACACTGTTCTATAGATCACATGTTTCTCTTTCTAACAGTAGATTACAAATTTTTCTGCGTCACACATCCAGAGATATTTCTACTTGACGAAAGTAGAAACCTGACAGCACGAAATTCACTTGGCATTCGGCACAGTTACTAAATGACATAATCGATTTTTCTTTCTATTATATATATATATATATATATTATTCTTTTTCTCGATTATATATATTACTATTTTTGGTAAATTTTTGTAAAACAAATGACCAATTTACCTTTTTCATTAAAATATTTTTTTAAATTTTGAAAATGTAACAATTTTTTTCCCTCCTAAATATATTGACAAATATTACACAAAACTTTTGTATATCTTAGAAAAAGGTGGTAAGCTTTTGATTTTGGATGATACAGGTTTTTCCTGAAAAATGATAACTTTGTTTTTGACATGTAACATTCATACAAAAGTTAAGTGGGGGGAGGGAGTTTACTAACACACTGTATACCAACCATTTTTGTATTTTATCTAAATTTTTTTAATACCTGCTTTCAGGGCATTGCCAATGTTTACCTGGATGGACAGGTACGACCTGTTCTCAGCCTTGTCCTTCAGGAACATATGGCATGAACTGCAGCCAAAACTGCAAATGTCTAAATGGAGGAAAATGCAGACGTAACGATGGAGTGTGTCGTTGTCCCTCTGGCTGGATTGGAACCCAATGTACTGAAAGTAAGTGTTTTATTTTACATAACTTACTGAGTGAGCGAATTAAATATAAAAATGAAACTCATCAATTATATTTTAGTGTATGGGATCAAATCCCCCCCTCCATATTTAGTGACGTTGTACGATTTAAAACTGTTTTCAAAACTCACAAATGTTTTGATAAATCTGAGGTCTTATAATTTTATTTTACTTATTTTGACGTAAATTAATTTGGAGGAAATATCCGTCAATAACCTTTGAAAAATCAAAATGATTTGTATTATTTGGATTATTTTGTATAGTAAATATAGAAAATAATTTTTACTTTATTGAGAAAGCTTTTAATTATTAATTTAAAACGTAAGTAAAAATAGCCATAGTAAATAAAAATCCAATACATGTTACAATATATTTAAGACGTTATTCAAATAGTTTTCACTAGATTAAAATTTTTTATTATTAGTAATAAGATTCAAAGGGTTAACATTATTGTTAAAACTATTATTTATAGTGTTTTGTTGTTTGGTAATTTTCAATACATTTATCTGGATATAAGGTAAATTTTTCTTTGGTAACATGTGCCATCTGAAGGAACCCTTTTCTTTTTGTTGACTTCAGTCTAGTTTTTGCTCAGTTTGTCTTTGCAAGTGGCCTTACTGGATTTTTTTTTTAATATGTCTTGGAAGTTTTTCAATTACTATATCTTCAGTCAGCTTCATTTATTCAATAAATTAATAATATTTATCAATAAATGTCATAAAAAAAAAAAAAAAATTCATTTAAATATTTTCCAAATAATCAGCATTATTTAGGTTAAACGCCATTCCAATTACAATCTGCCACTGCAGAACAACAAAAGCTCATCGCATGGATGAGTGATACTATGATTTGCTGCCCTTCCATCAATCAAAATTAACAAAATATATCTACGACAGTGCTGTTTTATGGGTTACGTCACCTAATTGTCACAAAAAAAGTAGTAAACTAAAAAGAAGTAATAGCTTAAGCATATATAAACATTTAGTTTAAAGTACAGTATTGTTTTGATATATACACTTACTACCCGTAAATTTTAAATGCAGGAGTTTATTTTATTTACAAAGCTAGACTGAAGCTAGTATGGAAGATCGGCTAAGAACGTATCTCTCTTTTTATCTATCTTGAATTTGAAATCGTTTTGTTAACTTTTTATTTATTTATTCCCATACGTGGTGGTGCCAATTTATAAAATAGATACATATAAACGAATAAAAAATTTGTAAATTCTGAATAGTTTGTAACTTGTAACCTTCCACTAATAATGGAATTAAAAGAATTTAGATTTATTTATTCTATTTACTGAATTTTTATTTAAATCATTATGAAAATTTATTGGGCGCCATTCTATGAGTTTAAGCGTAGATACTTGTAATTTTAATAAAATAAACTGCTCGGAATCGTGGACCTTTTCAGGAAAATGTACTTTAGTCACAAACAACTACAGATCTCTTTGGAAATACCAATTTTAATAATTTGATACCTCCCTAAAATGCAGATTTATCTGAATACTGATATTTTCAGTAACATCTAACATACAAAATTAAACATTGAAATATAATGGAAGCGCCCTTGAAAAGAGATACATATATATATCAATCCTTAAATACTATGACATGACATACAAATGGATAATTTTAAATGTCCAAGTCTTTTCCTATCTTTAAACAATTTATAATAATGTTTTATTTTGTCTATAAATTTGAAATTGTTTTGTCATTTTTACAAAGGGCAACACAAAAGTTGTTTAAATGTTTCCACAACTCGTGGCAATAAGAATATTAATTGAAAAATATATTCTAACTTTCTCAAATATAATATTTGTAATGAATTTGTTAAATTACAATGTTTTTGAAAATTTTTTTCAATGTTTATCTTTTGTCCAAGTTATTTTTCAACGAAATATAATAATACATATATCTAATGTAAGCGTCTATACCAGGACACAAATCACTGAATTTAAGTTTATTGCAACTTAAAACTTGTTAGTTTTGATTCTTTCGCTCATTGTAGCATAGCTCTAGAAATTAAACGAATTTGAGGTGATCAGGCTAATGAGAAGGTTTCGTAGTGGCGAGAGAGTACAACAGGACAACTCTCGCCGAAGGAAGATGAACAAATGACTCTACAAAAAGTACTCTGTTCCAGCCTGGCTGCCAAATTCTGTGTTTGGTGGATATTTTGGCCTATTAGGGCTAACCAGGTGTTTAGATCGGTGCACTGAATCTAATGTTTTAATTTTGAGAAATTATTGTTTCTTAATTTTACTTAAAAACTATAAAAGTTTACAATATTTATTTATTTAATCTTATGGTATTGTATTAGTAGTAATACAGTATTGAACATTGTAATAACGTGAAAAATCAGAGTTTATTGTATGTTTAAAAATATGCGGTAAAGTACATGGAGGGGATAGCTGTTTAAATAACATTTTGTATTTGGTAAATTCATTTATAAGAGAAAAATAGATTTTCAGAGCAACAAAATAAATAATCATGTTCAATTTTAATATAATTTGTTTAATAAATAGTGTTTGTAAATTTATGTGAGAATTACAGGGAGTGTGTAAGATTTTTGTAAGAGTTAACCGGGAAAAGTCTGGCGGAAGTAACATACCTCATGGCAACACAGTTAGTCTTAGAGGGAGATCTGATGCAGTAAGATGTGTTTTGTAGTCAGAGAAACTTTTTTTAGAAATGTAGTTTAAGTGTTAAAAACAGTCTGAGTTTGGGATCCGAGGAGACCAGACCTATGAAAGTTCATATAAGAGACGTTTTTGTTAAAAATGTGATTTTTTTATTAACAGTTGGAGTCCACCGCTTAGATGGACAAGTCGTGTTTCTGAAGTGATCAGACGCTTTTTTGATAGAGAGAAACTTTTTCAAAATGTAATAAAAATTGACAATGTAGAGTCATATTAAGACACTTAAGAAAGTGAGAGACGTTGTTTTTTGTATAAAAGAAGTTTTAGAAAATTTTAGTGAAAATAACGTGTTATGAAAATAGAGATAACAGAGACAATTACGTTTTCCGGTACAAAACAGAACAATGCGTATTGTGCCTAAATACACTTAAATATTGAAAGTGGTTTATGTCTTGTGAGCGTGGACAATCGTGAGGTGTTAAAATGGACTAAAAGATTAATAAACATTCTTAATACGGACATTTGTCGAATAATGGAAGGCTCGAAATCCACGATTGATACAACGTCGACGGACAACTTAGCACGTGCACATAATCAAGGAACTTCTTTCAACAAAAGACGGTAACCAGTGTTAAATAACACTGAAACTCATATTGTGTAACTATGTAAAGCTTATTATATTTAATGTACTATTTTTATAAATTTAATATTTTAAATAATTATTTTGTTTTAAGAATCATAAAAGTCTACTGACTTACAAATTCTTTATAAAAGTAATTTAAAAAAATAATACAAACAGATAACTTTAATCTGTTCATTTAATAAATAAATTTCCAAGTTGCAACGTAAAAAAGTAAATTCAGGATTCAAAACTTTGACCTTCTTAAAAGGTAATAATAATAATTAATGTTAGGATGTATAATTTAGAAAATTTATGAATATTAAGTTAATAATTGTCAATGTACTAATTCTTTGTTTTAATAAATCTATGTTCAATTTCAGCTATAAATGTTCTCATTTAATACCAGAATTCACAGTGAAGTACACTAATAAAAGAGCTTACGACCCTGAGATAATAAATTTATTAAATTCATTTTTTATATGTTAAATAATGACGAAAAGTCTGGCGCCCAATAATTATAAAATAATCATTTATAAATTCACTTTTCTTTAAGTAAAATAAAAATTAAGAACTCTTCAAGTTCAATACAATTTTTCTCTTCTTTTTCTTGTTGATAATTATCACAATTATCACAACATTTTACAGTCATACAAATTGTTTACCCGCGTTTCTATAACATTTACCAATTTCGGAACCCTGTCTGTCTGTCTATATGAGGCTTTGAATATACAATTGCAATACAAGAGATAACACAAGTTTCCCGACGTCATATCTAGCTTACGTCACACATCGAACCTAAACCAATTTAGAGACCCAAAAATGTGAAATGTTACAAACTCGATGAGAAATTATTTATTTTCATTTACAACCAAAATTATTCATTTATAAAATTCTATTTTGAATTTAAATACAACAGATTCTTTATGTAATTGATTGTCCACAATACCATAAAATATGGCTGCGCAATGTAAAGTTCAAGTTTATAAATTATCAGGATTTGTAATACAAAACACAATATAGAGAACTCTCTATCTTGGGGAAAGGTACTTGTGCTGGCAAGAATAATTAAGTACACACTAATGAAACAGTTAGTTATATATAGCTGTTGTAAATTTGAATACATGATTTTATAAGGATTGAAAGTTCACGATTATAATTTAATTTACATAAATAAAAATGTTCGATTCAAAGTGTTTAAATATATAGTTTCTTTAGTTATTAGGTTTCTGGTTATTTGTTCAACAGTTTTATTATATGTTGTGATTAGTTTAAAGTCTTAATTATGCCTGGATATTATCAATTTCCAGCTTTTTGAAACTTTTATAACACTTTTTTTGTGATGCTTCTCCTGGAGACTGTGGCGTGGTGTCATTTTAAAATTTATAACTTTTGGTTCATGGTTCCACTCTGTACCTACCAAGATGGCTAAGTCTCTGGTTGGTTCTCGTCATTCTTGTTTGTTTCGCATTGTCCTATCAGATGACTTCTTTCAACTCTGACACTTATGTCTCATCTTAACTCTACCTAAACACTTGAAACATTTTTGTTTTAAATGGGGAATTCGGATTATAATATTTGAATTTATGTTATTACATGTAAATTATTTATTAGTGTTACAAATAATCATTTGTAACAATAATATTCCGCGCATGCGGGATCGCAGGAATGCTTCTATTGATTGAACCAATACTATGAAAGTAAAATTATTTACTGTACATACCATATAATTAGATTGATAATATTTATTTAATTTTAATCATGTTCCCTTTTTACCATGTTTTTTATTAGTTCGGTTTCCGTCATGTCTGTCTGTCTGTCTGTCTATCCGTGTGAAATTTTACAATCGAGTTTAAACTAACTTCCCGATAAGCTAGAGACCTGAAATTTTGAACATAGGTCAGAATTGGATGACAATACAATATTCAGTTAGTTTCTTGTCTCTACATTTGTTTAAACAAATAAAAATTGGTCAATGAGATGTTTTTCGTATATTAAGTCTCATCAATATTTACAAAACCGATTGAAATCTTTCACCTGGACATAAGACTAAAAAACAGAAAATAATAAATCAAATAAAAATTTTTTTTAACATACCACGTTTGTAAAACGGACTAAATAGTATAAAATAATTTTTCATAACCCTTCTATAATTTTGAGGGAGGATTTTTAGTGGCTATGGATATATTTGGAATACTTGGAGAGAAAAACGTGGGGTGCAGGGAATCTATTATCATAGATAATAACGAAGAGTAAATAAATTAAATTACAGTGAATCTCATTTCTGATTCACTGAAATTAGCTGTGAATTCATCCGGATTGTCTACTTGTATTATTTACTGGCTGCGCCCCACGTTTTTCTCTCCAAGTATTCCAAATATATCCATAGCCACTAACAATCCTCCTTCAAAATTGTAGAAGGGTCATTAAAAATTACTTTATACTTTTTAGTCCATTTTAAAAAGTGGTATTTAAAAAAAAAAAATTATTTGATTTATTATTTACATCAGTCAAATATACGATGTCTTGATTCTGCACGTTTGACATCCCACAGCAAGTGTCATAGCGGATGTAAATAATTGTTTTCCCACCTCTACATGTTATATATTATAAATAATAGTATGGAAATATGGTATAATTTTGTTTGATTTGAATTTAGTGGCTATTCTACTGATTAATTTTAGTATTGCATTATGTGAAATGTTTTAACAAAAGTTGTGTGTAAGTTATGGAAGTGAGGTAACATTTCTAGGCTAAATTATAATTATAGTGTTTATAGTTATTCCAATAGGTACAAGGTAACTTAGATTTATTTATATTGTATCTTTTCCTTATTTGAACTTCTTTACAATTAATTATATTGGTTTTTATAGACTATTGTATTATTATTTACTCAGCTTTGTTTACAAATTGCATATCATATTCTGACTAGGTTATGTTGTTGCTTTTACTATGTACTAAATGGTAGATTGAATCTTATTTCACACACAGTGTCTTTGCCAATGCCACTGCTTCAACTATGGAGGACACTGAGTCTGGCTAATTTTGTCTACATTTTCTTCGGTTCATGAAGTAGAAGGTTGTCCAGAGTATTCCATGTTTTAACGTACTTTACTAAATCTTTTATACCTTTCAAACATATGTACACGAAACATGCAGTTTTTCCTGTAACCTTATTCAGTATGTAGTTTTACTAAAAATTTCAAATTGACACATTATCTAACTTTTAAGTTTAGCATTATTCTGGCACACGTAGAAAACACAACTACATTAAATCAAGTTGATGAGACTCGATCAACTGAACAGCTGAGAATGCTGATGTTTGTCATGCAGGTGCAGACACATCAAGGTCTTTGGCTTACAATCAGTTGTCATTCACACTCTTTAATTTTATGAAATACAGTAAATGCAAATTGTGATTTTTCTGTTTTCAGTTTGCCCCGAAGGATTTTTCGGTGAACACTGTATGAGACCATGTGAATGTCCTAATGAAAATTTTGTCTGCCATGCTGCAGAAGGATGTGTTTGTAAACATGGATTTACTGGTGAGATAACTATATGAATGAACATAACTTTTATGTTTAATATTAATTTACTATGCAATTTGATTTGATTTATTTTATCTGTTGCTGTTACAATTTAAAAAAAAAAATACCATTCACAACCGTTCCTATATTTAAATACAATACATAAAGAATAGATATAACTACAATTTCAAATAACATATATAAAATAGAATAAAATACTGGAACAAGGTAGGATTATTGTTGAATTGAGCAACTGCCCCATACGACACCCAGACAACACATTTTAATTTACCATGTGAGCCTGAGGAAATTCTCTGCACTTAGTAAAAGGATTGTACAACAAAAGATCTTCAAGATTCCTCGGGAGTGGTGTCTGGTTTTTAATATTTCTAATATTTATTAGGAGTTGTTAATAAATGTACAGTAGAGTCCCGCAAACTCAGCGTAATGTGGACCGGAAATGTGCCGAGTTTGTGAAATTCCGGATTATCGGGAATAAGGGCAAAAAATAAATTGTAAATGAAACACCAAAGCGGCGGCGATATCAAACGACTTTGTCAATAGCGATATCCCTTTGTCGGCGGTGTAAAAACACCGCAGCACCAAAGCGGCGAGTCAAACGACTTTGTCGATCGTGGTATCCCATTGTTGGCGGCGTAAAAACACCGCGGCATTGGCACCCGTCGGTATAGCAGACATACACCTGCAAAAACGTTTGATGGGCCGCTTTTTTTTCACGAATCAATTTAGTATACATTATGAAAAATATAACATTTCTTTTCAGTTTTCTTTGACTGGTTATGATCTACGCACAGTATATACAGTAAATAAAAATGATCGAGTTTACGAAAACAGAAGCGTGTGTTGGTTTCGTTTGAGACGCGGTTAAATGTCTTAAAAAGACTTGACAGAGGGGAATCTGTAAAAAAGCTTTGTGACGAGTTTAACGTGGGAAAAGTACCATCAACGATTCGAGCGATCGAAGTTAATGCCCGCTTTGGGATCTGCCGAACTTTTACGAACATCGCTGTTTTTAGCAATATATATTTTTCCCGTCGGGGTCGCCGAGTAATCCGGACTGACGGGTTATCGAGTGTCGAGTTTGTGAGACTCTACTGTAATACTTTTCCAAGAAAGCAGTATTTCAACTTTTCAAGTCTGTATTCCTTAAACTCTAGCTCAATTTGATGCCTGCTATTATAAAGTTATGAATATTACTGTTTATAATGCAAAAAAAAAAAAAAAAAAAAAATACTGTGAGGTTTTCATAAAATCTAAAAAATTTGGAATCTTGTATACTTAAACTACTTTGTATGTAATATATTCCAAACAATTCATTAGGTGTGTAAATTTTCATAATCAGCTTTAATGATTTTGATAAAATTTATCTTTTACACAAATTTCCAGCGATTGAGTAAATTATTATAAATACTAAAATGAACACCGATGGCCATCAGATTGGTGTTTCCAAGATACTCAGCAATTGTAATTTTCTTTTAAAATGTGACACACTTTTTAAAAATATTATTGAAACTGCTTAGATATTTTTTTTTATATTTTAATTTTTAGGGTACTGTTTGGTCATTGATGCTTTTTAATCAATTCCCAAACTAGAGGCTACATTTTAGGAAAATTTGGTCCAAATCATGTAGATAAAATGTGAATTTTTGTAGTTTCTTTAATGAATACTAAAATTACAGTATCTCTTACATTTTGAACTTTGTTGTTATTTGGTTTTATATAAGATCTAATTAAGGTAATGTTATCATGTTTAGGTGATAATTGTGATGTACCACTCTTGTCACGCAACATCATGGAAAAGGCACCAAACCAAGGCATGAGTAGTGCTGTAGGCATAGTATTCCTCATCTGTGTACTTATTGCCATCATTGCAGCCATGTATTTTTACCACACGCGCAAGGTTGCCAACTTAAAAACTGAAATATTGCGAGTAAATTATATTGCTGATCCACATACACCTCCAGGTTTGTATTATATATTAACAATGCTGTTTGTAAGATTTTATTATTTTTTTTTAAATGAAGGTTATAGTATTTGACAAAACTTTGATTAAAACATACAAGAAAATCTTGTGTAATTCAGTTTAAGAACAGTTTTGTATAAAATGTCTTCTTTCATCACAGACTGGACTGTATTTTTGTTCCTATTAAATCATGCTCAATTAATCTTATTGATTATAATAACTTAACACTAAGTCATTTTATTATAGAAACAAAAGCTTACTTGCTTGTAGCGTTTGATTTCTAATTTTATGGGGAAAATATTAATTTTTTAAAGTTCATTTTTTAAATTAATTTGCTATATTTGTAGTAGGAAAAAAATCGAAACCTTTCAATCGTTCAAAATATTTATTTTTGAAATGATAATCAACATTTTACAGTTATAAACATGATTCTTATTTTAAATCTACTACGTGAGTTGTTATAATTACAAATGAATAAAAACTAATATGAAATGAAAAATTTAACAAATAAAATTGGAATATTATTAATAACAATGTAACAGCAATTACAAAAGGCCAACTCTCTCATACTACTCAGCGAGAATTAGTGTGTGCGAAATATTCCGGTAGGAAGCACAATTTTAACCAATCGCAATACAATTTAGATTCACAAAATGGTTCCAGTCTGCCTATATATACCTTTTTTTTTGTTGTGCTATCCCCTAATGGCCAATTTAAAAACAATATTGCTATGCTTTAAAATATTTGTATCCTCAGGGGCTCACGTATAGTTAGTACAGGCTCGACAATATCCTGTATCGACACCGTTTCACATAGTTAGATCCTTCTCCTTCCCATCTGGTTTTCCTGACCAACTCTTTTTCCCTTCTGACTCTGACGCTATTAGAGTATACAAAGGGTACAGGTCTTTATTTTAACTTCTTTTTTTTTTTAAATTTTTATAAAACAATGATGACCGAGAGGTTTTTTGACTTTAAACAACAAGAAAAAATTTAAATTAAATATGTATTTCGGGGATATTCCCGGGGAGTATTTCGGATAGAGTTGGCAGAATATTCCATCTAGACCATTGAAAGGGTTAAGTTACTTTACCAAAAGCCAAGCTTAATTTGCAAAAATTACATAGGAGATGATATCATTTGGGTAGAGAAGCCATTGAGAGCTTACATCAGTTTGTGTTAACATAGGTGTCTTTATCATGGTGGGCTTGTTCTGGTTACCAATGAGTTCATTTTTTGTATAAGATAGGGTCAGTAGGTTCTACTTTTTCTTTTTTTAAAATTTTTTTGTTAATATAACAGTAATATAATTTCAGTGTAATGAGAGGTGAAAATCAAATAATGAACATGTTAAATAATTCAATTGGCATTGCTTCATTTTGCCTTGTTCTTGAATTTTTGTCTTGTTTCACTAATCGGAGGGCCATCCTGAGAAAAAAAAATATCAGTTAAAGTGAAATTCAACCTGTCGGATAGGATTTTTGGGTCACCAATGAGGGTTTTTCAAATGGAAACTTTAGGAAGGAGACACACCCCACAATTTGTGATTTGTCATAAGGTAGATTGTTTGTTTTTCTCGTAGTTGAGCTCTAATTGACTGAATTCTTTAGATAGAGGAGGACAATTTACGAAAACCATAAATTATGTCATTATGTGTATTTCTAGTGAATGTGACAGTGGTCTTTGTTAAATAAGAATTACCATACTGTATTTTATAATCATTAAGATGACGTGAAAATTATTCAGAACCGTCTAAACAGTAATTGCTGAAGAAATTTAATTACCAGATTAATACTAAGACTAAGGATAATGTTTAAAAACAAACACCGATACGGATAGGAAAATTACACCGTTACTTGGCATACAAAATAAACTTTAGGTAAAAGTTTGGGGATGGGATTTGTGGATGAGACTATTTGTCATAAGGCCCAGACAAAGTTTGAAGGTGCAGATTATTTATGAATAATTCTACACGATCATTCAAAACTAAACTTACAAAACAATCTCTTGTCAGATTTCTCTTAAAAGGGAATCTTAAAAATAACATTAGAATAAAAAAAGATCAGCTTTAGCCTTGCAAACAGTTTCTTAACAGACTTTTCTAAATCCATCAGATATTAGGTAACATGAAAAATATTTGTATAAAGTAAAATGCAGAGATTATAACATAACCAAACTATTACATGGTGTACTGTAAATTTGTAAGCACCATACAAAGTTAAAGTCATTTTGTTCATTATCATTTATGCATATCCATTCATTCATTTATAAATTACATTTTTCACCTTCCTACGAATAAGCAAAACACGACTTTATTTTTCATTGTGGTCATTACTTAATTTCCAAGATATTTTAAAAGCATATACAGTGATTTTTTGTTTTGTTTTTTCAACCTGTAGTCCAGATAAACTGGTGTAAGTTGTTGACGAGTTTCCATAAAAAATTCGTATTTTAAGCTTGTTATATTGATGTCGTTACATGTTAGGGTTTGTTTTACGTTACTCTTCACAGTTGATTTTTTAGTTTCTTATGTCTACTTTCTATTTAAATCAGTTTTATTTTTGGTTTAAAATTGTATAAGTAATACTTGCCATTTTTAAAAAAGGTTAAAATTAAAAACAATATGTTCTACTTATTTTAATGTCCAAAACTAATCTTTACACTAGCGACCAAATTAAATTAAATCTTATGAAAGTCTCTTCTGAAATGATTTTAATTTTCATTGTATCTGTATAAAGAAAGTAAAAATAGGCAAATTTTTCATGGAGCTTGGAGAGAATAAAAAATGCCATGTACAAGGTGTTTTTATAATGTGCGGAGATAATTGGGGGGGGGGGGGTCATTTGTTCAAAATAAAGAAAAACGTTCCTGTAAACATATGTCCAGAAGCATTTCTTTTATCAGCTATCCACCATTTTGGTTTTTTAATTAAATAATTAATATCTTTAGAATGGCTTAACCAATTGGGTGGAATAATTTGCATGGTACTTATCAATGTAAAGATCTAGTTTAAAATAATCAACTTGTTCCAATAATTTATTAAAATGAGTTCTTTTAATTTAAAATATTAAAATAGCTGTCATTTTGAAACGGATTATTGGAACAAGTTGATCTTTTTTTTTCTTTCAAACTAGGATGACTACCATGCAAAATTTCAACTCAATCGGTTAAGCGGTTCTAGAGATATAAATTATTTATTATTAAAAAGAACAACAACAAAAATGGTGAACATTTCCGGCCATATGTTTATAGGAACTTTCTTCTTTATTTTTACCTATATAGACTACCCCCTGAATTATGTCCGCTCATTACAGAAACACCCTGTATTCTGAGTGATCAAGGTGGCCACCATTAGGACTTTAAAGTATAATAGATACAAAAAACTTTAAAGGGGAACTTTCCCTATTATTTTATTTTATTTTTAAAAAATATGTTATTCTTGGGAATTTTTTAAAAACTCAACCGTTTAGAATCTGTGATGGATTGAAAATGAATTATTTAATTGATTTTTAGTGGGTAGTTCTAGTTATTTTTTATCTTAAATTTGGGATAAAAATATAATTCTCTACAGAATATAAGACAGCAGACTATTTGAATCGTTATAAGTGTATTTTATTATATTATTTAAATTCTAGGTTCTATCTTAAAATAATTGTATTGGCCTTATTCAAATTAAGGTTAATTTCAGTCCTGATCAATACGTACCGAGTATAATATAGATAGGATAGGACTTGGAGTATTAATAATTTAATAAAATATACTTCTAACCATTCAAATATTTTGTCTACTTTATATTCTATACTAAAGGATAAAAAAACTTTAAATTACATGTTCTATCAAAAAACATCATTGTGTCTTTATAACTCATTTTTAAATTCTATAAAAAAGTAGGGAATTTTTTGCATTTAAAGTTTTTTAATTTTATATTTTTTTGAGATCTGAACAGTAGCCTTCTTGAGTTTATCTCTCTCTCTCTCTCTCTCTCTCCCTGTCTCTCTCTTTCTTGATTTTGGTGGTGTAAAATTAAGGCACACTCACAGACAGACACACACACACACACACACACACACACACACACACACACACACACACACACACACACACACACACACACACACACACACACACACACACACAAACATACACACACACACACACACACACACACACACAGAGCCACCCCCCACACACACACCTTGTATACATTCATGATCATGATTTTGAACTAATGTTATTTGTGGATCAATTAGACATATCAGTGGTTTCTATATTATCTGTCATGTAGGAGATTATTTTCTATTTGAACTCTCTTGTAGAAAGATGTAAACATATATGGCAAATAAGTTTATTATTTATTACTAGTTACAATTTGAATTAATATTTGTCCCTTGAAAATTTTTTCCTAAATTACCCATTGATAAAATTTAATAATTAAGGCAAAACAAATTATTTAACAAAAACAAACTTAGCAGTTAGATTGTTTATTTACTTTGACATTATTCATTTGTTATGTTGGTAGACCAAAATCATTTTGATAACCCGGTATACTCTTACCAAAGATCAGAAGACAATTCAAGTTTGCTGAACAATGTACAGATACGCAACAACCTGGGACAGAATAAAGCTAGCAACTTGGAGCGCCAAAAACTTGGGTGCAACTTGGAGGATGATGAAGATACATACAAAGGTTGGTATAACTGATTTGATCCGACCACTTCTGTTTTCATTTCTTTTCTATGATGATTTCTTCAATAGTTTATCTGTGGATTTTAACAATTTCATCTTCGGACTGAGGATCTAATGAAGATTTAAGAGATCGGCTTTCAACTAATCTTAAAAACTTCTTTTAACATAGTAAAGTTAATCTAACCTGCTTTTGCTTATATTCATTCTTTTACTTTTAACAAGATTAACAACTATAATGTGTATAGAGTGAAAATAAAGAATTAAAAAAAAAAGATAATTATGAAAGACAATAGAAAAGAATCCACTGAAGTTTACAAGAAACAAATGTGGATGTAGCGGTCTCGTCGACGTTTTCGGATCATTGTTGTCCGCTACTGTAAAAGAATGTACTGGTTCATTAATAGGAATCAATTAAATACAAGACAGGAATCTACAAATTGATGCACTGTATTTTCTAGTAAAAATTAAAACACTGTATGTAAGAGTGAAAAATTTATTCAGAATATCGGTTTATCAAGTTTTATTAAAATAAGTAAAATAAAATAATTTTTTTTTTATTTCTAGAATTTACTCCTACATATTTTTTTGGTTAGAGTCTCTGCTTGATATAGTGTGCAAGAAGTTTTGGATGAAATTCCTATAAAGGCTTGATAGAGTTAAGGTGTTGACCAAACAAAATAGGAGAATCAAATTTAGAAAGTGAGAATTGCAGTAATGAGGACTTTGTGTTGATCACAGAAAACCTACCTAGCAAGTTTAGGTACTTTCATAGGCTATTATGAGAAAGAATTTTGTAAAATTTATTTTTTTTAATGTAGGAGTTTCGGAATGATTGTTATTATTAATTTTTTCCCCTTTTTTCCATATGTTCTAAGGAACAACTTAGATAACTTACTACACAAGATTTATTGAATTTTAAAGACAAACAGGGAGATAGGGAAATTAAAAATGATTTTGACAAAACTGTTGTGCGCGGAACAGTTCCAGACTTTTACCGTTCTACTTTAAAATTGTTAATTAGCAAAAGCTTGGTTTCCATTGTAGCTCAAGGATCTAGGCTTTGCGTGAAGTTGTTATTAGAGAGATAAATTCAGATGGGAGAAATCAGTAGACAACGGAAAGGTTTTGATTTCGAAAAAATTACAACAAGGAAAAAAGATTTCATTAAGGAAAATCAGCAAAGGAAGGAAGAGAAGAGCAGATAGTTCATACTGATGAGACATAGTTCAGGCACATCCCTACTTTGCTTTAATGCACTCTACCAGGTTCCTTATGATCACTAATTACTGACATTAATTTATTTACTAACACTAAACCCACCTTCCCTTCATCAGAATACAAAGTGATACAATGTGTATTTTTATTTGTATCAATTTATGTTCTATATGTCATTTAATAGATCTTTTAACTGTATTAACATACTAATAGTTAACATCAATATTAGGAGTTGGTTTTTTTACACAGCTGCTCTCATTATCATTTCCAAGATCAAACTTGTGTGTTTGTTTACAAATATATCGTATAATTAAATGAACTACCTATATTTCTAAATCTTCATTTTAATTCTGATCACATCAGTTCATACATCCCTTCATCCATTACCATTTTTTCATACTTTCATATGAAATAAAATATTTTGTACACTATTATTAAGAACAAATAAATTATTTTTCATTTATGTAGTACTGGTACAGAATATTATATTATTGTGTCGCTGTCTTGACTCTGCTTGGCATTGAAGCTGTATCATTTTAAAAAGAAAACACGAGTGATTTTTAGGTAGAATATTACGTATTCTTGGATAAGTCGGGATTCGAAATTACAGTTTTGTCAATAACTAGGTTATTTAACATCGTTGAATGTTTTGGTCGATACTACACATGGAATTAAAGTTCTACAATTTCCCAATAACTGCTAGACAAGTTCCTGATAGGGTTGTTTTCCCAATAAATGCAGGAAATATGTTCTACCTGAAATATCTTGTTGGGAGGGTAAACTTTGCTATACTCCTGATAAAATTGTTGAAGCTCTCATTAAGTACTTAAAGTAAATCTTTTTGTTATGTTTGATTTGTGACTACTGTTTATTTATAACAATTTTTTTAATAGTTTTAATAATGATGATGAGGAGGAAATAATACAGTTATTCTTTTATAAAACAACAGTCTTTACTTTTTTAATTAAAAAAAAAAAAAGTTTAGAGGTTAGAACCAGTTTGGACTGATATTAAATTGTCAGTTCAGTTCCTCCCACATAACTTTGTTTTTCTTTCACGTTACATCAGTTCTTTTATTTTTGATCATTTCCTTTCTTGACAAGTTATACTTTGTAATACAATCTCAATAACCTAAAATTGTAAAGTACTTGCTGAAAACCACACCTTTAACTAACGTAACCCTAAAAATTAATATTTTGCATTTCCCAATAGCTCATTTTTCAGTCACCATCAGCATTCCCAACTGATTTTTGACCAATCAAAACCCTACAAGTAGTACAAACTTACAATGTTAAACAACCAAATAAAAAAGCATCGTGGAACGGAATATTATTTTCGGTAGGTTAACGTTATTCAACATCATGATGGAAAAGTGGGGATGACACACATTACCCGACAAAAAGCCGTCTAGCAGGCCTAGGATCTGTATGAGCTGTTGTGCCTCAGGATTATAATAATAATTTTTTGTTAGTTGAATTACTCAAACAATATGGATGAAATTAGTTTATATCTGACACTATTTTTGTTGGATTTTCTGAATTTCAATACAGTTCTGTCAACTGGTATTCAGGAGTACCAAATTTCAAGTCCTTTTCTTAGTTTCGTTAGACGTTATCATACTTTTTCACATTCTTTTGGCTATAAAATGTGAGAATTTTACTGCCATTATTTTGGTAAGGTGATTAGCTTCCATTATAAATTAATTCAAGACTGAAAATTATTTTACTAGCTACTCAAAATACACTTATTGGCTTAACATTAATTTTAGATTCTATTGTTATACAGTAGTTTACATATAGTTAAAAGACAAGAATTAATCAAGAAATATATTCCTGCACAGGTGCATACGGTGCTGTATCTAAAAACATAGACGCAGATTTAGGTAATCCAAATGTATACAACATTATAGATGATTACAAAGACGATTACAAAGACCATTTGTATGATGAGATCAAAGGAAAAGAAGGTCCAGGTGAGTTTAATATGTTGTTAAAGTAATATTTTTGTAAAATATTTGTTTGCTAAGTTCACAAAGCTCACAAAGCTTGGTGTATTACTGGCTCATATTAAATAAAGGTAATGGTACTTTGTATCTAAGGAACTATAGGAACTATAAGTATCTTAACCCTATACGTTAAGTATAATTTTCAAATGTTTTGGCACTCTATGCGGTAACTTTTTCAAAAATCGTAAAACACATAAAATATGGTACAGTAAAGACTTTTTTATATCATTGTTTTCAATATAAAGTACTCAATTGAATAATTCAGTCAGAAATGTAGAAGTTTAGATTTTTACAAAACATGTTTCACTTTTCACATATTTTAACTGCTGTATTATACAAAATTATTATATTCAAAAACCATTATATACAAAATGTTTCAAATTTATCTAGGATTTAAAAATCTATAGTTTTTACATAGTATTAAATCAAAAAAAAGTTATAGCCTAGTAACTCAAAATTCAAAAGTATGTTCCGAGACACAGAGCTAGTCCGAAAATCTCTTGTGGAGGCTTTCCCCTTCCTTCCTGCCTTTATCTCAAAAAATGCTGCAGTTTGTGTCACTTTCATCATGGGCGTTATCACCAGTTCGTTATTGGGGGGGGGACATATGCCGGGGGTCTGGGGGTATGGATTAAAATTAAACTTCTCAAAACATCGTTTTTATGCATTTATTTATTCGTTTTTAACAGAAATGTAATGTTAAAAACCCTAGTAAAGACAAAGCCCGATGTTTACCTTTTAAGGTTTTAAGTAAATCATTCGTTTTTAGCAAAAATATTTTTACATCAAATATTGGGGGTCACGTCCCCCCGTCCCCCCTAGCGATGACGCCCATGACTTTCATTGTCACTGTAACTACTTACACTTGAACAAAGTTCATCACGATCCATTGTGGGTTTCAAAAACAAAACAATGCCATAACCTGATGCGTAGTGTGTAGTGAGAACGTGACACAACTTTCGGGATTCACTTTACAGCCAGCAAAATAATATCCTGAGAAACTGGTTAGGAATCAAATTCATATGGCACAAAACACAGATATCCAAGGAAAAAGATAACTTGCCCATCTCTCTGGTCACTGTTTATCACCCAGGCCTACAGAGATTAAACAACATACTGAAAGAAGGTTTTAAAATTCTACAAGCTTCTTCTAACCATACCAAAAATCTTCTCACAGAACTTCCCAGACTCTTGTTTAAACAGCCCACAAATCTGAAACACATGTTAGTTTACTCCAAGCTTCCAGATCCCAACACACCTAAACAACCTAACCTTCCCCACAGTTCTTTTACATTTAATAGGTCAAGATACAAAACATGCAAAACACATCATAGTTCCTCTTCTAGAAAAGATTTTAAAATTAAAGATCATCTCACATGTACAACAAAAAATATTATCTACCAACTACAGTGCAGGTTTTGTCCAGCTCAATATGTGACCGTCTCCACTTCTTTTGACCAGCTGGAAGCTCCGGCTGGCTGGAGACCGCGTACACTTTAGCCGAATCTTGTCAGGATGGGCCAAGGAGTCGGGTTAGGACGCTAATGAACGCACGCAACGCAAGTGAAATAAATGTTCTCTTTTATTATAGTGCCGAATTAAAGATTACAGAATTATTTATAACATTAAAAAGACATAACGGCAAGATAAAGCCTTAATAGTGGCCGAAAAGCATACCGTTTAATTTAACTAGCACGTGGCCGAAAATGGAATGACCTGACCTCGTCCCGTAGCGGTCTTCCGTCTCGCGGCTCTCGGAACACACTCTCCGGTCGTCTCGCTAGCTCAAGCCTTCCACTCCTCGTCTCTCCCCCCTTCTACGTCATATTGCACTGCTCATCAAAATCGCAAGTGCCAATTCATATTTTATTATTTAAAAATCCCTTTTCATTACATCCTAATTTATAATTATTATGATTTTGGTTTGGTGGGCTCCTTGGCTGGGCCACAATATATTGGTCTAATCACAGACAACCTAAACACCAGGATGAATGGCCTAGACATGATATCATGGATATAGAAAAAACAAATGCACAACATGCAGAAATCCGCATCGCTGTCACTTTTGAAGATTGGTTCACGACAAAACCCCTCAAAACAAAGAAGATGGAAACTGTCTCATCAATGGGTCACAAAATCTAGAGAACCTTCTAATCGTAATCTTAGATAAATCATCCTTTATCCGTTTTTTCTCTAACAAAAAAAATTGTGGTTCAACACTCAGCACAGATCCATCCTAATTACAATATTATTCATTCTTCTTGTTTATACTCTCTACTGTTTGAGAAAGTGAAGTGTTTTTACGAAATATTTCAGAACTTTAAAGTTTTTTTGTGTTTTCCAATTTGTGTACTATAAGGTGTGAAATAATACCAAGGACCACTTTCCAAGTTAAGCTTGTGTCTCCTATCCATACAAAATCTAAACTAAGTTAGAGATTTGCAATATATATTTTGTAAGTTGAGAAATTGCGTAAGAAGCCAGAAAAAAGGAGATTGGCTAATCATCTTTCAGCATTTTCTGAGCCCATCTATGTGAATACACTGTTATAAAGTTTATATTTACCATTTCACCATTTCCATTTGACTTGAGAAGAGCTTCTGCCTTTTCTACAGTCTTAACTTAATGAAATAACAAGATAGTAATAATTGATGTCTTATTCATAGTCATCTAATAATTTATCTTTAATTACAATAGTAAAAGTTTCTAATAAATACCGTGGATTTGTTTTTGCTGAAAATTGTACTTGAAAGTTCCATATTAAAAAAAAAAAAAAAAAAAAAAAAAAAAAAATAGAATAATTAGTGGTTCTAGGGAAATTAATTATATATGTTAAGAAATTTGTGTTCACTGACAATCCTGAAAAAAAAAAAAAAAAAATATATATATATATATATATATATATATATATTATGGCGTAGTTAATATACAGGATTAAACCACCTATTACTCTTTTTCAACAGTTAAATTTTTGTCTTTAAAGTATTTGTTTATTTACTAGAAAGGGCGTACAAAATTAAAGTTACAAATTACTTTTTGATGAAAATTTGGAAACTTTTTTGAATATTAACCTTAGTATGAATGAAATTTATTATAAGCACAGTATTTGGATCTAGGTACAGTAGACTCTCATAAATCCAGACTATTGTGGCGGACGGCCGGTCCGGATTCCGAAAAAATCCGAATTTCCCGGAGTCGGAGATAAGTTGGCCACGGGGCCTATACGAGCAGTGATAAGTCGCACATGTAATCGCTATCGGCCCATGCCGATACCCAACGACACTTGTTACACTCTGACACATTAACTAATGGTACTGTTACTGTAATGTACATAATACAGTACTGGACTGCAATTAAGTAAAACACAGGGTAGGGTGTGTCAATTACTTCAGCAGCGCGGAAACTTCCACTGCTCGTGAATCATTTCAAAATACGTCATTCATGCAATGCGGAAGATCACGTGAAAATTGAAGGCGCTAAAGCGGCAAATTGTTATTAAAAAAATTTTACCGTCCGGTCCGGATTTTCGTGATCCGAATTTATGAGAGTCTACTGTATTTTTTAAAATAATTATTGCTGTACCTGCCTTTTATAGTCAGATTCACTCGGACGGTAACACCAATACAATATCATTTTATAATTTAAAATGTGAGGTGGGTCTTTTAAAGGAATATAATTTTGATGGTTTTTCTTCGTTGTTTTAAGACTTATTTTGTCATATAGTTTGAGTTTAATTTATACTGTAAGAAATTTATTTTTAGAAATAAGTTACATATTGTTGTTTGTTTTATCAAATTCTATTTTATTATGTTTATTATAATTGTTAGTTAACTCTTATTAAAAAAAAAAAGTAGATCCATTTAGAATAGAGCGCAATCTGATTAGTTCAGCAATGTAGGATTAATAACTTAGGTTATACACGAGAAATCACTATGTCCATTTTATTTATTTTTATATAGAGTTTATTCTCATATACTATAAACTCTCGAAAAAGATCAATTATATTAATAATTGTTGAAAATAACAATGTGTCTTCATTTATTTTTCAGAACAAGAATATGATCATTTGGATTATAGCAGACCTACAACATCGATAAACCCTCATTACCATCGAATGGCCAACGGTCAAGTCGTTAAGAAACCTGAGTTAGAAACCCAAGAATAGATTACAAATAGTTTTAATCCTACGTCTTGTGGAAAAGCTGTGAAAGTGAGTTAATTTTAAGGTAAACGGTAAGTCCATTACACCAACCAATTAACAACACTGAAACAAATAAAATGCTTGTTTTTTAAACAATTGCAATATATGAAGAACGAACTTTTTTTACATCAGATTTTATTTTTTATAATTTACATCGATTTGATAATCAGAAAATAATTTTTTAAATGTCTGTAGGCTTGGGATTTATAAGTTACTGCATAAAAGATTTGTAAATTTCAAGTTCTTAAATTAGCCATCTATCAATGCAAGCACTGATAAATTTCATTTCAGATAATATTATTTCAAAGTTGAACTACAGCTGTGTTAAACTTCTTTATTATCAACAGAGAAGAAATTAAGTGTTTTGGTTTTGATAACTAAACCACATTGTATAGTTTATATTAAAAAAGAAACAGCTGTTGACATAACTTAAATGTTGATATAATGAAAGTATGGAAACAGCTGTTCATATAAATATTCTAGTTGTCTTGTTTGAATATAACCACTGGTTGTCTGGTGACACATATCATTCATGTTTTATTATAAATAATTTACAAGTAATATTTTTTATATTTATATAAATCTATTTTATAATGTGAAAGAGTTTCTCTGGTAAAGTTGTGCATTGCCAAGGGATAAAACGGTAGAACCTTTCTGTTTTTAATATGTTAAAGTTATATTTTATATGTTTTTAATATGTAATATGTTTTAATTGGACATTTGCCATCATTTGTGTTTAGAAAAACTAATACACAACATTTTGATAGGATAAATCAACTTCCGTTTTCAAGTGATAAACCTGGAGCAGTAATCGGTAATCAAAACACTGTATTACATGTGAATTTGACTGGCAATATATTGTAAAGGCTAATAGTCATGTAATAAGAATTTGTGGACGTGAAAAGAACACATAATTAGGCCTAGCGGGTAAATAAAAAAATAACTGAAAATATTTGATCCAAAAATTATAAATTTAATTTAAAAGAGAAGGCAAAGTTATTACACCAGGCAAAAACTTATATAAATGAAAAGTAAGTGAAGCCTTGTATATAATAGAGCTATCGGAGAAACCAGTGTAGAAACAAGGCCATTATGGCTTCTGTTAATAAAACTGTCTTAAAAATTGGAAATTAAAAAACTTTTTACTTTAAGGCTGAAACTATTTGATAAATAGTTTGGACACTTTTTCTTGTCACTATTTTTTTAGCCATTATTTTGGTTTTAACAGATAATTTTGGTTAATATCATTTTAAAACATTGTTTGTCATTTATCTCATCTTATTTAAGACCTTTAAAATTAAGTATTGCATGACTCTTATATCGTATACAAAATTTTTTAGTCACCTTGACTTCCTGAAGGACCAAAATTCCAACATTAGGGCTATACGTCTTATTTAGGGCTATAACCTTACTTAAGAAGTTTCTCAAGTAACAATGTGGGCTGTCGCTCGCTTTTCATAGTAGGAAAACCCCTGGTCCAATCAGAAATTGTCCACTGGCAGGAAGCCTGTATTCACGTGCCCAAAATATTGTCGGGATGGCAACGAAGATGTGGTGCAAGGCTACAATTGAATAACAAGCAATAATTCAATTGTTAACCAGAGTTTATATCATTTATTTGGTGTACATTTCCTTAAATTACAAATAGGATGAATAAACCATCCAATATCTTTAGAATATACGAATTTTATAAAAACAAACTACATTCCCTTTTAAAAATATATGATTGTAAATTTAGTTTGACAACATGGCTACCCACTCCTTTTAGATCTCGAAGCGGAGTCCCCTAAGCCGCGTCTTACCCCTCCCTAGTTCTATGTAACGCTGATCCAACAAAATTGGTTATATCTCTATTGTTGTGTGCTATTTACTTTAGTAAAATAATTGATAATAAAATTAAGGTGGGGGAGATGTATTTCCTTTATCTTAATAGAATCATGTTAATAACCGCCGTTTAAGTTAATGTGGTTCAAACAAAATTTTCTTCTAATCGAGACCTTTAAGATGATATATCACAAGACTATATCCTTTATTTGAATTTTATTACTTAACTTTTGTTCCCCCCCCCCTTGAAAGTCCAAATTTAAAATGTAGGATTCATAGAAAAACCTTTCACTAAGATTGCTTCATACCGTGTTTAGCAGCTAGGTATCGTAATTAATATCAAAAGTTAAAGGAAGGTGTGAGTTTCTTTTCAGCACTGACAGGTAATATTGACATTTTTATACGTTTCAAAGATTACAGATAGCTACACGGGTCATTTTCATCCTGGTACTGCACATTCTTAACTATTAATTTTCTATGTTTTGTATTTTAAAAATTAGATAACCAATTGTTATATATATTTCTCATAGACAATATGGCAGCCTAATAACCCATTAACAAAACTGAATAACAGATGACAATGTACAACAGTTGATTTACAGCATAACTAGTCGGTACTAAATTGAGGTTAGGTAAACCATGATTTGAAATTAGTCTGCAGATGTTAAAATTATGTAACTTGTATTAAATAAAAAATAGTTTTAATATAAACTTAGTTTGTTCATCCTTTCCAAAAATCAAGCTTAACTTTTATTAATTTGAATATGTGTGCTACCATGGTGGGGGATAGAAACGCCTTGCAGATCTAACAGAAGGGACTTAAAAGATTTAGTCGATATTAGAAATCGCATGAAGAAATATATAAGTTGAAAGACTAACTCCATCACGGTATCATAAGTCATCCAAATTAATGCAAGTTAAGTTTGGTTTTTGGAAAGGATTGGTTTAGGAATTAGTTTATATTAACCAATCTTATGTTATAATATTATCAATTTACAGTTCTTTGTTTTTAAATCAATAAAACCTGAATGCCTTAAACCAATCAATATTATACTTGTTAATGTATGGGTAAATAGACCTAATGCAAATTTTTATAAACTATATAAATATATTAGTATTTTATAGAATGAAAATGTTAACATTTTTATAGTTATCTGTACCTTCCGTTGAATAAGATCTTATTGCTACAATATTTTTTTAGAACCAAGTGCCAAGAACAAGATAATAAGGTGAACTGTGGACTATCTATAACGGAACAATGTGGTGTTGTGAAGTAATGGTTTTAGTATTACCGAAGTTCTAATTCACGTCTTGGATTCTTAAGAATTGGCAATTTTGGTTTTTCTTCGGAAGGGGTTGTTCTTCCATCGTTGCCAGGCATAATATGCTCAATAGAAAAGAATTGTGAATAAAAAATAGCAACTTTTTGAGACCGTATAGGAGTGGTGATAACATGATTTTTGATTAGTTTTGTTGGTTAAAATATGGGTTCAAACCAAATTTAATAGTGCTTTATGAGGCCACGTAGATAATAAATATACATATTATAAATTATTAACTACTTTTTTGGAGGAGTAAGATATTTTCAGGAGGGTGAACATCCTGAACTTGTCGTTATATTGTACAGTATATAAAAATCCATTTTCTTGATACAAGAATTTTAGAAAAATGTTTATTTGAAGATCTATTTTTTAGGCTTTAGAGCTTTATTTTATAGCATAAATGTATGACATATCAATCTCTATATGAATTAAATTGTTTTGTTTATTGTTTTAAGTTAGGTTTACAAAACACTGCACACTTTATTTACATCTCTGTAGGTTTTGGTTTCAAAAGGATCGAGACAAAATAGGACAGATTCTGTTTCATCAAAAACATTTAATCTGGTCACGATATATTGGAACAGTTAGATTAGTGTCAATTTAAACGAATGGGTACCTTAGGTTGAACATCTCTCTAATTGTTGTTAAGATTTTAATGCGTTTAAGAGAGATGAAATTAAACAGTATAAATCTAAATATATTGCATTTTGCAATCAGTTTTAATAAATATTGTATAGTATTTTTCATCTTGTATGTATGATAAAAAAAAATATATAAGGTACAATTATTATGATGAATTATATTATTGCTCTTAAAAAAATTAAATAATGTTATATGATTTTAAACAGATATTATTGTTATTATACATTTTTATTTGTTACAAAAAATAGTATATTTTATTTTCTAATAATATTTTTTGCCTAAATTGATTTTTCAAATATTTTATTGATTTAAAAAAGAATTAAATGGTAGGCATAAAGTAAATATAAAAAGAATATGTTATTGCTTTTGGATAAATGAAATAATTGTATGATTTTGGAAAAAAAAAATATTGTTGTTTTTATTTATTATACAAAATAGTATATTTTATTTTTATTTAAAATATTTTAGGTCTAAATTAATTTTTTAACTAATTTTTATTGATTGAAAAATAAATGATGAGTTTGAAGTGAACATAAAAAGAAAATTGTGTAGCAATATTTTATTCTACTATGAAAGTTGTATGTGTGAAAATATATTTATAAAATTATTGTTTTTGTTATACTCGTATATTTTATTGTTTTTATAATTTTTTATATGTCTTGCATTCAGTCAGTATATTTTATTACACCAATTTTATAATATTAATATGTTTTATTGAAAAGAGGAAATAATTCAATAACTGCAAATTGTTAAAATAACCTGTGATATATTTAACATGATTTATGAAATATACTACCAATTCTATGCACTGAATTACAATTGGTGAATGTTCAATCGTAACTTCGGTTTAGCCCTACAACTAAACTAGACAATCACCAAATTTTACTGTGAATGAAACTGAGATAATTTTTGGTATACAATTCAGTTGATTAACCGTTAGCGACATGAACAGTTGAGTGTATTTTGAAGGTTAAGTGGATGAAAATATTCAATGGAATGGCTAAAATAATAATAAAGAAATAATATTGGATATATCCTTACATATGGACATAATTCGGAATCAGAATTTTTAATCCCAATACATTTTAGTGTAGACTATGGGTCTATGTTTGAATAAAATTTAATCAAAATCATTGGAACTGGTTTTGAGAAAATTATAAAGTACTCCCAAATTTAAAAAGACAATGCAGATTTTATCAGTTTCTTAAAAAATGGTTTTCAGAGTTGATCTCTGACAGATAGACTGACAGACAAAATAGATATTCTTGAAATCAAAAATGTAAGCCATTTTGAGCTTGTGAAAAAAAAAAAATTTTTAAATGACTGCTCACCTGGTATTATATACATTGTATTTAATGTTCTTTCAGTTCTGTGCAAATTTATTATAACTGCTGTTCAAGAAATTTATTTAATGCAGAGTTATTTTCTTTAAAACAAAAAAAATTTGACTAGAAAAATTGAAGCCAGCTAGAATTTTGGGTTAGAAAAAATTTGGTTGATAACAAATTAAGAAAAAAATTAACTCCAACTCCACTCAAGTTTGTATAAAAATCCATCTGTGAAAATCCATCTTTCATGTGTACCAGAAACCAGCTGTGTTCAAGTTGTATCCTAACCTTAAAACATATCTTTCAAGTGTATTTGACAATGCTGTTATTGCGTTCAGGTTTGATAGTCTTTCAACGCGAGTTTATAGAGGACTGAACTATAATGATTTGTATATTATATATTTTAATAAATTTAATGTGATAAAATATAGATTAATAATTATTAAATAATATTTTGTATATATGAATAGAAAGATGAATTATTAAAAGTTTATGTAAATGCAATATTTATATACATTTATATACAAAAAAAAGCTGTAAAATATAAGATTTTATAATACTGTATGTCTGTATTTTATCAGATTTATTAAATAAAGTATTGATTAAAGTGTGTGAAATGTCCAAAAACCTCTTCCTTTATTTGTTTTATTTACCTTAACTGGTTTATCATTATTATACCTATATTTTTTTCTCCACGAGACATTTTATATTTTTGGTTTATCCAAACTTGTTTAAACATTTGTGTTAAAGTAGTGATAGTTGTATATTTTTCTTTACAAGAATCAAAACGTTATGATATACAGTAGAACCCCTCTTAACCGGTCTAGTCGGGACTGACACCCGGGCCGGTTGCCCGTTTGGCCGGTTAATCCGAGGTTCCCGTGAAAAATCCGTTTTCGTTCAAAGAAAGCTTATTTAATCAGGTAGCACTAAGAATTATGCAATTAAGATGTTATTGCAACTCATTTTATTGTACATAAATGTATCGTGTATATTATGTTATGTATATTATACATCAAACATGAAAAAATTAAACACTACAAAGCTTTTTTACAGATTCCCCTCTGTCAAGTCTTTTGACCCATTTAACCGCGTCTCAAACGAAACCAACACACGCTTCCGAAAACTGAAAAGAAATGTTATATTTTCCTTAATGTATACTAAAATGATTCGTGGAAATAAAGCGGCCCATCAAACGTTTTTGTGGGTGTATGTCTGCTATACCGACGGGTGCCAATGCCGTGGTGTTTTTATGCCGCTGACAATAGGATACCGCTATCGACAATATCGTTTGACTCGCCGCTGCTTTGGTGCCGCGGTGTTTTTATGCCGCCGACAATGGGATACCGCTATCGACAAAGTCGTTTGATATCGCCGCCGCTTTGGTGCCGCGGTGATTTTACACCACCGACAATGGGATACCGCTATCGACAAAGTTGTTTGATATTGCCGCCGCTTTGGTGTTTCAATTACAATTTATTTTCGGAAACTCTCATCCAACCAGTACACTACGATATAGGCCGGTTAACAGAGGTTCTACTGTAATCCCAAACAATGAACATTTCTTGAAGTTATGTGAAAAGTTAATACTTCTAAACTGTTATACATTTCTTTTTACTGCATCTTATAATTAGTTTATGTTTAAAAATCAAATATCTAGGTTATATTTTGGCCTAACCTAACCTAACTTTACTCTCCAGTAGGTTTATTGTGTTCTTTATATCTGTAATAATAAGTTGCGAAAAGTAAACAGTTGTTACTGTATATTATAAACTCGGTAGGGTAGTCTAGTAAACATTGCTGCTCAGATAATGCTCGATCTAAGTCGATTTAGGGACTCCCAAATGATCTGAATTGGATTCGAATCCAAATTTACAATTTTTTACATTAATGTTTTAGCTGTAAACTATAAAGAAAAAGGCCCAGAATTCATTGAATAGCTCAGTTGGTAGAGCACCAGAGTAAAGAATGTCTAAGTTCAATTCCATTCAAGTTAATTTTTTTCTTGCGATTTACTTGTATAACCAATGCTATATATGATTTTATATCTGAAAAGAACAAAATATTAATATTATTTATACAAAACCTTAATTTATAATTCAACGGTTGAAATGTTTTGTTCTTTTTTTTCCATTTTTAGAAAGTCTGGAAATTAATGAAATAAAACAAGCTCAAACAGAGAAATAATATGGTCGATTGTAAAATATATTGATTTATTTGCCTATTTTACAAAATCTTCTCTAGTTTTAATAAATATAGACGGTAACAAATTTAAGGACCAAATAGGAGTAACACCTATTTTAAAGTTGCATTGAATGTATTATATGAGCCTTTTTATCTTTTCTTGTGTTTTATTTTAAGTTTCTCTGATGGTGGATGTTATCCTAAGCTATTATTCTTGAGCTATCCCAATGATTATGACTGAATATATATATTTAAATATGAATTTCAAGATTTTCTAAAATGCTTTACACATTAAGCTTGCTCACCATTCCTATTGCTGAGCCCTCGTGGCTCCGAATCCGTATTGATCTCATATAGAATTCTTTTCGATTAGCGATCTTATCCTGTGACACCATCCTGGTCATGTTCGGGAAAAGTCTCCCACTGGTTCAGTTTCTTCTGTTACCAACTGATCTCCCGGTAATCCCATTCCAACTCCAGCCACCGTCAATACTTCCTTGCTGTGTTTGACCTCAATTTTCTACCAACCTTGGCTTGGTCATTTGTGACGTGTTAGTATATCACAAGCCAAGCAACTATTTAATTGTTTTTACTCTGTCATAACAGAAAAACTTTATAATTATACATCATTGTAATCAGAATGAACAGTTCAACAAGACTATATAATAAAAAATCACTTGCATTATTCCTGCATAAAGTTGATGAAGAGATTTAATAAAAAAACTGTTTTTACTTATTTACAAATGTATGGATTACTAAAAAGAAACACTGAATAAAAGCTTTATTCATATCTACACTGGTAGCTGGGCAGCGATCAAAACATTTGTAGGCACTATTATAAAATCTGGGAATGTCGGTAAATCTCAATGCTCTGTCTCTGGAGAATCGAGTAACTTTGTACTAAGTACTGAGGTATTAGGGTGTTAAGGAAACGTAGAGGCTGGTAGATAGGATCTGAGCCGGCATTAGGGATATCTGTGTCTGGACAGGACTGTCATTAAATAGATGGGATAATTTGAGGGCGGCATTCCCATAGTAAATTATTATTGAGAGAAGTTCCTTCAGGTAGACCTGAAGAGACGTTACTGACCGTGGGCAGAGGGCAACCCAGATGAATCATGGGTCTTTAGAGGACACTGTGGTCTGAGGGTAGGAATATACCACGGGGAAATAGTGTATAGACTATACGTGTTAGATGAGGAAACCACAGGTCTTTGATTATGGAGCTCTTGCTAGAAAGAGACAGTGTGTTTGGCTTCCAAGCTTCTGCTTGAACTCTTGTTGGACGAGCTAGTGGGTGAACTACTAAAACTTATACAGGAGAATAATCTACTGAACTAGAATTTGTACAATATGCCAATGGTCACAGTACCAAGGGATATTTAACCCTTTTACCTCTCCTTTAAATCTAACCTAAGGCTACATGAAAAAAAAGTGTAGATTCAGCAAGGAGTCTCGGGACTGTCAAGCCTGTATTCATTATAAGTGAACCCCCTGAGGGTGTAAATCAAATAATTGAATAGTTGAAAGTGCTACTATTATGTGTTTTTATCATACAGGGAGGTTAAAAAGAGTTTCATGAATTCAGGAGCTTATTTTTCACATCAAAACCAATGAAGTTTATATAAACATATTTTCAAAAATGTTTAGTTTTCGATCTAACTCCCATTTTGGGTTTTTAACCAAAAATATAATTTAATTTTAACAGTAAATGATATGGAGTTTACATTTTACATGCTATTTAGTGTTGTATGGACCTGCTAGGTATGCAACCCGCATCGCACTAATGTAGCATAGGAAACCTAAATAATAGGAGTACGAAATTCTCAATTTGCCACAAGTGACCGTTTAAAATATGTGTAATAATGTGAAAAATTAAAGCCTATTATATGTTTAAAAATACGCGGTAAAGTACATGGGGGGAAGCTGTTGAAATAATGATTCAGTCTTCAGTAAATTCATTTATAAGAACAAAATAGATTTTCAAGACAAAAGAATAAATAATCATGTCAATGTTAGTATAATTTGTTTTTTAATTAATAGTATATGAAAATTTTAGTGTCTTTTGGGGTGTGTGTTAAACGTGTGGAACAGTGGACCATGAGAAACAGTTTTGGGAGGGATATATACCTCATGGTAACGGCAGTCTTAGTTGGGAATTTGGACTGACAAGGTGTGTTTTACAGACAGTCTTAGATGGTTGTTAGGAGACGTTGGTTGTGTAAGAGTCTTAGAGGGAGATTTTGTTGGTTAGCGGTTATTTGTTAAAAAAAATGTAAAGTAATAAATACAATGTAGACGAGTGTAGTAATTCGTATTAAATTTGAAATAGAACAGACTGTTAGAAGTATTCAGTGCAAATAGCGTGTTATATAAAGAGACAATAGACAATCTTGCGTGTAGTAATAAACACAGACGGATAATGAACAATTGTAAAGTGTAATATGGACTAATAAGTTAATAGACATTTTTAACACTAACGTTTGAATTATACAATTGATGTCTATGTATTGGTTTTTTACTGTTTAATAAATGTTTATGTCAATATTTCAGCCAAATTGTTTTCAATACATACCAAATTTCACTGTGTAAGTACACTTTAAAAATAACTTGCGACCCCATAGATAATAAACTTAATAATTTTTTTTTTTTGATAAATAATGACCATTAGGTCTGGCGCCCAATATTAATTAAATAACTACTGTTAAATTCAACTTTCATCATTAAATAAATAAAATAAGAACTCTTCAAGTTCATATAATTTTTTCTTTTTAAAGTAGCTTCATTTTTTATGTAACTCGTCCCATCTCTTTTTGAAACATTACATATGTAATGCCAGATATCTAGAGAAGAGTCAACTGTACACAAAATATAAGTGAGACAAAATTTTGCTCTTGTAACTAGAAACAAGTAATCTTCAGTATTAATGTAGGTTAAAGGATAACAGAGTTATTGGTAAATAATTGGCTACTATGTTCATACGTTTATGGTACCTTTTAATAGTACAGTGAGACTTCCAATTAAAGGACACTGCTCAGATAGCATAAAATATCTGCTGTTGAGAAGTATCTGCTATCGGAAGTGATACAGTTATATTAGGCCGGTTGATAACGCATGGTAAACCATTAGAATAGCGTCTTGTAACGATATTGAACACGTTCAGAAAATTTAAATGTTGGGCCTAACTTTTATGTTCATTAACCTACTATATAATAAAGCACATTACTTTAATGCATATACGGTCGATAAAAGTGAAATAACTTTGGTATTGTTTCACGACTGTCTACTGTATTATCAAAGTTTTTATTGTACAACAGGCATAATGGTTTTAATCTCACAAAAATACACAATAAAACAAATTTACGAATTAAATAATATCCGTATTGCAGTACTGAATAAACAAATAGGCAAATTAGGAAAATGTAAATTTAAAAAGGGAGAAAATCAAACTATGTAAGGTTTAAAGTTAAACGTTTTCATTTGAGAGATATCACAATACACAACTATACTACACACTGTTCTCGCGACAACTTTATTGAAATTAAAACTGAATTCTTAAAAGACACTGACAACTGCTGTATAAAAGACACAAAATAAGCAAACCTACTTTTCAGGAAGTTAACTTCCGGGTAATTACAAAACAGACATTGCAGTGTGTGTTTTGAGAAATCTACAATATCCTAGAAAAGGGTGATATTTTACGCTCCCCTGTCCACTATTGTGAAGTTTTAACTGACCCATTGACCATAAATTTTGTGTCTGTGTCCGTTTTTGGGAAAGTCTGTTATTTAAAAACACTAAAAGGCCAGAAAAGCATGATCCCAGTTAGGGAATACAAAAATGTCCCTTTGTTAGAAATGACTGTTAAGGGAAGTTTCACTGTAGTTATTATTATTAGGTGAATACATATTATTAGACTTTAGAAAAAAATGAAAAATTAGAAGAAAAGAATTTGTAGTCAATTATCAAAATATTCAATTGAATGATTAAAAAAAAAAAAAAAAAAAAGACAAAATTGTTAACTAAGGTTTCTAAATATTTTATTTTCTATGTTCATATAGAAATAAAATTACCTTCCAAATGTAAAATAACATTTATTTAATAATGACAGATTTAATTAAAGAGCATGTAATATGAGAAATCTTTTACATGAAAATATCTATGTTTTAAGTTAACAATACTCGAATCAATCCAGATTTCCATTAATATTTGTACTAAATAGATTTTTAAGCTAATATCTTCAGCATAAATTGTAATTTTTTTAAGGCGAAAAACTATTGCAGCCATTACGCCTACACAAAATTAAAGAGCATAAAATACTCCTAAACAAAAAATTAACAAAACTAAAAACAATAATATAAAATTTAAACTAAATTAACAATACTAAAATTAGTTAACAATTGTACACTTTGTTAAAATTGAATAAACAACAACTTAACACTTTTGTAAAGGGCCTTGCGACAAATTAACAATAGTATAAACAATGATAAATTCCAACAATTCAAATATTACAAGGCTGTAAAAGGGGTCTACAATGAGTTAATAATTATAACATTTTAAAGAAACTAATAGACGACAAAAAAGTTACAGGGCTGTAAATGGGCCCTGTAATAATTGAATCAAAATATAATTTCCATTTTGCTCTATGACTTGCTTAATAACAAATTATAATGTTTCAATTTTCGTCTTGCAGTCTTTGTTTGAGATATTTGTTTCATTTTGTCATTACAGCCGTTTCGATATTAGTACTATCATCAGATGACATTAACACACACTAATATGTAATAGACAAAAATATTGGTACTGCAGTATACGTCTAAATATATATTGAGAGGTGTGGCCACATCCTATACTTGTTAGTCAACTACATACTGAGCTAGTTTCTATGAGGTTGGTTGAGTATTGATTAGGTGTTATTATCTATCACGACCAGAGTATCATACTAACACTTGGATGCAAAGTTAAGTTTACCATTTAATAAAATATCTAGTTTTGTTTTGAAGTGCTTGTAAATTTGGTACTCTTCCAATATATCCACGGTTTTACCTTTTTTTCAGTATATATAGAATTTCAAGATTTAGCCTTATATTTGTGATATTCATTGATCAGGTGTTCTACATAAGTGGAATTGAGTCAGGTTATGTTGTTATGTGATAAATGTTCCTTAAATCGAATTTTAAGATCGTTCAATTTGACCAATATATTGTTTATCACAATCATTGCATAGGATTTTATAAACACCAATTTTTGTATAGAGGTCAAATAGCGTATTATTGCTGCTTTAGTTGAAGATTTGGTCAAGGCTGCATGAAGTGCGCTGTGCTAGTCTGTATCCCATCTTTTAAAAATATATTACGAGTAGGATTTTCAAGGTTACTGTTGTATTGAAGTGATATGTATTTAGATTTTGGTTCATCCTGTGTTTAGTATTTTTTGATACCCGCAGGGGGGGTGCAGACTAGCTGCACCTAATAAGAGGGGTTTTGGCGTCCCTCGCGGTCCCCAGTCAAACACTCACAACACATACAATATCATCTTTATAGACATGTACATACATTACAGTTACTTACACATTCACCTTCACTTAGGGCTTTTATTTGTGCTCTACATCTCTTTCTTAGGCAGAATTTCATCACTTGACAACCAAGTGTTGATTATTTCCAGATGTTAAAACCATTTACGGGTATTAGAATGAAAGAATGCTGTACTTGCGTGTGTTACGTTTGGGAGTAGTAATGCGTATTCTGATTGCTTTGGCGGAATCAAATGCGTGGATCCTGGTGTACGCTTTACACTGCCGAGGATATTAACAATTCGAGTCAGGAACCGACCACCTACCTGTGTTTGTCAAGCAAGTAGACGTTGGGTTAATAGAAGTCGGAACACATAACCTAAACTTGCTTTGCTTTTTACATAAACATATCCTCAGTCCATATTAAATGTTGAGCCTGACTTATGAGAAAAACTATACAGTATAAAAAACACACAGAACACAATTCTCATAAAAAAATACGCCAAAGTATCAGACGCATTTCAACGACAAGGTCGTCCTCTTCAGTGATACACCAGCTACACCAACCAAACCACAACTACTCAGCTACACCAACCGTACCACAACTACTAGGTTGGTGTAGCTGGTGTATCACTGAAGAGGACGACCTTGTCGTTGAAACGCGTCTGATACTTAGGCGTATTTTTTTATGAGAATTGTGTTCTGTGTGTTTGTTATACTGTATATCCTCAGTGTAAATCATATTTGATTAAAATTGAAGTTTTAAAATGACAGTCAATAAATACTCATTTTGTTTTTTGCCAATTATTTCCGAACTGTAATATGTTCTTTACTTGCAATTTTGCACACTGATCTGGATTATTAATCTCCACTTATCACTAAAACTTAAATGAAATCCTTACAATCGATTTTTAGAAATTTCATTTTCATAACAGTTTGGGGATGGAGATGTTTTTTTTTAATTTTTACCGATAACTCACGAACTGGAATATTTTAAGAGAAGTAACCAATACATTTATTTGGGTTCTTATATGCTACCTCAAAATTTTATGTTATAAAAAAAAAAATTCCCGAGATATAGCCAAAATATGTCCACATACCAGAATTGGTCTATGTGTTTGAGATGCGCTGCACATACGACAGATGATAGTCATCATTCAAAAAAACAATTTTTTAAACACATATATTTGCAAAAAACTTGTCAATTTTTGACCCAATACATAATGTTCTTTAACCAAATTAAATTTAACTAATTAATACTCTATATGAGTCAAAATTTAATCTTACGTTAGCAATACATCTGCAACTGAGTTATCAAATAACATCTGGCTGTTTTATCCCTCCAAACTAATTGGATTTGCAAGTATTAACATCAGGATATGCACAACTGTCAATTTATATGTTATCAATATTAATAATTGATTGTATATTTTAGTACAAGTGCAATATTGTTTTAATTTTTACCAGTAGAAAAGTTGGTATAGAATTCAGTTTACACTTCCTATTTTATTTTAAAATAAAATAATGTTAAAAACAATAATAATCTCCGTTCTTGTATGTTTTACAAGTTGTGTAATCATTTTAGCCGTCACCTTAAACACCGAAATAACAATTGAAAGTCCGAATATTGAAAACAATACAACACTGGATGACAATGAACCAAACCAACATGATAAAGAAACAACACGATATATTTCAACAAAGAAAATGAACAATCAAACCCTTACGATAGAAGATAAAAAAACAACAGTTATTAAATCAACTGACCAACCACCTACAAGTTCAACGATCGACAGTGTTACAAGTGACAATCAACAAGAAGACAGTAGTACACAGCCAGTTACAACAGATTTGGTAGTGCTAAAATTATCAATAACGAATTGGAAAAAGTGGGTAGATAGTTATGGAAACGTGATTTGGCTGATGATTGTTTGTGGAAATGGTATTGATTGCGAATATGGATGTTATTTTAATGACACTGTTTCTAGAAGTTGTGATTTAACTAAAAGATAGTATTCTTAGTGTTGATTGCCCCATCAAGTTTTAAAATAAAAATAGTTTGCTCCTATCGAAGTTTAAAATAAAAATCATTTGCTCTATTCAGCTTTAACCTCTTACATGTCATCCAACAAAGATGGTTTACGTCTATTATAATGGATTACTATAGTCTTAATTTCAATATAGTTGCTACAGTTATACAAGTAATAAAATGGCTGGTCATTTACCAACTCCTTATTAGTAATCATGTATTTCTGAATTGGTCATGAATGAAGACCTGAAGAAAATTACATAATCGACACGACCCCCACACCTCTATTTTTTGTTTTGTTTAGTAAACATACTGTCACTGCTATAAGTGTTTTGCTGTTCGTTAATTTTAAAAAAATATTTGTTTATTATTCCCTTCATATCTGTGAATAAAAAAAGTAGTTTTTTAAAATTTTTTATTTAAAGGAAAAAAGTTGAGGAAGGAATAAGAAGAAAAAACGAATAATTTTATGTATTCACTTAATTGATAATAGAAATGTTTCATTCATTCAGATTTATCATTAACCAAATACCCTTGTATGATAGGTAGTAAAGAGGAAATTAAACCCTATGCTTGGTTGGTGGTTTAAACTTGTGAAATGTTTATTATAGTGGAAATAGTTGACATTTTTCTTGATAACTTGTTGTGGTGTGAAAGACTAAGGTAACAGAGAAATAACAGGAACAAGAATTGACCATTATCAATGCCATGATAAAGAAGAATTTAAAAAAAATTTATTTGGATATCCCAAATTACTTCCAAAGTGAATAATTTAAAAAAGAAAGAGACCCTTTTGCATTATTTGTTTTCTTACAAATTTCAAAAACTTAAAAGGCTTATAAAAGCTTTTCCTTGATCTGATAATTATTAAAAATTGATTTTATACCATATTTCAGTTCTGCTTTAGATTACAAGAAAAAAAGTAACATATTCACTGTTAAAAGAACAACTTTTTTTTTGTTAAACTTGCCGATTTTGAGATATTTGTAATTTTAAATTAATGTCATTTGCAAGAGGTGTAATATATAGTTTTTTCTATACATGTTAATCACGATGATTTAAATCTGTATACAAGATATACACAATATCTTGGTTCGTTTAAGATTTTATTAAAAAGAAACACAGACATCAAACAAACCATTTTCCCAACATTTTTATTACCACTTCTACCTTAACCACGCTATATAGGAATATTGTATTTATATATTTGTAAAACAATTTTTCAGAAAAAAAAATATCATTAAGAGTAAATTATCTTCATTAACAACATGCACCGATAACTTCAAAATTAAGCATTCATCTATGAAACAGCCCAATAAAGTACTCATAATTGTCAATCTATTAAGATGGTTTAAACCAGTTTTCAAAATATACTGTGCAACCAGAGCTTGATTTAAACCACTGTTAAACCAGTATAAGTTATACTGAGATTAATTGTTGCTGGTACAACCAGTCCTAAAAGACATTTAAAAAAATACTTTGTAACAGTATGTTTTTAATTTCAATTTTATTATTACTTTATTTTTGTTAGTGTTGAACAAACTTTTAATATGCTTGTTAGATTATTTTGTGTTACGTTTAGAAAAGGTTGATAGCACTGTGTTTTTGTGTTAATCAATGTCGTCATAAATGTATATACACAATTTTTGTTCTTGGTCAACTTTGCGTAAAGTTCATTGTAATTTATTACTGATGTTAATTAAAATTACATTAATACTACATTTGTCGCATTATTCCTTTTAAATCTAACAATTTTTAATATGTTACCTTACTTTACCTAATTTATATTTATCGTAATTAATTATAAAATACTGAAATACTGTGTAAAAATTAATAATTTATTATATTTATACATATTTGGGCGAACTCCTGGATGGCCTAGTGCTCACTTTTAGATCTCTGTGAGGGTTCAAAAATTTACAGCATCGACTCGTTATCATTAGTAATTTACCAATGATAATAGGGCTTAGTAAAAATTAAAACATTTTACAACATATTGCTATAATGTTTTAAGGTTTGTGGGTGAAAGTAAGATGGTTGTCACATATTATCTGTGTAAAAGTATAGTTTAATAATTCCGGCTTTCTTGGGCATTCTGTGGATCTCTTCGGGTGTATTTTTAATATAAAAGCATTAAAAAATAGTTTAGTACAGAGTTGATTTGATATTTCAAAGTATGTTCCAGTTTTCATAAATTCTTAATGTGTTTTGAAGTGGTGAAATCGCTGAGAAACTTGAAATAAATGTTGGTAGTGCGGAACCATTATATAAATATCATCTTAAGTTGAGCTAGGTGAGTGCTGAGTGGGTTCCTGTATTTTTGAAGCCTTAACCCCTTAAGTGTTTTATTTTTTTTGCCTAAATCAACCCAAAAATGCCTATTTTTTTTATTTGATTATTTTAATTTTTGTTAACTTGGAAGTTAAAAAATAGGCATTAAAAGAAAATATAAGCAACATCAAAAGTATAAATGTCATGTTTAATATAATTTAAAAATTTTCTGCAAATACATTAAAAACACATTTACCTAACAATTAAAAAAAAAAGTAAAATGTAATAAAACCATTGTTAAAAATAAAAGTACACACAATAAAGATTGTTTACAGTTTCTTACTAATGTTTAGTAATTTTTTTGGGTGTGATATATTTTAAAACATGGGGCAGCACACAGCCCAACATCACATTCGCTGCACTGGTATCGTGATTCCTTGTAAATATAATGTTCACGGCGGATCCAAAGAGAACAAAAATAAAGCGGTAGTTTTATAAGTTATGCTCTAGAGAGCATGCCAACACTATCTAGCGGCAATACTAGCAACTACAACGTAATATTACGACAGAGAACGAAATAGAATAGGGCAAGTTAAGAGCGTCGGCTTTAGCCGACAGCGGCACTTTTTATCGATATTTGTAGCGTCGGCTTAAACCGACATAAACACTTAAGGGGTTAACACAAAGAAAAAATATTGGTTACAGTCACACAACTACTGCACTATTACGAAAAGTATGGAAACACATTTTTTTTTTTAGACTCGGTAACCTGTGATGAAAAATGGGTATACTCCAGTGAAACCTTGATAACTCTTAACATAAAAATTTTGCCATCTCACACAATTAGACTATCTTACTATCCTAAACTTCGACTTACAAAAGGTCCGCTGGGCAAAACTTTCAGTTATAGAGGTGATTATTTAAACTTCGACTTGCAGAGGTTTTTGAATTATAGAAGTTTACCTATGCGTTTATGAAACCAACAAAATTCGTCTTATCAATATTCTTTCTTTAAAATATTGAACTCAGAGGTAAAATTAACATTGGGGGTTATGAGAAGTTGAAGAGGAATGGCAGAAATTTAAGATATCAAGGAATTTGATCTATTAGGATATGAGTTATCAAGGTTCCACTGTACTTTACTCCAGAGTCAAAACGAACCAGTATGTAATGACAACATTCAAGCTCATCTCTGCCACAAAAAAAAACCAATACTACATTTTTACCTGAAAAACAATGGACACTTTCTTTTGTTATTCACAAGGAACTTTTTATCTCAATTTTCTCACAGAACAGAGAAGTATCAGTGGTATGTACTATTCTACGATTTTTAAAGAGAAAGTGAAACCACGGGAGGAGAATAATTGTCAAGCAATTATGTTTACTTAATCAAATAACTTATAATTTAGTTATTGTAGCTCATGTATCATGGAGGATGGCGACTTTGTTGTTGAAACGCGTTTGATTATATAAACATAATTTTTGTGAGATCTTGTGTTCGAGTTTTTGTTCTATCTTGTATTTGATTGATTATTATTTTAATATTTTATTAGAATAATTTAACTACGTCTAACTATATTATACACATTAAAAAAAAAAAAAAAAAAAAAAAAAATATATATATATATATATATATATATATATATATATATATATATATAGCCCATCATGAAGCATTGTTGTTCAATTTTTAAAATGTTTAATATTTGGAATTAATTACGATGAATTTTATTTGTGACAACAAAGGCTATGCATTTTAAATAAGTTGAGCTTTCGAGAGAGAAAATTTTAAATAGCGATATATAGATTTACAGAACTGCTAATTATTAAATTTATGAACTAGTGTAAAAGAATAATAAGTTCCAAATATTGTTATTGACGTTAAAATAATAATAATAAATGATAAAAATATCATTGAATAAACTTTATATCCTCTCCCACTCCTAAAACCAAATAAAAACCAACCAAAATAATATTCACCAAAAATTTCAGTTAAGTACGAATCCAATTCATTCTACTTTGTCTAAGAAGTTTTATTTGCTGATTAACAATTTAATATCAAATTTTATATAGAACTTGTCAGTTATCTTGAAAAACAACATTCTGACCAAATCTTTTTTTTTATCGCTTTCTAGGTATAACGTATATCTGAACCCCAAAAATAAAATGGTGGAGAAACATTACAATATCGATTTTAAATCAATTTATTTACAATATCTTTTTAAAAATACTAATTTCTAATTTACCAATGTATTTCATATAGGATTTATACTGACCCTCAGATGTAAAGTGACAGACTGCCAACAATTTCAACATTTTTGTTTTACAATTCATTTTAATTGCATTATTTTTCGTATGTTTTTGTGATTCTGATTTAAAATGTACCAACACATTTGTTCATGGAATATTATACACTCCCACAAAATGAGTCCACAAAAAACTTTTTGTTTTTTCAATTGATTTAGTTAAAACTGATTTCCAATATGGATTTTACGATGTTGGTTTTAAATTAATTAACATATTCTATGTTTATTCGTTTCCAATAATACCTGCTCCTTTAAAACCAAAATGGCTTTCACAATGTTAATCTTTTTGTTTCTCAGCGTTTTTTTAGTGCAAATGATTTTGTTATACATAATTTATGACTGGAAATAATTTACTAGCATATTTGAAATTGGAATAATACCAGCTCCTTAAAAATCAAAATAAAATAAAAATAAAGCATTGGAGCTACAGTCCATTTATAGGGACATAAGTTTTTAGATGACTTTTCAGTTAAGTTAGCATATCGAGTTCCTGTCACCAGATGTGTTTCTTTTGTAACCAGGATTCACTACTAAAATTGTAGCTCCAAGTTCAGCTTACGATGCTGGGTCGACACCATAAATTTCTGAGCCCTCATTACACCCGTGGTGGTTCTAATAATGAAAATTATGTGTATAATATGAACAATTTTATTATAATGATATTATAACAAAAATATTATATATCAGAAAAGACTAATAACTTATGATAATTTTGCTAACATAGTTTGTAGAGTTAAAATAATTACAAATTAAAACACATTGTAAAAAAACAAATCTTAACCGTAATAATAATTAAAAGAAGAATAATTGAAAGACGTTTCATAAACACAGTCAATATCATCTCCACAAACTTCCATCAAAAAAATCATGTTTCCGTTATGCTCCACCCATTTGTTCCAATTTGTTATTATCAATCTTAACTCTACCAAATCTGTTTGTCTGTCTGCATTTGATTGTGTACTATAATGTTCTCTGTTGCCATATTTGTCATTTGTATCACTTTTGAAGGTCAAACTTGTAGGCAGTTGATCAGTCGATTTAGTAGTTATGGTTTTATTTTCTGTTTGAGTGTCAGTTCTCTTCGTTGAGACAGGTTGTGTTGTTACTTTATCACCATGTTTGTCTATTGTATTGTTTATTATATTCTGATTTCCATTTGTTGTTTTGGTAGTTGTTAAACTGACAGCTAAAAATATCAAACAACTTGTGAAACAAAGAAGAATAGAGATAACTATTGTTTTTAACATTATTTTATTTTAAAATTGTAAACGACAGCTCAATTTGATACCAGCTTTTGCAACTTTTAACTTTAAATAAAATTAGCAAACAAATAACATCTAAAATTGACAGTTGCGCATATGTTGATATTAATACCTGAAAAAGCAATTAGTTTGGATTGATAAAATGCCAGATGTTATCTGATAATATATTTATGAAAAAACTTTTATATTAGAATTGTTTTTTTTTAGCTTATATTTGTTTTATGATTCATTAGTTGAATTTAATTTTGCTTAAGGACATAATTCTTTTTAGAAACAGCTTAACTTGTTTGAAAACTAGAAGAATAATTGTTATTAACATCATTACAGCAAAACTATTTGTATAAGTATATTTTACCTTTATCAAATAGGGCTGTGTTAAGATACCAATTATTTTGTGTGTGTACTTTCGTATATGAAGCTATCCAATATCTTTCGACCTGATTTTGGAGTCAAATTTGATTTTTATTTCACTGTCATGAATAAACTTTTAAACTTATTACAAATGCAATCTTGTTGCTTCTAATCCTGGTACACGAGTGCCCCCTAACAATCTCCCGCAACGTTCTTCCTCCTCTAGGTTTGTTTTTGTTTCTTCTTCTTTGTTTTTTTAACTTCTTTGTCTTATTTTAAATTTCGTTTTATAATTTGATGGTTACAATTTGATTTGAATGTTGTTTGACTAATGTTAATGTTGAGATGTTAATGAAGATGGGTTATGTATGCGTTTGGGTGATCGTAACTCGTTTGATGGCAGTTAGGGTCTTGTGATTTATGATATGTTACCCTGAGGTGTTAGTTTATTTATAACTATGATTACGGTATCGTTATAAGAAACAACAAAAATTATTTATTTTTTGTTTATTAATTTTAACAATTTCTGTTTTTTTTTTTTTAGAATATCTAAACCACACTTTGAAAAGAGTTTATAAAATTGTATATCATAAGACATGTATGTGTTTTAACAAGATAATTTATTTAACATTATTGAATTATTCATTTACAAAAGTTACAAAATGAATTGCCTACTCTTAATCTTGGGGTTCAGAACTTCAATAGGTTTTAAATTTTGCCTTAGCTAAAGACTTTTATATTTTTACCACTGTTGGGCGTACAACATTAATTAAAACTATAAAAATTTAATCTAAGCCATTAGGATATGTGATTTTGACCAACCCTAAGGGGAGGGGGTAACAAGCTGACCCGGGCACCACTTCAGGGGGTCAAAACCGATAAGATATATGTTAAATTTTGAAACAGAAAAATATCCATATAATTAAGAACTTTTTACACAAGACAGTGCCCGAGCTATATTTTTTTAAAATTCTTAGCATCCTCCTAAAATCTATTTTATAAAAATACTTAAAATAAAAATACAAATAAATGTTCACAGTTCATTGTAATGTTGCATTGTCATCCCTGACAGTGAGAGTAACTCACTAGTGTGCTATTGTATGCACCCTCTCACCTTCACCCGACAACCTGCGAAAGATTTGATCATTTTGATGTATTTTTTGTCCTTGTTACTTAACAAATAATTTGTATAAATGAATTGCCTCTTTAATCTGTTGGTTGTAATATTAGTTTGATCTTTTTTTTATGTTGTTTTCGTTAAAAAAAATGCATTGTCTTGTGTATGCAATTGGTACTATCCATAATTACTGTCGTATTAAATTTATCTGATTTTTTTTGTGATTCTGTTATTTGTTGGATATCACAAAATTATTTTCAATTCAACAATTAATATTAAAACTAGAACAACGGTTTAGTTATGGGATGCCCATTATCTAGCATCATGCAGAAATATTTCTCAATCATATTAAAAATAATAACATAATATCGGAAAGAAAAAAAAATACCTCAAAAATATTGGATATTATCACAGATGTATTGATGACATACTGATTCTATACCAAGCTACAATAAGACAGATATAGAGAAGGATAAAGGACTTATTCCGCACATTGAGGATGAGATACAGGAGGAGAGCTTGGATCTCTCCACTTTCAACCTAGAGCTACTCCCCCCTCAAGTATTAAGTAGTATGGCAAGAGGATATTCATCACACGAGAAGAGCCACTCCTGCTTCAACCAGAATGTTTATAGGGAGATGCTAAGTTTATTTGTGTTTCAGAATTTGTCATGCGACTTACTTGAAGGTACTCACTGTGACAGAAGGTAATCACTTGCATAAAAGAAGTCTGGGAGGGTACCAGATTGATATAGAGGGGAAACCTATGCTACAGTTCCCATAGGAGTTAGGCCTGGAAGGTTTATATAGATGGGATTTCCCATAGGCTGGCATAATAGATTTCTAAAGGTTGCTATTATGCATTTCACCCTCGAAAGAGATGAGGCACTGGTATATTTTACAATTAATTGTCAGCATTGAACTGATCTAGTAACATCTTTACAAATAAATATTTTAAGATAAGTTTTAATAAACATTAGTTTCATATTTAGGTCATTTAATTCAGAAATCGTAGTTTAATATAATAAGTACAGATGTTACAGGAAGTTTAAAAAACATATATTTAAAAAATCCTAAACAAATAATATATTTTAACGCTGAAAAAAGAAAAATACACTTATGAAACTAGTGACAATATTATTATGATTTCAATACTTGGCAATTTAGCAATTAAATTGGTAAATGACCAAGAGAAAGTCCTGTATTTAATCAACTAAATGGAATTTTGTCTGTATACAATGAGATTAGATTCTATTTGGAGTGAGACTCCTCTGGTGGGACTCTCTTTTTGACGTCAATCATAGATTTATTGTACCTCTTTGTTGGGCTGTCTTGATCATTCAGAGGTCTAGGATTTTCCTACCATGGTTGGGATATTCTTCATCACCTGATTGCTGGATTCCAAAGAGCCTTCTACATCATTGCTCCAACATATTGCAGATAACATGTTTTATAGATTCTATTAACTCTTCGCAGAGTCAACAGTCTTGGTTACAGTTGATCAATTGTTCCAGAATTGGCTGTGTCGAATTATTAAAATGACAATTCTCCCGAGTTGTTTTTGGTTTAGCGTAACTATGAATTCAGAGCTTAGATTAGGAGTTTGCTTAATACGAATCCGGAGGTGGCTGCCATTTATGTTGATTCTCCTCTTTGGCCCAGTTATTTACTGTGCTTGATGCCATGGAGCAGCTGATGCAGCACATTTGTTCTGGTCCCATTAAGAGTGTTGATGCTCCTGTCTTGGCAAGGGAATCTGCCATTTGTCCTAATACCCATCTACATTGCACCATGTTTAAAGTATATAGCGCTGAGAACCCGTTCCTATGCAAGTTTAAATGAGATTGAACTGAATCAAGAACTTTGAGAGCTGCTTGGATATCAGATAGGATTAGGATTTGCTTATTTCTGTAGTTTTTGACTCATCCTAGATGATTGCTGGCACCTATTAGATTTCCCCCCAACTATGTACCAGGTTGTTGTTCCTTTAGTACTTCACGGTATGTTATTCTTTTTCAATTCCTCTCTGCTTCCGAAGTACACTGAGAAAGATCGGGGTAAAGATGTATTCAGTGTTCATGACATCTGATGCCATTTCCAACACTGAGTCTTTCAGTACAATGTAGCTATGTTAGAGTCCCTCACTCCAAGTAAGAATTCTCTCCATTCTGACTCATTAGTCTATATGTCCTCATCCTCCGACATTGAGGTAGTAGTCCAAGGAATACCTCCAGTGCTGCTTTGGGGTCACTTCTAAAGGATCCAGTAATACATAGGCATGCGAGTCTCTGTGAAATTGTTATAATGCAGTTATGTCTAAATGTGTGCACCAATCCTTATGAAATTTAGGAATAGAGTTTTTTCACCTAAGCTGATCATTGTATGTACAAAAGTTTTTCAATTTTATTTTCTATTTTCAAATGTTTGTCATTCAAAACATTTACTGGTCTGTCACTAGGAATATTGGGTATGTTCCAAAGTATGGAATCTAATATCGTGTTCAAAGCATAACAAGCAGTTGAAATTTGAACTATTTTATAAAACTTGCTCACAATAAGTTTTTATCTAGCTAGAAAGTAAAAAACTTCCAAACATTTTACTTTTTTGATATTTTTTATTTTATATGAATAAAACCTTTTCGAGTTTCATTGGGTAACAAAAATATAAAATAAATATTATTTACATAAGAGATACACTATTTTGTTCACTGAAACCTGATATAACTTTTTTTCATGTAAGTTGTGAATTACAGTAAAATATAAACAATAGTCAGTTTCATTACACTTTCAATGAATTGGGTCACCATCCAACCAAGCCTATCAGTGGTGGGAGTAGAGGTATCGTTATTCAGTTGGGTTTCCAGGGTTTATATAGATCTCTAGCTACACCTATAAACGTTTAACTTAACCTCACAAGAAATAAACACAGTAATAGAAATCAGGTATACAAAAATTATGACTGATTTTATAAGGATCTACCAACCCACAAAACTAAAATCCTACTTTGTTGTTGTATATTATATGAAAGTTCCTTAGCTATCGAACATTACAAAAAATATTTGAATTGGGAATAGTAGTAGATTGAACTATTTCAAAATAGATGGTTGCAGTACACAAATTGGGGAAGGGGGGTAAGTGTCTATCTCAAAATAAACAGAAAATCTGAAATTCTTTCATTTGAAACATATATATAAAGTTTTTCAACTTTTATAATTTAGATTTATGTTGTCCAAGCATAACCATTTAAAAATAGCAAACTATTTGTAAGAAACTGTGTTATATCATGGTTGAGACAGGTAAATGAGTGAATCTACAAAAAACAACAAGAATTTGTGTACCATTTTTTCAGCATAACAAATTATTTTCGTCATACCTCACCTATCAGTTATCAATTACAGATTTGTTAAATGTATCTGTCAGCTTTACAGCTGTGTAAATCGAAACAAAATTCTTCTAATATGGTAAAACAGATACGACATTTATCCTGTATCAGATTATTGTTACTATCATAAAATTAATCAAAATAGCATCTGGTTTCTAAACTAATTACTTTTTCAGGTATGACTTAACGTTAACATGTACGTATCCGTCAATGGTTGACATTATCTAGAAAATCATTCGATACTTGCAACATGTATGTTTTATTATTCAGTGTTTATTGTCGTGAGCATCAGTAAAAATCAGAAAGTTCATGAAATATAACCATGAAAAAAAGAGGAATTGCATTAATTGTGAGTTTTTTAAGTGGCTTAGCTTTTTATACAGGCAAAAAAATGAATTCCAGTGAATTGATAAAAGTTGGGAACTTTTCAACGATAATCCCTTCATGGAATATAACGCAACCAAAACCAATTAACAATGTATCAGATGAAAAAACACTTAAAACTGAAGTCGAGAGTGGTAGTAAAATAAGAATTAATGTGACTAAACATCTGAGTAGTGACATTTTAAAAGTTAATAATAAAAGTGAATCGAGTTCAACAAAAGATAAAGTTACAATATTTGACTTTAGTAGTACAATTGGCACACAAGTTAATAATCAATTAGAAGACATAAATAAAACTATTGACTACAATGATAAATCAAGAATTGATGTAATTAAACGGCCAAGTAGTGACAGTTCAAAAGTTAGTATTAAAAGTGAATCAAGTTCAACAAAAGATAAAACTACAATATTTGACTTCAGTAGTACGATTGACACACAAGTTAATAATCAATTAGAAGACATAAATAAAACTATTGATTACAATGATAAATCAAGAATTGGTGTAATTAAACGGCCAAGTAGTGACAGTTCAAAAGTTGGTAATAAAAGTGAATCAAGTTCAACAAAAGATAAAACTACAATATTTGACTTCAGTAGTACGATTGACACACAAGTTAATAATCAATTAGAAGATATAAATAAAAGAATTGATTACAATGATAAATCAAGAATTGATGTGATTAAACGGCCAAGTAATGACAGTTCAAAAGTTGGTAATAAAAGTGAATTAAGTTCAACAAAAAGAAAAATTTACAACATTTGATTTTATTAGTATGAATACATAATTAACTAAACCATTAACAGATATAAATAAAACTACAATGATAATGCAAGAGAAAAAATATATAAAAGAAGATTATACAAAAAACAAATAATATAAACAGAAAATTACATTATTGAATAAAATAAACAAAGGATACTTATACAATAGATAAATTTTATACATTACAGTATAACCTTAGAATATTATACTATAAAAACTATTCTCTACAGTGGTGTCCAGTTTATAGTGCATTGACTGATTGGAATGGAATAAAATACACAATGTTGATTTCAGTGATGAATTATTAGAGTATTTAAAGTTCAAAAGTTCATTCAGTGCTAAATATAATTTACAATTAACTAAATACAAACTAGTTATTAATTGTAGTGCTTTAACGAATGATGTAATATTTAGAATATAAAACAGCTAATTGTACAACTATCAAAATTTTAAATTATAAGTCATTTGCATAGAGACAATGAGCACACATAAGACATAGCACTGTTATGTCTTATACACTGGGTTTAAACTGAATTTATAGATTGTTGTTATAGGGCGCATTGTTTTTTTAACTCTTTATCAGTAGAGATGCAGTAGTGTTTTGCCGAGTCAAATATATTTTATATTGGACTATATATTTGTTACACGGTTTTGTTACTTTGTAAAAGACCGAGTATTGCTCTATAATTTAAAATTTTGCAAAGATTGCAATACTAAATCTAAATCATCAAGATTAATAACGAAAGACAAATTAGAAACAAATGATTAAGAATTAAGATTGAAAGAAAAAAGATTTTTTGTTTGTTTGTATTAAGTTCAAAATTTTAAACAAATTTATATTATTTACTGAATATAAATAGTGATAAATTACAATACTGACTACGGGAAAATTTTAATAAATTAAAACACAGACTAAAACAATTTTTATTGTCTGAGTTTTTTACTACTCGTTGAATGAATTTAATAAGAGTTTATATCATTTATTAATCCTTCAATTACTCAGTGCAGTCCATTTTTAGTTTGATATTTTTGTTCAATTTGTAATTATTTAGTAAATTCAATTAGTATTTAAAATATATCATGTTACTGTATTGTTTTATGTTATTTTTAATTAATGGAATTTTGTTGATGAAAAGTAACTATGGTTGTACAAATTTAGTTTTGTCTTCGGCTGTAATAAATTACACAAAATGATTTAATATATTACCGTTGTGATGTGAAATGTTAAACAAATTATTATTTTATTACATGGAAAACCTCATAGAACAGAAATTAAAGATAACTTTTTTTTCTGTAAGATAGCCATATAGTTGAATCCAGCGAACTGTAGTGTGCTATGCCAATTATGTGTTAATCAAATAATTTATTTAAAAATTTTACATTCTGTTTGAGATAAAGATTTTTCTTACAATTGTACTGCACAAGAGGCACGACTAGACAGAGTCTTGTATTACCGTTACATAAATCATTTTATTGTTCGAGTTGTTCAGGTTTCTCATAAATTTGTTTTATTATTAGTTCTTAGAAACCATTGGGTTATCACCTAATTAAGTGAATTTTGTTATTCTAAATAGAAACCTAATATTAAAACTAAAAAATCTATGACATTACAAACCATGAAGGTCCTAGGCTTGTTTAGACAGCTTTACAGTTGGGTAATGTAGAATAAAAAATATAGAATTATGAAAATAGAGGTTGTATTACTTTTTGTTGAAGACTCCCAAATTTTAGAGGTCAGAATACTCTAGTCAATTATCATTAGGTTTTGTTTTTTTTACTGATAACACAGTTAATCTATGGCTTATATAAAAAATGTTCATCATTAAAGGTCTTTTAAAATTTGTTGGAGATAGTAAGCATAACAAAATTGAAATGTGTTCTATTTGAAGAAAATTATAATGTTTATTACTGTATTAGCCATCTAGATACAAAATTTGACTCGATATCTAAATTAGTTCCATATAGACAAATGTTTAAGGTTAATTTTGACTAACGGAAAATATTTTATAATTACACAATTTCATACCTGAATCACCCTAATTTTTGGCAAAAATAAAATTGCATTAGTAAATGGTTAGAATAAAAAAATATATATAATTTTGTATTTAAATGTGATCTCAATAATTGTGATGACTAGATTTCAAAAGAATAAAAATGTGTAGAACCTAAATATCACTAACGTCAATATGACGAATTCCTCGAGAGCACGATTTTTGTTAACCTCTCGTGACTATCTCATAACACTCAATGATAAAAATATCCAAATTATAATGGCTATAAACCTTGATAAGACCATCTTAGAGCATTAATGATAAACCTTGAAAAACGAAATCCAACTTTATAACACGAATTTCCCACGATCTAAACTTCAATACGTCGAATGTTAAGAACTGAACAATGATTCAGAGACAAGTCATAATATAAAACTACTGCATCTGCTCTTGGAGGTTCCCCACAACATCCTCACCCTCTGCAGTTACTTTCCTAGTCGTTTTCGAATAATGTTTCTCACAGTTGCAGTTGACAAGATGTTAGAAAAAGGAAAGAAGTGTACTGGTTTAATTGTAGAATAAAAAGCGTTGTGAAATCTATAACTGAACTAGATTGCGCTTTAGATCATGTAACCGCTACTACAGGTAGATAAAGTAAAATTAATTACTTTTATTGTACAAATCAGGGTTCTAACTTCTTGGAAAATAATTGTTTTGATTCTTTACTGAACAATACTGTAAGTTTGTTTATTCATAAGTTACTACAGCACTTTATAATTATTTATTTACTTATTTATATTATATACCTTTTACTGTACTGTATTATGTTGTATACCTTGTAGACCTATTTTCTTAAAAATAAACCCCTGCTCATACATACGTTTATCAAATGTGTTCTTATTCACCTATCATTACAATATACTAAAAACAATTGTGTTATTAAGGTTAAATATGGGCACATTCATGGTAAAGAAGTTTGTACAATATAATTTACAAACCTTGATAACACAAACTTTTGTGTCGTAACCTCGATGTCTCAATTGCTTGATAACACGATTTTATTTTAGAATTCCCTTGAAATTCGTACTGTCAAAGTTTCACTGTATTACTAAATACAATATTTTTTTGTTTACGCTTTTGTAAAGTTGTTTGTTTTTTATTTTATGATATCTTCTGATTTTTATTTATTTATTTCTAAATATATTAAACAAAAATTAAATACAACAATACTAAATTTCTATCGTTAGGTTTTTATGCTGTAAAATAGTTTTAAGAAAATAAAATTTCTGTCTATAGAGAAAAACAATGAAGATTTCATGTTTATTTCACAACACCATTATCAATACGATAGCATTAAAAGTTGAATTCATTATTCAATTTAAATCACATCTGAAACAAGCTTTAACATTTTTGTCTTCTATTGGTAATTTGTTACACTATAAAAGTTAGCTCTTGACTGAATGAATATTATGTTGTCTTTTTTTAACATCTGTTTGTGAACTATTTCACTGGAATATAAATTACAATACAAATTACGTATCTATGTAATTGATAAGTAAAATTTAACATGTGCTATGTATGTTGTTAACAAGCCATATCTTCTTGGAAGACCAAGTACTTCTTGGTAAGGAGGGGAGGTGAGAGGTTTAAGGGTATAACAATTTTTATATTTTGCTGTTATTTCCAAAAATTGTTATAAGTCAAAATCATTAAGTTTAATAATGTAAGATGAACTAGAGACATACTAAAGAATTGACAATTGAATGAAGATGAATGTTTAGTTTTGTTGTTGTATTTTGCGTATCGTTGTACGATGTATAGGTAAGTTTGATAATCTCAAACAATTTTAATCTCCTTTTTGATTGAGCTTCATATTTCATGGTCTCTGGAAACTGATAAAAGTGATTTTTAACAAGTCGTCCATTGTTATTATCATCTGTTTATATGTATGATAGCGGCCTAAAAATTAAAATAGTAATATAAAATATGGTGTATAAATTATAGTGTGCTTATATAGAAGAAATTGACAGCTATTATAAACTGTTTATTGTCATATTTCTTGTGTTATTTAGTTTATAACACACGAAATTAGATCAAAATTAGCAGATTTCAATTTCGCATATATTGGTACCACAACCCCACCTTTCATTTTGATATCTTGTACTCTGACCTCCTACAAAATATGATATTCATATATTTATGACATCTAGCCGTGCCAAGTCATTAACTTTGTCAAATCACATTTCATATATTCATTTAATGAGTAAAATGCCATATTAACAAATAAAACACAATTTTTCTTTTGTAAATTCTTTAATTTACAAAAGAAAATTTGTGTTTTATTTGTTAAAATGGAATTCTATCAAGTACCGTCGATCATCAGTGTAAACAATATAAAATGCCATACTCTTCGAAATGACATTTAAAAATTTACTTTAAGATATTTCTCTAAGAATTAGTGGTAATTTATTAAATAATTTATATTGCTGACAGATAAAATTATTATTAGATTTACTCAATCTAGCATACGGAATAATAACGTCTTGTTTATGCCTTGTGTTAAATGTATGGTTAGAACTTAGTATTAAAATAATCAATATAGTGTCTTACATAAACTAAATTACAGAAAATATACAAGACAGGCATAGTAATTATATTTAGCCGAATGTAGGTTTCATTAGCATGATGGTACTCATTGACTTGTTTTGAATTGTAGAAGGAACTTTGAAAAAAATGTAATACCTTTTTGATCGTAAAACACAAAACATAATAATGATGATACATTCAACACTCTCAAAATATAATCACTGAGATTGGAAGCATACAAAAATCACATAAAACAAGAAATAAATATAAGGACATCTCTTTCGGTAAGAGTTTGCACAGGTGTGTAGGCATAACCGATTGTATTGGGTATTTATGAAGAATTTATCAAAAAACACTAATTATACCAAAATACACCCTAAAAATTATTAATGCACTACCTAAGAAACTTAAGGATTTAAATTTGATAACTTAAGTCAAAGTTTTTTCCTTGTTGTTTAAAGGTGAAAAATGTCTTGGTGATCATCGCCTTTTTAAAAAGGGAGAACTTAAATAAGACTCCTAGCCCTCAAATACTCTAATAGCATCAGGGTGGGAAGAAAACAAGAGTTGGTCAAGAGAGACCTGAAGAAAAGATGAAAGAGAGAGATCTAACCCAAAGCTACATGTAAAAAGGTGTAGATCCAGCTAGGTCCTTGGGATTGCTACATCCTTACTCACTATAGGTAAGTCCCGATGGGTTAGTTATTAAAATATAAATAAAATTCTATAGTTTTCAAATAGAATCTCAAGTGTTATTTTGTTGTAATAACACCACCAAGAACGTACTTTCAGAAAATAATCACCATTATAACTATAAAATATTAACATCAATAGATTTTCTCATGAGTACGTAACAGACTTTTCTCTGTTAGCATTTCCTGTACGTTATTTATTTTTACATGCTCAATCCTTCAGAGTCTTTTGGTTTTTATTTTGGCAATATTTGGTTTCAACATACATTGTTTGTTAGTATGTCAATGGGATCCAATTTCAATTGAAAAATCTTCCTTCAGTATCTTTCATCAAAATTTTCCAATCTATTTGATATACGAAGTACAGGGTACTGTACTCGGAAACAATTGGTGTTTGGTGAATTTGTCAGCTGGGGGAGCAGGCACCTTTGGCGTCTTTGACGCAGCACCTCACTTGTCAGAGACAGCCCTAATATGGTTTTGAATGAGTGCTCTATTTTAAAATATATTTGATTAAATTTGACAATATTTATTATTGTTATTGTTGTTTTCTTCATTGTTTATTAATAATTTTGTTTATGTATTTTGTATCACGTGTTATATGTAGGTTAGTATATCTTTTTTAGTGTATGATTGACAAACACCTTCTTGTAAGTTTAAAGACTACTCTATATAGGTTTTTGTAGCAAAAAATTTAAATCAAGATATGTAATTCTTTTGTCGGTTGAAGTTTTGTGTATTTATAAAATTTAGTGTTATCTGTAAGAAAATGGTTACAACCATTTTACATAGACAACCAATTTTGTTTCCCTTTTTTTTTACATTATTCATATTTTGAAATTTGCTTCTTATTAAATTGCATGTGTTGATTTTATTAACAACTCTTAATTTCTAAAAATAATTACATTATTGAACAAAATAAGATTCTACTAATGAATCCTAAACGTTGATACGAGGAAGAAAACAATCCCTATTTATAAATGTGTTTACAGTTATTGTGTTATCAAATAACATATGGTGGTATTATTAATCCAAACTAATTACATTGTCGGGTAAAAATATCAATCTGTGAACACCTGTCAATCTGTGACATTATCTATATAAATGTTTTAAAATTTGATTCAGATTTTATAAGTACAAAAGTTAGTATTGAATTTAGTTTATAATTTCTCGTGAAAAATAAAATGCTGTTAAAAATAGTAATAATATCTATTTTTATATGTTTTTCAAGTTTTTTAATTTTCTTAGTAATTACCTCAAATAATAGCAAGACAACAAAAATTGAAAGTGAAAATGCAACAATCAACGAACAAGCAGAGTATAGCAAAAACAAGTTTTTGTATGAACAAAAACAAGATGAAAAAACAACATCTGTCTCAATGGAAATAAACAACGATCAACCAAATGTACCAGAAGAAAGGAGTATGCCAAGTACTACAATGGACCAACAAACTACAACATCTTTAACTGTCAACAAAGATACAATTGAAAAACAAAAAAGTGATAAACAAGAAGAATATGATAATAAATCAAGTACAAAACCAAGTACAGCGGAAAAATTTATCAACCAAACAAGAATAAAACACAGCAAATACTAAATCAAGTGACCAACTGTTTACTTCTACAAGTTCAACCATTAGTAGTGATAAATGTGATAAACAAGAGGGGATGGTAAAGTTGCCTGCTATATTGAATTAGTAGTTCCATAAGAACAATGTTTCCCATATCTCCTCCATTTTTTATCCTAAAATTATTAATTATATCTTGTTTTGAAGATAATTCAAAAATAAAGAAAGTCCGCTACTCGATTTTTAATTTTTGTTTGAATTTTTTACTTTACAATTTATTAAAAAATCAACAAATTATTTAATTGAAAATCTGATCAGTGCATTTTCTTCATTATTTAATACTCCATTCAACGGTATTTTTTTTCTTTCAAAAGTGTAAGTGGTAGGATGTGGAAAAAATCTGGGAAATATGTCAGGCGTGTCACAGTGAGTTCAGATGGGGAAAACACCAAACTTGTTATCGCGGAGTAATATAGCTTTTTGAGGTATTGTTAAATAACTTTTTTTTTATTGATAGATTATTCATTCAGTTTAATTTTTATATAGAGAAAAGTTGCTTTAAGTTATTTGCTTTCTCCTCATTTGGAAGAATTATTTTAATTTTGAGATCACATTGTATATTTTACATAAATATTGGAACTAAATAAATTGTAAGGATAAAATCATAATTAATTATAATCAGTTCATATTCAATATGACCTCCGTTCAGTTTTAGGCAACACTCGTACCGTTTTTGAAGGTTTTGTATAATTTTTCATGTTCCTTATACACATGGTTATTTTTTCCTTGAGTTGGACGATGGTAACTGGTGGGTCTTCACGGAAAATCTTCTCCTTCAACATTCCCCAGATGTAGGCATCAGGTGGTGTAAGATCGGGGGAGTGGGCTGGGTAAGGAAAGGTTGTTCTAAGAGAGATGAGGCGGTTGCTAAAAGTTTCTTGAAGGAAAGCAATGTTGGTTAAGGCGGTGTGGCTGGTTGAGCCATTTTGCTGGAACCTTTGTGAATGAAAAGACAGGTTTTTAAAACCCATTGACAGAAAATCATCATTGTTTTAAACTTTCTTCGCAACGACGTATTGCTTATATTCAGTTTCAAAGATGTTCGGTTTTAGGCTTCTTTTCGGTGACTGACACACTTGCTGCAACACTCCTCCGTGGTTTTTATTTGTACAGACAGTTCTAGTTGGGTGACCTCCTTCCGCTGCATCAAAACACTACCTGTTCTTCGAAATTTTTAAGCAACACTAATAATCACAGCAATACTAGTCGGGTTTTTGTGAAAATGTTCCTGAAAATCATAATACAGTGTGTGACAAACTTGGCCCACCTGCACGTCCAATTCCGTATGAGTGAAAATAATACTCTACGATAAAAGATTGTTCTGCAGTAGTTGGCACCTAGTCAGCAAAAACTAACCTCAAATAAGAAAGAAATAATAATCATGAAGACGTGGCAACAATCAAAAGTTGACACTGCAGATTGAGAAGGCAGCTACAGCTGATTTAGTTTCATTACTGTTTATTTTGGTGCATACCGTATTAGGTTAATGTACTTCACTTATATCTACTATGTTGATATCAAACAAACATTGCACACATGTTGTTACATAGTCATAGTAAACCTAAGACAATGTTGATGGTTCATATCATATTGAATACAGTAAAATTAAAAAAATTTTTTTTTGAACATTATCTTAAGCAAACTGGCTAGGATATATTTAAATAGAGATTGTTGATCACCATCTCTTATGCATCAATAACTTATAAAACTTCACTCTTTCTAAATTACGTACACAATAAGTGAACAAAATAAACCTATATCTTGCACTTCAGCTTTTAAAAACAACTGCATTTATTTTAGAATTTTGATCACCCGAAAACATAAAAATAATTTTTTTTTATATTGGTTGATTAAGAGTTCGAATAAAATAGACCCATTCCAAGCTGAACTAGAAAACACAAGTTGTGGGTGTTGGATTGTACAGTCTGAGAGTTGAAGTACAATCAAGAGTGCCTGGCCACACACTGACGGAGAAAGTGTTGTGCATCATTTTTGTTGGAAACCAACTCTCTATGTACTAGTCAAATAGGGAACACTTAAGGAGCACCTGCTTCAGGGTGCCTCACGGCACATGGACTTGTGTCGAATGCTTACTCTTACTTCTCTGTTGTGCATCAAAATGTTGGAAGCATTTGGTTTTCAGTCCATACAGAGACCAAAGCCTGAACTGGTCCTGCCTATCATGTTATATTCAGTTATGCTTTGTGAAGTGTAATGGTTACTGAAGAATTGAATAGTGAGAGATTATATGAGTTGGTGATAACACAGATGATATATGTGGATAAACTTTTAGTTCTAGTTGAGCACTCATGGCTCAAACTGATGTGGAAGTTCTGTACCATGTGAACCAAAATGCAGTGGAAACAGTGTTACTGCACACAGAAGGGCCAACCGCCAAATTGATGCGTAACAATTGCTTCCACCCAGGATGGTGACTTTGTTGTTGAAACGCGTTTGATTAAATAAAAGTAATTTTTGTGTTCAAGTTTTTTTTATCTAATATTATTTCACAAATCAAGCTCAATATTTATTTATGAATAACTCACTACTCATGACAGTAACTGTTGTTTTACAAGGTTGAAATATAAGTACCAGAACAATTTTATGACAGAAATTAACATTTTGTATTATTAAACTTTCGAAATTAGTTATTTTATTTTATAAAAGGATATGCATAGTTAGTTCTCACGGGCGCATTCTACTCACCACTTCATCCAGAGAAAAGTATCCTTCTTTTCCCTTTACCAAATGTACCCATTATAGCTCAGATGGTTAAAGCCATCTCTTATAACTACTCCACATTTAAAATAACCATATCTAAAGTCTTTCTGCTATATCCTTCACAGGAAGGAACAAAATGTTCATCTATTTCCTTCAATTGTAAATACATTTCTTTTCCCAATCATTGAAAGCTGTCTATTCAAAATACAGACCTGTTAAAATACCTACTATTAAATTTTAAGTCTTCCTAACTTTATAAGCGATCTGTTCCTTCCTTCATTAAATATGTTCAGAAATATCTTCAACTGTCTACAATCCACTCAACCAGGTGTTTCTTCTAATTATTGTCTTACCTGCCTGCCTCAAAACTACCTGTGGAGGTTAAAGATTCCACAGTGGAGTTGATATGTCTACGACCAAGGGACGTATTTCCCATTGGTTATGGCAGTATTTTTTTTTTTAAAACTAGACAATAGAAAATTAAAAAGAGTATTTATTTAAAAAAAATATATTTACCTACTTTTAGCAATTATATAAAACAGAAAAAATGTGATTGCCGTAAGCATTAAAGTATGTAGCCGTTTCTTTACCTCAATTTATTTTTTAACACAATATGAATACAATGTGCAAGTGCTGGATGTTACTGTGAATAATTTTTAGATGTAGGGTGATAATACCATTGCCTTTATTAAAGGCGAGGTTTGGGCTACCAAGCCGTCTCTTCCACCTAATATAAAATAGGGTACTGTAATTCTGTGAAATGAAACCTACTCATTCTTTCCATACTGCGATGCTACACTCTCCCACCCTCCGTGTATGTTGGTTGCATTTTTAAGTGAAGTATGTTAAATCTGTCTACGGTTGATTATTTAATATGTTATCTATCAAAAATACATAAGCCTAAGTCTTCAATTCATTGAACATCTTTATAAACAAATATACATAATATGGTATTTTTTGTGTGTTATATATTCGCTGAAAATTGTGAACTGTTGATAAAATTAATACAAATCTGAATATTTAGTTAATAATATGTAATTAATAAACAAGGACTATGCCGTAAAATATTTGTAATTTATTAATTTTTATCGTGTTATTCATATTAGTAGTTAACGATTTTGGTAGATTACCAGGAAGTAGGTAGGAATGAGTGTGCCAAAGCGCGGGAAAATAATTTCCACCTAGGGCGGCAAAAGTATAAATCCATTCTTGTTCGTTCATCTGTTTTCTCATTGTCTGGTTAACCTCTTCACTTTTTATCAGAATATCTTTGCACTTACCTAATAATCACATGTACATAATAAAAAAATTAAATAATGAAATCAACAGTTTGGTAATAAATAAATACACTTTAATTTATATATATATTGTTATATTTCAGAATAACTATCATGTTTTTGTTATATATATATATATATATATATATATATATATATATATATATATATAATTTTAATAAAATGTCTCAAAAAGTTGTCTGTAGATATTGTATAAACTAACTAAACTAACAAGTAAATTCACTACATAAATAAACTGGGCAATATGAATAAAAGCAAAAAGAAAACTGTATTTAAAACATGACATTTTTTAAAACCAATAGTAATGTTTGTGGCAGAGACATGGAAGATGATGGAAAGAGAGTGGAGTAGAGTGTAAGAATGAAAAATCATCTGACAGCAAATAAAAAGGAAAGTAGAATTAGAAACATAAAAATAAGAAAACAATTAATTAGTGTGGGCGAATATTGAAAAAAACTAGATACCAAGTAAAGAGAATATCAAAAGGATAGGAAATGAGAAGTAAATGTTGAAAAACCAAAGCACTAGCTTTTTCACAATATTGTTGTAAGAAATACAGAAAGGCAGGAAAAACTGAGTAAGTTTAGTGAATGCACAGACTTGGAAGTGATTGAAATGGGAAAGTATATGACAATGCATACTGAAATTAAGACGATCATAGTGGGTTTTCCTGTTTTAATATACAAAACTTAACCAGCTGGTTGCATAAACACAGACCCAATTATCTCATCAATTAATCGGAGAAAATAATTAAATTAATGATAATTCATTGTTGCGATCCATAAATCAAAATTTTTCTAATTAAGTTCAAGCAAGTAATATTCACTTCTAAAACTTTCACTTTTACCTCTATTTAAATCAAATATTTTGCTGAATAAACTAATTTAAAAAATTAAAAATTACAAAAATGTATTAATAAAAAGAGAAGTTTTACAACTCTATTCTAAAAAAAAATCCAAAAATTTATATAACATTTTAAGACACAAGGTATAGAACTAGAGAAAACATTGAACACTTGAGTTTTTATTGAAATATCATATATAAATGTTAACTAATGTAAATAATAACCTAACCTAATTGTCCTAGCCTTTCAAAAATTAGCATTGAAAATGGGCAATTAGTCTGACTGATACTAATTTCGTTGTGCAATATCTAGAATCTTGTAACTTGTTCAGTTAAAGCAATTCCCCAGACAATGACAATAATGACTTTGCATAACCTAATTGTATATGTATATTTTATAGTTTTTGTGTTAAAAAAGTACAGCATGTCAAATGTTATTTTCCGTTTCAAAGTAAGGTTAGGTTAATGAATCTTGATTTTTTTTTAATAATGACATAGTAGGCTGGATAATTTTATCATGGGAAGTAATATAGAAATAATGAAAATGTATGACTGCTGTTATTTAATGTACAGAAACGAAGAGAATTACGTCAAGTTTGTTCACAGCAAATAACGGCATGCAAGCCCAAGTTGTATCAAATTTCTTAGATATCAATTAATTAATTTTCATCTTTGAAAACCCAAAGAATAAACAGAAATCACTTGAAATTACCAAAACTTGTGGAAATTTCCATCATCAAATGGAAGAAAATACGTACAATTTATTTGTTGGAAGAGGAGTTGAAATGTCATCGACTGAAGTCATTGAAACATTTCCTTGTTAAAAATTGAGTGTTGTTGGATTTCATTTTATTTGGTGAGAAATCACATAGTTAAATAACAATATTTTTCTTTTGAATACCTCACACTCGAAGATTAACCTAAAAATTAAAAAAAAATCTTTGATGATGTTTGTGCAACTGACTGTAAATCATTTTTTAACTTTAAAAGCCCAGTATTACAATCTCCTGATAAAGTTCCCGCTAGTTATCCAGGAGATATTTCATTCTACAATGCTTTTTTATTCAGTAAATAAATAATGACAATTTACCCTGCAAGTTAAACCCCCAGGTTGGTACTACTTGGAAGGTTTTGGATTGGTCAAAAATTAGTTGGGAATGAATAAGATGAATGGTGATTGAATGACAAACTTTACTGGGAAATACAAAATTTATTTTTTTGGTTACGTTAGTTGAAGATAGATGTTAGTTAGTTGCTAAAAATTGTAGTAGAAAGTATCGCTTATGCATGAAAGAAAGAAAATGATAGAAAATAAAGCAACCAACTCAATGATACGAAGAAAAAATGATGCCAACTGGAGAAATTGACCCAACAATTCAATAGCCAGAATATTGGTTCAAATCTAACGATTTCTAACTCTAATGTAAATATGAAATGCTAAAAAAAGAGACAGGACAATGCTTTAATAAAAATAAAGAAAAAGTGTATTATTTTAACATCATCATATCATTAATGAATAAAGAAATTGTTAAAAATAAACAAATTAAGTTCAAATCAAAAGTAACAAAAATAACTAATTGACTTTATCTGTTGGTAGTTTCAGGTGGCTGATCTTCATCAAGAGTATGATGAAGATTAACCTTAAGACATATTGGGAGGTTCTAGAATACATTTATCGGTACGATAGTCTTATTGTTGCATCCAGGAAATTGTAGAACCAGCCTTATAACGATAAAGTACATTTAAAGAAAAACAAATTAAATTTATAAAATAATAACTGAAACTTAATTCTCTGTGCTTAAAATGACAAACATAAAAATAGTTAGTGTAACATAACTATTTAAAAATAATAAATCTAACACACTTATATAATTTATTATCGATTATTTAAATAATAATCTCCACGGATATAATTTTGTATAGCCAATTTCATAGAAATCAGTCTAGTGTTTTTGTTTATTAAATAAACCAGACAAAGATCCATTTAATATTTTAAATATATACATCATTAATGTTCAAGTGCAAAAATAATAACTTAACAAAATATCAATTTCAAAAGCAAAAATTAATATAAAATCTGAAATTGAATTTGTAGAAATAACGTTGTGCAATGATTGAAATTATAAAATAATTTTCATAAGTTTTGCACATTGTACATTCATCTAAAGAAAATTCTATTATAACAAAAATTATCACATTTTTTAACTTAAAGTTTAATGTATTATTTAAAAAAAAGATTTATTGTTTACTTCGGGAAAAAAAAAAACATTGCAGGATTTACAGTAGAACCTCTCTTAACCGGTCTAGTCGGGACTGACACTCAGGCCGGTTGCCCGTTTAATCCGAGGTTCCCGTGAAAAATCAGTTTTCGTTCAAAGAAAGCTTATTTAATCATGTAGCGCTAAGAATTATGCAATTAAGATGTTATTGCAACTCATTTTATTGTACATAAATGTATCGTATATATATTATGTTATGTATATTATACATCAAACATGAAAAAATTAAACACTACAAAGCTTTTTTACAGATTCCCCTCTGTCAAGTCTTTTGACACATTTAACCGCGTCTCAAACGAAACCAACACACGCTTCCGTTTTCGTAACTCGCTCATTTTTATTTACTGTATATACTGTACGTAGATAATAACCAGTCAAAGACAAGAAGAAAACTGAAAAGAAATGTTATATTTTCCATAATGTATACTAAAATGATTCGTGGAAAAAAAGCGGCCCATCAAACGTTTTTGTGGGTGTATGTCTGCTATACCGACGGGTGCCAATGCCGCGGCGTTTTTATGCCGCCGACAATGGGATACCGCTATCGACAAAGTCGTTTGACTCGCCGCCGCTTTGGTGCCGTGGTGTTTTTACGCCGCCGACAATGGAATACCGCTATCGACAAAGTCGTTTGATATCGCCGCCGCTTTGGTGTTTCAATTACAATTTATTTTCGGAAACTCTCATCCAACCAGTAGACTACGATATAGGCCGGTTAATCCGAGGACCGGTTAATCCGAAACCAGTTAACAGAGGTTCTACTGTAATGGAATAGAAAATATTGTTATTAATTACAAAGTCATCCAGAAAGTAATGTTTTGTGCACTGTGCTTCCACAAGTTAACGTTCTGCATTGATTGAATGTCAGTTTCATTAATTGATCTTATAGCGCAATAATGAGGTGACTTTACTTATATTTTATAATAAAGAAAACAACTGAAAATCTCATTTATTCTAGTGATACGTTTTTAAATGCTCAAAATATCGATCCAGCAGAAATTTATCATTGTGTTGTGTATAAGGCATCATGTAATTCAATGTAATGAGCAAAGGTAACATGCAGGTTGTTTGTCCAATAAGGAGAGAAAAGTGGGAGGAGGCCTAGTGGGTCTTCCTGATGTCAAAAATTTAATGATATACACTTAGCGAGGTTCAGAAAACCTCTGTGTAACAACCGTTTTAAACAAACCGTTAAGACCCCTTGATCTACAATTCAATTTTAACTGCAAGGTTTAAGAAACCAACTTTCAGGCATTACATTTAGAGGATATACTTGTATTATGGGGCAGGGTAAATACCATGTTGACCCTTAACTTGTTTTCCCAATTGAAGGAATATTTGGTTTGCATCTGCTTGTACAGTGACAACGCTATCACAACTGTCGTATAAGAAATATACAAAATATAGTATTTCTAATATATGAATTTTTTTTTTTAAAGTTCTCTCTGGATGACCTTTGAAATCTAATTTCTAAACAGCAATATTAAGAATAAAATTTTTAAATTTATCTATCATTGACTAAATAATAATCTGTGAAAATTTAAAAACTAATATATTTATCCTAATTTCCGTTTATCAACAGCTATAAATATTTAGTTAGAAATAACATTTTTCAGGTATAAATTTGTATGTGATACAATATTAACGACAATTAACATTTAATTATAAATATGAATTATAATATTTATATTTTGTACAATTATTATAAAAATCAAAATTTTTAGAAATACTTATTTTTACATTGTGCAAATTTTGAGTTTAGAGTGAATAATTGAGCAGACCAACATTTGTAACTTTATAATTTGATAACTTTTCATTGTATATTAATTTCCGTTAAATAGAATAAAGATAAATTGATCTATAATTGATTAAAAGATTAATTAGGTAGACTGAAATAGCTGGGAAAAAAATTAATTGGAACATCAACTTTTAAGGTTCAACTGTCGAATGTTACAAACATGAAATTTCATGCTCTGAATTTTAACATTTTTGACATTAAATATATTAAAACAACAATTATTTTAGTATAAACCACAATATTTTAATTGAAACTTGCTGACCATGGTATTTTCTTGTATAAGTCCTTGACAATGCTTTAACTAGCGAAACCATGGTCGGCAAGTTTCAATTAAAATATTGTGGTTTATACTAAAATAATTGTTGTTTTAATTTATTTAAAATGGAATACCACCAAGTACCTACGGTCTTTAGTATAAATAGTTTAAAATGTTTGACATTCTTTAGCCTACAACTGCCATTCATCTGTTTTGCCTTTCCTCATTGCCTAATTATATCTTTAGACAATCAATCAAAATAGGCCTTTTGTTTAATCTGTTACTTTTCTTTACGTTTTTATCAGATTTGGCTATTTTTATAATAGGCGTGAGCTACAGAATCATTATTTTATATAGTAAACAACAACATCCAAGACCTTCATGGGCTCAATTTATTGAAGGACTCTAGCTTATCTACATCTTCCTCTGTGCAGTCTTGTGTTAGCTCCTACACTTTCATTTTTATTATCAGATCTTTCTTGACTAAGCTCTTGTTTACTTCTAACTTCTATTGAGTACAGTCCTGAGGCTCCTAGCTCAATGTAGTCTTGGGCTAGACCACTCTCTTATCAAACCTCTCTTCCGACAGACCATGATGCTATTAGACTATTTAAATGACGGGGGGGGGGGGGGTCATTATTTTTATGTTCTTTTTTTATAAGGCGATGATAACCAAGAGAGTATTATTTAATTATTCAATATTTTAATGTATAAATGGTGAAAATACACCATGTTGAATTAGTGATTATTAGAAATGTTAAAACATTGAAGAAAACCCTACAATACTGGGTGATTCTAATCACTGAATACTAATCACGTCATCTACCACAATAAAACTACTACGAAACCAAAACAAATAAACCATTTTCATTTTTTATATTTAGCTGATACTTTGTATCGTATTAATAATACAGACTAGATAAAGATACATTTTTTCATTTAATACAGTTGAACCAATGACAATATGAGAAAACAAGCTATAATTAATTTAATGTTCATTAACGAATGTTTAAATTTAAAATAATTTTTTTTTGCTCAAACAGTAAATTGTTAAAATTTAAGTGAATAATTTTTTAAACACCATTAGACAAATTTTAACAGACATTCGACAAACGGTTCTTAATTTGTGAAAAGTCATCAAATTTGTTTTGTTACATCAAACTATTCAATAGTTGTTGATAATAATTGTAAAGGGTTTACTTTATGAGAAAACAACAAAATTATATTAATATAAAAATTAATTTTTTTGTTAGGTAACACTGAAAAAATAAAATTGTCCTTGGCAAAAATTAGCTCATAAATTTTACAAGGAATAATTGAAAACTTCTAATTAGATTTAAAAGAACATTAAACATTTTTACTTCTAGGTTAGGCCTATGTTTAATATTGACAGTACAATTTGGCAGTGAATAACACCCTTTATTCAAGATTATATTATAAAATAAAATAACAAACTTACATTATTTATCATTACAAGTAATATTGTATTTATAGAAAATATATTATGTGAACTTATGTGCTAAGTATCATAAGAATCATTGTTTCATTTATAGGCAAAACCAATCAAAACTTACAGATACGTTTACACTTCTAGAAGAAACATAACCGTAAATAAAACAATGAGTTCCAGTAAATCACAGCATCTGCTTTTCTTTATTAGCTAGCACCATTTTGTTTTAATTTCTCTTCCAATTCTTCAGGTTTAAACACTCCTTTTTCTGTAATTATACCTGTTATTAAACTATTGGGTGTCACATCGAAAGCTGGATTCCAGCACATTATACCTGAAAAAAAAAAAAAAAGGAAATGTAAAGTTTTAGTGCGGCTAAGTAAAATTGTTTGATCACAATATATTTTTGTGTCAGATCTGTTTAAAAACAAATCCATAAAAAAAAAAAAAAAAAAAAAAAATTATGTCAGGATGTTAGATAATGCTTGCTTCAGACTCTGTTATGTACCTCTATGTTGGAAATTTGCGGAAGTAATAATGATACCTAAACCTGGCAAGCCACCAAGTGAATTGACATCATACAGGCCAATATCGCTTCTTCCAATTATGTCTCTAAACTGTTTGAGAGATTATTACTAAAACGAATTAAACGGGAAATTGTAAAATCAGGAGCTGTTCCATCTCATCAGTTCGGATTTAGAGAGAAACATTTCACAATCCATCAAATCCATAGAATAACAGATATAATAGAGAAATCCTTAGAGGAAAAAAGATTTGCTCAGCCATATTTCTGAACATAGCGCAGGCGTTTGATAGGGTCTGGCTGGATGGTTTGATATTTAAATTAGAAAAAACTGCCATTCGAGTACTGCGAACTATTAGGGTCGTACTTGAAAGGAAGATACTTTAGAGTTAAGCAGGAGGGAGTTTACTCCAGCATAAAAGAAGCTAAAGCACGAGTCTTGTAGGGGAGTGTCTTAGGAACGTTCCTTTTCATACTGTTCACAAGCGACTTACCTCAAACGAACAACACAATTACTGCCATGTTTGCAGATGATACTGCAATTGTGGCTGTTGCAGACACAATCGGTGAAGCCACACTCAAACTACAAAGAACCATGAATAATATACAAGACTGGCTAGCTAGGTGGAGAATTAAAGCGAATGAATCGAAGTCTACTCACATTAACTTTACCAATAGATCAATAAAACCATTACCGGTCACTCTTAATAATATTCCTGTAACCCATTCAAATCAAGCAAAATACCTTGGTATGAACCTTGATGCAAAGTTAAAGTGGAAAGTACACATGAAAAAGAAAGCGGAAGAACTTCAATTAAAATACAGAAAAATGTACTGGCTAATAGGGAGAAGCTCTCAGTTGTCCATTCATATTAAACTTGTGCTTATAAACAAGTGCTCAAGCCGGTCTGGACATATGACATTCAGCTTTGGGGCTGCACCAAAACCAGCAATCAACAGATTGTTCAACGATTTCAAAATAAAATTCGCAGAGGGATTGTAAACGCCCCTTGGTATACTCGTAACAGTGATCTTCATAGAGGTCTTGGGATAGACACAGTCGCAACCGAAATAAAGAAGTGTGCTCAAAAAACATCAGGAGAGACTCCATCAACACCCTAACATCAAAGCTGCAAGACTACTTCATCAAGAGGGTATCATAAGAAGACTCAAAAGACTGAAACCTTTTCAGTTACTTGAATAGTCCGCATAATGCAAATCAATCAAAACAACACTTCATAGAAGGAATACATAGGAGTGCTTTATTATTATGTTGTCAGAGTCAAACGCTGTTAGTCAAAAATGACTAGTTACTTTGTTAAAACTTTACTGTTACGATAAGCTTTTAAAAAAAAAGAAGAAAAAAAAGATGTTAGTATAATACATGTTCAGATAGTTCAAGTACTGTTTCCAGAATGCTTTGGCTGTCTCAGTGGACATACATTAGCTGACTGCAGACACCATTACAGGAGAAGTAGTTGTAGTTTATGGATATTTTATACAATAAGATACCTGAAATAAATCAACTGAACTATGGAGAGTTATCCATTATACTTACCCAATATACAAAGTTTGATAGTCATAAAAAAATTCAATATCTCTATTTTTTAACTGATCTTCACGTTTCTGTATGTCAAACCCCATCTCTCCACAATGACAAAGAGTGAAGTTATTGTCAAAAATGTAATTTCAAACAGTCTGATAATGTGATATCTCTTTACTTAAGAGAGCATGAAGGGCTGTCTCACTGACACAATAATAGCGAGTGGAGGTTACTGATGAGACCATTTGTCTATGCGCGTGGCTCTGACGCTACTAGCCGTTCTGTAAAAGTAGGGCTTGTTCACCCAACTATGTTTGTCTACCTTTTGCGACACATAATTACAGTTTACAAGATTTGTAGTGTATATAGAAACATGATGTTTACAAACAACTCGAAGCTACATTGAAGACAGGTGAATAATCTACATCCGACGCGCCGTGCGGGACCACATGTTTTTGGAAATGAGCGATAACCACTTCCCTCTTCCCCGCCGCGCCATAGCAAGCCGCGCGCAGACAAATGGACCCATCATTATTTATGTATGTACTCTGTACAACATCGAGACATGCCAGAGTAGAGACACTGAAACGACCAAAGTGAATGGAGACTTTTTAATACATATATAAAACTGTAGATAAAGTAGGTATATATCAGTTACGAGATTCAGAAAACCTGTGCAACAACTGATTTAAACACACTTACTCTACTGGATAGGACCCCATGATATATCAATATAATTTAACATTTCCTACAAGAAACCAACTTTTGGGAGCTACATTTAGAATATTTACTTGAAATACACTGGATGATAGGGCTGCGTGAGTACCATGATGGTCCATCTACTAGTATTGAATGTAAAAAATGTGAAATCATCCAACATTCATCAACAGTTAAGTGAAGTTTTTGTTAAAAATATAATGGGTGATGGAATGGTGAAAATATGTATTGGACAGAATTAAGAAGGACTCAAAACTTGTGTATTTAGGAATGGAGTGGCCGTCTGTCATTAATGATGATTTGGTGTAGATAGTAAACAAAACAACAAAAAAAAACTTTGAGAACAGATTGATTCACTTTTTTGTGAATTTTCACTAATTGTTTTCTCTAAAATAGTGTTACATCATTTAAATTATCATGGATTATGATGACATTGGGTGTCAAAAATGTAATAGAGAAGCATAATAGTGCTCTCATTTTACTCAAGGAATACAACATAGATCAAGACAGTTTTTTTATAAGCCATATTGTCACTGGTGATAAAACGTGTAGATGTCTCTTTAAGCTTGAATCAAAAGAACAATCCATTGAGTGGAGACACACTAGATCTTTGAAAAAGCAGCAATTTCTACCCGGAAGATCATAAGCACAATATTTTGGTACAATAATGAAATTTTGCTTGTTGACATGGGGTACAACAGTAATTGGTACATCTTAAGGAAATGCTCTGTGCATCTAAAATAAAAAGCATGGTATGGTTAGTCACGGTGTTATGTTGCTTCATGATAATGCTCGGCCACATACTACCGTTCATCATTTTATTTGTCTGGAAACAAACAAATACAGACTAGTGCCATGTGACTTTCATCTGTTCTCGTATAGCAAGTGATTCCTTGCCAGTCAGCATTATGATGACAATGATAAAATATCTGTGCAACATTGGCCGTCTTCGCAGTCAGTATCATCTATGAAGAGGGTCTTCAAAAATTAGATCTATGATATGACAAATGTTTTAAATTAAAACCCTAATTTGAAGTAGACGTATTGTGCAATACCGATTCAGAGAGATAAGAGTACTTGAAGCCTATCAAGCACTTTAAGTGCACTGATTTAAATAACACGAATTATGAGACACGCCTATTCCAATTATTGTTCCAACAAATCTTAATGTAATCATTTATACAAAGTGAGCCAAAGTCAATACCCCATTAAAATATAAAATTGAGAGTAGTACTTTATTAAAAAATCTCTCCATAGTGAATTTGCCAAATGCTGTATTTATACAGGATTTTCAATACAGTATAACAAACACACAGAGCACAATTCTCATAAAAAAAATTACGCCTAAGTATTAGACGTGTTTCAACGACAAGGTCGTCCTCTTCAGTGATAAACCAGCTACACCAACCAAACCACAACTTAATCCAACGTTGCGCCGAACCCCATTTTATACAAACTTAAGGGGTATAAATGTGAAATTTTTACTAAATGTGAAATCATCCGACATTCATCAACAGTTTAGTGAAGTTTTTGTTAAAAATATAATGGGTAATGGAATGGTGAGAATATGTGTTGGACAGTTTTAAGAAGGGCTCAAAACTTGTGTATTTAGGAATGGAGTGGCCATGTGTCATTAATGATGATTTGGTGTAGATAGTAAACAAAACAAAAGAAAAACTCTGAGAACAGATTGATTCACTTTTTTTGTGAATTTTCACTAATTGTTTTCTCTAAAATTGTGTTACATCATTTAAATTATCATGGATTATGATCACATTGGGTGTTAAAAATGTTATAGAGAAGCATAATAGTGCTCTCATTTTACTCAAGGAATACAACATAGATCAAGACAGTTTTTTTATAAGCCATACTGTCACTGGTGATAAAACGTGTAGATGTCTCTTTAAGCTTGAATCAAAAGAACAATCCATTGAGTGGAAACGCACTAGATCTTCGAAAAAGCAGCAATTTCAAGTGAACAATTTCTACCCAGAAGATCATATGCACAATATTTTGGTACAATAATGAAATTTTGCTTGTTGACATGGGGTACAACAGTAATTGGTACATCTTAAAGAAATGCTCTGTGCATCCAAAATAAAAAGCATGGTATGGTTAGTCACGGTGTTATGTTGCTTCATGATAATGCTCGGCCACATACTACCGTTCATCATTTTATTTGTCTGGAAACAAACAAATACAGACTAGTGCCATGTGACTTTCATCTGTTCTCGTATTTCAAGTGATTCCTTGCCAGTCAGCATTTTGATGACAATGATAAAATATTTGTGCAACATTGGCCGTTTTCGCAGTCAGTATCATCTATGAAGAGGGTCTTCAAAAATTAGATCTATGATATGACAAATGTTTTAAATTAAAACCCTAATTTAAAGTAGACGTATTGTGCAATACCGATTCAGAGAGATAAAGAGTACTTGAAGCCTATCAAGCACTTTAAGTGCACTGATTTAAATAGCATGAATTATGAGACACGCCTATTCCAATTATTGTTCCAACAAATCTTAATGTAATCATTTACACAAAGTGAGCCCAAAGTCAATACTCCATTAAAATATAAAATTGAGAGTAGTGCTTTATTAAAAATAATCTCTCCATAGTGAATTTGCCAAATGCTGTATTTATACAGGATTTTCAATGGTTTCAAAATTTTGAGCAGCAAATAAAAGCGCCGAATTAAATATTTTTATTACCCTTAGGCCCTCCTATATAGTAAGTAATATCGAGAGATTGTAGCTGGATTTCACAAAGTCTTGGATTAGATTACATCTCTTCTTTCTTATCAGGTATCTCTTGACCAACAAACTAACTCCAATTTTATTAAGTATTTGAAGGGTTTTTATTTTATTTGTTTCTTTATAAGACTATGATGATTGAGGTGTTGTTTTGGTAAATTTTTTATTATTTTTTAAATACAAACAATCTTTTATATAGACAAGGTTCATCTAGATTAATGCTCAGAACATCTCTTTATTCAACTAAACAACTCCAAAAAATGTAAATATCTCCCAGAAACTCACCTAAGTGAGTCTCAGTATGGCAATCTCCACGAAGTACAATAACGGGATCTAGACTTGGATTAGATACTTCTCTTTCATTCTCCCTTAACCAAACTTTATTCTCTTTCGACAATGAAGCTATTAGGGTATTTGAGGCCCATGTGTCTGTTTTATGTACTTTTTTTTAAAGTGATGATAACTGCAAGGTTTTCACGGTTTAACCATAAGGAAAAATAAACAGTAAACAAACTTTCACTCATTCATCCTAAAAATCGAATTAAAATGAACTATAACTAATCATCCCAAAAATTGATTTATATATATTTTATCTATTTACTTTTATTGTGTCATCCGTCGTCAGTGTAAATTGTATTTGATTAAAATCGAGCTTTAATAACGGTGGTCAAAGTTCATTTTTGTTTTTTTGCCAATTATTTGTACATTTAACCCTGGAATTGGCATTAACTTTTGCCGTAACATGGTGCCCCCTTTCGCGAAACTGCCGAACTACGAGAAATATTTCCGTCTTTTCTGTTCTCTCTATGAAATTCAGATTAGACAGCTTTGAAAGATTGAAACACGAGCTTTTCAATGGTGTATAATTCATTTCTCTACGACTCCATTTACTAGGCTAAAGGTTGAGTTGAAGAAATTATTTGAAATAATTTACAGTTCCTGACCTTTACACAAAGTAGGACGCTTATATTGTAATGCGAGTTGGCAAGTCGCCATTTTTACGAGTAAAACACACCAAACTTTACCAATTAATTAAATATTTTTATAGCGTTTTATGAACTTTTGATTACATGTATATGCATCTACGAAACGTCAGCTTTACAATGGTATAACATTTATTTCGGTAGGATGATTTTAAGTAACCCTAATGTCGAGTTGCAATATCAGAGTTTTTTATAGTTGTCTGTCAACCGTTAATGCCTTCTACGGCTCAAATGAGCCGCATGCCAAAACTAAGGTTAATATTTTTTAACTTGCAATTTTGTACACGGGTTTGGGTCATTAATCTTCACATTTCACTAAAATTTGAAGAAAATTAGTAGAGCCAATTTTGACCAGGTCATAATGTTGTGTTTTATTTCCCCAAATTTTGAGTTATCCACCACTCCACATATGACAGACATCATTCCAAAAACCACTTTTTGTACTCAGGGTACTTTTTTCTAAAATGTTACATATACAGTAGAACCCCTCTAATCCGCCCTCGGGTGGTCCGTTACTCCGGTTAATTCGACCGTGCTTGAGCTCGCGATATTATGCCGTCTCGCCGACTTGTCGATGACTCACGGCCCGTCTGGCGCCATTCTTTCAGGTTTGTTATCGCTTTCCCGCTTCAGTGCTGTGTCATCTCTCATGAAAAATTAAACACTACAAAGCTTTTTTACAGATTCCCCTCTGTCAAGTCTTTTGACACATTTAACCGTGTCTGAAACGAAACCAACACACGCTTCCGTATTCCCGTTTTCGTAACTCGCTCATTTTTATTTGCTGTATATACTGTACGTAGATCATAACCAGTCAAAGACAAGAAGAAAACTGAAAAGAAATGTTATATTTTCCATAATGTATACTAAATTGATTCGTGGAAAAAAAGCGGCCCATCAAACGTTTTTGCCTTTGTATGTCTGCTATACCGACGGGTGCCAATGCCACGGTGTTTTTATGCCGCCGACAATGGGATACCGCTATCGACAAAGTCGTTTGACTAGCCGCTGCTTTGGTGCCGCAGAGTTTTTACGCCGCCAACAATGGGATACCGCTATCGACACAGTCATTTGACTCGCCGCCGCTTTGGTGTTTCAATTACAATTTATTTTCGGAAACTCTCATCCAACCAGTACACTACGATATAGGCCGGTTAACAGAAGTTCTACTGTACTTGCAAAGTTTATATATCACTTATTTCACTTTAAAAAAATCTGTTTATATAATATGTAATAAATATTGACTTTTTTCGGATAATCCGACCTTTTTTGCGTTCCGACCATGCCTCCAGTCCCGAAGGTGACGGATTAGAGGAGTTCTACTGTATATGAAAAATTATAAGTAAAACGAATTAACAACAGGATGGCACTACCACACACACTTCACGAGTTACAATAGCACTACTTATGATTTCTTTGTTAACCTACAAATTTCAAAGGAACTTCGACTGAAGGCTCTTTCTCTAAAAAGGTCAAATTGACTTCGTCTAATACGAATGAAGTCAGTTTATTATTTTTTTGAGGAATAGAGGGTGAAGACTGACACCTACAAACAAGCAAAATGAGTTTACTCTTATAAGATAATATATTGCATAAATTTAAAAGGAATCAAAATCTTGCACCATGGAAGCCCAAGAAGTGTGAACAATAACTGTTTTTTAAACAATTTTATTTAAACATCAACCCCCCCTCCCAACATAATACTTACTTTTACATGTAATGAGAAAGTTAAATTAAGCATTGTAAAAAATGGGTTAAAGGAAAAGGAAATACTTACCACGGGCTGCTATTCTTTTAGAACCTAAGTGTGTCATTTCTTTGTCAGGCCTTTCTTCTATTACAATATGATCTCCACTAGAAATTTTAAAATCGATTGAAGTCATAGGTGCAGCGACATAGAATGGCACTGAATGATGTTTCGCAACAACAGCAATCTAGAACAGAAAGACAGATAGAATTTTATAAAAAAACGACACTAGCATCTATAGAAAACCCTCATGTTTGAAATTTTATATTTCCAAAATATCTTTAAGTACTTGAGAGCATGAATATACATATAAGAATATTTACCTGATATGTGCCGATTTTATTTGCTGTATCACCATTGGCTGCTACTCTGTCAGCACCAACTACGACAGCAGATATTGTTCGAGAACGCATTAAAGCCGCTACAGCAGAATCACAGATAAGTGTTGATGTAATTTTTTCGTGAACTAATTCATAGGCTGTTAGTCTTGCACCTTGATTGTAAGGTCGTGTTTCTGTACAGTATACGTGTTCTGAAAATATAAAAAGAAAACTTACTGTATGTTTTACTTGAATGGTCCTTTTGAAAAAGAAAACATGATTAGAAAAATAATATATCTCATGTTTTTTAATATTTTGGGGTCAACAGGGTATTTCGATAATTTTGATTTACATTTTCTTGATCATTTAAATTATAAATGACAGTAGTGAGAAAAAATGAAGTTTCAAAAATAATATATAATATAATACTGGAAAGTCAAAGGGTGAACGCTGGCGATATTGTGACAGTAGGGTGGTATGAAGATGAAGCCCAGTTGAAATGTGGTCAAAATTCGTGTAAGGGAAAAACAGCGAATTCTAGTGAAAAGGACTTTTTTTTAGAACTAACCAATGTAAAAGTGAATTAACTTGTAAAATAAAAAAAATTGATACGGTTAAGGATAAATTATCTGATACTCATAGACAAGGATGGTTTATGCACCATAACATTAAGAGTTCCTTGCTAACAAGGAGGAATTGCAGTTATTATTTATTATATGAATTGTCTAATAAGATTTTGATAATTTCATTGAATGAGTATATGTTGAAGTCAAGTAATACTAATTTATTAAAATAAACTAAATAATTTTAAAATTTGTTCCTTTCCTTTTTTTATAGCAGGATGTGAGTCGTGGTGGTTCTTGTCTATTGGTTAAAAACGGTACTAACTTGATTATAAGACAGGATCAAAAAAAGTTACAGTAGAACCCCTCTAATCCGTCACCTTCGGGACTGGGGGCATGGTCGGAACGCAAAAAAGGTCGGATTATCCGAAAAAAGTCAATATTTATTACATATTATATAAACAGATTTTTTTAAAGTGAAATAAGTGATATATAAACTTTTAAAAGTCTATATAATAAAGTCTATATATAAACTTTGCAACTACAGTAGAACTTCTGTTAACCGGCCTATATCGTAGTGTACTGGTTGGATGAGAGTTTCCGAAAATAAATTGTAATTGAAACACCAAAGCGGCGGTGAGTCAAACGACTTTGTCGATAGCGGTATCCCATTGTCGGCGGCGTAAAATCTCCGCGGCACCAAAGCAGCGGCGAGTCAAACGACTTTGTCGATAGCGGTATCCCATTGTCGGCGGCATAAAAACACCGCGGCATTGGCACCCGTCGGTATAGCAGACATACAAAGGCAACATCGTTTGATGGGCCGCTTTTTTTCCACGAATCAATTTAGTATACATTATGGAAAATATAACATTTCTTTTCAGTTTTCTTCTTGTCTTTGACTGGTTATGATCTACGTACAGTATATACAGTAAATAAAAATGAGCTAGTTACGAAAACGGGAATACGGAAGCGTGTGTTGGTTTCGTTTCAGACGCGGTTAAATGTGTCAAAATACTTGACAGAGGGGAATCTGTAAAAAAGCTTTGTAGTGTTTAATTTTTCACGAGAGATGGCACAGCACTGAAGCGGAAAAGCGATAGCGATAACAAACCGGAAAGATTGGCGCCCGCCAGGCGTGAGACATTCCACAAGTCTGCAAGTCGGCAGAATAATATCAATAGCCAAGAGCTCGAGCACGGTCGGACTAACCGAGGTGACGGACCATCCGAGGGCGGATTAGAGGGGTTCTACTGTAAATGAAATTTTTGTGTTTGAGGGATCATTTATTGATCATTCCTGATATGGATACTGTCTTTGCATCAATTTATAGCATTCCAGATCCATTGAATCTAAAATTGTTTTTGAGAAGATTGGAAAAAATATGTAACTTACTATCTACAGAAAGTAAATGTAAAAAGATATTAATGTTGTCTGATTTGAATATAGATACAACGGAAATGATTCCAGCAACTGTGAAGTTGATTTCCATTTAAAATTCATATGGTTACAAGTTGAATGTAGACACTCCAACTAGAGTCACCGATCATTCAGCAAAGTACATTGACAATATTATCTTAACTTTAGATTTGGAAAACAAACGTCTCTGTCTGTTGATATAGGGTTTTCAGACCATAGTGCTCTAGTTATAGAAATCCCACATATTTTGCCCATAAAGCAGAAAGTAAACAATACTTTAAAACATAAAATTAGAATTATAAATTATGCAAATAGGGCAAATTTTTTTGTCAAGTTAAATAAAAAAAGACAGGGGGTTACCAATGACAGGGACAGTAGATGAGTGTTACAATTATGTTTTGAATTTGTTTCTGGACAGTTTCAATGAGTGTTTTCCTACTAGATTGATTACTAGAGATAGGGATAAAACCAAGATAGGGGAAGAATATCAAATCGTGAAAAAAGAAGATTGCTTAATGAATCCAAGTGGAACAAACACAAAAGTTTCATAGAATATTACCAAAATTACAGGAGATTAAAAAAAAAAAAGTTACAAGCAGAGCAAAAAAGATGTCAAATAATAGCTTTATTCAAAATTCGCATAATAAATCACAAGCCACTTGGAATATTATTAACCCTTAACTAACATCATACGTCTTGAAGACGGGCGCGAAAATAAAAATCGGTGTATTTCCCCTCCTCCTGGCCTATTGTTTTTGTCCGGCCGTCTAGCTGCCAGTCGGACGTTGGTCTTTTTTCGGTGAAAATTGCCAATTTTTTTCTCGCCCCTTGGCTGCGCTATTTATAGTTTTTGATGACTTTCCGCCTGTGAGACGTATGATGTTGTTTACGTGACTTTATTTAATAGTTTTTATATATGGTTTTTATCGAGACATGTGGTGAAGGACATTGTGAAAAGATGTTTCTGAACTAACTCTACGTCCACTCCATGTATATATAGGTATGTAAAGCCATTTTACTGATTATTACATTTATTGATAATTAATTATGCCTTTTTTCATTTAAATACCCATAGGCGTCTCCCAGACGTATGATGTTGATTGCGTAACTTTAAATCATGATGTTAGTTAAGGGTTAAAACTGAACTGGGTACAGCAAATAATATTGAGAAGTTCACTACAGAACACTATCAGCAGAATTTAATAATTTTTTCATAAACATAGGTAAAAAATCGGGAAAAGAGTGTTCTCTGGAGGAGGCATGCAAAAGAGTTTTAAAATCAAAAAATTTTCAAGGTGACGGTTATAAAAAATATTATAATTTATCTTTTTCTTTTAAAGAAGCGACAGAGTTTGATGTTAAAAAAATAATATCTAATCTTAAAAATAAGAAATCAGTAGGCTGGGATGAAGTTCCAATCTCAATTTTTAAATTGATAAAACCATTGATTACTAAACCAATTACCCAAATTTTAAATAAGTCTTTTAGAGAGGGAATTTTTCCAGATAAACTCAAATATTCCATAGTAAAACCATTGTTTAAAAAAGGTTCTATAACGGAGATAGGAAATTATCATCCAGTTTCATTGCTGTCCAATATCTCTAAAAGTTTTGAAAAATCTGCTAATGATCAATTGACAAGTTTTCTAAATAAGTACAACACATTAAACCCAAACAAATATGGATTTACAAAGGGTTTTAGTACTGATTTGGCTTTGTCATGCCTTATTAATGATGTGTCCAAGGCTCTGGACGGGTCACAACACACAGTTGGAGTTTTCTCTGACCTGTCAAAGGGAAATAACTTATATTGGGTTAGGTCCTATTTGTGTGAGAGGAAACAAAAAACTGAAATTTAAAATATAGGTGGAGTGTTTGCATCAATTTGGAAATCTGTATGAAATGGTGTTCCTCAGAATCTGTGTTGGGTCCAACATTGTTTTTAATTTACATAAATGACTTGGCAGATAGTGTAAAAGGTAGGTTGTACATATCTCTTTGCAGATGATACAACAGTTTTGATAAAATCGGAAAATAAGGAGAAATTAATACATGAAGTTGAAGTTTATGTAATGACATAAATGAGATTGGCTATCAGTTAATGGTTTAAAATTGAATATTAATAAGACTAACATATTGAATTTTAAGACTTCAACATCGAAAGTTGATTTATTAAATGTACAATTTAAAAATCTTATTAATTGGAAAAAAACTGATGCCAGATTTTTGGGCGTACAGATGGATCACCATATAAATTGGAAAACACATATAAAGATTCTAATTAAGAAATTAAATATAGCCTGTTTTCAAATGAAATTTTTTTTAAATGTCACAGATATTAAAACCAAAAAAACTGTGTACTACAGTTATTTTTCCCCGCAAATTAAATATGGGATTAAACACTGGGGAGACTCTGAGGAATCAAACAATATTTTTATGATTAAAAAAAAAAAAAAAAAATCTAAGAATCATGTTAATTAAATGTAAATTTCTCTCTTGTAAAGGATTATTTAAAGATTTCGAAATTTTAACATTACTATCTCTTTATTTGTTTGAAGTCTTATGTTTTGTGCACTGTCACAAGCAGTTATTTGTAGAAAATTGTGTGGACCACAATTATAGCACAAGGAACAGGGGAACAATGTTGTACCCGATTCATAGGCTTACCCTGCTGAAAAAGAGACCTTTATAAAATTTTACAATCAGTTAAATTCTACATTTAAAATACTAGAAATATCACTATTAAAAAAAAAAAAAAAAAACTGAAGCAACTGTTGCTGGAAAAAAAACATATAACACATACAATATAGGAATCTTTTCTAGTGTGTAATGTTTTTTATAGGTAAAATCGGAGAAATTATCAATCATGTATATATTTGTTACTGTTATGTTTATTGCTTTTGTTTGGTATTGTTATGTATGTGAATGCAATGTGCTCATCTGTTATGTATGTGTATTTTTAAAGATATTTAATATTTATTTCTTGAACAAAGTAAAAAATTGTTGAGACGATTAATGAACTGATATGATCTATTGTGGCTAATTTTATTCTTAGTCATGCAATGTTAAATTAATATCGATTCTAGTACTGTAGTTATGTGTTATTCAAGGACAAGCTGCCTACCTGCAACAGTCTCAATGTTATCCAATCAGGTGTAATGCAGTAAAATAAAATAAATTATTATTAATAGTCGGAAGTGATAATGCACAAAATGCAAAACATTATGAATGGTAATCTTCTTCATCATTGACCAGACAACAGATTGACGCCAGATATGAAACAGTTTACATATCAGTTAATGGTAATGAATGAATCAGTGTGTATTGACAATTTCTTATCACTGCTGACTGATTTATCTCTTCCATAGGATGGATTTAGATTTCTACGGTTCTTTATAACCAATTCTATGATGACTTGCTACTTGCAAAAATGATTTAATTTGTCATTACTAATTTTCACCTACCTCTAATTAAAATCCTCTTTCCAAAATACTAAACTGTAAGAGTCCAAAAAACTCTTTTAAAAAACGTACACAACTTTACCCAATTTTTCCTGTTCGTGTAACGCTCTGATAACACCAAGCGCGGTTCCATAACCAGCAGTAGCTAAGGAACCAGTATTACAATGTGTCAATACACGTACAGGGCCATCACTAGGCGATCCAGACAAAATGGCCACTGCTCCTGCAGATCCGATAGCTCTATTATCGGCTAAATCTTTGGACAGCATTTCCTCGATTGCACTGATAAACCTTAAATCAAAGAATTAGTTTTTTAAAGGTTAAGAACTGTAATTGTAAAGTAACAAAATAATTTGTCATCTTTATATATATATATATATATATATATATATATATATATATATGCCGTATATATATAAATTTATAGATTTCAATCAGTAAATTAAAAATAATAATATGGTTGAAAAAAAGTTATTTAATTAGTAAGCTTCTATAATAAATTATTTTATAGGAGCATAATTAATATAACTGCAGATAAAAGAATATTATAATTAAAATGTTATCTTTTATCAAAAATACACAGGGTGATTTTTAAGTGTGGAAACGGCTTTGTATTACATAACTGAGAGGTACTTGAAGAGACACAAATGCAGATCTACATAATTAAAAAAAAAAAAAAACTTTATTGGAGGCTTGAAATTTGTGATCACCGTCTTGAATCGAACATATTTTTTAAAATAGAAAGATGGACATGTGATACATGATTTTCATGTAAAATTTTACAAGGAAGACATTGGTAACATGTCTATTTTCCATAAATGCTATTTTCCCATAAATGCCATTATTTTCCAGTTATAAGCATTCAAAGTTGCAATGGCGAAATAATCACATTAGCAATAAAACGGTATAAAAGGATCTGTAAAAACTTTTCTATTTTGTTTTTTCTGCAAAACAAGTCCAATAACAATCTTTAAACAGTACTAATATGATGATAATAATAATAAGATGCCCAAATTATACATTCAGATCCCATGTGTGCAAAATAATGAAATTGATTGTAATGTTAAACTTTACTTATTATTCTGTAACACTTTTCTAACTTATTTTAATAGTCAATAAAAAAAAGTTAGAATCAAATTGAACAACTATTTTAGAACTCTAGGTTAGAGTTTAATAGGACACATAGTTTATTAGTTTAGGTTTTGTAGGGATAGGAGACACAGGCTTATCTATAGTACACAAATAAGAAAACACACAAAAAACACTAAATTTCTGAAAAATTTCGTAAACATTCTTCACTTTCTCAACAGTGTATTAGGTAATACCAAAGATCACTTTCCAAGGTAAACCTGTGTCTCCTATCCATACGAAATCTAAATTATTTTAGAATTTTTAAAATCGTAACTGATTTTAATGCACACCATCGAAAAAGCCATCAATTTTATTGCCTTTGAAGTACGGAAAATACTGGTCATGATAGAGTTATTATTCTAAGAAATAAGATTTTAACTGAGTTTATAAAACTATTTCCTCGAATTATTAAAATAAAAATTTTGAAGAAAATATTACTTTCGATGTCTTTAAAAAGTATTTAGTTTGGAAACCGCTTTTTCTACTGATAATTTTTTAGAATCAATTGAATTTTTCAATATATGAATATATCTTTAGAGATCAACTGTGATACGTTATTTAATAAAGTTCTTTCTGATATATATATATAAAGCCATATGCACAGCAATTTGCCAGAATTTCATCTTCTACGTTGTTCGGAAAAATGGTGTAATATACTTAAGGGATTTCCCTAATTTGTTTAAATTTGTAACACAATATTTCCAGCAGTTCTGTATTTTCAGAAGTGTATATACTGTAATGTATATTAAGTGGAGAAATGAGAGGAATAGAGCACTTCTGGAGCTCATTAAAGCAGAGATTTTATTTGAATAAAATCAAAGTTGTACAAATTTAATCAATAAGAAAGGACAAACACTAATTGGGTTGTGCTAAGAGTAATCAAAAATATGTGATTAAAAAATATAATAAGATTTACTGTTGGACTTGTATAATGTTTTGTAAGTTTTTGTAAAAAAAAAAAAAGAAATAAAAGAACATAAAATAAAGGCCCTAAAAAAGCCCTCGAATAGCATAAAAAAAACAAGAGTTTAAAATCAAAGAACCTGTAGGTCAACCTCCCCCCCCCCATTAAACTGATAATTGACTTGCCCTCGCCAAACAAATAAAAAAAGGTGGCGACCCTAATACAAACTAGTTAAATGTGGGCATTTGCAAAACAAAATGTTGGCATATTGTGTTCTCACTTTTCTAAATGTATGCAGATAATTTTTATTTTTTTAAATTGAGGTGCTGGAAGACAGATGTATCATATATAAGCTTTCACGGAATGAATAACTCAATTGATTTCCATGCTGTTTTCATCGTGGATACTCTAATCATGTACCAAAATTCCAGATTTAAAATTTTTGTTTTTAAACCAACGAAAAAATAAAAAACCGTAAACAGATTTAAAAAAAAAATGGTAAGGTGGAAAACTCTTTCATGGTCCTACTTCTATTTTTATCTTAAGAGGGGAAATTTTAAAAATTATATTTTTGTATACCCCTATACTGATAAATTTTGATAATTTCCACTGACATATAATAACCTACTTGATTTGATATTTCACTGCAGTAATGCTTTCTTAACAACACATGATGCAATACCTACATTGTTTTCATGTCTTCAGGTTCCATAGTTTCATTTTTATCCAATTCATTGATAAGAGCTATCAAAGTTTCCGCAGCTATCTTCATGTTGACAGCTGTAGGCCTGGCTGACACCAAATAGTTAAGTTTACCTTCCACTTCTTGTCTTAATGTCTTCTTTTTGACAAATACTTCAGAGCTTAATTCCGCTGCTAGACTCAGACAGCCTACGATCGCTATTGCCGGTGCTCCTCGTACCTGAACAGTTGTTTTAACATCATACAAAATTTTCTCACATAAATAAATTACAATAAACGACAAACATTGCACTAACAAAAAAGCCAAAACAAAGTATTTGTTGATATCACCCTAAAATGTTGGTTCGAGAATTATCAATATAAATTCAAATTAACTAAGGACACAGCTTTAGAATATCGAATATATTAAAATCGGTGGAAGCGATAAAGATTAAATTTTGGTAAAATGTGAAAATTTAGGAAAATTACAGTTTACAACTAAAATTGAGGGGTAAAAACCAAAACCAAATAAACTTCCCAAAAATCAGTTATTTTCTAATTGACTACTGAAGGTAATTTTCTTTTACTTATGTTTGGAACATTGTTTTGGATCACACAGTCACTCATAAAATCTCATTGATGATTTTGAGAAATCCAATTTTCGAAGCCTGTGTTTACGGTTTATTTCACATTTTTACCAATAACTTCCGAATGATCATTTATTTAGAAAACGATGATTTAACATCTTTTGGCTAATAGAGGGGCTACATTGTAGCAAATGTTAATTTAAAATTCATTACAGATAATTTTGATTTACCGGTAATTTACAATTTTTTAATTACTTTGGGATAAAGTTAAAAAAAATATGCCCACATTTTTCGTCTGTATGGCATAATACAAAAAAAAAACACTTTTTTGAAAATGGAGGACTGCCTAATATCATGATTGTTTTTAGCCCATCACAAAATTTTCTTTACACAACATTTATGTGGGAAAGTAAAAATTTCTAATCAAATTTAAAAAGAAAATTATTTTTTAATATTTTTGATACTTGTTAACCATATACTCACCACTCTTTAGTATGATCCATTAATAACGCCCTTTATTTAGAAGTTATTTTATAGATAACAATTACATACATGCTTGAAAGTTAGTCTTCTAAAATTGCATCAAATGAATCTCGTATGTCAAGCTTGGTTCTTCACATGAATTCAACAAGCTAATATGTTAAGATTTTCCTGTCTGTCCCTATTCCTTTTTTATTTCCTCATTTTACCGAGCCCCACATTCTCTCAACTTTCTGAGTATTGGTTAACATCTCGGGGTCAACAAAATTTGTAAGAGTGATTAACAGTTGAATGCTGAAAACCGTAATTCCTGATATTATTTAAGTTTTCATCCATAAAATAATACTTCCAGTTAGTATTTGCTGCATAATAATAGGGATCAGAGTTGATGTTTTTCTGTTTGCAACAGGGACTTGAAACATATGTTAGTCTCACTGCATATTCCGTCAAAAATCCACTCCTCTAGCAATACTTGTCCAACTTGACATTTCCTTTTAGTGCAGAGGCTTCCACTACTCTCTACGTACATCTCCAGTACTCCAATAGGCCTTATATTCTTGTTTAATCTTCCAAATGCATACTTCTCTCATGTAATTTCTCCTGTCAACTAAGCTTTGTTAGCACATATACTTACTGCGAAACTTAATACTCATTGACTTTCTAGTTCAGCAATAAATGTAATAAACAACTATGTCTAAAGGTATTCGAGAATCACCAGAGCAGTTTCCTTTCCGCAATGTATTTTCTTCTCTACAATACTGCAAAGACCACCCCCATCCACAGCACAAAGTAATTTTACGCCTCTGACTACAATTCTTGTCACATGAAATGATGGCATGTTCTTGATCAATAATTGTTCTACATACTTTTTTTTAGAATCCAGATAACACAAAACAAAAGAATTAAAAACAAAATATGCGTGGACCATGTTTTCCAGATGACCCTGATGTAAACGGAAAAATCGGATCGATATACCAATATCGATAATAATCTAGTGGTGGGGATATGGTTAACAAGTATCATATTTTCTCCTGAGCCATAACTTGTTTCTTCACTTGGTTTGGTAATAAATATTACCTATCACATTTACCATGAAAATTTTGTGATTTGTCTTAAGACAAAGTAAGTTACCCCAAATGTTGACTTATGAACAAAATGGGGGTGAAAACTGTTTAAAAATATAATAATAAAATAAATCTAAGCCGTTTATGATTGTGAAATTACATAATGACAAATAGATAACAATCTAAAAAGCACTTTCAATATGAGTAGGCCTACATTACATTTCCGTATAAAAGTCCATATCAATTGTTTTCTTATTCATTACAAACTTTTTCTAAAATAAAATAACGATTGGCTCAGAAATTACAGCGTCATTAACCACAAATATTAGATAACTTGCTGGTTTATAAAAAAAAACTCTTTCTTATCTTAGAAATTGATAAGGAAACTCCTATCTTTGCTTATGAATGATACTTGGTTATTACGTCTAATTAAAATGACTCGTTATAATCTATACTTCTTGTGATGTGTACCGATTAGGCTAATTATATTAAACTGTATTCATCCATACTTCAGTGAAATAATGACAAAGCCTATATAAATTATTTATCTTAGAAACAAACTGTATGAAACATAAGTATTGTTTACGTGTTTAAAAGAGAGATGGTTAATTAAAAATTGTAAAATAAAAATACCATTTCATTGTAAAAAGCTTATTCTTCAAAGGCAGCCTAAGGGTAGGGCACCCATATAATTTTGGTAATCATAAAAAAGTATCAACCTCCATTTCCAACAGATCTTCATGGCCTCGGGAAAATGAAAAAGGGATTTTAAACATGTCACACATCCACTGTCTTTGTAGTTGTCCTCAATAATATGTAAGCACAATAGGAGCCACAATAAATAAGATAGAAACATCAAATTAAGTATAGAGGGGGCTATAGTGTGCTTATTTAGAACCATTGAAATTGAAAAAAAAAAAATCTAATTTAAAATGTCAAAAATGATGGTAATTTTAAACGGTTTTTTGTCCATATCTCGTGCATTATTCAACTTATAATAGACTAAATTAGAAACAAAATTGTATATTTCAATTCTGCATGCCATGAATGGTACCAACCCACCTGTAATAATGAAATTATAGTAAAAAATATAATTTTAACCTCTGAAGAAAATGTGATATTTGTATAGTTAAGAAATCCAACAGGGTTAATTCACAGATGCAAACATAGCGTGGAAGCGTTTTCACATATGCACAGTTTTGAGAGTCATCAGTACCAAGACACATACACAAGCAAAACAAGTGGAGACTTTGTAATATATATATATACATCTACGGAGGCCAGCTATGACTTACCCGATGTCAAGAGAGTAGTAATATACATCAGTGGTTCTCAATCTGAAGGCATGCCCCTCTGGGGGGGCGGGGAGTTTATTAAAGTATCCAATCGCTTTCAACACGCCTGATTGCAACTCAAGAAACAAGTGTCTTCAAATGTTTGAATGAAATCTACAATACTGTGCATGCCAATTCATGATAGATTCTGAGTTGGCAACACCTGTCTTGTCTATTTGCAGAAGACTGTCAGTCAGTCTTACAGTTGGCGGTCACCTTGCTTTGTTGTTATTATCAAATTACTGTTGTTTCTTAACTTAGCCCAGAGTTATTTTTGCAAGTTACAGTTCCAGTAACCACCCAGTAAAAAATTTAAATCTGCACCAAAGAAAACCATGTACGAAAATGACTATGTGAAATATGGATTTACATTTATAGAAGACGGTGGTAATAACCATTTACCTCAGTGCGTTGTCACTCTGTTTTGAGTACTGACGCTATGCAACCAGTGTTTTTATAGCATCATTTAAAAATGAAATCATCCTAGGTTGAAGGAAAAACCAACAGAGTTTTTGTTTCTAAGATCAACTCTCTAAAACGTGTGAAACTTGATTCGACTGATCAAGTAAAAAATGAAATAGTTTTCGAAATTTCTTATTTACTTACTGCTTGTAGATTTCTATGAATGTTTTCCTTGCGCAGATCACTAATTTTCACTGAAAAATCACAATCTAAAAACAAGCGAATCCGACGTATTTATCTTAAGAAGTAAGGTATATAGTAGACGATAAAAAAAAGCAATCCAGATAATAAGGCGCCACCTTTAACCCTTCGTACGCTACCATGAAAAGAGTAAAAATCAATCTAGCGCTTAGTTAGGCGAAAAATTACAAAAATATTATTTGTTAAAGTTTTATTTATTTTTTTAGTTCTATAGGTTTGTTACCCCTGAAAAACAAATATGATTAAATTAAAAATGTACAGTACTATAAAAATACTGTTCAGTGTTCACTGCCAGCCAGCGAAAATATCCGCTTCCAACGTACAAAGGGCAACTGAATGCAAGTGCACGTGACAAAACAAAGGCTTCTGTTGTTTGTCAACAGCTGTGATGCGTCATACAGCCAACAACACGTCATCTGACTACTAAAGGAACATTCTATCGGATTCACGCATTCTATCAGTGTTTTGGTGAACTAAAATAAATAAAAACCTTCCTAACGGCCAAGAGCGGTATATTCCGCTTATCGCATATGAAGGGTTAAGTAAACAATTACCAAAGTTACACTTATAACTTATTAAGGTTTATATATTACAGTGTCTGTTTTAAGTATTATTGTATTTATTGTGTTAACTATTACCTGTTCATTGTATAGAAATGAGAGTTAGTTTACAATTTATAGCTGTAAAATACCTTGCAAGGTTAAGCTATATTTTGGGTGAACATGTAGTATTCATGTCATTGCGATTTACTAGTGAAATTTATGCAATTCGTGTTCTACCTATTTCCTTTTGAACAATTAGGTTATCCTTTATTATGCATTTCACTTTTGGATTACCGAAATCCATTATTACCTAGTAACGTTAACAGCCGAACTAACCTCAAAAGCCCAGGATATCGTTCTTTTAAATAGCTTGTTTTTAACAAAAATAATGGATTTATATATATTATAACCACCTGGCCAAACCTTTCGTAAGTTTATTTAAGTTAATAATTCGAAATTAGTTTATTAATATGGAGGATTCACAGCACATCACGTGATCACAGATATTAATGATTGAAATATCTTTAGTAACATATAAGAAGTAAATGTGAACATTTGCCATTATGTCTAACCTATAAATACGTCGGATTTGATAGTTTTTGATTGTAATTTTTCAGTGAGAAATAGTGATCTGTGCAAGGAAAATATTATTTATTTTTAAGAAGTAATGTAGTAGCCGATAAAAAAAAAAAAAAAAAAATCCGGAAAATAAGGCGCCACCTTAAAGTAAACATTTACAGTAACTTCTTTTAAAGTTATTGCAAATTTGAAAGGCTAGGCCTGCAACAAAATTTAGTATGGAATTATTAATATTGACAAAAGGGCATTTTCTCATTAGAAGCCAATTTTAATGACAATCTGTAAAAAATGCTAATTTATGTACAAATTATAAAATTGTGTTAGCTGCTGATAATAATGATTAAAAACGCCGGTAGCTAGGCAATAACCTAAATATTATATTACCTGCATAGAATTAATAGCTTGCCATCCATCTTGTACACCACTTATAGTTATATATTTTGACTCTGATGGTAAAAGAAGCTGATCCAAAATTTCGAGTTTCCCATCTTCATATCGTATTGATTCTAAACTCATTTTAAAAATTAAGGCACACAAAAGTAACGAAAATAGTATGAACTACAACTAGGTTATGAATGTAAAGACACGTTTCCCTTTAACTTTAACTCTTTTGGTTAAAAATTTAACGGTTACCAACTGTGTAGCATGAAATAAAATTGTCCCTACTCTTTTTCGATATAGTACTGATGTGGGGTGGGTTAGTTGCAGACTTCGGATCCTTCGCTTGGACTCGGATTTTTTTCTATCGTTTCTCTGTCACTCCAATGGACTTTAATGGCTTTAGTGCATACTACTATTATTGTAAAAATTTACTTTCACTAATTCATTCCTTTATATATTATTTTCGTTCTTAGATAAATATATTTAAAAGTATATAATTGCTTAGGCCATGGTATGAATTATCTGTGGCCGTAAAGATATGCTTATACCCGCGTAGTTGATATTTTTTCATATGTGCAAGAATTTGAAGATTTGAACGGTTAAATGTAATCGTTGAATTTGTTTTGTTGGTTGTTTAAAATTTGTTATTTTTTGTTTTAAAGAAAATGGATAATGAAACTGTTTACATTGCGAACCTTATTCGAGATTTTACAACTTTGTTGATGAGAGTAAGTTACATTACGATAGCTTTCAAATCAATTTATCTTTGAACTCCTAGGTCTTTTTTTATTTATAAACAAATACATAGAAATAAGGCTAAATATGCTGGAGAGTTCTCCGATCGATTTAAGTATGAAATCTCGGCATTTCGTCTTCAATATAGCATTTTTCGATCATTTCGACACATATTTCATCGATTTTTTTTTTTATTCTGCGAATATAGTTCCGTTTTAAGAACTGTTCAACTATGAAGAACTGTCAAACTACATATCATTTAGTATTAATCTTGTCATGTCTATGGTTACATAACCTCACTTAGCTACAGGTCAAGGAAGGTCATCATATATATATATATATATATAGGCTATATGCCTATATATATTTACCTTTACCTATAGTTCTTGTACTAGGTCTAGGTTTCAGAGACCTAGTCATCATGAATCTTGTATCATAGAGAGTAATAACAACAACAACAACCTGTATTAGTGAATGAGTGATTTAAATATGGTTACTCGATAGAATATAGCTATAACAAATTTGACAATTTCTAAGATTTTGAAGTAAATGATGAATTGTGAGAGATAAAAAACCACTAGCCTTGTTAAGAATGATCAAAATTATCGAAAAAAAGCTCTTTTGAAGACGAAATGCCGAGATTTCACACTTAAATTGATCGGACAACTCTCCTGCATATTTACCGAAATAAGAAATAGCCTACTTGGTAGGATCCTGATCTTATACGAGAGGGCACAAATTACTTTTTTTTTTCTATCCCCTAAAAATTATTGCAGTTCACAACTTTAAACCTTAATTTATGTAAATTTTAATCAAATTCAAATAAAATTTCAAATACTAAGTTTCGCTAATTATTTTCTGTGATTGCTACCGGTCTTTTTGGAGATTTTTTTCAGTCATGTTCTACATACCTTGTTTCTTAATAATAAAATAAGTTTTCAATGGAGAGGTAACTTTTCACGAAAAAAAAGAAGAGATTATTTCAATTTCTATTAAGTGAATTACACGTTAAAATAGGTTTTTACATAAATTTTTATCTTAAAAGGTCAAATCTTTTTCCTGACCTACATGTAGATTTGAAAAAATGAATAATTTGTGCGTCGTTGCCCTAACAACAAGTACTAACTGTGGTTAGTTAACATTTGAATATGAAATGAAAGCTATTTAAATATTCAGCTCAACATTTTTTAAATTATAGGCTAGTTTAGTTCTTACAAAATAACTTCAAATACGTCATAACTTTTTCTAATCTCAACCATTTAATTAAAATAACATTCAAACAATTTAGAGTTCTGTAAGAGGTTCAGAAAGCCTGTGTAACAACTGTTTAAAAACAAACTTACCCTTGATCTACCAATAGGCCTACAATTTAACATTTTATAGGCATACATGGCCCGAGAAAACAACTTCTTGGAATTACATTTAGAGAATTTGCTTGTATTATATTGTATGATGGACCTGGGTAAGTACCATGATGGTTCCAGTCGACTTTTTTTGTATGAATTCATCGCCTATATAAATCTTCCATCATTTGTCTATGTAATATTCAACACAACCTACATATAAAATGACTTAGGCCAATTTTGTAAACTTATTTAACATCTAGCTTAATATATAGCCTTACAGTAGGTACAGGTTATTGTATCTTACTAATATGTTTAATCAATAATTTGTTTTAGTATTTTCCACACGTGAACTGGCCACCTATAAAGTTCAAAAATCGAAAAAGCATCGTTCGTACTATTGGTTCAGCTTTGCCATTACCTCCAGTAAATAGAATATATATACATATCCCTCATATGTTACCTACTATAAATGAGACTTCAAATGATGATAACTGTTCTTCTGAATGGAGGTAGGTCAGTGTTAATTATTATATTATGCTATGGGGGGAAAATAAAATGATATTTCACTTCTATATCCTACTTTACAACAGTTTTATTGGGCTTTATCAAGTCTGAAACATATATTTGAATATGTGCCAGTTTGCATGAGTATTTTCTAAAATGTATAAAAATAATTGGTAATTATATAGCAGAGCTGCCTCACTTCAAAATCAATTTTTAAAGGTTTTATTCTTCAAATAAATGTTGGAAAAATATTTTACTATCGAAAAAAAGTGTCGGAAAGATGATTACATAACATAATTTCACAAGATTACACAAGAAAATCTTAATCAGAGTCAAATTCTGCTGCAAATTCAGTAGATGAGGAATTTATTGAATTTAAATGTATTTCATTCGTAATTCACCATAAATGATGAAAACGAGTATTATACTCATTGTACTTTCTCTTAAACATAAATTCGGCTATATGGCCATGGAAATGTTGTTTTGAATTTCCATATCACGGCACATTTCCTCGCACCTCCCTCCATTGACGTTCAATTGTCTGCGTATATGCTTCAGTGTACGCATATGTAGGGCTGTATTATTATATGTCACGAAAGGTTTGGCCAGGTTGCTATATATATATAGGGGCCTATATATATATATATATAGGCTATATATATATATATATATATATATATATATATATATATATATATATATAACCACCTGGCCAAACCTTCCGTACGTTTATTGAAGTGAATGTCATGAGTATGAAAGATAACACAGAGTTAATTTTTTCACGAAAAAACTACTTGTGTAATTGTATTATTATATTATGTAATCATCTTTCCGCCACTTTTTTTCGATAATAAAATATTTTTCCAACATTTATTTGACAAATAAAACCCATAAAAATTTATTTTGAAGTGAGGCAGATCTGCTATATAATTACCAAACAATTTAATGTACCCAACCATAAATAATATACTGAAAAATAATTTATTATATTTTTGTTCTTAAATTTTTTAATTATGTACGAGTAGCAACTCATTCTATTCGTATTTTGAAAATTCTAAGATAAGCGAAATAAGAATTTTATTATCTTTTCAAAATTATTTAATTGTTATGCATAGTTTTCAAAATTGTTGAAGTTATTATAAAAAGTAAATTACATAGCATGGTCGGAAAAATACCTTTTCTCAAAGTTAATGGTATTAATGCAATAAACATATAGAAAATAAGACAAGAATGCTATTTCTATAGTAGTTGATTCAAATAAAACTCTTTTTATTAATTAGAAATAAAAAAGTTAATTTTTAACTGGTAAAGAAATAAATATACCAGTAATAGGCTAGTACAACACAGTTACAACAAAAAACAAAATTAAAATATCGATATTAACTAATACACAACCAAAAAACTAATGGTAATTCTGAGCAATTACTTGGTCAACCCCAAACTTTTTCATATTTTACTACGATAATGTAGAGATGTAGGCTATGTGAAACTAAAAAAACATAATTTAGGCCCCGGAAAGTTAATATATGCTATATAGAAATAGAAATTACCTCAGTAATCGCCGGGTTCAACGTCCTCATCCAAGTCAGCGGCAACTGGATCAGTGTTCTGTTGCGATAATAAATAATGTTTTCTTTGCTGTAAATATGTAGGGCTGTATTATTATATGTCACGAAAGGTTTGGCCAGGTTGTTATATATATATATATATATATATATATATATATAAAACCACCTGGCCAAACCTTCTGTACTTTTATTGAAGTGACTTTGAACCTTCTTATCGCTCGGCAACCTGTACGATGGCCTTGCGGGCCTTGAATTATATGTTTCTTGCTTTCTGAGAACATCCTTATGACCGTAGTAAAATATGAAAAAGTTTGGGGTTGACCAAGTAATTGCTCAGAATTACCAAACTAATTAAAGTTAATCCAAAACGTTAGAGATATAGGCAAAGTCGAAGCATACCCAACAGACAAGACAGTTTGTGAAATGAAACAACAGTGGAAACATCAACGGTTTTAAAACCATATTATAAGCTGAAGTATTGCCAGTATAAACTAAACACAATATCATAGAGTTGAATTTCAATTTTCCAATGGTATCTAGATCAATGTTTTTTTTTAGAGTGAAAAATATGTACATTGTAATGGCTGCATAATTGTGCTTTTTAATTCCAACAGCACCACCCACAGGAACCAAACTATCAGATTTGCGATATCTGCCAGTTCTAGGGTTTTAAGATATAATTCAAACCACCTACAGAATCTAAATAAATAATACATTTCTAATTTTTCACAGACCGTAGATTTGAATTTGTTTAGTTTAAAAAAAACACCATAAAAACACGGAGTTGCTTTTTTGTGAAGCCATTTAAAAACACCTCGAGGAACTTATTACTCTCTGGATCCTTGGAGGAGTTTCTCAGCCACTACTGTGGAAATGAAAATAACTGAGAACACCATGACATAAATATTGTTGTAACTATTTTGGAGTTGGGATAGTGTTTAGATGTATGTATTATGTTTGTTTGAAGCTGTATACTTAGAATAGGCCTAAGTGAAATAGATCTATTTATTTCTAAACATTCTAAATTATTTAATCTAGGCCTATTGCTTTTATTTTCTATATGAAAATATATAGAAATATATAGAAAACATATAGAAAATAAAAGCAATAGATTAAATAATTTAGAATGTTTAGAAATAAATAGATCTATTTCACTTAAGTAGGCCTATTTTCAACTTAAATGACCAAATTGTATTAAATTCGTCACCTCTTCTAAAACCCATCCGTAACATAGTTCATTAACCTTTATCTACCTGCTAGGTCAACCCCCTACCTTTCCCGATTTCTCTATTGTATTTCAGTTTCCTGTTACTTATGTTTAAATAGTTGTCTATACCTGTAAATTATCAGTTGCCCGATGATGCCGCAAGGCGAAACAATTGTAGCTCATTTATATATTAAAAATTATTTGAAACTTTAAGCTTTTGATTTATTTTATCCTTGAAGGTTTTTTTATGTAGATTGGTTGAGTGGTTATAATTTTTTGTAGCCTATGGGTGTGACTTGTAGGGGTGTGAGTGAGATGTCTTCATTGTAAATGTATGACCCTTTTTATGCAAATTGTATTTGTTAGAATCAAAAGAATAAGATAGGTTGTGGGGGATTTAATGAAGATGGTGGCTAGGCTATATTGGAAAATTGTGGCAAATTTTTAGAATTTTAATAACATATTTTAAATTCCATAATAATAGTAGAGAAGTCTATATGGACTTACAGTACAGTATACAGCTTTTAAGTTGTACCAAGTTAATATAATACAAGGATTACAAAACTAGGTATAGCCTTCTAATGCACCATAGTATGTTAGAAATGTTAATCTACACCATGACTTGGAGATACCCACCATTACAGAGGAATTGAAAAAGGGAGCTGTGAACAGGGCCAGATTTATCATTTTGGCGCCCCTAGGCCCAATAGTTTTTTCCGCCACCCTAGTCTGGTTAAAGTTACTTCCCCAATGTATGCAATGAATCTAATATTACATTAACTGCATTCACACGAAAGTTGTCAAATCCTGTAAAAGAAATGTCACTGCTGGGTTCGCCATATTCCCCAGAATGTTTCAATCTCTTTCTTTTACGTTCAGTATCAACTCTGTACTGTTTCTCATATTTAAATATTTATCAACCTGTATAGATATTTTTTCTCTCGGCCGTGCGCCCCCTGGGAGCTTGCGCTCATAGGCCCGGGCCTATTGGGAAATCCGGCACTGGCTGTGAAGCATTTAACAAGAATAAGCAGCCTCGATAATGAGGAGGTATTGTAGCTGCTTAATGCCAATGAAGACGTGCGTAGGTGAAGAGAACCAAATCCCAATATCTGATATTGGTCATTGGATTGGAACCGATATTGATTTATCAGTAGAGATATAAATTACTAAATAGGTTGTATGACTTAATAATTATAATAAATTTAAAAAAAATAATAATATAGTTTATTTTATAAAGTTTGGATGAAGAATTTTTGGTAAAAAGGTCGAATAATAGTATTTGTCATATGAGATGTAAAGACCTATAGGTGACTAGCTTTAAACTAATTGGGGTAAAATACTACATATCCTTAAACCGTGATACATAGTATTTACAGTAGCCTCAGACTAGGAGTGTGTCTGGTGTAATGGGCGTGTCCTCCCTTCTACTTGCTTCCCTAGCCTGGCTTGACGGTACAACCCATTTCAAGAAAACTAGGTACATAAATTACTGCTTAGCTATATTTAATTCCTAAAGTTACAACTTCGTGACAGACTGCATCTCACTTATCTTATGATTTTGCCTAATTGCACACAATATTTATTTATAAAAACTAAAAACCAACAAAATATAAAGTTTTGTAAAAAAGTAAGTTTATGTAATGATAAACTGTAAAAAGTTTTTACACAATAAAAGTAATGACACAAATTATTCAAAACGAGGAAAATTTATTTTAAGGGGATCCCAGGAAATACTTCCCGCATCCTGATCCCTTTGTTCTTTGATTCCAAGAATGCATTCACGTGATAACTTTAAGGCATACACAAAATAATCCGTCTATCACATTGCCTATTTCCCGCATGAAATGGTAACTTGGTCGGCTAATAGGTGTTATGCTAAGTGTGATGATGAAAAATCTTTATAAAGATTAAAATCTGTAAATCTACAGCTCAAACTGTTGACCCAATTTTTAACAAATTTGATATTTTTATCAATATTTAGGCATCTTTTTGCCATATCTTGAGTGTTATTTTCTTTTTTTATATTTATAACCATTGATTTTAAATACCAAATAGATTGCCCATCTCCATAGTATCTGTTGAAGCTCATTAACTAGAGGCTCCAGTCCTGCCATCTTAACGGCCTACTTCTGGTAACTTTAAGGACACCATGCCGTATCGCATGCTCCTGTACTAGTGCATTCTGAACCTGAACTCACAAAACTACATCTATTTAACCCACATATTGAGCTTATATTGTTATATGCTATGGGACTTTTTCTTAGACATTAATTCAATGATATAGCTCAAAATTGGTAATAGTTTAAGACCAAGATTTGGTTTGGGAATGGGTAGGTTACATAAAAAACTATGTACAATGATTAATTTACTATTCTTTCCATGCACTATTTTGAATTTGCAGTTCAAATTTGAATTTGGGCTTTTTTGGTCCATGAAAGTTTTGTTTAATGTTAAAATCTGTTTCTTTTTAGTTTAAATAAACGGTTTTTAGTTTATTTTAACAAAATAAAGTTACCTTGTAAATCACATAGTTACCAAGTTTTATAAAGTATTTCTAGTTTGTTACTCAGTTTGTATCTCAAGTATTTATTTTAAATCGAGTACTGGTGAAATGTTAGCCTATTCTTGTTAATAAGGACAAGTCAGTTTTCTTCCAAGCAAGGTGAAGTATAGGTGTAAACAATTTGTATAGTAAATAACTATATCTCTGTATATTTGATAGTTTTATGAATAACATTATAGTAGAACATATTTGATGGTGGAATCTCCTGTGAAGATTGCCACAACTATACTCACTAGATCAGAATCTGTTCTGATCCATAAGTGTTAGGATGTTTTCAGAGTTTCTTTGCAGACACTACCGTTTTGAACGTGTTCTTAATAGATGGTATCAATTCATAAGTACATTTATATGCTTATATTATTATACGCATAAACTACTTTATTTAATTTTTTATTGGATTTTTGGTGTTTATTTTTTTAAACCTTTAAAATTTAATAATACACATTATAAAATATTTTGTTTTCTTTTTAGACATGATGATGAAGGAAAACTAATTTGTAGCACACCTAAACGTTATGACAATAAAATAGAAGAACTTGAAATTGAGTTAAGTCGACTTCGAGCACAAGTTTCTCAGATTATATTAAATCAAGTTATGTCTGGTAAGTTGTATATGAATCTAAGATTTATAATTAATTATTCATTATGTGAAATAGATATATGATTTGCTTGAAGATAGATATTAATAGCAACCAAGTCATTTAGAAATGTCACAAAGGTTCATGATATCACCGGATGAAAGAATGCTGTGAACCGGAGAAATATTATTAGAGTGGTTTCTCAATTTACAAAAACCCAGGCTTTATTTGGAGTGTTAAGCTTATGTTTCCCTTATGCAGTATACGTTTCATAATCACAAAAGATGTTGGGCTCCGTTTTTTTTTACTGGTTTTCACATTTCATAGCCTCAGGCAACTGTTTTTGTTCTGTTGTTATTCATCATTGTCGTCATTGGGCTTATTGTCATCTGTATGTAAACTTGGTAATGGCCACAAAAATTGAGCTAGAAACATGAAATTTGGTCGGCCTTTAGTTAGCTCATACTATTTGAAGTTCAGAATTTTAATTTAAAATGTCAAATTACTGGCCATTTAACAAAGTTTATTGTATATATGTTATTCAACATATAACACACAAAATTAGTTACAAATTTGCGGATTTCTATTCTGTATGTAATGGTACCAACTTTATCTATCTAAAATGAAAAATAATAAAGTTATTGTCAAAAATGTAATTTCGAATTGTAACCTCTCGAGAAAATATGATATTCCTGTTATTATGATATTCGACATGAGCATAGCAAGTGGAGGCTTCTTGTTTTATATATACAGCTTCGAGGCCTGTCAAGGCCACTCACTGACATGAACAAAGTGAGTGGAGACATTTTAATATATACACATTTATGAGGTCATTTAGAGCCTAGCCAATTACAAGAAAGTAGTGATATACACAATTACAAGGTTAAAAAAACTGTAACAACTGTTATAAAGAACCTTACTCTACTGGATAAGGTATGTTATATCCATAATGAAACAAATGTTATTATCGTATAGTTACGAGATCCAGTTGGGCCAAGTTATTGAAATACTGTAAGCGTAGCGAATGTAACTTTGAGACCTGCGAGGCCCGAGTTGACATTATGAACAATACAAGTGAAAATGGAAATAATGAGATGATTATTTAATTCTACAAAACAGCTTTAATTGCGACATATGTTTCGCCGTTAGGCATTTTCAAGCAACTAAATTGAAAACAAAACAAGTCTAAATTAAAAATGTGAGACAAAAATTAAACCTGTTTTGTGGAATTAAATAATCATCTCATTATTTCCATTTTCATGGAATTCCATCATGTACCGACTGTTGTAACATTAAATTAATACAAGTGAAGACTTTTCAATATAAATATACATCTACGAGGCTCATTAGGGCCTAGCTGATATCAAGAAATTAGTGATATAGACAAATTACGAGGTTCATAAAACCTGTGTAACAACTGTTTTAAACGAACTTAACCCTACCGGTTAAATATAACACTTCCTGCAAAGCCCAAAGAAGGAATTTTTGGGCATAACATTTATAGGATGTAATTGTATAACGTTGTACGATGGGGTCGGGTAAGTACTATTATGACACCTATAAACTCGTTTTTTATTAACTGGGAACGGAGACACAGGAATTTTTTAATCACACTACTGTCTAATTGTTTGCTGTAGTTAATTAAATAATACTTTATTTTTTTCAGAGAAGGAAGAAAGAAATGTCCACAGTTTGTGTTCTCATTGCTCGGGTATAAGTCCTTGTGTTTCTTCTTGTCTGCCACCTTTACCACCACCACCACCACCACCACCACCACCACCACCACCACCACCACCTCCACCACCACTACCACCTTTTAGTTTGAAGCCAGATATGCCAAAGTTAATCAAAACAAAAAGAAGAGCCTTGACTTCACCAAAAGTACAGAAGAATGCCCTGAATGATGTACTTAAAGAGCTGACGCACAGACGACCCACTTTACGACATGTCAAATTGTTAGTATTTATCATCATTTTATAGTAATCAATTAATTTATCTTAGCTTTTATTATTAGTAAAAATATGTATTCCTGATCTATTATTACTTAAAACTGTGTATCTTTTTGCATATTGGACTAATGATATGCGTTATAGCAACAAGAAATCTTTAAGCTATTACCAACATTTCTAGTTACCGGGAATTTTCTTGTTTCAATATTTCCATACTCGTATGTTATTAATAGCATCTTTCACATTTCATGGCCTCAGGAACCAAAAGAGGTATTTTTGACATACGTTCCGTCCTTTGTCGTTGTTATCGGTACATAAGCATGATAGTAGTCACAAAAATTAAGATTAGAACATGAAATTTTGTACAGGGGACTATACTCTATGACACAACATCCTATGAAAAACCTAGGCCTGCTAGATGGCTTTTCAGTCGGGTAATGTGTGGTTAGCACATCGAAATTACTGTCTCCATTGTTTTAGCCATTTCAACCAGATTTTGCTCCTATTAGTAGCTAACTTTGTAATTATCCTCGTGAAATTGGGTCACTTTTGTAAATATTTGAACCCGAAACCTCTTATTTGTGAAGCCAGAGCATTAGCCACTAGACCAGCCAGGGACTATAATGTGCTCATATAAAAACCCTATTGAAATTTGGAAAAATATAATTAAAAATTTTAAAAAGTCTTTAAACCCTTTACACGCTGAATAAAATTTGCCTTATTTCACCTCAACGCTGAAATAACTTGAAAATTTTTTTTTTTTTTTCAAAGTTAATTTTTGTTATCGTTTTGTATGTGAAAGGTTAATTAAAAAAAAAATGTCATTGGTTTTCGGCTGCATTTAACATTTTTTTATTACATACAACAAAATAGTAAAAAATTGCAAAAAAAATTAAGTTTTTAATTATTTTTTGTAAATTGGAACAGTTATTTTGTGAAATAATATATAAAAAATACAAGGTAATGTTAAAAAAAACAAAAAAACAATACTTCTTCAAAACAATGCTCAAATGTACACGGAGGTCGTCGCCTATCAGATTAATGAGACTGCGAGTATAGCCGTTATCCGCTCTGTATAAGCTATAGAATGTGTGCGCCGCTGGGCAATTCCAGACAAAATAGCGTCCCCTTCCACTGCCTCGAGGCGTAGAACTTTCAACAAAACGATTTTTCTATTTCTGAATAGACAGCGGACATGCCTCTGCATTCTACCGAAACTTTGGTGAACTAATTAACTAACCATAGGCTAAAATATATTTTTGCGACTTTAATCGTCATTCGCGTTTGGGTCAAAGTCTACCATTGCGGCTATACTCGTTTGCAGCGTGGGAAGGGTTAAAATGTTTTTGTTCATATTTCGTGTTTTGTTCAAACTTGTAACACTAAATTAGATAAACAATTTTAGATTTCAGTTCTTCATGTAATAGTACCAACCCCGTTATGATGATAAATAGCGAAGTTATTGTCAAAATGTAATTTTGAACCCAGATCTTTCAAAAAACTGTGATTTGTATAATTACAAGATCCTGCAGGAACGAGTCTCCAACACAGGCTTACCCACAATGGTCTTGATCAAAGCGAGTAGTGACTTTCTACGAGGCCCACTAGAGCCTACATCGAGGACAGAATTCGCTATGAATTTTTACTTGGACATTTTGAGCCAGTTGGGTTCAACTGACTATTAGATCGGCGTGCTAACACACCACACTGAATCTAATATATTTTAATCTTTTTGGGGAAATTATTATTTCTTAAATTTACCTAATAACTATAAAAAGTTTACAATGTTTATTTAATTAATCTTATTTTTCTAATATTTAGCATTTTGTAATCGTACAAATCGTTTACTCGCGATTCTATAACATTAACCGATTTCGCAACGCTGTTTGTCCGTCTATATGAGACTTCTCGACTATACGATTGTAATATGAGAGATGACGCAAGTTCCCGACGTCATATCTCGCTTACATCACACCCAACTTAAGAGACCCAAAAATGTGAAATGTTACAACATGAAGAAGTGGCTTGGGTTCTAACACTTTGATGATGTTGGCTAAGATCTTTAAAAAAAGAAGTATAATTTTATGAAAACTTCTAAAATGGTCCAGCGCTGTAATAAAAGGCTAAATTAAAATATATAGAAAATTAGTGGAAAGCTGTAGTTTTATGATGTATGTAATACTGTTATCTTTAAATACGTCTCCATTATAGTTAAATAGAGGTTACCCTCATATCATACACTGTTTAAGTAAATTATCAGAGGTTTTATGTTTTATACTTATTAATCCTTTCTGAACTTTTCATTTTTATATAATGATTCGTTTTTGCTTTAGATCACCTGGAGGCCGACCAATTCGCTCACCAAATGCCTTCAAAGATCCTTCGAGCATGCTTGCAGAAGTGTTGAAACAACGGTTTAAATCTATCAATGGCCATGATTCGCCAGATAATAGTGATACTAGTCATTCTTTTTCAGAAAATTCTCCTTTCTGAAGCCCTTATCACGTTTATCATGAATTCTGATACAAGATCCTTCATGCATCTTTGTAACAACAGTAAATTCACTAGATAGTAGTCATTCTAGCCATTATTCTTCACACAATTCTTCTTTCTGAAGCTCTATCGTGGACTCTGATACTTTTATGCTCTGTAATAGAACTTCAAGGAGTGTTAATATTCATAATAAAAAAAATAAGGCTTTCTGAAGCAGAATTTTTTGAAAAAATGGCTAGAATCACGATTATTTGGTTGAATGTGATATTTTGTTACCTTGTCGTGATTTCTAGTGCTTGGAATATTTCTTGATTGTTATTAATATTACTTGAGTTTTTAAAATTATATTATTACTATTTAATTATTATGATTTAAATATTATTAAATTTAATTTTTAAGTAAGCTTCAATTTTTTTGTAATTATTTTCAAACAAATACAGGGTGTCCCACGAAGAGGTCGGTATTTTAAAATTAATATGCCGGACATATTGAACACGCTACAAACTTGACACTTTACACAGTTATGTTACATAGATATGTAAAAAAGTACCATTGAGTTCCATTTTTTTATGGTCAATCAAAATAAAATGACAAAATAATGTTAGGTTTTCCACCAAAGTGATTTTATTTGCACAACCATTACAAATTGTTGATTTGCAGATAATGTGAAAATTTGTAAAACATGATAAAGAGAAGTAGACAAAAATAACAGTAATACATTATTAATTACCCAAATTTGACCTTTATTCGAATTGATGTCCATCAATAGCTAATGCCTCTTCAATCAGCTTCATTAATTCATCTTGCTATAGTGTGAGAATAAACTTTTTCTTTCCACATTAACAAGGATTGATTTTTATATGAAAATCTTAAACAGTTAAGTCAGGTGATGTTGGAGGCTAGTCTATGAAGTTGCTGCCATGAACCATATCCAACGGTGGGAAGATTTCTGTATAAAACTGTTTTGGCCATCTTAGCGTACGATCCTTGGTGACGGCAGCCCAACAGTTATACTCTTTGATTTCAACCCTTCTTCATGTAAGATATGTAGATTTTGTGTGTTATAATAATTAAAATTGTGTCTCTTTACAGATCCTGTTCCATAAAATGTAGCTTCATTTGATAATACAATTCCTTCATACAATTCGTCTGACTGGGTCATCTTCCAGCAGTCCGTGAACTAAATGTGTTTTATAAAAATTTATTTTGTTTTTCTTGGCATACCTTTGAACTGACGACTTTGGTATCCCAAGCCCACGCATATTTTCTAAATGAATTAGACCTGTCTGGAGATTTCAGTAAAGTAGCACATGCAAGCTCTTCATATCAATTTCTCTGTTAGAAAATCCATGGTATTTCTTTGAAACTGATTTGGTTTCTAGTTGCATAGTTTTCCATTTATGAATTGATTTTCTCAATGGAGGAACCACATTTGGGTAGGTTCTTTGAAAACACCTTATCGGTTCATATTCATTTTCAAAGCAATACTGGAAATTCAGGAACATTTCACTTTTTGTTCAGTTAAACATTAATTGTTTCGAGGTTACATATTACACATAAACTGATTGAGCACAACAACCAAATTGTTTCATTGTTGTGAGTTAACAAAACAACAGCTGATCGAGATTCAATAGATTGCAATGCAGATTTTAATTGCATTTCATTATGGGAGGATGTGGTTCTATTCAGAAGAATAAGGTTCTTTTGTTATTCTACCATTTGCTTTTGATTGACCATACAAAAATGGTTTTGTGAGTATGTAAAATTTCAAATTTGTAGTGTTCCATATATCCAGCATATTAATTCAAAAATAGCGACCTCTTTGTGGGGCACTTGGTATGTTTAAAGGGTATTATTGTGGTATAGTAACATTGAGAGTTTTGTGGAGATTTCAGAATCTTAACTCTAAAAGAAATCGTTCTATGCACTGGAATTTAGTTTTATAACTTGGACCTATTGTCTCCTTTTTTATGTATGGGCATATTTTGATTTTTTAAATTTTTAAGACTTACATATTTGTTTTTGATAACTTAAAATTTGGGGGCTTCTACATAAGATTCAACATCAGCTGTCATGATTTAGATTAAATTGTTACTAAAATTTAGCTTCTCTGCATCCAAATAAAGCACATTGGTTACACCTTCTCAAAACATTTTGATTTAGGTGTTGTCGGTCAAAAACTGGGAAACGAACACTTTTGGGACGAAGGTCCATTAAAAATTAACTTTTGGGTCCAATTTCAATGAACTAAAAACACATTTCTTATATTTTATTAAAAATATTTCAAATTTTTAATATTGTTTTGATTTATTATTACATGTAGGCAGGGCTTAGGTGAAATGGTACCAAAAGATGTCATAGGAGGAACTTGATTGCAATTCTAGGGGTTATTTAGGTTATATATTTTTATTTTTAACATGTATTTTACCAATATGTTCTACTTCAATGACATTCATGTTTTAAATTTTAAACTATCACGAAGAGGTGATAATAAATTGGGAGAACTAACTTCCAGTTTGTTACTAACTTACAGAGCACAAACGGTTTAGTAAACGCACAAATTATCACTACAGCATGTAACTACATAAACCACTGATAAAAGGTTAACATAAAGCCTTAATTTTCACACACTTAGTGCTGGACTAAGGTTTAAAATATATTTTTTTAGCAATACGACACAGAAAGACGTAATATATGTAAATATATTGTAAACATATATTGTAAACATATATGTAAACATATATGTAAATATATGTAAAGACGTAAATATGTAATTAAAGATTTTTTTTTTTTTCAAGTTAGTAACTTTGTCTTACCTTAAAAAGCCAAAAAAAAATACATTAGTTTTATTCAAATAACATTTTATTACAGTATTGACTAGTTGATTTACCTGTTCTTCGCAGGTGTAATATGTTATTTAAAACAAAACAGAAATAACCAATAATAAGTAATTGTGGTACACAAAATGTTATTTTATATTAAGAAAGTAGTAAAGCTAAATAAATTTAACCAATTTTATAAAATCTACTGCTAATACATAGAAAATATCTAAAAAGACGTGTTTTTATATTTTATATCGCTCAGTGCCACCACTCCACGAATTTAAAACAAATTATTATTTTCTGTGGTGTATAAAGCATTGTAAACTTAAATAATTGCAATGTGTAAAACACCGAAGACAAATTACAAGTCAGAACAGAAATTCTGGTGTCTTCCACTCATCTTGTTCCGAGACGAGATAATAATAATTACAAAATCAATCATAAGATAAAAATGTTTTAAACATACTAAATTCATTTATAATATACCTTATATTGAAAAGATAAAAATAGTATTTTTTTTTTAGTGGAATTCACTTTTTAACTATATAAATTGAAAATAAAAAAAATACCAAATTCTTACCTATAAGGTGTGTTCAAAAAGTACGGTGAATAATTTTGTTACAAATAAAGTAATAGGTTTAGATCAAATTTGAATTAATCTCCTTCAAAGTAATCTACTTGGCTAGCAATGCACTTATCCCAACGTTGATTTTATGACTGGAAGCATTTCAGGAAGGCTTCTTTTGGATGCTTCGTCGGGAATAGTGTCAAAACGTTTCCCTTTTATCACAATTTTTATTTTTGAAAATAGTCAGAAGTCATATGGTGCTAAATCCGGAAAGTAAGGCAGATGTGGAGAGACAGGAAGTTATTTTTGGCCAAAAACTCATGGATCAGGAGCGAGTTACATTGTCGTGATGAAGGAGAACGACATTGGCCCATTTTTTGGTCTCTTTCTCTGTAGATCGTTTTGTAAATGTTGCAGTACGCCCTTTTAATATCCAGAGTTTACAGTTGTTCCTCTTGAAACAAACTCTGACTGCCCTCATTATAAAAAAAAATAATGAGCATGACATTAAACGTTCGAATTTGACAAGGAGGTTCTTAGGGCAAGGAGTGTCACTCATTTTCCACTTTGAACTCTGAATTTTCGTCTTAGGATCATATCCATACACCCAACTTTCATCTCTAGTTTATAATATTGGCCATTAAGTCTGGATCTATTTTAAGACGATCCTTCAGTTCATACAAACTGACAAACATGGTAAACACGACTTCACTTTTCAGACTCTAGAAGCGGACTGACAAGTCCCTACTAGTTCAAACTTGACACTGACTATCTCAAAGGAAGGGGTTCTCGAAACTTATTACTTCAAATGGATGTAGCATCAGCAGTTGCTGCTATAAAAATTCACTCACCATATTTTTTTATCACACCTTGTACATCGTTTATATAGATATCGTTATGGGTAGTTGGATGTTTCATATTCACTTCTAAAACGGTACTTAAAAAAAAAAAAAAACTTTTCGACAATAAAATAAATTCCTGATGATTTAATGTTGTATGTAAAACAGTATTTATGATCTGTCTTTGACGAAAAAACAAGTTAGGTAAAGTTAAATTATTTCCTATATATGTCACATGAAACATACATCCCTTCCTATCATAATATTCCTATTTCACGGCAAAATGAAATTTTTGCCAAAAGTTGTATTATGCATCGTCAAGTTAGTCTGATTGATAATCAATACTGGTCTATACTCGCTTCATCGTGTAATATCTAGTATAGGATTAAATAAAGCACTGAAGTTAAATTTTTTTAACTTTAGCTTCAGTACTTTATTTAATCCTTTAATATGGAGTTTCAACAAGAAATTTCTGCTTTTACATTACATATAATATCTAGTAGCTCGTCATCTTTAGTTATTTCAGTAACAGCAATTCCCTAGACTTAACGTAACCTATTTTAATGTGAATTTCATTTTCAATTTTAGCAGTGAAATAGTGAATTTCGCTAAAAAATAATTCTATTTTTCCTTTTCGAAGTAAGGTTTGTACTAATGAATTTAGTAAAAAAATTTATCTAATCTCATGATTGATGTTTTAAAGTGATACTGTGATTATCGTATGCTAGATCAGAAAGTACATACAAATAAATTATGACCCTGAAATATAAAATTACATTGATAGTGTATATCCAATAGAGCTTGTTGTCTCAGTAGACATTACTTCTACGTGATGTGGGTTTCCCTTTTTGTCTTTTCTAAATTTGGCTCTCTTTATAGACAATTATATAAGTATGAAAGTAGTTGATATGTGCAAGCCTTCTCCAATTCTGTTTTTTATAATTTTTAATTTACCTCTACAAATTGCATAAAGTTATCATGTTGAACATGTGATATTATGTTACCTGAATTTATAAGTCTGATATTATATATATATTTATATTGAATATATATTAGATTGTATTTAATTTAATAAACTTAAAAGACAACTAGCAGTTTTCATTTAATCACCCACTGCCTCCTCAAATCCCTACTCTTCATGTTCTGAGATATTTCCCATCACTTGTACTACTTCCTACACGTGAACTCCTTCCTACTATGTCTTCACCACACATCTTTCTTATATTATATATTAGATTTTAATGCAATTTAATTTATTGGTGCTCGTTGTTTACTAGCCTGCCAACCATACAAATTTGATCAGGTGTGGTACGTGTTTCCTGTTAACTTAACCCTTCGCACACTGAATAAAATTTGCTTTATTTCACCTCAACGCTGAATTAACTTAAATTTTTTTTTTCCAAAGTTAATTTTTGTTTTCGTTTTGTATGCGAAAGGTTAATTTAAAAAAATGTCATTGGTTTTCGGCTACATTAAACATTCTTTTTATTACATACAACAAAATAGTAAAAAATTGCAAAAAAAAATTAGTTTACAATTAATTTTTGTAAATTGAAACAGTTATATTGTGAAATAATATATAAAAAATACAAAGTAATGTTAAAAAAACAAAAAAAAAAAAAAACAATACTTCAAAACAATGCTCAAATGCAAACACGGAAGTCGTCACCCATCAGACTAATGAGACTGCGAGTATAGTCGTTATCCGCTCTGTAGAAGCTATAGAATGCGTGCGCCGCCGGGCAATTCCAGACAAAATTGCGTCCCCCCTCCCACTGCCTCGAGGCGTAGAACTTTCAACAGAACGTTTTTCTATTCCTGAATAGACAGCGGACATGCCTCTGCATTCTACCGGAACTTTGGTGAACTAATTAACTAACCATAGGCTAAAATATATTTTTGCGACTTTAATCGTCATTCGCGTTTGGGTCAAAGTTTACCATTGCGGCTGTACTCGTTTGCCGCGTGGGAAGGGTTAAACTATCACGATTGGCAAAGAAAATTGATATTTACATTGATTTATATCCTCGGGGCTCACTATAGTGAATATGGATGTAGAAATACTAAGGTAATCGTGCTGGATCTACACCTTTTTAGTCTTGGGTTAGATCCCTCTCTTTCATCTTTCCTATCAAGTCTCTCTTGACCAACTCTTGGTTCTCTTCTTACCTTACGCTATTAGAGTATTCAAGGACTAGGAGTCTCTTTATTTTATGTTCTTTTCTTCCTTTTTCTATAAGGCGATGATGTTCGAGAGGGAGTATATCTACTTTGAGGTTCTCTGAGTACAAAATAGTATCATTGAAATAATGTTCGTCTGTGCAGTACTCTACAGCCGAACGTGTGGATCGATTTTAATCAAATTTTCTATATGAGTTTACAGTAGAACCCCTCTAATCCGTCACCTTCGGGACTGGGGGCATGGTCGGAACGCCAAAAAGGTCGGATTATCCGAAAAAAGTCAATATTTATTACATATTATATAAAGAGATTTTTTTAAAGTGAAATAAGTGATATATAAACTTTGCAAGTACTATAGCAAATCAATAGAAACAACACAGCACTGAAGCGGGAAAGCGATAACAAGCCGGAAAGAATGGCACCAAATGGGCCGAGAGTCATCGACAAGTCGGCACAATATAGCGAGCTCGAGCACGGTCGGATTAACCGGAGTAACGGACCACCCGAGGGCCGATTAGAGAGGTTCTACAGTATTTAGGTCATATCTCGGGACTGTTATTTTCATTTTTTTTTTTTAATTTATAAATTTGGGGTAAATAAGGAAAAAACAAAATTAATATTTTCTCATAAATAGCTTGAACAATAAATTTTTTTTAAATTTTGCTCATGTATAGTTTTTAAGAATCCAACCAAAATGTATTGGATGCTGGTTTGTGATTTTCGGTAGAAAACCAACAAAAAAATGGCAATGGGACTGTTATAAAAATACTTAATTTCTCAAAATCGGTTACACCGATTTTGTGAAAATTAATCAGCTAAACCTATGTACAAAAGTAAAATAATATTACGATTTAGGAATAATTGTCAAAAAAGAACTTTAACCGGCGTTCGATTAGATTTTAATCAAATACTTTTTACGCTTAGGATGTGTATATACCATGAGCGAAGCAAGTTATTTACATATATTAATTTTTTTTGAAAGGCAGCCTCAAAGATTCATTTTTAGGCCCACTTTTGATAAACAACTACCGAAATAACATTTTTGTTAATGATTGGTTTTGGAGTGAGAAAGTTTGTGCAATAATTTTGCATAGTTTATTTATTGTCGTAGATGGTTACTAGTAGTGTCATTGGGTCCAGAATACCAATCTGTAGAGAATTATAGCTCTACAAGTAAAAAGTACAGCTTGGTTTATTACCAAGAAACAATTTTAAATGGAAGCCATTTTGAAACAAAATGAAGTCCTTCATTTTCTATTTCATTTGAACCATATAGGCTTACTACGAGGTTCATTGAAATTATTCATGAGTTTTTGAAGATAAAATGATATATTGTTGATGGATAGCTGTCGGTTGTTTCTTTTTATCTAGAGAAATGACTTTTCCTTAATCAGTGTTGATTATGTTGTTTCTTGTCATAAAACTTCATCTTTAATTAAAAATGAGGAAGCAATTAATTTCCCCTTAATATAGAGTTTTTTTTTTGCTTTCCAAGTTTCATTTTTATTTTAAAATTTCTTCCAAAACATGCATTTCTAATATAGCTTGTAGTACATTGGTTTTTATTAAGCTTCACATTTCATCAACATCAGTAAAGCTAATGCGTAAAAACTAAATTTGAACGTCTTTGCCTTCAACCACTTGGTGCGATTATTAGTGTTAGTTCTTAAAAGTCAGCTGTTAGCTAATACGGTTTATTACGATATTAATCTCCAGCTGATAATGTCCATTAAATTTAAGTTAAAAATCAGCTGTTAGCTAATAGGTTTTAGCATAATATTTTTGTCCAGTTGATAATGTTAAACTATACATGGAAATAGATTGGTTTTTATTTACAAAAATTTGAATGTGCAAAACGATATAAGATAAAGAACATTCTGTGAGAATTTAATATTTCAATTCCTTATGGTAGTTTATCTGTATGGCCATGAACATGCACACAAACTGTTTTATTTATATGGATTTTGAGGTTACATTTGCGTAAAATTTAGTACAAATTAGAACTTTGTGTCTTTCTTGTAGTAGATACAAAATTATTAACTTTATAAACCCAAAATGTGGTTTTTAGAATGAAATCATTGCTTTAAAGTCTAAACGAAAATATCGATTTGATCAGATTTTGTATGTTGGCATATTTTTACCATATATATAGACCCACCCCCTCCCATTGTTAGATAACCACCATTTGGGGCTAGTTATCAAAAGATTAAAATTATGTTGTTTTTTTTCTCAAAAATTTGTTCAAACGATTTTGATAAAATTTTGCTGAATTTGTATCATTTAAAAACTCAAACAATACTTATTTGGTCGCCATGTGACCAAAAATTTCGAGTCAAATTTGTAAAACACCGCCCATAAAGCGGTTATAAAAAGGATATTTTAATATAAAAATTAATCAAAATTGGTTGCACTGATTGTGAGATATTCGAACTTTCAGATCTGGAACTTTCTTTTTGTACAGATATATTTTTTTACAGATGGCGAACAATAATAGGCCTACGTTTTGTGTGCTTTTGGAATCTTCTTTGCTGGAAAATTACAAATATAAAAATCTTGTTAGTTTTGAGAAAGTTAGAATTTAATTTTGGTCTTATGGTAATCTCTCTTTTAATTTTTTAACATGGTTGATATTAAATTTGTTATTGTTTATCCGTGTTGAGGTAGTTTTGTAAACCTTTAATTTAGATTTAGGAGGACCCATTAAATAACTTTTTCGTATGCAGAGTTTCCTGTACTACTTTAAAAGAAGTAAAAAATAAAATGCAACGCTTTTAAAAATAATATTCTACGTCCTATAATTTAATTACAACAAACAAATATTTTAGGGTTATCTCAACGTTATTTAGATCCAAAACTGTTTCTTCTACTCCATTAGTAGATAGAAGGCAAATAAAACCTGGATTTATTTAGAGTAGGCCTATTGGTAAATGTCTGGCCGTGGTGTGGTTTATTTATATTGAAAGCTGTTCAAACTGTAGTTAATACACTCGCTACCAGAGCTCGGACTGATCGTTGAAGCTGTGCTTTGCCGGTTTGCTTTGAAACAGTAGATCGTGATTATTGCCTACTACTACCAAGAAAACCGCTACACAGTTGTAGATTTTAAGAAGTGATACTGAAAATTGTCTTCAGTTTATTTTTTCTAAATAGTACCTGTGCTGTGTGTTTACAAGGAACCAAAATGACTACCGTCGAAGAAACTTATGAAGGGGAAATTACCCGTCGAAAATTTAAAAGGACAAGTCTCAAAATCGAAGAGGTAAGGTTATGTTTGATAAATTGTTAAGTTTTGTTAAATTGATTGTTGTAAGGAAATGTCGATTTAAGTTTGTTTAAGTATATCGTGCGTTTTCGTATTTGGTTAATTAAAAATCAGTTCTGTACAACAGTTTGTCGATGCCTTGGTTAACTATATGAAACTATTTTCCCACGTAGACGATTTTAGTACTAGCCCTAATCTAAAACTAAATTAGGCCTATTACGATTTGATTTTGTTAAATTCACTCTTGTAATGAAAAATTGATTTAAGATTGTTTAAATAAAAAAGAAATTTATTAGAATGTATCTCATTTTGTTAGACAAAACTTAGTTCTACATTGAGTTTATAAGTTTTCCTTGCCTATCGTGAAAAATATATACAGAAGCTAGGCCGGTTGCAGTTGCAGAATTATTACCAGAAATACAATTTATTTGTATGTTTTACTTTCTCACATATTCGAAGAATAGAGAGGTTATGTAATGGATTAACAAATGTTGAGTTTTTAGTTTTTTTTTTGGATGAATGTGTAAGGAATTTAGGGCAATATTTTTTCACTGTTTATTTGTATTTTGGCTCTACAGTTTATAAATTTTTATTGCATAATATATCAACATGAGATTTGTTGTCTAAAATTAGTGTTTAGGCTGCTTATTATCAGACCTACATCATTTGCATATTGATATAAGTTTTTGCGTAATTTATTGCAATATTCAATGTAAAATTCAAATAGGCCTACCCGAAGCCTATTTTAGCTGGTCATTCTGTCTTAGGACGTAGTATCAATCTTACTTCCTGGTATTTGTAAAGAATAGGCTATTGTTTCTTGGAACCGACAATGTTTGTGCCAGATTTAAAATAATATTTTTAGATGTTTGCGTTTCAACTCAAAGCAAACAATTTTGGTATTTTGGCTGTCTGAATGTCCTTGTCACATTCCTAACTCAAAAACCATTGAATGAATTTTGATGAAACATAATATAACGCAATATCTGTTCGCGTACGGTGGTTTAGTATGAAACAATTTTTGAAAAACTATATTTTGTGCAAAAGGTAGATTTTATCATAAATTTTGTAGTGACAAACGTTCCCTCTCTACAAGAAACATTTGTTCGTGTAAATCTACTTTGTTTTTTGCGTTTTTTATTCTTAGACTATTATGGCACTCAAAATTAAACAAATTTCGTTTGAAGTATCGTTACACGAGGTTACTTTTTGGCGGCTATTTTACAGTAAATATATACAACATGTTTGTGTTGTTCCACTTTTAGCCAAGTTACCGATTTTATCAATCTCTAACGATTTTCATAAATTTTGGAAAGCATGTAATTGCACGAACAAATTATTTGTTACCATATCCGATCGTCTATGTTACAACCCTAACTCAAATATCATTGAAAGAATTATGATGAAACTTTGTATATGGGTTAATTAGGTTTCAGGTGTGTTGATTTGATAATATTAAACAATTTTTAAGGTCCGTAGGTAAAACAAAGGCCCGATAAAAATTTCACACGCGTGTCTGTCTAAGTCGCAACCATTCTACACAGACAAGACGATAAATCCTATACCTATATTTCAAACTTTGCATTTATATTCTTTGTATTGTCCAATAAATAGGGAAAATATAGCGGTCAACAATGACCTTCGGGTAGGTACAGAATAAAAATGAAATCGAAAATTTTTATGTTTTGAAATATTATGTGTGGAGTTTCAAATGAAACTAGAAGTTATTCTGATTAAGAATATGTTTATTTGAGGAAGAAATTAATATCTTGTCCTTATTTCAAATTTGGAAAAGGTATATTTTATGCAAACATAAATTTTGCTGATACAAAACAGTTTAATATCCACTATATTAGCCCTATTTCGTCCATGCATTTTTAATTAAAGTTTACGTGATAGAACAGCTTTTTACCGCCCTACTTTTTTAAGAGTTTACCCCTGAATGTTTTCCTAGAAGCTCTTTGTTAGACACCTGAAAGAACTGTCATTGTTCACGCCTCATCTTTTTTAGCGTAAAATGGCGGTATTAAACGACATATCACGTGATCTTTTTATTATTAAAATCTTTTGGTTGACTCCTAGACCTTGGACTTCCGGTGATCCCCTACTTTTTTAAACACCACAATTGATAGTTCTTTCAGGTGTCAACAAACGATTGTAGGAATAAATGCTGGGATAAACTTATAAAAATGTAGGCCAGTGAAAAGCTGTTCACATACTTTTTATAATCTTAAAAACCCCGTCATTTTCGATAGGATGAAACTTTTGAGATTCGGTTTGCAGCACTGTGCTCTACTAACAAAGACCTTTAATTTCATGTAAATTAAGCTCTCATTTAAGATTTTCTTCCGATTTCCACACTGGGCCGTCCTCCTTTGGAGTTGAACAGTCAGTGAGCCAATCAAAACCAAAGTATTTATGCCTAATATGGATTTGCGGAGTTTCAATTTTACAACTAAAGCATATTTTATTTTTATACAATGATTTTATATGAAATTCTGTAATAAAAAATATATCTTTAAATTTGTCAACTTTAACGTACATACTGGGGGGGGGGGGGGTATTTTTGGGTTAGCGGAATTGAACTATTTATTACAATTTGACCTATATTTGTACCAAAGTCTTGTTTTTCGTTCAAAATTTATTTTAATCTTTGTGGAACTAGTTGGGCACCCTGTATATTGATACCAAAGTTGAGTTCGGTACACAAGAAGAAACTACCAAAATAAATTCAGGTCCTATATTGTCAGTTTTTTTAATTGAAAATTCGTTGATATTAAAATATTTACATTTCTTTACGCCTGGTTGATGCAACCATATTAACAGGAGTACGTGGTATTGCCTATAGATATATAGACAGGCGCAGATTTTGCTTTCTTATTGTAATATGCCAAATGTGTAGAAAGGAAACTAAAATATTGTGATTTATTTAAATACAATGTTTGTTGGGAGCATTTTTCAAACGTTGTCAAAAATACTGCACAAACTTTCTCACTCTCCACAAAAACCAAATAGAAAGTATCGTCATCAAAAATGTCAGTTAAAAAGTGAAGTAAACGGTATTTTATTAAAATTGAACTTTTAACGACTTTTAACTATCAAGGTTCATTTATGTGTTTTTACCAATTATCAATTAAACCATAAATTTTTTTACGCATTAAAATTTAAAAGAAATCGGTAAAGCCAAATCTTTTATATATATGTTACCCCCCCCCATAATCCATGAACTGACATTTTTAGCGTGATTGTGTTTTGTTTGAGTCCTTAGAAGATAATTGAGCAAAATTTTATAAAAATCATTTGAGTTTACAGCTACCTAAAATTGTTGTCTACAAACTTAGAAAATCTGTAACATAATATATTAGTTTCTTTGTATGCAAACGCCGTAATTTAAAATTAACCTCCACTTTTGTTTATCTTCAAGGAAAGTCTTATCAATTAATTCCAATTCCACTGTTGCTAAGGAAGTAGGGCTATAGATTAGATCAAAGGGAATCCATGTAACATTTCCTATTACGCGCTGTATAGTGAGTTATAATTAAGTCTAACTTGGTTGACGTCTGTGTCGGGCAACTTGCCAACTTGTCACCATCTCTTTCTAAACCATTACATACATCAGCTGTTTTGTGTAACACCTCCAATGATAGGAACAATAGTTATGACCACCGTGTGGAGGGACTCGATACCAGTCCAGTCGAGCTGTCGGTACACCAGAGTCTACTCTGAAAGCTTATCTCTTACGTCATCAGCTGATCTACTGCGTCATCAGCTGTTTTGTGTAACACCTCCAATGATAGGAACAATAGTTATGACCACCGTGTGGAGGGACTCGATACCAGTCCAGTCGAGCTGTCGGTACACCAGAGTCTACTCTGAAAGCTTATCTCTTACGTCATCAGCTGATCTACTGCGTCATCAGCTGTTTTGTGTAACACCTCCAATGATAGGAACAATAGTTATGACCACCGTGGAGGACTCGATACCAGTCCAGTCGTGCTGTCGGTACACCAGAGTCTACTCTGAAAGCCTATCTCTTACGTCATCAGCTGATCTACTGCGTCATCAGCTGTTTTGTGTAACACCTCCAATGATAGGAACAATAGTTATGACCACCGTGTGGAGGGACTCGATACCAGTCCAGTCGAGCTGTCGGTACACCAGAGTCTACTCTGAAAGCTTATCTCTTACGTCATCAGCTGATCTACTGCGTCATCAGCTGTTTTGTGTAACACCTCCAATGATAGGAACAATAGTTATGACCACCGTGGAGGACTCGATACCAGTCCAGTCGTGCTGTCGGTACACCAGAGTCTACTCTGAAAGCTTATCTCTTACGTCATCAGCTGATCTACTGCGTCATCAGCTGTTTTGTGTAACACCTCCAATGATAGGAACAATAGTTATGACCACCGTGGAGGACTCGATACCAGTCCAGTCGTGCTGTCGGTACACCAGAGTCTACTCTGAAAGCCTATCTCTTACGTCATCAGCTGATCTACTGCGTCATCAGCTGTTTTGTGTAACACCTCCAATGATAGGAACAATAGTTATGACCACCGTGGAGGACTCGATACCAGTCCAGTCGTGCTGTCGGTACACCAGAGTCTACTCTGAAAGCTTATCTCTTACGTCATCAGCTGATCTACTGCGTCATCAGCTGTTTTGTGTAACACCTCCAATGATAGGAACAATAGTTATGACCACCGTGGAGGACTCGATACCAGTCCAGTCGTGCTGTCGGTACACCAGAGTCTACTCTGAAAGCCTATCTCTTACGTCATCAGCTGATCTACTGCGTCATCAGCTGTTTTGTGTAACACCTCCAATGATAGGAACAATAGTTATGACCACCGTGGAGGGACTCGGTATCAGTCCAGTCGAGCTGTAGGTACACCACAGTCTACTCCGAAAGCCTATCTCTTACGTCTTCAGCTGATCTACTGCGTCATCAGCTGATCTACTGCGCCATCAGCTGATCAGTATAGATGAATCCACAGGCAAGACCGAAAATTCATCTAATGTCCAACCGGAAAGCCAAACTATATGACTCGGGGAACAGTTCCTCGGAATGCGTAGCTTAGGTTAGGTTAGGTTAGGTTAGGTATTGAATCCACAGGCACGACCGAAAATTCATCTAATGTCCAACCGCAAAACCAAACAGTATGACCCCTAGGGAACAGTTCCTCGGAATGCGAAGGGGTAATAGTGGTGAGGGTAATGATTGTTTTTCAGTTAAGCTAATCATCATTTCTAGATTTATATAAATCAATGGGTGGAGCATATCATCTATTACTACTGTCATCTCAAGGCTTGGTCACAGATTTTTAGGAACAATTAATTTGATCCCATACAGTGGACCAAAGTGTGCTCATATAGAACCCGATTGAAATTCGGAAAAATCTAATTTTTTTTAATGTCAAAATGGCGCCCATTTTAAACAGTTTTTGTCTGTAATATCGTCTGTTATTCAACTTGCAACACACTGAATTAGATTAAAATATTGCAGATTTAATTCTACGTGTAATGTTGCCAACCTTACAGCTTTACAATCAGAAATTGGTTGTTGTTAAAATTTTAATTTCAAACCTTCAAACTCATGTGATATTTAGTTAAGACACGAGCGCAGCGAGTGGAGGCTCTTTCATATATATATATATATATATATATATATATATATATATATATATATATATATATATATATTATAACAAATTTCACTTCACACATTTAGCATTTAACTTTTTCTTTAATTATTCATAACATTGAGTTTTAAAATCTTTTAAAATATAAAATCAATTATTGTCCAAATTTGATGCACTTTATACTTCTTATACACTAACGTCTTAACCTACTACTTATTCTAAGTACATAGTTAAAATAAAATTGTAATTCTACCATGTCTTAACCTAAATAAAGAAATAAGAGTGCATCATATTTTTACTTTTAAATTTTTTACTTTTAATTTATTATTATAAAATGCTCCGGCTAACTGAAATGTACTATTAATTTAATTTTATTTAATTTCTCTTTACGGGTTCGTGAGGTTCTTTGGTGACTATAATTTACATATAAAATAGAATTTGGTGGTAGTTTATTTGATTGAGATTGTCCATTTATTTTTTACTGCTCCGATGTTCCTGGTTCCGTGCACGTGGTTCCCGTGTAGACTGCCAGTAGATGGATCGATTTGCCTTGATCTTTTCGACGAATGTTCATTTCTTCTTACACTTATTTCTCACTCACTTTCGTGACGACGATTACTTTAATTTATTGTATTAATATTCCTGTTCAAACACTTTTATAACGACGCAATTTTCCCACTCACTTTTATGACGACGATTACTTTTAAACTTACAACGACGATTATCTTTTAAACTTATAACGACGATTATCTTTTAAACTATTCTTCGGAGATTACTATTAATACTTATACAAAAAAAAAACGACGCAGATACTATTTTATTTTGACGTTTGATCTCGGCTAAATCTTTCACAACGATCTTCTATTCTACTAAAGAAACACTTGCTCCGGAACTCCCTCCTTCAATCAGTAACAACCAAAACGAAAGAACCTCGTGCGCCTCTCTTCCACCCCATTTATCAGTTCTAATTTCAAATGCTTTCTTCCGATCCTCTTCCTTCATTGGCTTATTTTAAATCTTGTACGTTATTTCGAGACTGACGCAATTTATTTCATTGGTCCATTTCAAACATTTTCGGTTGAAGGCATTGACTTTTGGAATGGTTTATTTGACTTCTTGAGATCTGTGACTAATGTTAGAATAGTTTTTCTAGCTGTCAACCCTTTCAACTCTTTACAAATTATGGCCTGCCGAGCACTGACCTTTTAGGAGCCCTCTATTTCGTTATAATATATATACAGGGTGTCCCGGAACTCTCTGGAACATTTTATAAAAAAATGTTCCTTAGGTCGAGACAAACATATTTCACAATATAAACATGGGTCTCCGGTGACTATTTTTCTGTCTGTCGGTCTGTATGTGTTTTTTACAAAGGATTTTATAACTCAAGATTTATTTAAGATAGAAACTTAAAATTTAGTATAGATATGTACCTTAATAGGTAGAATAAGTGTACAAAATTTCGTTGCTGGAACTAAATCCATTTCAAAATGGCGGCCGTTTAAATTTTTTAGTGTCAAATTCCACAAAAACCGTTATAGCTATAAAAAATTATTAAGATAGGTAAAAGATGCACAATTTTGAAATGGATTTAGTTCCAGCAACGAAATTATGTACACTTATTCTACCTATTAAGGTACATATTTGTCCCAAATTTTAAGTTTTTATCTTTAATAAATCTTGAGTTATAAAATCCTTTGTAAAAAACACATACAGACCGACAGACGGAAAACTAGTCACCGGAGACCCATGTTTATATTGTGAAATATGTTTGTCTCGACCTAAGGAACATTTTTTTATGAAATGTTCCGGGACACCCTGTATATACACACATCAAAGAGGCTTGATACAAACAGCTGTTTTAAACAAACTTACCCTACTGGGCGTGACACTTCAATCTACCAATGCAAGGTTCTAGAAACCAACTCTAAAGCATTACATTTAAAGTATTCGCTTGTATGTTGGTCTGGGTACGTACCATGATGGCCCCAATCAACTTGCTCCCTTAAATTCGACTGGTGTTTTGTTCAAGTGTACATTAGATGCGATATGCTGTTACTTCTTGATGAATGAATATTGGTTGTGAGAAATCAGAACCACCGGATGGTTTGGTGTGGTTCGGGCAATGTCAAGTTTTCAACACTTTTAAAATTGACGGTGTTAAAGCCATTGTACTCTGGTGTTTAGGCACATCACAGCTATTGATAGACCCTACTGCTTAAAATAGTCTTCCTTCAGGCGTCATTGAGCAAGTTTATCTGACGTCACAGGTGCTGCATTGCCAGTAGAAACAAGTCTCGCTTCTTTCATCAATATCACTTGTAGTGAAGTAGGAGGAAAGGGTGTGATGATCAGATGGATTTTTCTATTGTTTGTTTCCATAGTAACAAATTTCATTAAAAATCAGTTATTTAGTTTTAAAATTTAAAACTTCTTTAAATCGTTAATTTTGGTCGAATCTTTATAGTTTTTACTCCCCAAAGAACGTACCTAACCTAAAAATTTTGAAAGAAGTTGATGGGTGTCACTATGGTACTTACCCAGCCAAGGGCGTACCCAGGATAAAAACTAGGGGGGGGGGGTAAGCCCTATAAAGTACGATAATTTCGATCGACAATAAAATAACGATAAATTATCCTAATTTAAGTTTAATGTGTAAGTATTTTTTTGATTATTAAAATAGTTATTTCAAGAATTGTATTAAATTCCAGCAACAATCTGTATAATAAAGATTTATTTTTTGCTTCCAGGAGGGGGCAGCTGCCCCCCTGCCCCTCGCTGGGTACGCCCATGTACCCAGCCCTATCATAGAATGTAATACAATCAGATACTCTAAATGTAGTGCCCAAACGTTGATCTCTTGTGTCTTGTAGGAAATGTTAAATTGTATTGGTACATCAAGGGTGTCTTTTACAGTTTGTTTAAAACAGTTGTTACACAGGTTTTCTGAACCTCGTAATTGTCTATATTACTACTTTTTAGGCCCTAACGGCTTACACGTGATGTATATATATTAACACGTGTCCACTCGCTTCGCTCGTCTCGGTAACTCGGACCTATACAATATGATATTGTTTTGGAACGTCAGTGTACGAAATTGACATTTTTGAAAAATAATTTCGCTATTTTTTGTCATCATAGAAAGATCGGGTAGGTACCTTTTCAAATTGAAGCTAGTTCATTTTTATCTCTTTGAAGTTGAATAACACTCCAGATGTGAACGAAAAAAAACTAAAATGACAGCCATTTTGATATTTTCAGTTCGATTTTTCTCATGACAATAGGGTTCACTTTCATGTTCCTATCTTAATTTTTCTCCCCGCTATCGTGCTTACGTACAGACGACAACTACGACGGACGGACGGTATGTCCAAAACGTCAATTTTATAAATAATATAAAATAAGAAGTTAAAATAAGATGTGCAATATTTTTAGTTGGGGGAGGGGAATTTGAGGCTTAAATCGGTTCTTTCCGATAACGTGCGGTAGGCCAATGATGATGTTTTCTGAACTGTGTTTCTCCAACGCTTTCGCCCATATAGATGCTCCTACATCTGTTACTATCGTCTGATCATACTCAGTTTTGTAATATTAAACCTATCCCGGACTTTTATAACACCCTGTAGTGCAACGTAGTAAATATTAAGGGTAGGATCGGTGGATATTACGTATTCCCGGGTGTTGGCATTCCTTTTAAAAGAGGACGCAATACTCAAATTTCTATATCAGAAATCCACTTACAACGATTTTGCCAAAAGCCGCAATGAGGGTCATTATGTAAAACACAAGAAAACATCATATGTACTGTGTCTAGGAGCGGCCTAGAGACCGATTTAGGTTCAATGTACAAAACAGAGTAATTATTTGTACCGTATGCTAGACAGAAATAACCTATCCCCCCCACCTTGTTCCTCGCCTCCTCCCGTATAGGGAGGAACTCTGTTGTCGCTTACAATGTAGAAATAAAATTTTGTTATTTTTTAATTAAATCTAAATGCGTTAAAAGTATAATTAATTAATTAATGATGGACAATATAATTGGGGAGGGTGGGGTTGAAAATAGTGTAGTAATTTTTTTAAGAATTGTATTTTTTTTTACAAAAAAAAAAAAAAAAAAAAAAAAAAAAATACCTGCCTCAGATTCGAACCTGTAATCTTCATATTATAATCCTATCACGATATTGCAATATCAATTATTATTGTTATGTGAGAAAGACGGGGGGGGGGGGAAATAATGTTACAACTCACAAATGAGTTTGACACTACAAGTTTCGATTTGTAGTAATAAATTACAATGATCTTTACCTTCATAACCGTGGTGGGATTATTTCTTTGTTGGTAAAAGCGAAAAACCTTTTGGTCATCTTCACTTATTAGATTAGATTATTGATCCTTGCATGTCCAAGTTAAGCTTGTTGTACATCCTGAGGACCTACTAGCAAGGCAATTCCTTCATTGATGCTTAGGAGTTTTCGATCGATGCTACCATTAGAATCGTCACCTGGTTGTGAAACCCTAAACTTTCTCCTTTGACATTCTATGATGTTATGTTTAACTGTCTCTTCAGAGTGTTTATATAACCTACAAACGGGAACACTAGGAGTACTCGTGCCCAGTGAGTAGTGCCGTAACTTGAACAAAGCCTTTTTGGTCTTCCTTTGTTGAAAGTGCCTTACCATAGGGTACAAACAGAACAAGTGGGTCGCGGTGGATGTTGACATCCATGTAAAACAAACACATTGTAGTGAATGGAAGAGAACAGAGCAGGTAAGTCGCGGTGGAGTTTTAGCGCGATGCCATCCAGGAGGTTTACATCGATGCTTTTGAAAATCAAATGAGTTTGTTTTTACATGGATGCTTACTGAGCGGTCTACAAGGATGCTTCCCTGTGATTGGTGCGTTCAAGGCCAAGTTACCATCCCCCTCCACAGCAGTTCGCATAGAACACGTCTGGCGTCTGTCATTCCGAGCGCTAGGGTACTCTAGTTGCTTTCCATAATCTCTTTAGCGTATTAAGTTAATTTTTGAATTTCAAGTGCTAAATATGAAGGAAGATCTGATAGCAATTGTGCAGCTCACTCCCGTATTGTGGGTATATTACCTATCAGCCACCACTTGGTGACAGCTGACATTTCATCACTATCATCACTTGACTCGCACAACATCGTAAAAGCACAATCTTTTTGTCACTACTCCACTTGACAGTGGTCCTAGCTCGACTGAGCAGTGCAGGTAACCTCCTTGCTATGTGCTGTCGACATCGGCCGCGACTTAACTAGTAGCATCCACCGCGACCTCCATCTCCACCGCGACCCACTTGTTCTGTTCGTACCCTTAGAGAGTTAGTGAACAAGCATCTCCCCTACTTAATTAGACAGCTTCAGAAGCTTGCCGTGCGTTCTAAGAAACACCCTTGTAGTGATTGTGTCGAGGTGGTTTATAGATTTATGGTTGTGGTAAATAGTTGACCTTGTGGTTTGGTAAGCGTCTAGGCCGTTAATTATATATTACTCCAATAAACACTCCAGGTCACTGATACACTAAGCCAGCTTTATAACGAGTTTAAACAATTAATACATAAACTACTGGTTACTTACTTGTTCTCAATTCGTCAAGAGGAAACGTGGTCTGGTTCAAAGGTAGCGTAACCGGTTTTTTGAAAGATGGCGACAAATTTGCCGATTTTGGAAGAACCACAATTTTGTGTGTTTTTTATAAATAACTAACTTTTATGAAATAAAATGAATAAGAGTTCCTAGATATGGGCAAAGTACGCTCACTTACCAAGTTTAATTAAAATTGGTCCACGCGTTAAGTCTGTAGACTTACTTGACTTGACTTATTTCCTTTTATCTCCTATTGGAGCATAGGGCGTCCAGAAGAGCTCTCCATCTGTCCCTGTCTCCAGCAAGTGCCTTCACTTCTCCCCAAGTCTTGTTAACCTCTTTTGCTTCTTTAATAATGGTTCTCTTCCAGGTTTCTCGGGGTCGACCTCTTCTTCTGACACCTTGCGGGTTCCAATCTAGGGCCTCTCGTTAGGTCTGTAGACAACAGTCAAACAGACAGACGGAAATCGTTCCAAAAATCACTTTTTGACTTCACTGAACCTCAAACCCGTCCTACAGGGTAATTCAAAATTGAACGATATTTTTTTCGGTAGCTCATTTTAGAGATAAAAATAAGTAAAAACGTTTATATAAACATAGATCCGGAAAAGTTTTGTTTTTCGTCCATTTTGTGTTTTTATTAAAAAAAAACAATTATTTTTGGAATTAGATAAAAAATTGAGTGAATATTTTTGGTATAACGCATTATTTATGTAACATTTTACCAGTATATCAGAAAACCAAGATTTTAATTTGAGTAAATTCAAAATGGCGGACGTAAAAAAATATTTAATATTGAATATCTCGAATACGATTAACGTTACAAAATATTTACAAGAAGTAAAAGATTTTCCTCTTTTGACGAAAAACCAAATGCTTTTTTAAAATGTTTTCTGTAGGTTGAAGAGTAACCGAGTTTTCGATCAAACTTAAAATCTCGGTAATTGTCTACAACACCCAAGATAGCCTGATTAAATTGGTATTTTAATATTTTATTGTTTTCTTCTCGATAACTCTGTTATCCTTTGGCCTACAGAAAACTAAAAAAAAAGAAGCTTTTTTAATCATTAAAAGAAGAAAGTAAATATTTTGTAATGTTAATAATTTTCGAGATATTTTACATTAAAAAATTTTAACGTACGCCATTTTGAAAATGTACAAAAATAATATATTGATTTCTGGTATACTGGTAAAGGGTTTAAATAATGCCTTTACCAAATCTTCATTCAATTGCTTATCTACTTCCGAAGATACTATGGTTTTTCGTATAAATACAAAATGGCCGACAGAGGGAAAACGAAGATTTTCCGGACCTATGTTTATATAAACTTTTTATTTTATTTTTATCTCTAAAAATCAGCTACTGAAATACTGGTGTACAATTTTGAAACACCCTGTATAATCGAACAAAACTAGACTTCAAAAGAATAATAACGCGTTTCATTTTCGTCAATGCACGGATAAATATTTTCGATAATTTCACATAAAAAGTTATCCTTTAATTAAAAAAAAAAAAAAAAAAAAAAAGTTGATTTCTCGAGGAGATTTAAACAAAACTGTTTTTTTTTTTTTTTTTTTTTTTTTTTTTTTAATTTGATGAAGCTCCAAGTAATTGCGCGTATTTTTCTAAAACTACCTAACTCCGTAGGTGGAAATCGGCCTCACGTAAAGAATAATATTTAGACTGCAAGTAAACTATAAAACATTATCAAGTGGACTTTTGAATGCTGTAACAGAAACCACATGACCCCACCAATGTTTACAAGATATTTATAGACACAAAAATAAACATATTGTAACACCATGTAAGGCTTCCGGTTGCGAGTTGTGATGCAGTTTTAACTCACCTATAGAACGGGTAACTTCCTAATTGCTCTATTTTCTCAGCACAACCTTTCTCACACGTGCAGACAAGATATACAGAAATGTAGTACTGGTACAGTTGCAAACAAAAATATCGACTATAGTTCAATTTAAATAGTTTTGTTACAGGGTAACCGCTATATACCGTGGTCACCCAGCAAGGGCGTACCCAGGATCAAAACTAGGGGGGGGGGGAGTCATGGTCATTCAATATACAATTGATTATTAAAATAGTTATTTCAAGAATTGTATTAAATTCCAGCAACAAAATGTATAATAAAGATTTATTTTTTTGCCCCTCGCTGGGTACGCCCATGTAACCCATAGGCTCTGTATGTTACACTTTTTGTTTCTCGGGGTCGACCTCTTCTTCTGACACCCTGCGGGTTCGAATCTAGGGCCTCTTTCTCAATGGTTCCGTCTGGCTTCCTCAGTGTATGCCCTAACCACCTCCACTTCCTCTCTCGAATCTGCAGTTTGACCCGAATTTGATCTGTTTCTCTCCATAAAGCCTCGTTTGTAATGATCTCAGGCCAATGAATGTTCATGATACGGCGAAGACACCTATTGATGAAAACTTGCAGCCGAGACGTATTTAGAAAGGTTATACAATTATGAGGTTCAGAAAACCCTACTGGGTAAGACCAATACAATGTAACATTTCTTACAAGAGATCAACTTTTGTACATTACATTGTATTAGATTGTATGAGTGGGTAAGTATCAGGATGGAGCCAGTCAACTTTTTTTTAATGTCATTTATCAGAACTATCATCTGAACACTTCATTTTGGAGCTTGACAAATCTAAAATATCCTTTCATGAAAAAGGCAACTTGTATTGCAATTGATTTCCTTTTGAAGAGTCAGCAAATCGTGAAAAACAAGATATCACCAACAATACGCCGTAGGAAATCCTACCCCCGGAAGAGTTATTTCAAATTGACTGAAAGATAAACTAACAAAAGTCACAGATGTAGGAATTTTCCAAAAACGAAGCTCTATCACGTGGGCTGCAGTGACATATGTTGAGGAATTCTAATTCGTATAAACAAGGCTCAGATTTATTTTGTTTTGTTATAAATTGGCAACTGAAACGCCGCAGTTTAGAAACTAATTTATTTCTGTTTTTAGCATAACCCGTGTCGTCTCCTCCACTATATGTGTGACAACCTGTGACGATACAAGTGAAGAAATTATGTACAAAGATTGCACAATCTATCTTTCTAACTCTACCTTAACAATTTGCCTCCACAATAAACACTTTATACAGGGTGATATTTCCGGAGATGATTGTACAGCAAATAAGAAAAAAAGTTTATATAAACATGGGTTTGGAAACGCTTCTTTTTCCGTCTGTCCGCCATTTTGTGTCAAAACAAATTATTGATAACTTTTGAAATTAGTTATGTTATGAGTTTTAATTTGGTAGACGAATTGTTTGTCAGCCGTTCTTTACAAACATACACCTAACACTAAATAGTATAAATTTCATAACAAGAGTGGAAAGTGGGGTTTTGCATGTTCGAGACCATATGTTTGAAGTGCGAGATTTATCGAGCACTTCAAATATGGTCGATAATATGCAAAACAATTTCGCTCGTGTTTTGAACGATACTTTTCACTACACTACGGAATAAAAACGAGACATCGTTAAAAAAAAATTAAACGGATCTTGGTAGTTTACTAGAACACACTAGAGGTTTTTTAAATCATATTTTAGGCCTATATTATGTTAAAGGATATTTTACAGCTGATTATTTTTCTATGTAAAATTTAATTCAGGTGGACTTATTGTAGAGGACAATATTGGTTTGCTATTATGCATTAAATTTTTATTTTTTTATTTAATCTTGGTAATTTACTAGAATACACAAGAGCTTTACAACGCATCTTAGTTTCCCACAGCTATTTTCAACATCATCTGCTAGTGCAGAAAATAACATTTTCCACTCTAGAGTGGAAAATCTGACAGCTGTTGAAAATATGATGTTTCTCGGGTTGTAAACACATAACGAAAACAGCTGAACTCGTAGTAGTGTAGTGAACAAATTTTTTTTCTGTATTTCTCAGTAAAACGTTTATTAAAGTCTTAAAATACCTTAACCTAATATTACCAACAATATCTTGTAGCAGAATTCTTTTTTTTTGTGGATATTTTCATCTCTGAAGTTGGTATACATCTAGTCACTTTATATTTATCAGTGACTAATTGTCAGTAAACTACCAAGAATATCAGTGAACTTTATGAACAAGTTATTGTGGATTACAAACATAACTGTTTCATTAATAATGAATACATGTTCCTAACAATTTCACAATAATTCCTCCTAATTCAAACACATATTTAAGATGTAATTAAGTTTGTTTATGTTCTTTTATAGATCAAATAAGTCTTACTTTAACTAAAAAGAATGTAAGAAGAGATCTGAAAACTTTTTAATGTAAAATAAAGTACTTTTAACAGATTGTTGAGTTTATTGTCACGTCCGTAACGTTTTATTACTTTTTTTAATTGAAATATTACAGGATTTTAAGATTGAACACTAATGTTTCTAAGAAGGTATTTATCTTAAGATAAGCTGACAAAAATTTAATTCATAAATTTATCAAGAAATTAACAGACTTTTTAACAATTGTAACAGTAGGCTGTCAGAAGACAAGTGCTTTTCAAGTCACGTCCGTAACTCCAACTTACTGTAGTTGAACTATACTTCAAAAGCAATAATATGATCACTTTCAAATTTAGTGCAAAAATAGTATAAAAAAATTACCTACCAGTTGAGCTTTAACAATTTACAAAATAAAATAAACTTTAATTTTTTTTCCAAGTTGTAATGCATGTAACTGTCTCGTCCGTAACAAAAGAATGGCTGTTGTGCTATTTTTAATAAGTACACCAAGATGTAAACTTTACTTTGTAAATATTCAAAATGGCGACCATTTATAATTTTTAAAGTCAAATATCTCGATAACAGTAAATTTTACGAATATTTTACAAGAGACAAAATATTTTTATTATTTTTTAATGACCGTTAAAATGGGTTTAAAAAAAAATCAAAAAACAAAGTTAAGATCCTTTGATCTACCAATACAATTTAACATTTCCTACAAGGCTTAGGAAAACAACTTTATACCATTACTTTTAGAGGAGCTCCTTCTATTACTGTACATTGTATAATGGGGTTAGGTAAGTACCGTGATGGTGTGCTATAATATTCCACACGGATATTTTCTGACAAGTGGTTTGATTTTTCCGGGACTCGTTAATTTTGGTACACATTAAAATGTATCTACACATCAATACAATTGTGTTTTTATTCTAACGAAGACACCGAGGTCGAAGAGAGAGTGTTTTTGGCAATACAAATCCTATAGTAAACACCTACGCTATATTGCAACCCGGCTACACGGCGCCATTGCTACTATGGCTTTGAGTTTCCGCTATGTTTAAATAGTCAAATTTGTTTTTATTTGACGAGAAATTAGTATGTTGCCGTTAGGCCCGATTAAAAATGACAGATATTGTGTGTGTGTGTTGCTCTTTATTTGAACACGGCGTGGCGAGAAAAATACGTAAAACAATGGATTTGAAATAGAATTGCAGTGGGAAATCATATATTACAGTTTTTTGTATGATGAATACAACTTAATTTAACCACACAATGAGAAATGTGTACCTAACGTATAAGTTTTAAAAGCAAATTGTCTGAGATGTGATACTAACAATTTAAAAGCCATTAAAAGATGGTTAGGTTAGGTTACTTTAGTTTAGGTTAGGTTAGGTTAGATTAGGTATCATTACATGCATAATTGAAATCTCCACAATTTATATCTAATTGTTTATATCCAAATTTATTTAGTGTGTTACGAATTGAACAACACAGGATATTGAACAAAAAACTGTTTAAATTGGCTGTTTTACAACTTCAATTGGATTTTTCTGTATTTTAGCAGGGTGCTATATGAGCACACTTACAGCTCATCGAATTTCCTAACCTAACTTTTGTGTCCTCTATCGCCCTCACGTACAGTTACGACAGACGGACAGAATGTTGAAAATAACTTTTCCAGTTTCCTAAGGCCCTGTTGCCATTGATGATCCCACGAAATTGTATAACGTTATAGTAACAAAGTAGGCCTATTTAGAATTTGATACCGGATAGAAGGTGGGATAAGTTCTCTATAACGGAGATTTGCGTCATACATTTATGGATAGAACGCGAAGACATGCTCGTTACATTATAGATTTGATCCTAGATAGGTCTGAAACCAGAATTTCCAAGATAAACAGACTGGACCACATACTTTGAACTTCGTCGTACAGCTAACTTGATAATTAGGTTAAATACATTAGTGATGGTATTTCAACGAGAATATGTTGGCCTGAAACCAGGTTTCCAAGATAAATTGATTTTTTTATTAGGGTCCGTAGGTAAAACCAAGGACAAGTAATTTCAAAGACGTGTCAGTACAATTTTAACTGCCGCTTAAAAGATTTCGATTTAAAAAAAAAAAAAAAAAAAAAAAACTGTCCCTCTAAGTTGTGTGGTTTCAGCACACGTTTGGCTTTTTTTTAAAACATTAGATTAGCACCAATTGAAACGCACTTAATCTGCCCTATTTGTCGATTATCATTACGTCATCTGTTAAATTAGTTAGGTAATAAAACGCCCACATACATTAAACCAATCACATGTATCCTAACACAAAGTAATCGGGCCCCGCTAGTCTAAAGGTTGCATGAGAAAATGTTTACAATATACCTACGTCACAAACACAGCTGTTGCCAACATTGTATAAATAAAACTGTTATTACAACAAACCATTTCTATTGCCAACATTGAAAAATAGTAAAAAAAAATATGCAGCTATTAGCAGCGAATTTATTTGGTTATTTTTTTTTGCGTGCGTTCGTATACCGACCTAGATTTTGGCGTTATCAGCTGCACAAAACAGAGTTGGTTCCTGCTTAATAAGACCTATCAAATAATCGGTTTAAACGCACATTAAAAAATACAGTTTTTATGGTTCGTAGGTAAAATAAAAAAAAAACGATTATAATTTCACGCGCGTGTCTGTCTGTCTGTAGGTGGCAACCCGTCTACATATTCCATATCAAGCTTTGCATTTATTTATTTTTCATTTAATATAGGGAAAATACAGCTGTTACAAATGACCTGGAGGTAGTTAAGGGGAGGGGGAATTACGAGTTGAAATTATTTTTAAAATTATGTGTAGGGTTTCAAATAAAACTAGAAGTTATTCTGATTACGGATATGTATGTTTATTTGACGAATAAATTAATATGTAGGCGTTAGGCCAAATTTAAAGAATGTGATATTATGTCCCCCCCCCCTCAACTTGAACACGGCGTTACCTACAAAACCATAAAATAATTATTTTGATTTGAAATTAAATTGCAGTGCGAAATCATATGTTATAGTTTTTTGTATGACGAATACAATTTAATTTAACCACACAATGAAAAATGTGTAGCGTGTAAGTGTTAAAAACAATTTTTGTGAGATGTGAGAAACAATTTTATTGCCATTACAAGATGGATTACATTTTCATTGATTTCTATTTATTAGAGTCCGTACGTAAAACCAAACACACTTATAATTTCACGCCCGTGTTTGTACAATTTAAACTGCCGCTTAAAAGACTACAATAACTGCTCCTATATGCCTAAGGACCGTAAGTCGTGTGATTTTAACATACGCTTGATCTTATTGGAATCATCGATCTGTTGTAGACTACAGGCTACGCGTTGATGAGTTTTAATAAAATTTGCTGTTAATCTGGTTTTATTAATTTGACATTTTATAAATATTTAATCGGACCGCGTAAAGTCTCTGTATACAAATCGATCACTTGTAACATTTCAATAACACTAGAGTTAACAAACATTGATCAGATGGTCCTCCCCGCGATGTATACACGACAGTTGGCTATACTGGCGCCTAATATCGCAATATCTTTCCTAGTTGATAGTTCTATTTTGAATGTTGGCCGCGTCTGAGGGAGGCCATATGCTTCATGTTTAGTTGTGCATTTCTTAGTATTAATATACGGGAACAGCTGGATACGATGTCTAGTAGAATTTGCTGTTACTTTCTTATACAGGGTGAATTTTGTACGGAAACGGCTGTTTACTGCATAACTGAGAGGTATTTGGAGGCAGTAAGAAATGCGGATCTACGAAGTTTTAAAAAGTTATACTTTTTTGTAGGTTTGAAATTTTTGATCGCCATCTTGGGTCCGACATATTGAATGAAACTTTTTTTTTTTTTAAATAGGATGATATTCGTGTAAATTTTTACAAGAAAGCTGTTTTTACGATAAATGCCTTCGTTTTTAAGTTATAACATTCAAAGTTGCAATGGAAGATAAACGGGTTTTTTGTAAATATCTCAAAATCTAAACAAGATATCAAAAAAAGTTTAAAACAAAAGTTGTAGCTGACTAAATTTTCCATCAAAAGTTTTATAGTAATTTTTTTTGTTAGATGCAATGTAACAGCGACATGAGCGCTCAAAGTTGAGACTATTCTTGTAAAAAAAAAACTTGCTTTTCTGGGTTTATGCCGATTTTTGTATAGTAAAAAGCGCTAAATATGGGTATGTAAGTATTTTTACATGTAATCACAAGTATTTGGGTATAAATATTTGCATAAATAGAGGGTGCGCTTCAGACCATGTAGCGCCTTAAAAAAGTTAATGTAAGTGCAGAAATATTTGGTGATATCATCGTTGGTTCATTTATCATTGAAGGAATAGTTTTCATTTGAGTTCCTTTTATTGATAAATGGCTGATCAGCTGATCGAGAAATTCATCACAGCTGTTAGAATTTCAGTACTGATAGTATTAGCGCACAACGTAATAAAAAAAAATTTCCCCCCTTGACTTATAAATAGAATATATCCCATGTATTTTGGAGGTTAAGTTAACGAATAATTTTTTTTGTTTTGTTGATAGCTTTGTGGGAAAGTCAGTGCAATATTTAAACCTAGTTTGCTATTATATATAGCTCAGACATTCCTACGTCCGGAAGCCAAGTTTCATCAAAAAACACTCTGCTTTGATAAACCCGAGGTTTGACAATTCGTCAAAGGTCAGACAAAAAGCCTTGAGAGGCTTAAGACATGTGGTTCTGCCCTTGAACCCATGGTGACTCTGTTTTTGGTCATGTACAGCCCCCTCTCCGGGGCCTTAAGCTATGTTTTGGATAGATACCAACTGGCCGCTGTATGACGAGATGCTGCCAAAAACCAGCTCAATGAAAACAGTCAAATATTTTCTCCGATCTGACTTTGATTGCTTGGTAAATTTATTAGGATATTATGGTTGTTCGGAGAAGAGAAGCGCCATTGTTGTAAGGTGTAGTTGGACCGTACAGGCGTCTGTAAACTGGGGGTAAATGTAACAGTTCGTAAACTATTATTGTAAAAAAACACAGATTTTTAACTGTCTGCAATACCCGATGATATTCATACAGAGGGGGAAAACGTCTTGCAACCCCTACGTAATATCTGAGCGTGAAAACTTCTAACCATCGTCAAACCTTATGGATAAGTCCTTTTACTTTTTATAGGGTAAAAACATTTTTTGTCTACAGTTGTTAACAAAGTGGCATTTTGTTCATTTAAATTCGTTTGCAAAACAGCTGATTTCTCAACAGTTTCACTTTGCCCACTACTTTGCTCGCTCCGAATGGCAACCGAACAAAACGAAATTTAGGTTAAGTTTATTTGAATTGATTTTATAATATACAGGAAATGTCCCGTAAGTATGTTAGATTAATTCTTATATGTAAAATAACATAAATAAACAACAAAACAACGTTTTAAAGTTGAAAAAGGAAGTAATTATTCATAAAGATGATTGACAGTGTATGTACACGGAGAGTATTTTTCGTTTGCCGAGTTTTGAAGTTGGCAATCCCGTTTCCTCAACAATACACCTAAGTTATTTGTAATATTCATAAATAACCTCAGTTTTGACGTGAGGTTGAACACTATTGTATTAAATTAATGTTTTATTAACTTGTGTTACTGCTGAAGTATGTTTTTTATTTGTCACAAAATAACAACTGTAGACAAAGTATAATGTCCAATTCGTGAGCAAAGTGTCTTTTTTAAACTCGATAAAATTGACGCACTCGGCAAGCCTCGTGCGTCAACATTTTTCTCTCGTTTAAAAAAGTGCCACTTTGCTCACTAGTTGCACAAATAACTATTCTCACTTTTTAAGAGTGGGCCTTATTATTTCTTTTTTCAAATAGGAACTCTCCATCATGTGACATATCACTTTAAAGGGCATAAAAAAAAAGACAAATTTTAGTGCTAGAAGTTGAATTTTGAGTTTTCATGTCATGGATATTATTTTAAAAAATTACTAATTAATTTTTTTAACAGCGGACTTATTTAAAAAATGAACTCACTTTTATGTATTTTTTCTATTTTATCCGACTCCAATTTTTGAACTGAGAATTTTTTTCCCCATCATGTGAAGGAACTTGTCAGAGAAAACTGTTGACGTAGTCTATACAATTTCTTTAAATGAATTAGTTTTAATTTTGGTCTTACTTGTGACTGCTTTCTTGTTGTGTTAGTTGATTATTTCAACCAAAGTAGTCGAAAAAACAAGAGTTCTTCAAGAGAGAGAGAGAGAAAGAGAGAGAGAGAGAGAGAGAGAGAGAGAGAGAGAGAGAGAGAGAGAGAGAGAGAGAGAGAGAGAGAGAGAGAGAGAGAATTAAACATGACAGATCTAATCCAAGATTAGATGACGAAAGGTGTAGAACCCGCAAAGCTACCTCGGAATTGCAACACGTGTAATTACTGAAGAACCACTGAGATTTTTTGATTTACAGAAACATTTGTGTGATTAGTGGACACATACTTTGGGATGTAAATATTGCAATGTCTAGGGTTTATATCATTTTCACTTACCGACGCCATTTTTCTTTTTCAAACGCAGCGACTTTTTTTAGCCACACATTTTTTTTCGTTCACGTAATGACGATCAACTCGCAGGTGAGCATGTTAAAGTTATTTTGTAGCCGCGCCGGGCTCTATAGACTATTCCTCTATACACGTCTGTATCCATATTGCGTTTTGCCCCTTAATCAAATTATTACTGTAATTAATTAGTAACTATGCATTTAGATTAAGAAACATCTCGGCTTATAGTTTTATTTCAATATATGAAACTTCGCACATTATATTAATTTTTTTTTTTTTTTTTTTTAAACTCAATAGTTTTTGCTCCTTAACTAGCCCGATGTTATTTTTTGTTACCGCTATATTTTAACTGAATGTGGGACAATACAAAGAATATAAGTGCATAGTTCGATGTATACAGGACTTATCGTCTTGTCTGTGTAGACTGGTTGCGACTTACAGACAGACAGACATATACGTGACCTTGGTTTTACCTACGGACCCTATAAACTGTTTACAATAACATCGTTATACCCTATAGAGAGAAAATCGTAATTTTGTGTTTTCTTCGTCATGTCAGTTACTCTCAAATTTTAAGTTATGGAACAAATATAAATAAGTACGGAAATATGGTAAAAATAAACCTGCATTACAATATATTTTGGCTGTAGAATAAGTGTACAAATGACAGAGAAACACCAAAATAGTATTTTTTTTTTGATGTTGTTTTATTTGTGTGATAACTAATCACAATTACTTCTAAGAATATAGTATAAAGATATCTTCAATTTCTGCTTGTTAAATATTTTCTATTATGATGGAGGGTCCAATATATAGTTTTCCTTAGGACCTCCTACATTTCTCTTGTGCAATTTTGTTTGTGTCAGTTTTTTTAAAAATTTTATTTTCTTTTAAATAAGCTATTCAGAGTATTGTATTATATTTTTATTTGTTGTGGTATGTTTTATTGTGAATTTTGTATTTGTTATAGTGTATAATATTGCACATGAGAAATAAAATAAATTATAAATTTCATCACTAGGACCAAAAGTGAAGCTTTTCAATATAATCTTAAGTTTAACGAAAATGAGCGAGGGTCAAAAATCTTCTTTTGGTCCTAATGATGAACTATATTTTTCGTTATACTGCAAATAATATAAGAAAACAATTTCACAAAAACTAAAATATTATAACCTATTTGCCTTCAAATCGATGGTAACAGCTGTTTTAACGTTTATTTACAATCGAGAGTATCAGTTGTGTTTATAGATGCTTTACAATCGTTAATTAATTCGTATAAACGAAGTAACAGCTGATGATCTCGAGCTCAGCTGATGTTTTTAGGTCCTAGGACTAAAAAGAACAACTTCAGCATCTCAATGCATGTATTGAAAACAGCTGTTTTGAAGCAGTATGACGAAAAGACTATTTTGGACTCAGCGTACCTCAAAACGGATATATTAGAAAAAAACTTAATAGATTTGTTGATAATCATAACTTTCCCTAATACGTACATGTGGGAAAATAAAAATTCCCAACACAATTCGCGTCTTGTACTGTCAGAGTATCAACAGTATTGCCAACTGTTTATATATACTTACAGTTTAAAATAACCTAAAATAGCAGCTATTGATGATGTTATTTCTTAAATTAACGACTGACGGCAACAAGTACATGTGTTGTTCATGCAACATTTCCTGTGATTGACTGAGGACCGCCGCCAACTCCAAAACTTTCACTGGCTTCAAGAGAGTTTCAGATAAACTAGTGTGGTTCTGTTAGCAGTACACTTCACTCTTTGGGATGTTTTGATATATTCAATAAATCGTCCTAACGCGTGTCGTGACAACAATATTCATAGAACAAGAAGTAAACAGTAAATAACAGAGCTACTGGAGCAAAGCGTTATGTGGTTGTTTGGAGTCAAAGTAATTAATTAATCCTACCAATGATAGGCATTCTGCAGGAAAACGTGCTTGTCAATTCCTTAAAGAGGTCGTTTATTACCAGCTAAGCAATAACCACTCCATATAACCAGCTCTTAATTAACTGATAGGAATGAGTTACAGTTAGTTATTATAAGTATCTGCACAAAACTCAAATTGAAATATGGGTGTACATACGCCTATTAATAACTCACGTATTTAAATATATTTATTTATTTATCACCACGGTGTGTTACATAATATTTCGGCCTTCCCGCATACGCAGAAACGCCATTTACCGAAATCTAGCCCAACATAATAATTTAGAAAAAAATTCGTGAATTGAATAAACTAAATGAATTCAGAGGGACTTGATACCGGTCCAGTCGAGCTTGTCGTTACACTACAGACTATTCCAAAGCTTATCTCTCACGTCATAGGCTCTTACAGCTCAAGCCACAGCTGATCAGTGCCATCTCAATCAAAGCACGCAATCACAACAGATCGCGAGCGAGATTCCGGTGTCTAACCAGTGAGATCGTCACACTGGTACACTTGATGAAGGGGGGGGGAGAGAGAGAGAGAGAGAGAGAGAGAGAGAGAGAGAGAGAGAGAGAGAGAGAGAGAGAGAGAGAGAGAGAGAGAGAGAGAGAGAGAGAGAGAGAGAGAGAGAGAGAGAGAGAGAGAGAGAGAGAGAGAGAGAGAGAGAGAGGGAGAGAGAGAGAGAGAGAGAGAGAGAGAGAGAGAGAGAGAGAGAGAGAGAGAGAGAGAGAGAGAGAGAGAGAGAGAGAGAGAAGGGGGAGGGGGAGGGGGGAGAGAGAGGGAGAGGGGGGAGAGAGAGAAAGAGAGCTTATTGTACATAATCATTTTAATAAATAATAATAATAACTAAATAATCTTGAGGAATATAAAGGCAAAACTAGTAGCTGTCATATTATTTGTGGCTCTAAATAAATAATTAAACATAGAAATATTGTAGACCTTGAGAAAATAAATTGTCTGGCTATAATAACCCATTACTTTATATTATTTTGAGTCATTATCACTTAGAGTAAACCTCGAATAAATTTTACGAATTGGAACCACAAAGTAGGGGAAAAAAATACAAAGTAAACCTAAATATTTTATAAAACACAATAATGACGAAATCCCAAATGGTCTGATTAAAACATACTTTGCTTTACTTTAACAATAATAGATGGAAAAGAAACGTCTATTTTTTAACTATTATTGTTTTAATAAAACTCAGCATCATGATCATTAAGACTGTTGTTTGACACTAACTTTCTTTATTGAAAAAAAAAAAAAATCCATCCAATTAATTACTTCGTAAAATTGTTAAACTACGCTTTCATCCAAAAGCTTCAAAAAACGAAACAAGTTTGAGACAATTAAACTGAAGATAAATATATAATCAAAACTTTTAAAAAAAACCTTGCAAAGAAAACCTTGTCCTAAGTTATTGTAGACATAACCTTAAAGCTGAGAGATAAATGATTTGAATGTTGTGCTGTAAATAGATTGATGTGTGGTCGTAAGGCAGGGGGTCATTATGTTATGCAACCGAAACATGTGTTTATTATGTGTTCTGTGTCTTGCTTGATGATAGGTGTTTGACCTACCTCTAGGTTACATTGAGACAGATTAATAAGGTTGAATACTTTCCACCAGATTGAGTTGGTTAGCTTAAAAAAAAAAAAGAAGAATTTTAAGATGTTCTTTTTTATGGGTTAATTTTTTTTTATCGCCTTGGCATTTTTTTTGTGGTAGTTGTGATGGTTGCAAATCATTTTGTGGTGGTAATGTTACCTAACCTAGGTTCTACATTTTCTTACCAGATGGCTCCAAACGACAGTCAGTTTTTGCAGACAGAATCTCGAATTTCACCTCTGGCCTTCTTTGATGGCTTTAGAGCGTTTGGCTACACCGATCCCCACCTCAGAACCCCCATCAGTGCCTAAAGTGATTCCCGACTCTGACTTCCCTTCTTTTTCCCCACCTTTTGTCGCGGAGAGCCTTTCTTCTCCGCCGCTGAGTGCTTTCTTCTCCGCCTCGGAGGCTTTCTTCTCCGCCGCTGAGAGCTTTCTTCTCCGCCGTTGAGAGCTTTCTTCTCCGCCTCGGAGCCTTTCTTCTCCGCCGCTGAGAGCTTTCTTCTCCGCCGCTGAGAGATTTCTTCTCCGCCGCTGAGAGCTTTCTTCTCCGCCGCTGAGAGCTTTCTTCTCCACCGCTGAGAGCTTTCTTCTCCGCCGTTGAGAGCTTTCTTCTCCGCTGCGGAGGCTTTCTTCTCCGCCTCGGAGGCTTTCTTCTCCGCCGCGGAGAAGAAAAAGAGTAACTTTTTTAATTATTCATTTAAGTGTTATGAGTTTTTAAGGTTTTTGTGTTTGAGTTTTATAATTGTAATTGTTATAAGTAAATGTAGAAATTATTTAGTCAAATCACGAGGTCTGTACTCACAACCAAAGTGATTAACTTTCAATTTCCTGAGCATGAGCAAGATTATACCAGACAGTGAGAAGTATCCCTTCTGGATGTTTTGTCTGCAACCCCTTTGTTTTTATTATTAGATAAGATAACAATCCCACCACATTCCACTCTGTCCACTCTAGTCTCAACAGACAAATGTCACACTAATTAATAACATTGTTCTTCGGCAATGACTACTTGGTCTCATGAATGAACTTTCAACATCTCCCCTACTGTTCAGTCAGCAGGTAGTTACTGATAACTCAGGGAAGGCCGTATGTAATAAAAGAATTTAATATTTGAAGAATTAAAGAAGTTGAAAATATCACCAACGGGGCCTCCTACTTTGCAATGTTACAATCTTTTATTTGTTGTTACTTTCACGCTCTGAGACAGGAAAAAATATATTGAAAGATGTTGGAGAAGTAATCAGCAAATAAATATCCAGTTTTGTTATTTCATAACTTCAAACGTCCACTATTCAAGATAGAGTCGGATTTGCGGCATTTATTTATTTTAAACGACTCCTGGATGGGACGTTTAAAATACGTGAAAACCACGTACAAGGTAGCAATGTGGGAAATTCTATTAATCTAAGTATGATAGTTTAACAGTTATAAAAAAATTTCCATATTTTTTTTTCGACAATGTATTTTGAACCTGGATATAAACCAAACTTCCTGCTTCTCATACTTTTGATCATTGTACATTATTTGGGATCTATGGTACAACATTAAAATTTGTGTTTTTTTTTTCCTCCGGCGCGCGGCGCCAGGGTCCAAGAGTGCTTTATAAGGGTCCAAGGTTATTTATCTGAACCTTGGATTTACAAAGTATGCATAGAAATATCCAGCCTTGCACCCTGACAGTTCTTAGGGTCCCATTGCTCACCACTTTCTTGGAGTTTGACGGCTTCCCTTCGTTGGGCAGTAATGAGATTAGTTCTCTTCACAGCTCCTAGTATCATCGTCGAGTAAATCCCCGGTGTTCCTGGATTCTGCAGAAGTTCGTCCTCTCCGTCCAGAGATAGATGGAACATCTCCCTGTTCCATCTCATCCAGCTTCATCGGTGGAACTTTATCAGTTGCTTCAGACCAAGAGACTGATAGGCTGATTGCGATGGGATCGTCAACCCCCACCCCACGTCAGATCTTTACATCATAAAGTTTTAAATTTACAAACGACATTGGTTAGTTTCCTGGCACAGCTGGCGTTCGGTAATTTTTTGAGTGTTAATGTATGAGTTTATTACTTACTAAGTTTGAGTACCGGAGGACCAGAGTCATTGAGTTTACCTTCCTTGAGGTTGTCGTATATTGTGCCAACGAACGGTTCCACTTCTGATGTGTAGTAACTGGCCAGTACTTCTTTTTGCAATCACTTCACACCGACCGCACTTGACACTTTACAAGATATAAAACGTTTAAAAAGAGAAATATAAGAGTATTTGAGGTAAACGGTAAATGAATATGAGGTAGCCGGAACTTAAGTCCATGTGAAAAGGCCGAGGAAGCAGACAATGCATCTGACTCCAAGCAGAGATAGAATGAGAATGACTAAAAATGTGTACAGGTACAAAGTGAAAGTTGCTGTGGCATATAACCCAATTTAGAATTTGAGAATTGTCGATTTATCTTAAACACTATTACGTAACAGCTGGGTTTCCATACTTTATCATCTGCACAATGTAGGAGTAAACCTATTAGCATGCACGTGAGTTGAAATAGTACGAATATGGAGCGGAAACATGTAGTCATATTTGTGTCGTCTGACATCACTGCGACACAGAGAGAGAATAAACGTTTAGTCAGAGGCAGAACATCTATTTTCTTCGTGTTTGGTTTCTTGAAGGTCAGAACCAAACATGTGTTTTGACATAATATGTTGGGGAAGTGGATTCAAGAATTAATAAAACGGATTTTATATTGTGTTTCACTCAACAAGGAGATGGGCGCCGTCATAGTACTTACCCAACCCCATCGTATAATGTACCTATAGGTGAATCTTCCAAACGTAATCGTTCTTCTTAGACCTTGTAGGTTATATTGTATCGTCAGATCCGGTAGAGTGAGTTTGTTACACAGGTTTTATATCACTACTTTCTTGATGACGGTTAGGCTCTAGCGTCGTAGACTCATATTAAAGCGTCTCCCACTCGCTTCGCTCGTGTCGGTGTCTCGGCTCTGACAGGCTTCGTAGCTGAAGACGCTTGCACTCGCTACGCTCGTGTCGGTGAGGCCCTACCCGATCTCGTAACTATACGATTTTTTGAAAGGTCAGAATTCTAAATTACATTTTTTCATAACTTCGTTGTTTGTAGTCGTACTGATGGGTCCATTTGTCTGTGCGCGCGGCTTGTTATGGCGCGGCGGGGTTAGAGGGGAGTGGTTATCGCTCATTTCCAAAAACATGTGTTGGCGCGCCGGACTTAGATTATTCACCTGTCTTCAATGTAGCTTCGAGTTGTTTGTAAACATCATGTTTCTATATGCACTACAAATCTTGTAAACTGTAATTATGTGTCGCGAAAGGTAGACAAACATAGTTGGGTGAGCGAGCCCTACTTTTACAGAACGGCTAGTAGCGTCAGAGCCGCGCGCACAGACAAATGGTCCCATCAGTAGAGAGGTGCGGTTCATATCATTACATGCAGAATTAAAACTGAAAATTTTCTATTTCATTTAATGTGTTATAAGTTGAATAACTAGGTTAGGTTAGGTTATGGGTAGGTAAGGTTAGGTTATGTTACGTTAGTTTAGGTTAGGTTTTCATTTAATGTGTTATAAGTTGAATAACTAGGTTAGGTTAGGTTATGGTATGAGAGGTTAGGTTAGGTTATGTTAGGTTATGTTAGTTCAGTTTAGGTTTTTCATTTAATGTGTTATAAGTTGAATAACTAGGTTAGGTTAGGTTAGTTTAGGTTAGGTTTTTCTTTTAATGTGTTATAAGTTGAATAACTAGGTTAGGTTAGGTTATGGTAGGCAAGGTTAGGTTATGTTAAGTTATGTTAGTTCAGGTTAGGTTTTTCATTTAATGTGTTATAAGTTGAATATCTAGGTTAGGTTAGGTTATGGTAGGCAAGGTTAGGTTATGTTAGGTTAGTTTAGGTTAGGTTTTCATTTAAAGTGTTATAAGTTGAATAACTAGGTTAGGTTAGGTTATGGTAGGTTAGGTTAGTTCAGGTTAGGTTTTTCATTTAATGTGTTATAAGTTGAATAACTAGGTTAGGTTAGGCTATGGAGGTTAGGTTAGATTAGTTTAGGTTAGGTTTTTCATTTAATGTGTTATAAGTTGAATAACTAGGTTAGGTTAGGCTATGGAGGTTAGGTTAGATTAGTTTAGGTTAGGTTTTTCATTTAATGTGTTATAAGTTGAATAACTAGGTTAGGTTAGGTTTTGGAGGTTAGGTTAGGTTAGGTTAGTATAGGTTAGGTTTTTCATTTAATGTGTTATAAGTTGAATAACTAGGTTAGGTTAGGTTATGAAGGTTAGGTCAGGTTAGTTTAGGTTAGGTTTTTCATTTAATGTGTTATAAGTTGAATAACTAGGTTAGGTTAGGTTAGGTTAGTTTAGGTTAGGTTTTTTTTTAATGTGTTATAAGTTAAATAAGACACGAGATATGATGAAAAAACTTAATAAAATGGCCACCTTTTCCTATTCTTAGAGTTATGAAATCCGATAGGACACGAGCGTAGCGAGTGCAAGCGCCTTCAAATATGTAAATCTACGGGGCGCACAAAGACCGAGACAATGAGACGACCGAAGCGAGTGGGGACCTTTTAATATCTGGCAGACTTCAAAGAAGTATTGAAAACACAATTACGAGGTTCAAAAAAGCTGTGTAACAACTGTTTTAAACAAACTTACCCTACTGGATAATATCCCTTGATCTACTAATACAAACAACATTCCCTACAAGGGCCCTTTTTGGCAATAAATTTAGAGGTCCTTGTTTTATTACAATGTATGTTGGGACTGGGTAAGTACCACGATGGCACCCATTAACTTTAAACAGGTCTTACACGAAAAGTAATCTACATTTTTTTTAGACTTTTTATGTATGAAAAGCTGAAATCCAGCGCCAGACCACGCCCCTCCACTTCTGCAACTCATTAATACACGAAGCAAGAAATTACCAACTCATGTGCATTAATTAAATCCAAGGATTCAGATTTAAAATTACACCAGCCGTAGCCATTAACACTTAAGCAGGGCTGCCAACATATTCTCGTTGAAATACCATCACTAATGTATTTAACCTAATTATCAAGTTGGCTGTACGACGAAGTTCAAAGTATGTGGTCCAGTTTATCTTGGAAATTCTGGTTTCAGACCTATCTAGGATCAAATCTATAATGTAACGAGCATGTCTTCACGTTCTATCCATAAATTTATGACGCAAATCTCCGTCATAGAGAATTTATCCCACCTTCTATCCGGTATCAAATTCTAAATACTTTGTTACTATTACATTATACAATTTCATGGGATCATCAATGGCATCAGTGCCTTAGGAAACCGGAAAAGTTATTCTCAACATTCTGTCCGTCTGTCGTAGCTGTACGTGAGGGCGATAGAGGACACAAAAGTTAGGTTAGGAAATTCGATGAGCTGTAAGTGTGCTCATATAGCACCCTGTAGAAATACAGAAAAATCCAATTGAAGTTGTAAAACAGACAATTTAAACATTTTTTTTTTGTTCAATCTCCTGTGTTATTCAATTCGTAACACACTAAATAAATTTGGATATAAATAATTAGATATAAATTGTGGAGATTTCAATTATGCATGTAATGATACCTAACCTAACCTAACCTAATCTAAACTAACCTAACCTAAACTAAAGTAACCTAACCTAACCGTCTTTTAATGGCTTTTAAATTGTTATCAAATCTTGCAGAAACTGTTTTTAACACTTACACGCTACGCATTTCTCATTGTGTGGTTAAATTAAGTTGTATTCGTCATACAAAAACTATAAAATTTAAAATGCAAATAATTTTTTTCAGATTTGTAGGTCACGTCGTGATCAAGAGGTGGGGGGGGATGATATCTGACACTTTAAATTTGGCCTACCGGCAACATATTAATTTCTTCGTCAAATAAACATACATATTCCTAATCAGAATAATTTATAGTTATAATTGATACCCTAAGCATAATTTTTCAAAAATATTTTTTTACTCCTAGGCCTATATTTTTGTCTAAATCTAGGCCAATACAAAGAATATAATGTAAAGTTTGAAATATATACGATTTATTGTTTTGTCTGTATGAAATTATAAGGATTTTATCTAAGGACTCTAATGACAGGTAAAAAATATATCTCTGTTTTGGAAAAATTAAAAGATGAACCTGGACCAAAGTCATTATGTTTGTCCCCTACTGTCATGAAGCATGTTTGTTCCCTTATAACGTGTTTTTGGCACCAACGAAGAATGTTTGTTCCCTTGTAACGTGTTTATGGCACCAGCGAAGCAAGTTTGTTCCCTTATAAGGTGTTTTTGGCACCAGCGAAGCAAGTTTGTTCCCTTATAAAGTGTTTTTTGCACCAGCGAAGCAAGTTTGTTCCCTTATAACGTGTTTTGGCACCAACGAAAAGTTTGTTCCCATATAACGTGTTTATGGCACCAGCGAAGCAAGTTTGTTCCCTTATAAAATGTTTTTTGCACCAGCGAAGCAAGTTTGTTCCCTTATAACGTGTTTTTGGCATCAGCGAAGCAAGTTTGTTCCCTTATAACGGGTTTTTGGCACCAGCGAAGCAAGTGTGTTCCCTTATAACGTGTTTTTGGCACCAGCGAAGCAAGTTTGTTCCCTTATAACGTGTTTTTGGCACCAACGAAGCAAGTTTGTTCCCTTATAACGTGTTTTTGGCACCAGCGAAGCAAGTTTGTTCCCTTATATCGTGTTTTTGGCACCAACGAAGCATGTTTGTTCCCTTATAACAGCTACTGAACTGACATCGTGGCGATTAGTTTTTATTCAGTTTGAGGTTGGGGTGAAGGAGAAAGTTTGTGCAATGTGTTTACATCATTCCGTACAACCATTTCCTCGCCATGTTAACAGCTGAAATTATTTTCATTAAGACATTCCGAAAATTGTTGGCACTTCGTCATTACTCTAAACCCACTATGTCTACTATCCAGCAGACATTCTGCGACAATTTTTAAATTTAAAACGATTTTATTGCGTTCCTTCACAATATGTTTTTCATAATTTATTGACTCTAGTTTTATTACAAGACTTTAACCCCTTTGATTTACAACCTGTGTTTTAAATTATTTAGTGAAAACAGGGTCAAAGTTGTTAACATGGCGCTGCAATTTTATTATCTTTGCTCAATGTGTAATTGTCAGAATGTCAATAATTGGTTGTTGAAATCTCAAAAACTTGTCTAGTTATTGAAAAATGAGGTCCACTGTTGTTTTTCTCGTTAAATTTTACATTAAAAAAAAAGAATTAAAATGTCTTGCCTAATAAACAAAATATAATACAAAAAGAGAACATCCAAATACAAGGTGTTTCAAAAAAGATTTACAAATTTATTCCTATAACTTACGCAATCATTTAAAACCAAACGTATGTTTTTCAATAACAGTCACAATTAAAGATATTCGATAGATTACACCAGCTGTCTGAATTGTATTAGGCCTACTTAAGTAACTGTAAAAGAAAATTTTAGTTCGTAAGGTTTTTAAGTGGATTAAAATAATTACTATAAAATTCTCCTGTAACGGTTGCTAACAATTTGTGTAAGATAATGTTACATTTTTAGTTTACCCAATGTGGAAAACGATATTGCTTTAAGCTCATTTAGAGATCTGAAACACTTTCCCCAGGTCTGTCCGTGCAGAGATTAATTTAATTAATATTACATTACCGAATTAAATGTAATTACTAATTAAAACTCACTCAACACTAACACTAGTTATCAAGAGAAGCGTTCTCCATTGTCAACTCGTCTTGTTTTGATAATAAATTAACCCGCCGGATTTAGGGATTGAGTTAATCTTAAACAATTAATGAAACTGATTGCCATTCAGAGAGTGCAAACAACATTCCAAAGTTCAGGTGGAAATTTTGAACCTAACCTCTAAGTAACTATCAGGTGTTTTTATGGATGATATTACTATAATCTTTTTTGTTTTGTGTACAATTAATTTTCCATTTGGTATTAACTGAGACATGCTCCGTTCAAGATTCTAATACGATGCCGACTTGATTATTATCAATTTTAAGGTTATGTAAACAAAACAGCTGTTCTTATTTGTCTCCAAAATTGAGTTTTCTGCACTTCATATTTGTTACGTCTCGGCAGATGTTTCACATTCCCCAGCACAGCCAACACGCCCGAGTTAAATCAAGGACAAAACTTCCCATCAATTACAAGACGTTGGTATTTATTTAATGCAATTAAACGATCACACACTAATTCCGTACTGGGGCAAGGTTAGGTTAAATATTTGAATGCTATTTAATCATAAACCCACGTTTTTGGTTGCTCTTGGAGTATATTTAAATCCTGATGTTTTAAAATAAAACTTTCCAACAGCTGTTTTTTTTTATTGGAAACCGATTTATTTTTAAGGACGAGACTAATCCTTGTATGACTATTAGGGTCAAAACTGTATCAGGCTGATGCATTTGAAAGAAACATATGTGATACTGTTTCTTGTAGAAGGATGACGCTAATTAAATAACAATCAACTGGAAGGAAAAACGGATACTGAAGTAAGATTCATAAGTTCAAGACCTTTATACAGGGTGATTCACGAAGTTATCCCCACACTTATACAGCTCATTCTACTAGTAAAAATAATGAAAAAAGTTCATATAAACATATGTCCTATCTCGTTTCGTTTAGCGTCTGTCTGTCTGTATGTGTTTTTTAGAAAAAAAATTTTAACATTTTAAATGACCGCCATTTTGTTTCTGTAAATGATATTATTTTGAAACTTTTATCTAAGATGCACACTAATAAGGTCATTAAATGTAAAAAGTTTCAACTTGATATCTCAAACCATTTTTAAGATAGAATTTTTTTTCTAAAAAACACATACAGACAGACGCTAAACGAAACGAGATAGGACATATGTTTATATGAACTTTTTTCATTATTTTTACTAGTAAAATGAGCTGTATAAGTGTGGGGATAACTTCGTGAATCACCCTGTATATGAAGTTTCTTGCAACTCTTTTGGATGCTCGGTTCAAGTCGCAATTCTCCTATGAAGCTCTTTCTCGACAAGTCCGGCTAACTTCAAGAATTCCTTCAGAACCTTTACGTGATCAATCTTGACCCAATGGACACGTTTCCTCCCACCCAAGGGTTTATATATCGTTGTAGCATCTATGACGTCCGCCTTGCTTGCAAGGTAAACAATTTCATCAGTTTCCAGGTCTGTCATAATAATTGTTGTTATTTTTGCTTCTTAAAAAGAACTTAGACTTTCTAACTAAAAACTATCATAATTCCTAACAGAGGTTAGTGTTGCATTCGCATGTACAACAATAGAATGCCAAACAGCAGCGGTGCTGGATGACCAAATACGGAGAGTAAAAAGATGAGGTCGACCAAGACAAGAGTGGCTGTAGGATGTTGAGGATTCAGAATTGGAGAGGACTACGACACATCGGATGGTTTCGGACGTGGAGGGTTATCGTCGGCTGTAGCACCAAAAGGAAAGGGGGAAACGATTTGATACAGTACTACTTAGTCGACTTAACCCTCGCTTTGGTAACTATTGTAGTATTATTACATCCTCATCTTATTTTTATACGGATGATGTAAAAACTAATTTTTATTTTAAGGATGCGTAATATCACGAAGAAAATAATCCTTGCAGGACTCATCACTTTCCTATCGAAATGTCAAACTGAGGCGGGAATTTATTCGTAAAAATCCACACTATCATCTGTAAATTTCAAATCGTCGATATTACCGTTGATCTACATACAAATATAAAATCCATCTCTCCGCGAGGTTTGAAGTTCAGATATTTTAAAGACTCTAGTCCAAACTATATAACATAATACCGGAATTGGTGTAACACAAGATAGGCTGAACTATTGAAAACGTGTCATTCCCTTTGAGATCTAAATTATCTTATTCCCCCTCGGACCAATAACCCTTCTATGTAACTAGCTTTTAATGAATTGATTATAATAAACTGTTTTGGACGACATATATTTAATTATAAAAAGTAACGACACACAAGGTCTAAGACTGGCAGCTTACTGATACACCTGTCGATGTATAAATTAATCTACCGCGATGGGACACATTATTTAGGCTTTCCCGCGAGTCTCGGGAACGACATTCCCCGAAAACTTGACCTTTCCAGGCGTTGGTCCCTCTCGGGAAGTTAGCCCTTTTTGGGGCGATAGTCCCTTCCGGGACTTTAGCCCCTCTCGGGGCTTTAGTCCCTTCCGGGACGTTAGCCCATCTCAGGACGGTAGTCCCTTCTAGGACGTTAGCCCCTCTCGGGGCGTAGTCCCTTCCGGGACGTTAGCCCCTCTCGGGGCGTAGTCCCTTCCGGGACGATAGCCCCTTTCGCGGCATTGGTCCCTTCCAGGACGTTAGCCCCTCTCAGGGCGGTAGTCCCTTCCGGGACGTTAGCCCCTTTCGGGGCTTTAGTCACATCCGGGACGTTAGCCCCATTCGGTGCGTTGGATCCTTCCGGGACGTTAGTCCCTCTCGGGGCGATAGTCCCTTCCAGGACGTTAGCCCCTTTCGGTGCGTTGGACCCTTCCAGGACGTTAGCCCCTTTCGAGGTGTTGGTCCCTTCCAGGACGTTAGCCCCTTTCCAGGCGTTGGTCCCTTCCAAGACGTTAGCCCCTTTCGATGCGTTGGACCCTTCCAGGACATAAGCCCCTTTCGAGGCGTTAGTGCCTTCCAGGACGTTAGCCCCTTTCGAGGCGTTGGTCCCTTCCGGGACGGTAACCCCTTTCAGGGCGATAGTCCCTTTCAGGACGTTAGCCCCTTTCGGTGCTATGGACCTTTCCGGGTCGTTAGCCCCTCTCAGGGTATAGTCCCTTCCAGGACGTTAGCCCCTTTTGGTGCGTTGGTCCCTTCCAGGACGTTAGCCCCTTTCTAGAGGTTGGTCCCTTCCAGGACGTTAGCCCCTTTCGGTGCGTTGGACCCTTCCAGGACGTTAGCCCCTCTCAGGGCGTTAGTCCCTTCCAGGACGTTAGCCCCTTTCGAGGCGTTGGTCCCTTCCGGGACGTTAACCCCTTTCAGGGCGATAGTCCCTTTCAGGACGTTAGCCCCTTTCGGTGCGTTGAACCCTTCCGGGTCGTTAGCCTCTCTCAGGGGATAGTCCCTTCCAGGACGTTAGCCCCTTTCGGTGCGTTGGACCCTTCCAGGTCGTTATCCCCTTTCGAGGCGTTGGTCCCTTTTGGGACGTTAGCTCCTCTAACGGGTTTTATAAAAAACTATAATATATGATTTCGCACTGCATTTTAATTTCAAATTAAAATAGTTTTTTATCAGATTTGAGGGGGAGGGATTTTTATATCTGACACTTTAAAATTGGCCTACCGCCAATATATTAATTTTTCGTCAAATAAACGTAAATATTCCTCCTAATAAGAATAACTTGTAGTTTTATTTGTTACCCCAATCACAATATTTTTGTTGTTACAGCTATATTTTTCCTATATGTGTGACGGTACAAAGAATATAAATACAAAGTTTGAAATATATAGGAATTATCGTCTTGTCTGTGTTGACTGGTTGCGACTTACCAGACAGACCCGTGCGTGAAATGTATAAACGTCTTTCGTTTTACCTACGGACCTTAAAAGATGAACAAATTTGCAACGTGTAGGGTGTTTTTTAACCTAAAAACAGTTTAAAACTACTCCAAACCGTGGATCATGATTTAGTAGGGTGTCGCCTAATGTCGCAGTAGATAGATTTTCAAGATAAGAAACCTGCTAATAACTGACCACTTACTCATACTACCTACGTTGTGGTTACTCTTGAAAAAAAAAAAAAAAAATGTACACGTTCTGATGTTTTTCAACAATGGGCGGCGTGAGTGTGATGTTAGTTTTGGCCGAGACAGCTGATTTGTTTTGACATTTTGACATTGGTTGTTGACAATTCAGTCGAGGATATCTCTGGGGGTCACGTTGTATTTTGATCTGTGACTAATTGTTGAAACTTTATACGGGTTTTCGTTGGAATTGTTATTTGGTTATTTGGGGGAATTTCTAGACATACGAAGTTTTAGATAAAGTTTAAATTGCGAAAAAGTTCGATCTTAGTTTGTTGATATTCACGTTTCATAGCCGCAGAAACAGAAAAAGTGATTTTCGATATGACGTCCGTCCGTAGTGTTGTCGCCTGTACCTAACCTAACCTAACCTAACCTATCCTATCCTAACCTAACCTAACCTTACCTTTAAATTGAGACAAATTTACAAATGAAATTTGGTATAGTGAGGGTATAGTGTGCTCATCTAGAACCCTATTAAAGAAAAAATAATTAAATCAAATTTAATATGTTAAAATGACAGATATTTAAACCGACTCTTGCTTAGCGTCGCTATGGATGATAAAACATCTCTACAGTTAAATTAGAAATAAAACTTTTTGAACGCAAAGCACGAGAAGTTTTGTTATAATTTGTAGAGTTGTTTCAGAGATACGACACGAAAGTACCGCATGCGGCAACTTATTTCCTATTGTTGTTACTTGTAGACCAATGATTTATGAAGGTTATAGTAGTGTTTCATGAGTAGAACACCTCGTTCTTCCTTGGAAGCGTTAACAATCAGACTATTGTTTGTCAATTGCTCTAATTCTCAACCTTTAAAAGCTTACGTCCCTCTCTAATGTGACCCCCCTCCCTTTAGGTCGTTTTATTTACCCAGGAAATAGTACAAGTTATTTTTGACATACCGTTGTCTGCACGTAAGCACGATAGTGGCGACAAGAATAAAGATAAGAACATGAAATTAGGTGTAGTGTGCTCATAAAGAACGCTATTGAATTTCAGAAAAATCCAATTAAAATTTTAAAATTGCGTCCTTTTTAAACAGTTTTAAATTGGATACAAATTTGCAGATTTCAATTCTGCATCTAGTGTTACCAACCCCACCATTCTACGACGACAAAAAAGTCCTCAAGGTACGCCTGGCAGATGTGAAACGTCAAAATTAATTTTTATGAAAAGTATACAAAAGATAAAAATGGTATTTGAAGGAAATAATAATGAAAATAAACAAATGTTTAGATTTTTTTAAAATAAAAAGATTATTATACTTGTACTAAAATACAAAACAAAAAAATAAATATTTTAAATATTGTCAGGTGTAACGTCAGTATTAGTCTCTGATGGTATTAAAGTGACAATTGGTCGATAACTGAAATATTCTACGAAAGTGTCGGACATAACGTTATCAAACTATCTAATGAATACTGCAGCTATTGTCGTTCCATATTTAGTTTTAGATTCTCCTGGGTTGTTATTAATGTGCAACTGAAATTCTTCTTTAAGGAATGAAATCAATGGTGTTGATTTATCTTTTGAAAAAGTCTCCTGCTTAATGTAATAGTTCGTGTAAATTAATAACAATTAACTACTCTCCACTCGCCATAGCAGAGTCAATGACACAAGTGAAGAGAGTGGAGAGTGTTAAATGTATACACATTTACAACACTCGTTAGGGTGTAACAATGTAAACAATTACGAGGTTCAGAAAACTCGTGTTAACTGTTACCCTACTGTATAAGACCCCTTGATTTACCAATACAATTTAACATTTCCTACAAGGCCCAAAAAACCAACTTTTGGACGTTACATTTACTCATTGTATCGGGGTAGGTAAGCTTAATAATTACCAAAGTACATAAATTCATTGCAATAATCCTTTACGTAATGCAGTTAAACTGGAAATAAAACTTTTGAACACAAAACAACGAAGTTTAGTCGTAATTTGTTCAGTTGCAGAGACACGACACGAGCCACAACTTATTGTTTGAATTTATGGCGTCATCATTTGCGTTAAACTTTATTGCCGTTACTTATATAACATTTGTTAGACGAATGGACAGACTTTGTTCTTCCCTGTAAGTGTACACAATCCGTACTGTTTGTAATTCACTCTAATCTTGCGTTGTTAGGTTTGAAATCTGGCGACCCCCCCCCCCCCTTTAAGTGATATTCACTTCATTGTCTGTACCAAAGCACGAAAACACGTTATCAATCACAAAAATTAAGATAAAAACATGAAATTTGTTATAGGGAACTATAGTGTGCTCATATAGAACCCTATTGAAATTCAGAACAATTGAATTAAAATGTCAAAATGACGGCCACATAAACCGTTCATATATGAGTACTATTAAACTTATAACACAATAAATTAGATTCAAATTTGTAGTCAATTCTGCATGTAATGGTACCAACTTCCACATCTCTACTATGAGAAATAGCGAAGTTATTGTCAAAAATATAATTTCGAATCCAGACTTCCCAAGAAAATACGATTTCGTATAATTACAAGATCCGGCTATGCCGAGTCACTGACACGAGCGAAGCGAGTGTATGTTTTTCACGTACGAACAGCTTTGTGGCGTTTTTAGAGCCTAGCTGACGTCAAGAAAGTAGTATACACAATTAGGCCTACGAGGTTCTGAAAACAAACACCCTACTGGATAAGACCTCTTGATCTACCAATACAATTTTACATTTCCTGCAAGGCCCAAGAGATCAACTTTTAAGCATTGCATTTAGGATCTGCCTGATGGAACTGAATAAGTACCGTGTTGCTGCTCTCCAACTTTTATTTATTGTGCTTGACTTGTGAGACAATATTAAAGAGAATAAAATTCGAACACGAGATCTCATAAAAATTACGTTTTCAACCCAAGTTATAGTTTAATTATTGTAGCTCATGTATCACTAAGGATGGCGACTTTGTCGATTGAAACGCGTTTGATTAAGTAAACGTAATTTTTGTGCGAACTGTGTTAGAGTTTTATTCTATTTTTTGTCTCACAAGTCAAGCTCTATATTTATTTATATGTTTATATAAACTTTTTTTTCTTATTTTTATCTCTAAAATCAGATCCCAAAATTTTGCCGTGTGATTTTGAATCAACCGCATGGCTCGACACGTTACAGTGTGAATCGTACTTGATCAAATCGAGCTTTTAATAACGGCTGTCAACATTCAATTTGTTTTTAATCAAAATTGTTAAAACCAGGCTGTAGAGCACTGCAGATACGACAAATATTATTCCAAAACACAGTTTTCTGAACTTAGGTAAACTAAAAAAGGAATCTGCAATATTGATTTTTCAACTCATCACATAACAATCTCTATACTATAAATGTGTGAGATAGTATCAATTTAATTTTCCTTCTTTTGATTTCAGGTAAGATTTTAACTACATTCCACCTATGGAAGAGCAACCACGTAAGTTTTGCATTTTTACAAACTTTAATTATTATTTTTATTTTGTTGTTGTTTCCAATATATAAAGGCTTGATATTTTTTGCTCAATAAACTAGCTCAATTTGTCACACAGACTTCCAGCAAAACTATTATGCTTTTACATTAGTAACGGATTGGAATATTAAAATAAAACTTTGGGAATGTATTTGGATAAAAAGGACCTACTTTAAAAAAAATGTCAACTCGAGCTCCATAGAGACAATTTATTTTGTTACCATTGATCAAAAATTTTGAAAATACGAGACAGATTCAATACGTTTGGAACACCCTATATAAGCCTATACTAGGTGTAAAAAGGCCCCGGACAGGTAAATACCTTTTAAACTAGTATAAATCGAAAGCTGAAACTTTAAAAATCTTCTTTAGTGTAGATAAAACTATTTTTTAACATTATAAGGTAATTCACCCTCTCCCAAAATTTGAGGGGACTGAGAATTTTCAAATATAAAGCACCATCGAGTAATATTTCATTTTAAAGGTCTTGATTAATACAAACTAGAGGTCGCTATCTTACTCCAATTCAAAATGGCGGCCTGTCAAATAATAAAAAAAATCAAATTGAAAGACAAACTTTAAAATTCTAGCTTTGAAAAAATAAATATTGAGGTTAAAATACAAATTTTAAAGTAACGCGTCTTTCTGGTTGAACTACAATAAAGATTTTATTGTATTAATTTTTTCTAATTATTTTATATATTAGGGCAGCAAAAAATTTACGTTTAGGAAAAGTTTGTATTTTGGTTAAAACATACATTTTTTCGTTTTGTTTTAAGGCAAAAAGCCTTACGGTCATCGTTGTGTTAAAAAGTAAGAAAAGAAGAAAGACATATTGGATTTAATTTTGCACTCAAGTCATTAATCTATTTATGACTAAAATTTGAACAAAAATGGTAAAGCAGATTTTTACGTTTTTAGATAACACACTATCTGGAATTTTTTTACGAGATGGTAATCAGTATGTTTTGTTTGCAGTTTTTTGAGACTACATTGAGCAAAATTAGATCAAAATCGTTACAGACGATTTTGAGATAATTATAATATTGTGTTTTTTCCTTATGGCAACTATCTTTAAAATATCTCAAAGTATGACCACAATATGCCCATATGTACAGATGGCAGGAAAATGTAACAAATCTGAAGCCGTATCTCAAAAAGACTTTATTTGATAGTGTTTTTATTGATCTCATTCTTTCATGCATTAGTTGTGTAAGCCAGCGATTCCCAATTACCTAACAGTCCCCAAGAGCTTATCTCAATTACTTACCTCCCCTACAGCGGTTCCCAATTACCCATCAGTCCCCAAGAGCGGTTCTCAATTACTTACCTCCCCGAAAGAGCTGTTCTCAATTACCTACCAGTCTCCAAGAGCGGTTCTTACTTACCTCCCTGAGAGCGGTTCCCAGTTACCTACCAGTCTCCAAGAGCAGTTCTCAATTACCTAGCTGGATTTCCACCTTCCTACATGTAATCTTTGGTTAGATACCTCTTTTTTATCTTTTCTATCGGGTATCTTGACCAACTCTTGTTCTCATCCAATCCTGACACTCAGTCTTACTTTACACTCTTTTCTTTTCTGTTTTTCATAAGAATATGATGACTGATAGGTTTTACAGCTTTAATAGACGAGGGAAAAAAACCCCAAAAAATGTCGTCACGGTAGCATTTTAATCACTTATTAGAATGAGTAACACTGACTGTAAGATACATACATATTTCCGTAACAAGATGATGTTTTATAAGACACTAAATTAGATAAAAATTTTCAAATTTCAATTCTGCATGTAATGGTACCCAACTTCACCACTTTACGATGACAAATAGGAAAGATATTTTCAAAAATGTAATTTCGAACACTAACCTCCCAAGAAAATGTGATATTCAAATAGTTACGAGATCTGGTAGAGTTGAGTTACCGATGACACAAGTTAAGCAAGTGGATACTTTTTAATTTATTCACATCTAAGGGGTCAGAAAAATTTGTAACAACTGTTTTAAACAAACTTACCCTACTGGATAAGATTCCTCGATATACCAATACAATTTAACTTTTCCTAAACAGCCTAAGAGACCAACTTTGGACAATACATTTAGAGTATCTACTTGCATTACGTTGTAAAATAGAGCTGGGTAAATTTCATTTCAAGTGGTTTTTACTGCACTTATAATTAGACACAGTATGTGTGAGAATTGCCAGTAGAGGCCCAGAGAATGAACTCTATTGCATGTTTCTTTGAAAAACGTCATTGAAATAATAAGTCGCTCAAACGGATATTGTTAGTTCCTGACGTGCATACCAGACATACACAGTTGTTATGTCACGGATTATAAACGCAGTGTAGCCAACAAAACAAAATAAAATATTGGCAAAGTGTACAACTCTTATTGCTCTGCCAATATGGGATCAAAGAGCTCAGCCTATTCTAGTCTTCCTGACGAGGAATGTCGGTATAAGCGTGGGTACCAAATATTCATCTTTTTAATAAGCATGGTTGAAAATATAATGGAGTAGTGTGGTAGTTAAGTCTTTGATAAATTTTACGTTTGTGGGAGTCTCTGGTTGTTGCTAATGATGTCAAAACCAGGTTGAAACTGAACCACAATCATATGTAATCTTACTAATTTGTTATCGGAATGAAAGATAAGCTGATGTAAGAACTATCATTAGTAGAAAATATCAATATTAGATAATGAAGAGGAGGGAAAATTCCAACAACAATCAATCATTTTAACCACATTTCAACACAATAGAATCAATAACCAAAACACTTGCACAGGTGTTCAAATAAATCTTCGTATCACACCATTTCAGTGACTGGCACAACACCAATCAGTTAATAGAATGTTTGATAGATTCGTTTAAATAGAAAACATGATAAATTTAATCTTTGTTTGACCTCATTATAACAGCTTAACAACTCTCCACATGCTGAATAAACTAATTCATCTATTAACGGAGTTCTGAGAAATTATAGATATGCAATCTCTTCCATGTAAATAACGACAGCTGAGATTAAATAAAATGACATTGATGTAGGTGTGAGGGTATATGCTCTAGATGTCATATTACATACAAAGTACTATTGCTATCTAACAAAAAGTGTAGCAAAATGAATGCACAAGTATTGGCTATCATTTGCCTGGTCAAACAATATTAACTGTCCTAAAAACGGTCGGCAACACAAAAGTTACAAACCAGTGCTTGACATTTGGTTAAATTTTGTGAAGAACTTCTCTCATGGATTCATCATTTTAAACGGCAAATCATTTTTCAAGTTGTACAGCTTCTGTTAGTTTTACCATTGATAAGTCCCTTGTAATATTCTGTTCGCTCACCAATCTGTTTACTTTTGACCAAGCTAATTGAATTGGAATAATATTGTACATCTACGGCGGTAAACTCAAAACATCATGTCCATTTTACTTATAATCTGATTCACTTTATAAACTTTTTCCTCAAGTGTAGGTTTGTTTATTTGCTATTAGTTCAGTCTTACATATCTCCAATTGAAAAGGAATGTTATTTTTCAATAACCTGTTCGTCATTGCAGCTGTTGACAAGTACTTACTTGGCAGCTTATTTCCTTGTATATAATGGTAGGGAGCATTATCAAATACTATTAGAGAATATTCATTCAAATTTGGAGTGAGTTTTTTCTTCACCTATATTTCAAGTTTTTCAAATCCATTGTCTTTTTACGTTGAGTTGAACAATTTTTCGGTATCGGATTCTTTTCAAATGATTGATATAGTTTTTATGCACAACTCCATATAATTTTCTACAGAAAATTACATTGACTCAATGGATGCGTTACTTGTCCACTTCTTCCCTCTTTGTCGCATTTTTCAATAACACACCAAACTAGTTCTCTCTATTCATTGTCTATAGTTTTATCTTACTTTCTTTCCGATACCATATGTAAATCACAGAAAGAAAACTACATAAAATCAAGAACCTGGTTACAATAAAACAAACACAATATACTAATGCATACCTCACACTGTTTAGTCGAATTTCACTATTCAGTGTACAGCATTAAACTGACATTAACTAAAAAGTAGACAAGTGGAAGCAGTTCCGTTTATTTCTCATAAACAGGCGATCTTTTTAGTATGCTTACTACTCATATTAGCATGGCAACTGTGGACAACCTTCCCTTACATTTCCTCAATCTATTTCCCTCTCATTACACTTTTCGTCAGCTCACAATAGTATAAAGGTAACTTTGGTAATATTCATATTTCATGATGTCAGGAAATCCTATAAAAATCATTTTCAACACACTGTCTATCAATTGTGGTCTGCATGTAACTATGATAGTGGCCACAAAAATAAAGATAAGAACATATATTTTGACTGATAACACACTAAATTAGATAAGAAGTTTCAGATTTCAATTCTGCATAAAATATAATGGTATCAACCCTACGTCTCTACAATGACAAATAGATAAGTTATGGTCAAAAATATTATTCCGAACTCTAACTTTCGAAGAAAATTTGTATGGTTATGATATTCGGCAGGGGTACATCACGGACACTAGCGTAGTGAGTGGGATGGGAGCTTCTTCACACTTGTACATCATTGAGGCCCACCAGGGCTGAAACACTGACATGAGCAATGAGTGTGGTGACTATTTAATATATACACATCTACCCAATGTCACATAAGTAGTGATATACACAATTCTGAAGTTCAGAATACGTGTGTAATAACTGTTTTAAACTAATTTACACTGAATTGCATAATATCCTTTGATCTACCAGTAAATGTTACCAAAAATGAATGTTCTGGCAAAGACATTTGTGGCAAAGATATTTGTACAGAAATATTTATAATACTGTACACATTAAAGAAAAATATTTTAAAAGTATTTTCAAGTTTAACCGATCTATTATTTTACACTACTTGTTGTCATGTTGGTTTGGAGTATTCAGTAAATCTGAATTACATTGTTATTCTACAACTAATAATTGTATTAAATTATTTAAGTAAACTTTCCGTCTGAATACGGGACATGACTGCTTGGTGGCACAGTTACATAGAATACAGATCCTACCTTCAGTTGATACAAACTTAGTGATGAATAATGACCACCTGATGTTATGTAATAAACTTGATGTTGATAAGTTATATTGGGACCCCTGAAGGCTGATGGACTAAGGTTCAAATATTGTCATAGGAAACAAACATTAAACAGTAAACTTTTATCATTTTAATAGTAACGATTTTATTCCTCTCAATCAATTGTGATTTTAATAAAAACTATATTTGTTTTTATCCTAGATTTGCCTCCTAACCTTGGCATAAATTCAACCCTGCTTTTCAGTAATTCTAAGTATATTTCCTACTTGTTATTTATTTATTAACAAAACATAAGATTGACTCTAACAATGTAGCATAACATTCACTCAATCTATTGTAGCTTCTGATGTTGTCCTATATTAATTGCTTGCGTTGTATTCATCTACAAATATCTAGAGATCAGCTCATGCGTGACAACTTTGGTTTAACTCAGTTCAACTATTTTAAAGCTATTAAGTAATGAAGTTTTGAATGGCTGCCATTTTAAAACTATAAATTAACTACAGTAGCCTCAGACTAGGATTGTGTCTGGCGTAAGGGGCGTGTCCTTCATTCTACTTGCTTCCCTAGCCTGACTTGACGGTACAACCCATTCCAAGAAAACTAGGTACACAAATTAGTGCTTATCTACATTTAATTCCTAAAGTTACAACTTTATGACTGACTTTTGTAAACATTTTATTCTTATTTACACTGGTAAAATAAACGAAAGTAAGGTACGCGTTTATACAGAAGCATTTGAGGTCTTTATTTTTTAATTGTGGTTGTACCGCTGAAAGTAAGCGCAACAAGCACAGTGTGGGGGGGTCCCTCTACTCCTCTCTACCCCAGACACATTCCTACCTTGAGTATGCTGTAGTTGTTGGTTAGCGAGCAAGTTGTAACATTCCGATGATTAGACTCACTCATTGCTATATAAGATTTCTCTACGAATACGAGACCAGATAGAGCCAATACACCAACAAGGTTTCAAAAGTGATTGGCTGCGCTTGGGAAACTTTTCTCAGATGAAATGCCATACATACAGATATCCTTGAGAGTGGTCGTGGCAGAGATGAACAATAAACAAAAATTTCATTGGTTTAGTATCAAATCAAGCATCTGCATTCTGAACTATATTGATGAGTGGATAATGTTGTAGATGAGTTACTGAAATTTTGGAAAAGGAACTAGTCTGAGAGTTATCTAGAACATAGATTGAGCTAACTGTGAAGTGGATGTTTATGAAAGGATCTGTGGGTGAATGCAGGTTCTTAATGTGAATGAGTCGCTCTTTAATACAAAGTTATTGTAGAAAATATAATTTTGAATTGTTAGGATTAGATACATATTAGAATAAAAATATAATAATTAGGAAAATATTTAAGTAGAAGCTATACATGAAACCCAGAATAGTGACAAGTATTGTGAAAGAAATAAGAAAATGATGAAATGCTTGCCTTGCATGAGCAACCTACTTCGCAAGGCAGGTCAAAGAGATATAAGCGGCGAGTCAAGAGAAGGGGGGATCAATCGATCAACTGCGGGAGCGAGCTCGTCAGAGGGAACGTTCGAGGCCGGAGCGAGGATCAGCCGTTGAAGCGGTCAGACAAGGGCGCGAAGGTTCTATTGGCGAGTTGGAGCTACCAATAAACTCAAGAGTGTCAAGCTGTAGTAGCGGCTTTACAAATTACAGAAAGGGTGAGCAAATAGACAACTTATCAAAGCTTGTAGTCATCAATATATATATATTAAATTCATTTTCTTTAAATAGTTGGAACTATTCTGGGTTCATCTTTTAAATATATGCAATATAGATTTTAATTGTTATCTTAATATTTGAATGGATCAGGGAAACATGTTATATAGTTTAAACTTACATTGTATGCTATAAATGTAAAAGAATATAAAGAAAAGCATTTATTAACTCATAAACTGAACCACTGATTGCAAAGAACCCAATCCTAATAGAATCCTGATCTCCCAAGAAAATGTGATATTTATATAGTTACGAGATCCGGCAGAACTGAGTCATCAACATATACGTACAGCTTCGAGGTCTGCCGGGGTTGAAACGTTGACATCAGCTTAGCTAGTGAGAGTTTCTTATACAAATACTGATATACATAATTATGAAGTTAAAAAAAACCTGTGTAACGATTGTTTTAAACAAACTTACCCTACTGAGTTAAACTCATTGAACCTACTAATATAATTTAACATTTCGTACAAAGTCTAAGAAACCAACTTTTGGGCATTTAGAGGAGCTGCTTATATCATTGTACAGTGGAGCTGGGTAAATATCATGATAGACCCATCAACTAGATTTAGAAAATGTGTGAGAAGAAGCTCATAGAGAGTTCTACATTTTACAAGTTTTTTAAGAATGAAATGTATGATGGTTTAAAATTAATTAGTATATAATATTAAAACAAATTCAGGTGCGAGTTGAAACACTGAATCTACTCTCTGTATATACAATCATAAGGGGTTTTAAAACCCCCATTATTTCTTGACTTTCAGCTGTTGTTTTTCATGATTTTTTTTTGCATCGATAGAATTCTTAAAATGAGTACATTTTTTAATCCTAAGGTATTGAAATTTAAATGCTCCGTACTTACTTCTTTAATATGACAGTATAAAGTTGGTCACTGTGCTAATGCAAATAATGCCGGCTTTACATATCCTATGATGAGTTTTAGTTGAAAAGAAACATGTCTTTAATTATAAAGCAATGAGATTATAACAATTTGTTTAAATAAGAACCAAATAAAAAATTTAGATTTGGTCTAGACTATGCCATAAATATAATTACAGTAGACTCCCTCTTGTTCGGATCCGTTTAGTTTGGACTTCGGATGGTTCAGACGGCCACATGTATATGAGTCACGCATTCGCATACACAAGCTGTGCCGCTTTGTCTGGAGCCAGCATTAACAAACAAGTCATAACCTGCTTATCTAGCGCTGTAGATTTACTTCCTTTAGTTTTCTGTTCAGTATTACTAGTTTTAGTAAACACTTATAGTCTAGTTTTATTCTTGTACAGTAAACATGTGTAATAATGCAGCTTAAACAGCATTTTACTAATGTTTCCACGAAAACTGCAATTATTCAACATATTTAGACATTTTCTCATTTACTTCTGATGGTTCAAACTTTTTTAGTTTGGACAAGGGAACCGGTCCAGAGATGTCCGAATGAGAGGGAATCTACTGTCATTATAGCTATGCGTTTTTTTAAATTATTTTAAGTTATTTCATTTCATTTATTACTTTCTTTGTTGGCAAAACTTTGTTTGTAAAACAAGTGTTAAAATGTTAATGCTAGGTTTCTAAAATATAATTAAACTATCCCCTTCCCTCAGCATTCATCATCAAAACTTGCCACTGAATATATACTGACCAGCAACAACAAATGTTTCTATTTAGCTTAGCATTTTTTGATATGGCAATTAAGATTTCAATTCATTTACAGTCATTTTCATTTTCAAATAAGTACTGTAACCTTTGTTTTATATTTGATAGCATATATTTTTACTTTAGTAAAAAAGGACTAGATTAATGTAAAACAAACTTTGGCTTTGATAACTCTAGGTTTTATTAAGTTATGTAATTACGTTCTCATTTCTATCTATAGTAAATATTTAGAAAATTTCTATGCCTTTTGAAGCTGTTTCATGATTTAAAAAAAAAATCTGCTGTTATTGTTGTGCCTAGTCCCATAAATTCAGTTAGCAAAACTTTCTTGCAGTCCCGAAACATTGTACCCATTATTTCCCGATTATGCAGTGTTTTTTTTTTTTTTGTTGGTATCTTCATGGGTTGTTTGGGAACTGAGGATGCATTCACTGTTTGAATTGTTTCTGGGTTTAACGTTTACAAACTAAACCCATTTTTCATCCTCAGTCACAATTCTGTGCATGTGGTCATCTTCACTTTCATCATTGAGACCAAGAAAAGTCAACGCTGCGACCAATTATTAATTTTTAATGATGATCAGTCTAACTGTTTAGGGATCCACCTTTACAGTATTTACAAAAATTCAGTTTGGTGGTAAACATTTCATATAGAGTGGTTCTAAAAATCCTCTGAATGCTGAAAAATGGTGAAACACCACTTTCTGTGTACATAATATCATCCTTTTCCTTCTTCGTCATGTACATTTGTACGCCCATCCTTGAATTTCCTCCACGGTACTCTCACAAGACTATCACTCATAATATTATTGCCATAAACTCGACACAAGTGGCGATGAATTTCAGCAGCATTCTGTCCTTCTGCTTGTATAAATCGATCCATCACTCGAACTTCACAACTGGAAGTAGTTTGTAATAGAATCCTTCACTACTACAACAATAAGAAACCAAATAGATTGAAAATTGGTGTGTGTTGATAGTTGATAGGTTAATAGTTATTGACTGCAACAACAAATAATGTGTGTTACTATGACAACCAGCTTGAATTTACCAGCTGATTGAAAGTTAATTTCGAACAGCCTTCCTAGTTAATTCATGGTTCAATTTGTACCTTTACTATATACATTATCTCTTTAAATGATTACTTTGAAATGAGAAATATATCTAAATCTTTAAAAACTATAAAATATATACTATATGTAAGCTACAATGTAAATAGATCCCGTAATCCTGTATTATTTAACTTATCAAATACACAGTATACGTCTACAGATATTTTAATTGATAAAAATATTTCCTTCACCTAACTATCGTGCCAGGATCCACTACTGGCAGGGAAATGAAATAATAGAAATCAAAAGCCAAGACCTTCATGGTTTAGTTAACAGAAACAAATAACAAGGTCTATCCAATGAAACGAACCTTGACTGCATTCTAGAGATTCCATAGTCATTTTAAACATCTAACATTAATAATAACCAACTCAAGCTGAGAAGATCCTTGAGAAGAATGTGAAGATAAAAACTGTTTCCGAGACTAGCATTGAAATAATAATGTAAGGAATAACCTAAGTCGGTGAAATTTGGCATCAAGCCAGGGTATACATCTTGCCGGGTTCAATGTGACAACTCGACATCGCCTAGTTTGCTTCCGTCTTAAAAGTTTTTTGGCACGATAAACATCGTTAAATATTCCACACACTTGAGTTTTTTAAAGATTTTAATTTAGGAAATAGGCATTGATAGACAGAGGCAGATGAAGTTGATCTCCGGTAGTTAATATGTGGAAAGTTTAGTGACCGCTTATAAAGGATTTTTTTAATGTTTTGTAGAAATGTATTTTAATCTATTGTATTATTTTTCACATATACATAGTATAGAGAAAGTTTTATGATGGTCAAAATAACTGGTATTGAGTTTTTCATCGGAAATATATTTTTTTGAGGTCCTCTGACTCTAAAAAAGTAGTTTGGGAATGATGTTTGTCTGTCACCCAAGTGAAATTTAATCAAATTTGGTATGTGAGCATGTTTTGGCCATATATCTGGACTTTTTGTCTATAACCCAATATTTGAGTGTACCTGCTATAAGCAAAAACACAAAATTTCAACTTTTCCAAAATAGCTCTAATGATTTTGATCAAATTGTACTGTAAATACACAAACATGTTCTCCAAAAAATTGCTAGTTATGAGTTATAAGAAAACAGGACATAGAGCTGTTATAAAATATTCAAATTCTCAAAATTGGCTCCATTGATTTCATGTAAAGATTAATAATTGTCCGAAGCAATGTTCATCATTGCAAATAATAGAATATTACAGCTACGGAATAATTTCAAAAAATCAAAATGAGTCTTGAGCGCTTTCATTTAAACTTGATTATAATATTTAAACATGTGAAGCAAGTTTAGACAATATTTTAATATATAAATATTGTTAAAAATAATCTACACAATCCAAGGCAGCATGTGTGGTTGATTTTATCTCTTTACTTACAACTACCAAACTGACATTTGTCGACAAAAAAATTTGTTTGGTTAGTATTGTCTGAGAAAACTATTGCACTGTTTATTTAAAGATCTGAATATTTGTTGTTTAATTTAAATCAAATTATTACTTCACACTGTACTTGTTGTATTACTGAGTATTAGGCCTGCTTAATTTATTTCTAGCCTTGTCACTAAATCTTATGATGATGTGCTTCAAGGAAATTCCGTTTTCTGTGTTTATTTTAATACTCTGTCATCATCATCATATATTATTCCAGCTTCTGTTTTTTACGTGTGGTTAACAAACATTCACTGTGTCTTTCTATCGTCGTACAATTTGTATTCTTCAGTGTCTTCCAATTTAATTCCTCTTTTCTCCAGCTTTGGTGTTTAAGTTGTCATACTCTGTTTTCTTTGTCTTCATTCCTTTGGTCTTTTTCCAATCGTTTCTCTTTCAAAGTACTTTAATTTTTTTATCTAAAGGCGGACTCTTTTACAGTCTAAAACTTCTGCTAAACTTTATCCCTTACAATCCTCACTTTAAAATTCATTACTCAATGCATTACTTTAAATTAGAAACTGCCTATATCTTTATGTTACGGATTTGACTCAGTTCTTCTTTCTGTACTTGTCTTTCATCATCATCATTCCTTTTATATAACCAATATTACTATAATTTTCCACTTATCATTATTTTCTAAAATTTTATTTTATAAAAATAGTAACATCTAGTAAGGTCCCAACAGTGCATCAGGGGATTCGTTTCTTCTCTAAATATTTTTCTTCTATGGCAAACAGTATCAACGAGCTTACAATTCCAACAAAATTCATGTGGCTTCGTTAAATGGAACAATTGACTAGATTTGATTATTGTTTAAGAGAGAACATCCATAGATGTCTCTATTTTTTTACATGTCAAAGTAGGTTTTTCACTGGGTGATGTTAGCTGTGTCCTGTTGTAGACATCAGTATTTTGATAGCTAGTAATAAAAATAATGTTTTATTTGACAAAACACAGTTTAAACTAATACATTTTTCTGTGTTGTATAACATTGGATTTTAGTACTGCTTGTCACACAAATAGAAAAAACACACAATTAAACATTAGAATTTTGGAATATTTTGTGAAGACTAAATTGTTATGTAATACCAAGGACCAAAAACCTGTGTGTCCTATTCATAAAAAAAATCTAAACATCCTAAAGATCCTAAAATCTAAGGCTATGTGCCGTATTAAACTCTAATCTAAAATATTGGTTTGTTACGTATAAACAAATTGAAACACAGTATTACAAACACACAGAACACAATTCTCACAAAAAATACGCCTAAGTATCAGACGCGTTTCAACGACAAGGTCGTCCTCTTCAGTCATACACGAGCTATACCAATCAAACTATAACTGAATCTAACGTTGCGACCACTGAAGAGGACGACCTTGTCGTTGAAACACGTCTGATACTTAGGCGTGTTAAGAAAAATGTTAAAAGAAGTGTTGTTTTTGGTCTGAACAATTTTTGGTTTATTCATCAGTTATTACACGATTTTCCAAACTTAGGATTGTTTAATGGGAATTCAAGGTAATATGTCATATTATTATTAACAATCCAGTTAGGCAATCACAAATAAATATAGAAAAAGGAAAACCAAGGAAAGAATGAATTGATTGTGTAAAGAGTGCTAAGATGGTTTAATTTATTTTCTCCTTGTTATTTAAAGGCAAAACACCTCATGGTTTTCATAGCCTTTTAAAAAAGGAAGAAAAGAACAGAAAATAAAGACTTGTAGTCCTCTAATACTTTAATGGTATCAGAGTTCGAAGCGAACAAGAGTTGGTTAAGAGAGGATAGGGACTAGCTAAGATGATAGGTGCTAACCTAGGACTACATGAAAAAAGGTGTAGATCCAGTAGGGTCTCTTGGGATTGCCATGGCTATACTCACTATAAGTGTCTCTTTGAGGGAAAAATGGACTTTAGCTACAAAATATTTCAGAGGCAAAAATGGTAGCATTGATATCATTACTTACTCCATCACTGAAGGTTTAATGTCGACTTTCTCCATTGGTACCTATCCTGTGTCAACTGTATTCAATTCATCACTTTGATTCCCACAATTCGTAATATCTTCCTCAGATATGTCTCTAGGACATCTTCCTAGTGATTATTTCCTCATGGTTTTCCTATAAAAATTTTGAAAGTGTTTCTATTATATTCCATTCTGGTTACACGACTTGCCCATCTCAAATTTAACCACGCGACTTCTCCTAGATATAACCACTCTGACTATGTTTGGAGAGCATTATAAATTATGAAATTCCTCATTGTGTAGCTTTCTCCACTACCATCCTTATCTCTCTTGACAACAAATATCCGTCGTACAATTTTATTTTCAAAGACTCAATGTCTAAGTTCCTCTTTCAAAATCAATGACTCTCTTTCACAGCCATACCCACAACTGATAAAATTATCGTTTTATATATTTTAGTTTTCAGGTTCTTACCTGAAGTCAGAAAGACAAAATATTTTAAACAGAATAATAACACGAATTTTCTGTCTTAAGCTTATTCTTGATTTCTCCACGGATATGATTTTGATCTGTCAATGATGATCCTAGGCATATAGAAGTTTTTACTTTTTCTTAGGAAGCTATAGTAACCTTAACATAAACTGTTCTGGGTTACTGCACAATTTCATGTACTTAGTTTGGTTCTATGTTTACGTCTTGATCAATCTTCCTGCATGATTACAATAAAATTACTATATTTATTACTGTTATAGTAAATGTTCAGGTATTTGTTTTATAATATCTAAAATCATTTGGAAACATCAGAACTTAAAAAGCCTACTATGCGCTAATATACCCACGTTTAAACTATAGAGTGATATTGTGGGGACTTTTCATTTCAAAATGTGTAACAGTTATTCCAAATATAAAAAAAATAATGTGAGGCTTGTAAAAATTCTACAAATATTGAACTGTGAAGGCACTTTCAGGGAATTGTGGATAACAAATTGTTAGGTAAAACTTAAATATAATCAAATATTAAATTGTAACTATCATACCAGACATCAAAGTTAGCTAAAAGTTAGGTAATACAGACGTGACACGTCTAGAAACTTGCCTTCTTAACAAACTCCCAATAAATATTTAAAATATTGAAGACCAGAAAGAATTTAGGAGGAATCTACGACATCTTTTTGGTGTACAATTCCTTTTATTTGGCGGGGTATTTACTCAGCAACGCATTGTGAATTCAAATTTGTTGTCTGGATATCACTCAATCCAACGATAATTCTTCTTTATTCAGATTTTATTTTATTCTTCGGTCATGTAATTATGTTTATATATTATTTGTAATCATACTTTGGTGTACTGTTTATTTATTAGAATGGAACGTATGAATTGTTTCGTTCATGGACCCTTGCTATAAAAACAACCAAATTTGTTAACATCAATAGATAAAATATAAATATTAATTTAATCATCTATTAAAAAATGGCATCATAGGCATACGCCAGAACTTGATGTGTGACATTCATTTCCAACCCAGATTGGTTTTGTTAACTACCCTGTTGCATATTCCAAATAAAAATTAAATAAAACTGGCGGTTAATTATCACCTTGTTTTAGGCCATTCTCAATCGAAAAACTCAAGGATATGTATTCTTACTTTACTTACTATTTGATCCAAGCATATTTGTATTAGTCTGATCAAATTTTTCAGAACGCCAAATTTGGTTACAATACTATACAACAGCTACCTCGTAACATAATCTTTAGTCCTTTTGAAATCCATATATAAGCTGGTGTACCAGCTTATTATTATACGCCCAATTTTTTTCAAGACTTTACCAAATATTAAATATTTAATCAATAGTCTACCTTTTTTGCCCAAATTCACATTGATTGTCTGGTATAATTCCATTTGAAAATGGAGTTAAATCATAAAAATATTGAAAAAGTCCAGAAAAATATTGAACATATATACAGTAGAACCCCTCTAATCCGCCCACGGGTGGTCCGTTACTCCGGTTAATCCGACCGTGCTCGAGCTCGCGATATTGTGCCGACTTGCCGATGACTCACAGCCCGTCTGGCGCCATTCTTTCCGGTTTGTTATCGCTTTCCCGCTTCAATGCTGTGTCTTTTCGTGTTGTTTCTATTGATTTGCTATAGTACTTGCAAAGTTTATATATAGACTTTTAAAAGTTTATATATCACTTATTTAACTTTAAAAAAATCTCTTTATATAATATGTAATAAATATTGACTTTTTTCGGATAATCCGACCTTTTTTGCGTTCCGACCATGCCCCCGAAGGTGACGGATTAGAGGGGTTCTACTGTAAATCTTTTTCTTTTTTCCATTGTTGTTTAAAGGCAAAAAAACCCTCTTGGTCCCCCTTTATATCCCCCCCTTATATCCCCCTTATATCCCCTTATAAAGAAAAAAGGTAAAATAAAGACTCCTTTCCCTCAAAAACTGTATTAGCTTTGAGGTCGGAATGGAACAAGAGTTGGTCAAGAGGGACCTGGTAAACTTAAAACTACATGAGAAAAGGTCCAGCTAGAATCTCTCAGGATTGTCATTCTTGTACTCACTGTAGTGGGAACTACATGTAAACAAACTTTAAATTCGCCAGTAGTTATTGTTTCTATTCTAAAAAAATTTTAATTTTATTTTACGCATAATTTTACCAATCACAACAAACTGTCTACGATAAAAAATAATAAAGATTTGTAAAAAAATATAATGTTTATTTCCCCAAATAATCTATTATTCCTATAGATCTGAGATCTGTGCTTCATCTACTCCATGGGCGTCATCACCAGTTCATTATTGGTGGGGACATATGGCGGGGGTCTGGGGGTATGGAAATTTTTTAAAATTAAACTTCTCAAAACATCGTTTTTATGCATTTATTTATGCGTTTGTAACAGAAATGTAATGTTAAAAACCCTAGTAAAGACAAAGCCCGATGTTTACCTTTTAAGGTTTTAAGTAAATCATTCGTTTTTACCAAAAATATTTTTACATCTCAAATATTGGGGGGGGCGTCCCCCCCCCCGGCGATGACGCCCATGATCTACTCTTAGTTACAAGTTTCACTAAAATTGTTTATAAATTGTTAAGAACTGGGTAGGTACCATGATGAAAACTTAATGGACTAGTTTTAATACAACTGATCAAATAAAAAAAAAATCATTGTTCTCCTTTATACAACTCAACGAAATAGTTAAAAATCTTGATGAAAATGTGAATGAAACCAGAGTAGACTAGTAAAATGAAATTAGCAAATCTAGGAAGGCAGATTATGCAAGGGAGAATAAAAATAGAGTTAAACACCAGATTGAGTTTTTAAACAAAGACTGTTTTAATTTAGATCTCATGGAATCAGCCAATCTGATGTAATAATGAACTTGTTGCTGCTTCTACCTATTGGAGAAAACTTGAACTTGTAGTTCTTGTGTCTTTCACTAGGTGGTGCTATTTATGTTAACTGCGTAACTAGTGGGTATTTGCTAGACACAGTAACTATCTGCCGTGGTAATTGTCAAATTTTATTCTTTTTATTTTCCCACATGAAAAGAAAGTAACGTGTAATGGGTCAAAAAATTGATGTCAAGTTTCTTGCGGAATATGTTCGTTTTGACTCCAAAAAAGTATTTTTTTCGAATGATGTTTATCTGTTGTCTGTGGGAAGTGCTCTACAACCCAAACGTGTGAATAGATTTTAATTTGGTATTTTTTGCATCTTTTGATCACATCTCAGGATTCATTTCTTTTTTTTTTGAAAAATTTGGGGTAAACGTTATTTTTGTAAGATCTTGTGTTTGAGTTTTATTCTATCTAATATTATCTCATAAGTCGAGCTCAATATTTATTTAGTCACAACTTAGTTAAAAAATTTCAGTTTTCTTATTAATATTTTCATTCTGAAGCTTGTATACATGGGAAAGCACATGACGAAATTCTACCAAATTAGAGGACCTCCTTTTTTACAAGATTAGAAAACATTGGAGAGAGAAATCACCGGCAATTGTTCCATCAACTGTCTCTGTCCATTATTTGACTTGACTACAGGTTAGAAGTATCAGTCTAAAGCGATAATATTGTCCATAGCAATGGACTTCATAAATCATAATTACCACCTGCCGTGTTAATATAACTTTAAAACTAAATTGGTACCAGTATTTAATATGGAACCCTGTGGTATATCATATTTAATTTCAAGAGAATCTGACCTACAATTTCTAACATATTCCATATTACACTCTGTCAATTCCACTAGCTGAGAAACGTTTAATGACATGATGAGATGATTCGTTTAGCAAATCCGGCACCTAAAATTTCTCCAATTCAAACAATAACATTGATTGGTCAACTGCATCAAATAACTTTAAGTTGTAAACATTTCCTCTCTCTTCAAATACCTTAGAGGTGGTTTTGTAGATGTATGTATGGCAAAGTTTGTGATAATTTAATATAAGTTTTGTTTGTTATTCTATTATCATATCCTTTGGTAAAAAAAAGAAAATAATGATACTCCCATATATATTTCTTTAAGCACTTTCATAAAACAATATTAATGCTTTAATATTGACCTCAAATCACTTTGAATAACATTTTAAACCAAATAAAGTGTCCTTATTTAATGTAACACTTTTGACATCATATATAATACAATACAGCATCAACATTTTCTGAAAATATAAAAGACAAATTGTTCCAAGACAGAGAAACAATAACTCAAGAGGGAAACTATTTTTGGAACACTCCCCCACAGTTTATTTTCAACTCCCATCTCATACAACAACTGACTTGCTTGCCACTAGTCTGGAGATATATAAAATGTTGAAAATTTTACATCAAGTTCAATTTATTTAGTTTTGGTAAGGGTACGATATATCAGGACGAAAGTGATTCATACAGCAGTCAGCAATCTTACAAATTTGTCATTGAAACTGTGAAAATAAACTAATGGTATGGACGAGAATTTTTTCCATAAAGATCCAAACTTTTTTTGGAGTTTTAAGGCGAAAAACCATTTCGATCACTATCACCTTCAAAAAATTGTTCAAGAAGATGCTTTACCTTAAAAACTTAGAAAAACAATAGCAAAACAAAAACTAGATAACAAACAAAAATAAACAGCATAATATATTACAAGGCTGTAAAATGGCCCTGCAACAACTTAACAGTTATAAACTATGGTAAATTACAATTAACAACAATTAAAACAAATATTACAGGGCTGTAAAAGGGCCCTGCAACAAGTAATGAGAGATAGAATTTTAAGGGGGAAAATTTTTTAATTTAATAGATTAACTATCATTTGTACAACATTTGGAAAAGAAGCAGCACGCAATTTTAAGTTGAAGTATTAGATACTTGGCGTACTTTACATCACAATGACCAAATAATAAATCATTATTCACTCAGCCCTGAGAGAACGTGTAACCCTTTGCACCCTTTCCACTACCAGTGGCCACACCGGACTCAAATACATCTTGTATTATTTCTCGTGAGATTAGTTCTCTTAGGTTGCATGGCCACCATAATTGGCCACTCGTTCTTTGGCTGGTACTCGGCTGCCATATTGACCGGACGGCATCACCAGCTTCAGAATTGTTTTATTGAATTCATTTGACATGTAGGTCAGTAGTCAAAATATCAGGTTCATTTTGTATATATCTTCAGTATAACCTGATCAGGCCAGGTTAAAGATCAAACATGAATATTTTATAAATAATCTCTGTTTATAGACAAATATAACTTATTTGAAATAAAAAACATTGTATTGCATAGTATTTTACACCTCATAAAGACGTTATAGTTATATTTATATTATATAAAAAACATATGAAAACCAAAGTGGGAAACGACCAATAGTCATGTTTTTAATTGACAAATTACAATATAGAAAATGTTTTAAAATTTTACAAATTTACATTATAATATATATTTTTCATAACTGGAATTATTATTATTTTTAAACTTAAAAACAGTGTGTATAAAAATTGATAATTGATTAAACAAGTAATTGATGTTTTTTATGGCTTCAGTCTTTTGACAGTGTGGTACTGTTTGTAACATTGTCCAATACAAAAGCCTGGTTCAAACTATAATATAAAAAATGTTTTATAATTGTACAAACTTACATTATAACTTATGTATTTTTTATAACTGAAATTATTATATTGAAAAACTTTAAAACAGTATAAGAAATTGAAAATTGATTAAACAAGTAATTGATGTTTTTTAATCCTGCAGTCTTTTGCCAATGTGGTGCTGTTCGAAACATTGTCCAATACACAAGCGGGGTCAAACTACAATATAGAAAATGTTTTAAAATTATACAAACTTACATTATAACTTATATATTTTTTATAACTGAAATTATTATATTGAAAAACATTATTATATAGGTTTCCATAGATAAGTAATGCTATGTTCACTCACAATGGTCATGCAAGTGTTCGCAAGATTTTGTATTGGGCACTCTGAGTGGCCATATGAGCTGGAAGGAACATGACTGCAAAAACAATTCGAAGCTGATATACAAAAAGGGATGGCCACGACCCAGAGGAACATTTTATAAAGACCACTCGATTTTAATATTGCGTTTCAAAATTGGAAAGTTTAAAGACCATAACTCCATTGTTATTAAAAATAAATTAAAAATTCCTGGAATTTTAAAGTGACCCATGTAAAAATAAAAATAGCATTACTTTTTAAAAGTTGAGAAAAATTTACGTTTTGTAATTTTTTTAAGATACTGTATATTCTACTAAACTTTTGTTCCACTCTGTAGATAGCTCAGGTTAATAGCTTTATTAAAATAGAAATCCTATTTAAAATATCTTCTTATTTAAAACAGTTCCTGAAATATCAAACTGTTTTCATATTTGTACCCACTGTGTACAGTATATACATTCGGCTGGGATATAACCGTTCACATTGTAACCATGTCATCAAAGTTTGCTCATAAGGCAGAACTACACAACCCAAGAATGAGATTAATCAAAGTTGTATTAAAGTCTGTTTAGCTATTTGCTTTAAATACATTGATTTTTTTTCGAAATTGTGAATGTCTTCTACAAATTTTGAAAAGCTAGTATAATATTCTAGGAGTTTTATATGCAAATGTTGAATTTAAAGAGTAATCTGATTCTGTTAAATGATCGGCGTTTTTGATTTAATAATTATACATGTTTTATTTTTTGAAAGGTAAATATTGAATATACCTATCTCTACACTATTTAATACTTGCACCTATAGCATATAAGAAGGAAAAGTAAATTAATAGTTTAGAATATATATTTTTAAACACTATTTTAAAATTTTGATATGGAAAAATATTTAAATTTAATTGTTTGTAATTTAAAGTGTAACAAATATTATAAACAATCATACTATGTAATTCTAATGTTTGACTACATGCCATTTTCAATGTAACATAATCAAGGTCAATAAATATCACCTACTAATAACGTCTCTATGTACCTCAGGAAATATATATTTGTAGCTTTATGGATACTAATAAATTTTAATTTTTTTTAAATAATCAAAATATAATAAACCTTTGTTATGGTACGCCAATGGATTATATTAATAAATCAATAAATCTCATAACTTTCCACGATGTTATAAATCAAATATTTTTGATATCGGAGGCAGTGAATGGTCAATTTTTAAGGGACGTAAGTTTTGTATCCATGGCAACCGCTGTTATTTTTCAGTTTAGTGATTTGGGTTCTGACGTGCAAACGCTTGTTAAATTTTAATATATCGGAAGATTTTGGTGGAAATTATTCAGTGGAAGTCTAAAACATACTAGTGTAAAGAACAGTTTACTCCAAAAAGAAAGATGTCGGATCGAAAAGCTGTGATTAAAAATGCCGACATGGCTGAAGAGATGCAACAAGATGCTGTGGATTGTGCCACTCAGGCTTTGGAAAAGTACAATATCGAGAAAGATATTGCAGCATTTATAAAGAAGGAGTTTGACAAAAAATATAATCCAACTTGGCACTGTATAGTTGGTCGAAATTTCGGCAGTTACGTTACTCATGAAACCCGTCATTTCATCTATTTTTACCTAGGTCAAGTAGCTATCTTACTCTTCAAGAGCGGATAAAAAACTCTTATTGAAATGTGACCGAACTGTTATTTCTTTTATGAAAGATTACCTTTGTAAATTTGTTCATTATAATATGTTTTCTGGTTAGTTGTATGGTTTACAACTTTAATTTGACTTTATTTGGCCAACTACATTCTTGTTAATAATTAGGCTAATCTATGAAAATGTCACCAATTTTGTTTTTTTCAAGTCCCCAGTTGTAGCCTATTTATTTTAGTACTGAAAAACAGTACATATTCAATTGAAACACAATAAATGTAAAAAAAACTATATTCTGGTTCAGTCATTAAAATTACCATTCAATTCTTAAACTTTATCTCTTTTCTAAAAGCTTATGTTAGGCTCGGCTTACAAAGTTAAAACTTTGAAACAGGCTGGTAATACTCAGCAGATATTAAGAAAATTGTGAATTGAAGTTACCCTTAAAATTTAATTAGGAAGATAGTTGAAATCGTTTACTACCTACCTTATTTTGAAAATAATGAGATCATATTATTAGGTGTCGCCAGACATTTTTGAAATATCAAAATACATTAGGGCCTAGTTTAGTAAAAAATAAGAAATATAAACGTACGAAATACAGCTTAGGTTATCAGCATATATTAATATTTATGACTACGTTAGTCAAGTTGGTGAATGTATGATCGCTTGTTTTATTAGGTCTGGCTAGATGACTATATAACCAGACTTAATAAACCGATAATATGTTTTAATAGTAACTTGAATAACGTAGTCATAACCAGAGCTGTGTTTCCATTCTATGAACTAACCAAACCTGGATTTCTTACATTTTATTTATTATTTTCTAGTAAAATAATTATCTAGTTATTTCAAAAGTGTCTGATGACACCTAATATGATCTCATTTTTTCAAAATAACCTAGGTAGTAAACAATTTTCTTAATGTAATTTTAAGGCAAGCTTCAATCCATAATTACCAATTTTAATAAGTCCAGTTTTGTTCTTACTTCTAAATATTTGTACTTTGATCGGTAATTGTTTACAAAGAAAGTTACAGGTATTTTTGGCGATTTAAAAATAAAATCATATCTTACATACCTTATTTCTTAATAATAGGTTGAAAATTTTTTTTTTAAACTTAACTGGGTTAAGTCCATTAAGTTATTTACGCGTTAAAATAGGTAGGTACACAAATTTTAAGTAAGTTGGCTAGTAAAAAAAAGAAGTAATTGTGCGTTATTTCCCAACCAGTTAACCATCCAAGTACTAACCGCGCTCGATGTTGCTTGACTTCGCTGATGTATAAATGTATTGAATTCTGTAATTTTGAAATTGTGATTTTTCGGCAAGTTTTATTTTATTTAGTTGAAAGAAAGTACCTATGTAGAACATGTTTAAAAAATCGTAAAAAAAGCAATAACTTTCTTTGTAAACAATTAGCCTACCCTTTGTTCAATGAAAAAGGTGGTAATTGTTAAGAACTGTGTGTCTGACATTTTCCTCATTAAAAATATTAGTACTTTTATAATCAATGTTTTCTATGATACATGTTTAGAAGCTAAAATTTACCAATCTACATTGTTTTACCAAAATCCCCGCAATAGGTCAGGTTATGTTATATGAGTCAGTTGCCTGTTTGTTATATACAGGAAGCATTAAAGTGCAGTAAACCTAACCTCATTTTCTTGTCTTTAAACTCATAGGCTACACTTTATTTTTTATGTTTTATTATTTAGTGGATTGTGGTCTTCTTAGAGTACTAGAAAAATTGGGTGTTATTATGGTCTCGCTGTTCGTAATAATTACTGAAATGTCAAATTTAATAATAAAACTGGCTCTATTATTATTAAACCTAGGAAAAGAATAGAAAATAACTGAGCAAGATATGGTATGTGAAATAGATACTATAGGTAGGCTTATACTAACAATCTTCTTAACAATGCCTTTATAAATCAAGATGTTGAGCTTTAGTCATTGGATTTATACCTTCTTGAATAATTAACCATTTATGAGAGAAGAATTAATATCTTTCTTATAAAATCTTATCTATAAATTACATTTCACTACTATATTTTATATGTGAATTATATATTAGTTGTGACCTTTGAAGACAAAATTAGGTTACTTTAAACATTTGGTTATAATAACACTCCAAACAAGTTTGGTAAGGTATTATTTAAGTTGGCTGACCAATAAATGAGTCTCCTTGAATACCAACCCAACTTGATAATCAAGCCTAAAATAGTGATGTGTGAGTTCGAATTAAAATACTTGGTGAATGCGAGTATCAAAATCCTTGGAACGTTCCGATTATTAAAATCTTCGGATTTGAAATAAAATATAACTATGAACATGGAGATGATATAATAATCGTTAGTAATTCACTGATTGGTAAAGCTGAGTTTGAATCCGATGCGCAAAATCATTCTGCACCGATACACAATTTAAAAATAATACGAATATTGAAATTATTTGAAACCGATTACCGTAATTTGATTATCCATTTCACTTGAGTATTAGCATCGCTAGTCTAAAGGTATAGTAACATCTAGAATAATTAACTTGGGAATATGTTTAATGACTAGAAGTACTCTCATTCGGATTAATAATGGGATTAACACATATTTAGTTTTTACATAGTCGTATTATGATGTGTATAATTAATAATTAGAGTGTAGGTATTTATTCCTTCTCATGTAACACATCTACAATTGTGATAATCTATTGTTTACAACTTATAATAGTTTTGGATCAATTTTAAACTAATTTTGTTTGGCACCCATATTTTTCATACTATTTAAATAAAAAGAAATAGGTATTTTCGTAGTACCTTTTTTTTATGGTCATCTTCCATAACAGTTATACTATCGCATAAAGTAAACCATATAAAAATCTAATACACAGAAAATATATGAATAGCTGCTTTATATATTTTTGTTATGATGTTTTTAACTTAAACTAACCAAACCTAAATGCCAAATATTCGTTGAATATCATTTTAAAATCGTACAAAATTATAAAACTTCATGCATATGTGCAATTTGTTTAATGAATAAGGAATCTAGCTGCAGATCATCTGTCTACAACACTTTTAATTGGTTTAATTTAATTTATCTTTCATTAACATTTTTGATACAAAATGGAGTAATAACTCTTGTTAAATAAGTTATTTAATGGTAAAACATTTTTTTTTTTTTTTTTTTTTTTTTTTTTTTTTTTTAGAATTGATATAAAACTATCTCAAGTTATCACAACATATTATAAAACATATCGCAATTAAGTGAGAAGAGAGTTACAAACTTAACTACAAATATTTTGTGTAAAATGGGTTACAGTTAGTAAACTATTAAATGTTATACAGTTATTTAAAAGCAATTTTTAATAGTTCAATGTTCGCAACTTACAATATGAATTTTTCTGTTCCATTAGATAAAGTGTATACTCTAAAAAGTTTGAATAAAATAAAAGTAACATGATTACTTTTTGCTCAGAATTACATATATTATGGTAAACAAATTTTACAAATAGCTTTTAAAAAAAAAAAAAAAATCGCCAGCTCTTAAATTTGGTCAAACGTAGGTAGGTACTAATTAACAACTTTTATAATCTTAAAGTTTTTAACTACTTTTATAGTGTGTTATTTTCTTATAACAGTAACTACTAATATAATCCTCAGCAATACTATATAGAATAAAAATCTACAAGTGTTATATACATTGTGGAGAGTAAAATTAAGAACTTCTTTTGACCTTTTAGAAGTTTGATAAATTATTAATTTCTAAGTACAATACATTTTTTTAAATAAAAAAAATTGGCAAACATTAGAAATATAGGTAACAATTACTGGATAAAAATAGATGGTAAGACCATTTATTAATTTTATAAAAAAATTGTTTCGTACGTTTAACATTTTAAAAAAGGAAAGAAAATTTATTAATTTTTTTAAAAGAAATTGACACTTTCGTTTATAATATAGGTGATATCATTAAAATATTACTTAGTAATTGTTATTACTGTAACTGCAACTGTTTTTTTTTTTTTTGGTGATTTCTTTATTTTAAGCGTGTTTTACATACCTTATTCATTAATAATAAAATAAGTTTTTAACACGAAGCTAACTTTTCCCTTGAAAAATCACAATTTCAAAATTACAAAATTCTATGCATTTATAGATCACCGAAGTCAAGCAACATTGAGCACGGTTAGTACTCGGATGGGTGACCACTTGGGAACGCACGCACAATTTCTTTTTATATATATAGTCACCTTACTTGATCTTGTAAGATAAAAATTCGCGTACAAACCTATTTTAAAGCGTAATTCACTAAATGTACCTTAATCTAGAAAAGTTTAAATTATGTTTTTTTCCCCGTGGAAAAGTTAGCTCCGGTGAAAACTTATTTTATTATTAATAAGTAAGGTATGTAGAACATGATTAAAATAAAATTGCCAGTAAGACCGATTGCAGTTACAGCAAATAATTACCATAATATTAAAATAATTTTTGGAAATGTCGATGACATATGAAGTAATATAAACTTTGAAGTTACACAAAATAAAAATGTGACTAGAAGTGTAATGATTATTTAATATATTATACCCATGTACTAATATTTATGGTTTAGAATCATAAAATATATTTTTACATATGATATAAATTATAAGAAAAAATAACATGATCTTAACTAGCTTCTGATGTTGACCCTGTTAATTAATTAATGTACTATTTACAAGAGAAATATTAGAATCTGTGTTATAAAATTTACTAAAAGTTCTTTACCACTTTGTATATTTCACTAATCCCATTTGACTGATTTGTATATAATAAACATCTACCTAGTAATAATTAAAACTTTATTTAAAAGAATTTAGGATATTACATACTAATAATTAAAACAAACACTTTTTAGTATAAACCACAACTTTATTTAAAATTTACGGACCATGGTTTCTCTAGTTACAGCATTGTCAAGGTAGTTTACATGAATGAAGAAGAAAGGCACAGTTCACAATTTCAAAACAATAGTTGGGTAAAACCCTCTTTTACTCTAACTCTGTAACTAGCAAAACAGTGGTCGATAAATTTTTAATAAAGTTGTGGTTTATACTAAAAAGTGTTTGTTTTAATCATTAAAATGGAATACCACTAAGCACCTACAGTCTTTAGCATAAATAATCTAACCTAGTTTAAGGAAAGGAGATTCCTCGGTCAAAGTGAAGGCTAGGGTAGATTTTTGATTCTAATAACTCCTCTAGCAGATTAGACCAGGCTATATATTCAAGAAAATAAATTAATTTGAAGTAGCAAGTTTGTATTTTCTATTCAAATAAATCTAGTGGATTTATGTTAACAATCTTTAATAATAGTCTATCATTTGTTCCCACTGTTTCAGGGTTAACCTTATTTTTAAAAGCTGATGATGGTTTTTAAACAAACGCTACAACATTGCATGAGGCACTAACATCAAAATATGTAGGCTCCATATACCAATAAATATTTTGAAAATTCCTTTTCTAATGTAAGTGAACAATATTCATTTTAGACCAGTTTACTTTTGATATGTTTAGTTTATTTAAGGTGTTAAATTCAATCTTTGCATTGGTTTAGATGTGTATTAAAAAGTCATATCATTCCTTTTTCAATACTCGTTAATGTTCTAATTACATAGTAACAAATGTAGGCTATTGTTATGGTGGAACAATTTTGATTTGATATTGCACTTTCATTTAAGGGGGTTAATTTAGACAGTTTTAGAATTGACGTTTATCTCAAATTTTTGAATGCACGATATCTTTAAATAAAATGGGTTGATGAGTTAATTCAACATTTTGAAGTTTGATGTTTCTCTCAGAATGATTTTGGGCTATGATTACTTTAAAATAAAACAAAAATAGTTGTAGACAAAAATTTATGTTTAAATAGTTATTGTAAATACAAATCTTTAATACAAAGAAAAACAAATTCAATATTGTATGTTAGGTATTAGATAGGATAGCTGCTTCAATATTTAAGAGCTCTATTTTAATTAATAACCACGCATTTGCCAAAGTATAAGACTTATGCTGGCAAACTTAAGCTATAGAAATAGAAGCAGGCGATGCTGCTTTAAGAGTGCCAGATCTTTCATCAAGGTTAACATTTTATTTGACTGCATATCCTAAACAATACGAAGAAATCATTTTCTTGGCTTTTAGATTGAAAATTGTTTTCAAAACGTGAGTACAATCACTTAATTTATTAATAATATCCGATTAGTAGTACTAATGTTGTCTGATTAATGGCGTCCACTAGTGTCTTTATTTTTGGAGTTGTATCAAGATGTTCATATTTATCTTAGCAACATTTTTAGAAGGTTTAGCTTATAATTGTAACACTTGTGAATGTCGAGTCGTCATCTCTTCGGTATGTAGAACAGGTTGGGTTAGTTTCATTGTTTTAAATTTATATTTAACACTATGTACATAACTGTGACGTGTGGTGGCGACATTTTGTTTCATCCCCGCCCTGCCCCTCCATACCAGCCCAAAGCCTGACGAGCAGTGCTTTCAGCAGCCAGTTGCCCTTGAGATGGCGTGGTTGTAGTAGTGGTTTGCGTTCGTTCAGTCTCGACTTTTTCGGTTATTCTTTTTACAGCACCTAAACTTTACGTAGTGCTAGTAATCAAAGAAAACCTTAACACGTTATTTTGGCGTGTCGCTAGTAGTTAGGTACTGTGTGTAATGCGTAAAATTTGACAACAAAATACCAGAGAACAGCGGAAAATTGACAATAAGCTGGCGGCTATATCAGAAATATGGGATGTGTTTGTGGAAAATTGTAAGACACATAATAAACCAAGCTCATATGTAACAATTGATGAACAAATGGTTGGGTTTAGGGAGAAATGTCCATTCTGAATAAACCAAACAAGTACGGAATGAAAATCGTCATGATGTGTGACAATAGCACTAAGTATATGCTAAATGCTCTTCCTTACTTAGGAAAGGGAACAGTTCCTGCACACAAACCTGCAGCCGATTTTTTCGTTGAAAAATTAGTTGGTGGAACAATTTCAGGTAGTAACCGCAACGTGACCATGGATAATTGGTTCACAAGTGTGCCATTATCAGAACATCTTCTGAATGAATGTCACCTGACAACTGTTGGCAAGAGGGAACTACCAAAAGACTTAACAGACCAAAAGTACAAAAATCGTCAAGTAAGCAGTAGCATGTTCTTATTTCACGAAGATCTAACTGTTGTCTCTTACAAAGCCAAAAGGTTAGGTTAGGTTAGGCGCTTGAAAAATGTAAAAAATAAGATTATTTAATTTTTCTCAAATTTATTCTATAAGTTCTCAAAAATAGTCACCACTATCTCTAATAACCGATGTAAAAGACATTGCACAAACTTTGTCATCAATAAAAATGTCAATATAATAGTTGTCAATCAATAAGTGAAAATAAACTATGGACACCATCTTTGAAAAAAATATTTAAATAAGGATCTAAACTTGCTTTCCTTGTGCAATAAACACATCCTCTGTGTAAACCCTTATTCGATTAAAATCAAGGTTTTAATGGTTGGCTAAAATTATTTTTAGTTTGTTTTTTTGCCAGTTACTCCCAGAAGTGTAATATTTTTTTATTTGGAATTTTCTCAAGGATTTGGGTGATAATCTTCACTTGTCACTAAAATTCATAATCGGTAGAGCTTATTTTAAGAAGTTATATATTTTATTACAGCTCCATATCCGATTTTTTTTTTTGCTTTTTTTTTTCCGATGACTCATGAACAGAGGGTTTTTGGATATTTTTTTCATAGACTGGTATATTTCATTTAAGTCTTTGAAGTTATACTTGAGTTAATATTGATCATGATGGTTAAAGCCAGTTTTGAGAAAATTGTAATTTTTATTTTTTTTTCATAGGGCAGATACCTTTTGTTATCAAAAAAATTGTGAAAAACCTGAGATATGGGTAAAACAAGTCATATCAAATTTGATTAAAATCAGTCCACATATTTGAACTGTAGACCACTGCACTGAAGAGACTTTCCAAAAAAGATAGACCCTGAGGGGGTCCTCAAAATAGATATATCTGAAAAAAACTCAACTTTAGTTTTTTGACCCATCACATAACTATACAGTAGAACCTCTGTTAACCGGCCTCTGATCAACTGGCCCTCGGATTAACCGGCCTATTTCGTAGTGTACTAGTTCGATGAGAGTTTCCGAAAATAAATTGTAATTGAAACACCAAAGAGGAGGCGAGTCAAAAAAGCTGTAAATAAGCTTTGTGACGTGTTTAACGGGAATCTCGGATTAACCGGCCAAACAGGCAACCGGCCCGGGTGTCAGTCCCGACTAGACCGGTTAAGAGGGGTTCTACTGTATTTGTATATTATATTTATCTGAGAAAATAATACAGATTGGATCATGATGTAAATATATTAATTTGAAACTTTTTTTCGGAATTTATTTCTTTAAATCCTAAATTACCTCATTTTATGAAACTTAACTCTTTGTATATATTTATAAAATAGCGAAGGGTTGTCAAAAAAAGCTAATATTAAAATATTGATGAATGAATTTGGTGTTGTATAACGTTAGTATATATTAGCTTAAAAAAGTCATGATTTAATTTCCTTAAAGCAACTCTATCCACCCTTGATACAGAGGACGTGTTCTTTATGTGTCTAAATACTACTTTCTTGATGAAAAAACATGAAACTCAGTTAATTTATTACGTTTTATGTTGTAAACATGTTTACTTAACAGTTTCGCAAACTATAAATTTGACTTTTTATATCAACGAACTTGAACTTCTGACTGCAAAGGCAAAGCTTTACTGTCCTTAAGCTTATTTATTTCCTGTAAAGTTAAAAATAAACTTGCATTGGTTTAATGTTTGCAAATACTGTCTTGACTGAAAGAAATGTTGGCTTGAAATAAAATTTGTACTTCCAAAGTTGTTATGAAACATATGGTTATTAAAGTGTATGGACTAGTGAAATCTTCTTTGTCGTATACAATAATTGTATCTTGAATTTAAATCCTCTCTCTTTTAATTTAAACTATGACAGTTTTTATACCATGGAGCAATTTTGACGAAACAAAACAAATTCAATATAAAACATTTAAAATATAAGCGATGTTTAGATTTTGTATGAATAGGTGACGATAGGAAAGTGGTCCTTGATATTACCTAGTAGGTACACAAATATTGAAAAAATGGTTGTCATTTTAAATTCATGTCTATATTAAATACCCAAAAATTTTCATTCCTTATAAATTTTTTTCCTTATTTAAAGGGGAAAAGTATCTTCATAAAAACCTCTCATGTGCCATGTTGTTTCAAAACCTAGTATATGTGAGGAGAAGCTGTTTATTGATCACATTTTGTAAGTTTCTGGTCACTATTTTAAAGATTATTATCTGTTGTGAGCTCAGACTAGATATTTTGATTATGGGGAAGTTGCAAGGAACCGCTTTCCTTGAACTGTTGAAGTACGTCAAGAACGGGCAAGTTTAGTAGTTTAAAAATACAGTAAGGTAGGTACTGTTTTTTGGATTAAGTGGTGGGTAGATAAAACCAATGAGGCCTAACTATGAGGACATAATACTCTCCTATTATAAAATATATTGGACAGGTTACAACTGCCTTGGTTTTGTCCTTATTGTTCTTTAAGGCAAATTTGTTATTTTTAACGATGAAGGTGGCCAATTAGTTAAATCATGCCTATCATGCTAATAAATTAGCTGCCTCTTGCTTCTGGCTCTTTGCCTTATTTCAACATGTTGACATTTTTGAAGTTGTATAGATACAATTTTGCTGTACATTATGATTTTCCAAAAACAAATAGACTAACCGTTACATACTCAAATTATGCCAAATTGTCTGACTTCATATGTGCTCCAGTTTCATCTCTTGAAAATAATACAGAAAAACATTAAAATAATAATTTTAAGTTGTTAACCTGTCAAAAATATGACGCAAAAGTGTTTACATCGTTCAAGAATACTTCAGAAAGGTAAACATTTTTTAACAGATAAGCGATTAATTATAAATTTAAGAAAAATTTCGTAACGTTGTTTTAGAAATTAGGAAAATAAGTTAATAGTAGTTTGAGTTCAAACCCAGGACCTTTAGCTTTACTCACCACTGCTCGATTCCCAGTCTAGGTCGTATATTTTCACTTGAAATAATTATTAAATCAAAAATACTTGCTTGGTAAAAAATGTATAAGCGTTAAAATCAATAAATTAATAAGTATGAGTTTGTTTGAGAAGCCTGATTGGTAAACAACTACTGTGACATAACTGATAAACTGATAAACTGATAGCTTCCCTTGCAAGTGTGGTGGATATCATCAATCAAGAGAGGTATATAAACTCTTAGGTGGGAAGAGAGATGGTCAATCATTGAGGAGGGGACCGGTGCGTGCGGACCAGGGACCCAGACCGAGACATTGGAGAGGTGACAAAATTCAAAGTGTTTAAAGAACTTGTAACTGTTCAAAAGAGTCACAATAATAAAGTCACAATAGATATACAATATAGTCACAATATATATATTTGCTTAATCACTCTGGGTATTTTGATTGAGTCACAAACTAACTTTTATTCATACAGTAGAACCTCTCTAATCCGCCCTCATTCTCTTAGAGTGTGAGGCGTTAGGACGAGCCAGGCTATACTCTCTAGGCCCTCCGGGGAAAGAGATGGAAACCATCCTAGATAACTCTATTGGTAGTATCTGTTCCTTCATAAGGATGACAGGTATTACTGAGTGGGTGTAGGAAGGAATTTGAAGCAAAAGATCTCTAGATCGACGCCGGTGAGGCTTCTGAAGGAGGCTTTCACAGCCCAGAACGAAAGGGGGGGAAAAAAATCCGCCCTCGGGTGGTCCGTAACTCCGGTTAATTCGACCATACTCGAGCTCGCAATATTGTGCCGACTTGCTGACTTGTTGATGACTCACGGCCCGTCTGGCACCATTCTTTCCCGTTTGTTATCGCTTTCCCGCTTCAGTGCTGTGTCATCTCTCGTGTTGTTTCTATTGATTTGCTATATTACTTGCAAAGTTTATATATCACTTATTTCACTTTAAAAAAATCTCTTTATATAATATGTAATAAATTCTCTGTTTAAAGTTATTTGTTAATGATGGAAGTTCGTGTTTTGATTTTTAACACATAAATGATGGCAAATGTCTGAAAAATGTATAATAATAAAATGTAATAAATATTGTCTTTTTTCGGATAATCCGACCTTTTTTTTGCGTTCCGACCATGCCCCCAGTCCCAAAGGTGACGGATTAGAGGCGTTCTACTGTAATTCAAAAAAACAAGTTTATAAAATTTGTAAAAACAATACAATTTTAGAGTAAATTATATATATATATATATATAGGCTATATATATATATATATATATATATATATATATATTAATAATAACAAACAGTAAATTGTCTAGTATATGCAAAATTGGATAAAAAATAAATGTGCATAAACAAATAATAAATTTTTAGTAAAAACTATTAGCACGGCCGATACACCTTTTGGTAAGAATTGGTCTTCGATTCTCAGTTTTCGGTTATGTCAATAGTTGTTTACCATTCAGGGTTTTCAAACGAACTCATACTACTATTCTAACTAACTTATTCTCGTAATTCCTAACAGTGGTCACAAAGTGATATAGTAATGTTATTATAAACATACATACCGGTACTAATGAAAAACTGAGAATTGGTATTAAACATTAACATTTTATAATAAGTGCAGTGCTTTGACCCAAAATAATGATAAATCTTCAGTGTATAAAGTATGAAATGTGTAACTCTTCAATACATATCTTGTCTCACATTGCAATCCACATACTTTGTTAACCAAATAATATTGCACTGTTTAATTTAGAATTTTCAATTTATGAATTTAACTGGGTTATTTTTCGTAAATAATAACTCACAAATATATTTCACAATTCAACAATATATTGTGACAGCTGTTTTGCAATTAACCCTTTGACGAGTGCGGCCGTTCCTGAACGTCCCAAATAGCCAACAGCTGGTTAGTAAGTATTTACAAGAAAATTGTTGTCAAGGAGTAAGAAAAAAAAATTTGAAAATAGTTGTTTTATTGGTTACAAATGTATAATAATATAATAATATTGTGTTAAAAACTTGTAAGAATAAAAATTTACACTGATAAATGTACTTTAAAAAAAATTTGCACTGAAAAATCATTGTCACCCGTCGGTATAGCAGACATACATAGACAAAAACGTTTGATGTACCGCTTTTTTTCCACGAATCAATTTAGTATAGCCTACATTATGGAAAATATAACATTTCTTTTCAGTTTTCTTGGAAGCGTGTGTTGGTTTCGTTTGCTGATAACGGTATCCCATTGTCGGCGGCATAAAAACACCGTGGCATTGTCACCCGTCGGTATAGCAGACATACACAGACAAAAACGTTTGATGGGCCGTTTTTTTTCCACGAATCAATTTAGTATAGCCTACATTATGGAAAATATACCATTTCTTTTCAATTTTCTTGGAATCGTGTGTTGGTTTCGTTTGAGACGCGGCTAAATGTGTCAAAAGACTAGACAGAGGGGAATCTGTAAAAAAGCTTTGTAGTGTTTAATTTTTCATGTTTGATGTATAATATACGTAACATAATATAATGATACAAATCACTTATACTAGACAAGGAACATAGGCACAGGTGTGTGTAGGGGGGAAACAACTGCGGAGAAGACGATGCCATCGCCTACATTTACGCGCCAATCAATACGCATGGTGAATTCTCCTGAAACCACGCCCCCTGGAGTTGTCCTGCCTTACAATTGTGAAAAACCCGATTTCATCTGTTCTTAATACTATTTCTTGTTGAATTGTGACAACACAATAAGCCATGACTAATTTGTTTTATGATAAATACTTTTATTGCTCAGACGTTACCTAAAAAGTTCCGGAACGTCCATACTCATTTACGCAAACAGCACAGAGAACGTTCAAGAACGGCCGTACTCGTTAATCGGTATTTTCATGTACTCTTCAAAGGGTTAATCATCATTAGACCACTCTACCTTGATATGGAATTTCACCAAGATTGTGGTTACACTTAATTTGGTTATTTTACTTGTTTAAAGGCGAAAAACCTCTCGACAATCATTTATCACAAAACAAATCAAATAAAATGAAGATCCCTACCCTCCTTCGATTACTCTAATAATATTAGGGTCGGAAGAAAACAAGAGTTGCCAAAGTAAGACCTTGTAGAAAAGATAAAGTTTCTTACATTATTTTGTTTGCTCTGCCATGTGAGCTCTTTTTCTTTTTGATTTGACAAGTTTTGGGACTTTTATCCCATCATCTGAGGTCGTCGCTATATTAAAATAAATTAAACATAACACAAACATTTTTATGGACAGTTTTTAGCTGCACACCATTTGGCTTCCGAACAGCAACTGTCAATTAGATATCTCCCAAACTTTAACCATGTTTCTAGTTGGCTTATTGGATTTTTATTGCTGTGTATTAGAGTCAAATCTTAGTTGATCATTTAATAACTGATGTTCATTGTTTTTATTTTTAATAATATTTTTTAATTTGAATGATTTATATATTTCATATTCTTCTACAGCGTTCATACATCCAACTTTTTTGCATGATTTAATTTTATCCAAATTTTTATAATACATACACTAGGTCTTTTAGTCTACCCCACAAGTAGAAGTCCATAGACGTTAAATCAGGAGATCTTGGTGGGTAGTTGACAGGGTCACCTCTTCCAACCCATCATCCAGTGTATTGTTCATTGAGAAATAATCGAACATCTTCAGCATAGTGAGCTGGTGCCCTATCATGCATGAACCACATATGTTGTATGGTTTCCTCAGGAATGTCTAATAATAAATTAGGCAAGTAATCATTCAGAAAGTTGTTATAAATCACTCCATTTAGGTGACCCTCAAAGAAAAACGGCCCTACAATTTTGTCACCAACCATACCACACCAGGTATTTAGAGTCCAGTACCTTTGGTTGTCCACTTCTCGTATCCAGTGCGGGTTTTCAAACGCCCAATATCTCATATTGTGATGGTTCACTTCTCAATTACTCCTGAATGTAGCCTCGTCACACCACAGAATGTTACGAAAAAAGTTTTGATTGTGTTGTAGTTGTTCTCTAGCCCACAAACAAAAATTCATCCTTTGAAGGTAATCATCTCCATGGAGTTCATGGTGTAATGAAATCCTTTGCATTTTATAATCTTTGAGGATTTTCAACACAGATCTTTGACTCACACCAGAATCAAGAGCTACTCTTCGGTAAGACTCATGTGGATTAAGCTGAAACGATGTCAAAACTTCTGGTGCCCTATCACTTCTCACGGGTCTAGCAAATTCCTTTCTTTGCTATGGTTAGGTTGTTGAACATGCCCTTTTTCACGCACTCGACTAGCAAGTCTTTGAAAAACATTCCTCGAATGATTTTCACGGTCTGGGTAACGTTCGGGATACAGAACCGCGGCAGCTGAGTAGTTCTGAAAACATTACCCTAACACCATTAGCATCTGGAACGCCTCCTCATTTGTGTACCACATTTTAAAATCGCAACACTACCTTTCATGCCACACTTATGAAAAACTGACAGATAATATCTAACTTCTATCTGATGGATACCAGAATGATATTCGGCCTGCTTTTATCTTTCACAAGGCTAACAGAATAAGTAAACAAAACTATTAGAGATAAGATAAGACTACAGTATTGAATTATATGGTTCGAGTCCTTCCATAGTAGATGTTAGCGCCATTAGCATTGTTAAAACATGAACATCACGGTTTACTTGTATTTGAAACCTGTTATCAACAGGAACCCTTTTTTTAATCTTTTTAAAAAGTGTTAATCTACTAAATTATTTAAAAACCAATTAAACCTAAAAGTTCGTTGTTTCCTTGGGCTAATTTGTTTCACGGGATATTGGAGTTGAGAACAACTAACTGAGTGAGGTAATTCCTTTGAAAATGAGCCCTATTGTCCATAATGAATAACATTAGTAGTAAAGGCACCAAGAAGAATTGAAAAAAAATCAACCTTTTGAATACAGTTTCGAAACCGTTGGAGATAGGATCAAAGTTTAAATGCAGAAAATGTTTGTTTTTTAAAGATCATTTTAATTAAGTGCAACATCATCACCTACGCTGCTATTTGAATTTTTTAACTCAAGCTCCTACATTTTCCAAAATTTTATGTATTTTTTAAATGTGTGAATTTTGGTGTAATGAATCATTTGAGGATATTTTTGGAAAGGGTGTCCTTTGGTAAAAATTGTGTTCCTCTACATTATTGTAGGTGGTGGTAATAAAAATAACTGCAAAACCCTGAATTTTAGACGTTTTGGACTACCCTGTACATGAGCATCAAGATAAGTGTAAACTTTTTTTATTAAAATGATCAGTGAACAAATGCCTTTAAAATGAGGTATCACTTAACCGTTACATTTGAAAAATTTCCAAAAACTACCCTTTTGGTGCGTTTGGGAGATTTCAAAAGAACTTCTTCAAATTCTTTGGGGTAGAATAAGGGGGTTTCCATTGTTATGAAGGCTTTACTTCATTTAGTTTACCCACTATACATTGTGTACAGGTGGTCTGCTTCACCCTGTATCATTTAGCTTTTGGTCACTATATCTTAATATTATGTTTTTGAATGAATGGAGATATTTTTGACTACGAAGGCACATGAATATTTAAATGACAACTAAATTGAATTGTTAATATACAGGATGCTAAATTTTAGGAATTGATTTGGTTATCAAAGTATAGAAAAAAAAATGTTATAAACATGTGTTAAAGATGCTTCGTTTTCTGTCTGTATGACTTTTTCAAAAACAAGATGTATTTACAGTACAGAATGAGATAATATTAGTACAAAATTTTACAGAATGAATTTTATACTATTGGTTTAAAGTATACCACAAAATGGTATGATTGTCACTTACCCATTTCAAAATGGCATTTATTACAAGTATGACATCAAAATATGTCAGAAATTGTTGATTTTACATAAATTTACAACAAGAAATATTTAGCCCTTTAATAATTAACAGGATAATATCTTTGTTTTTGTTGTAAGTTAAAAGATACCCCGAGATAATGGTAAAAAACTAAAAGTACGAATTCTTGGAAATTTACTAGAACACAGTTTTTGATGGTAGTCCAGCTTTTTTGTAGTTATAGGGGAAGCAGTTAACAATTTCAAAAGTTGACTATAAGAGGCACTTGGGTGTTTTAGTAAATTATCAAGAATTGGTTTTACTTAGCCTACTGATATCTAGGCTATTCTGTAACTTAATTCAATTTCAACATTAAAAAACAACAAATTTGTTTTGTACATTTTTTTTATATCCAACAGTTGTTTGAGATATTTGGTAAATAACTTTAAACTAACACCATTTTGAAACGGTTGAACGATTTTGTAATATATTACAAACAAATAGTGCAAAATATCTTTCAGAATTTGGTATCGTTATATCAATATGTTCTGAAGTTTTACCTTGTTTAAAAAAAAACAGATGTATAGATGTAAAACAAAGCATGTGTGTTTATAGGGATTTTTGTCTCTATTTTAATATCCAGAATCACTTTCCAGTTTGACATCTTACTTACTGGACAACCTGTATGTGTAAGTGCAAGTAGAGTTAAAATATCGTGACAAAACAGATAATAAATATATCACTAATAGTAAATATGGGTGTAAACATAAATCTGAAATTGGGATCTGGCAAACTTGCATCGAAGAAGACTTGAAATAGAGCAGGGTGTATAAATGGAGATGTCAGACTATTCACCATATACCACAAAAATAAACTGTCTTTAAATTATGAACCATTAATTTTTACGATCTCACTCTTAATACTCATTTCTAAGAATTCAATACATTTAATAAATGAACTTCATGTTGAAGGTGGAGATTTCGCTATCAAAATAACAGTTGTCTCAAAACTAATAAACCTTCGTCAAAAGACAGGCCACACAAACTGTAATCTTAAACTATAAATGTTTATCTAATTCAGTAATAACATTGAAACAACTTCTATAAACCAATAATAGCCTAGATTACAGTTCATTAAACTCTGAAACATCTTGTTTTATGAATTTAATTCTATTTCAAAGCCTTTGAAGTTTGTCAGATAGTGTTTTAAACATAGTACAACAAATTGTGTCCATCGCTAAGTTAACTTAACAATCAGTTAACCTCTCACATTCTAATTCAACCTTAACCAAAGAATTCCTTTTGATTCACTATCTTTGTATGTTCTTAACATTCTACCATTTAGTCGTTCCTTTTGATGTCGATGAGGAATTCTATCTGCTTACGCTGTGTTTGTAGATGGATTTAAATGTCGACTTGGCCAAAGGTAAAATATTATGCAACCTTCTACCAGTTATAAACTCCAGTGTAGATAAAGAGGTTTATCCTGTTCTAAGGCAAAAAAATAGATCATGTTAACGTCACCACCAAGGGAACTAGTTTCCCACAACTTACACGGCAAAACCTGCCAACACTCACAGGCATCAATTCCCCGGCCTTAAACGGCTCTGCTTTGGTCAATCTCCACCTACAAGCCCTGCACACGCTTCTTGTCTCTGATTAGCCGACAGCTCACGTCAAGCATCTAAAAGTCTGCGGCCACAACAATGGCAATCCGCGACAAAAATCAGTTGTTTTTTATCCATTTCCTATCTCCAGCTATTAAAAAAAAATATATATATAAAAAAAGAAAAAGTTTATGAATACTGAAAGAGGCATATTTAATGTTTTAGACCCATGATACTACATAAGGCTTTTGATGTCTGTCTCACTGGTGAAATCTGTTTATTTCAAAAGCTTGAAACCCCTTTGAAATTATTAGTTTTTAAATTGTAATATGATTTTTTTGGAATGTTATCTATTTGAATGGTGTAAATAAATAGTAACAAACATCAAAGTCTTATTCACTAACATCTCTAATAAATATTGTATTACTTGACTTATGTAAGAATATTTATAATATTTGGTCTTTTGGAATCAGTAAGTTTTGATTACAAAGGACTATTAAAGTGTTGATAAATATTTATATGACAACTAAAATTACTTATTAATGTATATATATAATTAAGATAAACTATTTCTTTTCTTTTTCCTTGTTGTTTAAAAGTGTAAAACCTCTCAGTATTAAAAAAATAACCTAAAATAAAGATCCCTATCCTACTAGCATACTCGAATACTCTAATAGCATCAGGGTAGAAAGAGAACAAGAAATGGTTAAGAGATACCTGATAGACAAGATGAAAGAGAGGGATCTTTACAGTGCCTCCTTTTTTCCAGCTTTTGCTAACTTTAAAAAAAAACATGATGTGACAATACAGAAATAAACGAAAAACATAAATATATAACTAATAAAAGTATATTTTAATACATATTGTAATGTGTAAATATAGATTTGAAGTTAGGATCTGACAAACCTGTTTCACGGAACACTTGGAATAGTACAGGTATATAAATATACCAAACTGCCTAAAAACACCACAAAAATAAGTTATCTTTAAAGGATGATTAATTCACATTTCATTTATTAAATTCAATAAATTTCTGTAAATAAACTTTAAGTAGTAAGTAAGAGCTTTCGATATCAAAATAACAGTTGTCTCAAAACTAATAAACCTTCGTCAAAAGACGGGCCACACAAACTGTAATCTTAAACTATAAATGTTTTATCTAATTCAGTAATAACATTTAAAGAACTGCTATAAACTAATAATAGCCTAGATTACAGTTCATTAAACTCTGAAACATCTTGTTTTATGAATTTCTTTCTATTTTAAATCCTTTGAAGTTCGTCAGATAGAGTTTTATACATAGTACAACAAATTGTCTCTGCCGCTTAGTTAACGTAACAATCGGTTAACCTCTCACATTCTAATTCAACCTTAACCGAAGAATTCCTTTTGTCATCTCACTATCTGTGTATGTTCTCAACATTCTTTCGTTTATTTCTTCCTTTTGATGTCAATGACGAATTCTATCTGTTACACTGTGTTTGTAGGCAGCTTTAAATGTTGATGTGGTGAAAGGTAGAATATTATACAACCTTCTATTAGTTAGAAACTACAGGGTAGATATTTTATCTACCTCTTTGCTTCATCATGTTTTAAGGGAAGAAAGTATGTCTCATTGAGGAGGCAGGACTTAAGGCGGGCAGGTCTATTAACCGGATACTGTCCGGTGAGAAACCATCTATATACGTTGATGTGTTAATGCCTGTAAAAAACTAAAAACTTATTTTTCTTCTATCCCTATACATATTTTACTTTTGTATGATTTTTTAAAGATAACTTTAACAACATTAAAACAATCTGACATCATTAAAATATCTGACACAAGAAACAATACACCTTTCCACTACACAACTCATTTAATTATGAGCACGGATTCTAATTTTTCTAACAAAGTTTTTTAATCATTTGTTGGAAGAGTTAAATACTCTTTATAATGTCAAGCTTTCCTAACAAAATTTGAAAAAGTTTTTGTTGGCGATAGTTTTTTTACTCTGTATGTATAGTAGATTTTAATTGAATATATATTTATATTTATTATTTGTGTAAGCAGCCTTATTGTAGCCTTCATAATTTTTATTTTTTTGTTGTTTAACGGCAAAAAACATCTCGTTCCATCGTCTTATAAAAAATGGAAGATAAATAGAACATAAAAAAACAAAGTCACTTGTTGCTGTGTCTTTGATACAACAACACGTACGTGCTGTTAGTTGTGTGTTTACCGTGATTGTGTTTTTTGACTTCTCAGTTTCAGCTCTGAGATGCATGCTTAGATATTAAGGTTGGTAGTATTCTGATTTAATTATACTTCTCACATAGTCTTAGTTTCTAGTTTCATGTTTCTTTAGTTTTTAGTCACTTGATAACGGGAATTGATTCTTATTCCCGAAACGTCGTGTTTTGAATTTTTAACACACAAATGATGGCAAATATTCGAAAAATGTATAATAATAAAATTGAACTTCCATCATTAACAAATAACTTCAAACAGAGAATAAAATAAGACTTCTAGCTCTCAAATTCTCTAAGAGTGTTTGGGTCATAAAAGAACAAAAGTTGGTCAAGGGAAACCTGGTAGGAAAGATAAAAGAGAGAGAGACCTAATTCAAGACTAATGAAAAAAGGTGTAGATCCAGTTAGGTCTCTAGGGATTGTCAAGCCCATGCCCACTATAACTGAGCCCCTGAGAGTATGGATTTTATAAATTTGACATCTCGGATACTCTTTAGATTAATGTAAAAAATAAACATTTGTATTATAAATGTTGATTCGTCATCTTTTGTGGTTAGGTTCTCATTTATAGAGAGGAATTTTACTTGGATTATATATACTCCACAAATCCATTTTAGTTTTGATTTCACTAATGTTTGGATGCGTGAGTTTAAACATATATTTTATAACTTAATATATAACTTATATATTAATAAAAATTGTGATTTTACGGTCATTCAGACCGTTTGTTTTCATAGATGTGAAATAAATAAAATCATACTTTAAAATTTAAAAAAAAAAGTATGATACCAAATTTCATGTTCCTTTTAAATTTTTGTGCCCACAATCAGTGTAAGTGCATGTCGAAAATAAATTTTTCTGATTATTTGGCAATTAAAAATGAAGACCAATCTAAACGGAGGTAGAAATTTCTTGTGATTACAAATTTATTTTCTTTGTATACTGAATAAGTAATAAAATTAAGGAAACTAGTTTCATAATCAGCTGTAGAAAATGTATGTTTCAATGTGAACAGTTTGGTTTCACTGTCGAGGAACTGCATGTCAAACTGAATAATTTAATAAGTAAACATCATTATGTTTACAACAATGTTTGTGGTCATTGAATTGTGAATCAATATAAAATATGTGTCACAAACAATATACAATAAAATCTATAGAGTAAACTTACGCTAAGAGTGTAACGACAGTTTCTTTATTTATCACACAACAGCTATTTCAGAAATAAATATTAGCTTCAGGTGCTTGTCAAATTATAAAATCCCCAATTTACATGACATAAAGATTGTATTAATAATAATAATATTAATTTATTGATTAAACCTATACTGTTTCAAATCAATTTGATATGTGTATTGGGTATTTTATAACTTGAGGATTGAATTTATTCCCAAAACAGCTGTTGTGAGATAAATAAAGAAACTGTTTTCCCACTCTAGACATAAATATAAAGTTTGTTTACTCTATATATTTAATGGATTGTTAGGCTAAACATTAAAATAAAATAACCACTCGTGATTTAAAAGATTACAGTATCGGTGTGATGCATCTGTGTATAAAACATCTCTACTGACAGGACTTCCTCTACCAGTCATGATTCACCCTTACGTATGACTCATAGTCCCAGACATCTTGCCTGCCACACTACAGCCAAATTAATTATATTGAGTGCCACTAGCCAATACATGACTGTATTTTTATTATCGGATTATTGTTCAAGCTTTTATGAATTATGAAGACTGACTTGGACAATCAAGATTCTACAGTATAGTATACTCAAAGAGTTTTTAAGAGATTTTCATTCAGATTTTATGAACTTTTATTGTATACAGTTGATAAATAGTTATTTGTGCAACTAGTGAGCAAAGTGGCACTTTTTTAAACGAGAGAAAAATGTTGACGCACGAGGCTTGCCGAGTAATCAACAAACATAATTTATTTTATTTTATTTGTTGTGTTAATTTTATCGAGTTTAAAAAAGACACTTTGCTCACGAATTGCACATTATACTTTGTCTACATTTGTTATTTCGAGACAAATAAAAAACATACTTCAGTAGTAACACAATTTAATAAAACATTAATTTAATACAATAGTGTTCAACCTCACGTCAAAACTGAGGTTATTTATGAATACAGAATTACAAATAACTTAGGTGTATTGTTGAAGAAACGGGATTGCCAACTTCAAACTCGGCAAACGAAAAATTCTCTCCGTGTACATACACTGTCAATCATCTTTATGAATAATTACTTCCTTTTTCAACTTTAAAACGTTGTTTTGTTGTTTATTTATGTTATTTTACATGTAAGAATTAATCTAACATACATTAAATGTGTATTATTATCTTTACATTTCCTGTATATTATAAATCAATTCAAATAAACTTAACCTAAATTTCGTTTTGTTCGGTTGCCATTCGCGGAGTGAGCAAAGTAGTGGGCAAAGTGAAACTGTTGAGAAATCAGCTGTTTTGCAAATGAATTTAAATGAACAAAATGCCACTTTGTCAACAACTGTAGACAAAATACATTGCTAAATTTTTAGACATGACTGGACAGTGAAAAAATATGAGATTTCTTGTCATATTAGCATGTTTTTAACCCTCTTTAGAGGTGTACGGTTTAACCTTTATAGTGGTTATGGGTGTGTCAATCCCATAGTACTCTAGCTGGACGATGAATCTAAACCTTTCTTCAGCACCCTTTTGTTCGTAGTCCCTCTCTTTCAATGTTTCCTATCAAGCCTCTATTGATCAACTTTTGTTCTCTTCTGATTCTGACGCTATTAAGAGTATTTTAGGTTCTTTTTGGTTTAGCTGCTATCTTTTTGATTTTCTCCATAGATGCATGGATTATGATGTAGACGTAATAACAAAGGATTTGAGTGACAAAAGGGAATGATTATAATTTCAGAAATCATGACTGTCTTAAAAATATGTATAATGTCAGAACTTGCCAAAGCAAGTTAGGACGCTAATGAACGCACACAACGCAAGTGAAATTAAATGTTATATTTAATTTGTTGCCGAATTAAAAGATTACAAAAATTATTATGATTTATAAAAAAGACATAACGGCAAGATAAAGCCCTAATAGTGGCCGAAAAGCATACCGAGTAATTTAGCTAGCACGTGGCCGAAAATGGACTGACCTCGTCCCGTCGTGGTCTTCCTTCTCGCGGCTCTAGGAATAGACTCCCGCTCGGCTCGCTGGTTCAAGCCCTCCACTCCTCATCTCTCCCCCCCTTCTACGTCATATTGCACTGCTCAACAAAATCGCAAGTGCCAATTCATATTTTATTATTTAGAATTCCTTTACATCCTAATTTATAAATATTATGGTTTTGGTTTGGTAGGCTCCTTGGCTGGGCCACAATTGAAAAGTTGAATATTTTTCAAAAAGAAATATTTTGAACTATAAAAAGTGTTTTGAATTTTTCCTAGCATATATATAATCTAACAAAAGTAACTTTAACAAATTTTTATTTTATTTTTAATAAAAATTAAACGTTATAGACAAGTTAGCTTTAATAGTGGTTGTACCCCAAGGGTTAAATATGTTAAACAAAATTTGAAAAGGTTTTTCTTTGTGGAAACTTTTGACTCTGGAGTTTTTTGGTTTAACAGGCTATCTAAAATAGAAGTTTCTAATTGTATTATTATTTTGTGTGTTATATTTTATTTGTGTATTTAGTAGTAGTTTATAGTTTATTGTAGCCTTACTTCATTACCTTTAAAGCCAATAAAATAAAGATTATTAATAAAAACTGCTTTGGTATGCGATTGTTGTAACAGAAACAGTTCCGCATGATTATTCTTGTGTCTAACTAACAAAACAGTTTAATAGTAACAATTTAAGTAACACTTTAGCAAAGCAAAACCAGTGCCAAGTCAGGTGAGAGTGGAGGTACAAATACATGTGTCATGACCTTTAGTATAACTGCAATCAAGCTACAAGTAGACTTTTATTTCTGCCATTTAAATTGTTAAACAAGACGGACTTAAATTCAAAAAATATTTTCCAGTAGAAATAGTTAGTGGTAAATATTAATAAAAGTAGTAATAGTCATGGGGGAACAGTGAGTTTTATCAATAGAAATAAATGAAGTTGGTGGGCGCTAACATGGTACATACCCTGCCCAATCATATAATGTAACAGAAGCAGAATCACCAAAAGTTGGTTTCTTGGGCATTGTGAGAAATGTTAAATTGTATTGGTAGATCTGGAGGCTTATCCAGTAAACTAAGTTCGTTTAAAATAGTTGTTAAATAGGTTTTCTGAACCTTGTAATTATTTAAATCACTACTTATTTGATGTCATGTAGGCTTAACAGGCCTCATAGATATACATGTATTTAAAAGTCTACGCTCTTGTAGGCGACTCAGCTTTGCTGGATCTCATAACTTTTTTTTTTTGAGGTCGGGGCTTGAAACTACATTTTTGACAATAACTTCACTATTTGTCATAAAGGAAGAGGTAATGTGCATATTTTGAATTTTTGTATATGAGATGAAACTCGCGGTAAAATAGATGCGTGATGTAATTGTATCAAAATTACTATTAGTTAATAAAGTCAAGCGAAAATGGTCTTCATGGCTGTTTCTAGAATAACGAAATAAATCAAAACAAATTTCCAAAAAATGTATTTATATAGATAGTAATGTTTAATTTTAAGATTACTTTAGAAATTGAGTGAAATATTTGTTGTTATGTGGTTCTGGGTTTGAGGCTATAATCATGTGATAGGTGTGTGATATCTGGAACTTAAAAGCGTGCTTAGAGTCAGTTGGAAGGCAGCGTCTGAAATAGTCACACGTATATTCGATTAGTGAACGAACTAGTCCGAGGACAATAGAATTTGTATTAAAGTGATTTTTATATAATAAACAATGTAAAATACTAATAGTTTTGTAACCTAATGAAAGTAAGGTCTGAAAGTAACTTCACCTCGTTATTTAACTATTTACAAAGAGAGACATTTACTATTCACAGAAACACTAGTATTGTAACGTTCCTAAATCATTGGTCTGACAGATGTTTCAACAATAAAGTTAAAGCATATGATGTTGTCATAAATTCAAACAATACGAAATAAGTTGTTGCATGTGGTGTCTTCGTGTCGTATTTCTGCAACAACTGCACAAATTATGACTAAACTTCTCGTTCTTTGTATTCAAAAAGTTTTGTTTCTAGTTTAACTGTATTAGATACACAGGGGATTATTGCAATAAATTTAAGTAGCAATAAATATTAACAAACTTAAAAAGACTAGTATATGCAAAGCTTAACCCTATCATACAATGTAATACAAGCAGATTCCCAAATGTATTGCCTTAAAATTAGTTTCCTGGGCTTTGTAGGAAATTTTGAATTGGATTGGTAGAAAAGGGTTCATATCTAGTAGGGTCAGTTTGTTTAAAACAGTTGTTACACAGGTTTTCTGAACCTAGTAATTTTGTATATCACTACTTTCTTGACATCAATTAGACTCTAATAGGTTTCATAGATGTACAAAAGTGTTGGGAGGCCTTAACTCTGTACATATGTGAAGAAACCTCCACTCACTCTGCTGTTTGGACAATAACTTCACTATTAGTCATTATAAAGATGTGTGTGCTTATCATCATAAGCAGAATTGATATCTGCAAATTTGTGTCTAATTTAATGTGTTGTACATTGAATAATACATGAGATATGAATAAAAAGCTGTTTTAAAATGGCCACGATTTTGACATTTCAATTTGATTATTTTGAATTTAAAAAGATTCTATATAACCGCACTATAATTCCCTATACTAAAACTCAACTTCCTATCTTAATTTTTGTGGCTGCTGTTATGGACTTTTCTTAAGGCTCGAACTGTAATAAAGAATCTTTTCTTTTACTTGTTAGTAAAATAGAGACATTTTCAGAAAGATGGTATTATGGATAAGATAAGTAGTAAATACAAAACTCTATTTTGGAATCGATCATTCAATTTGTTTTTTAGTTTAATTGAAAGAAATTTTACATTATGCAGATAAACATTTAAAAATACAATTCTTTCACAAAGTGTAATTTTTAAAATTTGCTGACTGAACATTATTTCTAAACACATTTAGTTTTAGACACTTTACCTAGTTTCAAAGAATGAGTGGGTGAGACTGCCTGAGTAAGCCTGCTTCTTGTTTGTAACAGTCCATGGAACATGTAAACATTTTAAAAGCAAAACAGTCACCGGAAACTGTTGTTATGTCTGTAGTGACACGTAAGTCTGGAACTCACCTAGATTCTCCAAAATATTCCACACATATTCATTTGACGAAAATATATTGTTAGAAAATTAATATAATGGTGTCCAAAAAGTTCCTAGTGAAGTGGCGTAGCTCGGTTCACAAAGAGCACACTTAAATCGCTGCAGTTTGTACTTGTGTATCAACAAAGATTACCCAGGTTCAAACCCAGTTGATAGTGTTGCATTTTTTTTTTTTTTTTTTTTTTTTAGACTACTTCCCTGTTTTCATTATTTTAATGGGTGTAAAGTAAAGATAAAACATAAAAATATGCTTCCATTTAAGAGAAATCAGCTTCAAAAGTTGTTAAAATTATAGATTGCTAGCCTTGGGAGAAATACTAAGCTTGTAATATTAAAATTTGAAAGAATAAAATCACTAAATTTTTAAATAAATGAATTAATAGATCTGATTTTTTTTAAATACCGATTGGAGAGACCTGCTTTGTATACGTGGCAAAGGGGTTATGTGCTGCCAACCTCATAAAATAATTACATCGTACTTCTTGTATATTATGTGGCAGATTTATATTTGAAAACTTTGATGTATACCTCCTGAGGAGTCCTTGTTTGGGCATGTACAATTTTAGTGTATGTAGAAAGGCAGTTCGATTTGACTAATAAATGTAGCCCAATTCATGTTTTCCTATTTTTAATGATTTAAGAGTTATTTAACTGCTTCGGGACTTTTGGATGTTCAGTATAAGATGTTAAATATATTATGAATTTAATTATAAAATGGACGACAAAATAATATATGAATGTTTTAAACTCCTTTGAATTTATTCCCATTAAACAACAATCTCATCACTGCCCCCCCCCCATTTTTCACAACTCTGTCTATGTTTTGCACGCTACAACTTCTACAAAGTTTGAAGTTTTACATAGCACTTAATACAAGCCTTGTGTTTCACACAAGCCTTGTGCTACTGGGACTTGTGTGAAATGATATGATTTTTTTTTAAGTGTTCCTACTTTAATCTGATGTCAGATCCAAGTAGAAATTTTGTAACAATTTAAGTTAAAAGACAAGTTATTTTTGAAGTCATATCATTTATTAAACAAATTGTAAACATGATGGATCACCTAAAATATTTATATTAAGTCCAGAGTCTTCCGTCACAGAAACTAAACTAAGGAAATGGTATTTAATTTTAGTTGTGGGTCTTTGAAATTATTATTTTGGAGAGGTAATTATTTTCTGTTAACGATGAGATAGAGAGGCGTCATTTCATGTTTCAATGTCTAGCAAATAACTTGCAAGTACTTACCTTACTTCTGGCAACTGTAATTTTAATGACAAATTTTGAAGAAAACGCCAATATACAGTTTGTAAAATTTAAAACTCATTTTATGATTGATTGTTTCAAAATTTTCAGTTTAAAGTAGTGTTTTCCCACCTGTTCATACAAATAGTATTGACAATTTAAAATTTATGTTTTCAAGAAATGATAGTTTTGATGTTTATAAACAAATTGCCACTTTTTGACATCTGTTTACATAACAATGCAAAAATGGAAGATTTACAAACAGCTTCATGGATCAATTCGTTCTGGTACTGTGTTCTGAAAAGTTTACTTTTATTTTTTGCTATTGAGTATTTGATTTCACTAAATCATCTTAAAGTTACTAAGGACTTGAATATATAGAAGCAATTGTACTATAGTTTGAATGGCAATACAAATCTGGAATTTTTTGGGAATGTATCCGTTTTGAGGATTTCTGATTCTAAAAAAAAGTGTTTTTATAATTGTCACTCTGTCTGTCAAAGAAATTTCGTTTGGAGGGGTAATTCTTACATTATGTAAAACAGCGTAAGCTTTTAAAACTTTAATATTATGTAACCATATTTTGTCAAGATTTACAAACTTATTCTGTAAATAGAAATGTGTTACGTTTAAAAAAACTCAATTTATTAATTTTACAGATTTTGATAAAACTTGTTGATATTTAAAGATTAGAAACTCTAATCAAGATGCCAAGTTATAAATAAAACAAAATTAGTCAGTAAAATGTTGACGAATGTCATGTTTTCAAAGTTCAAGCTTTAAAACTGAGTGTAACAAAAGACTACATTTGTATAATCACTGTCACCAGATTTGCAGGACATTTCTGATTGTCCGCAACTGTAAAGTTATTGTCAGAAGACGTTTAATTTCTAAACTGATTTGTATTTGAATAATACTGTCACACTGATTCTAGGTTTTTATGAGGTTATTAATATATTTGTCAAGTCTTCTGGAATGAGCTAAGCCCCATTTCCCTTGTGCTTGTGAGACAGGAGATAGAAAACTGTGTTTTTAGTTCTTCGTTGTTAGCAACTGTTTGAAATTATTTTAAAATAACAGTTAGCTATTTTTAGAAGCACATATATTTCTTTCGTTAACTTCCTACTCCAGTTGTACTTAGTTTACATTCCTAGAATAGTACTTGCATAAAACATTTTTAAGTTATATTCAATCGTGTTTAAATTCTTGTAACGTTTCTAAAAGTACAGCCAAGAAAAACAAAACAATCAACCGTGAAATAACTAATGTCTTGTTTACCTCCAAAAAGCACAGCAAGTTACAAAATTTTCTGTTATTGTCGACTTCCTTGTAGAAAAGGCAAACAGACAGTTTTGCCCGAGTTATTTTTAACTCGGAGGACTATCAAGGTTGGAAAAGAGTAAATTTAATGACGCAACTAATTGGAGGATTTTACTGTGTTGGACTATTCCGTTTTGATGGCAGAGTGTGAGAGCTTTCTGCATTAAATATGTCTTTTTGGTCGTGGAGGGGAAGGGGAGCGTGTCTGATTTTACATGGAAACTGAGCAGTTGGTTGAAAGAACTAGAATAGAATAGAACTAACCTAAGTGTGACGTTCACTCTCATCAAGTTGTGTTAATTAAGTGAATAATCATCGTCGGATTCAAACTTAGAATATTATATTGGTGATTGTGCAGTTTAACTTTTATGTTTTGTTTTTAATGTTATCGTTCATAAAAAATATTTTGAAAGCGATAAATTAAAAATTTTAATGTTTTGGCATGATTTCAGCGAATTTTTGGCACTTAATGTCTTTTGTATAATAAAACTTTGTTTTCAAAAATAGTATTTTATTGGTTTATTCTTCATTTTTTTTTTTTACGGAATTTTAACACTAGGGCTATATTTTAAATTTATTTGAATGTTCTTTTTATTGAAATGAAAATTTATGTTTATAATAAGATATTAACATAACATTATTATTTAAGTTTTGTCTATGACCTTCTTAGACAAATAAATAACATTCTTTAAAACACTCAAATTAAAACAATTTTTAATTGAATTATTTTAAACATTAATTAAGTTTTATACATGTAATGATGATAATATTTTAGGTAAACATTTTATTACAATACTTATTAATACTTACAATTAAAGTAAGTATTGTAATAAATACTTTAACAATTAAAGTAAACATTAAAATTTTTCATAAAATAATAGTTTACATTATTAACAGGAAAAATGCTCTAATTTATATATGTTTATATGGAAATTCAGTCACCTCTTTTAGAAATATCGCAACACATTTATTAAAATTATGCTAATTGAGGGTGCACAATATCAGGACAAAAATGGTCAATTCAAATGTCTGCAATCTTATTAATTTCTTATATAAATGTAAAGATAAACTGATCTAATAAGGGGTTATTTTTTCATAAACATTCACACTATCATTTGAAAAACACAAACAATTTAAATTGTCAATATTACCTAATAATATTTATAGTATTAAAAACACTACTGGAATAGTTGATATTAGCCAATATTCTTAACCTGGAGTTTTTTACGAATTATAAAGTAGTATTTATACGAAAATATACACCGTACTATTTACAATTTATTTACAAAATTAAACAAAAAATTACATTATTATTAAAGAGTACTTAATTAGTATATGAAACTGCCTAAATACTGTCATGATATTTCGACATGTCAAAATATTATTCTAATAGTACAACTTCAATATGATGTATTTGCATGTTATATTTACAAAATAAATACACTAAAACATAGAAATAATACATAAAAACAACACTCACAAGCAATAACCACAATAGAAATAAGCCGCATGGAAGAAAAACAATGTCATCTTATATATACTTAAAAACCCATAAAACTAAAATTCAATCAGATTTTTTTATATTATATGAAAGTTTGATTCTTTAACTAACAAATATTACCAAAAATAGTCGAATGATAAAAATTCAAGGAATAGTAAAAGATTACAATTGTTCATCTAGAGCAAACTGGATATGCTTATCAAATAACTGTTTATTATGTCACCGGCAGGAATCCTTTTGTTAACACGTGTTTCAGACATTATTCGTCCATCGTCATGTGATTTAAAACATATAATTAGAAATATTCAAAATGAAAAAGCAAACAATACAACAACATTCATAACACTCGTGCACAAATAATAATGTTTTCTATGAATATCTCCGTGCCAACATTATATAGTGCACTGCGTTTCAGCTGGATTCGGAAATGTAATCAGCTGGCTTATCGGTTCATTCGTTGGGGTTGCATCAAACAATTTCTTGTCATTTAAGAGTCCATTTGGATTGCTGGCGGTAAGTGTCATAATAAACAGTTATTAGTAAAAGATTGAACAAAAGGCTATTTGAGAGTCTAAAAACATATGATTGTCAGTTCTAGAATTAATCATATCTACACAAATGGGTTAAAATGTTCTGACCTTTGGTGTTGAGATGTTACAATCAAATTTGATGTAAATATATCTAACAATATTTACAGTTCCTACTTGTAATGAGAAAGAGTATATACAATATAGCTAAGTGCCCATCTATCAGGAGCCATCTTAAAATATTAATTTGATAACCAGTTATTTTATAGTTGTATAAATTTTTTCAGTATTCAGAAATTTCTTCCTGAAATTAGAAAATATCCTATGAATACCAAGCTTTATTGAAATTATTGGTCCAGTGACGCCAATGGATGTTCTACAAAATACCTCTAACAAACACTAATTAATTTCATTAAACAGTTCATGAGTTTTGTAGCAAATATTTATAAAATATGGGAATTATGTGTAATACCACAAGACAAAATCGATGGATGCAATCACAGTACTTAACTCAGCCCTATCATACAATGGTAATAAAAGCAAACCCTCTAAATCTAATTCCCAAAAGTATTTTTCTTGGGCCTTGTAGGAAATGTTAAATGGTATTTGGTAGATCAAGGAGTCTTCCAGTACAGTAAGTTTGTTTAAAACAGTTGTTACTGAGGTTTTTTGAAACTCTTAATTGTCTATATCACCTATGAACTTGGCCTCATAGATGTGTATATATTAACCGTCTTCGCTCGCTTTGCTCGTATCAGTGTTTCGGCCGTGGCAGGCCTCAAAGCTGTGCATATATGAAGAATATTCCACTCCCTATTCTCAGTTAGTGACTCACCATTGCCAGATCTTGTAACTATACAAAATCATATTTTCTTTGGAGGTCAGGCTTTGAAATTATATTTTTTGACAATAATTTTGCTATTTGTCGTGTTGTTTGAGAAGTGGAGTTGGTACCATTACATGCAGAAATGAAATATGCATATTTGTATCTAATTTAGTGTTTTATAAGTTGAATAACATTTAAAGTATGAACAAAAAAATGCTTAAACTGACCACCATTTTGAATTAGATTTTTCAAAAAGCTATATGAGCACTCTATGGTTCCACTAATTTCACGTTCCTGCTTTAGTTTTTGTAGTCTCTTTTGTGCTTATACACAAACTATAATGACGACGAACGAAAGGCATGTCAAAAATGACTTTTTTGCTGTGAAATCAATAATAAAATGAAGATCTGATTTTTTTGCGATTAACAAAATACTCTATACCTCATACACTGGTTAAGGGAAATAATCTATGCAGCCATTTAAAATCTTTCTATTTACTGAAATGTAAAGATAAATTTATATAAAAAGCGGGAATTTTTTGATAATCATCCAAACTATCATTTTAAAGACAAATTTTCCATATTATGATGATATTTAAATACGAACGGGATATAAAACACTACAAGCTGCAGTAGTTGAAAACAAGCAATGATAATATCTAATATCTACAATTATACTTTGGAATTTTCTTCAAAATTTGGCATTGCATACATGTGTCTAAAATTAAAACAGAAGTAAGATCTTGCATGCTATTTACCAGACACTAAAACATGGAGTGTTTTATTACATTATTTTAGCTGTTTTATCTCTATGATAGTGGGCATCTTTCGCATTAAAAGTACATTATTATTTTTTCCTTTGTGTATGTTTTAAAGTATAAATGTTCTTAATAACCAGTTTTGTTTTTGTCGTTCAAATATTCAAAATAGCTTTTCAGCAAATTATAAAAATAACCTACTAATGCCAAGTTTTATTGAAATTGGTCCAGCTATACGGTTGGTGTGTTAACGCAGACAGGTTTTTATTAATAAACCACTCGAGAAAAACACTAATTAATTTCATCGAACAGTTTTTTAGTTTTCTACCAATGAATGTGGTATTAAATAAATAATTTAAAAATACAATTTATTGCCAAACTTTAATAATAAAATATTTAATATACTCAGGTGATATATTGAAATGTTAGGACAAGAATTTCTTTTGCTGTGTTTTGAATATCTGTGTGATATCATCAAACATTGATACAGACCACTAAGTTGGATTAAACGAACTATTACAGATTTGTATAAGACGTAGTTAGCATCTGCCATTTAAAAACTGTACCTATCTTTTGAATATCAATCATATTTAACTAATAGTAAAATGTGCTTGTAAAATTTAACTAAAATTCATTAAAATCTTGCTGTTATTGCTTTTAAACAAATTTTGAGGTTATGTTTTCACAAATTTGGTTTTACGTATCGTAGAAAACTTGTTTACCAATCAAAGGATGCAGGTTTTAAAGCTGCACATTATTCTGTACAGTCGTAAGTGTAGTTAAATTAACTTTAATTTTTTTATAAAATTTGTAAATTGACATCCATTTTCAAATTTACAAAATATATTTTTTGTTCCAATGGTTTGTAAAACCGATATGCCAAATTAGATGAAGAAAAGGAATAAAACTATGACCCCTAGAGTATTTAATAAACAAACATATACTGTAATAATAAAGTTTTAAAATAAAATACTGAGGTCACAGCAAAGTCTCCAAATATCTCCTTCGTACGGGGTTGTCTGGTGATTAAGCCAAGTATATAATGGAGTATAGATAATTGGGTGTTAAGGGAGTTTTTAAGGTCAGTGGGGCGGTGCCCTGATGGAATTTCTAAATAAAAATAAGCCTATGTGTTAACCTGGGACCCTAAGAATGTCCATGTACAATTTCAGCTCAATGGGTCCAGTAGTTTTTACATGATTGAGTAACACACACACACAGACACCATTAGATTTTTATATAATAGTATAGATGACTGCTCCTTATGAATAATTAGCAACTGAATTAGCATGCAAAAGATCACATATGTCTCTAATTAATAACTAAATAATAAGTACATATTGTAATACACATGATTATTTAATACACTCAATTTTGAAAGGGTTATAATTGTTTAAAAATCAGTAGAACTTTTTCGACCACCTAATTTTAAAGATCTCTATACCAGTGAGTTAGAAAACATGTATTTTCCTTTAAACTGTAGAAAAATGTTTTTATTGTTTAAAAAATGCAACCATACTGTGTTACCATGTAGTCATACAAACTTTCTCTCACTCACACAAATATGTTGTTAAAATTATTAGAAACAAATAATGTCTTATAATAATAAATAACAAATAATTATAAACAAATAATGTCTCGTCCTCGAATGATCGGAACCCAGTGAATCGAAAATATTATATCTATACAGTGTGCACGTGCACATCTATTCCACAACCTTTTTCACTGTGCCCCTAAGGAGATTGTACACAATATGCGAGTCGTGTAAAATCAGACAATATGCTGTAGTATTTGCAGGTATATTAGCAGAAGTTTCTATTTCTAGTCTGACATCCACGGGACCTGATTTAATAGAATTGTTTGGAACAATTGATTACAAAGGGAGGAGATTTTGTAAAAGATTGTAAATCAAGACTGGGAAAGGACTCGTGCGTATAGTACGATTCTTGGAATCTATGGTACATTTCGTACATTGTGGAAATATCGCCGTTAATATTATCGTAAGGAAAATACTGTGAATTTAGATAGAGTTTTAAATTTGAAAGGCCACACATGTCAAACAGAGTGGCATGCTTTTTTATCTGATTTTTCTATCTGTTTGGATGGCTAGAATAACGTAGCGTGGTTTTTCCAGCTGATTAACGGTTTATACTGTCCATGAAATCTGATTTGTTTGCGGCAATATTGGATACTCGAACAATTCCCAACTACGAAACGGAACATGGACAGGTTTGTCTCGTTCGTCTCTTTTGATTATTGTCTACTTTAAAATTTCTCTTCATCTCTAATTTGTAGCAAAATTAACTAAGACACTATATCCATATAGACTCCATGAACTTTTTCACATACACTCCAAGAAAAAAATATATAAATTTTGAATTTTTCTTGTAACGTCAATTTTTTTAAGACAACAATTGCAGTCATTTATAATTACAGTGTTTGAATCATTTGCTGCATTAAGTTACTTATAATAAATATAATTAGTTATTAAGCCTAATTTTACTCAGATATTATTGAAAATGTTTTATTTATAAATAAATAAGGTTAAGAAAATTAATGTTTTATAAATTGTTTACATTGTCTACAGATGTTTGAAGACAAAACATCATCTTAGGGTTTAGTTGAAAACAAGTCCCTAAGTAAATTCTAAGTTTGAATCCGACTGAAAATATTGTGTTATATAAAGTGTTAGAAAGAGACAGTGATAGTTGTTAATATGGGCATGGAGGAATACTTTCAAGAATGGGACAAGAATACTTCTACAAAAAAGGTAAGGGATAAGTTTCAAGTAACTAGCATTGTGTGTACATAATAATTATGACTGAGTGCTATGGAAACCTTCTTTGATTTTATTATTATCGTTTGATATTATACTAAAAAATGTTATTAAATTTTACTCCTATATACCATCTAAACTTTTCAACTGTATGCCATTTAAAATTAAATCTTGTACCAATAAATTCAGTTTTTATAAGTTTAAAAAAAAGTTTTTAATAGAAACTGACAACCAAAATTTTGAAATTTTAATACTTTTAAATTTATTGTTATGATTAATTTTCCAAGTATGAATATTTTCCTTTGTTTATATTTATTACCATACATTTTTGTTAGAAACTAAGTTTTTTTTATTTTCTAATCAAAGATGGCTATTTATTATTTGTAATTAGGGTCTTCGTTCTTAATTTCAAGAAAATGTGTTCTATTGTCATATGATGTTATTTTGAAGCCATATTATGTTATTTAAATTGTACATATTTTTGGGCTACGGGTGAGAGCCGGTCAACTGGCACTATTTTCCGCTCTTTAACTATTTAATTTAGGTAACTAAGCTGGGACCCCAAACATGTCTTTTGACCTGATGGCGTATACCTTTTCTCTTGTATTGCTTATCTAAGGATATTACTCGTTTTAGCTTGGGTATAGATTTAGTGTTGATTCCAAGAAAAGTATTGTTTACTTATAGTTTTCTTTTTATACTTTCTATTGATTAAGAAAGTGAACAGTGTTTACGAAATATTTCAGGTGTTTTAGTGTGAGTTTTTTCTATTTGTACTATTAGGTAATACCAAGGACCACTTTCCAAGGTAAGCCTGTGTCTCCTATCCATACAAAATCTAAACATAATAGGGTATATGTACCCTATTAAAATCTAATCTAGAAATAAAATAAATTCATTCATATGTGACCACAGATGAAGTAAATATGTATAGAGAATTTTGCTAAATGAAATAAATACTTTAGAAATAAAAGATTTAAGTTTTTCTGGAGTACCAACTCATTTAAATACTATGACGAAGTTATAATGAATAATCAATTTTGATGTTTAAATTCATTAAATAATAGAAAATATTTTCTTATCTGTCTTAATATCTCTGTTTTGAAGTCCAGGACCCAGGCACCCTTGTCTAGCTGGACATCCCGAAGCAATCACACTTTTCCTAAACATTTTAGTTAAAATATTATACACTGAGTTCACAACATGAGTAAATAATGTCTAACATATTATGTACTATAATAGTAAACATTAAAAACTACATTTATTCAAGTACACAAACAATGGAATAATAGCGAGCGAGCATTTTGCAATCTGCAGTATGTGAATGGTAGTTCTAGCTTGATATTAGTTATATCTAATAGAAGTTACAGTTTGATTATTGTACATCATGAGTTACTAAAGTTGGCAATATTGTTGTTGAAACATTGTTATTAAACCTACTTAGTATACAATAAGCTTAGGTTGGCATATAATAGTCTTGAGACCTCAATAATCTAATCCAATAAACATTTTATGAGGAATCTGTTAAGTTTAATTTAAATAAATCTCACAAGTCAAGCTCGATATTTATTTATTAAAATGTTAGTTCCTTACAAGTGTAGGAACATACTGCAACTGTCATCAACGAATAACGTTGAACATTTCCAAGGCTGTTCGTTGTAATTGGCTGGATGTTTCATTGGGAGGATAAAGTGTGTGAATTTAAATATTGTATCTTTACTGAATATTTATTATAAGTTTCACAAAGCGTGGAGGCTCTTAGTTACAGGTATAACTTTAGGAGATTCTATCCTGACATTTAGTTCTTCTGAATGTATAAAATATGTCAATTTGTTTCTATGTTCTATAATTAGTTAGTTATGGTTTAGTTATTGTAGCTCATGTATCACTGAGGATGTCGACTTTGTCGTTGAAATGTGTTTGATTAAGTAAACGTAATTCTTATGAGACCTTGTGTTCGAGTTTTATTCTATCTAATATTATCTCACAAGTCAAGCTCAATATTTATGTTTCTATGTTGCGCATATAGGTATTCCAGGAATCTTTTCTCTGTTGATATTTCTTGCACAGCCATTTAATTTAACTTTTTTATATGTGAGTTCTTTGTACATTCTCAGTCCATCAAAAGATTTCAGCTACAATATTTGACTATACAAACTTACAATATAACTCATTGTCAATACAGTTCATTGATTTTTCATTGGATTTAATTTTGGTCTGAAAATTTTCCAAACTATTTTTGTTCGACAATTCTTAATTTCTAGTTTTAATGATAGATCGTTCTTATTATTAAAATTTAGTTTGACATTTGCCATAATTTGTTTATATAACTAATAAACAATGAAAAAAGAGTATACCACAACTCTCGATATCAGTTTTGTGATTATTTCTGATCATGTTTGTATTTAGTGTTAGTTTTTAGTGCTAGGGCCCAGTTTTAGGCCTGAGAACCTTACTTAGGTTATAATTTTAGCTTCCGTTTCCAACAGGCTTTGGCTACCAGACTATTTTCACTTTTTCATGATCTATGTTATTACTTGATAACAGTAGTTAATTGATATTCTCGAAATGTCATGAGTTAGTTTTTATGTACACAAATGTCTGATTAATAGTTATTTAAGAGCGTCTTCATCACATGAGAGAAAAAATTACAACATGGCACATAGTGGAGAGCGGTAATTTCTCAAAAGCGATAAAGACATCTTACAGTTGAATTACATACAAAATTTTTCCTACAACTACAGTGTATGTTATATTTCCTACTATTGATTATAACTAGGGTTATAAATGCATTCGAGGTTAGCTGAGTCTGTTTATTATTCAGTGATCGGGTGACGTGACAAAATGAGCTGGTTTATTCAGCGTGCGATAAAGCATATTATTTTATCAATGTTAATTTCTGTACAATAATTTTTTTCCCTGCTGAATAGTAATCAGCTGTTTTAGAACCTGTTCTTAGGCCGTAAATGAACACTTTAGACACAGTTGTAAGAATTTATTAAATTTAGAGACAATAAAAAATTCATCGATTAATTGATTCTGGGAAAGAATTTTACATTTTAACAAATTAAATATTGCTATGGTTAGCATTCTTAATTCTGAATTTTTTTAATTATAGTTTTAAGATAATCCCAATTTTGAACTGTCCACAATTTCTAATCACTATTACATTTTGGGGTTGCAGGTAACAGGAGAGGTTCAATACAATATTTTGTTTTATTTGTATTTATCTTGAAATCCGTTCTAAGTAGAACGTTATAAATTTGTAAGATGAGGGAATATATATCTTCCTTGCTATCCACAATTAGAATCAAATCGTCTGCGTAAGCCAAAACTTTTGTCTTGTTTTGCAACTTTGTGTCATCATTTAGATAACCAATTTTGTTAGAGAAATGTTAGCATCTTGTGTTCAAACTTTAATTAGATTTGTAGATGAAACTTAAAATATTGGGAAAAAATTTAAAATCCAGGTCAATATTTGTTTTGACAAACATAAAATCTGAATGGAATTACATGATTAATGTCTTTATTTAAATAAATGTTTATACAATCAAATGTGCATAAAGATATTAAATTTTAAATACCGGTACATCTCATTGTTAACAGAGTGTGTGTGTGTGAAATATTATTTTATTAATATATATATATTTTTTATATTCAGTAACTGTTATTGTGTAATGAATATTTAAACCATAGACCATTTTTTGTTTTCGTATCTGGACCAGGTTCAAATTTGAATCTCAATTTTTTCCACCCTTTAAGAAGAGTGTTTTGATGCGGAAATTTATTTATTTCTCTTACCTTTGACAAAACTAAATTGTATAACATGTGTCATATTTTACATTCTACGATAAAAATTCAATTTATAAATACATTAAAAAAACAATACATTACAGTAATAAAAAAACACTTAAAACATAATTACAAAAGTGCATAACACACTGTAGTAATAAAAAATCTACTTAAACAGTAATCACAAAAATACATTTCATTCTACTATTAAGAGACCAAATGCATGGTATAGAATTGATCAAAAACACTGAGCTTATTAAATATATAAAAATAATATATAAAATATATAGGGGGACTACACACACTAAAAATATACAATAAATTATAACATATGAAACAAAAATTACACACATCAAAACATGTACATTTTCCAGTAGAAAAAAAAATACTCAAAAAAGTTGCGTCAAATATTTGTTAACCATGTAAATAGCATGTTTTATCAACATAAACGGCTTCCTTATACTATCAGACAACCTGTTTTTCGAGTATGGAAATATTAACTTTTCCAAGCCTATATATTATTGCGATAATTATATTTAATTGGATCAAATGTAAAACAGCCTAACAAAGATTTTCATAATTACAACACCAGGGGAACTAACTATTTACGGTAAGAGCCTCAAAGGCTTAATGTTTGTAGAAAGCTTCCTTCACAGGCTGGTGTAGCATTAATAAACAAACTTCCAGAGAAAATAAGATTGGAAGAAAATTTTAACCAATTTAAAAACAGCGAGTCCTTTTACGTGGTGAGTGAGTTCAGCTGTATGTAAAAGGGCTTGAATTTACTCACTCAGCGTGGCTTGCTTTCGAAATGTAAGAAATATTTTATTTAGTTAAAATCATAAATATTTATTTTGTTAAAATTTGAAATTTTTATTTTGTTATTGTTGTATATTTTTTTTAAAGGAAAATATTTTTTAACCCTAAGAATTTTAAAAATTTTTAGTAATGTTAGGATGTTTAAAGTTTGTTATGGGGTTTTGAATGTTTTATTGTATCTGTTTTGAAATTTTGATTTTGAATTTATTACTGCTATTATTGTATTTAAAAAATATTTTATATCATACTAAGGTTACAACTAGGGTCATCCAATGTATTTGGTATACATTTTCTCAGTGCAATCTGCATTTTTATTATTTAGGCGTGGGTAAAGGGAAGAAAGTTTGACATCTCTTGTTGAAGACCGATCTGTTATATATGTATTTAATTTATTTATTTATTGTATTGTTGGTAATTATTGTGTTTGGAGGATATTATAGAAATTCTTTCATTGCTGATTTCATTAATTATTGTTGTTTCTTTGTTATAAGATTTACTGTGTCCATTATTTTTTATCTAAACTATTGTTTTGTTTTATCCTTGACTAAACCATACAGATTTATTTTTATCCTTGGTGGAAAATAAATTAAATGAAACCTAGAGAAAAGAACACCCTCGCTTCCTCACCCTGTCCGTTACACTATGCTGCTCCACAAACATCTGAACGGTATATGTTGGTAATACTACATGGTTCACAGCCATGTCGATGTTAGTTACGTGGTTAGTAACACACTGGATTCTTTCTCTTCGTTGTCCGACTATTTTTTCACATATAACTAGTATAGACAATTATATGACGAGTCAAAAAATCTATATTGAGTTTTTGACAAATGATGTCTGTCTGTCGTCTATTGTATGTGCAGTGCTTTACAGCTCATATGTGCGACAGAGTGTAATCAAATTTGGTATTTAATTTAATCAAAATTATGATTTTTTTTCTTCAAAATCCACTCTAATAATTCAGATCAAATTTTACCTAAATAAATGTAGACTCTAAGAACTCAAACGAAATCTATCGGTCACCGTCTCTCCAAAAATGCCTGTTCTATAGTTATCAGTAAAAATCCAAAAATCAGCCATGAGACTATTGTAAAATACGTAATTACTCAAAATCGCCTTTGGTACAATTTTAGAGAAATGTGACGATTTAGTGACCCAAACTCGTGTGAAAAATTGCAATTAATTTTTACAGTTTAGGAATAATTAACAACAACAAAAATGAACCTTGACTATTGTCATTAAAAACTAGATTTTAATCATAAACGTCATAACTAAAATTCAAGATCTTGTTTCACTTAAGTTGAAAATTCAGTTAATTGTTGGCAACTAACTGATTACTTAGCGTTGCCTGGGTATTTTTTTATCGCAATCTTCTTAAATGTCATTATGATTGTCACCAATCAGCTTTGAAACCCTAAAACTAAGGATTTGACACTAATCTCGATTATTTTATGTTTTTCACCTCTTCTCACCTCTAGCCGATGGGGCTAAACTTGGATTTAAACAACATCGAAAGTGTCTCAATTCATCTCAGCAACCCCAAAAACTAAGGATTCAACACTAATATTTGTGGTTTTTACTATTTTTACATGTCACTCCACCTACTCCCACCCCTAAGAATGCTAGGGGTGTCTTACCCCTACAGTATTTTTTCCAGATTGTAAATCATGTGTACCAAGTTTGCTTGAAATTGCTCCAGGTTTACTTAATTAAGTTGGAACACACACACACACACACACATATATATATATATATATATATATATATATATATATATATATATATATATATATATAGGTATATACAGATGTTGTTTATATTACAGTAGAACCCCTCAAACTCGACCCCCTCAAACTCGACATTCCGTCAAACTCGACAGGGCCAGTGACAAGGAGCATGGGATTTCCAAGGTCATTCACTGCATTGTTTTACGCCATGTGTGCCTGTCAGATGCCCGGAGGTTGAGGCTTGTTACTTTTGTTTATACAGCTGTGAGGGATGCTCCTTTGTCTAGCCACTTTCTAATCCTACTGTATAGTAGAGGCCAAAGTTAAAGATAAAGGGTCCAGGTAGACCAGGACAGCCCTAAACATTTGTTGTCAAAACATTCATATTGTTGTGAACCCAAGCGCCTAACCACCCAGATGCTACCGGTCATTAGCACCGATTCCATTTAAGTAAGCGGCAAGTCTTTTGTCATAACAATTCAACGGAGCGTCGTAGAACTATGATTCAAGTTTTTGTAATAAAGGTCTTAACCATGTGAGAAAAATGATCCGACTCTTAATTATATGCGATCAGCAGTTCAATTTATAGCATTTGTATTGGACTGTGTTTGGTATGGACATTCTTTTTCTTCGGCGACTTCGAGATGAAGCTGCCAGACGTCCAGTCGAAAATGAAAAACAAAGATCAATCAAAAGTTTTTTTCAAACAATGCTAACTTTGCTCTAATGTTTTTTTTTTTTTTTTTTTTTTTATATAAAATTATTTTAATCTTTAAAAATATTTAATGGACTGTCTGTTTTTTACTGTAGACTTTACTGTAAATTTTATTACAGCATATTAGGATAGGTCTTTTTAGTTTACTAAACCTATTGTACAAGGCCAACACTTTTTAAATCTCATTTGACCGATCGATAAATTTAATTTTAATGTGTTATTGAACACACTATTTTTTTGTTGTCAGGCAGGGACTTTTTTGCAATAAACGTTTAATCATTGATAATCAATAAATGTACAGTTATTTAAAATAATTTTGAGTATTTGTTGCAAACCTAACCATTAAATACCAAAGTTCCCTAAAACTCGACAACCCCCAAACTCGACAACCTTAAAGTCCACATTGTGTCGAGTTTAAGGGGTTCTACTGTACTTAGTTAAAAAAACATAAACACTTAATTATGAAAGACTCTATCACTGTACCACAGTACAAAGTGTTGACCATTGTTTGTTAAAATATTAGGAATATGATATGTTAAAAAATAAAAGGATTTATTATTAGTAAATTAGTAAGGTAAGTTAATGGAGAAAACAAAGCAGTAGAGTGGTTTTACAAAACTAGTAAGACAAATGTTTTATGCTTGATCTTCGTATTTTCTAACATACAAGCATAAGAGTATCAGTTTAAATAGCACTTAATGCTAAGCCAGCGGCAACAACAAAACTAGGAATAAAAACACTTTGCACATGACTGTTGTACCAGCAGCACAAGGATATCACAAAACAAGTTGATAGCCGCCATCATGGTACTTACCCAGTCCCATCATATAATGTAATACAAGCAGATCATCTAAATGCAATGTCCAAAAGTTGGTTTCTTGAGCCTAGTAAGAAATGTTAAATTGTATTGACAGATCAATGAATCTTACCCAATAGGGGAAGTTTGTTTAAAACAGTTGTTATACAGGTTTTCTGAACTTTGTAATTTTGTATTTCACTACTTTCTTGACGTTGGCAAGCCCTCTAAGGAGCTCATAGATGTATATAAGTCTCCACTCCCTGTACTTGTGTTAGTGTCTCGTTTTTTTGGAGATCTCGAAACTGTACTTTCTACATGTGTGTAACTGATATGGCTTCATAACTATATGAATATTGCATTTTTTGTGGGAGGACATGCTTTGAAATTAGATCTTTGACGTTAACTTTGTTATTTGTCGTTATCGAGAGGTGGAGTTGTTGCCGTTACATGGAGCATTGATATCTGCAAATTGTTATCTAATTTGATATTGAATAACATATGATATATGAACAGGGCGCCATTTTGATATCTTCCGTTAGATTTTTCTGAATTTTATTAGAGTTGTATACGAGCACAATATAGTCCTCTATACCAAATTTCATGTTTGTATCTTAATTTTTGTGACCACTATCGTTTTTACATACATACAACAATTACACTGGTACGTTAAAAATCACTTTTTCAGTTGCTTGAGGCTATGAAACATGATCAGTCACAAAACGGAGGTTGAAATTACCCTATACTTTGTATACTGGGTAAGAAACTAGTATCGGGTCTTCGAAAAGTGGAGGGGGGGGAGATATATGCATGCAGGGGCAGCTTGAAGACTTTTGACATCATAAGCAGTAGCAGTGGCGGTGGAACATTTTACCATGGGGCGGGGGGAGGTCTATAGATTATTTATATGCAATATGTAGTTTTCATGTCCTTAACGTATAAAAATCAGCCAGGTGCCAGTGAAAACAAATAAGCATATTCCATCAACATATAGCATTGATCTGTGGTGTATTGTATTCTACAATATACATTTGAAGTTGAATAAATTTGCAATTGCACTATTTTAAGGCTACAGCTGACATAGTTTAATAACATATAAAATATACAATGAATATAAATCGAAATAATGTTTCAAAATAAACAGTATAACAAACACAGAACACAATTCTCACAAAAAATACGCCTAAGTATCAGACGCGTTCCAACGACAAGGTCGTCCTCTTCAGTGATACACCAATCAAACTATAACTCGAGCTATAGGTTATAGTTTGATTGGTGTAGCTCGTGTATCACTGAAGAGGACGACCTTGTCGTTGAAACGCGTCTGATACTTAGGCGTATTTTTTGTGAGAATTGTGTTCTGTGTTTGTTATACTGTATAATTTTTCTCATAAGTCAAGCTCAACATTTAATATATTTCAAAATAAAAGTAAATATGTTCACGCAATCAATAACACAGGAAATGCAAGAAGTAAATAAATATGTACATAGTTTCTGTATGTGCAAACAAGAGATAGTGATAAATTCACAATTTTGTTTCAAAACATTATAAACAATCGTTATATTCACTAATGATGTTATGAACTATGTTTAGCTATAAAGTTACAAGTTTGTGTTTTTAAAAAATTGAAAGTGAAATGTTTAGCCAATTAAACATTTCGATTTAACAAATAATTTTTATTTTAAAAAAGAATTCCAAATGTTTTAACTGATATTTGTATATCACTTTAAATTTTAATATGAGAAATAAGATTTTTATCTTAAAAAAAAATCTATAAACTCAGATGTGTCAACGATGCCAATGGATTTAAAAATTTTAATAAATTTATTACTAAAAATAATACAATTAAACTTATCAAAGTACATACACAGAACACAATAAATATACCTTTTAAATAATTTATAAAAAACACACCAAAATATAATCTTAAAAACTATGAATACAACCTTAACTAATGACACCTTTATTTTTTTAAATAAAAATCATGTGTTACCCTTTACTGCTTTAGACTGACATCTACACTAGCGGAGAGCAATGTAGGTTTGAGCAAATAATGACAAGGTCAAGGTGGGAGGAGTTGTTATGCATGTGAAGATGGGTTATCATAGGGAGTATCAATGTCTACAGGTCCTCATTAACCATTTTCACTTCACTTTAGACTCCAAGTCCTATGAAGTCAAAATCTTATTACCCATTTTGGTTATTTTAATTTGAATAAGAAACTCACTACAATTCAATTATATTTTGATAAGACATTATTTTTTTATTTCTGTATGAAACATCTTAATGTTGGACTCTTATATTATTTTAAAGCTGCAAAAAAAATGCCCCTAACCCTATTCTGTCAAGGAGTTACTTGGCCTCCCAGTTCCGTCATCACTGTGCAGTAGCAGTAATAGTTGGTGAATAACTGATCTGTGATTCTCTCACAGTGATCGTGAAATTGCTGTTACCATTATTGGTTATTAGTTGCATTAAATGTGGATAGAATGATGAGTGATTTATTGATTTAACGCCTCCGATCATAATCATAATATATTTGAACTGTATTGTATGTACAATTTATCATTACTATACTTTGCGTTGTTGTTCAGTAGAGAAAAATTTTATTTAAAAAGTTCTCTTTTAAATGCAAATAAGTTAAACAAAAAACTTATCGATGGTTCTTAATTAATGTGTTGTATATTTTTAATCTTAACGACTTTAATTGAGTATTACAATATTTGGAAACAATATACGAAAGTATAAATTGGTTTATGACTTTAGTGGCTCAGTTTGCCAGATACTTATTTCTTATAGTAAATAATAGACTATATGCTAACTTTGCAACATAACATTGTCCAATACTTATTATAAATAGCAATTATAGATTTAATAATTCATTTTTGTTTTTCTCTTTTCAGGTAAGAAATGAGATTATTGCCTTTACTGAACAACAGATCATGAATAGCGTAAGTAAATGTATAAATTATATTTATCTAAGATATGAAGTTGATCATTAATCTTTTGTAGAACAGATAGTTCATAGACACTAGCAAATATTGATCTGGGTGGTTTGAAGGGGCCCTGACAGGCCCCTCTCCACTAAAACCTTTAGGGATCTGTTGTGAAATATGACCCGAATTCGTGTATCATCCTAGCCAGGTTGATATGAAGCATTTGAGGTCCATAAGATTAATATCTTTAAAATCATCACGGCGCACAGATTCCTACAAAATTCACTGAATGTAGGCTGAGCAAATATTTCAAATTTGCAGAGAAAGTATTCTGGTGACTTCTTTCAATTGATAGTCTACAACTGACGGGTAATCCTCTTCTAGCAATTCTGTTTTCTTGAGGTGTTATCTCACTGAGTATCCACTTTAGGGTGTTATTATTCATGATATATTTACAGATTTTTTACTTGCCTGAGTAATCTTACATAATCTATAAAAGTTTCAGCTGTTTCACGTATTTTGTCAGGCATAATCAGATCATTTATCACATTACAATATGTTAAAATAATTTATAAACACACAGATTTATAAATCACAATTTAAACACTATAATTTTTAACACTATATTAATTTTCTGTCACAGTAAGTCCACTTTCATATTGTCTGACTGAATGTGTGTATTTTTAATTACGTTTAAATTGTGATTACTAAATGTGTGTGCATAATGTGATGAGATGTGTTCTACATGTTCTGATGATGCCTGACAAATAGGCGAAACAGCTGTAAACTTTAATAGTTTATATAAGATTACTCAGACAAATAAAAGATCTATAAATATAACATTTTATAGTAGCAATCAGTAAGGTTACACCAACATACATGGTTATTATTCACCTTGGCCATATCATTACCCCATTAAAGTAGTTCCACACTATCGTGGATTTAAAGGTGAATAATTTCAATGCTTGCAGGTGGCTTGGCTATCTCAGAATATATGATTTGCAGCAACTCCGTATCCTCTTTAAGTATTTCTCTGGTACAGAGATCTATAACTATGACTTCTACTTGGAATATTGATGGTGAGGAGCCAAGACTTATATATAATCTATATCTTGGTCCATAGACTCTTGAGCCTCAACTACATTAATAATCTTGAAGCCATCCGAATACCAGACATCTTCTTCACTCTTCTACTAAAGCTCTTTATCTATCAACTCTTATCGTTTCGGTATAAAGGCCCTGAAAGAACAATCACATTTAAGTGTCTTCCTTCGATACTGTTATATCCATCTTCAATTTTTGTTTTCACACAGTATTACCAGGTGTCTATCCAAGTCGCCTGATTTAAAATAACAGTCCTCATCAGGCTTATCAATGCCTCACAAAGATATACAAAAAGGGCATATCGAGTGTCACATAGGTACTGTGAGACATGTGGGTATAGCACGAAGGTGCACTAGCATTACGCTTCTTGAATAATGTATATACATTCTATTTAAAATATCAAGTCGGTCATTAATCTTTCGCATAGCGAAAAGTTCATAGACACCAACAGACAGTTAAGTTTTTCAAACATATTATTTCTTGTCTAAAATCAACAAGTCTTACTGGCATCTTTACAAGAGTGTGTCAGGTTTAATAGAAAGTTTATTTTTCAGTTACTCGATTTATTTTACGTTAATATATGTCTTGAAGAGTGTATTCTGCTCTAAGAATTTAAATTATAAGTTAGAATTCAGAAAGATAAAACCTGGAGACTGTATTGAAATTGTCAATGTAAAGACAAGATGATGGGTTCCATTGTGATACTTTCCCAGGTCTAACATAAACTGTAATGCAAGCAGATCTTCTAAATGTAACACCCAAAATTTGGTTTCTTAAGCCTTGTAGAAAATGTTAAATTGTATTGGTAGATCAAGAGGTTTTATCCAGTAGAGTTAAAATAGTTGTTACACAGAATTTCTGAACCTCGTAATATCACTACTTTATTGGCGTAATCTTAAATAATATTCACTTGTGTCTATTAGCTTTAATGGCTCTAACATTGATATTTAGTATGCTGTGTATTTATTCCTAATGTATTGGAATAGGCATTTATTTATAGATTAGCCACAGTTACAAGTGATACAGTTATACAGCTGATCTGTATGTAATATTTAAGGTATTTAACACTGTTTTGTGCCAAAATTTTGTGAATAAATACTCCCTAAAGTTGTTAGTTAGAGACATTCTATGTATTATACACAGATTTAAAGTTTGGGGTATTATGCTGTTATTTTGTTGGGTTCAGTGCAGCTAAAAGAACATAGCTGGTGACTGAGTCTCACTGCAAATTGCAGGCCCATTTGAGTTTCACAAGCGTTAAGTTATTATTTTCACAACTAGTCCCGGTCTTAGGACATTTAATGTAGCTACCCCTCACTAGCTCACCATTCACTTTCGTTTTTGAGCTATAAAGAATATGAAGGATTCACTGCCTCTTTTGAGATTCTAACAACTCCTTCCTCTTGCTTTTACTCAGACGGAACTCTCTGAGCATTGTATACATACATTTTGATGGTAGACCTCTCATACCAATCTCTACAGAATAAAAATATCAGATTTAAGTATACCATTCAGAGTATAATGTTATCTGACTTTGCCATTAGGAGGAAGAATTAAGTACAGGTACAAACAAACCAAGAGAAATAAGGTGGTTTCCCATCTTCACATTGGACATGTCATGTTAACTCATTGTTTTCTGATGGAACATGGAAATCCTTCACAATGCCAACAACGTCACACACTTTCTGTTGGACTGTGTTGAAATGAAACATGTTCAAGATATTGCGCTTACCAAATTCTATTTGGGCAATGTTAGAAGTTGATACTAGTATCCTTGAAAAGGTTGTATTCCTGGGTTGTCTGAAATTTTATAACAATATTATATTGCAGGATCCCTTTACAGTCTTGAAATATATTATTTTAACTTCTTGCTAAATTTGATGTAATTTATGTTTATTAACTAGTTGTTGTGTTGTTAACATTGTTATTTAGTTTGGAGTTTACGCAATTATATCCTTTATGGTGTTTCTCCTTTGTCGGTTCTACATCTATGGCAGAACGTGAATGAGAGAGGATGTTGTGTTTGGGAATTCAATATATTTTAAACAATCTTAGGTTTTTAGAGGTGATTGTCCAACATCCTCATTGGTTTTGTAAGGAGCCTAATGAAGGATTTGAAAAGGAATTCCAGTTGACCATTTTGAGTCACAGGGAAGGAAACAGAGATCTTAATTCTTCAATTCTATATCATACTTTTAAAATTGTCATTCACATTTCTCAACACAATCTATAACTTGAATAAATGGATGAAATATGTACATTCTCATTTTACATACTTTGTATCCAACAATATGTTACTCGATTCAATAATGAACAATGAAAGAATGATTGGTATTTGTATATTATTGGCAACCGTATGTCTCATAACAGGAAATTAACTTGGCAAAATGTTTTGATAGCGGTAGTATTGAGTACCAAGAACAATTCAACATGACCTTCCTCGTTGGATCTAAATTTACCTGTAGGCGTCGTAGTTTCATGTGAAACTACACAATGTTCTGCATTATTACAAGTGAAAACAACAAGCATGTTCATTATTTGTTGGCAACATACGAGTGCCAAGTATTCTCAATGAATCTACTGCGTGCAAGGCATATCACCTTTTCCTTATGAATTCTAAAAATATTTAACAATTCATATATGTCTGAGAACAATAAGACATAAATTTGTGTGGAAGACACTAAATGAAATCCAAATAAATGGTGAAAAAACATTGCACAAACTTTTCCACTCACTCGTCCACAAAACTAAAACACTAATCGTCACCAAAAAAGGTATTTCAGTAGTTGTCAATGAAAAAGTAAAAAATGAACCATGGACGCTGTCTTTGTGAATATTCTCTATTTAAATAAGTGCTTTAACTTGCTTCACTTATGCCATAAACATATAATCAGTGTAAATTGTATTTGATGACAATCAAGCATTTAATGACGGTGACTTTGTCCACTTTCAAATTGACTGACTCGCTTTTCTTTCCAGTCTTTGCTTATATTATATCCTCTTGTGTTCAACATTACGTTTAGTGGCTGTAAGCTCAGCAGTTTTCTAACTTTGTATATTATTTACCAACTATTGTCGATACTCTGCTGCCTACAATTATTATGACAGAATAATTTATACTTGTCTAACCTAAATCTAATTTCTATCCCTAACAATATCAAGAATCAGCTGTTTTTTTTTTGAGTTACAATGAAACCTCATTTTGACATCTTTGCCACAACCTGGAAATCTATGTTCTTAAAGAAAAAAAAAAGTTTGCTACTTTTCATGGCTAATGAGTCAAAAAGAAATGTGACTATATAATTTTAATCATCTCTCGGGTCTGTGTGTGAATTATTTATATCTGTAAAAAAAGTCATTTTGAGTTTGGCATAAAGTTGCTTAAACTAATCCTCCATCCAAATAAAATGCTTTCATGATGTATTTCTTGATCTGATTGTAAACGGTGTGGCTGGAACATGTAATTTTGAGAATCCATATGCTGAGGATAGAAACAAAAATTGTTTCATGCAATTAAAAGGAACAGACTTTTTAATATTTACATCTCCATTAGGGCCAGACTGAATAAATTTCGATTCCATAAATAACTTTCCTAATTTCAGTTCCTTCTAAAACTGTCGTTTTAATTAATAGTGTTCTAAATCACTTCTCGTTCCATTTTTAACTGTTCCGAGTTCAATAAACTAGATTTAACTGCAACAAATTGCTTTTGCGATTTGCCAATGATGTCGAACAAAACACTTGTATGCTCATTTCATTTCATCGGCCTAGCGTGTCCATATCATGTAAATCACGAAGCACAAATAACAACTGTGTCTTCAGCTGGAAATTTGGCAAGATATCAAATGTGTGTTAAAATATTTTCCGGGATTTTTTTTTTCCCACTCGCCTCACTGTTCTATAATCCATGAAGTCGGACAGATTTGTCGAGATATTTAAATGCTGACAGGTTCTATGTTTAGAAATTCAAAATGGAGTGTTGAACGCTAGAATAATTTTGTTTCCCGTCGACCTGATTCGCAGTATTTTTTTTCCCCCCTAATGTTTCACAAACATTATTGCTCTGTATTAGCATCACCACAATCACTTAAGTTTAAATTTTCTAAATAGATTTTAATCCAAACAGAAACGCTAAGAACTGACTTGTGAACAAAAATAACTTAACTTCATTTTGCTTTCTTTAAACAAATTATTTTCCCACGTCTTCACATCGGTCATTACATGACTACACATGGGTTTCTGGTAAATCAGTCTCAAACCCCATTCTGTTCTAATGGTTCAGCACATCCTCATAGACTGTAGAAATTGGGGGTCAATGCTGAGATATTTGATTGGGTATTTTTCTTCCGAACGTTTTTGATTAAATTAAAAATAATCGATTGTTACATGGCCCGATTATTTAGCCTTGTATTCTCTTTTGGTATCTATTGAGTTTTATCATTGTTAACTTACTGTAGGGCTCCTTTAATATGTTTTGTTGTTGTTTATTGATTTGTTGTTGTTTATTGATTTGTGACCATCTCCACTTCTTTTGACCAGCTGGAAGCTCTGGCTGGCTGGACACCGCGTACACTTTTGCCGAATCTTGTCAGGATGGGCCAAGGAGTCAGGTTAGGATGCTAATGAACGCACGCAACGCAAGTTAAATTAAATGTTCTCTTTTACTTTAGCGCCGAATTAGAAGATTACAGAAATAATTATAATTTATAAAAAAGACATAACGGCTAGATAAAGCCTTAATAGTAGCCGAAAAGCATACTGATTAATTTAGATAGCACGTGGCGGAAAATGGACTGACCTCGTCCCATAGCGGTCTGCCGTTCAACTTCCTTCTCGCGGCTCTCGGAACAGACTCTTGCTCGGCTAGCTGGTTCAAGCCCTCCACTCCTTATCTCTCCCCCTTTTACGTGATATTGCACTGCTCAACAAAATCGCAAGTGCCAATTCATATTTTATTATTTAGAATCCCTTCCCATTACATCCTAATTTATACTTATTATAGTTTTTATTTGGTGGGCTCCTTGACTGGGCCACAGATTTGTTGTTGTGTATTGATTTGTTTATGGTGGGAAACTTTCTTGGTCATTATCACCTCCTACATTTTTTTTTTTTTTAAACACATAATGAAGACTCCTTAGCACGAAAGCCCTTGAATACTCTAATAGCATCACAGTCGGAATATACCAGAGTTGGAAAGATGAAAAAGAGTTATATAATTCAAGATAGGTAGGGTTTTTCGAAATTGCCAAGTATGTGCTCACTGTAGTGAGCTCCTGAGAAAAAATTGCACTTACTTTCTGATTTATCCATCCACAAAACTATAACGTCACTATAATATCCCTAATAACATCAAGGTCAGAAAAGAACAAGAGTTGGTTAAGAGAGACCTAATATGAAAGAGAGTTATACAACCCAAGCTAGGTAGGATTCCTTGAAATTGCCAAACCCACACTTACTATTAGGTAAACACGTTGGATGTTGTTTATTGAATTTTATCAAAGTTTATCATTGAACTAGTTTTAGTGTTCTTAATTTTGTTGATATTATTGTAGTTATTTAGTTTCATAGCTTTTATGTTGATGAGTATTTGAAGCTGTCTTTTTGATAAAGCGATGATGACTGCAATGGTTTTTCACCTTAAAACCTAAAATACAAAATTTAACAAAATTGGAGAACAAGCCAGCTGTAGTAATCTGAATTAATTTTAATATATTTCCTTTCGTGTATTTATGAAGTGGTTACATTATCACAAGTGGAAACTTCTTCACAATTTGATGTTACTATTCATTCATTTTCTGTGACTAATAAGAAAGTTTCTCCAGATTGAGCCAAATAATTGTCTAACTTAAAAAGGATTATTAAATCACTGGATGATTGTGGGGTTTTAGCGCAGAAATGCCATTTACATCACTGTTTAAAGTCAGTTAATAAGCACTACTTTTACCCTGAAAATTAGGTATCATAATAATATGTGTGTATAGCAAATTTCAAATTCGGTTCACTGTTTTAAGTTGTAGTGGACAGGACAATTCTGAAAACAGTTTTGGCCTCAAGGAGGTACAAAATGTATATTCCCATTGAAGACTGAACGTTGATTTTTCCCCGATAATAAAAATGTCTCGTAATTTGATTAAAGTTATATGATAATTTTTTGTTTTTTGATTAAAATCAGTCCACACATTTGGTGTAGAGAGCACTGCACCTTTGGGGTACCTGGAAAACATAAAATTTCAATTCTAATGATGTTGATGAAATTTTATTAAAATGTAGCCTCCAAGAAACAAACATAATGATCTGCATATAATAAAAAAATATCATTTCCTTACTTATCGCCAAAAAAAAGTTTACAAAGGCCTAAATAATGAAATCCAGTGTGTAAATATCATTAAAAGAAAATTACTATTTAGGAGTAATTGGCAAAAAACACAAATTGGTAATTAAAAATGTGAGTTATTTAGTTCTGCCGTTCTGTCGCTGTGGAGCGCTAGTATACACATGTCAACGAAATTTAAATTCAACTTGCACTTCTACTTTTGTAGACTCTATGTTTACTTTTATATTTTCTTATCAGATATAAAGTCTCCTTGATATTACCTATTCTAAATGAAAGTAAAGCTTCAAAAATTGCCCAACGAATGAAATAACATGCATAGCGATGTCAGTCACATGTTTTCTGCCTACACAGGATGTTTTCAACAAGGTCTTTACTTCCATTCAAGGTTATTGTAATCTATTCTAAGACTTGCGTGTGAGTAAGCGAAATGTATTTTTGGACTTTTCTTCATTTGGAAAAGTCTGATTGCTTTTATTTATTTATCTCTACCCTTGTGTAAATTTGGTTTCTCTGACCGCCTAGGTCATGTGATTTTCTAGTCTGTTGTAGACTTTTACCAACCTAAAGTAGACTCAATAAAAGAAAAGCTGTAACGTTTTAATAATTGTTGATGTATTGGGTTACATTAAAAATGTTGATATTGTTTTTTCATCGTTTTATAGGGCAAATCGTTCATTTCTTTCTGTTTAATTGTAATGGATTGATTTATATCTCTTTGCAATAGGCCTCCTTATGTAATGAAAGTTTATGTGATGTATTAAAAATGTAAGTTGAGTTTTTTACGACATTATAAGTTTTAAATAAGAGTACCCTGAGATTAAAATATCGGTTTGTGGACATATTTTGGCTATATATCGATGCGTTGTTTTAATATTGTTGTTTTTTATAACACAAAATTTAGAGGTAACACTTGATCAAAATTCCCATTTTTCAAAATCAGCTCCTGCTATTTATTTATTTAATTTCTTGCAACATTACAGCAACAAGACTTTGATTACAAGCCCAGTGACATATGGCGAGTCAAATAATATTAAATAACATGTCGTGTCCTCAAGTGTGTGTATTCATCTCTTGGGAATCAGAGGACCTCGATTTTTGCGCAAAGGAACGGCGGAACACGGAACATGGGCTGGAAATTGAAGGAGACATGAAGAAGGATTATTTTTTTGGACTAGTTTTCTTTTATTATTACTTGTTTCCGTATAAATTCCATCCAAATAACCTGGAGTAATCTCTCGTATTACGGGATTAGGTTACACCGCTACATAATCCCGGTTTCCTTAATGTCATAACCAAGAAAGTGGGCTGATTGAATGGCCTATCGAGACCTAGTTTCAATCCACAGAGGTAAGCCATTCGTAATTAGGTGTTATAAAGTACAGCATCCTCGAGGTAGGAATGTGTCTGGGGTGGAGAGGAAAAGAGGGTCCCCCCACACTTTGTTTGTTGCGTTTACTTTCAGCGGTACAACCCCAATAAAAAATATAGACCTCAAACGCTTCTGTGTAAACGCGTACCCTACTTTCGTTTCTTTTATCGGTGTAAATAACAATAAAACGTTTACAAAAGTCTGCCACGAAGTTGTAACTTTAGGAATTAAATGTAGCTAAGCAGTAATTTGTGTACCTAGTTTTCTTGGAATGGGTTGTACCATCAAGTCAGGCTAGGAAAGCAAGTAGAAGGGAGGACACGCTTCTTACACCAGACACAATCCTAGTCTGAGGCTACTGTAATTTGTGTTATTAATTTAGTATCATCATAAGCCGGCTAGACCATTCGGTACTAAGCTTTTGGAAAACTGTGAGACCGAGTAACAATACTGTTTGATTTGTGGACCTGTTAGATTTTAGGTTATTTAGCTCATGTGGAGGCAATTACAGCAAATTGATTTAAAGTAATCCTAATCCCTTGAAATCAACTCACACTAAGAGTTTCAACATATTACAGCAAAATACAGCAAAATTTAGCCATCAAATATAAATCTGACGACATAATGGAATAAATACAGTCTGTTAGTAAAGTCCCCCCCCTAACGTTTGTATGAACTTAAATAGAGCCCTTTTAGAACTGTTAATTAGGTCACCTGAAGTTTCTTTTATGATGGTTTGGAATTTTGCATCCCCCATTTCAGAGCACTCAAAATTTTCAAACGAGAACCCGCATCTTGTGACATGTCAAATTAAAGGGCATGTAAAAGACAAAATTACGAAATTTATTTTGGATGACTGTAATCAAAATGGTGGAACAAAATATTTTTAAAATTATAAAATCGCCAAATATGTAAAGTCAATACAATAAATAGTGTAAAAAATGTCCGATTGACTAAACTGAGAGGGTTCAACGTTGAACTGAATTTCACTTGTCCCCCAAACGTGCGATACTTTGGAGCACATTCAAAATCCAAAAAATAACCACGTCATATGACATTTCAAATTAAATGCATTTTAATGGCGCCAACAAATTTTACTTTAAACTTTAAATAAATTCAACGTTAAGACTTTTTTCTGAGTGTAAACTTTGATGTTAACAATTCTCATTAAAATCTGTTGAATAGTTTTTAAGAGCTGAGAGAACAGATTTATTAATATAGATAACTAATTTGAAATATTACAATTATTCATGTTTATATACTGTATTTTTCAGTGTGTAAGCTATAATTCTAAAGTAAACCAATTCTTAGAGTGGAGTCATTACCCTCTTCGTGTTTATTACACTAAGAGAGATCACTGTTTATATATCTTGAGTAGGGCATGAGCACTCGTCAAATAATGTATATAAATAGGAAATAAGTGGGATCTTTATTATCATTTATAGGAACTGAATTCAGACTGGAATGTAATTCCAGAATTGATGATGTGGATTTAGTTCCCAGTAGAAATAAGTCTCTTTCTCAAACACACCATCTATAAAACAAAACAAGTTGATGGGCGTCCACAACTCAGTTTTCACCACCCCATCCGCTTATCGAATTTTCACCTTAATCATCACCAATCTGACGATGAATCTTTGTCGATTTCTTATTATTACTCCACTAGATACTCTTCTGCGAAATGTATGTCCTGTCCAGGCGCTCCACTGTGTCAAACAATCAGCCAATTGTTTAATTCGAGTATTTTATACAATTACCTGTAACTTCTAAATAGCTGTTCACCGATCAATATGTTGAATCTTTTCTCCGCGTAAGCACACTGAACTGCGTTTGTTTTTATTTCTGTACACGGAACACGGCGGCGCCTTCCCCATTGTTACATCCATGCCAAAGTATATATGCGCATTATTCTGTAGATGCCAATATCTGTTAAGACAACACAGCTTGGAGTCATTTCACGGTCTGACACTGACAATACCAACCTTCAACTCTATTTCCAATGCTTTTGTCTCTGAGAAGATATGAAGATTTATATAATCAGGACTGTAAGGTGCGCAATACCAGTAAACTGATTAGTGTAGTCTTCTTATTGTATACATCAAATTCTGTAACTAGTGGGAACCTAACCTAACCTAACCATTTTTAGGGTTGAACTTCGGAAATCTCCAAGAGAATATGAAATAACAAGTTGAACGGCGCCATAATAGTACTAACCCAGCCCTACCATACCATGTGATATAAGCAGATTCCCTTAGTGTAATGCCCAAAAGATGGTTTCTCGAGCGTTGTGGGAAATGTTCAATTGTATTGGTAGATCGGGAGGTCTCATCCAGAAGTGTAAGTTAAAATAGTTTTCTGTACCTCGTAATTGTTTAATTAAAAAGTATTCACTCGCTTCGCTTTGTCTCAGTCCTTGTGGGCCTCGAAGCTGTACATATATTCATTCTCTACGCTCGCGTCGGTAACTCTGCTCTGTCAGAGGTCAGTGTTTGAGATTTCATTTTTGACAATAATTGTATTTGTCAAGTTGGTACCTTTGCATGGAGAATTGAAATCTGTAAATTTGTATTGAATAGTGTTTTATAATTACCGATATATGAACGAAGAGCTGTTCATAATTTTAGTAAATATCCCATCAGAATTGTCTAACAATTGAACTTTATTTTCTGTCTAACAATACTTTTTACTAATCAAACTATGACAAGTAAAAACATATTTTACGCCACATTAACTTGTTTCAAATTGGGAGAAATTTAAATTTTGATTCTCTCGATTGTGTTTCTTAAGAGTTTTTACATAAGTACAGATCTGATGATGCCTGAATAGATCGCCGAAACCGGCGGAAAATAATGCTAATCTTTTAAATTACGTTATTAAAATGTGCAACATTTTGACACTTGTTTTATAGAGAGTTAATGTCCGTAATTATTTAGTGGGTGGGGGGGGGTTGTGCTTGACCAGCGAAAACGACGTCATATGGACAGTATAACTTTTGATTACGAGGATATAGAGGGTTGAGATTGGTTTCCGCAGCTTTGACATTTCAATTAGATTTTTCTAAATTCTAATAGCAGGATTTTTATATGGCACACTATAGTTTTCTACCAAATTTCACGCTCCTTTCTTAATTTTCATGGCCGCTATCGTGCTTACGTACAGACGACAACGACGACGGACGGACGGACGGGTAATGGTATATTTCATCACTAGGACCAAAAGTGAAGCTTTTCGATACAAGCTCAAGTTTAACTGCCGAGGCCGGAAAATGAGCGGGGGATCGAAAAGCTTTTTTTTGGTCCAAGTGATGAACTATATTTTTCGTTGTACTGCAAACAATTTCACAAAAACTAAAATGTTATAACCTATTTACCTTCAAAAGTTTGCATAAGTTGCACAATTTTGCAGCTATTACAGCTGTTTAGTTTGTGTTAGTGGTACTTATTTATCAAATCGATGGTAAGAGCTGTTTTAACGGTTATTTACAATAGAGAGTATCGGTTGTTTTTATAGATGCTTTACAATCGTTAATTAATTCGTATAAACGAAGTAACAGCTGATGATCTTGACCTCAGCTGATGTTTTTAGGTCCTAGTACTAAAAAGTTCAACGTTAGTATCTCAATGCATGTATTGAAAACTGCTGTTTTTGAAGCAGTGTGACGAAAAAATATTTTTTCGATTTCTTGAAAATGTGAAGAGAGTTAAAAAACGAAAATGGAAATTTTTTTGCTTTTACAAACTTTGTATTTACAAGTAAGAAAATAGTTATTTGTGCAACTAGTGAGCAAAGTGGCACTTTTTTAAACGAGAGAAAAGTGTTTTTTTCTCGGCAAGCCTCGTGCGTCAATTTTATCGAGTTTAAAAAAGACACTTTGCTCACGAATTGCAAATTATACTTTGTCTACAGTTGTTATTTTGTGACAAATAAAAAGCATACTTCAGCAGTAACACAATATGGCGGGGTATTTGACAGGTTTTCATCCTCTGAACTGTCCATATTTTAAAACTAACTACACAAAATATAGGAGTAGTGCTAAACAACACATCAACACTGAGTAGAAGTTCTCACGTCAAAACTGAGGTTATTTATGAATATAACTTAGGTGTAGGCCTATTGTTGAGGAAACGGGATTGCCAACTTCAAAACTCGGCAAACGAAAAATACTCTCCGTGTACATACACTGTCAATCATCTTTATGAATAATTTCTTCCTTTTTCAACTTTAAAACGTTGTTTTGTTGTTTATTTATGTTATTAAGTTATTTTACATGTAAGAATTAATCTAACCTACATACGGGACATTTCCTGTATATTATAAATCAATTCAAATAAACTTAACCTAAATTTCGTTTTGTTCGGTTGCCATTCGGAGTGAGCAAAGTAGTGTGCAAAGTAGTGGGCAAAGTGAAACTGTTGAGAAATCAGCTGTTTTGCAAACGAATTTAAATGAACAAAATGCCACTTTGTCAACAACTGTAGACAAAAAATATTTTCTTATATTTTTACCCCCCCCCCCCCGTATAATTTACAACAACTTTGATTTTGTGCATTGTATAGGCCACTGCAATGATGACATATCGGCCGCATGAGTCGTCAAGCAGGAATGCACGAGTGGGCAGTCGATGACATGAAACACTCTTTGACATGGTATGTTAGTGACAGGCGTGAGTCATCGTAACTCATACTTTGTTATGAATATTTGGATGCACGGATAATCGTCATATTGGAAATGGGTACTGATCATGAAGATAAAAATAATTTTAGTAGAGAATTTATAATATATAACGTCTAGCAACTTATAACTGACAAACTAGGCTATGAAATGTGCTTTAGAGTTATTTTTACAACGTTCTTCGGTTATATTGGGTTGTTCTACAAAGTTGCTCATCCTAATTAAGTTTTTTAATTAAGTCTTGCAGCCCGTAGGTAATTTCTCAACGATTAGGGATGAAAACTTTTAACTTTCACTAAACCTCATAGGTTATGTCCTTTCACTTTTTAGTTAAAACATTTTTGCCCCCTTCCTAAGGGGGGACCTTAATTCTTTCAAATAGCAAACTCTCATCTTTTGACGTATCGGTTGGAAGGGCGTACAAAAAGACATATTTTAGTGCCTCGAAAAAGTCTCTACGATATCTTCAACAGGAATTATTGGGGGGGGGGGTAGAAGTGGAATTTTGAGTTCACTATTTGTCATGGTTATTAATGAAAAGAAACAAAATACCGATTAAAATTTTAACAGCAGACTTAACCTAACTAAATAAGTTACATGTATGTATGTAAGACACCCTGTATTCAAAGATGGCGTCCATGTATTTTCACTTGCTGATTGACAGATTTTGGAGATCAATTTTTACAGAAAGGCGAGTTAGAAAATTTACAACATTTTTATATTTATGTCAGACCTGTTTACTTGCATGTATTTTTCGTATTTTAAGTAATCGACCCCAAGTTTATAATGGAACTCGATGGGGTAATTTATCCCTCCCCCCCCCCCATCATGTGACATGAGGAAATTGATGATGTATAGAAAAAGTCTATACAATTTCTTTTAAATGAATTAGTTTTAATTTTTGTTCTTACTTGTGCCTTCTTTCTCTTGCTGGGTTAGTTGATTATTTCAACCAAATTAGTCATGGCGACTTATTCTATACGTCATCAGTTTCCCTTTAAAATTATATGTCACATGATGGGTAAAAAACAGTTGTACCACCTTCAAAAATTGTACCCGTTTGCTTAATATTCGACGTTAAACATTTTTTTATAGCCACCATTTTGAAATGAGTAAAGACAATTGGTTGATAATTTTGTTTTAATTGGTTATAAATAGGACGAAGTATTACACAAAATTTGAACTTTGTACCATTTACCGTTCAAAAGATATGATTTTTTCTGTTCAAAAAACAAAATGGCGACTGGATAGACAACTCATCATTTTAAGGTATATGTTCATATGAAGTTTACCCTTTATTTTTAGCAGTAGAATGCGTCCTGAAAGTTGCTCTGTTTCTTCGTGAGACACCCTGTTATATATACCTATATATATTTATATATATATATGTATGTATGTATGTATGTATATGTATGTATATTATTTTTATTCAAAGATGGCGTCCATGTATTTTCACTTGTTGATTGACAGACAGATTTTGGAGATAAATTTTTACAGAAGGGCGGGTTAGAAAATTTACAACATTTTATATTTATGTCAGACCTGTTTTACAACAGACATTTTAGTCAATTTGTTCCTGAAAACACCATTTTCTCTACCCTACGTTTAAAAAATAAAATAAATATAAAGCCTCTTAGATTTAATGATTAAAGATCATTGCAGTATTTTTTTTATAATCATTCTAAACTTATCCGATTTAAAAGGTCGTTAAACCGCTTTGATAGTACTGGAAAGGCTTCAAAAATCTTATGACATATCAAATAATCCTGTTAAAAGGGTTTTATATACTGACATACAGCCTTTCAAGTGCCCCTTTATTGACACGCCGATGCAGTTTGCAACACAGCTCTGTGTTCAAGCATAGTATTCCGCGCCGTAACAATCTGAATAATTTAATGTAAAAGAAGACTTACCACGCATGCCCGTGAAGATTATAAAAGTCAACAGTTTACGAACATTGCACTAACTTTACCCCTTAAACAAAATGTTACAATGTTCTTTAAAATTATCTACATATTCGTTATTGTTGAACATAGGGAAAAATGTAAAAAAAAAAAAAAAAATGTATTTCAGACTATAGTACCACGAAATGTTGTTTAAAACGCTTAACCTAACCTGACTTAACCTAACCTAACCTAACCTAACCTAACCTAACCTAACCTAACCTAACCTAACCTAACCTAACCTAACCTAACCTGACTTAACCTAATCTTAACTAACCTAACCTAACCTAACCTAACCTAACCTGACTTAACCTAATCTTAACTAACCTAACCTAACCTAACCTAACCTAACCTAACCTAACCTAACCTAACCTAACCTGACTTAACCTAATCTTAACTAACCTAACCTAACCTGACTTAACCTAATCTTAACTAACCCCATCAAACAGTCTAATACACGTAGGTCCTAAATATACGTTCTAAAGTGATTTCTTGGGCCTTGCGGGAAATGTCAAATTGTAGCCTATTTGTAGAACAATGAATATTATAAAGTAGGGTTAGTTTGTTTAAAACAGTTGTTACAAAGGTTTTCTGAAACTCGTAATTGTGTATATCACCATTTTCTTGACGTAGGCTAGCTAGGCCCTGACGAGCATCGTTCATGTCTATATATTTTAAAATAACCACTCGCTTCGCTCGTGTCATTGTGTCGGCCCTAGCGGGCTTTGAAGTTTTACATAATGTGTGAAAATGCTTCCTATGCGCGTATCAGTAACTCGCCCCCCCCCCCCCTGCTGGATCTCAAAACTATACGAATATCACATTTCCTAGGAGATCTGGGGGTACGAAATTACTTTTTTTTTTGCAATAACATCGCTATTTGTAACCGTGGAGAGGTCAGTTTGATATCATTACATGCAGAATTGTAATTTACAAATTTGTAACTAATTCAATCTGTTATAAGTTGATATGAACTGTTTAAAATGGCCACCATTTTGATATTTTGAAATAGATTTTTGTGAATTTCTCGATACGAGCACACTATAGTCTGATTACAAAATTTGCTATTTTAATATTTGTGGTTATCGTGTTTGTACACAGACGACGGACGGACGGCATGTCTGGTACGTGAAGATCATTCAAATAATAGCTAGCATATACACAGTTCCAGAATATGGGAGCTGTTTTGTATTTTCAAACTTTTTTGATTTATGATAATAAAAAAAAACTGTTTGAAATTGCGGTTGAAATTTCGTAAAGGTCCTATTTATCGATAGACATTCCCAAAGTTCCGTTTTCTATTTCAATCCGTTAAAAAATTGAGGAAAAGGGTTCCATACTTCTGGAACGTCCTGTATATTAATAGTTCTTAAACAAAAAAGTAATAATGATTGAAAATTCCCCCAAAACCACGATAAAACACCAACAACACAAAAACTGTATAGTTATGTTTATTCTACCTTATGTACATTTCAATATACCGCTAACCTTAATAACTACAATTACTACTGCGACGAGTTTATAAAAAAGTAATAATATTATACTGACGATGACGGTAAGTTCTAGTCAACGTTTGTACTCTGAGTTCACATTCACACACACAAACGCGCGCACGCACATGCAGGTCATTAATTTAATTACGGTCTGACTATATTGACAATAGAAGTGAAAGTGTGAACAAAACCTACGCTTATTGTTTGTATGGAATGTTGCGATAAAATATGTTAAAAAATGCGTTCGTGTAGCATCTGCTTCACTCTTTTCAAAATACTAAGATAAAACTTCAGCCTCAACATTTATAGCCTGTTTTGTTCTTAGAGGGGGGGGGAAGAAAACTAGAATAGTCAAAAATTTTGGAATTTTTTTTTTTAATGTTGGTATTATTTTGGTTTAGTGACATATCTGAACCATTTGATCGTAAAAGTTTGCGTAGAGTGCAAATCATTTCAGATAAAATTTTTTTTTATCTACCATTTTAGAAATGTAGATTAATTCCAACTCAATATCGATTTGAGTGACAATAAACAAACTTCAATAATTTTTTTCAATTTATACTAAACGGGGAATTCGGCTAAACGAAGGGTCGTCTCACTAACGCACGCGCCATCACACACAGGCGCTCAGAGTATTAAGACTGGCCGGTACCTGCCGTGGGTCACCCGCATGAGTTACCCTACTGTGCTTCACTTGATCAAACTTTCATTTATTTAATTTGATATTTTAATTTCTATATTGCTCACTTTTCATATCCATTATTTTCAGCAATCTAAAAATATTGTGTTTAGCTCTTCTTTGTATGCTGTCTTTCTTAGAGGTAATCTATTAATCTCGAAAAGACTACATTTTGTGTTCCATTGAGTGAATTGAATCGGCATTACGGTATACTCAAGGTAGGAATGTGTCTGGAGTGGAGAGGAAAAGAGGGGCCCCAATAAAAAAATATATAGACCTCAAATGCTTCTGTGTAAACGCGTACTAGAATAAAATGTTTACAAAAATCTGTCACGAAGTTGTAACTTTAGCAATTAAATGTAGCTAAACAGTAATTTGTGTACCTAGTTTTCTTGGAATGGATTGTACGGCCAAGTCAGACTAGGGAAGCAAGTAGAAGGGAGGACACGCCCCTTACACCAGACACAATCCTAGTCTGAGACTACTGTAATTATATTATCAGTGTAAGTTGTGTGTTTTTCCTAAAAGTTCCAAATTCAAGACGTTTCGATGTTTGTTATTTTTAACTCTAAGAAATTAATTGTTCTGCTATGTTCGTTTTCCATTGTAAATTTTATATTTTCGTGGATTTATTTCCTCTAATATTAGTTCCCCTTTATTGTTTAGTCTGTCCGTTATATCAGGGAGTCATCATGCAAAATGTTTTGTATTTATTTGTTTGTTCTAAATGTTGGATGAAAGCTAAGCAGAGACTATTTACCAAGCGAGACTACACCTGATTAGACACGGTTATAACAGAGATGGTTTGGTCGCGCCCTGTTTAACAGCATTCTGTTTATACGGAAATATTGGTCGAGTGACGGTGTATGGGATCATTGAAGTTTTTGTCTTTCTATTTTACTGAATTGGACCGTTACAATGATGGGGGGGGGGGTTAGCTGACGGAGTGACACAGTTAGCGGAGACGCTGCAGTTGTGACTAGTGAACCGTCAAAGATATTGCGGATTCAACTCGGGTTTGCCGTAAGCTGCGATGCTTTCCGTTTTCATGGTTCTAACGGACATATAGTAGGGGGAATGCGTGCATGTAACCTCTATGCTCGCTCTTTGTTGTTTACAGTACATTAATAAACGGTGCAGAAACTTTCTCGCTTGCACACAAATGAAAACTAATTACTGTAAATCCAATCGCCATTTTGATAGTTGTCAATTGAAAAATGAAACTGAAACCATGACGCCTAACCTAACCTAACCTAACCTAACCTTACCTAACCTAACCTAACCTAACCTAACCACACCTAACTAACCTAACCTAACCTAACCTGACCTAACCAAACCTAACCTAACCACACCTAACTAACCTAACCTAACCTAACCTGACCTAACCAAACCTAACCTAACCTAACCTTACCTAACCTAACCTAACCTAACCACACCTAACTAACCTAACCTAACCTAACCTAACCTAACCTAACCTAACCTAACCACACCTAACTAACCTAACCTAACCTAACCTGACCTAACCAAACCTAACCTAACCTTACCTAACCTAACCTGACCTAACCTAACCTAACCTTATCTAACCTTACTAACCTTACCTAACCTAACATAAAGTAGGGGGAATGCGTGCATGTAACCTCTATGCTCGCTCTTTGTTGTTTACAGTACATTAATAAACGGTGCACAAACTTTCTCGCTTGCACACAAATGAAAACGAATTACTGTAAATCTAATCGTCATTTTGATAGTTGTTAATTGAAAAATGAAACTGAAACCATGACGCCTAACCGAACCTAACCTAACCTAAACTAACCTAACCTAACCTAACCACACCTAACTAACCTAACCTAACCAAACCTAACCTAACCTTTGTTTTTGCCAATTATTCCTGAATTATTATATTATTTTAATTGCGATTATCATAAGGGTCATTAATCTTCATTTGTTAATTATTTTATTAATAAAATCTGTTATGTGGTAATAGTTTAGCATATCTCGATATGTTCTTTAATTCGTTCGATAAATCAATATTTGGAGGTATCCGCCAAAATGTCGGTCCCCAGAATAATCTGTCATGAAAGATGCAATACCGGGTGTTTTAAAAGGAAACATGAATTGACTAAACTTCATTTGTTTTTTAACATAGAACAAAATAAGTACACATTCCTTTTGAATTAAACGGGATTAAAAAAAATTAAAATTAACCCAAATTCTGACTTGTTGGGTTATTTAGTAAGAGAAGCGCGTTTGAAGTGGCCACCATTCTCTTCCTGGAGAAGCAGTAGTCTTTCCTCTATACTGTGCGCGGCATTTCTTAACGTGTTGACATTTATCTCATCTACGTTTTGAATAATTGATTTTTTTCAGTTCTCTAACGGACTTTCTCTTAAGATTGAAGGTCTTCCTGGCCTTTTAATGTTTCCAAGAGACCCGATGTGTTCAAACTTACAAGCTTTTTATACGCGACTATACTGCACGTCACTCAAACCGTTGAGAGTACGAAACTTTCCTAATAACTGCGTAGTCATTCATGTTGGTATCGAAATAATTAATTAATTGTAAACTACTACAAGTTTACCTCCTACTAGATTCCAATGAGGAAACTCGTTGCTATGGCAACCAATTAAACAGCTGATGTTTTAATAAATCACAATTATTATATCTGCATACAATAAAGAGTTTTTTCTCGTAGATTGGACAACAAATAACGAACCCCAACCAGAATTTGAAGTTTTAACCTATTTTTCATTAATTCTTGCCTTAAATTTTCGTGAATGGTTTGTATTTGGTTTTATCTATGTCGTACAGACCGGATGCGAACGTGACGCAAGTGTATACACCATTCTAAAGCCTTATCTAAAACACAGAAACAAATAAATGTGTCAACTGACTGGGAATTTTCCACGTTTGGTAATTGAATACCATAAGTTATAATTTAAAGGTAAATTAAAGTTACACAATTTGGCAACCTGTCAACAGGAAGTTGTGTCGTAACTCGGCTGTGGTTTTGTGCTATTACCATATCTTCCTTGTGGAAATAACTAAGCACGTGACTGTTTTTAAGTTAAATGAATTAGTGGGAAAAATTAACATCATGATTTATGGGGGACACAACTCTAAAGACTTCTCTCTCTCTGTCTCTCTCTCTCTCTCTCTCTCTCTCTCTCTCCCTCTCTCTCCCTCTCCCTCCCTCTCCCTCTCTCTCCCTCTCCTCTCTCTCCCTCTCTCTCTCTCTCTCTCTCTCTCTCTCTCTCTCTCTCTCTCTCTCTCTCTCTCTCTCTCTCTCTCTCTCTCTCTCTCTCTCTCTCTCTCTCTCTCTCTCTCTCTCTCTCTCTCTCTCTCTCTCTCTCTCTCTCTCTCTCTCTCTCTCTCTCTCTCTCTCTCTCTCTCTCTCTCTCTCTCTCTCTCTCTCTCTCTCTCTCTCTCTCTCTCTCTCTCTCTCTCTCTCTCTCTCTCTCTCTCTCTCTCTCTCTCTCTCTCTCTCTCTCTCTCTCTCTCTCTCTCTCTCTCTCTCTCTCTCTCTCTAATTCATAAATGAGTTACATTATTATATTCTCACAATGTATGTATTTTGAGGTCCTTCTGAATCCAAAAAAGTAGTAATCCATTCACGGGGGATTTTGGTTTATTTGACGTAGGGTAATTCAAAATGTATGAGTAGCTACTTAAGAGTACTCGTTATTTTTATAAAGTCGAAATCTTCTAAGCGTTTGTGAAATTATTTGGTTTTACCTAAAGAGAAATCAATTGAAATTCAATCGATTTTTTTAATAGCTGTTGAATTGTTTGTCTCACATCTCACAAATCTCCTTTCTAAGACACACGCTACTTTTTTCTCATTGGTGTGGTTGAATTAAGTTTTATTCGTCGTACAAAAAAAAAACTATAACACAAGATTTCGCACTGCAATTTAATAACAAATCCATATAACTTTTTTTCAGATTTGTAGTTCACGCCGTGTTTGGTCAGAGCGGGGAGGACATAATATCTGACACTTTAAATTTAACATATCAATCTTTACGTCAAATAAACATACATATTTGTAATCAGAATAACTTCTATCTATTTTTATTTGATACCCCGCAAATAATATTTAAATAAAAATCAACTCTAAAATTCTTGCCACTTAACTACTTCAAGGTCATTTTTCGTTACTGCTATATTTCTTCCATATGTGAGAAAATACAAAGAATATATAATGCAAAGTTTGAAATATATAGGATTTATCGTCTTGTCTGCGCAGACGGGTTGCGTCTTACATAATAAGAAAGTAATAAAATAACAATATATTTTTATGAATTTATCAAAAAAGGACACTTAGGTGTAACTCAATATTCTTAAATGTAAACCTATAGGCCTAATATAATATCAGCACGGATTTTCAAATTAGATTATTAAATTCGTGATAATTTTAAAAAGACTTTCCGTGAAACACGGGCTTAGCACACCCGAAAACCCTAGCTGGAGTTGCACCTTTTTCAAATAGTCTTCGGTTAAATCCCTTTCTTTTGTTTTCTCTATCAGTTTAAATAAAAAGTAAAGTGTGAGATGTTTTAAAATTGAAATAAAACTCGTTTTGACTTAATTATTGTAACACATGGTATCACTGAAGATGGCGACATTGTACTTGAAACGCGTTTGATTTAATAAACGTATTTGTGAGAAGTTTAATTTTAATTGAGGGTCTCTCTTGACCAACTGTTGTTCTATAACGAGCCTAAAGCTAAAACAACGAACGCTTGTTAAAATATTCGAAGTCTAGGGGGTTTTTATTTTATCTTCTTGTCTTCCTTTTCTAAGGCGAAGAATTACCGAGAGGTTTTTCGCCATTTAAATAAAAATGGGAAGAAAAAAGTATTAAAAACCGCGAACGAATTAATGTTTGCACGCGTCTGCTTCAACTGTTTTCATATAGTCTTGGGTTAGATCCCTCTCTTTCATCTGTCTTTTCAGGTCTCTCTTGACCAACTCTTGTTCTATCCCGACCCAAAACTCTATTAGAGTAATGAATTCATTTTCAGTATCCAGGTCACTATTATTTTTAATTAAAGTTTCTTACCTTTGTTTCCGTCAAGTGATCTCTTTCTTGCAATCGTGACGCGTTTCGGGACTTTTATCCCATCTTCAGACACAGATATATTAATTTAAACACCTGTCAAAGTCAAAGTTGGCGTCCTGTAGCCAGAAGGTGTACACCAAATAGGACTTTTAATGTGATATGTGTGTGTTTTTATGAATAATTTTAGTGTTTGACGACGTCGGTCGAGTAATTTAAATTAATATACCTGTGTCTGAAGATGGGATAAAAGTCCCGAAACGCGTCACGATTGCAAGAAAGAGATCACTTGACGGAAACAAAGGTAAGAAACTTTATTTTATTAGAGTATTCGAGAGCCTAGGTATCTTTATTTTATGTTTTATTTCTTCTTTTTTTCTTAAATGCGTGAAGAATGAAAAGTTTTCTTCTTTAAAAAAATGATATATTTAAAAATATCGATCCGTTTAAAGGATATTTTTTAATTCTTCTCAAGAGTTTTGTAAAATTACAGAATTTTCAGCCGTAAATCAAACGTAACATTCTAAAACAAATATTTTAAGAAAAATAATAAAACACTAAAAATAATGTTTGTGTTTCCTATACGGTTGCATTTCAAAACAAACTCAGAATAAATCGTCTTCAAAGAACGATTTTATTCGGAATCCTGTGTTTCAAAAAAAATAAAGTTTTACGTTTTGACTTTTATTTGAACGAAAAGATAGTCGCACAAACTGAATGTAAACGAGAGAGAACGAAATGGAAGTTACACAGCCTTAATTATTTGTCGCCTTGACCTGTTGTACTGTAATGTGGAACATTTGTAAACTGGCCTAACCCACGTCGTTGTTAAAAACCAAGGCCATATGAATCTGTTGATTGTACAAAATATCTCTCTTCCCACTGCCTTTCAAATAGTTAACTTACAATGTGTCGGAGTTTAGTTCGATTTTGTTGTTTGGATCGGTTTTTACAAGACTAATGGAAAATTTCGATATATTTCTAAATGGCGACTAATACTTGAATTTCTATTAAATGTTGTAAACGCCCACAAGTAGTTCGTTTTGAATAGATTTGAAATTCCCAGCCATTGGTGTCCCCAAACTTTTTTTAAGATACAAAATAAGACAGTTATTACTAAATTAAACGCTGTAAAACTATGTCACTGACTTTCTCAATTACCCATTTAGAATAATAGACTAATTAAATAACCTAACCTAATGTAACTAACGTAACTTAACCTAACCTAACCTAAATATCAAAACTTAATTAACCGGAAATACCATTCGATGGTTGTCAAACAAAAAGTGAAAATGTGTCGTGAAACCGTGTATGAAGAAATATTTATATCCTTAAATAAAGATCTAAACTTGCTTGTGTCATAAACACGTCCTTTGAAGTGATTATATTTGAATAAAATCGAGGTTTTAATGAAGTCAGTGAAGATTTTTTTTTTTGCTCCTGAACTTTTATATTTTTCATACAGTTTTGACTCGGCTTCACGACCTTTGCTAATTTTACGATATTAAGTACGAGGGACGTCCAGAAAGTAAGCGCCGTTTGTTAATTAAAACAAAATTAGTACAGTACAGAAAATCTTTTGGTGGAAAAAATCTACTAGCTTTAAAATATTTTTCTACATAGTTCCCGCCATTCTGTAGGCACTTGTTAAAGTTGCTGCACAAGTTTTTGTATGCCTTCTTTATAAAGAGGTTGCCGCCTGTGTTGTCAACCATGTGGTAACATGTTCTTTGAGCTGGTCATCGCTGTTGAAGTTTTGTTTACATTTTGCAGTCTTGTAGTGGGTAGAATGTATATGGAAAAATATTGCTATGGTTACATTCAGAAAATATTATCAGAAAAAAACACATTTTATAATTTTTGGATTTGAACACCCTGTATATTTGAATGTTAGTTTTGGAGCACCCTGTAGATAGCCAAAACCAGATCTTTCCAATCCGCCGTTCAATCTGCCTTTCTATGTCATCTAGAAGCCAATATAACAATTACATTCCAGACTTCCAGCTCGTTACAGGCTTAATAGTCATATTTAGAATGTACAATTACATTTCTCAAAATATCTCGAAAATTAAAAGAGATGTACAATTTTTTTTTTCAAAAAAAATTCCGTCTGGAGGAGAAAATGTATAAGGAAAAATATTTCTTTGCTTACATTTAAAAATTCTCAGAAAAAATTACATTTTATAATTTTTGGAACACTAAATTTGAATTTTAGTGTTGGAGCACCCTGTAGATAGCCCTAAACCAGAGCTTTCCAATCCGCCGTTCAATCCGCCTTTTCTATGTCATCTAGAAGCCAATATAACAATTACATTCCAGACTTCCAGCCCGTTACAGGCTTAATAGTCATATTTAGAATGTACAATTACATTTCTCAAAATATCTCAAAAATTATTGAAAGAGATGTACAATTTATTTTCAAAAAAAAATCCGTCTGTAGGAGAAAATGTAGAAGAAAAAATATAATTCTCAGAAAAAACACATATTATAATTTTTGGAACACTCTGTATATTTGAATGTTAATTTTGGATCACCCTGTAGATAACTCTAAATCAGAGCTTTCCAACGCCGTTTTTTTCCGTTGTTCTAGTCAACTAGCAGGCAACATATAAATATTCCAGACTTTCTACTAATCCTCTACAGGATTTATCGATTTGTCCTGTGTAGACTGGTTGCGACCTACAGACAGACAGACAGACACGTCAAATTATAAGGGTTTTAAGACTCTAAAAACAAAAACTAACGATTTTATATATTTAAAATAATGATAAGAAAAAAGAAATCATATAATAGTCTTTCCAACTGCCTACTCAATAATATTTCTAAATATAAACTCACACAGTCTCCTACACACACCCACACCAATCCCTCCTCGAGCCAGCGAGTTTTAAATACAGGGTGATTCAATAAGAGCCGGTTTTAAAAGTATTGAATAGAGTACTGGTTATTTATGAAATGTAACATATTTCAACATCAATACAAAGGATATAGTATCTTGTGTATTGGATGCATTATGACAACCTAGATCCGTACATAGCTATACAACCTTGCAATATATATATATCAGGCGTTATTATTGAACCACCCTGTATTAACGAAAAAAAGCACCCGTTTAAATTTATACTAAAATATTTTTAAAAATTAAAAATTCAAGTTTATTTTTCAAAATAGGTCTACATTTTTGATCATTACTCTAAATATATGCTTTGCATAACAAGCATGATCATAGTTTTTTATTGATAGAGCAGACACAGGTGTTATTAAAGAGTTGATCAGAAAATTTAAGGTTAGGTTACTTACTATACAGGCCAGTGAATTAGGTTAGGTTAGGCCAGGTTATTATAGATAGCTAATTTTGCGCAGTATTGTTGTTCACCTGATAGTGTGTACATTGCGCTGCAATGTAGTGTGTGACCTACCGCCTAATGAGACTGATTATTTTAGTAGTTTTTTTGAAAAGTAGAGGGTTGTTACATGAGGAAAGAAAATGTCAAAATGCCATGAACCTATATTTTGGAAAAGAAAGTTTGTGCAATTTTGTTTGCCACCATTAGTTAAGGTTTTAAGTTAAAATATTCTTACAGAGGATATTATTTTACAAGCGTGTTGCTGACCCGTTCCTCGGTTGTAACAAATTGCTTTTCGGTAATAATTCAGATCGGTGATAGTTCAGAATAGCCTTGTTCTTCTAGTCAATTAGCAGTAATTGCTCAGGGAGAACCTTTCGAAGCGGTCACAGCAGTTTGACATTAAACGAAAGTACGGCAATAAAAGAGAAAGGGTCCGTCTGTCTGTCCATTGTATTAGATTAATTGTGAGACCTTTACTCATGCGTTCTCACGAGAAACCGGAATTTTTAGTGAAGTGTATCGCCTACATATTATGTTTCCTTTTACTGATGCCATAATTATCATAGTAGCCTAGTTCGGAAGAAGTTTGGATGTGTCAGTCAAACTCTGCATATCGTAAAGACATTGCTTTTTCTCAGTCAAACTCTGCATATCGTAAAGGCAATGTTTTTTCTCAGTCTAACTCTGCATATCGTAAAAGCATTTTTTTTTCTCAGTCAAACTCTGCATATCGTAAAGGTTTTTTTTCTCAGTCAAACTCTGAATATCGTAAAGACATTGCTTTTTCTCAGTCAAACTCTGCATATAGTAAAGGCATTGTTTTTTCTCAGTCAAACTCTGCATAGCGTAAAGACATTATTTTTTTCTCACTCAAACTCTGCATAGCGTAAAGGCATTGTTTTTTTTCTCACTCAAACTCTGCATAGCGTAAAGGCATTGTTTTTTTCTCACTCAAACTCTGCATAGCGTAAAGGCATTGTTTTTTTCTCACTCAAACTCTGCATAGCGTAAAGGCATTGTTTTTTTCTCACTCAAACTCTGCATAGCGTAAAGGCATTGTTTTTTTCTCACTCAAACTCTGCATAGCGTAAAGGCATTGTTTTTTTCTCACTCAAACTCTGCATAGCGTAAAGGCATTGTTTTTTTCTCACTCAAACTCTGCATAGCGTAAAGGCATTGTTTTTTTCTCAGTCAAACTCTGCATATCTTAAAGGCATTGTTTTTTTCTCACTCAAACTCTGCATAGCGTAAAGGCATTGTTTTTTTCTCACTCAAACTCTGCATAGCGTAAAGGCATTGTTTTTTTCTCAGTCAAACTCTGCATATCGTAAAGGCATTGTTTTTTTCTCACTCAAACTCTGCATAGCGTAAAGGCATTGTTTTTTTCTCACTCAAACTCTGCATAGCGTAAAGGCATTGTTTTTTTCTCACTCAAACTCTGCATATCGTAAAGGCATTGTTTTTTTCTCACTCAAACTCTGCATAGCGTAAAGGCATTGTTTTTTTCTCACTCAAACTCTGCATATCGTAAAGGCATTGTTTTTTTCTCACTCAAACTCTGCATAGCGTAAAGGCATTGTTTTTTTCTCACTCAAACTCTGCATAGCGTAAAGGCATTGTTTTTTTCTCACTCAAACTCTGCATAGCGTAAAGGCATTGTTTTTTTCTCACTCAAACTCTGCATATCGTAAAGGCATTGTTTTTTTCTCACTCAAACTCTGCATAGCGTAAAGGCATTGTTTTTTTCTCACTCAAACTCTGCATAGCGTAAAGGCATTGTTTTTTTCTCACTCAAACTCTGCATATCGTAAAGGCATTGTTTTTTTCTCACTCAAACTCTGCATAGCGTAAAGGCATTGTTTTTTTCTCACTCAAACTCTGCATATCGTAAAGGCATTGTTTTTTTCTCACTCAAACTCTGCATAGCGTAAAGGCATTGTTTTTTTCTCACTCAAACTCTGCATAGCGTAAAGGCATTGTTTTTTTCTCACTCAAACTCTGCATAGCGTAAAGGCATTGTTTTTTTCTCACTCAAACTCTGCATATCGTAAAGGCATTGTTTTTTTACGTAGCAGAAACAAGCACTCAACTTAAAAAATATACGTAGGTATATTGAGTATGTTGAGGGTAGTTGTTACACAGGTTTTCTGAATCTCGAAATTAATTCAGTATTACTTTCTTGCCGTCGGTTAGACCCTAGCGGGCTTCGTAGATGTAATATTAGAAAGTTCCCACTCGCTTCGCTCGTGTCGGTGTCTCGGCTCTAGCTTGTTGTCTCTTGAACATCATCGTGTTGTGAAAAGTAGAAGAAAATAATATAAATTCAAGGCCACTTAGATCTCGATTACACTAATAACGTCAGGGTCGGGATAAGCAAGAGTTGTTCGAGAAGGACGTAATAAAAAAAAAAAAAAAAAAAAATGAAAGGGACAGATCTATCCAAGACTACATGGAAACAAAAAAAGTGAGTTGTATACTTCGTAAAGCGTGTAAGTGAAACAACAGAACGATCTGGGACTTAAAAACAGTTCCCAAACGCTTAAAATCTAGCTTTGTGTAGACTATTCATTTGAGAAACATGCAAATAGAAAATTCCAATTCATAGAAAACAGAAAAACATTACAATTGGTTATTTTCAACTATCAGTTTAAAATGGTGTTCGCCCTTCTTTAAAATATTTCTTTCTAATACTTTGACTGAACTATCCTGCACATTTAAATCAGTCTGTCTTTACCTACCCAGAAGAAAGTGTAAGATTTGTAAACAGCCGGTATGGTTGAGTTGCGTTCTGGCAATGATCACCCTTAATACTTCAAAGTTAATTACATTGTGAGAAAGTTAATGCGTCCCCCCTCCCCTCCCCTATACTCGCAATTTGACAGATGTACCGAAACACTTTAGTTGCATGAAATGCGCAACTACTGTATTCTATAATTATAGGATAGTTTTTTAACGTATGTAGACCGAAACATCTGTTATAATTAGGTTATAAATATTGTTTGTAATGTTGGTACAACTAGAGCATGGTTGGTACGCCTGCATAGTGTCGTGTTTAATTAGACGCTCGCATGGCTGCGTGGAGGTGTTGTTGATAATGTCAGACGTATTATCAACTGTTACGGCATCGTCTTTTAGAAACCTTTAGCGGATGGTCAGGGTCAAATGCTGGGTTCGACGGTTTTTGATTTTTGAAATTTCTTTTTCTTGAACTATTTTTAATTGTTTCGGGTTGTGTACCCTGTGTTGTGATGAGGGTACTGCTCAATGAGCTTTGTATTTGTAAATATATAAATGAGCTGATTTACTAATAGTTGTGGTGAGAAAGGGTTTAAGAGGGTAACCTAGCTAACCTAGGCTAAGCTAAGGACGTGGTTGCCCATACCCTAAGAGGTCTTAATTCTCTTAATCCCTTCTGTCCCAACACCACTCCATATAACCAGCTTTATTACGAATTAATTTGGAGGAATTACATTCTAACTAGTTTTTTATTGCTTTGCAATGTTTCTACATAATTTTATGTTTATATTTTAGGTTGGTACGTGTTAGATAACATTTTCGTGGCTGTTTTATAAATCAAGTACTATATTTCAACATTATTTCACTATTCTACTTTTCTTTTGTTCACATTATTTCTCCCAATTTAACAATATCTTGTTTGGAGTCGTTTTCAATCAAATTTTATAAACATTCACATTCAGTAGGTATCACTTAACAATTAAGAAGTTGAAAAGTTGTCTGTATGGAACAGTGGTCGAGTCACTAATTAGGCAGTTTGTCTGGAGCAGGACATCTGTGATTGTGCGTGCGTGAGAGGTTCGTTTTACAAACTGTATAACTTTTAGATTGCGCTATTACCTTCCTTATCATGCTTTACGAAAGCGCCGTTCATTAAAAGATTATTTTATATCTTTAAAGTTCTGTTTAAGTTAGTATACAGTATTATGTTATAAACTGATTGATTCTAGTGTTCGATTAATTATATGCAATAATATTATCGTATTTAATTTCTCACTATAATGAGCAGCAACACCTGTGGAAACTTCAACCGTCAAATGGATGAAAAAACCGATTTTGCACAATACAGGACAAGACGATTTTACAATGATACAATGACAAACGTCAATATACTAAACAATTGTTAAAACAACGCCATAAGATTAGGTATATATTAGAGTTTGATTAGGTTTTGCATATGTTTTCTTAATCATTACATTATCGACTAAATTCTGATGGCAATGGACCGTGGTCGAATTCCTTCATTGTTGTTATTAGTCTTGGCAGTCTTGGTTGTGGCGATGTCTCTGGTTAATCACCGGAATCTGGCTCGCAATCTGTGCTAGTTTGCTGTTATTGAGATGGCTTTGGCACAGCCGGTTAGTCGAGAGGCGGGCATCGAATAAATCAGGGGAAGTCCTCAGAAACTGTTAGCTACGCGTGTTTTGTAATCACCAAGAACGCCCGTCCTGACTCTTTCTGTTGCCCCTCTCGGGCCGATAGTCCCTTGCGGGACATTAGCCCCTCTCGGGGTGATAGTCCCTTTCGCGACATTAGTCCCTCTCGGGGCGATAGTCCCTTTCGGGACGCTAGCCCCTCTCGGGACGATAGTCCCTTTAGGGACGTTAGCCCCACTCGGGGCGATAGTCCCTTTCGGGACGTTAGCCCCTCTTGGGTCGATAGTCCCTATCGGGCCGATATTCCCTTGCGGGACGTTAGCCCCTTTCGGGGCAATTTTCCTTTCTGGGATATTACCTCCTTTAACGGATAGATTACGTCCTGAAAGAGGCGAACGACCCGGAAGAAGCTAACGTCCTGAAAAGAGTGATGGTCCCAGAAGGGACTATCGCCCCGAAAGGAGTCAGATCGGGCGTTTTTGGTGGCCACAAAACAGGACCATTCCTTTCAAACCAACAACCAATAAAATTGTCAATGAGAGCTTCTCGTACATTGAGACTGTAATGGGGTTACTTCTTGCTGAAAAGTTACACTCCTTTTCTATTTAATTTCGAGACCTGACCTCAAAGTAACCTTGCATCAAAGTCTCCGCAAAGTACAGACAGTCAGTAGGTGTACAAATTTCCCGCGACTGAGAAATCAAAAAACAGACCAACAATATAGCCTCGATCAAGGCTTCAGTTGACATTGCATAATATTTGACAACAACAATGCCTCGATCAAGGCGTCAAATGTCATTACATAATGTTTTTTTTTATTGACAACTTTAAAGTCTATTCAGGAATGTGACCTCTGCTCAGTGAATGAAATTTTGGCTCCCACTCAGTCCTCATTCAAGATCACATCAATTGTTTGATTAATATAGGAGCGCATGCGCAATAAAACGGCCTTAAATAAACTAGGAACAAAAGCACAATGTTAAGAGAGAATTTTAGTTTCTCACACATACAGTTATATTAGTGGTCACAGTTACTCACAAAACCGCAATCAGGTTCAAAATTAAACCATTTAAACCAAAATTCCGATTTCTCAAAATTGATTCGAACGATTTTGACTCTAAAAACAGTAAAATACTGCTCGCCCCCCCCCCATCCAAAGACGCCGATTCGAGAGTGGTCGGTTAAAAAAAGTCAACAAACTGTGCCCATCATAGTACTTACCCAGGCCAATCAAACAGGCTGATCTTCAAAAACGTAACGTTCAAAAATTGGTTTCTTGGGCCTTGTAGGAAATGTTAAATTGTATTTGGTAGAACAAGTTTGTTTAAAACAGTTGTTACACAGGTTTTCTGAACCTCCTAATAGTGCATTTCTTGATGCTCCTTTTGGACCTTATAGGAAATGTTAAATCAAGTTTGTTTAAACATTGCAGACGAGTATATCACTATAAATGGACAGGTTTCATCTGAGCTGTCGAGTTTGGGTGCGCAGTGGGTCTAGACGTCAGTAAGGTGGTGGGGGATCGGCCGCCTCAGTCTGTGTCGGGTGTTGGTACTAACAACGATGTCTGCAAGACCGCTGGATCGGGGACCGGACAGTAGTCGGCGCCGACTGTTCCCCCTACAATGACTCTGTCCCCACGCGGCCTCGAACTACAAACTTGTACATCCCTTCCACGCTCAGCTCACAGCTCAGATGAAACCTGTTCATTTATAATTTCTTGATGTCGATTGGCCCCAAATGGGGCTCGTAGTTGTGTATACATTAAACCGTCTCCAGCGAGCCTCGAAGAAAGTCCCTCCATTCGCTACGATCGTATCTCATATTCTTTGCCAGCTCAGGGTTCGAAATTACATTTTAGACAGTAACTTCGCTATTTGTCATCGTAGAGAGGTGGGGGGGGGGGTTACCATTACAAGTAGAATTCAAATTTACAAATTTATAACTAATATGTATTTATAAGTTGAATAACACACGAGATACGAATCAAAAACTGTTTAATAGGTTCGCCATTTTGACAATTTCAGTTTGATTTTTCTCAATTTCAATAGGTTTCTATATGAGCACTCTGTAGTGATTCATACCAAATTTTATGTTCCTTTTTTTTTAATTTTTGTCAACGCTAACGTGTTTAACGTATCGTCGACGACGACGACGGGCGGACGTGTTGAAAAGTTTTCGGTTTCCTAAAACCGTGAAACGTTGCTGATCAGTCGAGAAACTAATGTCGACATTTTCGGCAGTTTCCAAAGTTGCTTTATGCTTTATACTTATCTCTGAATCATCGCAAATGATTTTGATCTCGTTATGGTGAAATGTCAATATTTATAATCTACTGTGATAAATCGGAAATAAACGAGAATTACTTTGTGGGAAGTAGTTTGGAAAAAAAGTAGACGATTTTGACGGTTCATTTATATATTTTTTAAATTACTTTTGTTTTGTTTTTTTTCTTACTACGGTTGGATTATAAATATTAACATACTAAATTTGATTGAAATTGTTTGAGTAGATTTTAAGATGTTTGAATACAGTGAGCAAGGTTTATTTCCTTTTTTTTTTTTTAACGACATCCCTTGAATTGGTATTTTAAAAAAGTAAAAAACAATCTCTTATTTGTGTCTTTATATATATTGTGTTCGTATTAAACTAGACATAAACACTAGCCTCCCTGTATTGTTAACAATTACCAAGATTTGTAGATTGTTAAACCCTAACCTCAATACTTTTACTTCTTGGTAGACTAGTCTGAATAGTTCTGCGCAGTGTTGGGCTACCTCAGCAGTCATTCCTGTTCGCTTACTTGGGTAGACTAGTTGTAGGTCAGTAGGTTTATCACGACAAATGAGCCGTCTTGTTACAGGACCTCACAGAATGGTACTGCTATGACTTTGTACGAGTTGGCTCGCCCTAGTATCGGTCGATATGTGATGCAATGTAGAGAAAACAGCTAACGATCTTCGCTCGTTTCCGTATTCACGTTTCAAAATGTCTAGGATAGTTTTTTTATTTTATGTCGTAAAATTAAATGGTGCTAAAACATTGCACAAACCTTTTTCATTCAACTACGCTCAAAACTAAATAAAAACTAGCCTAAACTCATCATCGAAATATCACTTTGTTAGGAATGTTAGGAGTCAATCAAAAAGTGAACATGGACCATGGCGTCTTTGAAAATATATTTATATAATTAAATAAAAGGGTCTAAACTCGCTTAAACGTCATAAATACGTTCTCATTGTAAATCTTATTTGTTTCATTAAAATTTCAACGAAATTGGTAGAGTGGATTTTGAGAAACGACGTATGTTATATTAGTAGAGCCGGTATACAATTTTCCTTCTACAGTGGAAACATTGGCCTTTACACTTCCGTAATTAAATAGTTTTTTAAAGGATTGTTTTATAAAAAAAAGAAATGAACATAAAATAAAGACATCTAACCCTCGAATACTCTAATATCACCAGGGGTCGGAATAGAGTTGGGGTCCAGCGAGATCTGATGGGAAAGTTTAAAGAGATGTAACCCAAGACTACATGTAAAAAGGTGTTGATCCAGCTGAGACCTACTGGATTACCAAACTTGTACTCACTATAATTAGCCCCTGAGGTGGATAATTAGGAATACCTTAGTAGCAAATGAGTCTAACGACACCAAACATCAAAATGGCAGTGACATAAAAATGTGACCATTTCAAAATGACAAATTACCCTAGTTAAAGTGTTAATTTGAGACTGTAAATCTGCAGCTATTATATGAAGCTACACTAGGTATTACATAAATCTTAAAGGGGGTATCTTGACGGAAGCATGTATTGTGCTGGCATTGGCAGTGTGCAGGCGTGCCAACATAACAGGTGCACAGTTGTTACCAACCGTAACTTACAGCAAATTCATATTTTAATTTAAAGTTATTTTCGGGGGCGCTGAGAGTTGACCCGATTGTGGAGTTTATTTCCCGTTAAATGCCAACGTCTTTATTTATTTAATCTTTTTAGAAAATGAAGAATATGAAATGTCTCGACAGAAAATATGTGTTTTGCTGTTTATGAAACCGATTTGCCTCAACACTGAGCTCTCAAAAATGATCAATTGTCAATATTACCAAATGACATTTATACCTACAGATTGTTTAGAAAATGTTTTCCAAAATTTCACCAGGCGAAAATAAGGTGAAAATAAGAAAAAAAAGTTCCAATAAAAATAAGTCCGGAAGTGCTTAGTTTTCAAATTATCCACTTTTTTTTTTTTTTTTTAGTAAACACTTTAATTACAGGAACTCCTCGGTGCAGTAGTAATTGTAGTTATTAAGGTTAGTGTGAAGATGATAGCAGTGCTATTGAAATGTACATAAGGTAGAATAAACATAACTATACAGTCTTTGTGTTGTTAGTGTTTTATTGTGGTTTTGGGGAATTTTCTTTCATTCTTCGCTTCAATGTCTGTGTACTCTATAACCCCCAAAAATGTAGAGGGGGGGGGTTGTAGACACAAAATACACAATGGGTAATTGTTAACAATACAGAGAGGCTAGTGTTTATGTCCACTTGGCGAGCGTAGTCTAAAATATTAACGTAGGCATTCGTCACCAAAGCTGGATTTGCATTCCTAGTAAACTAACCAGGCCTGGATTTCGTACTTTTACATTTCTTATTTTATACCTAAGTAATGGGTTTTGGTACTTCTAAAGTGTCTTGGGACACCTAATATGATCTCAAAATAATATAGGTAGTAAACGATTTCAACGATTTTCTTAGCTAAATTTCAGGGCAAGGTCGATTGCATAAATACCAAAAAAAAAAACCAAAAGATAGATCCACTAATTTAGAAATACTGTAAAAGTTTATTTGAAATAATGTGAGCAGGTTTATTTATTTTATTTTGAGCAGGCTGTTGAACCTTCCTTGTATTCAGACTTGAACCAAATTTACAACAGCAATTAAAATAGTCTTTTGACCTTAGCAGTCCATTCACCGAACTTGACAAATTGTTGTGATCCTTCCAATAGCATTTTCTTCTTAGAACAGCTGATTGATTGATCACGAGGCTGTTCCCTGAGCTCTGTAACTTTGTTGTCAACAGAATGAAAGGGCAGAATCACAAATAGACAACTGAACTAGGAATATGCAGACGTTAGTTTGTTCGCAGTTTTAACATTTCCACTTCGCTTTGTCGTTCGAAAGGGAAAAACCTCTCGGATCAATCGCCTCATAAAAAGAAGAAGAAAATAATATAAAATTAAAACTCCTATCTCTTCCATAGTGCGGCAGTGTCGGCTCGTCCGAACTGAGCAACTTTTACCTGATCAGGTAATAAGCAACGTCCGAACTGAGCAACTATCGGCAGACCTTTGACGTACGCTTGACAGATTTTGGAATGTAAAGGAATTATTTAACACTTATCATACAAACCTATTCTTATCAGCTACAAAATACTAAATCAGGTTAGGTTAGGTTAGGTTTCCTAAGAGCCACCCTTATAGTGGAACAGCCCTAAGAAGGCACATGTGCCCGGTGCGGGGCGGTAGAGGAAGAGATGGATTATGTCGGAAAATAACACCGTTCCACAAACATTGACTTTGCCTCCGAATCGCCAGCTACCTGAGACTTGCCCTCCTCGCACCCCCTTAACGTTTACTTCGAGAATAGTACAGCGATTTCACCCGATCTGCGAAGTGCCTTCTTAGATCTACTATACTTGCCCTCCGCTTGTCTACCTGAGGGGCAAGTTGCTCAGTTCGAGTGCGCCCGGTGGGGGGGTTACAGTACGTAGCGGCACTACTCAATTTTAAACTATTGAACCTGTGTATATTTATTTTGAAATACGTTTTATATGTCCTCGAGAGACGCGTATTGATATGAAATTACAAAACATTACTGAATGAATAGATTTCCATATGAATAGAAGCTTGCGTCAGTTATCTAGAGATTGTAAATCAAGTGAAAGGTGAGCAGTGCACGTGACGTGGATACAAGTGCGCGTGAGAAAAGACTCACGTGTTGTATAAAAACAACTCCATTTGTGACTATTCTAACCGGGAAATTTTTGTCTATAGATATTTCATATAATACAATCAATCCCTTATACGTGTTAATTGATTTCCTTCAAAGGCGTAACTGTTTTCCAATCCCGAATGATCCTAACTGGATGTACACAATTTTTCATGTAGTTTTTGACCAACTCTTGTTCTCTTCCGATCCTGACGCAATGAAAGTATCCCAGAACTAGGGATTTTAAACTGTATATATCTCGTGTGTTATTCAACTTGTAAACACATTGAATTAGTTGAAAATTTGCAGATTTCAATTCTCCATTCAATGCTGCCAACCTTACCTCTCTCTACGATGACAAATAGCGAAGTAATTGTTTTAAATTTATATAGTTACGAGAGCCGAAAATACTGCGTAACCGATACGAGCGTAGGGAGTGGAGGGACTTTCATATAAGCAGAGCTTCGAGGCTCGCTAGGGACGAGTGGAGACGTTTTGATATCACATCTACGAGCCCCGTTAGGGCCCAACCGTCGTCAAGAAAGTATAAATAGAGAGGTTTCATCTGAGATGTGAGCTGCGCGTGGAAGGGAGGTACAAGTTTGTAGTTCGAGGCCGCGTGGGGATAGAGGCATTGTAGGGGAAACAGTGGGCGCCGGCTACTGTCCACGATCCAGCGGTCTTGCAGACATCGTTGTTAGCACCAACACACGACACAGACTGAGGCGGCCGCTTCCCCCACCACCTTACTGACGCCTAGACCCACTGCGCACCCAAACTTCACAGCTCAGATGAAACCTGTCCATTTATAGTGATATACTCGTCTGCAATGTCTAAACAAACTTGATTCTTACATTTCCTACAAGGTCCAAAAGAACAATTTTTTGGTGTTACGTTTAGAGGATCTCCTTGTATCACATTGTGGTGGGGGGGGGCGAAAGTCGAAGTTATGTTTGTTTGTTACGGCAGTAGGATGGATGACAGAATCTAAAAATATTCACAAAAGAATGTTTCGAGTTTTGAACTTACAAAAAAAAAGAGATATAGTGCACAAGTACCGTTTTTATTTACTTTATCCAAACTTTTTTTTAGGGTTCTTAGGTAAAAACCAAGGCCACTTATAATTTCACGCTCTTGTCTGTCTGTCTGTACCTCGCAACCAGTCTAAATCCTATATATTTCAAACTGCATATTGTCCCACGTACAAGAAAAATATAGCGTTAACAAAAAAAAAATTAACTTTGGGCAGTTAAGGCCCAAAAATTTATCGAGTTGAAACTTTTTGAAATATTCTCTGTGGGATAACGAATATAACTAGAAGTTATTCTGATTATGAATGCGTTTATTCGACGGAAAAATTAATATGTTGACGCTGGGGTAAATTTAAAGTGTCAGATATTAACACTCCCCCTCCTTAACTTGACATCGGGGTGACTTACAAATCTGATAAAAAATATTTGGATTTTAAATTAAATTGCAGTGCGAAATCATATGTTATAGTTTTTTTTGTACGACTACAACTTAATTTAACCACACAATGAGAAATGCTTAGCGTGTAAGTTTTTTTGTGAGAAGTGAGACAAACAATTCGATAGCTATTAAAAGATGGATTGAATTTCCATTGATTTCTCTTTATTAGGGTCTGTAGGTGAAACAAAGGGCAATTATAATTTCACACGCGTGTCTGTCTGTCTGTAAGTCGCAACCAGTCTACACAGACAAGACGATAAATCCTGTATATTTCAAACTTTGCATTTATATTCTGTGTATTGTTTCCATATATAGAGAAAATATAGCGGTAATAAAACAATGACATTGAGGCAGTTAAGAAGCAAAAAAATTTCGAAATTTATTTTTGGATATATTATGTGTGGGGTATCAAAGAAAACTAGAAATTATTCTGATTACGAATATGTTTATTTGACAGACTTCGACTTTATAAAAACAAACTGTCTCTACATGCCAAACAGACTCTAATTCGTGAGGTTTTTAAAGGCAGTTAGATATGCAGATACACTATCTGCGATAATTTAACGTCTAAGGCAGGTTAGGTTAGGTTAGGTCTTGTTTTATAAACTATTAACATTAGATATTTTCTTCTCAAAACCGTGTTCTAGAATCACATTCCGCCTTCATCTCAAGGTATCCATTACCAGCTTTAGTAGACAAAGTGAGGTTATGTTTAAAGAGGAAGTAGTAACACTGGCTATAAATACACTCCAGGAAGGCTGTGTTAGAAACATCTGCACTAAAACATTGTGAATATCATGTGTTTACTGGAGTCACATGTTAAGGTCGACAGCAAGGTTGTGTCAAGGTTCCCTTTCTCTTTCTATTGTACAGAGTTGTTACTCCTCATTGCTGACTGTATTAAAGTATTGTTATTGTTGTTTTGTTGGTATTGTAAGTCTGTAAATAAGTAAGCGTGTTTGATTCACAATTGTAGTAGAAAGTGATTGTTTTGTAATGGGGAGTTTTCATGGGAATATCGGTTAACCAACAGAGTCCAGAAAAGTTGTTTTTTAATGTTTCTCTGCATGCTCAGCATTTATTTGCTTTGTAATCACTAAGTCCACTACCACAATTTATTTGTGTTTACAATTGTAAAATTCGTCTGTTTATTTCCTTGATGTATAAAGGGGAAAACCTCTCTGTTATCATCATTGTAGAAAAAAGGAAGTAAAGGACAAAATAAAGGCCCCTAGCTCTCGACTTCATACTAGTATCAAACTGGGAATGGGGCTGAACGAAGGGTCGCTTCACTCACACAAGTTCAGAGGATTAGGGTGTCCTGGACCTACCCCCAAGCCACCAGTATAAGTCACCTACTGGGCTTCATTTTATAAAACTTTAATTTATTTTATATAATATAGTTAATTACCTTAGAGTCCGTATTATAGTTATGGTTACGGCGCTGTTTCGCCGAACACTGTCGGCTTCGTCAGGCCCGCACTAACACATAAACACGTAACACAACTATCGGACTGAGGACTATAATACATAACTATAATACGGACTGAGGACAACCTCTAAGGTAATTAACTATTTTATATATCAAACAGTCCAAGGCAACATATTATACTTTATTTTATTTGAAATTAAAACTATAATATATTTTTATTCTACACATAATTACAAGAAAAATGAGACCAAACAACGTATAATTTACTGAATTATAGCCCAAAATCAACAATGTTTACTACAAAATGAGAGACTATATTTATAAATAGAAATATATGTTTTTGGATTTTTTACATTTTCAATATTAGTAGGTAATTTTTTGCTGTTTTCAACATTATTCTCTGTATTACTGTTGGTTAGATGAGCAAATGTTAAATTTATACAAAATTGTGTAAATCCCAATAATTACTGTTTTAATACACATTTATTCATGCACAGCTTATCACAATGAAAATACTAAAGTACAAATTATGTTTTATACTATTATTATTATATTGTGCTCCTTTGTTTCATTAAAATCGAAAAGTACATATTTTTTGATAAAGATATACGATATTGTTGTTTATTCAGACTTATTAGTCATCATACTGTCATTCATTTTGTAGGAAACATTGTTGATTCTATTAAAGTATAATTATACATTGTTTGGTCTCATTTTTCTTGTAATGAAGTGCAGAATAAACATATTTTATTTTAAAATATCAAATTAAATAAATGAAAGTTTGATCAAGTGAAGCACAGTAGGGGTAACTCATGTGGGTGTCCCACAGCAGGTACCGGCCAGTCTTAATACTCTGCGCGCCTGTGTGTGATGGCGCGTGCGTTAGAATGTGGCGACCCTTCGTTCAGCCGCATTTCCTGGTAAATAATAGTAGCTTATAAAAGCATCAGGGTAGGAAGAGAGTGTATATTGTAATGTGAATTCTATCACTGTTCATGTTTCACAAATTATTAGAGAGAACAAAGCTCGAACACAAGATGTCACAAAAAATACGATTACGTAATCAAACGCGTTTCAACGTCAACGTCGCCATCCTCAGTGATACATGAGCTAAACTATAACTAACTATAACTATTTTCTGTGAGATCTTTCGTTGGAGTTTTATTCTCTCTAATATTATCTCACAAGTCAAGCTCACTATTTATTTATTTGCACAAATTATATTATATGGAGATATAAAATGTGAATGATATTTATATCTAATGTGGTGGGGGTTTTGATGAAATGGGTTGTTTTTGGTTCTTCATATCTTTAATTGGGTGATTTTTAATGTTATCCATGTATGATTTTATAATTTTGAAATTTCAGTTTAGTTGCGATGTATTTCTAAAAAAAAAAAAGTCGATTATATGTAAAATAACAAAGAAAATAGGTCATTGGGTGTAATTTCTCAAAATCAACTCTACCGATTTAGTTCAAATTTTAATGAAATTACAGCGAGTAAGTAAAACATATTACGGTTCAGCTTTTTTGACTGCCTTCATTAAATGTTCCCTTTTAAGATTGGACAATGATTTTGCACAGTTTATTTGTAGTTATGACAACTTTAATCACAAGGTTAGGTTAGGTTAGGTTAGGTTAGGTTAGGTTAGGTTAGGTTAGGTTAAGTTAGGTTAGGTTAGGTTAGGTTAGGTTAGGTTAGGTTAGGTTAGGTTAGGTTAGGTTAAGTTAGGTTAGGTTAGGTTAGGTTACAGTTATGATTGGTGCTTAGTAGGGATTCTGATGAATTACTTTGGACTTAATTTAATGACTTGAGTTGGATTGGAAATAAAAAAGCATTTTAATAATTCTCTTTTAGTGGTTTTAAACTCGTAAAAGATGGATTGCGCATGTAGGTATTTTGCCATTACTGTTATCATTATTTACAGGTAGATAAGCAGGTTTATTATATTTACGGCTTATTACTGATAACAATACCTCCTTACTGTACTTCTGTTAGACGATGACATTTTTATAATTCTTTGTAAAGGTGCGTCTGTTTGCCGTTATATATAAACCTCTTTAGTTCCTGCTTTTATCAGATTATTGTACACACCTAGGAAGTTTGTCTAAAACGATTGTATTGTCAACTTGGCTAGAAAATCATTTTATCTCCTTCAAATGCTGTCACGAGAAACCAACAGATTTACGGTTAAATCTATCCAGAAAGAAATTAAATCGATGACAGTGCCATCGTGGTACTTACCCAATCCCGTATTGATTCTCTCCTAAAAGTTGGTTTTTTGGTTCTTGTAGGAAATGTTAAATTGTATTGGTAGAACAAGGATGTTTATCCAGTAGGTTAGATTTGATTGAAACAGTTGTTACACTGGTTTTCTGAGCTTCGGACAGTTGGTAGACCTGGACTCTTATAATGCGCGTTAAGAGAGTTGCAGGCGGGAGGAGAATGTCATAACTACTACTACTGATGAAGACATTGACTCAGCTCCGTTCTACTGTCAACGTTTGTCATGTTGCCGTCTCGTCTTGTCGACTTTGTTTTGTTTACAAGCAAGTGGACAAACTTTCTAACGAAAAAAATCGTTATCTAAATTTTCAAAATCGCTGCCAATTTTCTAATATTGAATAGTTTATCAATTTTGTTTAAATTTGCTATTTAAGTTCAGATTTACAAACACTTAGACAAACTTGCTAACAAGAAAAATCATTATACAAATTTTAAAATGGCGGCAATTATTAAAAAAAAAGTTTGATGTTTTTTAAACTTTGTAGTAGGTTTGATTTTTTATTAAAATTGATATTTAAGTTCATACTTGTAGCTCCTCCGTTCTCGGCTTCTTGTTTCATAAAACTATACAGATTTGATATAATTTCGCGAGATTGACTGCGGAGGACTTTACTCCCACCAACTTTCTCCATGGTGTTTTCACCTCCCAACACAACAAAAGAAATGTTTTTGAAACGCACAGTACAAAACTCACCCGCAAGGCTGAGTTCAGTGTTTCCCCCACTACACCAACCGGCCCAGCTACGACTGCGCGCATCTCTCAATGAAAGATGTAAATCTACGAACTATATATCACTACTTGTCGTTGTCTAGTTTATATTAAATGTTGAGCTTGACTTATGAGAAAAATTATACAGTATAACAAACACACAGAACACAATTATCACAAAAAAATACGCCTAAGTATCAGACGCGTTTCAACAACAAGGTCGTCCTCTTCAGTAATACACGAGCTACACCAATCAAACTGTTGTCTAGTTTCTAACCGGCTGCGAAGGTGTTACAAAGTCTTCACTCGTATCGATCATGTCAGTGTTTCAGCACTGGCGGGCCTCGAAACTGATGGGACCATTTGTCTGTGCGCGCGGTTCTGACGCTACTAGCCGTTCTGTAAAAGTAGGGCTCGCTCACCCAACTATGTTTGTCTACCTTTCGCGACACACAATTACAGTTTACAAGATTTGTAGTGCATATAGAAACATGATGTTTACAAACAACTCGAAGCTACACTGAAGACAGGTGAATAATCTACGTCCGGCGCGCCGCGCGGCACCACATGTTTTTGGAAATGAGCGATAATCACTCCCCTCTTCCCCGCCGCGCCATAGCAAGCCGCGCGCACAGACAAATGGACCCATCAGTACATATGTGAAGGAGCTCCTAATCGGTTACTAGAACTTGCTGAATACTGTATCTAAATATACGATTATCACATTTTGTTTGGAGTTCGGGGTTAAAAATTACAATCATTTAACTTCGCTATTTTTTGTCATCGTAGAGAGGTAGAGTTGGTACCATTATATGCGGTAATAAAATCTGAACATTTTTAACTAATTTGGTATGTTATAAGTTGAATAACATACGAGATTGTTTAAAATTGCTGCCATTTTGACATTTTCAATTCAAATGTTCTGAATTTCAATAAGGGTTCTATATGACAACAATATAGACCCCCCCCCTGTACCAAATTTAATGTTCCTTTCTTAATTTTTGTGCCCACTAGCAAACTTAAATAGACTGCAGCACAAGGGACGGATACATTTTGTGTTTTCTGAGGCCATAAAATGTAAATATCCATTCAGTTGCAAAACTAACTGGGTTTTACAAAGAGACACCGATATAGCGACACCACTATAATAGCGCCTATATTATCAACAAGTGTGACATGATTCAGCCTATCGGATATCAGTTAATGTAAATATCCATTCAGTTGGAAAACTAATTGCGTTTTACTTAGAGACACCGATATAGCGACACCACTATAATAGCGCCTATATTATCAACAAGTGTGACATGATTCAGCCTATCGGATATCAGTTAATGTAAATATCCATTCAGTTGGAAAACTAATTGCATTTTACTTAGAGACACCGATATAGCGACACCACTATAATAGCGCCTATATTATCAACAAGTGTGACATGATTCAGCCTATCGGATATCAGTTAATGTTAATATCGATTCAGTTGGAACAGTTGGAAAACTAACTGGGTTTTACAAAGAGACACCGATATAGCGAGACCACTATAATAGCGCCTATATTATCAACAAGTGTGACATGATTCAGCCTATCGGATATCAGTTAATGTTAATATCGATTCAGTTGGAAACCTAATTGCGTTTTACAAAGAGACACCGATATAGCGACACCACTATAATAGCGCCTATATTATCAACAAGTGTGACATGATTCAGCCTATCGGATATCAGTTAATGTAAATATCCATTCAGTTGGAAAACTAATTGCATTTTACTTAGAGACACCGATATAGCGACACCACTATAATAGCGCCTATATTATCAACAAGTGTGACATGATTCAGCCTATCGGATATCAGTTAATGTTAATATCGATTCAGTTGGAACAGTTGGAAAACTAACTGGGTTTTACAAAGAGACACCGATATAGCGAGACCACTATAATAGCGCCTATATTATCAACAAGTGTGACATGATTCAGCCTATCGGATATCAGTTAATGTTAATATCGATTCAGTTGGAAACCTAATTGCGTTTTACAAAGAGACACCGATATAGCGACACCACTATAATAGCGCCTATATTATCAACAAGTGTGACATGATTCAGCGTATCGGATATCAGTTAATGTTAATATCGATTCAGTTGGAACAGTTGGAAAACTAACTGGGTTTTACAAAGAGACACCGATATAGCGAGACCACTATAATAGCGCCTATATTATCAACAAGTGTGACATGATTCAGCCTATCGGATATCAGTTAATGTTAATATCGATTCAGTTGGAACAGTTGGAAACCTAATTGCGTTTTACAGAAGAGACACCGATATAGCGACACCACTATAATAGCGCCTATATTATCAACAAGTGTGACATGATTCAGCGTATCGGATATCAGTTAATGTTAATATCGATTATCAACCAAATGACTAAGTCACAAGTAGAATGCATGTGATTAGATATGAGTCATAAAAACATCTGCGTCAATATCAAAGTATGTTTTGTCGATAGGCCTGTGTTTGATACGCGAGTATTGCTGAATAATGAAACTATACACTATGATAATCCAAGGTTAAAAGTATGACAAGGTTTGATTTAACAAAGATGTATCTATAATTATTTAATAAGCTACGGGTTTTATTGTATGAGTAGAACTCCTACAGTTTTCAACCGATTTCGACTTTTGAGGTGTCATTTTATAGGGGTCGGCCTGAAGTTGTTTCCGCGCAAATTTTAAAAGAGATTGAACATAAGGGTGGGGAAGTAGAAGGGATGCGAGTTAAAACCATTATCCCAATGCTATTTTTGTTGAGGAATTTATTAAAAATTGTAATTAAAAACATCTGGCTGTAATTTATAAACATTAATAATAAAAAAAAATCTGGCTGGAAATTATAAACATAAGTAATTTAAAAAAGATCCTGCAGGAATTTATAAGCATATGTAATTAAAAACATTTGGGTCGAATTCATAGGCAAATGTAATTAAAAACATCTTGCTGGAATTTATAAGCATATGTAATTAAAAACACCTGACTGGAATTTATAGACATATGCAACAAAACACATCTATCGGGAATTTTTAAGCCGTCATTTGGGTGGAATTTATAAGCATATGTAATAAAAAAATCTGGCTGGAATTTATAAGCATATGTAATAAAAAAATCTGGCTGGAATTTATAAGCATATGTAATTAAAAAACATCTGGATAGAATTTATAGGCATATGTAATTAAAAAATGTGGTTATAATTATTTATAAGCATATGTAATTAAAAATATCTGGCTATAATTTATAACCATATGTAATTAAAAAATCTGGCTACAATTTATAACCTTATGTAATTAAAAAAATTTGGTTGGATTTTATAAGCATATGTAATTAAAAATTCTGGCTGTAATTTATAAGCATATGTAATTAAAAATATCTGGATGTAATTTATAAGCATATGTAATAAAAAACATTTGGCTATAATTTATAAGCATATGTAATTAAAAATGTCTGGATGTAATTTATAAGCATATGTAATTAAAAACATCTGGCTGTAATTTATAACCATTTGTAGTTTTTAAATATCTGGATGTAATTTATAAGCATATTATGTAATTAAAAACATGTGACTTTATATTAAGAATTTATTCTTATGAACCGTATGTTTTAAACTAACACCAAATAATGTTAGTATGTTTTGTTATGGGTATGGTTAGAAAGTTAATGCAATATATTTCCACTGTTTATTTCATCATTATGCAATATCCATTTGATTTACACTGACAATCCATTTAAATCACAGCCAAACTGAACGAGAAACAGAGTATAGAGGAATGGCAGGAAGTGGATACGTGGGAATGTAGTAGTAATAATAATAATGTTTTCAAAGTGGAAATTACCAAATTGTAAGAAATGTCTTTCTTCTCAAATGATAATACTGCAACGTCAGTAATAATTTCAGCCGAGCAGTTGCGAAATGTGAAAACTGTGCACGCAAAACTGTCAACACGGGAGTTTCGCAAACCTAGTCGTCTGTCTGTCAACAGTAGTCTACATGTTGCCTACTTTGACATTTTATATTGATACGACCATCACACGCTGATACTGACGTCACATCATGGCGGATGTTTTACGATTAGATTGAATTTGGGCTGCGATCCAGCGTCGTCCCAATGAAATATATATATGTAATTGTAAGGAAAGGCATTGTCTTCGCCTATGACCAATCAAAAACATTTATTCTTTATATTTAGTGACTTTGGCTCAGCAAGCGGCAACAGAAATTGTATAGTCCTTGCTGGAACGTGTTATGGTTCTTTGCGGTTAAAATAATAATTTAATTACGGGATTATTCGGTTTAAACGTGCTCGCCCAATACGCTATTAGGTCTAAATTACCTTATTCCTTTCGACCCAATAACCACTCTAGGTAGCTTAAACTATTTCGGAAGGACTTCTAATTATTGAAGTAACTGCGCACAACTCAGTGGGGGTGGATTTAAGGTTTAGACCTGTTTGTATATTCGTCCATTTAAATATATATACAGGGTCAGTTATAAGTCCCTTACCCAATACTTTTTGTTTTAATCACTTTAAGTTAGAAAATTTAAACTTCGCATATCCATATTGGACCTAAATACCTTGGTTTTGATGCGCTCACTGACTGTCCAACTTCAATGGGGGACGGTTTACAGGAAGTCAGAAGATAATCTTAAAGGTCTTTGTTAGTAGAGCACAGTGCCTCAAACCGAATCTCACAAAGGTCATCCTATTACGAGGTTTTAAAGTTTACAAAAGAGTACCTGCTCAAACTCTGCGCTTTTTACCGCCCTATTTTTTTTTTTAAAAGTTTACTTCCGAATTTTTTCCTACTAGCTGTGTGTTAGATACCTGAAAGCACTATCGTTTGTGTGTGTTAAAACAATTTGGCTGATCTATGGAGTCAGCTAAAAGATTTTATGGCGAAGAGGATCACGTGATATGTCGTTTAACACCGCCTTTTTACGCTGAAAAAGATGGTGCGGTTGAAATTAAAAAAGGATGAGTTGTTAACGCCGCAAACGACCTAACCTTTATTTTGGAACACTCTGTATAGTCTCGAGTGTGCTGGATCGCAAGCACCATATTAGAAATTAGCGGATAACCAAATCCAGTGTACTATACAAGTGCCAGACAAATGTGCGCAATTTGTGTAACCTTCCGTGACGAATCCGTAACCAATCCGTGACGAATCCGTTTGTCTTTCAATTTATGTATTTATGTACTGTGTGTAGGCTATATTTGTAGTTAACAAGGTCATTTGTACGCCAAGACTAATACATTTTTGTTTTGTTTTTAGGTAAGAAATCTGAGTTTTCTGGAAATCATGCAGAGGATTATCTTTGATCTTTGTTGTAAGTTGGTAAAATACTTTAATTTTATCTAGTAAACTAGTGCTAAACTTTGCACATTCAACTCTCCCTTCTCCTCTCTTAAAAAATTATTTAGTTTTGTACTGTTGAAATTATATACTCAGCTACGTCTGTACACAGCAAATAGAGTTAATACCAGTTTGTATATAATATTTGATGCTGGAATGCAATCATCTTGAATTTGTAAATGTTTTTTTCTTCTTGCTTTGAAAAAATTAAGAAAATCAAATCACTTAGGGTTAGCCTTCCTCCAAGATTTATTCCAAAAATACTTAAATACTAATTATGTATCTGAATATCTTTCTGGTTGTTTTGTCTTAAGGTCTGTGCACTTTTTAAATATCCGGCGACGCCAAATTAACAAAACTGAGTTAAAATTTTCGGTTTGTAGTTCGTATTAAGGTTTAGATTATAATGAAAACACGCGTTAAATTTTAGCATTAATCTTAACCTTATTGTTAACGAAATATGAAAAAGCCGAGCGTTTCCGAAGATGCACGATATTGTTAACGAAATAAGAAAAAGCCGAGCGTTTCCGAAGATGCACGATATTGTTAACGAAATATGAAAAAGCCGAGCGTTTTTCCGAAGATGCACGATATTGTTAACGAAATATGAAAAAGCCGAGCGTTTTTCCGAAGATGCACGATATTGTTAACGAAATATGAAAAAGCCGAGCGTTTCCGAAGATGCACGATATTGTTAACGAAATATGAAAAAGCCGAGCGTTTCCGAAGATGCACGAATGTTTCAATATTGGTTGAACACGCTAACGTTTGTGATTTCGGGACTTTTTACTAATTTTTTTTGTTTTTGTTATGCCTAATATTTTTTGTTTATAAAAAATTCTATTTACAGCTAATAACACAAAAGTACTTCCCATTATATGTACATTATGTCTATAGTTATTGTAGCAACACTGAAGATGACGACTTTGTCGTTGAAACGCGTTTGGGATAGACGAACGAACTATTTGGGAGAATTTTTGTTCAAGTTTTATTCTATCAAACACCCACATACCACTATTTCACTCGTAATAATTTTTCTGTTTTGAAAACTTGGCAGACACTGGGGGGGGGGGGTCAAATGGGGAAGGAATGGGGGGGAGGCTCGTTGGGGAAAGAGCGAGATAGCGTCGCTTTCGGATTGAGTTGAAAAAATAAACTGTTAAAGACGGTCTACTTTGAAAGTTTACACGAATCAAATTTTTCCATTTTATATTTTATTACTTTAACTAGGTATAAAAGCGTTTTAAAATTTATATTTTTAAAATGTGTCTTCTTATTTTGCTGCCCCAGGAGTGTCTCTAGTCCGCCTATTTTTGGAAATATATCCCTGCGTTATATGATTGGATTCAATAAACAAATAAATCAAGGAATGAAACATTTCGATAAGATGGTTCTTTCTGACATTTACTCGGCGGAGTTGTATCGCCTGAACATACTTAGCAACACATACACACTGACAGTATAAATAAACGCAAGTAGGAAATATTTGTGTTTATTTTTAAACCACTTAACTCAAAGCACCGTTCGAGGGATATTTGTGACTTTTGGCAAACTGATTTCATTCCATCCTGCGTGCAGACTAATCCGTCTTGCCATCGATTGTATAAACAGTTGTTTGGAAATTTAGAATAAGTTGGTGGCCATCGTGGTACTAACCCAGTCCCTTCATACAATGATAAAAACAGATCTACCAAATGTAAATCAGAATAAACATTTTTTTATGAACGGATTTATAAAAAAAGTTTCCAATTGCAATTGACGTTTAAATTGTAAACAGCTCTGTCAGTGATAAAAAACACGTTGTCACTGAAATTTTTAACTAAAAATCGAATTTGGATTTTCATTATTCAATTTGGATTTCATTATTCAACAGTAAAATTGTTATAACTCGAAAACTATTAGTCCGATTAAAAAAAAAAAAAAAATTTCAAATCTAAGTTGTGTTTAAAACAAGTACCAATTTTGTCAGTTACTAAATAAATGTTGTCGTAGAATTTTTTGTAATACTAAAAACAATTTTACAAATTTGTATTTCATTATTCGGCATTAAAATGGTTATAACTCGAAAACTACTGCTCCCATTTCAAAGACATTTTCAGTTCCAAGTAGTGTTTAAAACAAGTACCAATTTTGTCACTAAATAAATGTTGTCGCTGAAAATAAAATACTCTACGAATTGTTACAACTTTGGATTTCATTTCTCAACAGCAAAAATGGTTTCCAATTCTAAAACTACTGCTCGAAATGTTAAGAAAATATGTTGTAAGTTGAACGAATAAAAAATGGAGGTCGGTTTATTTAGTCCAATTTCATTATCAGTCAACATATTCGTTAATTTAAGAAAAAACTGCATGAAAATTGGTTCAGCTGTGTTTAAGTTAAAAGCTTTCAATTATTTCCTCCTTGAAAGATAAACATAAAGGCGAAAAACCTCTCGGTCATCATCGCCTTAAAAAAAAGAAAATGAAATAAAACACCTGTCCCTTGAATACTCTAATAACGTCAGGGTTGGAAAAGAACAAGAGTTGGTCAAGAGATACCTGATGGGAAATATGGAAGAGAGGGATTTAACACAAACCTACATGAAAAAAGATCTAGATCAGACCCGATTCTCTTGAAAATGCTAAGCCCTAACTCACTGAAGTGAGCCCCTGAGGTTTGACTTTCAAACGGACAGAAATATTGTATTTTGTAAATGCACAGATGCAATTAAGTTTTCACTGAGAGAATCCATATAGGCAATCTTTGATTCTCACAGTTTATAGGGATTTAATTAAAGGATTTGATCAATTTTGGGCAGGCTTGACATCCACCCAGACGTGTTTTGCTCAGTGTTGCCAGACGTACGATAATTATCATGTTTGTACTATAAATTGAGGTGTCGGTACCGATATACAATAAGTACGTTACTATCGTACGTCAAAAGTAGGATAATTTTGATTTGCTCCAATAATGTTGATAGATTGAAATCCACAGTGACAAAATGCTGACTGATGCAAAAGCATTATATTTTTATTGTTATGTTCAAATTTTTTTATTAATATGACAATATACTTATTCGTATATCAAATAATATGCAAGTGTTTACTTTAATAACTTGAACATTCTCATGTATTTGTATTACAGTAAGAAGATTTTGTAATTGTACGATATTTTTTTCTCTGAAATACGATAATTCTCAACCTGGGGTACGATATTTACTTGTAAAACGTTGGCAATACAGGTTTCGCTTTTACCATAAATTTGTTCAAAATTTAAAATTTCACATTTTGTATTTTTGTAAATATAATAAATATTTTTGTCAAGGGTATTGGTCAAAAAAAAAAAAAAAAATACTCGATAGTATTCGCCACAAGGTCTTTTTTGTTACAGCAATATTTTTCTACAAAGATTATAAATGCAAAGTTTGAAATATATAGGATTTATCGTCTTGTCTGTGTAGACTGGTTGTGACTTACAGACACCACGTGCGTGATATTATAATTCTTTGGTTTTACCTACGGACCCTAAGAATTACGATTTTTTTTCAAAATCAGTTGTTATGGTTTTGATCAAATTATGCTAAAATAATTTTAATGGCGGCCATTTTAAAACGGATAATTGGAACAAATTGAATATTTGTTTAAAACTAGCTCCTTACATTGATGAACACCGTTCTAACTAAATCGGTTAATCCGTTCTAGAGATATAAATTACTTAGTAAAAAATTTAAAAAAAATGGCGGATAACTGGTGAAAGGAGCGTTTCGGACATATGTTTATAGGAACTTATATAACTACACCCTGAATTTTCTCCGCGGATTACAGAAACACCCTGTATATATTTTTTAATTTGCAAAAAGTTGATTTAAAGTTGTAAAAACAAAAAACTCTGTTCATGCTCTCGTAAGTGTCAAATATCACGCTTCCTCCTCTAACTTGAACAAACCTTCAAATCTGAAAGGAACATTATTTGAAATTAAATTGCAATCCGAAATCATGTATTATAGTTTTTTGTACGTCGAATAAAACTTGATTTAAAGCACACAATGAGAAATGGGTAGCGGATAAATTTTAAGAGCAGTTTTTGTGAGATGTAAAACAAACAATTCAATAGTCATTACAAGATGGATTGCATTTCCATTGATTTCTATTTATTAGGGTCCGTAGATGAAACTAAGAACCCTTATAATTTCACACGCGTGTCTATACATTTTAATCTGCTGTTTAAAAGGTTTCGATTTTATAAAAATAACTGTCCCTGTTAAATTTTTGTAAATACGAAATGTACAATTGTAAACTTAAGTAGATTGTATCACAACGAAAGTCCGGCGTCGACTGTCCCGAACTGTTTACTAGTGCAGAAATCTGTGGCGGCTAGTGCGCCTGCTCGAGAATCGGACATGGCCAAGAATGGGGCTTTGGGGTTACGCCAAAAACGCGAATTTTTCATCTCCCCCCCCCCACTTCTCTCGGGCATAAATAAAAATATCCATCTTGTGTGTGTACATGTACAAAGAATATGTTTTTACTTTTATATTTTGTTGTAATTTTATTTTGTAATGTTTTCATTTGATGTTCCGAAGTGTGATGGAAATAACACGAAGCGCTTGTACAGGGTGGTTCAAAAGTTTGTCACTAAACTTCCGGATACGATTGTTCGTATGAATAAATCGTTTATAGGTTAGGTTAGGTTAGATTAGGTTAGGTTAGATTAGGTTAGGTTAGGTTAGGTTAGGTTAGTTAGGTTAGGTTAGGTTAGGTTAGGTTAGGTTAGGTTAGGTTAGGTTAGGTTAGGTTAGGTTAGGTTAGGTCAGGTTAGGTTAGGTTAGGTATCTTTCCATAGCTACGACCTCGCAGGCGATGATGGGTACACCCTCCATACAGTATCTACAGGTCGTGTTATCTGTTAGGCCAAACTTCTCGAGATGTCCTCCAAGTGTGTAAGGTTAGGTTAGGTTAGGTTAGGTTAGGTTAGGTTAGGTTAGGTTAGGTATCTTTCCATAGCTACGACCTCGCAGGCGATGATGGGTACACCCTCCATACAGTATCTACAAGTCGTGTTATCTGTTAGGCCAAACTTCTCGAGATGTCCTCCAAGTGTGTAAGGTTAGGTTAGGTTAGGTTAGGTTAGGTTAGGTTAGGTTAGGTATCTTTCCATAGCTACGACCTCGCAGGCGATGATGGGTACACCCTCCATACAGTATCTACAGGTCGTGTTATCTGTTAGGCCAAACTTCTCGAGATGTCCTCCAAGTGTGTAAGGAAGCCCGTTAGAAGTCTTAACCTATTATTACACAGACTAATGCACGCTCTGGATTTCTTAGCGTCGTAATTCCCGAGAATCTCCTCAGTCCTTTTGTTTCTTTCCAGAGTTTTGATCTACTGACTTCTTCACCTCTTGTGAGTCTCATCTTGAAGTAGTTTTCTTCAAATCCACAGAATGGTTTTACGAATCTTACGAATGGGTAGATGTCCTCTTCTTCGCAAAATCATCTTCATTCCCTTTTATTCCCATATGTCCTGGTACCCAGAGGATAGCTACAAATGGACAGGTTTCATCTGAGCTGTGGAGTTTGGGTGCGCAGTGGGTCTAAGCAGCAGTGAGGTGGTGGGGGAAGCGGTCGCCTCAGTCTGTGTTGGTACTAACAACGATGTCTGCAAGACGGCTAGATCGTGGACAGTAGTCGGCGCCGACTGTTTCCCCTACAATGCCTCAGTCCCCACGCGGCCTCGAACTACAAGTTATCCCTCCCCTCCACGCGCAGCTCACAGCTCAGATGAAACCTGTCCATTTATACTTTATTACTGCTGCTCATAAAGTTACTGTAGGTATTCCCAAACCATTGCTGAACTGATGATTGAAGAGTTCAACACTTTGATGGCGGCTTTGCTGTTTGACAGAATTGCAATGTTTTTCTCTTGTATTGCTTGTCGAGGTCCCTTTTCAAGCACCTGTCAATATAGTATATTTCGGTTCTGAAAGATGATGGAGTACCAATCGCTTCCAAGTATCTGGTATCTCGCCCAAATACTCCGACTCCAGTTTTGGACCCATCCAAACAATGGTTTCCTCTATCAGCGAGTTGATAGACTCTTTATTCCACTCACTTTTAGAACTCAGTAGAGTGAAGAAGTGTTTTTCAAAGTTGTACTTCCTTAGTATTGTGTCTTTCGGGAGTTCCCAGCAGTCTGCTACTTCTTTCTCCATCGTTGGTGATCTCACACTCTCAGACACGCTCTTTTTGTCGCAGCTGTCTCTACATCTGAGACGGAGGATGTGAGGACTAGGATAACCTCCATAGCTGCCGTGCGGTACGATCGTATTCCTCCAGTTATGGAAAACCAGCCAAGTCGTTGAAATTAGTCCAATGGCCTTCTTGTTGAAGTGACCTAGGTTCTGTTTGCCCCATGTGATGATCGGTCTCACTATCCGCAGATATCTCACAGATGGCGACAACGCTTGATTTTGATTAAATTTACGCTTTAAACGGGTTTATTGCACAAGTTAAGTAAGTTTACACTCTATTATTATACCATGTGTCCAAAAAGTCGTCCCCATCTTATTTTTTTTATTAGTGGAAATAGACAGATTTGCTTTGGGGAAAGTTTAGATAATCAAAGGAGGAGTTTTTTGAAGTATCAAAATTTTCAACCCTTACCCCCAAAATGGGGTAGTTTGGGGGTAAGTCAAGAATTTTAAGTAGCAACTCCTATTGAGTGATACCTCATTTTAAAGACCTTTTAAAAATAAGAATAATGGCGTAAACCAGAGGTCTTTAAGTTCATCTTACCCAACATAGCGACCAATCGAATTGTGAATGTTAACCTACAAACTCCGGTTGTTTTTATTACATTACAAACTGCTCTATGTCGGTAAAATGTTGGTAAGAGCCTTAACTTGTTTTTTTAGCTCGGATTAGTTCTTGAAATGGCTACCATTTACTTTTTGGCAGAAATAGATTCTGGACTAAAAGCTTGTTGTACATTTCGTAACATTTCCGGTGTAATTATTAACGTAAAATTCACAATTCAATTGGTCGCTATGTTGGGTAGGATGAACTAAGAGACCTCTAGTTTGCGCCATTATTCTTATTTTTAAAAGGCCTTTAAAATGAGGCATCACTCAATAGGGGTTGCTATTTAAAATTTTTGACTTACCTCCAAACTACCCCATTTTGGGGGTAAGGGTTGAAAATTTTGATACTTCAAAAAACTCCTCCTTTGGTTATCTATAGTTTTCCCAAAGCAATTCTGTCTATTTCTATTAATAAAAAAAATAAGAGGGGGTGGGACTTTTTGGACACTTGGTATTATTATTTTAAACGGCGTCGATGGTTAATTTTTATTGACAACTACCGAACTGGGATTTTTGGTTACGATTTGTTTTGTTTGATTTTTAATGAGAAAGTTTGTGCGACTCATTTATTTACATTGAATACGTGAAGATCTTTTAAACGCAGTCTGTTTTTGATATCAGCCAAGTTACGAAACGGTAAACTTACAAGTGGACCTACCAAACTGCCTTTGTTTTGTAACCAACAATAATGATTGGTTACATTTTGTTTTGTGAATGGTTTTAGACGGTTTAATTCATTCTAGAGAATCTTCATCACAGATAAGCCTTACCGTGCAAAACATTTCGCTGACAAAGATGTTTCACAGTTTTCACATAAAATTGAAAGTTGTTATGCTGAACTCCGCAACAATAAGCGCGAGCGACCTTGCCAAAACTTCCTCATCCGACAACGTTTTGGCGCGTCGCCAGATTTATTCCCAGTTCTAAATGTTGACATTTATCCAAAAAAACAAAACCTCTTCTTTTCTCTTTAAAAAAACCGGATAGGCTTCAATTAGAAGAGCCAGAACTAAAGTTTTTGTCCTTGATAATACTACTTCCGTAATTTGAGATATCTTTTGGCGTAGTTTTATACGTTGGCAAGACTTGATGTGTTTTATAGAAATGTTCAAGAAAGCATTTTAGTCTTCTGGGTCGTAACTTTCTCACATGAACGTATTTTAGAGAAGGTATTGCGTTGTGAAAGTTAGTGGAAGGCCAAATCTCGGTTTTGATGCAGAGCTACGAGGACCAAAACATTGACACGAGCGAAGCGAGTGGAAAACTTTTAATATACCGGTATATTCTATGAGTTTCGTTAGGTTAGGTTAGGTAAGGTTAGGTTAGGTTAGATTAGGTTAGGTTTGGTTAGGTTAGGTTAGGTTAGGTTAGGTTAGGTTAGGTTATGTTAGGTTAGGTTTGGTTAGGTTAGGTTAGGTTAGGTTAGGTTTGGTTAGGTTAGGTTAGGTTAGGTCAGGTCAGGTCAGGTTAGGTTAGGTTAGGTTAGGTTAGGTAAACCAACTTTTGGGCATTTACATTTAGAGGATCTGCTTGGATTACATTGTATGATGGGGCTTGGGTAAGTACCATGATGAGAGTTAACGGTTTTTAAGACATTCTGCAGTTTTAATGACCATCATTTTGAAAATGTACGCAATAAAGTCATGAGTTTTTAGTGCAGGCCTTCAAACTATAAATGCGTAAAATAAATCTGAATTTAATATCCGAGCCATTTTTGAATTGATAAATTTGTTTTGTAAAAGGCTCACACTGACAGACAGAAAATTATCCATTTTATGGCGCATGTTTACTGGAACTTTTTCTTTCTTTTTAATGCACTGAACTTATTAGACTACTGTACACTCTATAGGCCTAACGAATACGCTATAATCAAATGGCCAGAAAAAGTCTACAGCCTCAATAAATTCCTGAGGCCACCTATTTGACTCACATCTGGAAATAATAACAGCTGTTGATGATGTCACTGTGAGAGGTCACGTGATATCGACATTTGCATACCAACCACCACGGCCTTCGTAAAATCAACTCCAAGGCGCTTCCAGACATGCACAATGCAGATTTCCTCGTTTTATTGTAGGCTACAAATATCTAAACAGCTGTTCATATTTTGACAATAAGAAAATTTGTATTAGTGAAAAGTATATTTGAAATCATTCTGTTTAGAACATCTGTTTTGTTATTTTTCTTACTTTTCCACTTACAAGTAATAGTTGATAAACTTCGTGATCAGTAAAAACAAGTTTACGCCATCATGGTACTTACTCAGCCCGTTTATACAAAATACTACAAGCTGCCTCTCTCTCTGAATGAATGTTATGGCCGAAATTAGTTTCTTGTGCCTTGTAGGAAATGTTGCATTGAATCGGTAGATCAACGAGTCTTATCCAGTAGGCCAGTAGGCTTATCCAGTAATCGGACTGTGAAGGAATTGTGACATGCATGAGGAAACTACAGAGTACTTGATCTTAGAACGTCTTTATCAGGACTGAGACTCTCAGCTCGTTGATAAAAAGACAGATAATCCCTCATGACACATACACTGAGGAAGCCAGACGGAACTATTGAGAAAGAAGCCCTAGATTGGAACCCGCAAGGTGTCAGAAGAAGAGGTCGACCCCGAGAAACCTGGAAGAGGACCGTTATTAAAGAAGCAAAAGAGGTTAATAAGACTTGGAGAGAAGTGAAGGCACTTGCTGGAGACAGGGACAGATGGAGAGCTCTTCTGGAGGCCCTATGCTCCATTAGGAGATAAAAGGAACAGTGGCAGCGATAGCGGGCCCGCAGGGCCCGCGAGCCTTGACCGGGATATTTCGGGAAATTTTACCGGGACCTGGACCCGCGACGGGCCCCCCATATCATAATAATATTTTTATGAGTATTGTCAAGAAATTACTAAAATAAGGTAAAATGTCTTCAGACAAGATTGTGCATCGTGCATCCAAAACGGCAATAACCATTATTTTTTAGAAAGCAGTATTTATTATTTAATGTCATGATAAGAAGTATGTGTATTGTTTACTGTTGGCCGATAAGTAATGCAGCTATCGCTACGTCGCGCATCGCGGTGACTCATCGGCGACGGCCGGCGAAAAGATAAACATCCGGGAAAAGATTATTTGGATTGGGGGGCCCGTGAACAAATTTGCGGGGGGGGCCCGCGGGTTCTTATCGCCGCCACTGAAAAGAAAATAAGTAAAGCAAGTCAATCCCTCATGGCAACTCATCCAGAAAGACTCTAACGTTCATAAGGTCTTCTTATCTTACTTGGGAGCTTAATAACCTCTTGGGTGTGACGTGCTAAAAGGGGTTCGAGAACCCAAAAGAAGAAGCCCTAAAAGATAGTTTCCAGCTCTATAGTCACACATGAAGTAACACACACTATCCATAAGTTCCCTGTGGTGAATTAACCGGACAAATTTCAGCTTAATATAAAGTGGATATATTTCACATTAATTTAATCAATAGTCTAACATAAAGACTAGTGTTGTATTGATACAGTTAAATATCCAAATAAACAATTTTACTTCATTATAAAATGAAAGTATCCTGTGACGTCAGTATCATCCCCATCTATATTATATTCAAGGAAGCTTGTGTTTCCTTATTTTATCAATAATTTGACGTTTGTATTCAATATGAAAAGAACCAAGGGTAGAGTGACAGCATTGTCGAGATATAAATAGCTCTGAGGGTAGATCAACCCCTTTAAAGATTCAGCTTTCATCCCTCTCCTTGTTTATGCTTGATTGCGTCTATTTGATACCATCAAATTAGGTAAATATATAATAAGGAAGAAACTTGATAACTCAATTTCCACGAAACGTTAAAGCAAATAATGCAAGAAAATATTTGACATGAATCTTGATTATGAATTTGAAGGGGGGGGAAGTTAAAAATATCAACTTTTGTGTATAAATTTGAATGTTTATATTTGTGAAATTATAATAAGTTCTGATAATGTAAGTTGTCATCTCTAAGGAGAGGGGGAAAGATTAGTTTTGGTTTTTTAAATTTAGTTTTGAGGATTTGTGACCGATAACTTAGTTATTCTACAACATTTATTTCTGGTTGCAAGTGAAAAGAAGTATTTGGTTGTTAGGCGTCAAACACTATTTACAATAATGAATAATTAATTAATATTAAACACTCTTTAATATTAATCCATACAGCCATTTGAAATCTGATATTATTTTAGAATTGTAAAGAGAAACTGGTGTAATAAGTAGGATTGTATTATTAAACGTCCAAACTGTCATTTGAAGAAAACACATGTTGTCAATATTACCTAATGATATATTACAGAGTGATGAACTTTGAAAAATTACGCATTGATATTTCCCTAAACGATTTTAGAGATAGGTTATAGGATCCAGTAACTCTGACAGCAATTTTGTATTTTTACAAAAAATATTATATCTTTAGAAGTATATAAGATATCGAGGAAATATTTGGTATGCGCGTAATTTATATAATTTGTTACCAGTTCTAGAAAACCCGATTATTTATTTTGCAAATTTTCAAAATGGCGGACGTTTACAATGAATATCTCTGAAACTATTAGCGTTACCAAATATTTACAACAAACGATTTTGTCTTTTAATTAATATCGAAATTCTTATTTTATTTCGTTCTGTACGTCAAATGATGACCGAGTTATGGTCAAAATACTTAACCAAAATTTTAAATCGATTTTGTGATAGTTCCTTTCCTCAATTTTCAGCTAGATTGTTATTTCATTTTGTAAGTAAATGAGGGAGAAAAGTTTCGTATATGTTTGTTTAAATATCTTACCTCAAGATTATGGTTCAACACCATAACTTATTAAGAGCTAAAAGAATTGTACATGGACCTGTTACACATAAAGGGAGAACAAGAAACTCCTCTAGCTGAATCACGTGGTATTTATGTCCAAAACGTTTAAACCAATGGAGATAATATTTAACTAATGTATTAGAAAAATCGATTGAACATATTTTTTAACTCTATGATTTTGGGTTTTGTCTTCTATGTTGTATAATGTTTGTTCGCCCAACTTATTCCACGATGATGGTTTAACAACGTACATTAATAAGCAGCCAGGATTTTTTATGGGTCATCGCTAACTACTAGAAAAATTGAAAACTATTTGTTTTGTATTATTCACGCATTAGATTTCCATTTTTAATTTGTTCAAAAAATTTTGTTTTAATTTTAGACACAATATAATAAATTTCAAAATAGTTTGGGGGACTTTGTTGGGTTATATTTGGCAAAATGAGTTTTGGAATCTCCCGTGAACGACAACGGGAAGAGAAAATAGCTCTGCGGAATTTGTATTGTCATATTCGGCCAAATGAGTTGTGGAATCTCCCGTGAAGGCAAACGGGAAGATCCAAAATAGCTTGGCTTACTTCGTTGGGTCATCTTCGGCCAATTCAGATTTGGAATCTCCCGCGAACGTCACGGTAAATTTCAAAATTTCTCTGCGGAATTTGTTGGGTCATTATCGGCCAAATAAGATTTGGTATCTCCCGTGAACGACAACGGGAAGTTCAAAATAGCTTGGCGGACTTTGTTTGGTCATCTTCGTCCAATTCAGATTTGGAATCACCCGTGAACGTTAACGGGAAGTTTCTAAAAAGCTTGGCGGACTTTGTTAGGTCATATTCGGCCAAATGAGTTTTGGAATCTCCCGTGAACGTCAACGGGAAATATCGTAATAGCTTGGCGGTCTTTGTTGGGTCATCTTCGGCTAAATCAGATTTGGAATCTCCCGTCAACGTCAGCGGGAAATTTCGAAATAGCTTGACGGACTTTGTTGGGTCATATTCGGCCAAGTCTTATTTGGAATCTCCCGTGAACCTCAACGGGAATTTTAAAATCGCTTGGCGGACTTTGTAAAGTCATATTCGGCCAAGTAAGATTTGTATTCTCCCGTGAACGTCAACGGGAAATTTCAAAATTGTTTGGCGGACTTTGTTGGGTCATATTCGGCCAAGTCAGATTTAGAATCTCCCGTGAACGTCAACGGGAAATTTCATAATTGTTTGGCAGACTTTGTTGGGTCATCTTCGGCCAAGTCAGATTTGGAATCTCCCGTGAACGTCAACGGGAAATTTCAAAAAAGCTTGACGGACTTTGTTGGGTCATCTTCGGCCAAATGAGTTTTGGAATCTCCCGTTAACGACAACAGGAAAATCCAAAATAGCTTGGCGGACTTTGTTGTGTCATCTTCGGTCAATTCAGATTTGGAATTCCCCGTGAACGTCAACTGGAAATTTCAAAATAGCTTGGCGGACTTTGTTGGGTCATCTTCGGCCAAGTCAGATTTGGAATCTCCCGTGAACGTCAACGGGAAATTTCAAAATAGCTTGGCGGACTTTGTAAAGTCATATTCGGCCAAGTAAGATTAGGAATCTCCCGTGAACGTCAACGGGAAATTTCAAAATAGCTTGACGGACTTTGTTGGGTCATCTTCGGCCAAGTCAGATTTGGAATCTCCCGTGAACGTCAACGGGAAATTTATAATAGCTTGACGGACTTTGTATGGTCATCTTCAGCCAAGTCAGATTTGGAATCTCCCGTTAACGTCAACGGGAAATTTCAAAATAGCTTGACGGACTTTGTAGGGTCATCTTCGGCCAAGTCAGATTTGGAATCTCCCGTGAACGTCAACGGGAAATTTCAAAATAGCTTGGCGGACTTTGTTGGGTCTTCTTCGGTTAAGTCATTTTTGGAATCTCCCGTTAACGTTAACGGGAAATTTCAAAATAGCTTGGCGGACTTTGTAAAGTCATATTCGGCCAAGTAAGATTTGGAATCTCCCGTGAACGTCAACGGGAATTTTAAAATCGCTTGGCGGACTTTGTAAAGTCATATTCGGCCAAGTAAGATTTGGTATCTCCCTTGAACGTCAACGGGAAATATTGAAATAGCTTCACGGACTTTGTTGGGTCATCTTCAGCAGAGTCAGATTTGGAATCTCCCTGGAACGTCAACGGGAAATTTCAAAATAGCTTGACGGACTTTGTTTGGTCATCTTCGGCCAAGTCAGATTTGGAATCTCCCGTTAACGTCAACGGGAAATTTCAAAATAGCTTGACGGACTTTGTTGGGTCATCTTCGGCCGAGTCAGATTTGGAATCTCCCGTGAACGTCAACGGGAAATTTCAAAATAGCTTGACGGACTTTGTTGGGTCATCTTCGGCCAAGTAAGATTTGGAATCTCCCGTGAACGTCAAATGGAAATTTCAAAATAGCTTGACGGACTTTGTTGGGTCATCTTCGGCCAAGTCAGTATTGAAATCTCCCGTGAACGTCAACGGGATATTTCAAAATAGCTTGACGATCTTTGTTTGGTCATCTTCGGCCAAGTCAGATTTGGAATCTCCCGTTAACGTCAACGGGAAATTTCAAAATAGCTTGACGGACTTTGTTGGGTCATCTTCGGCCAAGTCAGATTTGGAATCTCCCGTGAACGTCAACGGGAAATTTCAAAATCGTTGGCGGACTTTGTAAAGTCATATTCGGCCAAGTAAGATTTGGTATCTCCCTGGAACGTCAACGGGAAATTTCAAAATAGCTTGACGGACTTTGTTTGGTCATCTTCGGCCAAGTCAGATTTGGTACCTCCCGTTAACGTCAACGGGAAATTTCATAATAGCTTGACGGACTTTGTTGGGTCATCTTCGGCCGAGTCAGATTTGGAATCTCCCGTGAACGTCAACGGGAAATTTCAAAATATATTGACGGACTTTGTTGGGTCTTCTTCGGTTAAGTCATTTTTGGAATCTCCCGTTAACGTTAACGGGAAATTTCAAAATAGCTTGGCGGACTTTGTTGGGTCATCTTCGGCCAAGTCAGATTTGGAATCTTCCGTGAACGTCAACGGGAAATTTCAAAATAGCTTGACGGACTTTGTAGGGTCATCTTCGGCCAATTCAGATTTGGAATATCCCGTGAACGTCAACGGGAAATTTCAAAATAGCTTGACGGACTTTGTTGGGTCATCTTCGGCCAAGTCAGATTTGGAATCTCCCGTGAACGTCAACGGGATATTTCAAAATAGCTTGACGATCTTTGTTTGGTCATCTTCGGCCAAGTCAGATTTGGAATCTCCCGTTAACGTCAACGGGAAATTTCAAAATAGCTTGACGGACTTTTTTGGGTCATCTTCGGCCAAGTCAGATTTGGAATCTCCCGTGAACGTCAACGGGAAATTTCAAAATCGCTTGGCGGACTTTGTAAAGTCATATTCGGCCAAGTAAGATTTGGTATCTCCCTGGAACGTCAACGGGAAATTTCAAAATAGCTTGACGGACTTTGTTTGGTCATCTTCGGCCAAGTCAGATTTGGTACCTCCCGTTAACGTCAACGGGAAATTTCATAATAGCTTGACGGACTTTGTTGGGTCATCTTCGGCCGAGTCAGATTTGGAATCTCCCGTGAACGTCAACGGGAAATTTCAAAATAGCTTGACGGACTTTGTTGGGTCTTCTTCGGTTAAGTCATTTTTGGAATCTCCCGTTAACGTTAACGGGAAATTTCAAAATAGCTTGGCGGACTTTGTTGGGTCATCTTCGGCCAAGTCAGATTTGGAATCTTCCGTGAACGTCAACGGGAAATTTCAAAATAGCTTGACGGACTTTGTAGGGTCATCTTCGGCCAATTCAGATTTGGAATATCCCGTGAACGTCAACGGGAAATTTCAAAATAGCTTGACGGACTTTGTTGGGTCATCTTCGGCCAAGTCATATTTGGAATCTCCCGTGAACGTCAACGGGAAATTTCAAATAGCTTGGCGGACTTTGTTGGGTCATCTTCGGCCAAGTTTGATTTGGTATCTCCCGTGAACGACAACGGGAAATATTGAAATAGCTTGGCAAACTTTGTTTAGTAATCTTCGGCCAAATCAGATTTGGACTCTCCCGTGAACGTCAACGGGAAATTTCAAAATAGTTGACGGACTTTGTTGGGTCATCTTCGGCCAAGTCAGTTTTAGAATCTCCCGTGAACTTCAACGGGAAATTTCAAAATAGCTTGACGGACTTTGTTTGGTCATTTTCGGCCAAGTCAGATTTGGAATCTCCCGTGAACGTCAACGGGATATTTCAAAATAGCTTGACGGACTTTGTAGGGTCATCTTCGGCCAATTCAGATTTGGAATCTCCCGTGAACGTCAACGGGAAATTTCAAAATAGCTTGGCGGACTTTGTTGGGTCATCTTCGGCCAAGTAAGATTTGAATATCCTATGAACGACAACGGGAAATTTCAAATAGCTTGGCGGACTTTGTTGGGTCATCTTCGGCCAAGTAAGATTTGGAATCTCCCGTTAACGTCAACGGGAAATTTCAAAATAGCTTGACGGTCTTTGTTGGGTCATTTTCGGCCAAGTCAGATTTGGAATCTTCCGTGAACGTCAACGGGAAATTTCAAAATAGCTTGACGGACTTTGTAGGGTCATCTTCGGCCAATTCAGATTTGGAATCTCCCGTGAACGTCAACGGGAAATTTCAAAATAGCTTGACGGACTTTGTTGGGTCATCTTCGGCCAAGTCAGATTTGGAATCTCCCGTGACGTCAACGGGAAATTTCAAATAGCTTGGCGGACTTTGTTGGGTCCTCTTCGGCCAAGTAAGATTTGGAATCACCCGTGAACGACAACGGGAAATATTGAAATAGCTTGGCGGACTTTGTTGGGTCATCTTCGGCCAAGTCAGATTTGGAATCTCCCGTGAACGTCAATAAGATATTTCAAAATAGCTTGACGGACTTTGTTGGGTCAACTTCGGCAAAATGAGTTTTGGAATATCCCGTTAACGACAACGGGAAAATCCAAAATAGCTTGGCGGACTTTGTTGGGTCCTCTTCGGCCAAGTCAGATTTGGAATCTCCCGTGAACGTCACGGTAATTTAAAAATTTCTCTGCGGAATTTGTTGGGTCATATTCGGTCAAATGAGATTTGGTATCTCCCGTGAACGTCAACGGGAAATTTCAAAATAGCTTGACGGACTTTGTAGAGTCTTATTCGGCTACGTCAGATTTTGAATCTCCCGTGAACGTCACGGTAATTTTAAAAATATCTCTGCGGAATTTGTTGGGTCATATTCGGTCAAATGAGATTTGGTATCTCCCGTGAACGTCAACGGTAAATTTCAAAATCATTTTATGCACTTTGTAGGGTTATTTTCGGACAAGACAGATTTGTATTCTCCCGTGAACGTCAACGGGAAAATTCAAAATTGTTTGGCGGACTTTGTTGGGTCATATTCGGCCAAGTCAGATTTGGAATCTCCCGTGAACGTCAACGGGAAATTTCATAATTGTTTGGCGGACTTTGTTGGGTCATCTTCGGCCAAGACAGATTTGGAATCTTCCGTGAACGTCAACGGGAAATTTCAAAATAGCTTGACGAATTTTGTTGGGTCATCTTCGGCCAAGTCAGATTTGGAATCTTCCGTGAACGTCAACGGGAAATTTCAAAATAGCTTGACGAATTTTGTTGGGTCATCTTCGGCCAAGTCAGATTTGGAATCTCCCGTGAACGTCAACGGGAAATTTCAAAATAGCTTGATGGACTTTGTTGGGTCATCTTCGGCCAAGTCAGATTTGGAATCTCCCGTGAACGTCAACGGGAAATTTCAAATAGCTTGGCGGACTTTGTTGGGTCATCTTCGGCCAAGTAAGATTTGGAATCTCCCGTGAACTTCAACGGGAAATTTCAAAATAGCTTGACGGACTTTGTTTGGTCATCTTCGGCCAAGTCAGATTTGGAATCTCCCGTTAACGTCAACGGGAAATTTCAAAATAGCTTGACGGACTTTGTTGGGTCATTTTCGGCAAAGTCAGATTTGGAATCTCCCGTGAACGTCAACGGGAAATTTCAAAATAGCTTGACGGACTTTGTTGGGTCATCTTCGGCCAAGTAAGATTTGGAATATCCTATGAACGTAAACGGGAAATTTCAAATAGCTTGGCGGACTTTGTTGGGTCATCTTCGGCCAAGTAAGATTTGGAATCTCCCGTTAACGTCAACGGGAAATTTCAAAATAGCTTGACGGACTTTGTTGAGTCATTTTCGGCCAAGTCAGATTTGGAATCTTCCGTGAACGTCAAAGGGAAATTTCAAAATAGCTTGACGAAATTTGTTGGGTCATCTTCGGCCAAGTCAGATTTGGAATCTCCCGTGAACGTCAACGGGAAATTTCAAAATAGCTTGACGGACTTTGTTGCGAATCTTCGGCCAAGTCAGATTTGGAATCTCCCGTGAACGTCAACGGGAAATTTCAAAATAGCTTGACGGACTTTGTTGGGTCATCTTCGGCCAAGTCAGATTTGGAATCTCCCGTGAACGTCAACGGGAAATTTCAAATAGCTTGGCGGACTTTGTTGGGTCATCTTCGGCCAAGTAAGATTTGGAATCTCCCGTGAACGACAACGGGAAATATTGAAATAGCTTGGCGTACTTTGTTGGGTCATCTTCAGCCAAATCAGATTTGGAATCTCCCTTGATCGTCAACGGGAAATTTCAAAATAGCTTGACGGACTTTGTTGGGTCATCTTCGGCCAAGTCAGATTTGGAATCTCCCGTCAACTTCAACGGGAAATTTCAAAATAATTTGACGGTCTTTGTTTGGTCATCTTCGGCCAATTCAGATTTGGAATCTCCCGTGAACGTCAACGCGAAATTTCAAAATAGCTTGACGGACTTTGTAGGGTCATCTTCGGCCAATTCAGATTTGGAATCTCCCGTGAACGTCAACGGGAAATTTCAAAATAGCTTGGCGGACTTTGTTGGGTCATCTTCGGCCAAGTAAGATTTGAATATCCTATGAACGTCAACGGGAAATTTCAAATAGCTTGGCGGACTTTGTTGGGTCATCTTCGGCCAAGTAAGATTTGGAATCTCCCGTTAACGTCAACGGGAAATTTCAAAATAGCTTGACGGACTTTGTTGGGTCATTTTCGGCCAAGTCAGATTTGGTATCTTCCGTGAACGTCAACGGGAAATTTCAAAATAGCTTGACGGACTTTGTAGGGTCATCTTCGGCCAATTCAGATTTGGAATCTCCCGTGAACGTCAACGGGAAATTTCAAAATAGCTTGACGGACTTTGTTGGGTCATCTTCGGCCAAGTAAGATTTGGAATCTCCCGTGAACTTCAACGGGAAATTTCAAAATAGCTTGACGGTCTTTGTTTGGTCATCTTCGGCCAAGTCAGATTTGGAATCTCCCGTGAACGTCAACGCGAAATTTCAAAATAGCTTGACGGACTTTGTAGGGTCATCTTCGGCCAATTCAGATTTGGAATCTCCCGTGAACTCAACGGGAAATTTCAAAATAGCTTGGCGGACTTTGTTGGGTCATCTTCGGCCAAGTAAGATTTGAATATCCTATGAACGTCAACGGGAAATTTCAAATAGCTTGGCGGACTTTGTTGGGTCATCTTCGGCCAAGTAAGATCAGGAATCTCCCGTTAACGTCAACGGGAAATTTCAAAATAGCTTGACGGACTTTGTTGGGTCATTTTCGGCCAAGTCAGATTTGGTATCTTCCGTGAACGTCAACGGGAAATTTCAAAATAGCTAGACGGACTTTGTAGGGTCATCTTCGGCCAATTCAGATTTGGAATCTCCCGTGAACGTCAACGGGAAATTTCAAAATAGCTTGACGGACTTTGTTGGGTCATCTTCGGCCAAGTCAGATTTAGAATCTCCCGTGACGTAAACGGGAAATTTCAAATAGCTTGGCGGACTTTGTTGGGTCATCTTCGGCCAAGTAAGATTTGGAATCTCCCGTTAACGTCAACGGGAAATTTCAAAATAGCTTGACGGACTTTGTTGAGTCATTTTCGGCCAAGTCAGATTTGGAATCTTCCGTGAACGTCAAAGGGAAATTTCAAAATAGCTTGACGAAATTTGTTGGGTCATCTTCGGCCAAGTCAGATTTGGAATCTCCCGTGAACGTCAACGGGAAATTTCAAAATAGCTTGACGGACTTTGTTGCGAATCTTCGGCCAAGTCAGATTTGGAATCTCCCGTGAACGTCAACGGGAAATTTCAAAATAGCTTGACGGACTTTGTTGGGTCATCTTCGGCCAAGTCAGATTTGGAATCTCCCGTGAACGTCAACGGGAAATTTCAAATAGCTTGGCGGACTTTGTTGGGTCATCTTCGGCCAAGTAAGATTTGGAATCTCCCGTGAACGACAACGGGAAATATTGAAATAGCTTGGCGTACTTTGTTGGGTCATCTTCAGCCAAATCAGATTTGGAATCTCCCTTGATCGTCAACGGGAAATTTCAAAATAGCTTGACGGACTTTGTTGGGTCATCTTCGGCCAAGTCAGATTTGGAATCTCCCGTCAACTTCAACGGGAAATTTCAAAATAATTTGACGGTCTTTGTTTGGTCATCTTCGGCCAATTCAGATTTGGAATCTCCCGTGAACGTCAACGCGAAATTTCAAAATAGCTTGACGGACTTTGTAGGGTCATCTTCGGCCAATTCAGATTTGGAATCTCCCGTGAACGTCAACGGGAAATTTCAAAATAGCTTGGCGGACTTTGTTGGGTCATCTTCGGCCAAGTAAGATTTGAATATCCTATGAACGTCAACGGGAAATTTCAAATAGCTTGGCGGACTTTGTTGGGTCATCTTCGGCCAAGTAAGATTTGGAATCTCCCGTTAACGTCAACGGGAAATTTCAAAATAGCTTGACGGACTTTGTTGGGTCATTTTCGGCCAAGTCAGATTTGGTATCTTCCGTGAACGTCAACGGGAAATTTCAAAATAGCTTGACGGACTTTGTAGGGTCATCTTCGGCCAATTCAGATTTGGAATCTCCCGTGAACGTCAACGGGAAATTTCAAAATAGCTTGACGGACTTTGTTGGGTCATCTTCGGCCAAGTAAGATTTGGAATCTCCCGTGAACTTCAACGGGAAATTTCAAAATAGCTTGACGGTCTTTGTTTGGTCATCTTCGGCCAAGTCAGATTTGGAATCTCCCGTGAACGTCAACGCGAAATTTCAAAATAGCTTGACGGACTTTGTAGGGTCATCTTCGGCCAATTCAGATTTGGAATCTCCCGTGAACTCAACGGGAAATTTCAAAATAGCTTGGCGGACTTTGTTGGGTCATCTTCGGCCAAGTAAGATTTGAATATCCTATGAACGTCAACGGGAAATTTCAAATAGCTTGGCGGACTTTGTTGGGTCATCTTCGGCCAAGTAAGATTTGGAATCTCCCGTTAACGTCAACGGGAAATTTCAAAATAGCTTGACGGACTTTGTTGGGTCATTTTCGGCCAAGTCAGATTTGGTATCTTCCGTGAACGTCAACGGGAAATTTCAAAATAGCTAGACGGACTTTGTAGGGTCATCTTCGGCCAATTCAGATTTGGAATCTCCCGTGAACGTCAACGGGAAATTTCAAAATAGCTTGACGGACTTTGTTGGGTCATCTTCGGCCAAGTCAGATTTAGAATCTCCCGTGACGTCAACGGGAAATTTCAAATAGCTTGGCGGACTTTGTTGGGTCCTCTTCGGCCTAGTAAGATTTGGAATCTCCCGTGAACGTCAACGGGAAATTTCAAAATAGCTTGACGGACTTTGTTGGGTCATCTTCGGCCAAGTCAGATTTGGAATCTCCCGTGAACTTCAACGGGAAATTTCAAAATAGCTTGACGGACTTTGTAGGGTCATCTTCGGCCAATTCAAATTTGGAATCTCCCGTGAACATCAACGGGAAATTTCAAAATAGCTTGACGGACTTTGTTGGGTCATCTTCGGCCAAGTCAGATTTGGAATCTCCCGTGACGTCAACGGGAAATTTCAAATAGCTTGGCGGACTTTGTTGGGTCCTCTTCGGCCAAGTAAGATTTGGAATCTCCCGTGAACGACAACGGGAAATATTGAAATAGCTTGGCGGACTTTGTTGGGTCATCTTCGGCTAAGTCAGATTTGGAATCTCCCGTGAACGTCAACGGGAAATTTCATAATTGTTTGGCGGACTTTGTTGGGTCATCTTCGGCCAAGACAGATTTTTAATCTCCCCTGAACGTCAACGGGAAATTTCAAAATAGCTTGACGGACTTAGTTGGGTCATCTTCGGCCAAATGAGTTTTGGAATCTCCCGTTAACGACAACGGGAAAATCCAAAATAGCTTGGCGGACTTTGTTGTGTCATCTCCGGCCAATTCAGATTTGGAATCTCCCGTGAAAGTCAACGGGAAATTTCAAAATAGCTTGACGGACTTTGTTGGGTCATCTTCGGCCAAGTCAGATTTAGAATCTCCCGTGAACGTCAACGTTAAATTTCAAAATAGCTTGACGGACTTTGTTGGGTCATATTCGGCCAAGTCAGATTTGGAATCTCCCGTGAACGTCAACGGGAAATTTCAAAATAGCTTGGCGCACTTTGTTGGGTCATATTCGGCCAAGTCAGATTTGGAATCTCCCTTGAACGTCAACGGGATTTTTAAATCGCTTGGCGGACTTTGTAAAGTCATATTCGGCCAAGTAAGATTTGGAATCTCCCGTGAACGTCAACGGGAAATATCGAAATAGTTTGGCGGACTTTGTTGGGTCATCTTCGGCCAAGTCAGATTTGGAATCTCCCGTGAACGTCAACGGGAAATTTCGAACTAGCTTGACGGACTTTGTTGGGTGATCTTCGGCCAAGTCAGATTTGGAATCTCCCGTGAACGTCAATGGGAAATATCAAAATAGCTTGGCGGACTTTGTTGGGTCATATTCGGCCAAGTCAGATTTGGAATCTCCCGTGAACGTCAACGGGAAATTTCAAAATAGCTTGGCGGACTTTGTTGGTCGCTTCATTTATCGCCGACGTTTAAATCACTCCTATTGTGGGCTCTTCCTCTTTTAGAAAACACGGTGCAGTCTACGACAAAAAACACACAAAAAGCGCATCTCATGGTTTTTCCGCCTTCGATCAGATATACATAATGGCTACTGATAAGACTCATAGATTGAGTCATCTTGCAAATAGAGACATGAAACTTGACACGTTTCAAATTCTCCATCATCTTCTGAAAGACTCTTAAAACACATATACCAGGTCATATAAACAAAGTTAAGTAAAACAAGAGCTTAAAAACGCCGGAAAATACGTTTTAAACCTGCGCCTGGTTTTCCTGTTATTGTCAAAAATGTATTTAATCAAAAATATTAAAACTTTTAACTGAAAAAAAGCGTAAAAAAACTACTACCCTACTCTGAAAACTAATTATATAATTAATTAAACACGGTCATCTACCAAAGCAATATCATATTGTTTTCAACCAAAATAAAGTCCGTTTTACGCTAAACAATGTATTTCATATTTATAATATATGAAAACATATTTGAAGAAACAACCACACAAATACAATTACTCAAAACTAGATGGAACAAAAATTCGAACACAAGATCTCACAAAAATTATGTTTACTTTAGTTTAGTTATTTATCACTGAGCATGGGAGACTTTGTAGTTCTGTTGAATCGCGTTTGATTAAGTAAACATAAATTTTGTGAGATCTTGTGTGTCGAGTTTTTGTTCCATCCAATATTATCTCACAAGCCAAGGTCAATATTTATTTATATATTATTCAAAACTGTTAAAATTCTTTTGGAAACTAGTTTAATCGTTTTGTTGTAATATGTAGATGTAATAATTATAATAACTAGGTGTTACCTTAACTGTATACTTATAGATTTATAAAATAACACCGGGATTACGTAAGAGAAGGTATAAGTATTATAGAAAAGGTTAATTTCAGTTACATTGAAGAACCAAATCCTCCTTTCACTGTATTTCTTAGTCAAAATATTCTACCTGGTTTATTTATCTGTAAAGTTCTGAGGATATTTTTTATTAGAGGAGGTTCTAAGAGATTGGTTTCTAATGTTTTTGTACAGAAGCTAGATAAAAAAAAAGATCACTTCACTGTGTCAAAACCTAATAAATGATTTAAGAGATGCTGGTTGATTAATTTAGATTAGATTAGGTTGGGTTAGGTTGGTTTAGGTTACCCCAAACTCTCAAACTATATACACACTTCCATATGAGTTTACAAATATTTGTTTTTATAATCAATTTAAAGCCAAATTAAAATTGTGGTTGTTTTCAAGAAAATAAAATAAAGTCATTACTTGTGACAATTAATTAAAGTGTATTGCTTTAATATGTTTTTTATATATTGATCAGTCTAACCTATCATGGAAGTATTGTAAATGTTCTGTACACAAAACATTATTATCTTTGTATGCAACTTACGTTTTGTTTTCCAACTTGCTAATTGTTATTTTTTTAAATGTATTATCTCTGAGTTTATTTGTGTTTTAGTCTATTTTTATTGTGTAATTTTGTCGAAAATTCTAAATACCAGACTGATTTTTAAAATTTTATTAAATTACTTTACCCTAATATAGGTAATCTGGGGTACCTATACTTTTCATTTCCTCTTTAAATAATTTTGTAAAAATATTGTAAACGTAAATGACAAATTATGTTCCTTTATTTCTTTCGATCAATAGAATTTCATTACTATAAATATATTGCATTACGGTATTGAACAGTTCTGCATTTGTTATTAAATATTTAGCACAATAATTCACATTAAGAGTTCGTCACCATAGCAACAGTATAAAAACAAGTATATTTATATTCCTAAAACCTCCAGTTTGGTAAAAAATGTCTCTCGATGTAGCTTGGTGTTACATACCAGTTTTATTATGTTTACGTTTTTTCGGACTTTCTGTTGTGTCCTTAAAAGAACCTCGTCGTAACGAAATCTGTGCAACCTACACAAAGATCCTTATTGTTGCAGTCATAATTCCACTTACAGCTTTAATTCACCATGCAATAAGGGACGTTTCAGAAGACTTGAGTAAATGGTCTTTATTTGGAATCAGATTTCTGTACAACTGCGCATCGCTGTATACATTGTGGAGAACTTTGAAAGATTTCAAAACAGTACTTCTTATTTATGAGAAGATAAAAAACGTGGATAAATATTTTGAAAAATTAGGACAACCTATTGATCACTGGACAAACAAAAAGTACATCTATGTGCATGTTTTCCTGTGTGTAATTTGTACGATTGTGTACTGCTGTCATTCCAATGCAGGGAATAGCTTTGAACCTGGATGGAGGCTAGTATGTCACCTTCTTATCAGCATTTACATTGGAGGAATGTGGGCTTTGACGACTGATTTCTATTTAATGGTTTTGTTATTACGTCAACGATTGCAAGTATTAAGAAAATGTATAAAAAACATTCCAAACAGAACGCCTGAAATCTCCATCCTTGAAGTGTTACCTCCTGTTGAATCAACATCAACTGACACAAATGGAAACATAAATATAAAAACAGTAACGAAAATAATCAACGAACTGTTCGATGTTCATCATGCTATCGATGATTACTACACAGCAAGAGTCGCTTGGTTTATGATAAATACAGTTCTTCAATCTGTTGAGAGTGCTTTTAGATTTGACTTAAAGTTGAAAACAATAAACACATTCTATTTTGTAATTATAACAACTGTATATGTTGTTTTCGCGCTTCTCTCTTGCACACTTCTAGAAATAGAAATACAGAAAGTAAAGAATACAATAATTACAATGAAGGAAACTAAAAACACAAGAAAACAAAGGAAGCACTGGATGTTGAAGGTTATTCATGAAAACAATGAATTGTCTTGTGGATTGTTTGATTGTAACTTGAGTCTTATTGAAACAATGTTTAATCTGACTACTGTGTTAGTGTTTGCAATTATACAACGTTAAATAAAAATTAAAATACAGAAATAAAACTGTAGTCGTTGCTCCAGCAAGGGACATAAGTGACAACTGCAAAACAAAATGACATGAAACACAAATGATGACATTTGTACTAGTAAAAGATTTATTGTAAAAAGTTAAAGAAAAGGAGATTTATAAAGTAGAACAATGAAACAAAAAACATGTTGTTTACCGGAGCAGTGGTTTTATGTTGAACAGCAAAACATAATCAAATGAAACAGTACTACGTATTTGATATAGTACAATGAAACAAATAAGTACATGTAAAATTTGCTATTGAACAGTGAAAAAAAAAATTATGGAAATTTGGTGTAGAACAATGAAAATATTTGTAAAGAAACTGCCATTTTATACAGAACAGTGATACAAAAAAAAGGGATGTAAAATTGATGAAGTGCATTTTTTATATAGAAAAGTGAAACAAAAAAAAGTATTGTTTGATTTGGTTTATAACAGCGAAATAAATGTAAGAGATGTCTAATTTGGTGTAGAACATTGAAGCAAAATACATTATATATAATGAAACAGTAACTACTGATTGAATAATAATAACAAATTTAAAAAAAAAGTTGTTTCATTTAGTGTGGAAGGGTGAAATAACTAAAGATGATGTCTAACATGATCTAGACAGTGAAACATCAAAGATGATGTCTAATAATTTAGTGTTTAACAGTGAAACAAATATATATTATGTGTAATGAAGAACAGTGAAATATTAATGCTTTAGATATAGAATAATGAAACAGAATAAGTAGATGTAAAATTTGGTGTAGAACAGTGAAATAAAAGTAGAAAAAAGATGTCTAATGAAAGCAGTGTCATTTAATATAAAACAGTGAAACAAAACATGCCAATTTAAAATTAGACGCAGAAAAGTGAAACAAAAAACTAAGTAAATTTTTTTATAAAAAATAGATGTATAGTTTTGTGTATAACACTAAATAAAGCAAGGCACATGATTTAATAATGTAGCAGTTGATTTTGGTATAGAAACATGAATCAAAAAAGTTGATGTAAAACTTTGTGTAGAACGGAAAATAAATATATGTTCTCTGATGTAGTCCCATGAGTCCCATTTACACTTATTAGTCATCATACTGTCATTCATTTTGTAGCAAACATTGTTGATTCTATTAAAGTTAATTTTACATTGATTGGTCTCATTTTTCTTGTAATGAAGTGTAAAATAAAAATTTATTACAGATTTTATTTTAAAATATCAAATTAAATAAATGAAGGTTTAATCATGTGGGTGGCCCACGGCAGGTACCGGCAAGTTCTAATACTCTGCGCGCCTGTGTGTGATGGCGCGTGAGTTAGAGTGAGGCGACCCTTTGTTAAGCCGCATCCCCCCGTTTGATAATAATATAAATATGGTTTCTACTAATCATTTTCTTTTAATAGGTCTTAGAGAAGAGATATCATGCTTTCATTTTCAAATTTGACAATTTTTGGTTTGCTACCTTCTTCCCCCAGATACCATACTACTCCTAGCTTTGTTCATAACAGATCAAATACCCAAAAACAATTTTAATATCTTCTACAGAAAAAAATATTAGAATGGATTATAACGTAATTTTGATTCACCCTATATGTAAGACTCAGTGAGTACAGGCTAGGTAATTCCGAGGGACCCCTTTCTTTAGGTAATATTGGGTAAGATCCCTCTCTTTCATCTCTATATGTAAGACTTAGTGAGTACAGGCTAGGTAATTCCGAGGGACCCCTTTCTTTAGGTAATATTGGGTAAGATCCCTCTCTTTCATCTCTATATGTAAGACTTAGTGAGTACAGGCTAGGTAATTTCGAGGGACCCCTTTCTTTAGGTAATATTGGGTAAGATCCCTCTCTTTCATCTCTATATGTAAGACTTAGTGAGTACAGGCTAGGTAATTCCGAGGGACCCCTTTCTTTAGGTAATATTGGGTAAGATCCCTCTCTTTCATCTCTATATGTAAGACTTAGTGAGTACAGGCTAGGTAATTCCTAGGGACCCCTTTCTTTAGGTAATATTGGGTAAGATCCCTCTCTTTCATCTCTATATGTAAGACTTAGTGAGTACAGGCTAGGTAATTCCTAGGGACCCCTTTCTTTAGGTAATATTGGGTAAGATCCCTCTCTTTCATCTTTATATGTAAGACTTAGTGAGTACAGGCTAGGTAATTCCTAGGGACCCCTTTCTTTAGGTAATATTGGGTAAGATCTCGCTCCTTCATCTCTATATGTAAGACTTAGTTAGTACAGGTTAGGTAATTCCGAGGGACCACTTTCTTTAGGTAATATTGGGTAAGATCCCTCTCTTACATCTTCCCTATCAGGTCACTCTTGAGCAACACTTATCTTTATCCGACCCTAACTTTATTAGAGTATTTGAAAGCTAAGTTTTTTTTATTTTACAATAATTTCTTCCGTATTTTCAAAGCGTTTTAACTTTGAAAAATATATCATTTTTAATTTTAACAAAACTTGTTCAATGGACATATTTTATAATTTTAGGCTTTACCAAGAACTGTGATAGGCTACCTATTTACAATATCTAAATTAACCAACAATCAAATTTTGGTTTATATAAAATTAACATAATTAAATTTAAAGTGGTTTTCGCGCAAAGCGGATTAACGTGAGTCTATTTGCATTTTTATGTGTAAATAGAATCAACACAATGTGGAGGGGGGGTTGCGATCTGCCTGCTTTAGTCATAAACATAAACGTTCTGTATTCATTGCCAGCGCTTCATTTAAATGCCGGGTTTTGTTAAATTTATAAGGACTCTAAGTTGTGGACATTCCCTGCAATGAATTCAAAACGGATTATTCAAGATTGCATTTCTTAAATGTCCCGTTTTAAAAGTAATCTATTTTAGAAATCTATAAAAATAATTATTGTGTTCTTTAGTTGTAATATAATAATAGTTAATAAAAAGTACAATGATATTGTTTTAAAAAACGTTTCGGGCGCCATCATGGTATATACCCATCCCCATCATACAATATAATAAACGTAAATCACCGAAATATAATGTTGGCCTTGTACGAAATTTTATATTGTATTATTAAAGATCAAGGAGTCTTATCAAGGGGGTTTTCTGTACCTTGTAATTATGTACAGAGTTATCATAAAAGAATGGCGGGATTTCATTAATTCATACGAAGAAAGTAGAGAAATTTTGTGGTGTTGTATTGGTATCGCTGATAGCCTAAAACCCAAAAGTTGGTTTAACAGCTGTTGCAACCTCAAAATTAGTTCTTGCGTTATTGTGGTAGTGTCTTTTGTGTTTTCTGGAGTGTTGTGTGTGGAGTGTGTTATTATGTTCTCTAATAAAGAAAAAGCAAATTGTGTTTTGTTGCTGGCTGAATTCAAGTCTGTAATTTCAGTGCAACGTGCATTTCGACGCGAATACAGAAAAGATCCATCACACGAAAATAACATACGACGTTGGTTTAAAGAATTCGAAAAAACTAGATCAATTCAAAAGCAGAAATCATCTGGCAGGCCAAGTGTATCAGACGAAAAAGTTGAACTTATTAGACAATCTGCAAACAGAAGTCCTAAGAAGTCAATACCTCGACGAAGCCTAGAGTTAGGTATTGAAAAAACAACAATCCACAAAGTTTTACACAAAAGGCTGAAATTACACTCATATATATGTTAAATTAGGTAAGGTTTGTTTAGGTTATGTTAAATAAGGTTAGGTTAGGTTAGACTAGGATAGATTAGGTAAGGATAAATAAAGTTAGGTTAGGTTAGGTAACGTTAAATTAGGTTAGGTTAGGCTATGGTAGGTTATTATAGTTTAGGTTGGGTTAAATAAGGTTAGGTTAGGTTAGATAACTTGACGTTAAGTTAACAGTGTCCTAGGTTAATTTTTACTTTTAAATTTATCATTTTAAAAAAAATTTAGTTCATTTTTATTTTGTTTTGGAAATTCGTAAGTTCGTGCAAGATATTTACACCATTTATTTTACCTGTTATTATTTATTAAATTTATCGAATCGATTCCACACTTTTCTACCACTTTTGATAAAAATTTTGAATCAAACAGATTTATTTTATTTTATATCTATGCAGTAAGTCAAAAGTAAGCCAAACTACCAACTACACTACGATCAGTGGGGATTTGTAATCTCCCGTGAACGTTAACGGGCAGTTTCAAAAAAGCTTGGCGGACTTTGTTGGGTCATATTCGGCCAAATGAGTTTTGGAATCTCCCGTGAACGACAACGGGAAGATCCAAAATAGCTTGGCGGACTTTGTTGGGTCATATTCGGCCAAATGAGATTTGGTATCTCCCGTGGACGACAACGGGAAGTTTCTAAAAAGCTTGGCGGACTTTGTTGGGTCAAATCTGCCAAATGAGATTTGGAATCTCCTGTGAACATCATGGTAAATTTCAAAATTTCTTTGCGGAATTTGTTGGGTCATATTCGGTCAAATGAGATTTGGTATCTCCCGTGAACGACAAGGAGAAGATCAAAATTGCTTGGCGGACTTTGTATGGTCATCTTCGGCCAATTCAGATTTGGAATCTACCGTGAACGTTAACGGCAGTTTCAAAAAAGCTTGGCGGACTTTGTTGGGTCATATTCGGCCAAATGAGTTTTGGAATCTCCCGTGAACGACAACGGGAAGATCTCAAAGAGCTTGGCGGACATTGTTGGGTCATATTCGGCACATTGAGTTTTGGAATCTTCCGTGAACGTCAACGGGAAGATCAAAAATAGCTGGCGGTCGTTGTTAGGTCATCTTCGGCCAATTCAGGATTGAAATCTCCCTTGAATGACATCGGGAGGATCCAAAATAGCTTGGCGGACTTTATTGGGTCATCTTCGGCCAATTCAGATTTGTAATCTGCCGTGAACGACACGGTAATATACAAAATTTCTCTGCGGATTATTTTGGGTCATATTCGGCCAAATGAGATTTGGCATCTCCCGTGAATGTCAACGGGAAATTTCACAATAGCTTAGCGGACTTTGTTGGGTCATCTTCGGCCAATTCCGATTTCGAATCTCCCGTGAACTTTAACGGGCAGTTATTCAAAGCTTGGCGGACTTTGTTGGGTCAAATTCTGCCAAATGAGATTTGAAATCTTCCTTGAACGTCACGGTAATTTTCAAAATAGCTCTGCGGACTTTGTATTGTCATATTCGGCCAGATGAGTTTGGAATCTCCAGTGAACGACAACGGGAATACCAAAATAGATTTGCGGACTTTGTTGGGTCATCTTCGGCCAATTCAGAATTGGAATCTCCCGTGAACGTTAACGGGAAGTAACTAAAACGCTTGGCGGACTTTGTTGGGTCAAATTCTGCCAAATGAGATTTGGAATCTCCCGTGAACGTCACGGGTAGTTTCAAAATAGCTCTGCGGACTTTGTATTGTCATATTCGGCCAAATGAGTTTTGGAATCTCCCGTGAACGACAACGGGAAGATCCAAAATAGTTTGGCGGACTTCGTTGTGTCATATACGGTCAAATTAGTTTTAGAATCTCATGTGAACGACAACGGGAAGACCCTAAAAGGCTTGTGGGACTTTGTTGGGTCATCTTCGGCCAATTCATATTTGGAATTTCCCGTAAACGTTAACTAGAAGTTTCAAAAAAGCTTGGTGGACTTTGTTGGGTCAAATTCGGCCAAATGAGATTTGGAATCTCCCGTGAACGACAACGGAAGATTCAAAGAAGCTTGGCGGACTTTGTTGGGTCATCTTCGGCCAATTCAGATTTGGAGTCTCCTGTGAACGTTACGGTAAATTTCAAAATTTCTCAGCGTAATTTTTGGTCATATTCGGCCAAAATGAGATTTGGCATCTCCCGTGAACGACAACGGGAAGATCTCAAAGAGCTTGGCGGACATTGTTGGGTCATATTCGGCCAAATGAGATTTGGATACTCCCGTGAACAACAACGGAAAATTTCTAAAAAGCTTGGCGGACTTTGTTGGGTCATATTCGGCACATTGAGTTTTGGAATCTCCAGTGAACGACAACGGGAATAACAAAATAGCTTGGCGGACTTTGTTGGGTCATCTCCGGCCAATTCAGAATTGGAATCTCCCGTGAACGTTAACGGGAAGTTTCTAAATAGCTTGGCGGACTTTGTTGGGTCAAATTGTGCCAAATGAGATTTGGAATCTTCCGTGAACGTCACGGTAAGTTTCAAAAGAGCTCTGCGGACTTTGTATTGTCATATTCGGCCAAATGAGTTTTGGAATCTCCCGTGAACGTCACGGTAAATTAGAAAAATTTCTCTGCGGAATTTGTTGGGTCATATTCGGTCAAATGAGTTTTGGTATCTCCCATGAACGACATAGGGAAGATCTAAATAACTTAGCGGACTTTGTTGGGTTATCTTCGGCCAATTCAGAATTGGATCTCCCGTGAATTTAACGGGAATTTTCAAATTAGCTTGGAGGACTTTGTTGGGTCATATTCGGCCAAAAGAGTTTTGGAATCTCCTGTGAACGACAACGGGAAGAACAAAAATAGCTTGGCGGACTTTATTGGGTCATCTTCGGCCAATTCAGATTTCGAATCTCCCGTAACCGACAACGGGAAATATCAAAATAGCTTGGCGGATTTTGTTGTGTTATATTCGGCCAAATGAAATTTGGAATCTCTCGTGAACGAAAAACGGGAAGATTCATTTTAAAAAGTTTTCTGAACCTCATAAATTGTGTAGGCTACGTATATACTTTCTTAACCTTGATTAACCCCAGATGGAACTTGTAGATGTATATATATTAAAAGTTTCCACTCGTTACGCTTGTGTCGGTGATCTCAGAGCTATACAGATATTAAATTTTCTTGAGAGCTCAAAGTTCGAAATTACATTTTTGATAATAACTTCGATATTTGTCAACGTAGAGATGTTGTGTTGGTACCATTACATGCAGAATTGAAATCTACAAATTTGTATCTAATATAGCGTGTTATAAGTTGTTTAATACCCGTGATATGAATAAAAAAATCTAGATACTTAAAATTGCCTTTCATTTTAAAATTTGTTTATAAATTTTTCTGATTTTCAATAGTGCTCTATAAAAACAACGAGGTCTGAAGGTCGGTATGTCGAAAATATCTTTATCGGCGTCCTGAAGCCATGAAATGTGCGGCTCCGTCGAAATTGTTTACAATTATTAACAAACTTACCCTATACTTCGTATGCTAATTAAAATGGTTTTGGAATTTGGTTAGGTTAGGTTAGGGTGGATTAGGTTAGGTTATGTTATGTTAGGTTAGGTTGGGTTATAGTTAGATTATGTTGGGTTAGGTTGGGTTGGGTTATGTTAGGTTAGATTATGTTATATTTGGTTAGGTTAGGTTGGGTAATGTTAGGTTAGGTTAGGTTGGGTTATGTTTTGTTAGGTTAGGTTGGGTTATATTAGGTTAGGTTGCGTTATGTTAGGTTAGATTATGTTATATTTGGTTAGGTTAGGTTGGATTATGTTAGGTTGGGTTGGGTTATGTTAGGTTAGATTATGTTATATTTGGTTAGGTTAGGTTGGGTTATGTTATGTTAGGTTAGGTTGGGTTATGTTATGTTGGGTTATGTTAGGTTAGATTATGTTATATTTGGTTATGTTATGTTGGGTTATATTAGGTTAGATTGGGTTATGTTAGGTTAGATTATGTTATATTTGGTTAGGTTAGGTTGGGTTATGTTAGGTTAGGTTGTTTTATGTTATGTTAAGTTAGGTTGGGTTATGTTATTTTAGGTTGGGTTATGTTAGGTTAGATTATGTTATATTTGGTTAGGTTAGGTTGGGTTATGTTAGGTTGGGTTATGTTATGTTAGGTTAGGTTGGTTTATATTTGGTTAGGTTATGTTAGGTTGGGTATGTTAGGGCGTATACTGAGTAAGTAAAATGGTCTTGAAATTAGGTACTTTAGGAGTAGGATCGGTTGACATTTCATAGAACAATCACAAGGAAGATAGAAATACCTATAATTTCTTTATTGGAAATATTCTATACTTGATTGCGCTCGTAATAATTCTGAAGTTAATCGCGATATGATGCCTTAATACTGTTCATATAGCCTATAGAAAAGAAAGTGGAGCTAAGCGAAGGTACTTTACTTGTGGTTTGTTATTACTCTGGTGAAAGTGAACCATTTCCCAGACATCGGCTTATCTCTTGCCAATGTGTGAACCTTGCTAATTTTAAACAAAAGTGAAACTTACGGAAATATCTCTGTCTCTTTTCCTCTTACTTCCGCCGGCGGTAAACGGTAGCGCCCTCTCACTTTCACAGATATTAGTGATTATTCCTTACAGGATATGAGGAGCATATTTAGATGCTCTTACCAAAGAAACATTGAATTGAAACGTAACATTTAAAGGTGTATCAGAATATAGTTATAGTTTGATTGGTGTAGCTCGTGTATCACTGAAGAGGACGACCTTGTCGTTGAAACCGCGTCTGATACTTAGGCGTATTTTTTGTGAGAATTGTGTTCTGTATGTTTGTTATACTGTAGGTATCAGAATGTTTAATAAAACCGTGTAGGACATCGAAAAACGTCCTCGTTGAATTGCTACTGCGTATGACTAGATGCGCGAGTAAAGACTGATTATGCAGTATTGTAATTGTGTAATATCAATACATTATTGACGTCGGCTGGGTGTGTTTGTTACCGCCAATGTATAAAATCCAGGCTCAGAAATTTTTTTATTTACAACGTAAAAAATATGATTTAGAGAAAATAGGAAGCTTGTATTAAATAGTTACTGAAATAAATGAACTCAACCTAACCTGAAAACCGGTATTCTAATTTCTGACTGAAGTGTAGCAGGTATTCTATAGAATGCCTAGAAATAGTATGAAGTATGCTTGATTTCATACTTTGCCTGCCTTTATTATTTACTTTCTTTAATTTACTTAATTTACTTTTTTTAAAACAGACAAAAATGTTTTTCTATTTTTTCTGTCAAATGATAAACGAGTTATTGACAAAAAAAAACAGAAAACTAATAATTTCTTGGTAGTTGTCTAGACACCCAAGATTGACCTAGAAACATAAAAGATCAGATCTGACTCCTCAGTACTGTGGCGAAGAAATCTGGAAGCAGTCTTTGGTCCATTACTGCAAAATTTCGCTTCTTCGATTCAATGCAGACAGATTCCTCAGACAATAATCCAGAACCGCCAACTAGGTGTGTTAAATTGTTCCACCAGGATAGCTCTGGTCCGCGAGGTACGACAAACCTCTCTCAATAGGTGCAGCTAGTCTACTATTTGACGTTGGCTCGTTAAAGTCTCTTTTACTTTTTGAGGCCCGACAAGGTCTCGTAGATGCGTAACGTTCTCTACTCGCTTCGCTCGTTAAAAGTATAAAAGGAAAAGCTAGCAAAACCGCGCCCACCTTTAGTACCTTATACACTTAAGAAAGAGGTATGCAATTAGATACACCAAGAAAGCACGAAAGAAATTCAACTGCATATAAAGACAACGAATGGAAGTTACAGAAACAAAACAAAATTAACAAACAATGAACCAAAGAATAGACTAGAACACCCCCCAACCAGCGAACTGTAACAGCGTGCAGATGTTTATCTTCTTCCGGTTCCTGTACTTACAAAGCCGTGCGGAACGGGACGATCTGTGCGTTAATAAGCTATTGTTTCAATCTGTGATTGTTATTCATTACTTTGCTTGGATGTAATCCGCTTGGTTTTTTGAGAAAAGTTAAACAGCGTAATGGAATTCCTTGAATCTTTTGTTAACTGTTAATTAAGGAGGAACGGACCGAGGGCTAGCGCATTTTTAATGATACCTGTCAAATCTACACTCGAGGAGCGAGGGCCAGCCGGTAGTTACAAGCCGAGACTCAAGAGTAAACGGAGTTTTTGAGAAACAAAACTCAGATTAGATTAGTGGTTGCGAGAACCATCTGGTGATTAGGTTGTTATATAGGGTGTCCCATAAGTAAGCTGCCAAACTTTAGGAAATGATTCTGTGGGTCAGGATGAAGAAAAAAATAAGGAATAAACATTTTTCCAAAATCTGCTTTTCTAATATCCACCATTTTTTTTTTTTTTTTTTATGACTGAAAGTAGAAAGATATTGAGTTAAGATTTACTAGACGCATTTTGTATGTTACGTTTTATAAGTGTAACCAAAACAAAGACTTTATTTTGTATACTTTCAAAATGGCTGCCGTTAAAAATATTTAATATTGAATATCTCGAAAACCATTCACTTTACAAAAAAAAACCACAAAATGTTTCCTTTTTTAATAACGAACAAAACTATTTTGTATTTTTTTTTCTATAGGTCAAAAATCGACAAAAAATAGAAAAACATTTTTGTCTGTTTTAAAAAAAGTAAATTAAGTAAATTAAAGAAAGTAAAGGTTTCTTGTGAATTTTTCGTAAAGTGAATAGCTTTGGAGATAATCAATATTAAATATTTTAAACGGACGCCATTTTGAAAATATACAAAATAAATATAGTATAACAAACACACAGAACACAATTTTCATAAAAAATACGTCTAAGTATCAGACGCGTTTCAACGACAAGTTCGTCCTCTTCAGTGATACACGAGCTACACCAACCAAACCACAAACCACATTTAATATACAAAATAAAGTATTTATTTTTTGTACACTTATAAAACGTAACATGTAAATTGCGTGTACCAAATCTGAACTCAATATCTTTTCTACTTCCAGAGTCATAAAAACAAAATGGTGGATCTGGAAAACAGCGTTTTCTGGAAAATGTTTATTTTTACTTTTTTTTTTATCCTGACCCACAGAATCTTTCCTAAAGCTTGTCAGCTTGCTTATAGAGTCAGCTTAAAGAGTAAGCCTAGCTGTTGAATACTGTAATAGAGTAAGGGTCCTACGAGAACAAGAGTTGGTCAAGAGAGACCTGATAGGAAAGATGAAAGAGAGGGATCTAAACAAATAAGTGTAGATCCAGCTAGGTTACATCGGGATTACCAATCACATACTCACTAAAGTGAGCCTCCAAGTGTGCGACTCTTTGATCTACCAATACAGTTTTACTTTTCATTAAGTCCAACTTTTGGGCGTTACCCTTAGAGGATTTGCTAGTTTGACGGGGCTGTGTAAGGTTCACTATTGAATCGCTCCGATTTCACATTACAATCGCACATCTCATAAACGTTGTCAGCATCCTTGTTGCGCGATAATCGAGCAAATTGTTAAACAATCGATTAGTAATACCGTCGACTAATCGCTAGTAATGACAAATTATCAAAGCAACCGCTTCCTTTTCCTGTAAGATTATAATAATATTACACGTCTCATCTGAAAGTTGCTTCCTTCGACCACTTTCCCTCAGAGCGAGTTTTCACTTTGGCCAGGTGCGGTGTGTTCTGAAATTATGTTTAATTATTTATTTGATTTGATTTTATTGTAACGGCAGATATTTCTTGTTGAAATTCCATACTCAAGGATTAAATAAAGCAATAAACCTAAAGTTTCAAAATTATTTTAATAATATAAGATTGAGCTACAATTGTAACCGAGTTGCCCGATGATGCCGCAAAGCGAAACAATTGTAGCTCATTTATATTATTAAAATAATTTTGAAACTTTAGCTTTATTGCTTGATTTAATCATTTATTTATTTGCTGAATTTATTTTCGAATATTTGGTATAGTTGGGACTCGGCATTGGATCACCTCCCCCCCCCCCCATAGAACACTTTTTGAATTTTCGTTCATTTTTCGATCATCGCCAAATGGTACAATGTTATTTTTTCGTTATACCCCCCCTCACTTTTTCCACTTTTTCCCTTCAAATTATGTGAAATGTATTGGAATATGATAATTGATCAAAAATATGGTGGAGAAACTTATTTTTAAGAAACAAAAATAAGCCAATAATCCAAAACTCCACTTTTATTAATTAGAAGCTTAATTAGAAATTCCTTGAGATATATGTATTAATCAAAAGTAATTCATTAATCCTAAAATAACCAATAAACCAAATAATACAACCTAATCTAACCTAACCTAACCAAACAACACAATAACCTAAAAACTTTATAAAGTGAATATCAATGAAGACCTAACATTAAATTAAGTTATTGAGTTATTTAGTTATTGGGTTAGTGATTACTTAAGTTATTTCATGTCATTTTTAAGTCTAAATAATTGGAACAGAAAAAAATGAAGAAAGTAGAGTTATTGGGTAATTTTTTTTCTAAAACAAATAGGCCTACGTTTCTCCATTATAATTTTGATCAATTATCGTATTCCAATACATTTCATATAATTTGAAGAAAACAAAAAGTGGGGGGGTGTAACGAAAAAGAACAGGAACGAACAAGTTGATTATATATAGAGAGTCATGGTACTTACCTAGCCCAAAACAGAATGTAACGGTCAGGATTCGAAAGTAGACTCTTACAATAACTTCAGGGTTTGGTACCATTGAAATCTGTAAATTTTATCTAGTGTGCAAGTTGAATCATCTACGAGATATGAACAGAAACTGTTTTGGTCGCCATTTTGATTTTTAAATGATAATGGATGTCGTTTGAAACAAAGGTCGTGATGAGCGGAGAAAAATGACGATCCGATGAGCCGATTTAAAATGGTTGCCGTTAAAATAGAGCTGTAGAAACGCTTTTTTTCTCACAATACTCAGAGATTTTGTCACACTTGTTTCTGTTACTAATTTCTACATTCCACCAGAATTGTATCAAAATCGGTAGAGACGATTTTAAGAATTCGTCTTTTATAGCTGCTTCATAGAATGGTTATTTCTTGTTTTGTTTTTTTACAGATAGCGCACAAAACCTAATAGTTTTGTTTGGACTGTTAGAAGAGCCTACATTGATCAAAATTGTTAGAAGCAATTATGTTTAAAAAATATAATGTTTTGTGCTGTTTTTGTATGAGGGATACAAAAATGTTGTGAGTGATTATTATACCTAAATAATAAAGGGTCTAAAACGACTCGAGTGTAGCTAATTATGAACAAAAACTAACAGTTTTTGTAAACTCGCGTTTGGAGGTATTTGTTTTAAAATCATGCTTTCAACGATTCAAATAAAATGTTACCTGATCAGCTGTTTTAAATGTATTATTAGCTTAGGTTAGGTTTATATAATTGCCAGCTAATGGATAAAGAACTAACTGTCAGTTGGAAATTTACTTGTCTTCTAAGATGTGACGTCAGCAAAGTGAGACAAAGCTTAATAATATCAAGTGCCTCTAGGGATTCATTTCCTTTTGATTTAGCTCGTGGAACTTTTAATGACTTGAAAATTTTCCGAGATAGAAATTCTTGTGCTCTACGACCAAAACGTGAGAACCGATATTTATCAAGTTTTGTTATTTTGGCGTATCGATACTTTTTTTCATTTTTTTTTAAACTCAAAATTAAGGGGTATCTGATGTAAAAAAAATTTTTTTTAATACAAAATTTTCTCAAAATCTGTTACAACGATTTTGATAAAATTTTTCTCAAGTGGCTTTAAAGGACTCAAACAAAACGTATGGGTAAACATTTCTCCGAAAATTCCTATTCTTGAGTTATCAGTAGGCCTAAACGAATTGGACACGGGGATATTATAAAGACAACTTTCTCAAAAACAACTCTACAGATTTTAGTGAAATTTGAATATTCATGACTTGAAAAATAACTAATAAATATATATTACCGTTCATGAATAATTGGCGAAAAGAAAAAGTTTTAGCTAGATTTTAGTTAAAGGAGAACGTGTTTATGCTACAAGCGAAGCAAGTTTGGGACACCTTTGAATGTTGATCAGTCAAAAAACTGAGGCAGATATTTGTTGCGATTACCATACTAACCCGATACTCGTCCCCCACCTCTCTTAACAGGAAGAACTACATGAAAAGGCATTTGGGTGAAGTAGGTCTACGTCAAGGTAAAGGGGACAAGATGAGGTGGGGGAACGCAGTCATGCGCACAGGCATGTTCTTTAGTTTGTTGTAGATTTATAGCACCCTCTTTTTTACTATGTGACAGGTTTCAAAAAGTTACGGTGTTAACACAACATTATGGGAACAAATAATAGCGAATTCTGGTTGCGAATGTTAGAACTACGGCGACGGGAGGTTTATTAAACACCGGGAAGAAACCCACCTTGGCCTTACCACGAGCTGTTGTGCGGACCTTTCCTGAAGGTCAACTACGTCAACTGTTCTCGTTACGCTCACAAGAAAACAAGCCAAGTTATAGTTGGAACAACGCCGATTGTGTTTGACATTTTTGTAACGAGAACAAACACTGTCGCTGCTCAAGAACCATGTCTGCACGGTGTGTTTACTGCGCATGCTTGCAAATCTAGATATACTAATTAAAGAACAATTGAAAATTCACGCTGTTTCGATTGTTTCCATTGAAAAATACAATTGTTCTATAGTATCTCTCCATCTAGAGAGTTGAGTCCATAGTGAAGATACAGGGAAACTCTAGTAGACCACTGAATGAAGATTTTTTTAGTGGACAAAAATCCTCCAGGCAAAAAATTTGGTGGAAAGTTACGTTTTGGGGTTACTTCAATGGGGGAGGGGAAGAGAAATGGGACACTTTAGCTTACCGCTGCCCCCCCCCCCCCCCCGAGGGTGTTAAAAGGTGGGGTAAAACGGTTTTCTTGTAAATAACTCAAAAACTTAACATAACGAAAAAAGTTTAATACAAAAGTTGTAGCTAACTAAATTTCCGATCGAAATGGTCCTCAGTAATGCGCTCACAGTTGAGACCTTTTTTTATATAATAAAGAAGTGTGTGTAGTAAACATTTACTGAAGTAAATGAACCCAACCTAACAACCTTACCTAACCTAACCTGACAGCCAATGAAAACTGGTATTCCAAACTATGACTGAAGTGCATTCTATCAACCTCTGTCCTTCTGTCGCCTCTGAACCGTCCCCGCCTAGGAACCCCATCGGTTCCTAAAGTGATTGACAGCTCTGACTTCCTCTTCTTATATCCTAACTCTTCTCCAATTATTAGCGCCCCATTGCTCATCGCGGAGTTTTGGTAGTAGTAAGATTAGTTCCTTGTAGCATCGTCGAACGAACGAGGGAAGTCTGGTGTTCCTGGATTTTTCAGAAGTTCGTCCTCTCCTTCGAAGATAGATGAACTTCTCCCTTGGAAAATGTCTACAATTATTAACCTTCTCTAGACTCTTCTTTGTAACACTTCATTTCAAAACCAAATCAGTACACTTATTTATAACAATTAATAGTATATTTTTTTCCCCCAAATATTCTTGAATTATACTCATTTAAACCAAATTTATGACAATGATAACAGTTTATAATTTTTTTTGTAGGTTAAGAAATTAGTTCAGATAATTCTAATCTACACAGTTTTATAGATACGGTCATACGTATACTTTAGAGTATTTTCCGTTCCAGATTCGATATTAAAAAAAAACTGATCAGGATACGCGAGAATATCCCAATTTTTATTTTAAAAAAGAAAGACAGAAACAATACTTCCGGTCAGCGCCTAAACGCTCTCTATTGGCTAAAACATATTATAAAAAGAATTGGCTAGTTGTCAAATTTTTTTGTCCTTTTAAAATGTTTCGTAATCAACTGTTTAAAACCGAAAAGTTTAACAACAATTTTCAATCGTAACAAGTTAATTGTTGACGGGGTGAGTTATGCAATATGACACCACCGGGCTTTGGAAATACACTATGCGTCAATTTACAGGGGTTACTACAGGCTGTGATGACGCCCTGGGAGTGTATAATATCAGATTCACCATATAAACAAGAACACAAGTCGATGGGGGTATTACGGTACTCATCCAGCCCAATGTAATACAAGCTGATCATCAAAATGTAATGCTCAAAAGTTGATATCTTGAGTCTTGTAGTAAATGTTAAATTGTATCTGGTAGATTAAGGGGTCTAAGTGTGGGTTTACAACAGTTGTTACACAGGGTTTTCTGAACCTTGTAATCGTGTATATCATTACGTTTTAGCCGTAACGAAACTAGTAAATGTGTATACAGGGTGTCCCGCAAATAAGCTGCCAAGATAGATATCCGCCATTTTGTTTTTTTTACAAAAAAAGATTATAACTTTGGAAATAAAAGAGAAATTGAGTTCAGATTTGGTATATGCATTTTGTCTGTTACTTTTTATAAGTGTACTGAATATAAAGATTTTATTTTGTAAATTTTCAAAATGGCTGCCATTTAATATTGAATATCTCGAAAACCATTCAGATGAAAAAAAATGTACAAGTGATAAAAAGTTTTCTTTTTTAATGACGAACAAAACAGTTTATCTTTATCTTTAACTGTGTCAAAAGATAACCTAGTTACCGTCAAAAAACAGAAAACATATAATTTCTTGGTAGTTGTCTACAATACCTATAGATTGCCATAGGAACTAAATATTTTTGAATTCAAAATACTTTTAATCAAAAAATCAAATGCTCTTAATTGCGTAAATAATTCATCACGGTAAAAATTAAATTACCACCATTTTGAAACAGTTGGAGTCAGATATAGTTTTTTTTTTCTGTTCAGCTGTAGTGTGAATTTAAATACGTGGTGTGTTCCTTTCTACAGAGTATGTGTTAGGTTAGGTTAGGTTAGGTTAGGTTAGGTTAGGTTAGGTTAGGTTAGGTTAGGTTAGGTTAGGTTAGGTTAGGTCAGGTCGTATTTACAAAAGACAACTTACGAGCACTATTTGTAAGTCCCATTAGTGTGATATTTTTACAAAGTTCAAATTGTAGATAATATTTTACGTGGATAATTTAAAATTCACATGTTTGCTTAGGTTAGGTTAGGTTAGGTTAGGTTAGGTTAGGTTGGGTTAGGTTAGGTTAGGTTAGGTTAGGTTAGGTTAGGTTAGGTTAGGTTAGGTTAGGTTAGGTTAGGTTAGGTTAGGTTAGGTTAGGTTAGGTTAGGTCAGGTCAGGTCGTATTTACAAAAGACAACTTACGAGCACTATTTGTAAGTCCCATTAGTGTGATATTTTTACAAAGTTCAAATTGTAGATAATATTATACGTGGATAATTTAAAATTCACATGTTTGCTATATCAACAGCTATTATTGTAATCTTCTTCCTGTTTCCGCCGGAAGTAGAGCGTGATTTCATTTCTGCGTGTTTTAACAAATCAACCTAAATAATGAAAATATATATTAATGTACATAAGATTGAAAAAGAAGGGTCTATTTTTGCAGTGGAGTACTGGGACATGTGTTGCAAGTGTCAAATTTAATTAAAATTTTTAATTCAGTTAATTTAATTTTTTTTTAATGACTTAAAATCTTATTTTTTTATTTTACGTGCCCAGTGTACGACAAACAGAGTACGTCTGTACGTAAACACGTTAGCGGGCACTTAATATAAGATAGCAACGTGAAATTTGGTTTAGAGGAATATAATGTGCTTATATAGAACTCTATTGAAATTTCAAAATGAAGGCACAGTTTTTTTGTTCATATCTCTTGTGTTAATCAACTTATAACACAGTAAATTATATCAAAATTTGCACTTTTCAAATGTTGTTCTGCATTTAATGGTACCAACAAATTAACCTTTACCTTGGCACTTTATCTCGATAAAAAAATTCTTGCATATGTTCACTAGAAAGTAGGTAAAAAACTGATAATTGAAAAGGAAAAAAAAAACTTTACGACCACTAAATCACAATGCTTTCAATTTTGTTTGAAAATGGCCAACTATGGCCTTAAAAATGAATTTTTTCCTGCTTATTTAACCACCGATTTCTAGTGTAAATATACAATTTTTATTCAATTTTCGTTAAGACCTGATGATTTTTACATCATTTGTTGCATTATTAGTGAAAAAAATTTTTAATTTTATTCTTTTATTCAACTTCTTCTCCCTTCTCTCTGTTTATTTCCTTCTATCTTTACATATGTGTTTATCTCTCTCTCTCTCTCTCTCTCTCTCTCTCTCTCTCTCTCTCTCTCTCTCTCTCTCTCTCTCTCTCTTTTATCTCTGTTCACTCTTGCTCGTCCTTGTCTTTCACTCTCTTGCTCTCCACACTTCTCTTTATTTCTCTGTGTCCTTTCTTTTTTCTACCCAATTGCCTCCCATTCACATTAAATTGCCTCCTTATTTATCTGTGTCCTTCCTTCTTTCCTCTCTGCTATTGCCTCCTTTCTTCTTATTTCTATGTGTCTTTTTTATTTCTTCTCTCATATTGCCTCCTTTCTCCTTATTTCTCTGTATCCTTCTTTCTTTCCTCGTGTAATTATCCTGTTGTTATCTCTTTTCCTGCTCTCCTATAGTTCCTTCTCACTTATTCTTTCAATTTCTCCTGTCTTTATCTATCACTCTACCTTATTTTTCTTACCTTTTTTCTTCTCTTTCGATTTGCTTAATTCTTGTGTATTCATCTTTTACTTACTTACCTTATTTTATTACTTACTTTTTTTATCTCTCACACTTTCGTTGTCATTCTTTTTATTTCTTGTTTCCTTTCACTATCAATTCTAATTAAAAAAAAACTATATATCTCTTTCTCTCTCTGTTATAAACGCCCTATCACTCACTTTCGTTTTTCTCTCTTCCACCTTTCCTCCTTTTATTCAACTTCTTCTCCCTTCTCTCTGTTTATTTCCTTCTATCTTTACATATGTGTTTATTTCTCTCTCTCTCTCTCTCTCTCTCTCTCTCTCTCTCTCTCTCTCTCTCTCTCTCTCTCTCTCTCTCTCTCTCTCTCCGTTTTTATCTCTGTTCACTGTTGCTCGTCCTTGTCTTTCATCTCTTGCTCTCCACACACCAGTATTTAAAGTTGTGATTAAGTAATTTCATTGTTTACGTCATCAAACAATAATAGCCATGCAGCAATAGCCTCAACACTCCTCCCATATTCCATCTTCATCGGATATTTTTGAGGTTAGAAGGTACTCTTAATGTTACTATACCCTAACATTTCGATAGTACCCTCCATTTCCGAGTATTTTCATTTTTTAAATATTTCTCTACGACCCATAGAGTCGGAGATTTAAAAAAATAGCGTAGCGATGCACTCTTCTAGCGAAGCTCCAGTTCGATATTGCTATTTTTTCGGTTTCTCCACAATTGGATGTACAAAAAGAAAAAGAAAAAATCAACTTCCCAGTTACATCACATTTATATTCTAATTTCCCTCTATTAAGGTCTTCTCTGAACCTTGTATTTTGTGTACATCACTTACTTTCTTGCCTAGTTACCCGTTTCCAAAATAAAATATATAACACAGGCATACATAGTTGTCTGTTGAATGAAATTGTACAGTGAGATACGAGATGTTGGAAGTAATCCAAATCCCAGTTTATTATTGTATTACATTGTATCAGTCATGGACAATAAGTTACCTTGATTTACAACATATCACTGATATTAAGGTCATTGTGCTGACCCCCCCCCTCTTCCGTTGCTCTATAACTCTCTCCTACTATCTTTCTCTTTCTTCTGTCGCCTTCTTTCTTCCTCTCTCCTTCTCTTTTCCCTTCTTTCTCTCTCCAGCTTGCTTTATTCCCCTCCTTCTTTTTTCTTTTTTCATTCTGTACTTTTTTCTTAACCTATCAACAACTTTCTCTCTCTTCTCTATTGTTTCTGTCTTTTTTCTTTCCTTTTTCCTTTTTCCTTCTTTACATTACTCTTTCCTTCTTTCTTCCTTCTCTCCTATTGCCTCCTTTCTACTTATATCTCTGTGTTCTTCTTTCTTCTCTCCTTTTCCCTCCTTTCTCTTTATTTCTCTGTGTCCTTTCTTTTTTCTCCCCAATTGCCTCCTTTCTCCTTATTTATCTGTGTCCTCCCTTCTTTCCTCTCTCATATCGCCTCCTTTCTCCTTATTTCTCGGTGTCCTTCTTTCTTTCTTTTCTCCTTTATCCTTATTTCTCTGTGTCCTTCTTTCTTTATTCTCTCCTATTGCCTCTTTTCTCCTTATTTCTCTGTATCCTTCTTTCTTTCCTCGTGTAATTATCCTGTTGTTGTCTCTTTTCTTTCTCTCCTATAGTTGCTTCTCACTTATTCTTTCAATTTCTTCTGTCCTTATCTATCACTTTACCTTATTTTTCTTACCTTTTTTCTTCTCTTTCGATTTGCTTAATTCTTGTGTATTCATCTTTTACTTACTTACCTTATTTTATTACTTACTTTTTTTATCTCTCACACTTTCGTTGTCATTCTTTTCATTTCTTGTTTCCTTTCACTATCAATTCTATTTTTTTAAAAAAACTATATATCTCTTTCTTTCTCTGTTATAAACGCCCTATCACTCACTTTCGTTTTTCTCTCTTCCACCTTTCCTCCTTTTATTCAACTTCTTCTCCCTTCTCTCTGTTTATTTCCTTCTATCTTTACATATGTGTTTATTTCTCTCTCTTTCCGTTTTTATCTCTGTTCACTGTTGCTCGTCCTTGTCTTTCACTCTCTTGCTCTCCACACACCAGTATTTAAAGTTGTGATTAAGTAATTTCATTGTTTACGTCATCAAACAACAATAGCCATGCAGCAATAGCCTCAACACTCCTCCCATGTTCCATTCTTCATCGGATATTTTTATGCCAAGGTAATAATATAATTATTAGACTAATGTTGTAACACGATCCAGAGGCTATTAAGAAGGTATAAATAGACCTATCGTAAACAAAAATTAAAAAGCAATTTAATTTAATGACATATAATTTGAGTTTTGTGAGGGGGATTTTGCATTCAAAATTACATTATTTAATATTTCCTACGTTAGTCAGGGTTTATTTTGATATTTATTCGCTCACAGTATTTGTAAAAGTGTTGTTTGTAGCATTCATTCTGAGCGTAGACCTGTATATATGTCAACAAGAAATTTGTTTTAATAAAACCACTCGATAGATTTCGAGAGATTTGGTCAGAGTTACAAGAATTTTTGTCTTAATAGCAGCCAGTATTTTTTGTTTGAGTCATAAGTAGGTTTATTTTTAGACAATTTGTATAGAATTAAAAATTCTGTGTTTTAGTTTTACGGCAGGTGCCCCAAATTTGAGTAATGAAAATCTGTAAATATATCAAAAATTAGTTTTGGATTTAATCAAGAGACATCAGAGAACAAAAGTCACACGTAGGTTTATAAAGGCCCTTACAGTCGTTTCGTAAAGTGTAAATATATACAGGGTGTCCCGTAATAAAATTAAGCTGTCAAACTTTAGGAAATGAATCTGTAGGTCAGGATAAAGAACATTTTTTAGAATACATTTTTTCTTCTTCTGAAAACGCTTATTTTCCAGATATCCGCCATTTTGTTTATTTATAAAAAATTATAGAAATAGAAAACATAGTCTACTAAGTTCAGATATGTTATACGCATTTTATATATTACGTTTTATAAGTGTACCGAAAATAAAGACTCTCAATTTGGCGCTTTAAAGATGGCGGCCGGAAATTTTAACACATCACAAAGCCTATTGTAACTAATTATGAATTTAGTCAGAAATCATTATGACGTAAACTGTGGGAAAAAGTAGAGGGGGGGGGTACTTTACGGCCACTCTATTGAACATTTTTTCCCAAGGAAATAAACAATAATCAACGTATAAAAGTCATACAACAAAATATGTTATGACCTTGGATAATAAGCAAACACCTAATTGGTCAGTCACTCTTGTAATTTCCGCCGGAAATACTAATACATGACAAGTTGATACAAGTTCACTGCACTGTGCTCGTCTTGTCACACAGTTTATGGTAATTGTGTGAAATAAATCAGTTTATTGTAACATAGTTAGGACTAAGTGTTCGTAACATTTTACTGGGCGGAAGGTGCTTTGGTAGCTTTGTTCTCGTAAAAACTCTATTCAATAGTTTCTAGAGTCGGCCTTTGGCCTCGTTTATATTTAAAAATAGGATTCGTTGTTTTAACTTTTGAACATAATCTTAAATTAAATCGATATGTTTTGGGCATAACCTAGTCATTAGCGAATATGTAATAAAACTTGCTGCTACTACTACAAAACCCTGATAAGTCTACGAAACGTGCACTGATACCTGTATTAAAACACTGTGTTTAAATGTGTGTGATTGTTGTAGCTTTAATATTGTACCTGGGAGGGGGGGAGTTTTGTTCCTGCTTCCCTCGTTTCGTTCTTGTAAAATCTCGATTCACAAGTTTTGAGAATCGGCCTTTGTCCTCGTTTATATTAGTAAATGTGATTCATAGTTTTATAACATTTGAACATAACCTTAAATTAAATCGATATGTTTAACGTCAGAACAAAAATAAAATTTGCTGCTGCTATTCAACAAAAACGTACACGGATCTCCATTTTTGAAACGATTTTAAAACTTATGTGTGTGAGTATTGTTGTGTGGACTTCTATACATGCTTTGTTCGCTTCGTTCTCATAAAAACTCGATTCACAAGTTTCGAGTGTCGGCCTTTGGCCTCGTTTATATTAATAACTTCTTGGTTATAATGTTTGAACATAACCTCAAATTAAATCGATATGTTTAAGCACAACCTAGTGTTAGGTTAAACTTTCTGCTGCTATTAAAGATCTACGAAATGTGCACGGAACTCAATATTTGAAACGCTTCTAAGTGTTGTCGCCATCTTCTTAAGAACGTTGATATAAGGAATAAATTACAAAATGACAGGTTTTACATGTAAAGATAAAACTACCAAATTTGTTTTTTTTCTTTCTGAAAACCGTTCAAACGATTTTCGTGAAATTTTCTTTAAAAAATGCCTATTATAAAAGTCGTACGCCGTTTTTAGAATGTCGACATCTCTTAAAACTATAATGAGACCATTTATCTCAAAATTGGAAAATTAGATTTCTGTCAAATTCTGTTGTAATTAAAAAATTATAGTTGGTAAATTGAAAAAAAAAAAACTAGATTGAATCAATTTCAACTAACGTAGGCTACCTTTGAACCCAAAGCGTTAAAAAAATGTTGTTTGACTCTGGTTTTTCTCAAATTGCTGAAGAAACGTCCCCGGTAGTTTTTTTTTTACTTGTGTTATGTACCCCCCCCCCCCGGTGTCAAGAAATTGCACGAGCGAAGCGAGTGGAGACTGTTTAATATCTAGCTGATAAAGAGAAAGTAGTGATAGGTATACAATTACGAAGTACAGAAACCCCTTTTCGAGTCTTAACATTTTGAGGAAATGCTTGTGTTACACTCTAAGATGGGGGCTGGGTAAGTACCGTGATGGTCCATTTGCGTTTCTGTACTGAGCCAATTTGCATGTAACTCATGTTTACTCCGGCGCATGCGTGAGGCACGTTTTGTTTTGATTTCACTCGCTCTCTTATCCTTGTTTAAAACACAGTGGCAATTGAATCTGACCGCAATATGTCGACTGTTGGCAGGTGTGGATGGGTTTTGTTCCACTTTCTTCACATGCAAAAGTGTCGATTAGGTATAACAATCTGATATAATCGATATGTGTAGGCCTACTATTTGTTGTGTAGGCCTACATCTCTAACTAAAATGAAAACATTGGATAGGATTTGTTTATTTATCGTGGGTCATTTTCGGCTAGAAAATAATTTTATGGGCGTCATCGTGGTCAGTCCCTTTATATAATGCAACGTGTAAAGTTGCTTTCTTCGGTCATTTAGTTAAATTTTATTCGTATCCAGTAGGGTAAGTTTGTTTAAAACAGCTGTTGCGCAGGTTTTCTAAATCTCGTAATTGTAGCCTATACTACTTTTTTGAAGTCGACAACTGATTGAACTGCACATGTTACCGGGAAGTGTGAGAAATCAGGCGTTGTATACAATGTCTAGGCATTATATAAATTGCCTAAAGTTGGCAGGCAAAGTGTGAAATCGGTACTTACGTATTAACGCAGCAGAAGTTGCTAATGCGCATGCGCCAATATTTGCTTACTTTGCGATATAATTATATATCACGACAGGTTTGGTCAGGTAGCTATATATATATAAACACCTGGCCAAACCTTATATATATATATATATATACTAGCATCTTCCGTCGCGGCTTTGCCCGCGAATCATTCAAGTTGTGATCTATACGTTTATTAAATCGCATGTTTTGATAAAAAAGTACTGATTTGGAGTACTGAGTGGTATTTCCCATCTACGCATCTAAACATGCACGCATGCAGGTATACAAAAGAATACCTGCATGCGTGCATGTTTAGATCTGTACCTAATGTAAACAAAACATAGTATATTATAAATTTGGTTTAGAATCGAGAAACAAATTGACCTATTCTAAGAGAATAAACTTTATAATCAGCCTAGTTGCTTAATAAAATTAGTTTTTCTTTTTGTATTTAATACCCTTTAAAATTAAAATTTCGCAAAATCCTTTCTTAGTGAGCGTCTATGACCTCATGCAAATATGCCTTTAAATTTTGGTATCAATATCTTTGTTGGTTTTTGCTCTACGTTGATTCTCTGTAGTCAGTCATTCATTCAATCAGTCAGGACAAAGCCGTTTATATATATAGTGTATATATATATAAATATATATATATATATATATATATATATATATATAATGGAATTCTGCTTCCCTTAACCCAGTTTGCTCTTTATTGGCGCATGCGCATTAGCGCAACTTCTGCTGGGGTGGCGTTAATACGTAAGTACCGTGAAATCATATATATTTCGTACTTTGTCTAGATATTCTACAGAATGCCCGCTACACTTCAGGCTAAGTTTGGAATACCGGGTTTTTGTCATGGCTTTCAGGTTAGGTTTGTTTAGATTTAAACACACACATCCTATTTCCTCCAGTCCATATTTTTTATATTGTAAATAAATATTTTTCCAGAGCAAATCTGTTCATTTAATACAATGCCTACTGTCCTCAACCGCATTAGTTAAACTGTTGTAGCCTATTAGTCATAATCCAAACTCACAAATATAGTGTGTACTTTTTACTTATTCAAAACTTTTAATCACAAGTAGCAATACTTCCTCAAGTGTATTCTATCACACTGTTTAATTTACAAACCAAATATTTTATTTTTTCGCTTTAAAGTGTTTCTTTATTATTGCCAAGTAAAATAACTTAACAATAGGTTGTTTTTTTTTTTAATGCAAGGGGGAATTCTTTAATCTAGTACTTAAAACAGGTATGTTTGCTGTTATATAAGTGCTTCAAAATTTATGTGTTTTCCTAATTTAAAAATGCGACGCGAAACGAAATTTTAATTAAATTTCCGGCAGCCTACCATTTATTTTTTAACTATTTTTTTATATAGCTGATTGCATTTATATAGCTTTCTTTTTGTGCAGCTTAATGGATTAGGTTTATTTGTAATCAATTGATATCTCTGCGTTGTTTTTCTAAATCATATAAATATTTTATGTTCTTTTAATATGTCATAATGTTAATAGGTCATAAAGTTGTTGTTTTTTTTCCCCCCTGATACTGTAATCGACTGGATTGGTATTTCGTATGAGGTTTCAGTACAAAAACAGTAAGCAGAGCGTGCTTTTTAGTGGTTTGTAGATGTTTTTTATGTTTATATTTTAAGTTGGGACATGTTAGACGTTATTTTCGTTCTTTATGTAATTATTCAATACGGTTTTACCAGTTACATATTTCAACATTCTTTCTTAACTATTATACTTTTTTTTCTCTCACATTTCTCCCTTATGTTTTAACAATGGCTTGTTTGGAGTCATTTTCAATTAAATTTTATGAACATTCAATAGATATTACTTAGCTTAATTTAGAAGCCTGAAAGTTGTTTGTGTGGTGTCGTGCCATCTCGTCCAGTTGCTATCTTATCCAAGTGTCATCTCATCCAGATTCCACGGACGTAGGGCGGGGGTTAATTCTTTACCCGCCAACTAGTGCCATCTCGTCCAAAAACCTATGCTATTGTTTACTTGACAGGTCTACAAAAACTATTGGAACGTTTGTAGTAGCCTATCTTTATAATTTTATAAAATTCTTATTATTTATAAAGTTTCGGGTCTTCCATATTTCTAGCTTCTTACTATTTAACCCCCCCCCCCTAAATGCTCTTTGCGTTTTATATCAAAATGCTATAAATCATGTACAATCATGTTAAAACTCGCCTTGTATGTAAATACAGGGAGAAAACTAATCTTCTTGCGGGTGCTCCTTACCTAGGCTCCAGGTTGCGCAGTTCAACAACAGTCTGTTCTAATGTTACACCTCAAGGTTTGTGGAATATGAAGCCGCTTGTATATTAACAGAATTATTTGACATAAATTACAAATAAAATCTGAAAATATTCAAAGCCGCCGTTAGGTTAGGTTAATCAACTGTAAAACTTCACTGGATTGAGATGGCACTACATCGTTTGTATCACAGGGTTAGGTTAGGTTAGATTAGGTTAGGTTGGGTTAGGTTAGGTTAAGTTAGGTTAGGTTAGGTTAGGTTAGGTTAGGTTAGTATTGTCTGGGGCAGGACGTCTGTGAGTGTACGTGTGTAAGAGTGGGTTTTGCCAGGTAGCAGCCATATTCGTACGTTTTACAAAGTGTAAGCTTTCTTCCTGTGTGCCATAAACACTTAAGACTATTTTTGGATTTAGATTCTTTACGTTCTCGGTCAAAGTTATTATTTGGTTTACAGTTATGTTACATAGATATGTAGAAAAAGTTTAATTTTTTTTACGGTCAATCAAAACAAAATGGTTGAATAACAAAAAGAACATTAATCTTCTGAAGAGAACCACTTCCTTACATAAATTGAAATGTGCGTTGCCATGTGTTGAATGTCGATCAGCTGTTGTTTTGTTAAAACACAACAATGAAACAAATTTGATAGTTGTGTGCAATCAGTTCAAGTGTGATATCTAACCTCGAAATAATGAATTTTTCAATTGAACAAAAAGTGAAATGTTGTTTTGGGGAAAAGTGTTTTCAAAGAACCTACTCAAATGTGGATCCTCCGTCATAAAAATCAAATTATAAATGCTACTTAAAACTGGATCAGTTTCAAAGAAACAACATAGATTTTCAACAGAAAATAAAGAGCTTGGTATGTGCTATTTTACTGAAATCTCCAGACGGGCCTAATTCACTTGCATCCGCTCCACAGGGATACCAAAGTCGTTCAAAGGTATGCCAATAAAAACGAAATAAATTTCTATAAAACACATTTTAGTTCACGGACTGCTGGAAGATGACCAGGACAGACGAGTGGAATTTTGTTCGAAGGCAATGAAAAGCCTGACGAAGATGACGAGTTGTATGAAGGTATTTATTCTATTCTCAGATGAAGCTACATTTTACCGAACTGAATCTGTGAACAGATGTAATTCTAATTGTTATAACACAGATAATCCGCAGATCTGCTACAAAGAGGCTTGAAATCAAAGGGTATAACTGTTTGTGCTGCCGTCACCAAGAATGATGTTTTATAGTAAGGCCTATCACATATCCCATCAGACAATGATTGGAGACAGATACGCATCAATATTAACTGATCATATTGTTCCTCATCTTACTCAGCTAGAGATGAGGGACGTTCCTTCCAACAGGATGGAGCTCCTCCTCATTATGCTAATGTTGACAAAGCAGTTTTAGATCGAGATCTTCCCAACCGTTGGATAAGTTGTGGTAGCAACTTCGTGGACTGACCTCTAAGATCCCCAAACTTGACTATTTGCGTTTTTTTTCTATGGGGTTTTTGAAAGAAAATGTTTTCTCAGTCTATAGCAACAGATGATGAATTAATGAGGCTGATTGAAGAAGAATTACTGTTGATACCTCGGCAATTTTCCAAAAGCGCTTATGACTCTTTTTGTTTCGTTGCTGAGTGCACAGCTATTGATGAACATCAATTCGAATAAAAGTCAAATTTGAATCATTAATAATTTATTACAGTTATTTTTCTTTATTAAACTTTATATATTTTCATGTTATCTGCAAATTTACATTTTGTACAGTAATGGTTATGCTAATTTATTATTATTATTATTAAGACTGGGGAGAGTGTTTTAGAACGCCTCCTGCACTGCGACCTAATTAGATCTTTTATGCCCCCCTCTTGTTGGACTCAGGGGAGATCTATGTCTTTAACAAAATCGATCAAACCCCTGGTCGGGAGGTTTAGTAATTCTTCTTCCGAAATGAAGATAAATTCTAGAAATTTATGTCTCTTTAGGCATAAGGCCGGGCACTCCATGCGTTCCACCTTTTCACCACAGTACCTGCAAGTGTCATCATCCACCAGGCCCATCTTACTTAAGTGATACCTGCAATGGATATGTCCTGTTAGTTATACCACATGGTTATGCAAATAAAATCATTTTGGTGAAAAACGTACCAATAATTTGTTATTCCGCCATTTTGTTTTGATTGACTATAAAAATATGAAACTCCAGGGTAATTATTTTACATCTCTTTGTAACATAACTGTAAAGTGTCAAGTTTGTAGAGTGTGCCATATGTCCGGCATAGTAATTCATAAATAGCGATCTCTTCGCGGAACACCCTGTATAAATAACACTCATGAAAATCACCGTTCCAAAACTCACTATTGAACTCAGGATACAAAACATTTTTAAAGAAAAATATCAATATAGAATTTTTGACTCGGATTAATTTCTCCAAATTACCTCTTTATGTGAAAAAAGAAAAAGGGTAATTCGATAAAAAAAGCTGGTAATTGTTGATAATAAACTTGTAGACATAGAACAGGTTAAGTGTTTTAACTTTTTACACAGTCAATGGCTCCAGACAGACTGGTGACAACTACGTATTGATTTTCACGCAGCAAACACGCAACTGTATGACGTCATCATACCACGCGAGTATGAACTGGATATCCTTGGCGATATAATATGTAGACGATGTTTTATTCATATACTGTAGGCTAATGTAAACAATTACCTTAATAAGTGGAACAATAGGCCTAAACAAAGAGACAAAAATGTGGTTTAACAATGGAATAATAATAATAATAATAACACCTTTGCTATAAATAACTCGATAGATTCAGTCTGTAGCCTACAATCGCAGAATAAATTTCATAGGTTTTTGTTCTTTATGAAAGTTTAAGTTTCACTCAAATCGGTAGAGATGCTTTTGCGCAATACTGTCTTAGACAGATAGATATTGTCTATTAGAAAGTATTTGTACAATCTAGAACCAGAACCATGTAATGTGAATATATTCTGAGCTGTAGAACAAGATTTCAAAATCCCTTCAATTACCGTCTTTCTACAGGTTTCTGTTTACAAATATCTTAGGCAAATTTATTTACCAGCAAGATCGGTCCAACCGTTTCAAAATGGCGGCCGTTTATACCTGATTTTTGTAGGTACTATAGCAGTCGTATTTTTGTTGAGATTTTGTATACAGATTCTTTTTGCAATTTCTTGACCTGAAACACCAGTTTCAAAATGGATTTTACGTTCAAACGATCGCAATTTTAGTCTGATTTTGTTGAAATTTGGTATAGAGGTTCCTTTTTGGATTGATTTAACAGTTTCAAAATGGCGGACGTGTTAAATAGATATTATTCTCTAGTGGTCATTTTTTTGTCCGATTAATATGATAATCTCTAGAGGATGTTTTTTGCAATGTTTTGGACAGGATTGTTAACCAGCAAGATCCGTCAAACAGTTTCAAAATGGTGGCAGTTTGTATTCAACTTTAGGCTCTAGCTGTGGCATATTTAAACTGATTTTAAACAAAATTGATGTGAACATTTGAGTTTACTATGCTTTGTCTGTTGAAAAATAAATCGTAATAAACAAAATCGATAATGCAATTTGACTCAATTAAAAAAAAACAACTAATTTTATCAAGAAATTTAATTTGTTTTTAAATAATTAATTTTAATATATGATGAGATTTGAAAAATACGTTTTAAAAGATTTTTTTCAGTGAATTTCCAAAATTTTCTTCCAACAAAAAATTAAAACTTACTTAAATATTATTTATAATTGTATGGTATATAATACAATGATATTATTTATAATTGTATGGTATATAATACAAAATTATCTTCTAATAAAAAAAATGCTTAATCGTGAATTTAATTCCCGGATTACTTTAATAAATGGGGGGGGGGCAATTTTTGGAATCTTAAATTTCCAAATCTCTTTAAAAAAAATACTCTGAATTCTTAAACATTTTGTCCTAAATTAAGTTGAATTAAATTTTAAATTGCCAAAATATACCGAACGTTGATTAATTTTAGTAGGGGTTTTTTCCCCAATTAATTTACCAAAAATTGGAATCTTTTACGTGCAATTTGATAGCTTACATAGGTCGGGGTCATCAACTTATATCCCTTCACATTAAATGATAATTTTATTTCGTTTTAGCCTATACATTTTCTTTATGAATCAGCTGTTCTACAATATCAGCTGTTCGTTAAGAAGTCACGTGTTGCTCAAGAGAAATAATATAAGTATTATGAAGAAGAATATGCTAATGTTAAATGAAAGTTCAAAGAGATTGTATATTCGTGCTAAAGAACTTTTGAAACAGCTGATCGTGAGGCACGCGGATCGCGTAGGCAAGGCGGGAGGGTCGTGACGGGAAAAGACGCTGTCCGTATTTTGATATAATAGAACCTAGCCGAAAAGTTTCTTACAAAAAAAAAGTAAAAATATCGTTTTATTTTATACAAATATTGTTGAATTTCATTTGGAGGCAAAGCTGTACAAATGTCCTCATATCTTTTCGTTATTGTTAGGACTTGAGGTCAACAAATGGATAATGGGTGTTAAACAAATTTAGGTCTAAGCCTATGCAAAATAGCTTGGGCATTTTTATAGCCCTAGGATATATAGGTTAACAATTAGTTTGTTATAAATTACTAAAAAGCTTAAAATTTATCTGCATAACCTAAACATTAGAACCAAATTTGATCTTTGGATTGTTTAATTTAGTTTTTATATTTTAAAATTCAGTGTTCCCAATTGTAAAATGTTGTTTACATATAATTGATGAGTTGTATATGAATAAACAATCTATTTTCAGATTTTTACTGAAATATGTCTTTTGTCATAGATACACTGAGACTAAAAAGCAAGTCTATCATATGTTTTTCTGTGTGTGTAATAGGTAGGCCTACTCCTTTTTCAAAGAATTAGAAAATACATAATAGTGGTTAGTGACTGGGATTGTTGAACATAAGTTTGAAATCGAATGTTGAAAATTTGTTAGTCCTTGTCGTAAAATTAAAATACATTTTTTTTTCAAAATTGTCTTAAAACTATTTATATTAAATTTTGCCAAACATTTACCGTACTCAGTTGGGTTATTATAAACCAAAGAAAATAAATTAGCCACTATAGCTCAAGAAATATTCGAGTTATGCGTTAATCTGTCAAAAATTTGAATTGAACAAAGGACGCGATTTAGAACTCCACTTAGAAGCAATTTCGATCTTTTTTTTTGAAAAACTAGAAGGTTGGCAAAAACCTATATGTGAAGTGTTGGTAGTTTACGATTTCACCGCGTATAATTTAAAATTGTACATTTAAAACAGATCAGTTGATTTTGCTGGTTATAGAACACTCCTAGAATAATTGTAGGGGAACAAACGTTTTTACTAAATTTATGAATTGAGCTTTTTAATGAAAACACAAGAAAAAAAACATAATTATCTATATCCAACCCGCTACTGAAGTTTTCGAAAATGTAACAAGAGTAACTTACCTAAAATAGTGAAAAGATTACTTTTTCAAAAAATAATAAATTCCATCGGAGGAGCACAAAATAAATAGAAGTTAAATATTATAAAATCTAAAACTACCGATTAGGGTGTTATAAGAAAGTTTTTATCGGATGACTTTCTCATACTATTTACGAATATTATACTTTTAAATTGTAAACGTTACAATAAGCGTAATATACTGTCGTAAGTTTGAACTTTGAAGTGCATAAAATTGCTGCTTGGACTGTACCTACCAATGGTCATGTTTTGCTCTCTAGCCTAACCGGGGAAACATTTTCATATTCAGTTCTTACTTCTTAGCTGTTGCAGTTCAGTGTCAGACGGGCGAGAGTGTACACCACAGTTAAGGATCCGTAAAAAAAAACAAGTTTATGTAAACCAACTCTTATTTTAAAATATATATTTCAAGTTATTTTATGAAATTTAAGGCTTTGGTTTTGTAAAAACTAGTGGTTGTTTAGTGATTTATTACTTGGAAAAGTAGTGTTTGATGCTCGTTGTAGGGCTGCATTAGATCATTGTTCAACTTGAGAAGAAAGTAGGCGTACCACAGTTTTGAAGTGTGAAGATCAAGTGGTTATTGTTGGTAAGTTTAGTATTTTTTTGCAGTTAAAAAATAAAATTTGAATAGGTAATAATGTGTTTCTGTAGTATTACACGTATTAAAAGAAGGAATATCTTCACTACGTCTCCGTGGCTGAAAGTTATCGATTTTCTTCACATCATGGCCTACGAAAACGAGATTTAAAATTCGGGTCAGAAGGGTGTTGCCATCAATAGGTCGTCAAGCGAACGTGAAGTGACCTTATTTTCATTTAAAATACTGTACAAGGATAATGTATTGAATTGAAATCATTGGCGATTGATTGATCCGGATACTCTGTATTTAAGACCGAACGTACTATTTGAGGTTAGTTTACCATCAAAATTGGCATGTCGTAAGACTTGTGACGTTTCTAAAAAATAACCGATCTGTCAAATAGTTTTTTATGCTGTATAACTACCGGTCGGTTAATTGGGATAACCGAAACATTTTAACGCAGAATTCCGTGGAAAAATAATTATAGAGTTAATATTTAGAGGTTATTTTCTGCAGGGTATAAATAATAAGCTTCATTTTTATAAAACAGCACACTAAATTTTCCTACATAGATAAGCACACAATCAAGAGGTACCAAATATTTTATCAAAATGAATTATGTGATAAGGTTTATTAGTGATAACAAATTAAAAGATTGTTAGTGTTTCTTCAATACAGTAGACCAATTCACAAACTAGGCTATTGTTGCTTTTATGCTAATTCTAATTTACAGATCAAGACTAATTTTTTATTCATACATTCAGTTGCAATAACTGGCTGGTTAGTCTGGTAATAGACCTAGTACAAAGGGTACGACTTGCAAAATGTTGTCATTAAGTGTTTTATTATCACAATTACAATCAAAAGTAAGTAACTTATATAAGTTAAGCCTAGTTTATGTTCATTTATAGGATTTTGTTGAAAGAACTATAAAATTGCAAACTATGTTTAATAACACCTTTGCATTCTAGTTCTCTAATATCTTTCTTGAAGGTGAAATTACCGTAGCCTACCTATGTTATGCAATTTATGTAGAGGTTTATTAGATTTTGATAACTAGATTGACTAGGCTATTATTTTATACCTGTGACTAAATATGTTTTTAGTTTTTAAAAACTAGGCCAATGCTAAGGTAGGTCCTACGTATTGAAGGCATAAATATCAATATAATGTAAGTCTAAATTGTGAAATCCTTCAATTCAAGGTGTATTTATTACTCGATTTGCTAAATTAACCTGTTCGGTCACTTATGCAGATTAGGACAATGTTGAATCAGTAGGAACAGAATATTTCTTATTTTTCAATGTACGCTAACAGAGTTGTAAGATTTTTTATTTTTTTTTGGTGATCAGCGCACAATTTTAAGGGACCCATATGAAGGTTTTTGTTTTGTTTTTAGTCATGGATATTTGATAACTTCAGGATTTTATATATTTTAGAGTAATAAGCCACATGCTGAAGTGTTACTTCAGTTATGGTAAGTTTAATATACCATAATGGTATAATAAAAGATCTGGTCTAGGCTTTCATGTAGCTTCTTTTAACTTGTCAAATATAGGCTAGCGTTATAGCCTACTAGAAGTAAATATAAAATGTCACTATATCAGGCATAGATAATATAACAGTATAAAAGTTTTATAGATATCAGTTGATTCTTCCACTGTTTGATAATATAATGAAACCATTTTTGAGACATTAGTATTTATCAATTATTTTTCCAATCAATTACTCTTATATATAATCTAATCTTGGTTGTCAAATGATTAAAATTGATCCAGGTAAGAGGTGTGGGAGGGGGATTCAAGAAGAGTTTAGAAAAGGAATATAGTCCGAGAGAAATTAAGTATTAAAGAAGTGAAATATAATATCTAACTTAACCTGTGTGTGATAATAAAGACAATAAGCTTTTGAAATAGATATGACCATTTACTGATATTAATAACATTTTTAATTTTATAGATATTTTAGTTATACTTTAATAGTTTTAAAGTTTGAATTTATTAGCTTGGTTGGTAATAGAAACAAGTACATTGGATTGGGTATTAGTTTTATAGAGGGAGCATATCACCAATTGCTGTAATTTTGTTTTGTTTAGAGTTTATAATGTATTATACAAATATTGTGAGAATGTTTTTATTTCTTTTTCATAAACACTTTCTTTATTACTTCATCAATGAGTAAAACTTAAGGAGTCCATATAATGGCTATAGACACTTTAGGCTTTCACAGTGATTGTAAATAATATTAAAATTTAATTTCTGGGCTGTACTCAGCATCGGTCTTTGAGAGTTAATTCCCAACCATATTTTAATGGGCATTATTTTTACTTGGGCTATAATATAATTTATAACCGTAACTGGAGACATTATCAATTTTATTCTACTTTGCATTACAAAATTTCTTAAACATTTCTTTGCCAGGAAATTTGGTATCTTGGACAGCTTTGTTTTAAGTAGTTAATCCATATTTGAGCTACAAAGTGTATTAAAATTAAACAATTTTAGTAGAAAATGAAAAATAATTATTGAGTCCCTGAAATTGAGATGGGATATGATGGCTTATTGCAATTAGTCTAATCCCATAGGCTGTAAATATATTTAATTTCTTTGGTTAATAGTAGGCTATTATTTACAAGTAATTTAACACACCTTCCCAATGAGTGACACAGATATTAGCATTAGGAATAATTTAAGCTTGCTTGTTTTTTTATTTGATCTTCTGCTCTACTAGTAGGCAGGGGTATACTATTGCTTTAACCTAACCTTTCTCTTTGTTTCACATCAGCAGGCCGATCGTTATTAAAATTAGTTTAAGTTCTTCATTTGTGAAATCACAATGAAAATTGGGTTAGGTTAATTAATTGTACAATTTAGTGAACTGATGAAGTTATCTCTTTTGTCAGTTTGTGTTTCAAGTAGGCTACTAATTTACTGATTCCTATTTATTTGTTTTATTAGTTAAGCATATGGGCTCGGTAAATGTAATTTTAACAGAATACAGATTTATCCCATTTAGTGCCGAAGCTAGAAAATATGTTAAATAAGACAGAGTACAAATTAAGCTGAATTAAGTGTAAAAGAAAGAGAATAGGTATTTTATATCCAGTAAGTTTTCATTAATTTCCACTTTGAGGAATTTTCAAGATTTTGTAGCTACTTGAAATTGGTTTTAAAAAGGGCGTGGAAATTTGATTTCTTAAATGATTGGAACTGAAATGAGTTAATCGAGTGACATGTACATAACAGAAAAATAATAATGTAATAGTAGTAAATAGGCTAATTTACACAAGCCTAATCTGTTTATCTTCGAATTATATGTTAGGTATATTTAATCGTCTGTTTAGGCCTGTGTTCATCAAACTAGAATGCTATTTAGGTAAATATGATGTTGACCATGGAGATTTCAGTCAGATTTCGTATTAACAGTCTAAATATTCCTCTCTATATGGAATTGCTACTGCTAAATTGGATCGGATTCATACACACTAAGCAAGGTGGGTGCCTAAGCAATTGGATAAATATCACAAAAAACAAAGAATGGGTGCGGGTTTGACTTAATCTGTATGATGTATGACTACCTGAACAGAATTGTGAACTGGGTATAAGACATGAATTAGGTTCGTAAAAACTTCCTAAATTGCTGCATCCTCAGTCCCCACGAAAATTCAATCATACACTGTCTAACCGGAAAATGATAACTACAGTGTTTTGGAACCACAAGGGAGTTTTTCTGACTGAATTTATAGCAGCAGAAGTTTCTTGTGAAACTCTGAAAAAGTTAATTAAAAACAAGCAATGGAGATTGCTTTTACAGGGAGTTGTTCTTCGTATGACAATGCTCGGCTTCAATACTGGAGCCTGAGGAAGTGCTTTGCTTGAGCAGATCAGGTGGGTAATTTTTTACCACCCTCCGTACATTTCTGACTTGGCATACGATTACCACCTATATCCAAAGATGAAAGCCTGGTCTGGTCCTCAACATTTTGAAATACATTTGAAGAGCTGATGAATGGTATTAATTTCTGACTGAGTTATTTGGGAGCAGAGTTCTTTAACGAAATAATACAAAAGCTGGTTATCGTGTACAATATTTTATTATCTATATCTAGTTTCATTTACTGGCCAAACGGAAGTTAAATTCTGACACAGTTTTCGTATATATAATGGTTATAATTAATGTTAAATCATTAATTAAGCTGTGTTAAAATGGCCCATAAAACACATTAAAACAAAGTTAATGAATTAAGATATCAATAGAGCAATAAAATTAAAACATTGGTTACCTTGTGCTTATACTAGTGTCTTGTTTGAAATTATAACCTCATCTTTGTGAAACTCAATGAGTCATTCGATTGCCTAATTTAACCTCTTAACCTTTTTAGTCTTATCTTGATGTTTTATATTAGTACATTTTATTTGGAAACGTAGCTATTAAAATGGAGTATTTACAATGTAGGCCTATTTTTTAGATGTAGGCCTATCATGTTCCATCATGTGTATCAACATTCTACACCGAATTAGATGAAAGTTAATGATCCGTTTATATATACGTACATGACTCTAATAATTATGAATTTGTAGAATAAATTCATACTTTGTTTTTTTTTATACTTTGTTTAGGCTAATATTAATGAAGTTGACTAATTCAAGATGAATTTGCTAACTGCCATCATGGATTGACTTATCCGAATATTTTCACTGTTGGTGATATTACTTTGTTATATAAACATTATGTAGGGTATGAGCAATCACGAGTGCTGTGTTGTTATATCTATATATTTATTTTCGGTAGTATTAATATACATAATAATAATAATTGAGGTTTTTAACCTTAATAATAAATATTTACCATGTAGGACAGGTTAGGTTAGTTTATTTTAGTTATATACAGTGAGGTAGCGAGCGCGTTATTCTGAATATTTATTTACTGGAGCTGTTTGGATTATTAAGGGAACATTTAAAAACAAAAAAATAAACACAAATTTATTTCAAATGTATACTCAAAAATAAATTTCAACACAAACAATGAAATAGGCCTATGTAGTGAGTGACACACTACTTTTTCGCACAGGAGACAGTACACTTAACTCCGAACTGACTTAATGAGTCAGAGCAAATAGTTGATACGTCAACAAGTCGAAACATGAAAAACTTCATAACATCACATAGGCTCTTCGTAACTAGTGCAGGGCTTACACACACATGAATTATTATGGCCCAGCCAAGGAGCCCACCAAACCAAAACTATAATAATTATAAATTAGGATGTAAAGGAATTCTAAATAATAAAATATGAATTGGCACTTGCGATTTTGTTGAGCAGTGCAATATCACGTAGAAGGGGGGAGAGACGAGGAGTGGAGGACTTGAACCAGCGAGCCGAGCGGGTGTCTGTTCCGAGAGTCGCGAGAAGGAAGACCGCTACGGGACGAGGTCAGTCCATTTTCGGCCACGTGCTAGCTAAATTAAACGGTATGTTTTTCGGCCACTATTAAGGCTTTATCTTGCCGTTATGTCTTTTTAATAAATTATAAATATTTCTGTAATCTAATTCGGCGCTCAAATAAAAGGTAACATTTAATTTAACTTGCGTTGCGTGCGTTCATTAGCGTCCTAACCCGAGTCCTTGGCCCATCCTGACAAGATTTGGCTAAAGTGTACGCGGTCTCCAGCCAGCTCCAGCTGGTCAAAAGAAGTGGAGACGGTCACATAATGAATACCTAGAGAAATTGTCTAATAACAAAACCGCTTTTTGAAGTAAGTTTATAGATTTTAGATAATTTCTCACGGAAGGAACAAACTCATTGTGAAACAAATCAATACAAATTTCCCTATTGATCCACTGAAAGCTGTAAATTTGAGTTCCAGCAGCATGGAAAATCCATTTTATAGTGATTTTCCACTCTGAAGCATCTTTTCATCTGTTACACAAAGAACTCCTAATTCCAAACATTTTTTTGAAATTGTCCACACAATCCTTTACTCGCTCGAAAATCATCTTTATCCATCATCTAGTAAAAAAAAATTCCACCTTATCAGCGATAATATCCCCCAATGAAAATATTGTTTCATGTCTTATGTTCCACAATCTGTGAGTACAAAGTATTTTCAACATCAGGGATTTCTGCTGTTTTTAAATTTGAGTGCTTAAAAGGTCCACATGCCACATCAGAATAATACGAGAGGATTTTATCTCTTTTAGTTTTAATATCACAGTTGACTTCCGACATCATACCCTGCAGCAAGTTTCGATAGAGTTTTACCACTGTCTAATCTTTTAATAATTTTACACTTTTCATGCAATAACTAAGCATGCAGTACCATGCTTCCTTTTTGATGACATTGTAAAAACTTTTATACACTCAAATACTAAATCCAACACAAACAATGAAGGTCATAGCGACCAACACACAATTTTATCTTACAGTAGACAGTACATTTTACTCAGAACTGGCCTTGGGAGTCAGAGGAAATAGCTGTTAAATTGTCAGTTTGTAATGAAAATTTCATAACATCATGTAGGTCGTTTGGACTAGTGAAGGTTTGGACGTAAGCTAACTGTATTTTTATTGGCCTTCTAATGATCACAATTCTCGTAAGTTTGGATTAGTGTTGTCGAAAAAATTCAGTTCTTAATTTTCAAAATGGCAACAGTTTGAAATACAGTAGTTCTTTTTGGAGGAGAATAATGTCTCACTTGTGGATCTTAATAGTGGGTCATAGTATATTTTGTGCATTTTAAAAATCTGCATCCAATGTTTTGTAAAATCGTAGATATGTTTTTCTCCTATAAAAATGAAAACAATTATTGCTAAATAACGTCAATTTTATCCACGTAAAGTCAAATTTAAATCATAAATTAGGTTTTAATATTTGTTGAATATGTTTTACTAAAAGAGAAAGGTCATAAAAATTTGAAATTGAAGCTTTTTTTAATGGATTTTTGCAAGTTTCTTCTTCGTTGTAGAGCCTACGTCATATAATAACTTATTTTGCAGATTTTCAATCTGTTAAAGTTGTTTGTAAGTCTGAAGTCATCTGTGATTCTTAAATTTGCATCATATCATGTTAATGAATTAGCTGCATATCAAATTTGATTTATTATCTACTAATAATGTTCATATTTCACAGTAGTTTTGTTTGATGTGTTACCTATAAATAACATACAATATTTGTGTTTATTTGTTGCAGACGTCCTCCATCACCAAAACAACAACGATGACAACATCGGCACAATTGTACAGGGAACCTAGCAAGGATGATACGGATTACAATGAGTTAGACGTAGACCAACTTCTGGCGCAGTTGTCGCCAGAAGAAATCAAGATACTCGCTAAAGAGGTTGATCCAGATGTAAGTACAGTATTTAAATTTATTTGTTCAGTCTAATTTAGAAATATTGCAATTGTTTTGGAAATAATAAAACGGAAGGGTTGTGACAGAATTAATCAGTAGAGGTTTTTCAAATTTCCAACTTGTGAGCGTATAGTTAGTTTGTTTTGTTATTTAAAGTATGTTTGTTAGACAAATGAAAGTGTAGGATAAAGGTTAGGAAAAACACTTTAATTTTGTTAAATCTTGTGTTTTTTATGAATATTATTTTATGATTACATTAAATTTTTATTTCTTTACATAATAAATCTAAAATACATTGCTATACATTTTCTCACAGTTTACTGAATTCTTTATGACCTCGTCCAGAAATGATATGCAACTAGTTTTGTTTTGGATACTTCTTCATTCAGATTACGAAATAAAGACAGCGCAATGGGCTTATGCCTCTACCATAAGCGATCACCTGTCACAATCTGTAAAGATATTCTCTGGCATTTCTACCTTTTGCTTTAGTTCTTCTATAGCAGAGTTTGGAGCTGAACAGTTCAGGATAATGTGCTTTAGCGTCTCTTCTTCTGCAACACATGTCTTACAACGGTAGGAGTTTTTCAGATTAAATTGATGTAAGTATTGACCAGTGACCACTGTTCAGTCCATGACCGGGCAGCGAAGATGGAGATGTGTCTGTATATGCTACAGTAAAGCGATTTCCCTATATGCGATATAGCAGCCAACCTGTCAGTGTCATCCATCACCATTTGTTCAAGAGCGAAGCGTTCACACCCTTCTTATAGGTTGTTAGGAAGGGCATAGGTTTCAATGTTAATGCCATGTTAGCTGTAGATTTCCTATTTTTATTGACTATTTCATTCTTGTTACTCATCTTTTAAGGTTAGGGAAGGTACGCAGGTGTGACCTCAGTTCCGCAACCCAGTTAGTATGCATACTTTGTTTTTTGAATGCTTAGGCAGCCAACAAGAAATGGCATTTATTGCAAGTAGCTCTTCGTACTTGAGATTGATTTTGCAGGACCGTAGAAATGTTCATCCGTTTTCAGGTTGCAGTACCCAGCGCTAGTTGTTGTGTCATGATAGGTCACTGAACCATCTGTAAAAATTTTCACATGGTTTGTGGATCGGGTGTTGAAGATTTCCAACGTTACAAAACATAATGTATCGTTTTGTCAGCTTTTGTTAATTTAGCGGGCAGGTACATTTCAGGTCACCTTCTATGCTCTGCCATAGCGGTTATTTAAAATGGGTGTTATATACAAATTTGGGGTTTGGCCATACAGTCATATGCTTACACATCTTGTAGCGATAATATATTTCGGCATTATTACATGCTGTTTAATGTTAACATTAATTATCTAACATATTATAGACTTCAGTTACCAATGTGATATTTGTTTGTTCAAATTAAAGGACAGCATGCTGCCTCCATCACAACGTTGCAGCTATGAGTGTGAGAAAGATCCAACAGGTCCTCTAGATCGCAAGAAACTGATAGAGCATATTAATAAACAGGCCTTGGAGACACCTGACGAGCCTGAACTGAAACCCTATGTACCTGGAATCATTCGTGGCAAAAAGGTATTTATATTATTTATTATTCAATACATTTAATCCTTACAATGTGGTATAACTAGATGGACTACATTCAATTAAAACAAATAAAATTTAAAGGAGTAGGTGAAATAAAAAGTGCAACATAACAAGAAAAACATCAAGGTTATAGGCTAAGATCAAAGGGATAAAATATTGCAGCAGAAAACCATATTGAGCGCCCAATCATATTTTATGTTAATATTAAATAGGTTTTAAAATGTGAACATCAGTTTGTAGTTTTATCGTTGTCAAAAACATTTTGATATTTCAAATAAGTTATGTTTTGTTTGAGCTTCAGAATAAGGTTTGGGTGTTAAATTTAATTTGTATATACCAGATGTTGCACAAATCACTCCTCTAAGTTTAATCACTCCTCATTTGACATATAGGGGAATTTTGGTCATCCCCTAGTTGGGCTTTGAAGGAAAACTTGTAAGATTTAAAAGGTAACTCTTAGTATTTGATATTCTCTATTTTTGTTTGACTCTACAGACTGAAGTGTTCCCTAGCCTTTGTAATCATCTGCACCCACTGTGTGCGCCTTCCTTAAAGTGGATGTATGATCCTCATCCTCTTCTACTGTATCTTCTTTCCACCTTGTCCTTGACCTGCCTCTCACTTGCCCACCAAATAAAGTGTATCTACAAATCATGGCCATTTGTTGATCCTCGTCCATAAGCCGCACATGCATACTTCACTGTAACTTTATATAGATGAATAGGGAGATTGTCAAAGAGCCTATACATCATCGATTGATACATTGTTTTAAATGTTTTGTTTTATAAAATTGATTAATCCTATATTAAATAGAGATATACATAAGTATAATACTAGACATAAAAATGACTTACAGTTTAGTCAATATACAGGGTTATTCATAAAGAATAAACTGATTTCATAATGTAAAATTTTATTAAGGAAAATTAATACAAGAATCCTACCAAATTACAAATATTCTACCCATAATCAAGTTTTATTTCCTTTCATACAAGTGTTCAATTTGACCATCAGAAGCAGCAAGGGCAACATCTAGACGATATGAGAATTCTTGCCTGAGATGTAGCGTCATTTTACGATTCACTGAGTTGATCACTGTTGTTCGATGTTTAGGATCAGGGGTGGATGAAAAACCAAATATTTTATATATCCCTCACAAGAAGAAAATCATATACAGTTAGGTTTGGAGAGCTTGCAGGCCACGCACAATGAGCAAGGTCTTGGGCCCCCTTTCGAGCAATCCATCTTTGAGGCACATTTTCATTTAAAAAAGCTCGTACTATCAAGTACCCCATTTAGTTGTAAAATAAAGTAATCTAAACCTGCTTGAAGTAACGGGAATAACAGGAATAATAAAGTTTGTCCTGTAGTGATATTTCCTTGAAAGTAAAAAGGACCATAAATCTTGTTTTTTGACTCTGCACAGATTACATTCTCTTTAGGGGAATTCTTTTGTGCTGAAATGTTTGGTGTAGGGGTACTGATACCCAAACACTGTTCTTGTGATGGTTGGCTGTGTCATACAGTGAACGCTTGCTTCATCCACGAAAATTAAACATCTTCCAGCATCAATTTTCTTCCTCTTGTTGCTATCAGTAAGTATCTGAACTAGCTGCAATCTGTATGGTTTCAAATTTAGATATCTTCTTAGCAGCCAGATAGTGTGTTGTGGAATCGTAAGGAGACAGCTAGTTCGATTTCTACACACATTTTTTATATTAAGATTTACTAAAATCAAAGGCTTATTTTCAAAATGACAGTCGTTAAAAATATTTAATATCGAATATCTCGAAAACTATTAAATTTACTAAAGATAAAATATTTTTCTCTTATAACGACACAAAATAGCATTTTTTATTTAATTCCATGGATAACAGTCATGAAGAAAATAAGAGTTTTCTACATATTCAAAGTTACATATTCATCATTTTGAAAATATGTAAAAGAATTTGTTGTTTTTTACATTTGTAAACAGTAATATAAAAAAAAAAAAATGAGTGTACCTAATCTGGACTAAATATCTTATCTTTTTTCAAAGTTATATTGTTTATTTGTAAAAAAACAAAATGGCAAATAAATGTGAAACTAAGTGTATGAATATTTTTGTTTTTAATCATTACAACAAGTCTTAAATTTTTTTTTTTATGAATCTGTTCTGAAGTTCAATGTTATTACTAGAGTCCAAGGTTAATTCTAAAATTAGCTTTAGTCTTTGTAAGTGTAGTTAATTCAATTTGTGAGTTTTTATTACTTTTATTTAAAAATCTGTTTGAGCTATTTTGTAAGTCTGCGTCCTTACAAAATTATTAATTAAATTATTTTGTTCTTTTACCTAAGGTAGGGTTAACATTCTGGTCGTACTTACAAGTTGCTTCTATACACGTGATAGTGGTTCATACACAATGAATCTAGCCAGTCATTTTAATTACAACGGAATCTCTTTTTATTAAGTTAATTGTAAGATTGCAAGACATTGTTAATTATTATTATTAAACTAAAATTCTTAATCTATATTTCATTTCTACAAGATAACAAGTTATTCTAAGCCTACACAATTTCTGAAACAAAGTTTTTCTTTTAGTTCATTTTTATTGGTACCACAATGATTACTCCATTGTCACTTTACTCACGTAAATATTGTCCATGTTCACTTCATTTCTTTACAATACCTCACCTCATGACTATTTCCAAATACTATTTCTCAAAATCATCCATTCTGATGCCAACTTGCACCAATCCAGCCGCTACATCAATACGACTGTATTACTCTGACTCCTGACAAAGACTGTTCAACTAGGATTCTGGAACAAGACTGACGCAAGCAACGCTTCCTTGTTCCTTGAAAAGATGCTCTCGCAAGGCCTCATGGAAAATATTGTACTTTTTCTGTTCTAAGGGGTTCGGGTGTCCAATTGCTTTTCGCTTATTCTGCATAACTTCGAAGGTTATAGTCTATTTCATTTACGCGCACCTTTTTATTTCATTGTTCGAATACATTTTACATTTTTATCATTTCTATCTTATTATCAACTGTTTAATTATATATTATTAATTATTCATTATTATTAAATCTTTAATTATATTTTATTAATTACTGGTTTGAGAGTGTCCCATGCTTACATCTTCAAGCAGTCTTGTCGCAGACTAGTACAGTTGTTCAAAGAGAAAAACTCAAGTAAGCTGTGTAATCTGAATGTCTTAAACAAAAAGTTAAAAAGTGCAGTTAAAAAAAAAGTTGTTGTTTCAATTATAAGTAGAGTAAAAAAAGTTTTCTTTCTACAAAATTCTATTAGGTAGAATTTGTTACGATGCCTTGTTAGGCTAAACCGTCCATTCTCTACAATCCAGATAATCACCATTAATTTCGCACTAGCTATACACAGAATTAAGTTTCTGAATTTAAAAGTTTATAATTAATTTTATTAATCATATAGTTAAAAAATTTCTTGAAGGCTTTCTATAAATCTGTTTGAATCTGTTTTATCTCACATATTCAAGCTTGTCTGATGTAAAATCATTATAAAGCAGTGTAAAGATAATTGTAATATGAAGAATATTTTTGACACACTGTAGCTCTTATTTTTTTTATTACTTTTGTTCCAGTGGATACCACCCCCTGAGTCATTACTACAGCAAGAAGCAGACGAACAGATTGCTATTGATTTAGGGGATGAATATGAAGCTGCTTTGACAAGTGCCACACAGGAAGAGATTATTGACTTAGCTGGTAAGGGTTGTACACAATTCGATGTGGTGGGACATCCTTAATTAGTATTAATAATAATACTAATCAATAATCCTTATAGTGGTAATCAATAATCCTTATATTAAAAATGAGATCTATTTGTAACTTTATATAGCACATGAAAACAAAAGTTATTACTATTTGCTACCAATTAATTTGAATACAATATTCTACCAATCGTAGAATTTTCTTAATATTTATATTTGTCTGCATGAATCATGGTTCCTCTATTCTTAAGACTTAATTTAGTACTGGATTTGTCCGTTAAGGACACTATATATACAGCTTTGTCACACCCTCTAGCACCAGCTGTAATGTAACTCACATGTTCAGTTGTTAATATCATTGTCTTTTTGAAACTGCCGGTCAGCAAAGAAAGATTTCAAAAATTGCACATAAAAATATCTTGGTGCGATAACTGGACTGTAGAGATGTTCAAATTGTTCCAATCCTAAGGTCATGAATTGATATTTTGTTGTGGGGCGGTTTTTTGGATGGGCATTGTCACGACTCAACCAGCGTAATTTATTTTGAGTTGTGATTTGATCGTAGACATTTTCCAAAACATACCTCCCTTGTGACAAAACTCTCAAAACTACTGCGGGTATTGTCTTCCGAGTGAAAAACGTCTGCATGAATTTTGTCCTTAATTGCGAATAGGTGTACCTCCATTCTAAGGACTTTTGTTTCGATTCAAGGACTGTGTGTTATCACAAAGTCCAGTAACTATGCGGCTCAAGAAGTCTCCCCTAGCTCATTGTATCATGTGAGAAAGCAATGTGATACACATTGATGTGTATCAATGTGACTGCTCTACTGTATCACCACCTACCATGGACACAAATTTCCAATATTGCAGTTTCTCTGACATAATTTTGTGAAGAGTGAACATGAAATTTGTAGGAAGGCAAGGAAAGTTACGTATTGATACAATACTCTATAATCTTCTTTTCATTTAGCAAAAACAGTTCCCCACTCCGTTCATCATTGTGCACATTTTCAACCATCTCCGTTCGACTGTATCATTCATTGCATGTTCTCCAAAAACTTACAATTTAATGTTCCTCGCATTTAAGAAATGGATCACCAACCTGGTATCTTAATATTATTAAAGATAAACATACCAATGATGCATTCGTGTTACTCAAATGTCTCAAAATGTCTACAGTGTCCTGCCAACAAATCGGCTAACTCTACGGAGGTGCAACATCAGGATCACACCATTGCAGGGGAAATTTAGAAACTGAATTTATAATAATACTTATTTTTATTCCACCACAAACAAATTCTTACCGTAAACAAATACAAACGATAAACTTTGTGCTGGTGATATAAATAGGAATCCCTTGGGCTATGGCCATTTGTCTCTATTGCCATTTGTCATGCCACTCACATGCCTCAAGTGTAGCAAATATAAAAAATAAAACAACATGCATTCTCCCAAAATCATAATATGAAAAATGTGCTACCTTAAAAATGCCCTTCTTTTCTGATTTATGCTTTGTATGTTTATTTTTTGTAATAAAATTAGCTTTTTCTTATTGTAAAATTCTTTATTTTCAATTTAAATACATATGTTGATATTTCATCAATAATTGAAAAAGTAAATTTGTAAGTTTTGTATCATTGTAAAATCTTTTTTGATGATTTATTATTATTTTTTTCCCCTTCATATCTTTAGTTTATTTTACAATTATAATTTTCTGCAATTTACAAATTTGTCTTTTTGCTACATTTCATTCTCAAAACATCCTGTTTCTCTACAATATCATTTTTTGCATTTTATGTTTTCTCAGATTTTAAATCTTCTTTCTCAGAAAAAACCAATTAGCTTTTTCTTCTTCTTCTTGTTTAAAAGCAAAAACCTCTCTGTCATCATCATAAAGAAAATAAAAGAGTACCTTACTCTTTTATTGTTATTAAAGAAAATAAAAGAGTACCTTACTCTTTTATTGTTTAATAAAAGACCTATACCTATTATGGGTTTTAAGTAGGAATTTTCTAAAACTATATTTATTTATCACATGTCATTTAGTTTCTTTTAAACATCATGTACAAATTATTTATCATTTGTCATAATCCAAGTTTAATAAACTTGTTGTTTCTGCTGTATATTGGGTAGCCAGTCATTAACCTATTGGCAACAATCCACGAAGCAGTCATGATTGCAGCGTGTGTGGCCTGGTTTGCAGATCTTTTTGATCCTACTCGTTAACAACAGTTTCTTAATAACCGTGCTATTTTATTTGTGAACAACGTGTAATTTGGGAAAAGTCATTGTTTTTAATTACCGTTTGACAGGTAATTAACTGTGTCACATAGTTCAAAAGTCCTACTACCCAATTTTAATATCTTTTAATTTTTTTACTTATAATTTGAAACTTTCAAGACGAACCTGTTTAATTTCTTAACAAGGTGATAGGATTATTACGGTACTTACCCAGCCCGATCATACAGTGTAAGCGGAATGACCTCTTGGGCCCTTATAAGAAATGTTAAATTGTTTAGTAGATCAACAAGTCTTACCAAATAGGTTAAGTTTGTTTAAAAGATTTGTTTCACAGGTTTTTAGAACCTTGTAATTGTGTGTATCACTTCTTTCTTGATGTAGGCTAGGTCCTAATTGGCCTGTAGATGTTTATATAAATAGAAAAGGTTTCCAGTCGCTTCTCTTGTATTGATGATTCACTTACCAGATATTGTAACCATCACATTTTCTAGAAATGTTAGGGTTATAACTTTGCTATTTCTCATTGTAGAGGGGTGGGGTTGGTACCATTTCGTGAAAAAATTGAAATATGCAAATTTATATCTAATTTAGTATTGAGTAACGTAAGAGATATGAACACAAAACTGCTTAAAATGGTGCCATTTTGACATTTTCAATTTGATTTTTCTGAATTTCAATAGAGTTCTGTATGTAGTCAAATATACCAAAATCCATGTTCCTATCTTATTTTTTGTGGCTGCTATTATGTTTACGTACAGATTATGACTGACGGATGGCATTTTTTCGGTTTCCTATGGCTATGAAATATGAGAATCTGACAAAAACAAAGGTTAAAGTTCTTTGAATACTACTGAGTATGTAAAAATAAGGGAATAGTGACTAATTGGGTCAAATTTAATGTCAATCCTTAAGAGTCGATATCGAACAAAAAATGTGTAGTGTTTACATGCCATTTAATTTCACTATCTACAGTATATCTATACAGAGTGAGGCAGACCACCTTTACACAATGTATAGTGGGTAAACTAAATGAGGTAGAACCTTCGTAACAACGGAATGCTCTCCATTCTACCCAAAAGAATTTGGAAAAATTATTTTGAAATCTCCCAAACGCGCCAAAGGGTACTTTTTGGGAGGTGGGATATTTTTTAGGAAATTTTCAAATGTAACGGTAGGTTGAGTGATACCTCATTTTAAAGGTATTTGTTCACGGATCATTTTAATAAAAAAAGTTTTCACTTATCTTGAAGCTCATGTACAGAATAGTCCAAAACGTCTAAAATTCAAGGTTTTACAGTTATTATTTTTTTTGCCACCACCTACAATAATGTAGAGGAACACAATTTTTACCAAAGATTAATGAAAGGACACCCTTTCTAAAAATATCCTTAAATAACCCATTACCCCAAAATTTACACTTTTAAAAAATACATAAAATTTTGGAAAATGTAAGAGCTTGAAAATGAAAAACTCAAATAGTAACGTAGGTTGTATTGCACTTCATTAAAATGATCTTTAAAAAATAAACATTTTCTACATTTAAACTTTGACTCTATCTCAAACAGTTTCGAAACTGCATTCAAAAGGTTGTGTTTTTTTTTTTTCAATTCTCCTTGGTCTCTTTACTACTAATGTTATTCATTATGGACAATAGGGCTCATTTTCAAAGGAATTACCTCACTCAGTTAGTTGTTCTCAACACCAATATCCCGTGAAACAAATGAGCCCAAGGAAACAACAAACTTTTAGGTTTAATTGGTTTTTAAATAACAAAGTAGATTAACGTTTTTTAAAAAGATAAAAATTAGGGTTCCAGCTGATAAGAGGTTTCAAAAACAAGCAAACCGTGATGTTCATGTTTGTTAGTTTTTTGAAATGATGTGTGTTGCATGTGCATTTCAAACGCGTGTACCGATTTAAACAAATTTGGTATGTGGCTAAGTACAAACTTAAATTTGAGGATAAGTTGTCATAAAAAAAAACAGAAAATTATGATTTTCTCAAAATCGGCTTTTAAACATTTTGATCAAATTTCGCTCAAGTGTAGACTTCTAGGAATCCAAACAAAATATATTAGTCACCATCTCTAAAAATCCCAGTTCTTGTTATCAGTAAAGAACAAATACATAAACTATGGGCTGTTATAAAATACGTAATATTCCCATTACCCAACCTAACACAAACCTTTGTGTATAATCATAAGTAAAATAATAATACGGTTCAAATATAGTAATTACTTATTTAAAAATAAAAAACAAACCTTGAACAACGTGATTAAAGCTTTGATTTTAATAAAATACGATTTACCCTGAATATATATTTGTGGCGTAAGCGAAACAAGTTTATGCCTGTATTTAAATTTATAAATATTTGTTCATTTTAACTTTATGATTGATGACTACAAAATTGACTTTTTATTTGGTTTTAGAGATGGACTAATGTTTGTGTAGTATGTTTGCGCCATTTATTTTAATTTGATGTGAAAAGATTACAAGGTTTTTGTGGTTTCGGTTCTAAAATATTCTAATGCAAGTAACAAAGAACTTTGGGTCGGGTCGAAATACATTTTGAAACTGAGTTTATATACAAGGATAAAATAAAGCAAAAGCTTAAAGTTTCAAATATTTTAATAGTATAAATGAGCTACAATTGTTTCGCCTTGCGGCATCATCGGGCAACAATGATTGGGCATCAGTTGCCCGATGATGCCGCAAGGCGAAACAATTGTAGCTCATTTATACTATTAAAATATTTGAAACTTTAAGCTTTTGCTTTATTTTATCCTTGAATATGGAGTTTCAAAAGAAATATCTGCTATTACATTAAAGTTGAGTTTATATATTTAGAGTGAAACACAAAAATGATTTCAGACTGATTTTAATATAATTCTCAAATAAAACAAATTTGATGATGAGTTATTGACAGAATACTGAATAGCCACCGCACCAAATATAATCTATAAGACGTTACTAGAGTAATTGATAAGTTTGTTTGCTGTTAAACCTAATCTGATACACAAATAGTAAAGATAAGTTAAATGTTATAGGTCATGCAATAGATGTTTTGTAGACTGCAGGTCGTCTCTTTGATATTAGGAGCGTAATCAGTGAGGCAAAGAATGAGTAGAGGGGGGGGGGGGGAGTAACAAAGTTCAATGTTTTTAAAATTATCTAACTAGATTATGTTTTAGCATACATTTTTTTTAATATTTTGTTTTTAACTGTTTTAATTTCTAGGAACATTAAAAAGGATTTTTGGGATGTCTGTTAACGAAACTCAATATTAAGGGGTATCTGTTATAAAAACCAAACAAATATTATTAAATGTGGCCTTCAAGGAACTAACTAAACGTATTGGTCACCATTTCCCCAAGAATGTTGGTTCTTTAGTATCAGTAAAAAAGTGAAAATTAACCATGGACTCCGCCTTAAAAAGTCAGATGTCTCAAAATCAACCAAAGGAATTTTGATAACACTTTTGTAAATAACCCAAACCAATACGCCAAATAAAAAAAAAAAAAATTTCTAACTAATTAATTAGAAAATATCAAAATGACACCACTTCTGTTCGTTTCATTTTTTTAAAAATTACTCATGTATTGTAATTTTTATTTGCAGCTCACTTTCGTTTTGGACATGAATTTTCACATTTTCCAAACAGCATGAGCTGATTTGAGATATTTGACCATATTTCACTTTATGACGGATAACTTCCGTACTGGCATTTTTAGAATTAATTTTATTAAATTAAACCAGAAAAAATTTAAAATGGCAGTTTTTAAATATCTCGTGTGTTATTCTACTTGTAACACACACTATATTAGATAAAAATTTGTATATAATGTTATCAACCTGATCTCTCTACGATGAAAAATAGCAAAATTATTGTCAGAAATATAATTTTAAGTCTTAACCTCCCAAGAAAATATGATATTTGTATAATTATAAGATCTGTAAAGGCCGATTCACTGGCACAAGAGAGGTGAATGGAGACTCCGTCATATATTATACAGCTTTGAGTCTTGCTAAGGTTGAGACAAAGCAAGCAAAGCGAGGTATTACGACCTAGCCAACGTCAAGAAAGTAGTGATATACACATATAAGAGGTATAATTGGCTGGGTAAGTACCATGATGGTGACCATTAACTTGTAAATAATAAGCTTAGGAAGTGTTTGGAAGGAGTTCTACTATTGTCATATATATTTCTGTCATTGATGCATTTTGTGGTTGTAATGTAGAAAGACTAGCTACGGTCTTACGACTCCTCAAGAGGGGGGGGGGATAGACGTGTAAGAAAAGTTTTTGTACCATTATTTTTTACTTATTCAAAATATTTGTGTATATCATAAGACTAAATGAGAGAATCTTATTGTTTTGTTTGTATTTTGCAGCTATTCTGGGTTTCCATTCGATGATGAATCAAGACCAATACCATGCATCATTGCTAAACAAAGGTCAACCAATAGGAATGGGTTGGGATGGTATCACCAAAGCTTCACAACCTAAAGCTTTCCCTATGGATCCTCCCAACTTGACTGATCCTGATCAGACCATCAAACAAGTCAAAGAAGATGATCATAAACTTATTGATCTCAACTGGAACAACATCAAGGTATGGGTTAGTTGGTTGAGGAATATATCTAATTTAAGATTTAGGGTTATGGAGATTGTGACTTCCTGTACTGTGACTTCTTCAAGCCTATTGCACGTGTAGGTTAATCTCAACTAGTCTAATCCATCTTGCAAGAGCACAGTGCCACAAGTCTCTTGCCGTAAGAGCCACACAAGAGTATGTTACTGACAATTACATTATCTAAACCTTTCTGATATTACAGTGATCTTCCTGAGATTGAGAAGTGGTTCCAGTGAGGTTAGGATATCCCGTCGTCCTCTACAGCCATCTCTTCTCAACCCTATTATAATTGAGACAAATTTTATTTGAAATTTTGAAATAGTGGCCATATTATTAACACTTTGTTTGCCAACGTCGTACCTAGTACCATCACCATTCAAATAATGCTTATATCGTACTTAGGACGATTTCAGTTTTATTTTGTTGATACAATTCAATAATTTCAACATGATTCGTAGATATAATTTTATTTTGATTTAGACTCTGGTGTTGTATTTGGTTATAACACTGGTAGGAGCGCTTTAGTAGTCACATGACTTGTTATTGCGTGCATATTCCTCTCGGGCTTAGTAGTGGATATTGGCATTCCATGTACTTTTTATGACTGTGACAAAAGCAGTTGTCTTATACTTTATTTAGTAACCATTAAATCTGATGATATAAGGAATATGTATTGTCAATATACATAAAGACTTAAAGTTAGAAGTAATAATTAATCACATACATTCAATCAATATTACTAGTTACTAATTAGAGTTAATGTTGAAAACGGGAATTATATGATAGGATTGAAATTACTCTCACTAAACTCTGATACACCATAAAATAGATTTTCAATAAACCATGTATACAATTTATTTTTTATATATTTTCAGAGATAATTTCAGTTTTGGTAGTAAGTTAAAAATCTTACTCCCAAAATATAATAATTGTTCGTAGTTGTGTTAAGTCTAGACTAGGGAATATTAATTGGATGATTATTTTTGGTTATAATTATGCATATTACAATTATAACATAGGTCTGTTAACTTAATTTTAATATTGGTTAACAAATCAAAAAGGTATAAATTATCACTGCCATAATTTCCAGTTTTGTAAAGATGGCCCGATATTTCTCTTTATAGCCAGCATTAAATAATCTCACTGCACAGTTTTGAAATTTTAGTATAATGGCGATATTGCTGCTGTTACCCCAAATGTTGAGATCATATTTGATTTTGGTTTGGGAATGTACAAAGTATAAACTTTTGTAAGTTTAAAAGAGAATTGAGATTTTATATTCCTTATTGTTTATTCTCGATAATTTTAAACTAATTTCTTCTAAATGATAAAGCCATTTAAGACCTGAATCAATGTAGAGACTTAAAAGCTTAACTCTATTATCTGATGCCGTATTTTGTTGAAAAGGTAATTTTTTTATTCTTATTTTCATTCAGAAATAAATTATTTGAGTTAAACCAAACCTTTGCTTCTCTCAAAGTATCATCAGGAAAACAACTAGGTGTATACAGATTTCTGTAACCATTAATGAAAGTGGTATTATCAGTAAAAGATGATACATATTATGAAGGGATGTTGCATGGAAGATCATTAATATATAACAAAAAAAATAGTAGGCCCTTGAGGCACTCCAATTTTTGGTGATAATAACATTATATACCACTAGCCTCCTTAGAAGCAAGATAGGATTTGAACAATTCTGGCTTGTTGTCCACAACACCATAATAGTTCAGTTTGTTGAGTAAAATTTGGTGGTATACTGTGTCAAAAGCCTTATTAAAATCACACAAGGTAGCCCAAAGAAAGCTACCTATTTTCTATTATAGATAGAACTTGTTTGACAAGTTGACCTACAACATCCCCAGTATTCTTCCTGAAGCGAAAAATTATAAAATTAAATCAATTCCTTTGTATAATAATTAAATAAAAATCAGTATTATTGACAATATTTTTGGCTACAATTCATGAAGAATTAGTAGTTTTAGAAAACTGTAAAAATAAACAAAAGAGAGCTCTTTTTGCAACGAAACTGTATTATTTGTTATATTACTTTTAAAATATCAATTTTTGAGTATTTTTTTAACATATTTACAAAAATATTTTAAATATATATTGTATGAATTGAGAAAAGTATAAAATAAAAAAGTAGTGATTTCGCTAATGTGTGTTTTGTAATAAGTTCTTGAAAATTGTTATATTAAGGGAATATTATGGTATGACTAATGCAGAAATCTTCTGGCAACAAAAGTGTAAACAGTTTTCTTGTTCATATATATTATTGTATTCAACTTGTACTAAATTAGATATAATTCTCAGATTTCAATACTGCATAGTACCAACTCCACACCTCTACGATGACAAATGGCAAAGTTATTGTCAAAAAATGTAATTTAATTTTGAACTCTGACCTCCCAAGAAAATGTAAAATTTTGTAATTATGAGATCCAGCAGGGTTGAGTGACGGACATGACGAGTGTAGCAAGAGGCTAGCTGATGTCAAGAAGGTAGTATTATACACAATTATGAAGTTCAGAAAACCTTTGTAACAACAGTTTTAAACAATTTGATCTACCAATACAATTTAACATTTCCTATACAACCCAAGAAATCATTTTTTGTGGATTATATTTAGAGGATCGGCTTGTATTATATTGTGTAATGTGACCAACCTGGTAAATATCATCAAATTGTTGCATCAACAAATTATGCAGGACAAGTGTTGTGTTTAAACAAATTAAAATCGCCCAAGGGTTTCTCCTAACTCTGTAGTACCATATGTTTATATTGATTTCCTTTCTGTTTTATTTGTTATTAATAACTCTTATTATCTATCACAGAATATTTCCGATGAGAAGTTTGAACAGCTGTTTACAGTGCTACCTGCCAACACACACCTGGAAACCTTAAGTTTGACTAATGTAGGACTTACGGATCGTACAGCGCTCAAATTGGCGGAAGCATTAGAAAAGAATAACACCTTAAGAGTAATCAAGTAAGTTATTTTGTTATTAGGGAAAGTTTTTTTTCTTTAAAATTATTTTGCATTTAGAAGAGATGAAAAAGTTTGATCTACAATTATTTAACTTTTTTGAATAGTTAAGGTGCTTAGAAACAATTATTATTGTACACAATTCCATTTTGAAATTGTGCCCATTTGAAATGTTTGATGTTGTTAAAATTGAGTTTTGAGTGCATTTTCATAATTTACTTTTGGTTCCAAAACAATTTGTATTATTTAGTGTGTGAAGCTCATTATAGCATATTTTAGAATTGATATCTGATTTTAATTTTTGTATCTAGTTTGATAAAGCACAGGATATTTTAGTGAATTAAATCTACTATTATTATTACTTTTTTTTACTCTTTATAAATTACAAAAGGTAGAGGAAAGAAGAGAAAATGAGAAGACATAACAGAAAAGTTTTTTTCTTTTTTTCTGAAGGATTCTTTTAAACAATATTTTTAGTTTTACTATTAAGCGGTAGCAGGTAGAAATTGCTGCTAGAACTTGCTTGTAAACATGCCACATGTCAGAAGTATGGATTCCTTATATCAATTCTATCTTCGAGTCGCATTTGGATGTGAGTCGCAACATTTAAATTAAAATATGGCGGCTTGCAAACTTATATCTTTAAGATCTTCAGGTTTGAACGACTATAATAATTCTAAGTATCGTTTTAATTTTGTTCCAACTTTGTTATCGATAACAATGGTATAACCATTTTTTTGCTGCTGAAAAGTAAGCAATTTATTTTACAAATTTTCTTGATTTTTGCAACTACAAAATATACTTTGTCAGTGATAAAGATTGCATTTATGATAACTGGAACTGAATTTTTTTAATCAGTGCAGTAGTTCTCAACTAACAATTTTTTAGCGATTAAAAAGAAATTTACATTCTCTTGCGTATTTTTAATGTTTCAGTGACAACGAGTAATTGTTTACAAAGAAAGTTACTAGTATTTAAAATATATATGTTCTACATACCTTGTATCTTAATAATAAAATAAGTTTTCAATGCTGAGCTAACTTTTTCACCGAAAAATTGTAATTTCAAAACTACAGAATTCAATGCATTTAACGATCACCAAAGTCGAGCAACATTGAGCGCGGTTAGTACTTGGATAGGTGACCGCTTGGAAAATAACGCATAATTTTTTTTTTTGTTATAAATTACGCGTAGGTCAGGAAGGTGGATATATATATTAAGGTAAGATAAAAATTCGTTAACAAACCTATTTTAATGCGTAATTCACTTAACTAGAAAAGTTGAAATTAAGCTTCAGTGAAAAAGTTAGCTCCTCGTTGAAAACTTATTTTATTATTAAGACATAAGGTATGTAGAATATGATTTTTTTTTTTAAATCGCCAAAAATACTGGTAACTTTCTTTGTAAACAAATTACTCATTGTTACTGAAACATTAAAAATACACAAGAAAAAATAAATTTCTTTTTAATCGCTAACAAATTTTTAATTGAGAATTACTGCACTGATTAAAAAAAATCATTTCCAGTTAGCATATTCAATCTTTGTCACTGACAAAGTATATTTTGTAGTTGCAAAAATCAAGAAAATTCGTAAAATAAATTGCTTACTTTTCAGCAGCAAAAAATGGTTATAACTCAGGAACTAATACATTGATTTCAAAAATGTTTTCGTTTCCAGTTACCTATTTATCAATTTTGTCACTGACAATACTTATGTTATGAGAAAAAAGAAAAACACTGGTGTAATCTACAATGGTTACGTAATAAACAATCATTATGGATTATAACAGTGTTTTTCTCCTTTCTCATAACTTTATTTGACTTCCACAAGTAAAAACCTTACATTTTAAAATAATTGACAATACTCAATTAGTGCAGATCGTTGGCACTAGTAAATAAGCAAAAAATGTTTCTGGGCAATGTTTTTGAGACCACCTGAAAAATCTACCTTTATATCAACTAGTAATTTCAACTAATATCATTGTTGTATAATAACTATCATATATAAATTGATTGTTACAGCGTGGAAACAAACTTCATCAGTCCCAACGTTATCGTACGATTGGTGAAATCCTTACTCAACCAGAAGTCAATAGAAGAATTTAGAGCATCTAATCAAGTAAGTTTAACAATAATGTGATGTTTATAGTGAAACTGACAACTTGGATACAAATTGGAAAAGAGAATTCAATGGTCCTAAAAACACAGACAAGTTATTAATCACAGAGGCTTGGATCACAGTTTTATATTATGTTACCTTTATTTTTTGTGATCATTTCTTCTTTTTGAATATCTTGAAAACTGTTAACTTTACTACAAATTTACCAGTGACAAAATATTTTCCTGTTTTAACAATAAACAAAACTTTTAATAACCAATTTTCTTTAGGATAGAGTTATCAACAAAAAGACTAAAAATTTAATTTCTTCATAAAGGAAAATTATTTTCCCTAGTATTGAATTTTGGTTTGGTAAAATATGTTGCAATTTCTGAATCTTCACTCTCATACAATGGTTCATTTATTCATAAGGTCGAACATAAAAAGATTCAGGAGATAAAATTATCATTATTTGAAAATGCTATGTTTAATCTTGTATATTTTAGACAATTACCAAGAAATTACAATTTTTGTTGATAACTTGTTATAATATTAACCTACAGAAAAAATTAAAATACCATTTTGTTTATGATGGGCGTTCAAAAAGTTCTCGGAATAACCAGCTACAGAGGCTATTCTAAGAATTTCTGTTTTAGCATATAGTATTGATACATTTCTTTAAAATAAGCCATGTTTAGATTTCGTTAAGCTATCAAAATCTAAACATATTGGGCTATATGTGACCTATTAAACTCTAACCTTAAACCAATTTAAAATGAGATAACGTTGTTTTAACAGAGATCCCAAGTTTTGGGTAATAAGATAGAAATGGAAATCACAGGCCTCATAGAACAGAACCCCACATTGTTGAGGCTGGGCTTACACCTGGAATTCAATGATGCACGCCACCGCATCGCTTCCCACCTCCAACGTAACATCGATAGGAGTGAGTACTCTTTAAAAAAATATATATAATTCAATTAAAATCTACAAGAAGAAAAAGGAAAGAAAAAGTTACAAGTAGGCCTAGATGAAAGACTTATGTTCCTTAAATCAAACTTTGAGTTCTAACAAATAAGTTATTAAAATAAAAGTAACGAATTATTCCCAGAATTGATTACAATACTGTTTTTAGTGTTTTATATTACAATATTTTTATTTTATGTAGGGTTTACTACTTATTTTAACTCTTCAAAATAATGTTGAATTTATTTTGGTTCTTTTCTATTAACCAACCGTCTATCTTAATATTAATAATTCTAAAATATAATTAAAATCAATCTAACCTTACATAACCTGTTAAAATACTAAAGATAAAAGAGGCTAGGATAAAAAAATGACATCCGAGACAGATTAGGTAAGGTTATCTGGGTTTTAATTATATTTTAAAGTTACTGTTTAGATTTGAGGGTGAATGTAGAAACAAACCATCTTTTCGTTACAGCTAAAGGTAGACTTTTAAATCTCGATTAATAACTTTCAAGTTGTAACTTTCATTTGGACTGGGATAAAATTTTCTAATTGTCGTAATAGATATTTTTGTCACTAATTTTAGTGGCCTACTAGCAAAATTATAGACTAAATTACTTGTATATCTATTTTTATTTAAACTTCAATATTTTATAGGCCTAAATAAATTGTCAGTATTATTATTTTGGTTATTGTTGATAATGATTATTTTCAACCACTGTGTGTCAGTAATTGTTGATTTTTTTTGTTGTTGCTAATTCATATTTTCAGGTTATTAATGTATTACCACTCTTTTTTTCCAGCAGTTTTCAGTTTGTTGTATCAATATGTTTTAATTAAATATTTACTTTTCAGCATCAATAAACAATAAAATTTTCTTCCAGCCGTTTTGTTTCGTTCAGTTTGTGTTAAATTGTTATTTATTTTTAACAGAGGAGCACGAAGTTCACGCTGCCAGCTTACCATAGTCTCTATACCATGGTTTTGGTACCATAGTCACTCAGTACAAGTAGTTTTAGTACTAATGTAGTATAGGGCAAAGGTAACTATGCGAATGCAATTTTGTCCTTCCCTCGTCTCTGTTTGTTTTACGTTTGTTTTTAATGTTTTCTTGTATAGGTTGGAAACGTTATTTGTACCATATTTTGTTTTTATAAATATTTATGTACAAAGGAAAATATGGAGTCCGTATTTAATGTATGATATTAAGTGCCGTTATGTTGTTAAATTTAAATTAGAAAAGTGGGTTTGATTAAAAACAGATTGAAATCGTGACAAATCTATTGCTCAAAATTTAACTCCGAGATATAATAGTTAGTTTTAATTTAGTAACTAGATCTCAAGTTGAGAGTTCATCAGTTGATTGAACTCAAAAGAGTTTTACCCTCTTTCCATTAAAAGCCACAGAGTGTCTTGTTGCATAAATAACAATAATTTCATGGTATAATTTTTTATTTTTTTGTAAATTGTTCAATTTTTATAATGTTTTTGGCTTGGACAAGTTCCATATAATTTTTTTAAAAATATTTGTTAAGTTGAAACTACCATCGAAAGAACATTAAAAAAATGGAAAATTGTTGAAGTAAATTACTACTTATTTTCATTTGAAATGTTTACAAAAGAGAAAATGTTATTTTGATATTATTTGTGACTGTATAGTATATATAGTATAAAGCCCAAGACATGATCTAATAATTCATTTGTCGAATCAACTATACATCAAATTAGATAACAATATCTGTTCAATCAATTGATATATAATACAATTTTTCGTCTGATCCATGACTTAAGGCTATCTCAATAAAAATTAATGAAATTGGGGATGCGTTGTTTATAGATTAATCAACCTCTTATACAAAGTAGGCTATTAATATCTTTTTATACTCACGGACGCACTTTATACATATTGAATCTACACCTTTCTTCATTTAATCTGAGGTTAGATTTTCTCTTTCATTTTTCCTTTAGGTCTCTCTTCACTAACTCTTAATGTCTTCCGACCCTGATACTATCAGAGTATTCGAGGGCTAGGGGTCTCTATTTTATGTTCTTTTCTTTCTATTGTTTATAAGGTGATGATGGCGAGACGGTTTTTCACCTTTAAACACCAAGGAAAAACCCTATTCAAATTAATTATAAGAAATATATATTTGTACAGTATTAATAATACTCATATTTTATTAAGTAATATATAATTCAAGTTTATGGATAGGAGACACAGGGTTACCTTGGAAAGTGGTCCTTGGTATTACAGTAGAGTCTCGCAAACTCGGCACTCGATAATCCGGCAGTCCGGATTACTCGGTGACCCCGACGGGAAAAAATATATTGCTAAAAACAGCGATGTTCGTAAAAGTTCGGCAGATCCTAAAGCGGGCATTAACTTCGATCACTCGAATCGTTGATGGTACTCTTCCCACGTTAAACTCATCACAAAGCTTTTTTACAGATTCCCCTCTGTCAAGTCTTTTTAACACATTTAACCGTGTCTCAATCGAAACCAACACACGCTTCCGTTTTCGTAACTCGCTCATTTTTATTTACTGTATATACTGTGCGTAGATCATAACCAGTCAAAGAAAACTGAAAAGAAATGATATATTTTCCATAATGTATACTAAATTGATTCGTGGAAAAAAAGCGGCTGTCAAACGTTTTTGCAGGTGTATGTCTGCTATTTCGACGGGTGCTAATGCCACAGTGTTTTTACGCCGCCGACAATGGGATACCGCTATTGACAAAATCGTTTGACTCGCCGCTTTGATGCTGCGGTGTTTTTACACCGCCGACAATGGGATACCGCTATCGACAAAGTCATTTGATATTACCGCCGCTTTGGTGTTTCAATTACAATTTATTTTTTGCACTTATTCCCGATAACCTGGCATTTCACAAACTCGGCACACTTCCGGTCCACATTACGCTGAGTTTGCGGGACTCTACTGTACTTAGTAGTACACAAACAGGAAAAGCACACAATAATATACTAAAGTTCTGAAATATTTCGTAAACACTTTTTATTTTCTCAATCAGTAGAGAGTATAAAAAGAAGACTAAATTGTTGTAATCTAAGATGGATCTGTGTTGACCATCAAGTCCAAAACAGATGCCTCATAAATTACAACAATTTAGTCTTCTTTTTTATACTCTCTTACTGATTGAGAAAATAAAAAGCGTTTAAGAAATATTTCAGAACTATAGTATTTTATTGTGTTTTCCTATTTGTATACCACTTGGTATTAATCAAGGACCACTTTACAAAGTAAGCCTGTGTATATTATTCATACAAAATCTAAACTAATAGGCTATATACGCCCTATTAAACTAACCTGTTCAAGTTGAATAACATGAAACCATTTTAATTGTAGAAACACAAATTTAAAATTGGAAATTAAGTAATTCTTAATTTTATTGCAAGTAAGTTAGTTTAAAGTCACTGGAAGCTGTAATTTCATCACTCCAGTTATTGTAAAACCATAAAATATATAAACAGTCAAAATGTGACATTTTATTCCATGAAATCAAATATATATAAAATCATTCTTTTGTGACAAATTATATATTGTTAGATTGGAAGCATTTGATGATTGGATTTGATCGTATTTCTTGACATTTGTTTTCTGTATTGTTATCGTCAAGCAGATGGGCCACACTCCATTCTTTACTGTCTTCAGCTATTTTTATTTGATCAAGTAATCCGTTGTTAAATCTGTTAGTATTCCCTAAATTTTTATTCAATTCAGCTATTTTTCGGTAAGTTTTTATAGTTAAAGAATCAGACTTTCATTAGATATAAAACATGCTGGGAATTTAGTTTTGTGGGTTGTAGATTTATGTACAAAGGCCATTGTTTTTATGTATCTGATATCTGTTATTTAGTTTGTTTATTTTGTAAATAATTGGTGAAAACCTACGACTATTAAACGATCATCAATTATGTATTTTTGTAAATTTTACGTTTGAAAACGTGCATAAGGATTTGTTGAAATGAGATGAATCTACCATTTTCAAGAACGAGAAAACGATTTAACTTATGGAAGTTGTGTTATGTCAGAGTGAGACATAAAAAAAACAAAAAAAAAACACTTGTTTTTTATTCACTTTTCTAGGGCAAAAAAATAGTTTTGTTTCTTTTTTATAATGAACATTTTTATTAAGGTTATGGTGTGTAAAGCTTGTTTTTATTTTATGATAAATTTATGGAATATATGCTTACAAAATGCCTGGCAGTTCTTGGGTTAAGATTAACATTGAAAACATCCTTATTATTGTAAATATATGCATTTAATAAACACGGCGAAGAAGATGGTGATGGTAGATTTAAATATTTTAAGTTTTGCATCTATTGTTTGTTTTTTATCCTCACAGGTGTGCAGTTGTTACATTATGTTTTGTTTGTTTTTGTTATGTTTTTCTTTTGGTTTCTAAGACGTGATCATTTTCAGCAAGGGAGGAGTTGTGTTCGCCGTTCTCAGCCATAAAACCATTTCCTAATCTCAATTCCTTATCAGTTCATCCTGCTCGTACTTTATCTTTATGCGCATCTTCAGCATGATCATGTTTCATTTCATGTCTTGCTTTGTATTATTTTTTTTTTGTTTTGTAGTTATATAAAAAAAAACTTATTTCTTTGTTTTCGTAACAGAATTAATTAATTGAAATACTGTATTTTGTTTTAATCATTCCTGTATTCTGTGTATATAAACAAACAATGACTGCATTTTAATTTTGTATATTTTTTTTACATATATTTAAAATACCGTTTAAATATATCTGCTTAATAGAAAATAGGAACAAACTAATAATACAATTTGTAAAAATTTAAATTCTATATAATTATGTTTAAAATTATTTTTAAAACTTCGCTTTGAAAATGTTTTATTAAATTATAGTTTCATATTTTATAAAAAAATCAGCGTAATTTTCAGTGTTATAATGGAAAAAAGGCAGTTGGTAAAAGTCTGTAATAACATTTAATTTTCTTATAAAAAATTAATACAGTAAACATTTTAGTCACCATTTTGAAATGCATATAATAAACGTCAATAAGAACATGAGTTTTTGGTGAGGATTAGAATCTGTTTTTTTTTTTTTTTGTTTTTTTAAGGTTCGGTAATTATTTTGAAATTTAGCCATTACACATTTAAGGCATCTTGGGTAGACAGTAGGTTATTTTGAATTGTTTTCCATGCATTTATAATATAAAAATTGTAGCCATTTATAGTGAGATCTGGTGTAACAATCTAGAGGAACATTAATGGATCTAAACTTTTTTTCATTTAGTCTCATCTTCCCAATCAAGTCTCACTTGACTAATTCTTGTTCTCTTCTGACCTTGACGCTATTAGACTATTTGAAGGCGAGGGATCTTTTATTTTTGTAAGGCGATGATGACCGAGAGGTTTTTCACCTTAAAACAACAATATCTATTAAAAAAAATTAAATATTTTTCGCAAATATACTCATTTTTTATCTTTAAAATGAAGTGGGGGAAGAAATAGGTAGCCTATACATTTCTTTAGTAGGGTGAATTTTAATTAAATTTGGCACAGAAACAATTAATGTGACAATTCTTTTTTTATATTAGTTGTAATCAATTGTACATTTTGGTCGTTTGGTGATCTTCGTTTATTAATACCGAGGTTTAGGTTCACAATCTACAAAAATCCATGGCAACAAATCTGTTGTTTGCCGAGTTTTTATTTCATTCTCTCTCTCTCTCTCTCTCTCTCTCCCCGTCTTCTTCAGTTATAAGATTCACTATTAAATTCATTAAACAGGATCTAATCTTCATACGAATGTCTAGTCTCTTTGTATTCTTGTCTTGTAAAAGATTTTAATATCTTTGTGGGGAGGAATTGTTATTTATAGCACTGTAATATTAGAACTTTCAGGGATTTTTTGATGGATTAGGATATGTTATTTTGATTTATTTATTTGGTAATTTTGTTTTGATTAATTTAGAGCTTTTTTTTTTCTTATTACGTTAGCTGCTAGATGGTGATTGTCAAAGTTGAAGTTAGGTTGTAAACTGTATTAATTTTGTTTAGGAAAATGTATAATTATAGCTGACGTTTACCACCTGCTTAATTATCTGCTCATGAAAAACTACATGAAACCAATTATCATAAATATAAATTTAAAATTTTTTAAATATTTCGTTTAAAAATTGACGTGTACAAAGTCAAGCAAAATTAATTGTTTTGATTCTGTAGTCTAATAGAGAGTTATATAAAAATATTAGCAACTTAACTGACTTAAAAACAATATTACTCTATTCATTTTTCACATGTAGATATTGTATATAAATAAAAGTTACATCATGTGTTTCTTTAGCCGATCGTAAAAAAACAAGAGGCTTATTCGTGAATATGAAGTAGAAGTAAAATTTATTAACACGTTCACTGCTCGATGTATCTAACAAAGCTAACCTAGAGTTCAGGCAACTTATCCATAGTTTCAAAATTTAAGTTTACTGTATTCTATCAAATAAAAAGTATTTAAAAAACATTTTTACTTGAGTAACACATTTGCTTAAAATGAAATTTTAAGGAAATTGAAATGTAGTAAATCATTTTGAAGCTTGTATAATGTAGAAAACAATACTGCGAAATTATTGTCGCTGTTCAAAGCAGTAAAATTGATGCTACTAGTTTGTCACCCACTAATCAGGTTTGGAGTAACATCAACTCTACTTGTATAGGGTGCCAATTTTAGTCCTATAAAGTTTTCAAAAGTTTTTTTTTTATTCAATCGGTTAAAATTGTAAAACGTAGGGCAAGATTTTGGGAATATGAGTTTGGAGTAGATATAAAGTGTATACCCGGATGGAGATATAAAAATGTAACGTAACACCCACTTATGTTTTTTTAGTGGCACTTAGCAATGAAAAATTGTGAAATGTAGATGTTGTAGTGAACATGTTAAAAAATAAAATCCAAAAGTAAATATTCTTTCAGTAATCATATTCTTTGCTTTCTTAATGCCATTTATCCAGTAACTCATTTTCTTTCATATCCACTTCTTCATTCATGTATGTTCATTTTTCTTTTTCTATTTTATCATTTTGCTTTGGTAAAATATTCTGTTCAACAATTATTAGTATTAGATTGAATTAATTGTACATTATTTGTTTCTGCCTATAATCAAAGCTTCCAGATTCATTTTTTTGAACATTTATTTTAAAAGGTTCTAGTTTAATTATTTTTTAATCAATTCTGTAATTTTAATTGAAATATTTCTGTGTTTGTTTTAAATTTACTTAACGTAAAATAATATTTTTTTTAAATTGAAAATTGTATGAGATACGAAAAAGGTAGATTGAATTAAAAAAAAGATTGAAATCTTTTAATTTCAAAGACATTATAGACAAGATTAATTAAGTTGACAAAACATTTGTTCTTATATTTGATAATTTGCCCTTTACTCAAGCGTTGTGTAGATAATGTAAAAAATGTTTTATATATATAAAAAAAGAAATTCTATTTCCCCCTCTTTTTTGCTATTTCCCCCCTGTCATTTATGTTTTAAAACAATACTATTTTATATATATAAAAGTTTATTACTTTAATTTGTAGGTTATGTAAAATGTACTATACCTATTCATTATCTCTCGATTGTCCAAATCAATGTAGGAAATATGTGTGTGAAATCACATTTAATACAAACATAATGCTTTTAAGTCACATTACCGACAGCCTACTTGGTCCATGCTATTTAATTCTATAGAAAGTTTTATTGGTCATTAGATTATTGCAACATGTGTAGTAAACTTTATGAACAACTGATGTGTGTTTTACACAGTACCTTTTAACGAATATTTTATAAGTCAAAATACTGTAACCAGACACATCTTTCAGAACGATATCATTCATTGAGCCACAACGAATTTTATTCATTTTTTTAAACAACGTTTTATACAAATTTTTAGATGTGTTTTGTTTTTGTAATAATTTATTTACAGTTGTAGTTTTTTAAAACACAATTCAAGACATTTTTCAAAGTGTAACAGTTCAGATGGTAATTAATGTAAATCTACCGTTTGTAGTTATTTAGAAACTGCACAGTTAGATCTAAAGATAATAGATTGGAAATATGATAAACTATTTCATTTGATTTTTTTATAGCCGTTATTGCTATTAATTTCAGTTCCCCAATACTTTTTTTTTTTTTAATGTCAGACCTATCTAATCTCTAGCATTAAAATTATTCAAAAATCATAGTAGTTTTGGATATAAAGGTCAATTTTTGCATTAGTAGTATTAAGATATTAAAACAACCATATTTGATTGTAAAATTGAACATTTAAAAAATGAATTGATAACAAAATAAAACACTTTCTGCTGTAAATGACTTTGGAAGCTTTTATCTCTAATAATTCTAAGCCAATATAATTCACTTTGCTTACTTTTGTGTACTTTCACATTACTCCTGTACTTCCTTTCTCCTCGATACACCCTTTTTAGATTGCCGTCTTAACAAAAGCAAAAGCCAAGAAGTGAAAACTTCGGCCACATTTGCGATTGGTCGTCATCCGGATGGCTCTGTACGGATCCTTGGCCGCAACTGATAAACTATCAAACAATGTGTCCCTCATTATTTAATTTCTATTCTGTTAAGTGTGAGTTGAGATGATTATTTATTGTACATGGTAGTTAAGCTTGTGTGTGTGTGTTCGGTGCATCATGTATTGTATTGTAATTTAGTTGTTTAATGGTTTCAACATTTTGTCATTTTGATAAATAGAAATTTGTTCTTTTAAGTAAAAATGTGTTAAGTGAAATTATACAGTGTCCATTTTTATAAGATATTCTCACATGTGTCGGGATTCTCAATTGGACCGTTCATTCTAAAACTGATGGAGGCATTTATTCTAGGAATGATGAAATGTCAAGCCAATAACGAAGGACAGTGCATTCCAAAATTGATCGTATGGCTTTTGATGAAATTTCAAGCCGGAAATGAAAGATAAAACCTCTTTAATTTTTGTTGTCGTTCCCTAATAGTAGTCATGTACTTTGAAAGTACTTTCTGTCCATAAGTAAACTGTTGAAATTTTACAGATTTTATAAATTATTACCGGCTTTGTGAAAAGTAGAAGTCAAGAATATAGTAATAAGTAAAATAAGTGATAAAAAGACATACCACTAAATATCTTACACACCCGTCCATGTACAAAACCCCAATTGGTCACAGTTCGTTCATTTCAATATAAATTCTGTACAAAATATTTGCGATCATCACCTCAAAAGACTTAAGGTCTTTCCAGATGTTTTGAGTCTCCGTTGAGGAAACACCCCACACTTACTGATGGGTCCATTTGTCTGTGCGCGCGGCTGGCTATGGAGCGGGGGGAGGGGAGTGGTTCCAAAAACATGTGGGCCTGCGCGGCACGCCGGACGTAGATTATTCACCAGTCTTCAATGAAGCCTAGGTGGCCGGAAGAGCGAGCCCTACTTTTACAGAACGGTTAGTAGCGTCAGAGCCGTGTGCACAGACAAATGGTTCCACCAGTACATTGAGTAATTGCCTCACACTCGCGTTTATGTGATCTGGTATCTCTGTTCCATAGGAAAAGAGACAGAACTGACATACCAGTGGTATCTCACTGGGCACAGTAAGTTCTGCCTGCTTAGAGACACATATTTTATATCTTTAGATTCGGAGAATAGATGAACCCTTCATTTTCCAAGATTAAGGAGCATGTATACTTAAAATATTTAATCTTTACTTAATTAATCTACATTGTTTGATAAATTCTGTAAAAATGTTGAAACCATATGGCTGTCGAAAGTGCAAGTGCTATACTATTACCTAATATTTTTCTTCCAGGACAGATTGTTGGTGTTGTTGCAAAGCATTGTGAAGCATTGTTTCTTGTTCTTCTTTTCGATCCTTCCACCTTAAAGACTAGATTCTTCCAAATAATCTATCTACCGTAGACAATTAGAATGTAGGCTAGATGTACACTAACGGTATGATAGTTCAACAAAACAATACTGCAATGCATTTTTTTAAAAACAGTTTATTGAAAGAGATCTTCAGAATTGGAAGAGTTTTTTTTTTAAATAGTTCATTTGATGTTTAATAGAGTATTTTTTGATTAGAATGGGTGTTTGCAACTTCTACCAGATTTTAGGAGTAAAAGTTTTAAAGTATGTTAACATATAAGTGGTTCACATTTTGATTTTGTTTTTTTGATATTAGATTATCAACTGTTAAACCGATTGCAAATTGTTAATTAGTGAAAAGTGTAGAGATCCTTTTTCAATACTTTCCTGTTTTCCTTGTCTGAACCTCTCTTTATTTTTATTTTCTCTATTTTTCCAGTTAAGACAATTTCTATATAATTTCATGTTGTTTTTACTCTCTTTTCTTGTTTTGAGCTGGAAGGCCATCATTCTGCTTACTGGCGTGGTCTCTTTTCAATCTGAGTGTTGTTTCTATAAGCTTTTTATCTTCTTCAGTGTGTATACATTTTTTTGAAATCTGTGGTTCCAAATTTGAAACGATGTTTGGAAATTGTAAAATCTTTAAAGAGTTGCTGAGCTTGGAATTAAAATGTATGAACTTAAAATTTAAAACCTTGTTTATCATTTTAAAGTTATTTTAACATCTCACCGCACTTTGTACAGTGTCAAATTTTAAAACTATAGACTCAATCAGTGTTTCTGTAATTTAACCCAACTCTCCCATGTTTAAAAATCAGTAAAGATAATTTAGTTTTAGAAGTCAAAGGTAATTTATTATTCAATAGTGGCATAATTCCCAATGGCAAAAAGTGGAACAAATTTCTATATCTCTTGTTAAGGTAACACAGTTTCTTATTATCTATTTAGGTAATCTAACTTTAAAAATCAAAGATGTGGTTAATCTAGACGGACAAAAATAAACTTTATCCCCCTAATTACCTTCAGACTTGCTGTACCGTATAATATATATGTGTGTACCTTACTGGAGTCAAGAACAAGTCAGTTATATTGAATAGGGCTACAACTGTTTCGTCAACATGTTGACATCATAAGGGCAGGCACATTAAAACATATATACACTACACATCGCGTGCACAATACACAATTGAATATAGTGATGCATGGGTTAACATTTAAATTACAAAAACACATCCTCTTCGTCCTAGACTGGCAGAGGTACTGATAGTTGTTATGGGTTAGGTCAGGTTATCTTTAGATATCTTGTTTAATTTGATGATTATGTCATATATATACAATTAGAGACAAAGTTTAATTTATCATTAAGTAATGGGTTATTTTTGTTTCTTTAGCAACCAATTTTATTCAAATCTAACAACTGATACTATTTATTGCCACTAGGAGTTATGATGCTATTTGTTATCTTTGACCTTAAAATTTGGTTTTGTCACGAGTGTCTTAGACATTCTAGTTAGTCATAAAATGCTTTTTTAAGATATCAGCTAGGATTCTCACTCGGTGTGCGAGAGGTTTCAGGTTCGAACCCATTGGTAGTTAGTATAATTACTGTATTATCAGCATCATAAAATAAAATGGAAAGCTCTGATTAGTTAGAATTATATCATTGAGAATTATATGTACTCAGTAGATATTTACCAACTGAAAAACCTTCAAAAGCAGGACTAAGTCTTTAATAGGGTATTGTAGTACCACAAGATTATTATAACTAAAAATGTTTTAAATTTTATTCGCTTAAGAAACCATAAAAATAAGTTATAAATTCCAAATATTTATATCCAAGCTTGTTTTAGTTAAACATTTTTGAGCTCATAAATGTAACGTTTCAAAACTAAAAAAAAAATATGATTAAATTTTGAAATTTACGAACTTTAAAATGACTATATAAATTGTTAAAGAAAAGGTTTTCAATTTTCAAGCATTACAAACAATGGAAGCACAGGATCAAATGTTTTTTTTTTTTTTTTTTAATTGAGAGTGATAAAGTTTTGTTTTGCGTGTGATGGCAGTACGTAAGGACATCTCTGTAAGACTGAAGTTCAGATTCTTTAAAGTTGCGAAGAAAAACTGATTCACCGCCAAGGTAGAACAACTATTGGCAAGCCTATCTTCGCTTTGCTTTGCTTTAGTTCGCTTTCTAACATGTTTGCAGATCACAGATGTTTAAATTATATTCAACCTGAAGTCGACATCAACTGGAATAATTTTGTTTTTAAAAATTTTATTAGGGTATTTATATTTGATATTTATTTATTTAGCCATGGACAAATCGTATAGTCAGATTACAACATTCAAAGTTGCCAAAATTCACAGAGATGAAATGTTGAACAACAATAATTAATAAAAATATGAAAAGCAAATAACAAATAAATAGATAATCTGCCCTATAATTAGGCATTCCTGATATTAGTCAATTAAACAAGTACTATCATCTGTGTATGAATTTTGTGTCGTCAACAGATTTGGTTAAGTTAATAGTTAGGTTCCATCAAAGAATAAATATTTAATTAAACTAACCTTACCTGTCGAGATTTAAACATCTATACATTTAAATACAGATACAGTTAAATTTCCATTGTTAACCATTTAGGCTAGGATATATTGAATTATATTTATTCCTACTACAAAATAGTCACAAATAAATATAATTTAACCTGTCTGAGATGCTAATAATTTTATCATTATTCAAAATGGCTACCATTGTGAAATGTAGGATAGGTTAAATGGCAATTATAAATATTTAACCTTACCACTCTAAATTAACATCTGTTTAAAATTTTCTACAATGATAATTCTTTGGTAGGTTAGGATATGTTATTGATTATTTCTAACAAAAATTTGGTCAGGAATAAATACAGTAAACCTTCGATACTTTGACTCTCGATACTTCGACAATACGTATAATTTGACAATCCATATACTTCGACGCGGGAATCTGTCCAGACATGTCTAGAGTATTCTGCCACTTCCATGGTTAAATTAACAAAAAAGGTTTGATAATGTACTCAAATGAAAGAAATTGAATACTCATACAAACGCTTTCCACTCATAATGACAATCTCGCTCACAAAATTTAATACAGACTAAAAATATTAGCAGACAAACAAAAAATTAGGATAAAGTACATGTTTCTCATTGGCCTGTACTGTACAGTATTTTTAGATGAGGCGTGGGTCTTTATTTGTGTAAATAAAACATTCTCAATAAGGAAATGCAACCCTATTTCCAAGAATTGAAGACAACAGTTTTTTATGAACAAAACTATTTTGTACACAACCCAATGAAATGACCTTCACAACTGCAACATTTTCCCCATGTGATATTTTAAATCCTTATAGCATCTTAAAACTGTACTACTGTATACAGTTTTATTTCAGGTAGCTATAAATAAATCAATGCAGTTTTACGCATAAAAATGAAAGTTAAAATGTGATTTTTGGTAATTTCGCAATACTCTGATTCACATTGGTTAATACGGAAAGTCGTTTAACATTTCTGTGTGCGCTGTTTCTATTTTTACAAACCGAACTTTTTTTGTCTACCTCGTTTGGTTTTGTTGACTACCTCGGTTAATGCTCCCTACGTTGTTAGTGTATGTCCAATACCACTTCCTATAGTTTGACATTTTGATACTTCGACACCCGCTAAGTCTATAAAGTGTTGAACTAACGAAGTTTTACTGTATAATCCAATGTCAGAAGTGCCGTTATTTAAAATTGTTTACTATACGTGTTGTTTTAGGTTAGGTTACATTATACTATACAAACAAATATAACCTAATCTATTGAAGTTTCTACAGCACATACATTACATAGTTGTACAATATTACAGATTAATCTAAGCCCAAATTATGGGAGCCTAACCTAACAAATTTTTTTCAATCTTATATAATACGTGAAATATTATAGTACAATTTAAATTTGGAATGTAGGGTTAAGTTTTTTGTACTGGCTGTATATATTAATGTTGTGAATAACATATTTAATAACTAATTAAATATTGTGAATAAAATATTTGAAAAAACTAGGTCTAAGATTGTGATCTGCTAAATTGCTTAGTTACCGCAAACAAATTGTAAGTACCAGCAAGCAGCATGGCTTTCTTTTTTAATTAATTAATATTTATTTTCATATGTAGGACATTTTATAGTTTAAATGATGTATATATTTTCAAACATTTAAAGATTGTTCATTTTCAGAGAAGTCGTGCTTCGTCTTCTTTACTAACAGTGATTTTCTTTGCAGTGTTGTTTTTATTAATCTTGTGTTTTCTATTTAACAATAAATAACCAAAAGAATGGAAATGCGCATTCTTAGCTTTTTATAATTAATTTGTTCTAAATCTTCATTTTATTCAAACATTTGATTCTCTGTCCATATTCCTATACCTTATTATACAAATCATATAATCACAAACTCTACTAAATAAATTCAATCATTATTACTTCATTTAATTTCATATGAATGTAAAAATTCTAGCACAATTTTTTCGTCAAAACTTAATTTTTGATTTTTGTTTTAAAATAAAATTTCAATGTTTTTGAAATGGATAGTAAATAGGACAATATCCACACAAAGAAGGAAATAGCGTTTACAAACAGATACTTTAACATTATTTTCTTGGTAATACTGTATACAGTAGAACCTCTGTTAACCAGCCTCGGATTAACCGGTCCTCGGATTAACCGGCCTATATCGTAGTGTACTGGTTGGATGAGAGTTTCCGAAAATAAATTGTAATTGAAACACCAAAGCGGCGGCGATATCAAACGACTTTGTCGATAGCGGTATCCCATTGTCGGCGACGTAAAAACACCGCGGCACCAAAGCAGCGGCGAGTCAAACGACTTTGTCGATATCGGTATCGCATTGTCGGCGGCACCAAAGCAGCGGCGAGTCAAACGACTTTGGCGATAGCGTATCCCATTGTCGGCGGCATAAAAACACCGCGGCATTGGCACCCGTCGGTATAGCAGACATACAGACAAAAACGTTTGATGGGCCGCTTTATTTCCACGAATCAATTTAGTAGAGCCTACATTATGGAAAATATAACATTTCTTTTTCTTGGAAGCTTGTGTTGGTTTCGTTTGAAACGCGGTTAAATGTGTCAAAAGACTTGACAGGGGGGAATCTGTAAAAAAGCTTTGTAGTGTTTAATTTTTTCATGTTTGATGTATAATATACATAACAATATATATATAAGATACATTTATGTACAATAAAATGAGTTGCAATAACATCTTTATTGCATAATTTTTAGTGCTACCTAATTAAATAAGCTTTCTTTGAACGAAAACCGATTTTTCACGGGAGCCTCGTATTAACCGGTCAAACGGGCAACCGGCCCGGGTGTCAGTCCCGACTAGACCGATTAAGAGGGGTTCTACTGTATATATATATATATATTGGATCCAGCAAAAGTGCGGAAGATAATTTTTATTTTATAAACCATAGTAAATATGAAGTAAAAATTATTTTAAATTAAATTTTTATTGGGGTATTTTGACTAATTGGCTAATTACAATATATTTCTGTTCACTCAAACATTTTTTTACACCCCCCCCCCCCATATCAAGTCAAAATATACCTTGTGGTATGTCATCTTAAAGGTTAGGTTATGTTAGGTTTTGAATTTTTTCTTAATATCATTCTTGGTTTTAAAATTATAGGTTTTACAGTATTAATTTCAGCTTAAAGGAAATATGCATTACTTTTTTCAATATATCAAAAACAGGTTTTGCCCTTATACCACATAGCCATTTGGAAAAATTTAACTTATTTTTTTCAAGTTTTCCTAGAAAATTTGTTGAATCATTTTGGATATACATGTGTTCTGACTTTTGCCGTAACCTTAAAAATTGTTCCGAGACAAATTGGTAAAACTTGATCATGGATTCAGAGCATGAAGGAAATGTTTTCACTTGGCTAAGGAACTTTTTCCACGTGTTTGCCAATTTTTTGTTAAAGTAATCCTTAAGAAAAAAAAAGATTTAGATATTTTGTACATTTGGTTTAAAATTGGTTAATTGGTTATCATATTTTTTATTGTACCTATAAAACAAATAGTTTACACCAAACTGTAGGGCCTAAATGAAATTTTTCAAAATAAACATTCACAGTCATTTTTCTTCTTTTTCTAACAATGAGAAGCTATGATATATTTGTTTCAATTACAAATGAAAAGATAACTAAGATATTGAGAAACAAAATTTCTTGGTAATTGACTAAAACTTGCAATAATGTATAATTATCAATTTCCAAAAGTGAATGAATCTATGATTATTTATTAGATTAGTCCAATATTCCAATATTTATTCAAGCTATGAGAAATTTCTCTACTACTGAGAAACTATTTTTTACAATATCTGAATTATTATTTAACTTACAATAAAAAGAAAGAAATTATTTCTGTGTTCATTATTAAAATAATATCGTTTTAATAGGCACAATTTTACACAAATTTCTTTTTTGGAAATTGTAGTTTTTATAAAAAAGGCAATTAGTAGACAGGTGAAAATTGAAAAGTTTCTGAGTGAAGGTAATAGATTTTTTTCTTCATATTTAGATTTCCTAAAATAGTGAAGTTGACCATCTTATCCTTTAACAACCCTATGTATATTTTGTTCGTATATTAAATGTAAACAAAGATGATACGTGATAGTAAATCTATGGCTATGGTTATAAGGCAGCATGGTAGTCCAGATTACACAAAAGTTAGCTAATACGATCTGTTATAAAATTGGGTTGTTTCAAATTCATGCACGGTTGAGACTTTGGTTTTTCTTGCGGAGAATGGTGTATAAATTCTTGGAGGGAAATTTTTTTTTCATTTTAATTTGTAAAGGGAAATTTTTTTCTTATAAATTATAGAGGGAAATTTCTCACTGAGTGAACATTTTCTCTTAGTAATTTGAGGAAGATATTAAGTAATTAATGGACATTTTTATCATAGTAGTTTATGAATAAAATTTTGTCAGTCATGGAGGGAAATACGGGGAAATGAATGACGGACAATTCCTTTTTTATAAATTGAAAAAAATAATAAAAAACTGCTAATCGAAACAGCAGTTAGACGGCTTTTCAACAGGTGATGTGAGGTTAACACATCAAAATTCCAATAGAGAGATAGGTTTTTATATGCTCACTAGAAAAGTGAAAAACAATATGACTTCTTTAAAACCATCAAATTAGTCCTACTTTTAGCTTTCTTTTCAGTATTTTTGAATTAAAGCGTATTTAAACTATGTAAATTATATCTGTTACAATCTCTCTCATGAAAACACTGACTCGCAATGCTATGAAATGTCCACAGATACTAATACTATCAATAGGAGTAATTTTCTTTTCACTTGTAATAAATGCTCTCGAGGTAGCAATTTGGCTCAAACTTTATATACAGACTTGGTTAACCTGCAAAATTGTTTGTACATTTTTTTTTTTAGATTTAGAAAAAGGAATTAGAAAATATGACTTCCGCCTATTGTGCATCAAAGCCCCTAGGTTCTAATCTTGCAGATTAGTCCCGTTGACTGATTAGCTCATCTTTAATAGGAACATTCAGTGGATGCTTGTGCTCCAAACAACATATGCCTCTTGCCTGTAAGAACCACACAATCAAAGATTATGTAATCAAACCATATTGTGAGAAATTAAACCACATTGCTGACATTAAATTTTCTAAATGGGTTATTTGAAAACTTTTTTTCTAAATTTATTTAGTTAGAAACATCTTTATTCAAATTAAATAGTTTTTTTAGGATCTGTAATACCATACAGCAGTTTATTTTTTTAACTTTAAAATGAGTGTCCAAATTAATTTGATTTCAAAAAATATTTTTAAAAAACTTTTCAAAATGAAAATCAGCAATCTCTAGTATTTGGAATTCTAGTGGAATCTAACTTGTAAGCTCGGTTTCAATTTATGTTAAATATGATTTTTTAAATTACCCTAAAATTTCAAAATGGTGGTTATTTTAGTCAATCTTTTAATAGTTCCTTTTTATCTTGGATCATCACGAGCTTGTAATAGATCATTTTGTAATCTCCAGATAGAGGTTAGTTAATATACGGATACATTAAAAGCTGTAGATTGTTAAGATAGACCATATATCACTGAGCAGATCAGATATTATTCTAGCTGCCACGAGGTTTGACTTTGAGACAGGCATATTTAACAACATAATTGTTACAAAAACTGAAATTTATATTCAATTTAGTTTTAAATAAATAAATAAAAACTTAGTTTTGTAGAACGCGAGTAGAAAATTATATTATTAATCAAAACAATTTTACATGTTAATATTTTGGACCATTGTAAATTTACATCTATGACACTACACTCTAATCATCATGCAGATTTCCCCCCCTATTATTATTAATATTTTAGGTTGGCATATTTGAATCTTCAGAAGTGTTTTCATTTATTAGTAATTCAAAAATTTGTGGATATTTTCCCACTTTGAAGATTTTTGAATAAATTTTACTAAAATGTTTTCTAATGATTCTAAACAAAAAATATTGATTGTTATTTCTTTTAAAATGCCAGTTTGGGAGTTATTTTTTAAAAAGTGTTTTAGAAGGTTGAACATCTTATAATTGGTCAGTTTTTAAAATGTAATATGAAGGTTATATGTCCTTAACCAATATTCTAAGTTGGCTGTTTAATCAAAATTCCGTGCTTATAGTATAAGTACAGTAGTTGCTCACAAATTTTTACCTTTTTTTGTATGGTTGTATCAAGTTTATACACTCTTGATTAAAATTTATAAAAATGGTAAGTGATTATTAAAAACATGATCAGGTGAAACCTGGGAATTTTATATTTCAAAAGTTAATTCATCATAAAATGTAAATATATCTTAATATAAGCACGATTGTTTTTAGATTGTTTATTTAACATTTTAGTTACCATTAATCATAGTGAACATTTAATCTGAAACTCACTCAAGACTGTTAACGTCTTAATAATATAAATTATTAAAATAGGCAGGTATCTGGGTGTACCACACGGTTCACTATTAGGCCCAATTATTTACTAAATTACAATTTATATTTCACATAATTTGTTGGTCGTTTATTGGAATGAAAACTAATAAATATTTTTATTTGGTGTACCACAAGCTTCATATTAGAACCAATTATTTACCAATAATTGATAAATGTTTTAACTTGGTATACCACAAGGTTCACTATTAGGCCCAATTATTTATTAAAGGACAATTTATATTTCATATAACTTGGTCATTTATTGTGGAATTAAATTAATAAATGATTTTAATTGGTTTATCAAAAGGTTCACTATTACGCCCAATTTTTTACAACATTATTTTTATGATATACATCTCATTTATTATTAATTGGAATATACATTTGACAGGTATTTTTTATTTATTTTATTTTTATTTTTTTTTATATATGTTGTAACACAAGGTTCACTACTAGGCCCAATTCTTTACCCACATTTTTATTTCACTTGATTATTATAGTTTATTAAAACAAGGAGTGAAATCAATAAGTATTTTTTTAACTGGTGTTACCACAAGTTACATTACTAAACCCAATTCTGTTCTGTACTATTATTAATTTGCATAACTTGGTTATTAATTGTTATAACATTTCTAGGTTGCATCCCAGTGTGTGCTACTAACATCGTGTGTTGTTGAAACTATAACAAAGTTTGTTGCATTTTGTCTTCTTCTTATTTTCAGCTATTAATATGAGTTAATTTTCAGGTTTGATTTAACAAAGCATTCTGCCTTGAAGGAATGGTTAAAGCATCCTCACACACATGCACAGTACATTGATCTGTATATTCATTTTGTTTTTATTTTTCCTTCTTGAGTTCATCCTTTATCCTTATTATCTGTTTTTTAATAACTATTAATTACCTTATTTAGAGGTGATGAGGTCGAACAATCCTTATGTAGATATGATTACTATATCTTCTTCATATGACGCGTTTCGACTATTATTCAGTCATTATCAAATAAATATACAAAAACAAACTCATAAACAACACAAAACACACGTTCAAGATTTTCACATTTAAAATCACTTTACACAATTTAAAAAACTTTATACATGTGCACACGGATGACGCGCGTTGCCGGTGACCGTTCTCGATAACGTTCGATCGTCAATTGAATAATAGGTAGTCACGCGATAAGGGTCTCCGTTGTTGAGAAGGGGTACACAGTTCTATACGTCATGAACCGCAATTATTGTTCTTAACACTATCGATTAGGTCAAAAATGGTGTGAGAATGAAACTGTAGTTTATTATTGAGTAAGTGGTCAGGGTTGTTTTTTTGCATTTTATAAATATTGAACTCCTCTAACGTGTTCATTAACGGACCTTTATTGCAGTGGTGTAGTATTCTTAGATTAGTGTTAATGTCCGTGTAATTATGATTAGTATCTATTAAATGTTCAGTGAATTTGGAGTCAATTTTTTTGGTGGTGGGTCTTTTGGAAGAAGGAATGTGTTCTTTAAAACGGGTTTTAAACGTGCGTCCGGTTTGGCCTATGTATTTTTTCGGACAATCGTTGCACGATAGTTGGTAAACACCGCTGCTGTTGAACTGGTCTGGGTCTCTTGTTTTTTTCGGTTTTAAAATGTTTTCTAAATTGTTGGAAGTCCTGTATGCTATGTGGTAACCTTGTTTTCGAAAAATGTTATTTGCAATATGTTCAACGGCTTTGTTGAAGTCTACAGCAATGTATTTTGGTTTTGGGTGATTGGCTTTTATAGTTTTCCTTCTTTTTAGTTGTTTCTTTATTATTTTATCCACTATTGAGGTGTTGTAGTGGTTAGAAGCAGCTATATGTTTTATGGTGTTGATCTCCTGCTTGAAGTCTTCTGCATTCATGGGAATGTTCAGTAGTCTGTTCACAAAACTGTTGTACGCTGCAAATTTATGTGATATGGGGTGGTTAGAAGAGGCGTGAATGGTGTGGCTAGTCTGTGTGGGCTTTCTATATATTTTAAACGTGTGTTTTCGTTCTGACTTAGTGATGGAGATATCTAAGAAGTTCAGTCTCTGTTCATATTCTATTTCACTGGTGAATTCTAGGTTGGGGTGAATTTTGTTGAGATAGTTCAATAAAAGACCGGTTTGTCGTGTATTGCCGTTGTACAAGCAAATGATATCATCCACATATCTGAAATAATAAATTATCTTGTTGTGGTGCTTATTGATGTCATTCATGATGTAGGTGGTTTCAACATGATTTAGAAAAATCTCGGCCATAATGCTAGACAGCGGTGAACCCATAGCTAAACCTTGATTTTGGATATAGAATTTTTCATTGAATGCGAAATAGTTCTGTGCTAGGCAAACGTTCAGTAGGTTGATTAATTCGTTTATCGATTCATTTTTTAACTTCTTATTTAGGCGTAAATTGTTCTCCAGTATTGACACTGTTTCACTCACTGGAACATTGGTGTATAGATTCACAATGTCGAACGAAACTAACGTAGATCTATCTGGGATGATGACTTTGTTTATTTTATTGATTAGGTCCAAGTTATTCTTAACGCTAAATGTACCGTCAAAGGTGACATATCTTCTTATTATTTTGTCCAAAGTTTTTGATATTCTGTAAGACGGTGCATGCATAAAATTCACGAGAGGTCTTATGGGGTAACCTAATTTATGTATTTTAGGTAAACCTTTGAGGTGTGGAATGGCGGGTTTGATCATTTTGGCAAATCTCTTCTGTGGTTCTGACAATAGGTGGCTACTCTTATTAATTTCTGATTTAATATTATTGTTAAATGTTTTTGTGGGATCCTTACTTATTTCATCGATTTTATTGCTATTTATAAAATGTAATGTTTTGTTAACGTAATCGTCATTGTACATGACTACTAGAGCGTTTCCTTTGTCAGCTTTTGTGACTATAGCATTGTTTTCCGTTAGTTTAATCTGAATATTCTTAGCAGAAAAATTATCTTGTTTAAAAGTAGGTTTAGTATAATATGGTTTATTCAAAACTGTGGATTGTACTTTGTCACTAATTAAACATCGTGTGACGTTCTGCTTATCTAAAGGTAAACATTGAATAGCGGCCTCAAGTCTAATGAGATCTTGTTTACGGTTATCTTTCACTGGGCCTATATTATGTTTTAAACCTTTATTTAATAAGGCCGTTTCCTTATCGTTGAATATGATGTTTGTACAATTAACGATGCGTGGGTGGAAGACATGGTTTGATTTGTACTTGTCCGATTGTTGTTGTTTGCGATCCAAAAGATAGTTCAGTTTCTTATCGATTATGTTCTTTTTATGGAGCATGTATGGTAATGTTAAATTGTCAATGTTTAAAAGTAAATCTTGTAACTCCACATAATGTAAAATGCTAGCTAACTCCAAATGAGTTTTGTATAGGACTTGATTAGTTCGTTCCTTCTCGCCATATAACCATTTGATTTCCCTCGATAACCATTTCTTCTCGGCCATGGTTTTAGTGTATTGTGCGGATTTAGATTGACTTCTAATTATGACGTTAATGTACTTAGGTACAATATTATTGTGTTGACACACTTTGTTGAATCTTATGTTTTGAATGATTCTGTGCAGTCTCAATTTATTATTCTTGTATTTGTAGGCTAGATTAGCTTGACTTGCTGTATATTCCATTTTTATTATGTATGTAGCCCAACTGGATTGTAAATAATTAATAACTATTAATTACCTTATTTAGAGGTGATGAGGTCGAACAATCCTTATGTAGATATGATTACTATATCTTCTTCATATGACGCGTTTCGACTATTATTCAGTCATTATCAAATAAATATACAAAAACAAACTCATAAACAACACAAAACACACGTTCAAGATTTTCACATTTAAAATCACTTTACACAATTTAAAAAACTTTATACATGTGCACACGGATGACGCGCGTTGCCGGTGACCGTTCTCGATAACGTTCGATCGTCAATTGAATAATAGGTAGTCACGCGATAAGGGTCTCCGTTGTTGAGAAGGGGTACACAGTTCTATACGTCATGAACCGCAATTATTGTTCTTAACACTATCGATTAGGTCAAAAATGGTGTGAGAATGAAACTGTAGTTTATTATTGAGTAAGTGGTCAGGGTTGTTTTTTTGCATTTTATAAATATTGAACTCCTCTAACGTGTTCATTAACGGACCTTTATTGCAGTGGTGTAGTATTCTTAGATTAGTGTTAATGTCCGTGTAATTATGATTAGTATCTATTAAATGTTCAGTGAATTTGGAGTCAATTTTTTTGGTGGTGGGTCTTTTGGAAGAAGGAATGTGTTCTTTAAAACGGGTTTTAAACGTGCGTCCGGTTTGGCCTATGTATTTTTTCGGACAATCGTTGCACGATAGTTGGTAAACACCGCTGCTGTTGAACTGGTCTGGGTCTCTTGTTTTTTTCGGTTTTAAAATGTTTTCTAAATTGTTGGAAGTCCTGTATGCTATGTGGTAACCTTGTTTTCGAAAAATGTTATTTGCAATATGTTCAACGGCTTTGTTGAAGTCTACAGCAATGTATTTTGGTTTTGGGTGATTGGCTTTTATAGTTTTCCTTCTTTTTAGTTGTTTCTTTATTATTTTATCCACTATTGAGGTGTTGTAGTGGTTAGAAGCAGCTATATGTTTTATGGTGTTGATCTCCTGCTTGAAGTCTTCTGCATTCATGGGAATGTTCAGTAGTCTGTTCACAAAACTGTTGTACGCTGCAAATTTATGTGATATGGGGTGGTTAGAAGAGGCGTGAATGGTGTGGCTAGTCTGTGTGGGCTTTCTATATATTTTAAACGTGTGTTTTCGTTCTGACTTAGTGATGGAGATATCTAAGAAGTTCAGTCTCTGTTCATATTCTATTTCACTGGTGAATTCTAGGTTGGGGTGAATTTTGTTGAGATAGTTCAATAAAAGACCGGTTTGTCGTGTATTGCCGTTGTACAAGCAAATGATATCATCCACATATCTGAAATAATAAATTATCTTGTTGTGGTGCTTATTGATGTCATTCATGATGTAGGTGGTTTCAACATGATTTAGAAAAATCTCGGCCATAATGCTAGACAGCGGTGAACCCATAGCTAAACCTTGATTTTGGATATAGAATTTTTCATTGAATGCGAAATAGTTCTGTGCTAGGCAAACGTTCAGTAGGTTGATTAATTCGTTTATCGATTCATTTTTTAACTTCTTATTTAGGCGTAAATTGTTCTCCAGTATTGACACTGTTTCACTCACTGGAACATTGGTGTATAGATTCACAATGTCGAACGAAACTAACGTAGATCTATCTGGGATGATGACTTTGTTTATTTTATTGATTAGGTCCAAGTTATTCTTAACGCTAAATGTACCGTCAAAGGTGACATATCTTCTTATTATTTTGTCCAAAGTTTTTGATATTCTGTAAGACGGTGCATGCATAAAATTCACGAGAGGTCTTATGGGGTAACCTAATTTATGTATTTTAGGTAAACCTTTGAGGTGTGGAATGGCGGGTTTGATCATTTTGGCAAATCTCTTCTGTGGTTCTGTGTCACCGGCAACGCGCGTCATCCGTGTGCACATGTATAAAGTTTTTTAAATTGTGTAAAGTGATTTTAAATGTGAAAATCTTGAACGTGTGTTTTGTGTTGTTTATGAGTTTGTTTTTGTATATTTATTTGATAATGACTGAATAATAGTCGAAACGCGTCATATGAAGAAGATATAGTAATCATATCTACATAAGGATTGTTCGACCTCATCACCTCTAAATAAGGTAATTAATAGTTATTAATTATTTACAATCCAGTTGGGCTACATACATAATAAAAATGGAATATACAGCAAGTCAAGCTAATCTAGCCTACAAATACAAGAATAATAAATTGAGACTGCACAGAATCATTCAAAACATAAGATTCAACAAAGTGTGTCAACACAATAATATTGTACCTAAGTACATTAACGTCATAATTAGAAGTCAATCTAAATCCGCACAATACACTAAAACCATGGCCGAGAAGAAATGGTTATCGAGGGAAATCAAATGGTTATATGGCGAGAAGGAACGAACTAATCAAGTCCTATACAAAACTCATTTGGAGTTAGCTAGCATTTTACATTATGTGGAGTTACAAGATTTACTTTTAAACATTGACAATTTAACATTACCATACATGCTCCATAAAAAGAACATAATCGATAAGAAACTGAACTATCTTTTGGATCGCAAACAACAACAATCGGACAAGTACAAATCAAACCATGTCTTCCACCCACGCATCGTTAATTGTACAAACATCATATTCAACGATAAGGAAACGGCCTTATTAAATAAAGGTTTAAAACATAATATAGGCCCAGTGAAAGATAACCGTAAACAAGATCTCATTAGACTTGAGGCCGCTATTCAATGTTTACCTTTAGATAAGCAGAACGTCACACGATGTTTAATTAGTGACAAAGTACAATCCACAGTTTTGAATAAACCATATTATACTAAACCTACTTTTAAACAAGATAATTTTTCTGCTAAGAATATTCAGATTAAACTAACGGAAAACAATGCTATAGTCACAAAAGCTGACAAAGGAAACGCTCTAGTAGTCATGTACAATGACGATTACGTTAACAAAACATTACATTTTATAAATAGCAATAAAATCGATGAAATAAGTAAGGATCCCACAAAAACATTTAACAATAATATTAAATCAGAAATTAATAAGAGTAGCCACCTATTGTCAGAACCACAGAAGAGATTTGCCAAAATGATCAAACCCGCCATTCCACACCTCAAAGGTTTACCTAAAATACATAAATTAGGTTACCCCATAAGACCTCTCGTGAATTTTATGCATGCACCGTCTTACAGAATATCAAAAACTTTGGACAAAATAATAAGAAGATATGTCACCTTTGACGGTACATTTAGCGTTAAGAATAACTTGGACCTAATCAATAAAATAAACAAAGTCATCATCCCAGATAGATCTACGTTAGTTTCGTTCGACATTGTGAATCTATACACCAATGTTCCAGTGAGTGAAACAGTGTCAATACTGGAGAACAATTTACGCCTAAATAAGAAGTTAAAAAATGAATCGATAAACGAATTAATCAACCTACTGAACGTTTGCCTAGCACAGAACTATTTCGCATTCAATGAAAAATTCTATATCCAAAATCAAGGTTTAGCTATGGGTTCACCGCTGTCTAGCATTATGGCCGAGATTTTTCTAAATCATGTTGAAACCACCTACATCATGAATGACATCAATAAGCACCACAACAAGATAATTTATTATTTCAGATATGTGGATGATATCATTTGCTTGTACAACGGCAATACACGACAAACCGGTCTTTTATTGAACTATCTCAACAAAATTCACCCCAACCTAGAATTCACCAGTGAAATAGAATATGAACAGAGACTGAACTTCTTAGATATCTCCATCACTAAGTCAGAACGAAAACACACGTTTAAAATATATAGAAAGCCCACACAGACTAGCCACACCATTCACGCCTCTTCTAACCACCCCATATCACATAAATTTGCAGCGTACAACAGTTTTGTGAACAGACTACTGAACATTCCCATGAATGCAGAAGACTTCAAGCAGGAGATCAACACCATAAAACATATAGCTGCTTCTAACCACTACAACACCTCAATAGTGGATAAAATAATAAAGAAACAACTAAAAAGAAGGAAAACTATAAAAGCCAATCACCCAAAACCAAAATACATTGCTGTAGACTTCAACAAAGCCGTTGAACATATTGCAAATAACATTTTTCGAAAACAAGGTTACCACATAGCATACAGGACTTCCAACAATTTAGAAAACATTTTAAAACCGAAAAAAACAAGAGACCCAGACCAGTTCAACAGCAGCGGTGTTTACCAACTATCGTGCAACGATTGTCCGAAAAAATACATAGGCCAAACCGGACGCACGTTTAAAACCCGTTTTAAAGAACACATTCCTTCTTCCAAAAGACCCACCACCAAAAAAATTGACTCCAAATTCACTGAACATTTAATAGATACTAATCATAATTACACGGACATTAACACTAATCTAAGAATACTACACCACTGCAATAAAGGTCCGTTAATGAACACGTTAGAGGAGTTCAATATTTATAAAATGCAAAAAAACAACCCTGACCACTTACTCAATAATAAACTACAGTTTCATTCTCACACCATTTTTGACCTAATCGATAGTGTTAAGAACAATAATTGCGGTTCATGACGTATAGAACTGTGTACCCCTTCTCAACAACGGAGACCCTTATCGCGTGACTACCTATTATTCAATTGACGATCGAACGTTATCGAGAACGGTCACCGGCAACGCGCGTCATCCGTGTGCACATGTATAAAGTTTTTTAAATTGTGTAAAGTGATTTTAAATGTGAAAATCTTGAACGTGTGTTTTGTGTTGTTTATGAGTTTGTTTTTGTATATTTATTTGATAATGACTGAATAATAGTCGAAACGCGTCATATGAAGAAGATATAGTAATCATATCTACATAAGGATTGTTCGACCTCATCACCTCTAAATAAGGTAATTAATAGTTATTAATTATTTACAATCCAGTTGGGCTACATACATAATAAAAATCTGTTTTTTGTTCTTTTTTAAATAGAATTTATTATGAAAGATGATAATCAAATTGGTTGTGGTTATTTATAAAATACTACCAACAGATAAAAAGGGTCTAGACCATAAGAATCTTAAGTTAATAAATTCCAACATTGTTGCAATTTCTGGGATCAGATTGTATGTAAAAAGTTTCATATGCGTATTTTCACGCAAAGAACGTTCCATTAAAATTACATGCAAAGTACAATGGTTGAAAAATAGAATATCTATACAAAAAAATTTTATTGTTAAAAAAAAAAAGTTATTGAACAAAAGGTATTCAGATGTGATGAATAAATTACAATGACATTCTTTAAATTATGTTTAACTTGATTATGTATTTGTTTACTTTCTAATTTCACAGCTATAGAAAAGTATTGTGAAGGTACTAAAATTTAATTATATTGTTTTCGATTATTTAGCCACTTATAATCCCAATTAGACCATTTTTAGAATTGTGTCTATCTGCCTGTGACATTTTTGTTATGCAATATCTCAAGAACAGACAATCTGATTCTCGAAATTTTCAAATTTAATCTAGGTTAAATGTCTCGTGGCATTATTTAAATTTTGCTGCAATTCGCAAAAGGTTTGGTGGGTGAAAATACGGTGAAAGTGGAAAGTATCTGAATTATCTAAAAAAAAACAAGTGATGCGAAACATTACAAATTTTGCAGTTGGGTTCTGCAAACAACTTTTTTTATTTCAATTCCAATTTTATGAAATTACTGTAGAATATTTTAATTAAAAACATTGTATCAGTTTAGACACAGCTTTAATAATTCTGTTTATAATATTTTCATAGTCATCAGTGTTACCTTCTAACGGTAACAGCGTATAATTTAATCTCATTGTAAATAAGCATATAATAAACTAACAGAAAGAGAATTTAAATTTATCATAGGATCGGTAAAAAAAGTAATAAAAGCTGAAGGAAGAATATAGTCTTTGAACCTTGGTGTTTACATGTACAATTTTATTTTTCAGCAGTTTTTTTTTGTTACTGTATCTGATACCCAATAATTATGTTCCTTACCTGAATTACTTTGAAACTATGTAATATGAAACAGTTACGAGCTCTGTCGATTAGAAACCATTTTGTATAGTAATCTAAATTTACTTTAAGAAAACGTGAGAATGACAATTTTGTCATCAAACCATCGTAAACTGATAATGTCGTTTTGTAATGTAATTGAATTTTATTCAAATAGAGATTTTGATTAGAGATGTGTCATGAGTATCGGACCTGATACGTTGTATTGGATACATATCTGTATCTGATACTCTATAAAGTACATTTTGTATCAGTTTAATAATCAAATAGGAGAATCCGTTTGTTACATTGATAGCTAAGGTGTATGTGGCAGCACCACATCTCTCCTCCTATCAACCTTATGGTACCATCATGGGATCACTTAGGTCCAAGTGACAGTATCATAGCTAGCATCTTATTGGTCGACCTGATGACAACATCAGGGACTAATTAGGCGCAAGTGGTAGCTCTTTATTATACCTTTTCTTAATATAGCCTTGGGTTACTCTCTTCAATTTTTCTATCAGGTTTCCTTTGACCAACGTTTAATTCTTATTCTATTAGAGTATTCAAAGGTTAAGTGTCTTTATTTTAAATTCTTTTCTTCCTCTTTTTATAAAGTGATGACAACCGAGAGGTTTTTACCTTTAAACAACAAGGGGATGAAATTGGCCAACCTGGCTCTTTGTTTTGTATTTTTAACCTCTAATGGCTATGGGTTTTGCAATTTAACTGCATTTTTACCTTTCTTTATCTAATTCTTTTATTAGACCCCTCTCTTATCTTTCCTATCAGGTCTTTCTTGCTCTCTTCCGGCCCCAATATCATTAGAGTAATCTTTATCTTTGTTTTTGTTAAGTTAATTGTAACTGAGATTGTTTACGCCTTTAAACCATGAAAACAAAATATTGCATTGTTAAATTGTCACTTATTTACAATACAATACCGTATTCCGATACATTCTACAATGCAACAGTCGTGCACTAAAATTGTTATCGCTAGTTTTATAAATTCATCTTCCACGCTCTGTAGTGGATTATTTTCGCCACTAATTTATTTTGCCAATCATCTCCTATTATTGTTTTTCAACACAATATACCTAACACTGTCAACTAACTCGTAGTGCAATATCAGATTATTTCACAATTTAGTTTTTCAACTTCTGTTTTCTTTGAGCTACAAAAAACAAATTTACAAATTAATAATTTATTTATAAACTTGAAAATTGAGACAAGATTTCGCATTTTTTTAAGGATGTAGTATTTTAAAATATTTCTGAAATCAATTATTTATTATGTAAATATTTTTTACTTTAATTTATAAAAAATGGTTTAATAATGGTCGTTAAATTGTTTCAGAAATTTGGTATCGTAGTTTTTCCAAATTGTTTAAGTACAATTTAAAATTTATTTGTTTTTCTCAAAGTAGTACACACAATTTTATTTGATAAAAAAATCAGTATTACTTGTTACATTTTTCACATATCATTTGTAGTATTATTTTTAGATCATTTAGAAATTTTGTCGGTTTATGTCATTTTTTAATGTAATGTAAAATTATAAAATTGTCCAATGCCCACATAGACTGTATTACTAAAATATGGAAGTGGTGAGGTTATTAAAAACAATGCTTTTAATTTTGACAGTTGATTTTGCTTTTTGAAATTAATTTTTAGTAATAAACTTTTTTCATAAAGTTATAACAAACATTAATTTTCACTGAATAAAATTTAACAAATTTAACCATTTGGTTTTTTAAACATTTTTAATCTTTGAAATCAATTTATTAAAAATTAATAAAGTAATTTAACATTGTATTAACAAATGTTTAGTAATTACATTTTTATTTTCCTATTATTTAGGAAGGAAAATATCATGGCTTACAAATTTCTGTATTACGTTTGTTATGTTTTAAGCCTTTATTTAGACTGTTCTTAATGATGATTGTAGAATTTGTGTAACACATTCTCCAATGAAATGAATTTATAGAAATGAATTTTGGAATGTATAGTTATGATGAAACTAAAATTGTTTCTGTGGAAGTGATATGGCTCAGAGGCACACGTGTAATTGTTGCAGTTAGGATAATGAATCTCCTAAGGTTCATCACCTGGTAGATGGTGATGCATTTACCGTGTTGTTTGTTAGGCTACTCACCTAGAGGATTCTATCAGAGTCTCTCTCATAGTTAAGATTTGATTGATACTTAGGTATCTGGAAGCTGAAGCTCTTGTCCATGCCAACCTATAGGTTTATTGTATCCACCTGAGGCATAGCCAGGCTGTACCTTTAATTAGGTTGAAAATTTTGTCACTTATGGTATCATCTCTTGGCTGCGTCTTCTAGTGACTCGGTTGTGCTTTGTAGATTCACTTGTCCACCCTCACAATCAACAGTCTTGGTCTCTGTGAAAGAAATTAATTTTTGTTAGGTGTTCACTGAAATGGCCAAAATTTGGTTATGAAAGAAACTATTTATTTGAGGACTGGACTCTTGATAACGTGCCGAGAGTTGTGCATTTTGCTGCTATCTCAAAAGTTACTCTTTCCTGACCAGTTGAATGTAGTTTGCAGCTGCTGAATGGCTGATGCCACACATTTGGTTCAGGTCCTATAAAGGAGGTTATCACTCCTTGTTTAGTAAGGATGTCATCTTCTTATTCCACTTGATATCATGGCATCCATCTTACCTGTACTGTGTTAAAACAGAGCAAGATTGTTCGGAATAGGAGGCACCGTCATAATCAGTATGAAGTTCACTTCATCTGAATTTAATGCTCCAAGAGCAGCCTGACTGAAAAATAACTAGCTTTGAATAAAGTACAGTACCTCCGCAGGTCCGAGCTGATGTCAGATGAGGTACTCTACAGTATATACCATATCCAGAGCTTTGATGATCCATCAGTGTACCTATGGCATTTTGGTTTCCTCAGTCATCCTAAGAGCTAAGGATTACTGTAAAGGATTTGTTAATATCTATTCTGTTAGCATGACATCATGTCTAGACCAGGGGTTCTTCAGAAAGGTGTCAACCAGTAGGTGGTGTGGCCTACTTCAGTTAGGTTCCTGAGGATATCAACAACTATAATCTGTGCCCCCATGCACAACTCTCAGGTTGGATCTTTCTCAATGTAGCATTACAGTTCAGGAGACAGAACAATGAGGAGAGTTGAACTTTGTGCGTAGATCAAGATTCCTATGTCCAAAACATTAGTCTTCGTGATATGAGTAATAACTACACAACATATTATGCTAACTACTGCTGTTTTCCAATAAAATATTGAAACATGCTTTATAATTTAACTAACAATTCTATTTAAAAGCTTGAATAAACTAGTTTTTTTTTTTTTGAAATAAAACTATAATAATTTGTTATCAATTTAATTTCAACATCTTTCCTTCAAATGCGTGCATCTCGTTTCTGGCCTAGGTTGACAATGAACATAATGTTCATAATGTTTTAGGTTGACATTGTGGCTATAAAAAACTGATTTATTTTTGCTGCTTCCCTGCTATTCATCAATCGTTAAATTTCCACGCAAGTACAACCAATTGACAATAGTCTTTGTTCAAAGCAACTGTTCGATTTGAACTCCATTGTAAAGAATTAGCGAAGAGCAACGTGTCACTATGAAATTCATCGTAAGAGTTGTAAAAAACTCTATAGAAACCATACCATTTGTTGTAAGAATGCCATTTAATCAGGTTTTCAATTAGTTATGCAAATTTAGAAATAAATAAAATGAACTCTTAACATTTAAAAAGTCAATGAAGTTATTATAACAAATCATTGTTTGGGCAGTTGCCGGATTTTAGCGAAACCTGTAGAGAAACTGTTTGTAAAATTGAATGTACAAAAAGAATATACTCAGAGATTGTGCCAAGACTCCTGAGCAGAAGAAAATTTGGTTGAATATTCGTGCTGATATCATCCCGTAATAAAAAATGATTCTAACATTTTACTTATCCACTATAAGTAGTATGGGAATAGTTTGGTAATTGTGAAAAATTTCAGCCTCCGTTTTTTTAATTTTTTATGTTCACATTTGATGGCCTTAGGAAATCTAAAAGTGATTTTCGACATGCCCTTTGTGGTGATCTGCCCACCACAATTCCCCCTGCACTCGGGGTGGCAGTTACATGTCCGCATCCGGTGCCACAAACTTCCATCGGGTGGTGGGCAGATCACCACACCTTCGTCTATCGTTGTCTATACATAAACACTGTAATAGCTACAAAAATTAAGATATGAACATGAAATTTAATGGTAGCTATTTTAAACAGTTTTTTGTTCATTTCTCAAAATTTGTTCAACTTATAACACTCAAAGTTGTAATTGTTTTTGTAATTTCCATTCTTCATGTATTGACACCCTACCCTCTCTACTATGTAAAATATGTAATTTTGAATCCTACTTATAAAAAAAATGTGATATTTATATAGTTACGAAATCCAGCAGGGCTGAATCACTGATAAGACCATAGTGAGATAAGAAGATAATGAAAACATGGAGTACTAGGTCCAAAATCAAAGTAATGATAGTTTTGATTTTGAACGATAGACTTCCACGGTCACAAACATCATTATGATCTTCTTCTTCAAGGTTCGACCACGTCAATATTGTCTGCACGTTGAGTACAGCCGATGTTTCGGGCACTTTACAGATGTACATTCTCAAGGCTTAACAAAAGCCCTTTGACTTGACATTTGTTAAGCCTTGAGAATGGACATCTGTAAAGTGCCCGAAACGTCGGCTGTACTCAACATGGAGACAATATTGACGCGGTCGAACTCCGAAGAACAAGATCATCATAATAATGATAGTTTGTTTTGGTTTTTTTCGATATCCAAGGGATTGATCATATTATTGAATGTCGGAAGATGAACATTTTAATCAGATCTACAACAAGGAGATGTTGATAGTCCTTCGGGATGAGCGAGAAGAAAATTACCTGAAATATATCAGAATAGCTTATGGATTCTTTACAAATTACTGGGATAATACACTGTCTCTAAAGACAGTTGGTAATTTGTTAAAGACATTTTTGTTTTTTAATCAGTTCTGTTATTTTATAACTACACCCTATGATATTAAAAATTGGAAAGGATTTCAATACATATTAATCTTGCGTGCACACCCGTGATTCTGCATAACTCTCGCCTCGTCAAGTTTTCTTAATAATAAATATTTTCTATTTGTATTTTATTAACAACTATTACGTAACCTTTTCCCGAAAAAATGTATATTTTAACAATGTAAACACAATATCATATTAATCCATTGTTAATCATTACTGTCTTTGCAATACTATAGTATCTTTCCTAAATTTTAGGAATCAAAAATTCTGTTCACCGAACTTAAAACAATTTTTCTTAATCTAACTTGCGGAAACCGGCTACTTTCTTACAAATTGACAATTATAATAGTTTATCATGAAGGAACAAATAAGTTTGAATTCTTTGAGTTGTGTAAAAAATAGTTACACTATCACGGTTGGTATGTGTCATTATTATTCCCTTCATGTTGAAAATTCAGCATGAGATGATCATAGCAAATCAAATATCCTTCAGTTTCCTTGAGCCTAGCGTGCACACTAATATATTTTTCAGGATCTAAAATGTTTTATAAACCCGCGCCTTTTTAAAAAAATTTTTATTGAGCATGTAAAATGTACAGTAAACTTTAAAGTGCTCTGTTGGTTTTTCTAATAATTTAGATAATAATTCTAACTCTCCATGTAAGTGATGGATCACAATTTGTGATTCAATTTCCTCATGAAAGCATGAACAGATTGATTTTGGTACCTGACTAACATGTTCCTGTTTTTTTGCCCCCCCCCCCACTTTCTAAACATTACCATTCTGGTGGATTTCCGAGTTCTAATGAGGCCTAGTAGTGATACATGGTCAGGGAACGGTGATTTACAGGCACTCACGAAAAGTGATGGAAACACATGAATAGTGATTTGATTTGAACTGATTGTGGTAATTCATAATCAACATTTCAAGCATTATTTTTGTGTGTAATTTTTTTTTTTTTTTTTATAGTTGGTTATATTGTAAACAGCCTAATTATAGTATGGTTGCTTTGCGTAGCCCTCTTATGACTCGCTTAGACTTGTTGTGTAAACATAAATCATTTTTATTCATCATTTGTGGAGTGTATTATATTGTAAAAGTTTTGTAAATATTGAAATTTTCAATAAAAAAAATCATTTTCAAAAAAAGATTTTACACGGTTTTCAAACTATAGTCTTAGAGTAATATTCATTTATTTATTTAGATCAGGTTGGTCATATATTTTGAGGATAAATCACTTCTTGCACAATAAACATCCAAATTTTCGTAAATAAATGTTTCGTAACATATTTAAACTTGGGAATGAAAGAGAAGTTAAATAAAATGGTGTTTGTATAAAAAAAAAAAAATCATTTATTTAAAGAATGTTTTTACATATAACTTACAACATATTTCTTATATAATGGAACTTCGCTAATTCGAACCTTATTAAGTTGAAATCCTTCATAAATTGAATTTTTTTCATTCCCCTTGAACTTACCTAACATCTTCTATGTTATCTTATTTCTATAAATCGAAGGGTTGACGAAATATACCTTAATATTAGATTTTTTCCCGTCCGCTGGACATGTGGCTAAACCTCTACAAATCGAAGTTGTCTTGATAAATTGTATGGGAAACCATACGACTCAATTATTCGAAACGGTTCATATTACAACGTGTAACCTACATAATACTTCCCGTTATGGTCTAGTCTAGTAATCCAATCCTAGTTTGGAGGTTTAAAAGTGTGCGTTTATTTACTGTACTTTTTAGCGATTGGTATTAGTTTTTTTCATGTGTTTTAATTACGTTTCTTTATCAACGCTACGTGCGATAACAAAGCGTGTGCAAAAACACTATCCTACGAAGACAAACTGAAAGTTATAGAAACTGTTAACGTCGGTTATAAAAAGAATTGTGACATGCGAAGCAGTTTGACATACCGGCCAACACTTTTTTGACAATTTTGAGAAACAAAGATAAGTACAGTATGAAAGCCTAGTTTAACCTGAATCTCTATAAATCAACGGCTGTCAAAGATGCCTTTGAGGAGCCAAACCTCAGTATTTTGAATTAGTGAGGTTCCACTGTATTTATCATTCATTCAACAAACAGTTTTAAAAATACACAACTAATCATAAATCAAAATAAGAACTCAATGAAATCTGGCGAAAACTGTTTTATGTTTGACTCTTGTGTTATAACACACTAAATTAGATAGAAATTTGCAGATTTCAGTTCTGTATGTAATGGTACTAACCCTAGCTTTCTACGATGACAAGTAACGAAGTTATTGTCAAAAATATAATTTCAACCCTTGATCTCCCAAGAAAATAAGATATTTGGGTAGTTATGAGATCCAGGACTGAGTCATTGACCACGAACTTAGCGAGTGAAGGTTTTTCTACATATGTATAGCTTAATAGAGCCAAGACACTGACATGATCAAAGCAATCTTTGATCTATCAATACTATTTAAGAATTCCTACGAGAGCAATGAAACCAACTTTTGGAAATTACATTTAGAGGATCTGCTTGTATGATGGGGCTGGGTAAGTACATCGATGTATCAACTTATTTTTCTGTTTTATCAAAAAGCAGAACACAAACTCCAAACAGTAATAGCTTAACGTAAGAAGTATTTGTTTCTTTTCAGTTGGCGTGTTGCTTCCGTTTCCATCAAAACAAATTTTTTTGGATTATCAAAACCAATTTAAATTTGTATGGACATAGTCATTATAATACAATAGTAATCAAGTGTACAAGTCAACAGAAAAGTCCATGAGCAACCTCTATGAATGTTATTGAAAGATTAAATTTCAGAAACCGCTGGAATATATTGTTCTTTGTTTTATTGTGTACTTGTATTATAATAGGGAAAAAAAATGTACTCTTTTTTATGCACACAAATTAATATTGTTTGCGCTCCTCAGGGGGTTTACTATAAGTGACAATCCCAAGAGCATCTAGCTGGATCTACACTTTGATCCCTCTCACCTTTCTCATCACGTCTCTCTTGATTAACTATTTTTCTCTTCCGACTCTGACCCTGTTAGAGTGTTCAAGGGCTTTGGATTTTTATTTTATGTTCTTTTCATCTGTTTTTTTATTTAGGTTTTTAACCTTTGAACAACAACAAAAAATAAAAAAAGTTATGCAAATACTTACTCTCATATCTGTCACAACATTGGTCCTTGATAGGTATTTAAAAAGTTTTTTAATATTTAGACGTTCTAAATTTTTTAAAAATTTTGTTCATTATAAATAGAACATCTAATTCAAACATATTATTTGGATCATGGTCAGTGCTCATTTCATAGTCTTTAACCTAACAACTACAGTAAAGAGATGTATAATTTTATATTTTGTATTTTCTTTCTCTTATTTAGCGTCTAAATAATCTGTTTCATGTCAAATAGTTTCTTCTTTTCTCTTTAACCTTACCTCCCCTTCCCCACAAATCCTCATAAACTGTTTCATTGTTTAATTTTATATTTTATTTAAAATATTTTGTTCTGAAATAGAAATTTCCATTCTGTGTGTGGTGGATGCATCATGGATTTCCTTCAAGGCATGATTTTTACAGAAAAGCATCAAAATGTTACGTTCAAAATATTGTATACCCTTGTTTTTTGATTTGTGTACTTTTTTTTTTTTGATTGCCCTGTAAATTGATATGTTGCATGTGTTAAATCCATATTCTATGTATTAACTTTTAATTCTGTTTAGTATTGCCAACTTTAAAAAATAATCATTAAAAACTTTAAAAAATATTCATATCTTGATAGAAATTTTAATCTGTTAAAAAAAAAAAAAAGAAAAGTTACTTTTTCGATTAAATTACAGTTGGCAATGCTGTTTTGGTGTGAAGTTTGTAGTACTGATTTGTTTTGATCTGTGTTTGCAGTAAGACTGAGTCGAGTGGGTTCGGCCACCTCATAGGCATTGACGAATAGGTACTGATATTTTTTTTAAAGTTAAATCTTTAAATTTAAGAAAAAAATTGCTTTTTGAAAAAACAAAATATTCTGGGTGTTGGAATTTTAAATTGTTACAATTTATATTTTTGTTTTTACTGTCAATTGTGGTTACAGTTTTGATTTTACTTTGTTTAACACAGAAATATAATATTGGAATTATGAGTAAAAAAAAAAGAAAGATATTGCACTTTTTCAAAATATAATATTGGGGTAAGTCCATGTTATTTATATAAAATGTTAGGCTATTCTTATTTCTATAATACAAGGCTATTTTTCCTCGTTTGCTAAATAAGTATTCAACATGGAACTTTATATGAAAGGACATGAATATCCACTTAAACCTTGGTATTAATACGTGCAGACGACAATACTGTTCACTTAGAGACTAAGTAAGAAGGAACTATTTCAACGGTTCACAATTGTAAAATTTTTAAATCGTTACAAGCATATTAAAAATTGACAATTTTTTAACTGTAGTTATGAGATGTGTCTAAAAAGTTTGGTAAATGGTATCAAGAACAAATGAAACAAAAGATATATATACAAACTACCTTTATTGTCCTTTAAAATAATTGCCTTCCAACAGAACATATTTTTAACAATGTTCATAAAGCTTGAAAACTGCCGGTGAATTGCTCGCAGGACTGCTGTTATATGTCTTACATGCCTGAAATGTTTGACTTATATCACCTTGAGACTGAGAAATAGAAAAGTCTGCAGGTGCCAGATCAGAGGGAGTATGGTGGATTGCTGAGCTAAGACTTGGTGCACTCGCATCGTACATTGCGTAGTTCTGTACAACCCAGGCTGAACAAGTTGGATGCATATGAGCAACTGTTTCAAAAGTTCCTTATACAATGCAGCATTCACAGTTTGACTATCAGGAACAAATACACAATAGATGATGCTACCTTTGTCGAAGAAGGCGATTAACATTGTCTTGACCTTTGACTTTTGAAAGCGACTCTTTTTGGGTCGCTGGGAATTTTCTGAACATCATTCCATTGATTGCCATTTGGATTTGGATCGTACTGATAGCACCAGGTCATCTTCTCTGGTAATAGTGCACAGGAAGGATGAATCCTAGTCACATGAAATCTGCACTGGTTTCTATATCCATACATTTTGCTTTTTGTCCTCTGTTGGCATGTGTGGCACAAGTCAGGAATAGCATTTACGCCTATCCAAGTCTTCACTGATTGTACAGTGTCCTGGCTAATGTATATTTCTCCCACCATCTTTTTGCGATCTTGCGCCAGCATGTTTCACATTTGCTCCATCATGTTTAAGCTTCTGCTTGTCAACGACTGGCCCGAATGTGGCTCATCCTCAATCGTTTCTTCCTGTCATGAAAACATTTGAACCACTCAAACACTATTTCTGCTCACGCCTTCCACCTCATACACTTGCATTAACATTTCATGCGTCTCTCCGTCGCACCCTTATATTTAGCAGGACTTCATGTTCACCTATTACTCCATTACACTGTGACAAACCCTCTTACACTGACTACGTTCAACTGCCAACAGCTCTTTAACGTGTACTCCCACTACATGGTACTTCTAAATATAACTCTGGATATGTATAGCCTTGCCTACATTGCAACTGGGATTATTGAACAATTCATCAAACTTTTTCAACACATCTCGTATATATTACTGTTATCCTTGTAAAACATTTTTAGAAATTTAAAAATAGTGATCATTTTTTAAATTTATTTACCACATTTGTTGGTTAACAAAGTTGTTTCACAAATCGTAAGCTGAGCAAAATTTGACTATAATTAGATCTTCTTTTTCAAGCTACAAAAAAATAGAAAAAAATAGAATAACAGGTAAGAAGATCCTAGAAAAGTTTTTTTAGTCAAAGTTGTCCAACGTTTGGTACAAACAGACTTCATTACAAATTGAGCAAAATCAAACAAAGCGTATGACTTTTAGTGCATTTCTTAACCATAAATTGGTTTTTTTTTCAGATAAAATGTTGCACAAGTAATATCAGAACTGTAATTATGAATTTTGGGCTCTTTAATCTGACGAAGTAATTAATGCTTTATTTATAACTCCTCTTTCTTCTTCTTCACTTTATCTTAAATGCATGCTTCTTCACTCTTCTACGTCTCTGGAGTTAAAACATAAACGTAAGTATTTTAGAATAATAATTTTATTTTTTGTTTTGTAAATAAACTATTCTGGTATTTTCATGTCCAACTGTAGAAGCTTCTAGTGTCATTGTTGTTTTTAAGATAAATCCACTTAATAAGTTAGACATAATAAAAAATGATTAAATTTCGTTATTTTTTTTCCAGTAGAAACAAAAAAAAAATTGAGAAAGTTTGTGCAAAATATTTGTTTGGGTTGTCAATAATCAAGGAAATAGTGAGTTAAAAAAAAAAAAAACCCGTTGGTGTGCCAAGACCATGGAAAATATTTCTCTCTAAATTAGGACTATTATATAATATCATAATTGTGAGAGATAGTGAAATGATATGAACTGTGGAAACAATATATCTGGACAAAAGAATATCCTTAGATTTTTTTATAGATTTTAATTTTGGTTTCCTACTATTCGTTTACATCTAAGAGAATTTATTTCACCGTAGTTTTATCAAAATCGTGAAAGCCAGTTATTTTATTATGGTTAGGTATCAACAAATTTTGAATCATCAAAACAAAACAAAAATTTCTACAGGTATAGCCAAAATATGTCCACTTTTTAAATTTGATCATAATAATGTTATCCTTGTCAACCTATTGCTTGGATAACAGCCTCATTCAAATCCCACTTTTGTCCCTATGTGAAAAAAAAATCTACATCAATTTATTTCACAGTTCACACTTTTTCTTTACTACCATTTATGTAAAGGGTAATTGTTTACTGTAGTGCCTCAACTTTGATATTTTTTCCCCCATTATTTTTGTACTGTCTTCATTTTTCACGGGAAAAAAAAATTCAAGTTTTCTAGGGCTCCATTAAGTGAATTACACATTAAAATAGGTTTGTACACATTGTTTTTACCTTACAAGGTAAACTTTTACTTGACCTACACTTAAATAAACCTATGTATGATATGACATAATTAATCCCAACTGAAAATTTCCACGTGGTGTTCACAAACGATCACTTATCCAAGTAATAACCATGCTCAATTTTGCTTGACTTTGGTTGTCAGTCGAAACTTTGTATTTGCCATGTAAACTTAACCTACAAATACGTCATTGAAATTTGTCAATATCGAAGTGAAAACATCTTTGCTCAAAAAATGTTACTATTCTTATAAAGACAGGTATGTAGTACAAAAAACGAAAAAGAAAAAAAATTGGGGCACACTACAGCAAACAATTACCATGTGAAGAAGTATATTTTAGTTATACTTCAGCACATTGTAGTGTTTTTGTAAGAAAGTTTAAACAACTTTTTGTGAAAAGGTTAATCTACTTAAGTTAATGCAATTACTAATACTTTTCTGCTTCTATATATATTTGCTTTGAATAGTTTAGATATTGTAGGCTTAATGTTTCATTCTTTTAGTAATATCAGATCATGTTACCATTTACATCGTAGTACACCTATGTGTTTATAGGTTCACAATGCTTTATCACAACATTGTCTGTTTATTTTACAATTACAGTAGGATTGTAACTATCTGGCCTAATGTGGTGGTTGGCTGAACTGCATAGGTTGAGCTGTGCAATAAACACTCAAATTTATGATAACGAAACATGTGATAACGACTCATAAACAACCAATTATGTTAGATATCTTTTGTCAACAGAGTACTATAAAATAATAGAGCGGTAATTTTCTTTTACTAACATGAAAAAAATTAAACATTGGCGTGATCGTTCTATGAACATCGTGTCGTCCAGTTTGAGGCCTAACAGACTCATGAAGCTATTGTCTCTATCGCTATTACAAAATTAGTCGGTGATTGCAAGACTTATTTTCCATTACGTATAAAATGGCAAATTACTCAGTAGACATTTCATGGTATCTGGTATCAACAATTAGTTAGGAACGGCTCCTCTAAACTGCCTGGGTTCTTTAACTTTCACAATCAAATCAGTGGTACAGCATTTAATTAATCTTTAATAACAACATAATATTTATATTTATCTTTCATACAATTCAATACAATACAAAAAGAATACACAATAATAAAATAGTGGGATCAATATCAAAAGCAAAACAAGTGTCTTTATATTGTAATGCTTGCTCACCTTGTAGAGTCTCAAATTCGACCAGTCCCTTTCTAGTCCTTCCGTTTGGATTCAAACTCCCTGGGCTGTCTTCTTCCACCACGGCTAGCGACGCAGCCGGTCTCTTCTAACCTCAAAAGACCCCCCTCCACTTGTTGCCGGCCGCTTATATATCATTCATCGCCCGTGGTGTTCTACTTCCGATGCAAGTCAAGCATTTCAACACTTTTTCAATTCTTTCACATTAGTTGGGCCATTCTGAGTGTCGTATGTTTATTACATTGTATGATTACATTATACTAAAATGAAATAATTATAAATTACATTAAATATATTCCTAATAAATTCCATGTGAGACATCACAGGTTACTTAAGTAGTATTTTAAGTGAGTTTTGTCCAGATGTTCATAAAGAATATTTGTTCGTATAAATTACATTACGGTATCTAAATATTATCCCTAAGTAAAATTTTTAAAAGTTAAGCCCCTCAGAGGCTCACTTAAAAGTGAGTACAAGTACAGCATTCCTGAGATAGCATAGCTGGATCTACACCTTTCTTCATGTAGTCTTGGATTGTATCCCTCTCTTTCTATCAGGTATCCTTTGACCAACTCTTGTTCTTATCTGACTCTGACGACGCTATTAAAGTATTCGAATACTAGTGGTTTTTATTTTAGGCTTCTTCTTTTTTTATAAAGCCTAATGATAACTGAGAGGTTTTTTGCTTTAAAACAAGAGTAGCTCTACACTAAAAAATGTATGTTTCTAATAATTTATTTGTTTATTGTATTGCAGTTGACAATATTTCTTGTACAGTCCATTTATCACACAAGGTGACACTAAAATGCCATCACAATTAACCAATTACATAATATAGTATACAATTTTAATAACCGAATTGAGCAATCGCCTCAAAAATGTCACATACATTTGGATTCAAATGTGGCTGAGGAAATCCCTCACTGAGTAAAAGTAGTACCAGAAGTTGTTGAAAATTATTTGTTTTTTGCTTTTAAAGTATTAGGAATTTGTTGATAAACAGAATACCCACTTGAGAAGGTACTTTTCTAGATTTGTCAAGGTCTATATTGCTTGATCTGTAGGTTATTTTTATGCTTGGTTTTTATTACTATATAATATTGGAGATATAACAAATTGTTTGAAAGATATACTTACAGAGGAATGTGAGTATTCCCAATTCCCTGAAACGTCTTTACATGCATTTAATTTGTGTTGACTTATACAAACCTCACAGCATAAGTGTTGAAGCTTCTAAATTATTTTAAAATAAAAATACCAGAATATTTATTAAATATTAGCAGAATATTCTGGTAATATAAAGTATCTGGTAATTACTTGATGTGATAACGTTTCACTTGGTGATCTCCAATTATTGCTGTTGTTCTGGATTTGATCACTATAAGGTTGATAAATGTTACGGTATTGTTCTAATATTGGGAGGAAAAATTAGGGCGTTATGATTGTTAGCAAATAAACATGACTCCACATCATATGATGAAAAACTGGGGGGGGGGGTGTTTATGTCGCAGGTCTGGACAGATGACATGAATACATGTACAATGTCTCAAGAGATCGTTTTATTGTCGGCACTTTTCCGAATCCAGTGGTTTGATACACATATCGTACATTTAGAGTCAGCCCAGGAATGTATTATTGAGCGGAATTAGATATTTGCCTTGGCTAGTTTCATAGACTATCACACACGTTACAGCTATGGCTAAACTGATTGTTGATGATTAGTGAAACACACATTTTTTTTTCGGTGTAAACTATTTGAGGTGCTACGCCAAAATGTATCGCCTGATTTTATTATCATCTCATTTCTATAATGCTTCCAGTATAGGAGCTAATTTTAAAATGTATTCACATCAAAGAGCATTTATCTGGCTTGGACTCGCAACTGATTTTCGATACTTTATCATCTTGGTACATTGTCTATACATATGATTACACACTTCAACTTAAATGTTTATCCATAGACCTGTGTAGTATCAGTGATCTGTGATTCTCTCACAGTGATTATCAAATTATTTCCATACACTTATAGTTTCACTGATCTGTGATTCTTTCACAGTGATTATCAAATCATTTCCATACATTTATATAGTTTCACTGATCTGTGATTCTTTCACAGTGATTATCAAATCATTCCATACACTTATATAGTTTCACTGATCTGTGATTCTTTCACAGTGATTATCAAATCATTTCCATACACTTATAGTTTCACTGATCTGTGATTCTTTCACAGTGATTATCAAATCATTTCCATACACTTATAGTTTCACTGATCTGTGATTCTTTCACAGTGATTATCAAATCATTTTCATACACTTATATAGTTTCACTGATCTGTGATTCTTTCACAGTGATTATCAAATCATTTCCATACACTTATAGTTTCACTGATCTGTGATTCTTTCACAGTGATTATCAAATCATTTCCACACACTTATAGTTTCACTGATCTGTGATTCTTTCACAGTGATTATCAAATCATTCCATACACTTATATAGTTTCACTGATCTGTGATTCTTTCACAGTGATTATCAAATCATTTCCATACATTTATATAGTTTCACTGATCTGTGATTCTTTCACAGTGATTATCAAATCATTCCATACACTTATATAGTTTCACTGATCTGTGATTCTTTCACAGTGATTATCAAATCATTCCATACACTTATATAGTTTCACTGATCTGTGATTCTTTCACAGTGATTATCAAATCATTTCCATACACTTATAGTTTCACTGATCTGTGATTCTTTCACAGTGATTATCAAATCATTTCCATACACTTATATAGTTTCACTGATCTGTGATTCTTTCACAGTGATTATCAAATCATTTCCATACACTTATAGTTTCACTGATCTGTGATTCTTTCACAGTGATTATCAAATCATTTCCACACACTTATAGTTTCACTGATCTGTGATTCTTTCACAGTGATTATCAAATCATTTCCATACACTTATAGTTTCACTGATCTGTGATTCTCTCACGGTGATTATCAAATCGTCATTTCCATACACTTATATAGTTTCACTGATCTGTGATTCTCTCACAGTGATTATCAAATCGTCATTTCCATACACTCGTGTAGTTTGACTGATCTGTGATTCTCCCACAGTGATGGTAAAAATCATAATTATTCTTATTAGTAGTTGGCCGGACTAAAATGTTGATAAATAATTAACAGTAATTGATTGCTGCATTTGATTTGAGCGGTGATTTTCACTATTTTTACTAGATTTGTATCCCAGTACACTTTTCTAATAGTGATTTTTGGTAATGTTGTTAATGTTTGGTGTTTTATAATAATGCTATCGTGAATTGAATTTAATGATTCTCTGAATTTTTCTCTACGAACTTGCAGTGTCAATATACTAGTTATGTTAAAGCCTACATGAATTTATTGTAGGTTTTACTTTTTAATCGTCTACAATTTTTATTATATTATAAAAGAGAAAATATCAGATAGCAAATGGGAGGTAGATATGAAAGTGATTTTTTGGTAATTAACAAATTATATAATATTTCTTATTCTTATCCAACACTTTAAACCAATATTTAATAAAACACTCAGTCATAAAATTATAGCATGATAGAAAAGTATGAAAACGATTTGATAGCTTTTCAACGAATAACAGATTATGACCATGGGCGTCATCACCAGTTCATTATTGGGGGGGGGGCATATGCCGGGGATCTGGTGATATGGAAATTTTTTTAAATTAAACTTCTCAAAACATCCTTTTTATGCATTTATTTTAATATTTTGTCAGCAAATGAAGTACACTAAAACAATAAATCTATTTATTATAACTTTTTTAAGCTGAGCGGAGAAACAAACCTTCTGCGCAATGAGTCAGATCAGGTTCAAGACGAGACGACGATACTCCACACCGACAAACTAACTACCAACATACTGGGCTTTATTGCATACAACTATTCAAAATTAATTCTATTTGCGTTTGTAACAAAAATGTAATGTTAAAAACCCTAGTAAAGACAAAGCCCGATGTTTACCTTTTAAGGTTTTAAGTAAATCATTCGTTTTTAGCAAAAATATTTTTACATCTCAAATATTGGGGGGGACGAATCCCCCCCCATCCCCCCGGCGATGACGCCCATGATTATGACTATTAAAAGGTTATATAGGAACCCCATATTTTAAATTTTGACCCTGAATCTTCAACTAGACAAAATTCTTTATTAATTCAATTTAACACTTTGAAGCCTAACTCTCTAACGCGCTGCTTTCCTACTGTGCCTGGAGGTTTTGGACATGTTTTTAAATAGTTGTAGTATTTGTTATATTTATCATATATGACTTATTATATATCATTTTAAACCTAAAGAAATTACCTTTTTAAATATATATACATGTAAATAGATATTTTACTCACAGTCAAAACTCCTTAGTCTTGAACAAGGGTAAAATACACACACAAACAAAAATAGCTACACAGTACTTCACTAAACATAATTGGCCTTTGTATGATACAGTTTGAAACATTCAGGTACACAAAGGGGTACTGAACATTCTGGGCACCACCATAACTCAAAAAGTATTTAGTATTCAAGAAAAACAACAAACAAACATAACGAATCTTGATTACTCAGTCACTAACTTTGAACTAAACAAACGTCTGCTACGTTCTTCATAGACGTGTTACGTTGCCTAGCATCAGCTTTATAATATTTATATTTAGTCCATATCAACAGCACAGACTATTCTAAAATCAAAGACATGCAAAGATAAATAACCAATTAGCTAAGCAAAAGTGCCGAAACCCGATTATATGCCGAAATCGCGATCGTATAGAATTATTTAGCGCAGCCCGATCGATGTATACTCGGGCTTCAGCGGCGAGCGCTGTCGCACTGCCCGACCTATACTCGGGCTTAGGCTTCAAAGTGTTAACTAATAGTTTTAAGCTGATTTAAAAAAAAAAATTAATTTTTTATTTTAAGCTTAATTTTGGTTCTAGGGCTGAACATTTTCTAATTTCAACAACTTTTAAAAGCTACTTTTTTCTAAACAGTCACATATTTTTTGAAAATATTCAACGAATAGTCATCTTTAAATGTGATTTTATATGAAATGCTCCTCTCCTCAGGGACTTAGTTATAGTGAGTACTGGTTTGACAATTCTTTCTTAGCTGGACAGCTTCTTGGGTGATCGCTCTCTTTCATCTTTCCTATCAGAATTCTCTTCATCAAATTTTGTTCTCTTCCGACTGCTTTTAGAGTAATCGAGGGCTAGGGGTCTTCATTTTATGCGGTGATGATAACCGAGAGATTTATTACCTCTCAAAATGGTCTACCGAGTAGTGTTTGTATGATTTTACTCGCTGTATTTACGGATTGCCGAGCGATGACAGTAATCTGTCAGCTAATGGTCTGTACCATCTATATTTGAGACTATTTCAAGAAACTAAAATACACAGAACATGTAGAAAAGCTATTTTCATCATTACTAAAGGGTCGGCCTGAAACCAGTGAATTTTTTTTAGTTTGAAATAAATTCTGAAATCAAGTGTTCTTTTGCAAATCAGCTGACTCAATCTAAATACAAAGAAGTTTCCATCTCTTACACAATCTTTTTTATCATATTTTTCTTAATTTTTTAAAATAATATTGCTGTGTTTTGAAAAGATAAAAGTGAATTATTGCGTTTAAATTACTCGTAAAGATTGTTTTGTCATTTTGTAGGTATGTTTTTGAAATATATGTGAGTGTGTGTTTATTGGGTAATTTTTTATAGGTTAGATCTGTGAACAGTTTGTCTATAATTCTTTTAATAGTTTTTTAGTAAATTCAAAGTGTTTTTAGTGAGAAGAGAAAGAGTCTTATAATGGCTCGTGTTATAAATGAAATATAAATATTTGAATGAACAGTTGCAAGTGCTTACTGAAACACCCCCAGAAAGTACCGCAGCAGGCATTATTCCTTACTAAAATTCTTCAATGTTTAAGGGTTAAACGATAAGAGAAATATATGTAATGCTCAATAAAAAATATAGTTTACATTTGAAAATATTTACTTACATCATCTGTGGGCTCTTTTTGGGCTGTATACAAAACAGTAGTTTAATTTTACCAGGATGTGTCACCAAAATATCGTTTTTTGCTGTTCTTCATTCAAAAGATATCAGATTGATATCAACATGTGATTACTGTCTTTTAGGGAAGAATGTAATTATTAAACTGTGAATGTTTTTATCTCGAAATCACAATCACAGTACCATCGCAAGTTTTAAAATATACCTAAATTCCTACTGCTCTAACATAGTAAATAGTTTTCTTACTATCCTACCTCTTCAAACATCTTGACATCTTTGCTTGTATTTAATATGCACTATATAAACACTTAATATTTTTTTTATAGGCTAAAATGTATATATTTTCTTCTGTAAATATATAAGATGAACAGGAAAAGATGAATGTAAGTAAATAAACATACGTTTGTATATATATATAATTGTGTAGTTATAGTTATAAATTACATATTAATCATACACAACGTATCATTTCTATTTGTAGCACTCCGATGTCACCACACTGGTCTTGCTTTTCAGATTTATTTATCGACATGTCATTTACATTTTTATTATTTACAGCCATTTTCATGTTTTTTAGTTTAGTTTTGTTTTATACATTTACAGAATGACGCTACAGACAAAATATTAACAATATTTCATTCATGTTCGTTTTATAAAAAAAAGCACGTTAGAAGTAACATTGTTAGATGTAGTTGTGGTTATTTTAGTTTTAATTAAAAACCAGAGACACGTGATTCAAAACAATCTTACTTTGTAAACAGTTCAATTTAGAATGATTTGTCGGTGCTAAAAGTATTTAAAAATGTTATTTAAATGTTGACGAAATTATAAAATTATATGCAAGTAACTGATGATCTAGTAGGATTTTAATTTTGTAAATGGCGTCAAGAAACAGAAAAAGTGATTTTCAATGTGCCGTCCGTCGAAGTAAGCAGAATAGCAGGTATAAAAAATAAGAGTAATATTCAATTTGCTGTAGGACTCAGTTAGAACTTTATTAAACATTTTTCGGACGTATCTTTCAATGGTAATCCCAAAACAGGAATTCTTTGGGGACGTAATTCCTCTAATAACTTGTAATGTGGGCAAAATATATCTTTTCTAAACTTACCTTGTTAAACACTTTACCCTTTTTGATTTAATTTTGAGGCAGTATAGTTTCATTTCATTTTATTAATAAACATAGGTGTTATGTTATTCTAATGAACATGTATAGCTTTGTATGGTTTGTATTATCGGAAGCCTGTTTTATAATTTAAATATTTAGTGGAATTCAATTTTTTTTAAATCGGAAAAAATCTTAATTCAAATTGTCAAAATTTTGACAATTTTAAACAAGTTTTTGTTCATATCTTATGTGTTATTCAACTAATAACATACTAAATTAAATACAAATTTAATATGATTTCAACCCCACCTCTCTTACAAGATAAATAACAAACTTATTGTCGATTTAGAACACTGAACCCCCCCCCCCCTCCCAAGAAATTATGATATTCATATTTACAAGATGTTGTAGAAATTAGTCGCTGGTATGAGTACAATGAGTGGGAAGCTCCTTCGTGTCTCTTTGAGCTAAGAGACTGACTGACAAAGAGATTGTAGTAGGTTTAATATTTTAGCCAATGTCAAGAAAGTAGTGATATACACATTATGAGGTTCAGTAAACCTGTATAACAACTGTTTTAAACAACGTTAACCTACTGCATAAGATCTTGATCTACCAATACAATATAACATTCTGTACAAGGTCCAAAGAGACCAATTTTTTGGGCATTTAAAGGATCTGTTTATATTACATTGGATGAAGGGCTGGTTAAGTACCATGATAGCGTCTATCAACTTGTTTTATCCTTATATCAACCTTCGTCTTGTTCCTTTGTAAAGGAGTAATTAAAGTTAGGTTGCTCGGTCTTATAATTATTATACTCCAACGTCCATATCACACAAGAAGGAAGGATAGATAAGGAAAGAGTAGTCTTATCACAGAACAAAGCAGAATCCGAAGTAGGAACATCCATTGCCAGAGCTGGATTTTGGTTTAGACTGAGGATAGAGGTACTATCATTTAGGTATCAGGAGGTCTTCGACAATATGCGTATTTAGTATGATATGACATGGTAGGAGTTTGTCCCGAGGGAATCAGCCCTCAGGCAACAAATGAGGTAGAGTGGTGCGGGATCAGCCGAACGACCACTCTGATGTTGGAACGTTCGTCCTGGAGGGATCAGCCTACGGACAACGAACAGGGACATCCTTGCTGTCTTGATCAGCCGACAGACCATGGAAAGGAAGACAGTTAAGGTACAATAAAGAAAACAAGAGAATTTAGCTAACAAGAGCAGCGAGAAAGAGAGAGAGAGAGAGAGAGAGAGGGGGGGGGGAGAGGAGTGTTGTGACTGAAACAAACAACAACACAGGTTGTCTGGGGGTTGAGCGCTCATGTCTCCCCTTCTACACGGACTTGATCGGTCTCAGTGTTTCTGTCTGATGTACATTATTTACTTACAAGCTAGACATTACAATTATATTTATATATGCACAACAATTTAGCGTAACAATGCAAAGGGTAAGCATATTGCTACATCCATCTATTTCTTCAGTTAACTTCAGTAATATAGTCGCTTCAGGAGTCTGGTGAGATGCTTTGACATGTTCTTCACTAAAGTTTGCCAATCTGTACAATACTCTACTGCTGAATCTCCGTTGTAGATACTCTTTTTGGGTCAGAAAAACCTCTATTATTTCCTCTGTCAGTTGAGGCCTATACAATAATAGACAGCTCAATTTTCATGCAAGTCTTGGGTTAGATCCCTCTCTTTCAAGTTTTCTTATCGAATCTCTCTTGACCAATATTTTATGCTCTTTTCTTCTATTTTATGATGACTGAAATGTTTTTCACCTTTAAACAACAAGGAAAAAAATATAGTATTATAAAGGATTATATTCCCCCAGTTTAAAAATTTGGTATAATAATTACAGATGTATAGATCAGCTTAGGTTTTTGATCTCGGAATGAAATCCAGTTCGGCAAACTAAACAAAATGGCACATTGTAAACTCATGTAAGATCGATATACAAGATGGAATTAACGAAAAACTGTTTTAAACTACCATCATTTTGAAATCTTGAATTATATGAAAGGGTTGGTAAAACTAAATTCACGTGCTAGATTGGAACAAAATTAAAGTAAAATTCTGTTCTATTAGAACAATTATTGCAATTTTTTTTTAAGGTTATTCAATTTAAAATGTTTGTTTTTTGCCTATGTAAATTATACTTTTGAGTAGAATATATCTGGTTTGTATATTTTATTTTTCCTTAAAATAAATAGGCTGTTGTGAGCTTAAGGCTGGTTTTAATAGCTTTTTTATTGATAATCGAGTTCCTTTTAACATAATTATAGTTTTCGTGATTAGGATTTATTATTTTTTCTAACAGTGTTTGGTTATCACTGAATCTCTTTATGGATATCAAAACGCAGAATCTCTAAAGATAAGTCGAGAACTCTAGCCAATTGACCTTAGAACTGTGGAGTGTATAGGATTAGATGTTATGTGTCTTGGAATTTATTTGATGTGTCAATTAATTTTGAACAGTATAAAACTATTTGAAAATACATTTAGCTGTCTATCTGGACGTACTATTTTTTGTAGGATTGTATCGAATCACTTGTCTCTGGCTATATAGTACAGTTTAATTTATTTTCTTGAATAATGTCAAACCTTTTCCACGTTTTAATTATTTATGTTCATGTTTATTTATACATTGACTCTTTAAAACACATACACTTCAAATATGAATTAGAATATAAGTGTACAAACCTCAATAAGTTACCGAGTTTTGTATATATTACCGATTCAAAATTGGTGTGTACAAGACACAACTGTGTTCCATCGAATATCTTTGGATTATTTTAAAATTATAAAACTTTCATTCAGATCTTTCTTTTATATTGTTTAGTCCATTCTGAATCTGAACATATAGATTTTAAAATATGGTAGGTTAAATAACTGATATAAGCAGTATACATTTATTTATTAGTAATTGATTAGAATAATGTAGTAATTAAATTGGGATAAAGTCTGATAAAGGACTAGCTTTTGGAATAGATTTAAATTTAAAATAAACGGTTCGAAAACATTGCACAACTTTCTCGGAAACATTTGTTCCCAAAAATTTCAGTATAGTTCCAGTATATGAAAATGAACCATGGAGGCTTTCTTTCGAAAAAAAATTTATAAATTTAAATTTGTAAATTTGCTTTACTTGTGCCATGAAACGTGATTTTTTTTTTTTTTTTTTTTTTTTTTTTTTTTTTTTTTTTATTCCTAAACTGTAATTTTTGTATACGTGTGATTTTATAAACTGGTTTGAGTCATTAAAATTTGAACACAATTGATAAACTCAATTTTGAAAATATACATTTTTATAATGCCCTGATTTTTTTAAATTTTTTATTTTAGATAACACACAAACTGTTATTTTTGAGAGATGAAAACTGGGTAAAATTTGATGATTATCATAATAACTAATTTTTGAGAAAATCTTAATATTTGTTTTTTTTTTTGTAACTGCTATTCGAAAATCTTCGGTTATCAAAAAAATGGGGAAAAAAAAGTCTCAAAATAATTCCAAAATATCCCCACATTTCAAATTTTGTTAACATCTATTAATGAGTTACACCAGTTGTATATATAATAGACGACAGTCATTCCAAAAATCACTCTTTTTGACTCCAGGTTGGGGGGGGGGGGACAACCTCTAAATGGATATATTCACAAATACTGGAGATCGAATTTTGACCTATCGCATAACTTTTTTATATGAAATATGTGAGAGAACAAAACGGATAGAAACTTAAAATTTTACATTATTGTAAACAATTACCTAAATATTTTGCTATTCATTAACCTGTAAGAAAATTGGTGTTTTTAGTTATTTGGGTGTAATCAATTTGTGTAGAAACTTTTAACGAACATCAACGAATGTTTCTATGCATTATCTCTAGTCATTCTTGAAATTTGTGAACATTTTCTGTAGAACTAACTTCTGAAATATGGTCATTATCTTTTGGGGTGTATGTACAGGGTTAGACAATATTTTTCTGCCTCAACTTCTAACTGACATAGGAAGTCCTTTGACAAATATAAAATGAGCAGTGTTGTAGATTTATTTGCTCATTTTTATTTGATTAAAGTGCAAACAAATGACATTTAACTTTGTTTTATTATACAATAAGCACCCTATACATGGAGATGAAGTTTTGTCACATTCTATAAATAGCTTAGATAAATGCTTTCCAAAACTTACTCGTGTGAATTTTTATCTCCAGTAGAAGAATTCAAACCAGGTTTTTATTAAAGAAAAAAAAACATATTTTCCTACGTTTAATATGAGTACAGTCTGAAAATATTAAAATAATGTCCCTACATTTGATAAATAAATTATTTTGTTATTTTTTTGAAACATTCTTATAAAGCATTGTAATTTTGTCTTGCTGTATGAATAACTGAAAAGAATGCCGAGTTGAATGACTTACTAGTTCATTTAGAAATTGAGATAATAAAATAATTATAATACTTATATGTCTCCTTTAATTGTTACCTTCTAAATGTATTTTATTTTATCAGTGAAAACAGTATTTCCTAGTGTTTTTATCATTTCGCTGTAAAGTGTTTTAATGTTGAAAAAAAAAAATGTGATTTTAAAGTTTTGATCTATTTTGTAGTATTATAGTTTATATATCTAACACACAATTTTCCAGTTAGTTATTTCAAAATTGTCAAATTTGAACCCAGCTTCTTAAAAAAATATTATGAGTGTAAAGAATATCAGTCAACAATTTAAAAATTCTAATCTTATTTTGAATGTTTAAATGCATAAAGATATAATTTAAACAAATTTTCATAATTTTTAGACTTACCCCTAAATGCCCCTCATTTCCAAACGATTTTGACAAAACTTCATCATTCCTGTAATATATCCAAGTTATATTAAATCCTTTTTTTTTCTCTCCCCCTATGTGACTTAATTTCTTATAGCACCTGTGTTGGAATATAAGACCTTTATAAAGCAATGAAACCTGTCACTTAAGTTTTCACTTCATTCTATGATTTTTCTCCCTCTGCACTGTTCTTAAGCATGTCATTCTAGGTCTTCTACACTTCCTTGAACCACTGTAACACTTTCCTCTTCACAACTTCAGGGTTCATCTTCAAATTAAGGCTATCATTGTTTTCCTCTTCTTCTGTGGACTTTTATTATTTCTTTGTCTGCTTTTACATTTTTAATTGTACATAAAAACAATTACAGGTTTTTATGATATCTGGTGATTTTACATTAAAAATTCTTGTGAGACGTGTTTACAAATATCTGCAACTTACTTAGTCTCAACATGTCTTCAAGTAAAAGAAAACACTTTATATTTGCATTAAAAAATTCTCAATTTTATCCAAGATAAAAATCCTTCCCCCTTCAAAATGTTATAAAGTTGTACAGAAGCAGCGTTCACTTTCTTTATTCTTATTTTTCACATCTTCATTTGCTCCACCTGTTTAGATAACAGAGCTACGCAGATAGTTTATATGTGGAGAAAACCGACAGACTCCTTGTTCTACCACTCCCATCATTTTTAGCTAGTATCTCAGAGGACAATGTTCAGGACACTGTGTCCTGTTTGGTCAGTGAGAGATACATTATTATTTTGACTTGGAGAAAAAAATTAATCTTTTCGCCTGTCTTGGTTTTGTAATCTCCTGTATTTTCCACCCGCAAAAAGGTTCTAGACCATAAAGGGATCACTTTTTGCACCAGCTCATATAATGCATTCAGTAGTCTAGTTCTCCTCCATTTCAAAATGACCTCAATATCTTTAATTAATACACTTTTAACCTTGAAACTTTTCTATTTTTGTTACAGTGCTAATTTGAAAAAAAATATTAGACCTATTATTAGTACATAACATGACTGAGGAAAAGAACTTGTATTTTAAAAAAATAGTTGGTTTTGTAACCTCTTCTTCTCCTATATCCATTTACACGTCAACCATAAAGATCTATTCCATTTCCAAATAGATAGTTTGTCCCCTGGAAGACCCGTAAGCTCCATGCATCTTCCTGACTAATTGTTTGTCTCTTTGTCAAAGATGGAAGGGTTACAGTTCTTTCCCGATCGAGGCATTCATATTTAAAGATCAAATGCACTACAGTTTCCTCTTATAGGGCACATTACTTGTACAGAATCTCCCCAGTGAATATGCCCATTATAAGTATTAGTTTCCTTAGGTAACAGTGCCCTGTACCGATCCCTACCATTGCCCTTGCGAGAGTGCTTGGAGAGGACACAAAATGACAAGAGCCAACCTTTTAAATATCCCACAGAATGACTGGGGTCCTGTCAGTTTTGCTTTTGACGTTTTGTTAATTAGCATGTCTTCACATTCATCATCACTAGTCCCAGGATTGTAAATGTATTCAGGACTTGCGATGCCTATTCCTTGTAGCCAAGTCTTAAATTTTCTCAAACACATTCCATTACGGCTACAATTTTTAACTGTAACTGAAAAACATGCCAATCATTGAATTTTCATTTGTAATCTCTAAGAATTCTCTTAACTCCAAACTCCCAACAAATTTTCAAAAAACTTTTAGAATATCAAACAGTATATTATTATCAAAAGTATACCAAACTTTTGGTATATTATGATTTTATATTCTGAAGATTTAAAATCATACTATGAACTATTTGTTTTCTCTGAATTTATCTTTCAATTAATTATATTAATTTAGAATTAATTTAATTATTATATTATTTGTTTATAGATCGATTACGCCGTATGGGACATTTCTCCTGCAACTACTTTGCGGGATGGTTCGCCAAGTAGTTGCATCACCATTTCCGAGCACTTTTATAGTCGATGTTTAGCTTCGCTACAAGTGTTTGAAATAATTTTTTTACTGCCAAACCCACCCGAACTTTTTACTTTCTCTGCTTTTGTCACTAGTAATAGACAAGACATTCAGTGGGACACGTTAATTTAGAATTTTGAAATGAAATTCATAGTGTTTTCTCTTAGTACAGTGAGTCGATAGTTTTAATTCAGAATAGTTTGGTCAATATGTCTTACAGAGAATGTATTAATGACTACATTTACGATGTTGGCATCCCTGATTTTTTAAAATTTCTTGCTGCATTTTATTATTTACATAGATATTAAATTACTTAATGAAATTGTTATTTCAAATTTTAACAATTATTTTAAAAATTAACAGTAATTTAACTTTTCACCAATCAGAAAACTATTAAATTTGATACATTTTAACTGTTATAAAGAACAATATCAATAAGGCCTCTTTTTAATACATTTATTGTACTAAAAAAAAAGAACTGAATTAGGCTTATTTTTTAATATTACTGCTTTCAAAAAATATGAATTATGTCTAGTTTTATGAGAACTTATTAGTGATGAATTAGGCCTATTTTAATTAATTTACTGTGTTAAAAACAGGTGAAAAAGCCTATTTTTAATAAAATGATTGTATTAAAAAAGAAAAAATAAAGAAAAGATTACTGAACCTAGACATATTTGTAATAAATTTATTTTACGCAAGGAAAAAAGTATTTTATTCTATTAATTTCTTTTTTAAAACATTAACAAATCTATTCCACATCGTTCATTCAAATTGTTTAACGAAAGCAGAAATCAAATATGAGTTTAGTACTTTGTTTATATATAATAGAATTTTTATTTTGTTTTAAATAGATACACAATAACAATGTTCGAAATATAATCAAAATAACCTACATTTTTGCTAGGCATTTCTGTTAAATTCATTTTTGTAAATAGAAAAATGTAAGTAGAACATTTTATTTATAGATTTTCATTTTCTTAATTGTAATGTTGATGTTGTGTTCGTCATATTATTCTATCAAAATATATTTCTTTATGATTACTTGTTATTGTATAGTAAAAGAAAAACATAATTGTTTTAATCTTCTTTATAAAATTGTAAATTTATATCGTAAGTTAGTTTAATTATATGAATTTTGTAATTTAAGTATCATACGCGTCATTTGAAATACATGTGACAAGATTATCAAATTATTGTAAATATTTTGAATTATATGGTGCAAAGCACGTTAAATAAAATTGTAATTTTTTTCTTATATCAAAAGAGGTTGCTGCAGCAACTTTTAACTTTGTTTTGCAAATTTTTAGTTTTACATTTCACCATTTTGGCTGTACAGGTATTTCTTATACTTGCATATTTGTCTGAATAAATGATAATTTATATGTGGTCAATTCAATTATTTTATCTTGTCCTATGTCCTTTCATAAGGTGAAAAAAAAGATATATTTTGTATTAGTCATGTAATTGTTCAGACACAGTAATACAAAATAAGAGGTCATAATTTGTATTAGTCGTGTAATTGTTCAGTCACAGTAATACAAAATAAGAGTGAATCTCTTGTTGATTCTGTTGTAGGCTAGAATTAGGTTTGAATTTAAACAAGTCTTGAAGAAAGGAACCATGTTCAAAATAACTAAGGGTGCCATCTCGTTGGAACAACAAAGACGGTATACTCGCTAGTTACTTTGGTTACCTAGCATGAAGCTAAGTTATTGTTTTCACTTTCCCGGATATAATAGTATAAAATTTTTTAAAAAGTCACTGCAGTTTTTCTAATTCGTGAAAACAGCCAATTTTAAAACTTTGCAAAATCGTAAGGTACAAGTCGAGGGGTACTATTAAAATTTCAAAATTTTTAATATTTTTTCCATTTTTATCTATTTTTTAGTAAAAATTTCAACATTTACCAATACTAATGATATGCACATTAAAGGATGCAGAATTGAAAATCGAATAAACCCTGAAAACATCTCTCTGAAATCTCTAAGGGTTTACGAGAAATTTTTTTTTTTAAACCAATGATATGGGTATCAAAAGATGTAGAATTGTAAAGAGGGTAAACCCTGCAAAAATCACTTTAAAATCTTAAATGGTTTAAGAGTTATTGCAATTTATATGTCAATAAAAATACCAGTTTTTAGCATTTCACGTTTCGCCATTTGCAATACCTTTTTAAAACACCTGTAGCTCCATAACTATACATCGTAATGATATGAACTTTTTCACGAGGAAAGAAGAAAGTTCAAATTTTACTGTGGTTTTTTCAATTTGAAAATATCTCTTATAGTTTCTGAGTAATTAACTCGAGAAAACAGCCAATTTTCAACTTTGTAAAATAATAAGGGTCCCCTGTTGCAGTTTTTTTAGGAGAAAAAGTGAGTTTTTGATTATTTTTATAGCTTAATAGAAGCAGAATTAAATTTGGAGTCGAGGGGTACTATTAAAATTTCAAAATTTTTAATATTTTTTCCTTTTATATCTAATTTTTAGTAAAAATTTCAACATTTACCAATACTAATGATATGCACATTAAAAGATGCAGAATTTAAAATAGATTAAACCCTGAAAAAGATGCAGAATTGTAATGAGAGTAAACCCTGGAAAAATCACTTTAAAATCTCAAATGGTTTAAGAGTATTTGCAATTTATATGTCAATAAAAATACCAGTTTTTAAATTTCACGTTTCGCCACTTGCAATACCTTTTTCAAACGCCTGTAGCTCCATAACTATACATCGTAATGATATGAACTTTTACACGAGGAAATAAAAAAGTTCAAATTTTACTGTAGTTTTTTCAATTCGAAAATATATCTTATAGTTTCTGAGTAATTAACTCGAGAAAACAGCCAAATTTCAAACTTTGCAAAATGATAAGGGGTACCCTTGCAGTTTTTTTAGGCTAAAAAATGAGTTTTTGATTTTTGATTATTTTTATAGCTTAATAGAAGCAGACTTAAATTTGGAGTCGAGGGGTACTATTAAAATTTCAAAATTTTTAACATTTATTAATACTAATGATATGCACATTAAAATATGCATAATTGAAAATATGTTAAACTCTGAAAACATCTCTCTGAAATCTCTAAGGGTTTACGAGAAATTGCAGTTTAAAGTTTTTTCAAAAAGATGAAAATTTTTTAAAACCAATTAAATGGGTATCAAAGATGCAGAATTGTAAAGAGAGTAAACCCTGAAAAAATCACTTTAAAATCTCAAATGGTTTAAGAGTATTTGCAATTTATATGTCAATAAAAATACCAGTTTTTAACATTTCACGTTTCGCCACTTGCAATACCTTTTTCAAACGCCTGTAGCTCCATAACTATACATCGTAATGATATGAACTTTTACATGAGGAAAGAAAAAAGTTCAAATTTTACTGTGGTTTTTTCAATTTGAAAATATCTCTTATAGTTTCTGAGTAATTAACTTGTGAAAACAGCCAATTTTCAAACTTTGCAAAATGGTAAGGAACCCCACTTGCAGTTTTTTTAGGCTAAAAAGTGAGTTTTTGATTATTTTTACAGCTTAATACAAGCAGAATTAAATTTGGAGTCGAGGGGTACTATTAAAATTTAAATATTTTTTCCATTTTTAACTAATTTTTAGTAAAAATTTCAACATTTACCAATAATAATGATTTAATAGTTTTTGAATTTTGATTATTTTTATAGTTTAATAGACTTTGCAAAATGGTACCCCCTTGCTTTATTTTAGGCGAAAAAGTGATTTTTTGATTTAAACGCAACAAACAAAGTGATGGGGGATCCCTCCACCCTAGACACATTCCTACTTTGATGATGCTGTACAATGTATATAGTACACCGTCGCTTCGAGCGCTCAATAGCGTTGGTAGGGACTGCGTGGAGGTCGTGGCTTCGTTCAGGCGTGGTTAGTTGTCTCTCTACCAGGACGGATCATTTGGCTCCTTTTGAAATCAGAAGAGATGACGGCCAGTCAAATCTATCCATCCTTCAAGGCCTTTTGATCTTCCTCTCAGCTGCCTTCTTACAAACAGATGAGAATGAGGTGGGAAGGTCATAGAATTCTGGTGTCTCCTTTTGATCAGTATTTTCATTACCACACCTCCACGTTAGCTGGGATCCACTGGAAGATTCATTTTCCTCTTAGGTTCTTCAAAAGGGCTTAAGAAAGGTATATTTTGTTGTACATTTTAATGTTGTACAGTCCCTTATTTTTTAAGTGTACAAAATAAATTATAGTTTTTTACACGACTATAAGATTAAACCGGATTCGGCTATTTCTAACAATCGTGTTACCTTATTGAACACTTTGCGTGAACGTTTGATATTGTCTGAAAGAAGAGATGAAACAACCGTTGCCTAAAAGAAAAAACAAAGAATTGTGAGCTGTGAAATTAAGTTAATTCATGTATTTAATTAATTTAATATTAGATACAACCTCTCTGTATTATTACAATTTCAACCTCTGTATAATTAGTACACCTAATTTCATTAACAAATAAATACCATTTCTGAATGTTAGAGAAAAGCAAATACAAAATCCCAATGAATCTCGTTAGATGTTATGGAAACTCTATACCTAACAACATTCAATATTATCATCTTTACATTTAAAAACACACTGAGATAAGATAGCTGTTTATATACCGGATGTTTAAAAATATTAATATTCCAAGATATTTTCTTTGAGAAAATCCATACAAAACTCAACTCAGGACCTTACTATGGTTCACAAATTCTGATATGTTTAACTGTCACATTTCGCTGGGGAACGTCCTGCAGTGAAAGTTGTGAAAATCTTCAATGTAAACATAGGTAGAATAGAACCTCATTTGATAAGTATGAGAGAGTTTGTGCAATATTTTGTACCAATTACTAGTTTTAGTATTTATGTGTGAGAAAGTTGGATCAATATTTTTAACCCATTACTAGTTTTTGTATTTATGTATGAGAAAGTTTGTGCAATATTTTGCCAGATTACTAGTTTTAGTATTTATGTATGAGGAAGTTTGTGCAATATTTTGCCAGATTATTAGTTTTAGTATTTATGTTTGAGATGGTTTGTGCAATATTTTGACAGATTATTAGTTTTAGTATTTATGTATGAGAAAGTTTGTGCAATATTTTGCCAGATTACTAATTTTAGTATTTATGTATGAGATGGTTTGTGCAATATTTTGCCAGATTACTAGTTTTAGTATTTATGTATGAGATGGTTTGTGCAATATTTTGACAGATTACTAGTTTTAGTATTTATGTATGAGAAAGTTTGTGCAATATTTTGCCAGATTATTAGTTTTAGTATTTATGTATGAGATGGTTTGTACAATATTTTGAGAGTTTATTAGTTTCAGTATTTATGTATGAGAAAGTTTGTGCAATATTTTGACAGATTATTAGTTTTAGTATTTATGTATGAGATGGTTTGTGCAATATTTTGCCAGATTACTAGTTTTAGTATTTATGTATGAGAAAGTTTGTGCAATATTTTGCCAGATTATTAGTTTTGTTATTTATGTATGAGAAACTTTGTACAATATTTTGCCAGATTACTAGTTTTAGTATTTATGTATGAGAAGGTTTGTGCAATATTTTGCCAGATTATTACTTTTAGTATTTATGTATGAGAAAATAGTGTGCAATATTTTGACAGATTATTACTTTTAGTATTTATGTATGAGAAAATAGTGTGCAATATTTTGACAGATTACTAGTTTTTGTATTTATGTATGAGAAAGTTTGTGCAATATTTTGCCAGATTACTAGTTTTAGTATTTATGTATGAGATAGTTTGTGCAATATTTTGCAGATTATTAGTTTTAGTATTTATGTATGAGATGGTTTGTGCAATATTTTCCCAGATCATTAGTTTTAGTATTTATGTATGAGATGGTTTGTGCAATATTTTGCCAGATTACTAGTTTTAGTATTTATGTATGAGAAAGTTTGTGCAATATTTTGCCAGATTACTAGTTTTTGTATTTATGTATGAGAAAGTTTGTGCAATATTTTGCCAGATTACTAGTTATAGTATTTATGTATGAGAAAGTTTGTGCAATATTTTGCCAGATTATTAGTTTTAGTATTTATGTATGAGATGGTTTGTGCAATATTTTGCCAGATTACTAGTTTTAGTATTTATGTATGAGATAGTTTGTGCAATATTTTGCCAGATTACTAGTTTTAGTATTTATGTATGAGATGGTTTGTGCAATATTTTGACAGATTACTAGTTTTAGTATTTATGTATGAGAAAGTTTGTGCAATATTTTGCCAGATTATTAGTTTTAGTATTTATGTATGAGATGGTTTGTACAATATTTTGAGAGTTTATTAGTTTCAGTATTTATGTATGAGAAAGTTTGTGCAATATTTTGACAGATTATTAGTTTTAGTATTTATGTATGAGATGGTTTGTGCAATATTTTGCCAGATTACTAGTTTTAGTATTTATGTATGAGAAAGTTTGTGCAATATTTTGCCAGATTATTAGTTTTGTTATTTATGTATGAGAAACTTTGTACAATATTTTGCCAGATTACTAGTTTTAGTATTTATGTATGAGAAAGTTTGTGCAATATTTTGCCAGATTACTAGTTTTAGTATTTATGTATGAGAAGGTTTGTGCAATATTTTGCCAGATTATTACTTTTAGTATTTATGTATGAGAAAATAGTGTGCAATATTTTGACAGATTATTACTTTTAGTATTTATGTATGAGAAAATAGTGTGCAATATTTTGACAGATTACTAGTTTTTGTATTTATGTATGAGAACGTTTGTGCAATATTTTGACAGATTATTAGTTTTAGTATTTATGTATGAGAAAGTTTGTGCAATATTTTGCCAGATTACTAGTTTTAGTATTTATGTATGAGATAGTTTGTGCAATATTTTGCAGATTATTAGTTTTAGTATTTATGTATGAGATGGTTTGTGCAATATTTTCCCAGATTATTAGTTTTAGTATTTATGTATGAGATGGTTTGTGCAATATTTTGCCAGATTACTAGTTTTAGTATTTATGTATGAGAAAGTTTGTGCAATATTTTGCCAGATTACTAGTTTTTGTATTTATGTATGAGAAAGTTTGTGCAATATTTTGCCAGATTACTAGTTATAGTATTTATGTATGAGAAAGTTTGTGCAATATTTTGCCAGATTATTAGTTTTAGTATTTATGTATGAGATGGTTTGTGCAATATTTTGCCAGATTAACTTACTAGTTTTAGTATTTATGTATGAGAAAGATTGTGCAATATTTTGCCAGATTACTAGTTTTAGTATTTATGTATGAGAAACCTTCTGCAATATTTTTGGCTGATGATTAGTGTTAGTATTTATTTAAGAGAAAGTTTGTGCAATATTTTGCCAGATTATTAGTTTTAGTATTTATGTATGAGAAAGTTTGATCAATATATTTGACCGATTACTAGTTTTAGTATTTATGTGTGAGAAAGTTTATTATGCAATATTATTGACCGATTATTTGTTTTACTATGTACGTTTGTGAAAGTTTGTGCAATATTTTGCGAGTTTATTAGTTTTAGTATTTATGTATTAGATGGTTTGTGCAATATTTTGCCGATGATTAGTTTTATTATTTATGTGTGAGAATGTTTCTGCAATATTTTTGACAGATTAGTTTTAGTAAATATGTATGAGAAACCTTCTGAATTATTTTCGGCTAATGATTAACTTTATAATTTAAGCATGAGAAAGTTTGTGCAATATTTTTAAACGATAATTATTTTCAGTATTTATGTATAAGAAAGTTAGTGCAATATTTTTGACAAATTATGTATTTTAGTATCTATTTGTGAGAAGGTCTGTGCAATATTTTTGCCCGATTATTAGTTTTAGTATTTATGTGTGAATAAGTTTGTGCAATATTTTCGGCTAATGATTAACTTTAGTATTTATGCATAAGAAAGTTTTTGCAATATTTTTGGCAGAATATTAGTTTTAGTATTTATGTGAGAGAAAGTTTGTTCAATATTTTTGACAGATTATTAGTTTTAGTAAGTATGTATGTATGAGAAAATTTTTGCAATATTTTTAACCGATTATTAGCTTAAGTAAAAAAAATAATAAAGTATTAAAATAAAAAATACTTAAGTATTAAGTATTTATGTGAAAGTTTGTAAGCTTGATTCCCATTTACCCAATGCTGATAATATTCTGTGCCTGGTCTGCCTAAAGAAGTTTACATTACATTTCCTAAAAGTTTGACAATTAATTATATAGTTTTAATTGCTATTTTAATTTTGTTGCAGATTCATTATGGCAGCACATTATTCAACATCGACGACATCAATAGAAAAAAGTGCAAGTGTTTTTTGAATGTTGTATTAAAAAAAATTAAAACAGTTGTGAAAAAGTGAATTTTAAATATAATGTAATTGGGTATATTTAATTTTTCATTGTTATTTTAAATCAACATTTGTAATATGTATTAAAAAATTTGTTACATCAATAAATATTTTTATTGAAATAATTGGCTTACGTTTTATTTTTAATATATCAATACTTTCTCCACTTTATATTGTATATTTATTTAGGAAGTTATTGCTTAGTTTGATACCATACTGTAGAGTACAGCACATTCCTACATTTAAACAGGAAGTATCAGGAGAATATAATCTTAAAGGAGGTGGATGTTACCTGTGATTAAGTTTCGAATTCAAATAGACCTCCTATCAAATCATATTCACCTGATAACAGGGTTTTGACGTTTCACCACAGTATACGGAGAATATATTGTTAAAGGAGGTAAATGGCAAATGCGATTCAGTTTCAATTCAGATAGACCTCCTATCAACTCATATTCACCTAATAACAAAATTTTGTCGTTTTATCGTAGTATTCGGAGAATATAATGTTAAAGGAGGTAGATGTCAACTGAGATTCCGTTTTCAATTCAGATAGACCTCCTATCAACTCATATTCACCTAATAACAAAATTTTGTCGTTTTATCGTAGTATTCGGAGAATATAATGTTAAAGGAGGTATGTCAACTGAGATTCCGTTTTCAATTCAGATAGACCTCCTATCAAATCATATTCCCCTGATAACAGGATTTTGTCATTATACCGCAGTATCAGGAGAATATAATCTTAAAGGAGGTGAATGTCACTAGTAACTGTAAACAACAACAAAAACAAACTCACCAAATGTAAACAACAACAAAAACAAAAGAAAAAACTGTAAAGAACAACAAAAACAAACCAAAAATTGTAAACAACAACAATAACAAACCGTCAAAATATAAACAAAAACAAAAGGAGTAACTGTAAAGAACAACAAAAACAAACCGACAAATGTAAACAACAACAATAACAAATCGTCAAAATATAAACAACAACAAGAACACACCGACAAAAACAGACAAAATGTAAACAACAACAAAAGCATACCTACAAACTGTAAACAATAACAAATCAACAAAATGTAAACAAAAACAATAACAAACTGACAAAATGTAAACAACAACAAAAACAAACTGACAAAATGTAAACAACAACAATAACAAACACAAAATCTGTAAACAATAACAAAAACAAACCGACCAACTGTAAACAACAACACAGTATCAGGAGAATATAATCTTAGCGGAGGTGAATGTCACTAGGAACTGTAAACAACAACAAAAACAAACTCACCAAATGTAAACAACAACAAAAACAAACTCACCAAATGTAAACAACAACAATAACAAACTAACGACTGTAAACAACAACAAATACAAAAGAAATAACTGTAAACAACAACAAAAACAAACCTAAAATTGTAAACAACAACAATAACAAACCGTCAAAATATAAACAACAACAAAAACAAACCGACAAAATGAAAACAATAACAAAATGTAAACAACAACAAAAGCATACCGACTAACTGTAAACAAAAACACAGTATCAGGAGAATATAATGTTAAAGGTGGTAGATGTCAACTGCAATTCAGTTTTTATTTCAGATAGACCTCCTATCAAATCATATCCACCTGATAACAGGATTTTGTCATTTTACCGCAGTATCAGGAGAATATAATTTTAAAGGAGGTATATGGCAAATGCGATTCAGTTTCAATTCAGATAGACCTCCTATCAACTCATATTCACCTAATAACAAAATTTTGTCGTTTTATCGTAGTATTCGGAGAATATAATGTTAAAGGAGGTAGATGTCAACTGAGATTCCGTTTTCAATTCAGATAGACCTCCTATCAAATCATATTCACCTGATAAGAGGATTTTGTCATTATACCGCAGTATCAGAAGAATATAATCTTAAAGGAGGTGAATGTCAATAGTAACTGTAAACAACAACAAAAACAAACTCACCAAATGTAAACAACAACAATAACAAACAAACGACTGTAAACAACAACAAAAACAAAAGAAATAACTGTAAAGAACAACAAAAACAAACCAAAAATTGTAAACAACAACAATAACAAACCGTCAAAATATAAACAAAAACAAAAACAAAAGGAGACACTGTAAAGAACAACAAAAACAAACCGACAAATGTAAACAACAACAATAACAAATCGTCAAAATATAAACAACAACAAGAACACACCGACAAAATGAAAACAAAAACAGACAAAATGTAAACAACAACAAAAGCATACCTACAAACTGTAAACAATAACAAATCAACAAAATGTAAACAAAAACAATAACAAACTGACAAAATGTAAACAACAACAAAAACAAACTGACAAAATGTAAACAACAACAATAACAAACACAAAATCTGTAAGCAATAACAAAAACAAACCGTCCAACTGTAAACAACAACACAGTATAAGGAGAATATAATCTTAGCAAAGATGAATGTCACTAGGAACTGTAAACAACAACAAAAACAAACTCACCAAATGTAAACAACAACAATAACAAACCTAAAATTGTAACAACAACAATAACAAACCGACAAAATGAAAACAAAAACAAACAGACAAAATGTAAACAACAACAAAAGCATACTTACTAACTGTAAACAAAAACTCCGTATCAGGAGAATATAATGTTAACTGCGAATCAGTTTTTATTTCAGATAGACCTCCTATCAATTCATATTCATCTGATAACATGATTTTGTCATTTTACCGCAGTATCAGGAGAATATAATCTTAAAGGAGGTGAATGTCACTAGTAACTGTAAACAACAACAAAAACAAACTCACCAAATGTAAACAACAACAATAACAAACTAACGACTGTAAACAACAACAAAAACAAAAGAAATAACTGTAAACAACAACAAAAACAAACCAAAAATTGTAAACAACAACAATAACAAACCGTCTGAATATAAACAAAAACAAAAACAAAAGGAGTAACTATAAAGAACAACAAAAACAAACCGACAAATGTAAACAACAACAATAACAAACAGTCAAAATATAAACAACAACAAGAACACACTGACAAAATGAAAACAAAAACAGACAAAATGTAAACAACAACAAAAGCATACCTACAAACTGTAAACAATAACAAATCAACAAAATGTAAACAAAAACAATAACAAATCAACAAAATGTAATCAAAAACAATAACAAACTGACAAAATGTAAACAACAACAATAACAAACACAAAATCTGTAAACAATAACAAATACAAACCGACCAACTGTAAACAACAACATAGTATCAGGAGAATATAATCTTAGCGGAGGTGAATGTCACTAGGAACTGTAAACAACAACAAAAACAAACTCACCAAATGTAAACAACAACAATAACAAACTAACGACTGTAAACAACAACAAAAACAAACCTAAAATTGTAAACAACAATAACAAACCGTCAAAATATAAACAACAACAAAAACAAACCGACAAAATGAAAACAATAACAAAAAGACAAAATGTAAACAACAACAAAAGCATACCGACTAACTGTAAACACAAACACAGTATCAGAAGAATATAATGTTAAAGGTGGTAGATGTCAACTGCGATTCAGTTTTTATTTCAGATAGACCTCCTATCAATTCATATTTACCTGAAAATTTTGTCATTTACAAAATTCACAGGATTTTGTCATTTTACCGCAGTATCAGGAGAATATAATGTTAAAGGAGGTAGATGTCAACTGAGATTCCGTTTTCAATTCAGATAGACCTCCTATCAAATCATATTCACCTGATAACAGGATTTTGTCATTATATCGCAGTATCAGGAGAATATAATCTTAAAGGAGGTGAATGTCACTAGTAACTGTAAACAACAACAAAAACAAACTCACCAAATGTAAACAACAACAATAACAAACTAACAACTGTAAACAACAACAAAAACAAAAGAAATAACTGTAAACAACACCAAAAACAAACCGAAAATTCTAAACAACAACAATAACAAACCGTCAAAATATAAACAAAAACAAAAACAAAAGGAGACACTGTAAAGAACAACAAAAACAAACCGACAAATGTAAACAACAACAATAACAAACCGTCAAAATATAAACAACAACAAAAACCACCGACAAAATGAAAACAAAAACAGACAAAATGTAAACAACAACAAAAGCATACCTACAAACTGTAAACAATAATAAATAAACAAAATGTATACAAAAACAATAACAAACTGACAAAATGTAAACAACAACAAAAACAAACCCACAAAATGTAAACAACAACAATAACAAACACAAAATCTGGAAACAATAACAAAAACAACCGACCAACTGTAAACAACAACACAGTATCAGGAGAATATAATCTTAGCGGAGGTGAATGTCACTAGGAACTGTAAACAACAACAAAAACAAACGCACCAAATGTAAACAACAACAATAACAAACTAACGACTGTAAACAACAACAAAAACAAAAGAAATAACTGTAAACAACAACAAAAACAAAAGAAATAACTGTAAACAACAACAAAAACAAACCTAAAATTGTAAACAACAACGATAACAAACTGTCAAAATATAAACAACAACAAAAACAAACCGACAAAATGAAAACAATAACAAAAAGACAAAATGTAAACAACAACAAAAGCATACCGACTAACTGTAAACAATAACACAGTATCAGGAGAATATAATGTTAAAGGTGGTCGATGTCAACTGCGATTCAGTTTTTATTTGAGATAGACCTCCTATCAAATCATATTCACCTGATAACAGGATTTTGTCATTATATCGCAGTATCAGGAGAATATAATCTTAAAAGAGGTGAATGTCACTAGTAACTGTAAACAACAACAAAAACAAACTCACCAAATGTAAACAACAACAATAACAAACTAACAACTGTAAACAACAACAAAAACAAAAGAAATAACTGTAAACAACAACAAAAACAAACCGAAAATTGTAAACAACAACAATAACAAACCGTCAAAATATAAACAAAAACAAAAACAAAAGGAGACACTGTAAAGAACAACAAAAACAAACCGACAAATGTAAACAACAACAATAACAAACCGTCAAAATATAAACAACAACAAAAACCACCGACAAAATGAAAACAAAAACAGACAAAATGTAAACAACAACGAAAGCATACCTACAAACTGTAAACAATAACAAATAAACAAAATGTAAACAAAAACAATAACAAACTGACAAAATGTAAACAACAACAAAAACAAACCGACAAAATGTAAACAACAACAATAACAAACACAAAATCTGGAAACAATAACAAAAACAACCGAACAACTGTAAACAACAACACAGTATCAGGAGAATATAATCTTAGCGGAGGTGAATGTCACTAGGAACTGTAAACAACAACAAAAACAAACGCACCAAATGTAAACAACAACAATAACAAACTAACGACTGTAAACAACAACAAAAACAAAAGAAATAACTGTAAACAACAACAAAAACAAACCTAAAATTGTAAACAACAACAATAACAAACCGTCAAAATATAAACAACAACAAAAACAAACCGAAAAAATAAAAACAATAACAAAAAGACAAAATGTAAACAACAACAAAAGCATACCGACTAACTGTAAACAATAACACAGTATCAGGAGAATATAATGTTAAAGGTGGTCGATGTCAACTGCGATTCAGTTTTTATTTCAGATAGACCTCCTATTAATTCATATTCACCTGATAACAGGATTTTGTCATTTTACGGCAGTATCATCAGAATATAATGTTAATGGAGGTATATGGCAAATGCGATTCAGTTTCAATTCAGATAGACCTCCTATCAACTCATATTCACCTAATAACAAAATTTTGTCATTTTATCGTAGTATTCAGAGAATATAATGTTAAAGGAGGTAGATGTCAACTGAGATTCCGTTTTCAATTCAGATAGACCTCCTATCAAATCATATTCACCTGATAACAGGATTTTGTCATTATACCGCAGTATCAGGAGAATATAATCTTAAAGGAGGTGAATGTCAATAGTAACTGTAAACAACAACAAAAACAAACTCACCAAATGTAAACAACAACAATAACAAACTAACGACTGTAAACAACAACAAAAACAAAAGAAATAACTGTAAAGAAAAACAAAAACAAACCAAAAATTGTAAACAACAACAATAACAAACCGTCAAAATATAAACAAAAACAAAAACAAAAGGAGACACTGTAAAGAACAACTAAAACAAACCAACAAATGTAAACAACAACAATAACAAATCGTCAAAATATAAACAACAACAAGAACACACCGACAAAATGAAAACAAAAACAGACAAAATATAAACAACAACAAAAGCATAACTACAAACTGTAAACAATAACAAATCAACAAAATGTAAACAAAAACAATAACAAACTGAAAAAATGTAAACAACAACAAAAACAAACTGACAAAATGTAAACAACAACAATAACAAACACTAAATCTGTAAGCAATAACAAAAACAAACCGTCCAACTGTAAACAACAACACAGTATAAGGAGGATATAATCTTAGCAAAGGTGAATGTCACTAGGAACTGTAAACAACAACAAAAACAAACTCACCAAATGTAAACAACAACAAAAACAAACTCACCAAATGTAAACAACAACAATAACAAACTAACGACTGTAAACTACAACAAAAACAAAAGAAATAACTGTAAACAACAACAAAAACAAACCTAAAATTGTAAACAACAACAATAACAAACCGTCAAAATATAAACAACAACAAAAACAAACCGACAAAATGAAAACAATAACAAAAAGACAAAATGTAAACAACAACAAAAGCATACCGACTAACTGTAAACAAAAACACAGTATCAGAAGAATATAATGTTAAAGGTGGTAGATGTCAACTGCGATTCAGTTTTTATTTCAGATAGACCTCCTATCAATTCATATTCACCTGAAAATTTTGTCATTTACAAAATTCACAGGATTTTGTCATTTTACCGCAGTATCAGGAGAATATAATGTTAAAGGAGGTAGATGTCAACTGAGATTCCGTTTTCAATTCAGATAGACCTCCTATCAAATCATATTCACCTGATAACAGGATTTTGTCATTATATCGCAGTATCAGGAGAATATAATCTTAAAGGAGGTGAATGTCACTAGTAACTGTAAACAACAACAAAAACAAACTCACCAAATGTAAACAACAACAATAACAAACTAACAACTGTAAACAACTACAAAAACAAAAGAAATAACTGTAAACAACAACAAAAACAAACCGAAAATTGTAAACAACAACAATAACAAACCGTCAAAATATAAACAAAAACAAAAACAAAAGGAGACACTGTAAAGAACAACAAAAACAAACCGACAAATGTAAACAACAACAATAACAAACCGTCAAAATATAAACAACAAAAAAAACCACCGACAAAATGAAAACAAAAACAGACAAAATGTAAACAACAACAAAAGCATACCTACAAACTGTAAACAATAACAAATAAACAAAATGTAAACAAAAACAATAACAAACTGACAAAATGTAAACAACAACAAAAACAAACACAAAATCTGGAAACAATAACAAAAACAACCGACCAACTGTAAACAACAACACAGTATCAGGAGAATATAATCTTAGCGGAGGTGAATGTCACTAGGAACTGTAAACAACAACAAAAACAAACGCACCAAATGTAAACAACAACAATAACAAACTAACGACTGTAAACAACAACAAAAACAAAAGAAATAACTGTAAACAACAACAAAACAAACCTAAAATTGTAAACAACAACAATAACAAACCGTCAAAATATAAACAACAACAAAAACAAACCGACAAAATGAAAACAATAACAAAAAGACAAAATGTAAACAACAAAAAAAGCATACCGACTAACTGTAAACAATAACACAGTATCAGGAGAATATAATGTTAAAGGTGGTCGATGTCAACTGCGATTCAGTTTTTATTTCAGATAGACCTCCTATTAATTCATATTCACCTGATAACAGGATTTTGTCATTTTACGGCAGTATCAGGAGAATATAATGTTAAAGGAGGTATATGGCAAATGCGATTCAGTTTCAATTCAGATAGACCTCCTATCAACTCATATTCACCTAATAACAAAATTTTGTCATTTTATCGTAGTATTCAGAGAATATAATGTTAAAGGAGGTAGATGTCAACTGAGATTCCGTTTTCAATTCAGATAGACCTCCTATCAAATCATATTCACCTGATAACAGGATTTTGTCATTATACCGCAGTATCAGGAGAATATAATCTTAAAGGAGGTGAATGTCAATAGTAACTGTAAACAACAACAAAAACAAACTCACCAAATGTAAACAACAACAATAACAAACTAACGACTGTAAACAACAACAAAAACAAAAGAAATAACTGTAAAGAAAAACAAAAACAAACCAAAAATTGTAAACAACAACAATAACAAACCGTCAAAATATAAACAAAAACAAAAACAAAAGGAGACACTGTAAAGAACAACAAAAACAAACCAACAAATGTAAACAACAACAATAACAAATCGTCAAAATATAAACAACAACAAGAACACACCGACAAAATGAAAACAAAAACAGACAAAATATAAACAACAACAAAAGCATAACTACAAACTGTAAACAATAACAAATCAACAAAATGTAAACAAAAACAATAACAAACTGACAAAATGTAAACAACAACAAAAACAAACTGACAAAATGTAAACAACAACAATAACAAACACTAAATCTGTAAGCAATAACAAAAACAAACCGTCCAACTGTAAACAACAACACAGTATAAGGAGAATATAATCTTAGCAAAGGTGAATGTCACTAGGAACTGTAAACAACAACAAAAACAAACTCACCAAATGTAAACAACAACAAAAACAAACTCACCAAATGTAAACAACAACAATAACAAACTAACGACTGTAAACTACAACAAAAACAAAAGAAATAACTGTAAACAACAACAAAAACAAACCTAAAATTGTAAACAACAACAATAACAAACCGTCAAAATGTAAACAACAACAAAAACAAACCGACAAAATGAAAACAATAACAAAAAGACAAAATGTAAACAACAACAAAAGCATACCGACTAACTGTAAACAAAAACACAGTATCAGAAGAATATAATGTTAAAGGTGGTAGATGTCAACTGCGATTCAGTTTTTATTTCAGATAGACCTCCTATCAATTCATATTCACCTGAAAATTTTGTCATTTACAAAATTCACAGGATTTTGTCATTTTACCGCAGTATCAGGAGAATATAATGTTAAAGGAGGTAGATGTCAACTGAGATTCCGTTTTCAATTCAGATAGACCTCCTATCAAATCATATTCACCTGATAACAGGATTTTGTCATTATATCGCAGTATCAGGAGAATATAATCTTAAAGGAGGTGAATGTCACTAGTAACTGTAAACAACAACAAAAACAAACTCACCAAATGTAAACAACAACAATAACAAACTAACAACTGTAAACAACAACAAAAACAAAAGAAATAACTGTAAACAACAACAAAAACAAACCGAAAATTGTAAACAACAACAATAACAAACCGTCAAAATATAAACAAAAATATAAACAAAAACAAAAACAAAAGGAGACACTGTAAAGAACAACAAAAACAAACCGACAAAATGTAAACAACAACAATAACAAACACAAAATCTGGAAACAATAACAAAAACAACCGACCAACTGTAAACAACAACACAGTATCAGGAGAATATAATCTTAGCGGAGGTGAATGTCACTAGGAACTGTAAACAACAACAAAAACAAACGCACCAAATGTAAACAACAACAATAACAAACTAACGACTGTAAACAACAACAATAACAAACCGTCAAAATATAAACAACAACAAAAACCACCGACAAAATGAAAACAAAAACAGACAAAATGTAAACAACAACAAAAGCATACCTACAAACTGTAAACAATAACAAATAAACAAAATGTAAACAAAAACAATAACAAACTGACAAAATGTAAACAACAACAAAAACAAACCGACAAAATGTAAACAACAACAATAACAAACACAAAATCTGGAAACAATAACAAAAACAACCGACCAACTGTAAACAACAACACAGTATCAGGAGAATATAATCTTAGCGGAGGTGAATGTCACTAGGAACTGTAAACAACAACAAAAACAAACGCACCAAATGTAAACAACAACAATAACAAACTAACGACTGTAAACAACAACAAAAACAAAAGAAATAACTGTGAACAACAACAAAAACAAACCTAAAATTGTAATCAACAACAATAACAAACCGTCAAAATATAAACAACAACAAAAACAAACCGACAAAATGAAAACAATAACAAAAAGACAAAATGTAAACAACAACAAAAGCATACCGACTAACTGTAAACAATAACACAGTATCAGGAGAATATAATGTTAAAGGTGGTCGATGTCAACTGCGATTCAGTTTTTATTTCAGATAGACCTCCTATTAATTCATATTCACCTGATAACAGGATTTTGTCATTTTACGGCAGTATCAGGAGAATATAATGTTAAAGGAGGTATATGGCAAATGCGATTCAGTTTCAATTCAGATAGACCTCCTTTCAACTCATATTCACCTAATAACAAAATTTTGTCATTTTATCGTAGTATTAAGAGAATATAATGTTAAAGGAGGTAGATGTCAACTGAGATTCCGTTTTCAATTCAGATAGACCTCCTATCAAATCATATTCACCTGATAACAGGATTTTGTCATTATACCGCAGTATCAGGAGAATATAATCTTAAAGGAGGTGAATGTCAATAGTAACTGTAAACAACAACAAAAACAAACTCACCAAATGTAAACAACAACAATAACAAACTAACGACTGTAAACAACAACAAAAACAAAAGAAATAACTGTAAAGAACAACAAAAACAAACCTAAAATTGTAAACAAATACAATAACAAACCGTCAAAATATAAACAACAACAAAAACAAACCGACAAAATGAAAACAAAAACAAACAGACAAAATGTAAACAACAACAAAAGCATACCTACAAACTGTAAACAATAACAAATCAACAAAATGTAAACAAAAACAATAACAAACTGACAAAATGTAAACAACAACAATAACAAACACAAAATCTGTAAGCAATAACAAAACCAACCCGTCCAACTGTAAACAACAACACAGTATAAGGAGAATATAATCTTAGCAAAGGTGAATGTCACTAGGAACTGTAAACAACAACAAAAACAAACTCACCAAATGTAAACAACAACAATAACAAACCTAAAATTGTAAACAACAACAATAACAAACCGTCAAAATATAAACAACAACAAAAACAAACCGACAAAATGAAAACAATAACTAAAAGACAAAATGTAAACAACAACAAAAGCATACCGACTAACTGTAAACAAAAACACAGTATCAGGAGAATATAATGTTAAATGTGGTAGATGTCAACTGCGATTCAGTTTTTATTTCAGATAGACCTCCTATCAATTCATATTCATCTGATAACAGGATTTTGTCATTTTACCGCAGTATCAGGAGAATATAATGTTAAAGGAGGTATATGGCAACTATGAAACCGTTTTCAATTCAGATAGACCTCCTATCAAATCATATTCACCTGATAACAGGATTTTAACATTATACCGCAGTATCAGGATAATATAATCTTAAAGGAGGTGAATGTCAATAGTAACTGTAAACAACAACAAAAGCAAACTCACCAAATGTAAACAACAACAATAACAAACTAACGACTGTAAACAACAACAAAAACAAAAGAAATAAATGTAAACAACAAAAACAAACCAAAAATTGTAAACAACAACAATAACAAACCGTCAAAATATAAACAACAACAATAACAAAAGGAGACACTGTAACGAACAACAAAAACAAACCGACAAAATGTAAACAACAACAATAACAAACACAAAATCTGGAAACAATAACAAAAACAACCGACCAACTGTAAACAACAACACAGTATCAGGAGAATATAATCTTAGCGGAGGTGAATGTCACTAGGAACTGTAAACAACAACAAAAACAAACGCACCAAATGTAAACAACAACAATAACAAACTAACGACTGTAAACAACAACAATAACAAACCGTCAAAATATAAACAACAACAAAAACCACCGACAAAATGAAAACAAAAACAGACAAAATGTAAACAACAACAAAAGCATACCTACAAACTGTAAACAATAACAAATAAACAAAATGTAAACAAAAACAATAACAAACTGACAAAATGTAAACAACAACAAAAACAAACCGACAAAATGTAAACAACAACAATAACAAACACAAAATCTGGAAACAATAACAAAAACAACCGACCAACTGTAAACAACAACACAGTATCAGGAGAATATAATCTTAGCGGAGGTGAATGTCACTAGGAACTGTAAACAACAACAAAAACAAACGCACCAAATGTAAACAACAACAATAACAAACTAACGACTGTAAACAACAACAAAAACAAAAGAAATAACTGTGAACAACAACAAAAACAAACCTAAAATTGTAATCAACAACAATAACAAACCGTCAAAATATAAACAACAACAAAAACAAACCGACAAAATGAAAACAATAACAAAAAGACAAAATGTAAACAACAACAAAAGCATACCGACTAACTGTAAACAATAACACAGTATCAGGAGAATATAATGTTAAAGGTGGTCGATGTCAACTGCGATTCAGTTTTTATTTCAGATAGACCTCCTATTAATTCATATTCACCTGATAACAGGATTTTGTCATTTTACGGCAGTATCAGGAGAATATAATGTTAAAGGAGGTATATGGCAAATGCGATTCAGTTTCAATTCAGATAGACCTCCTTTCAACTCATATTCACCTAATAACAAAATTTTGTCATTTTATCGTAGTATTAAGAGAATATAATGTTAAAGGAGGTAGATGTCAACTGAGATTCCGTTTTCAATTCAGATAGACCTCCTATCAAATCATATTCACCTGATAACAGGATTTTGTCATTATACCGCAGTATCAGGAGAATATAATCTTAAAGGAGGTGAATGTCAATAGTAACTGTAAACAACAACAAAAACAAACTCACCAAATGTAAACAACAACAATAACAAACTAACGACTGTAAACAACAACAAAAACAAAAGAAATAACTGTAAAGAACAACAAAAACAAACCTAAAATTGTAAACAAATACAATAACAAACCGTCAAAATATAAACAACAACAAAAACAAACCGACAAAATGAAAACAAAAACAAACAGACAAAATGTAAACAACAACAAAAGCATACCTACAAACTGTAAACAATAACAAATCAACAAAATGTAAACAAAAACAATAACAAACTGACAAAATGTAAACAACAACAATAACAAACACAAAATCTGTAAGCAATAACAAAACCAACCCGTCCAACTGTAAACAACAACACAGTATAAGGAGAATATAATCTTAGCAAAGGTGAATGTCACTAGGAACTGTAAACAACAACAAAAACAAACTCACCAAATGTAAACAACAACAATAACAAACCTAAAATTGTAAACAACAACAATAACAAACCGTCAAAATATAAACAACAACAAAAACAAACCGACAAAATGAAAACAATAACTAAAAGACAAAATGTAAACAACAACAAAAGCATACCGACTAACTGTAAACAAAAACACAGTATCAGGAGAATATAATGTTAAATGTGGTAGATGTCAACTGCGATTCAGTTTTTATTTCAGATAGACCTCCTATCAATTCATATTCATCTGATAACAGGATTTTGTCATTTTACCGCAGTATCAGGAGAATATAATGTTAAAGGAGGTATATGGCAACTATGAAACCGTTTTCAATTCAGATAGACCTCCTATCAAATCATATTCACCTGATAACAGGATTTTAACATTATACCGCAGTATCAGGATAATATAATCTTAAAGGAGGTGAATGTCAATAGTAACTGTAAACAACAACAAAAGCAAACTCACCAAATGTAAACAACAACAATAACAAACTAACGACTGTAAACAACAACAAAAACAAAAGAAATAAATGTAAACAACAAAAACAAACCAAAAATTGTAAACAACAACAATAACAAACCGTCAAAATATAAACAACAACAATAACAAAAGGAGACACTGTAACGAACAACAAAAACAAACCGACAAAATGTAAACAACAACAATAACAAACACAAAATCTGGAAACAATAACAAAAACAACCGACCAACTGTAAACAACAACACAGTATCAGGAGAATATAATCTTAGCGGAGGTGAATGTCACTAGGAACTGTAAACAACAACAAAAACAAACGCACCAAATGTAAACAACAACAATAACAAACTAACGACTGTAAACAACAACAATAACAAACCGTCAAAATATAAACAACAACAAAAACCACCGACAAAATGAAAACAAAAACAGACAAAATGTAAACAACAACAAAAGCATACCTACAAACTGTAAACAATAACAAATAAACAAAATGTAAACAAAAACAATAACAAACTGACAAAATGTAAACAACAACAAAAACAAACCGACAAAATGTAAACAACAACAATAACAAACACAAAATCTGGAAACAATAACAAAAACAACCGACCAACTGTAAACAACAACACAGTATCAGGAGAATATAATCTTAGCGGAGGTGAATGTCACTAGGAACTGTAAACAACAACAAAAACAAACGCACCAAATGTAAACAACAACAATAACAAACTAACGACTGTAAACAACAACAAAAACAAAAGAAATAACTGTGAACAACAACAAAAACAAACCTAAAATTGTAATCAACAACAATAACAAACCGTCAAAATATAAACAACAACAAAAACAAACCGACAAAATGAAAACAATAACAAAAAGACAAAATGTAAACAACAACAAAAGCATACCGACTAACTGTAAACAATAACACAGTATCAGGAGAATATAATGTTAAAGGTGGTCGATGTCAACTGCGATTCAGTTTTTATTTCAGATAGACCTCCTATTAATTCATATTCACCTGATAACAGGATTTTGTCATTTTACGGCAGTATCAGGAGAATATAATGTTAAAGGAGGTATATGGCAAATGCGATTCAGTTTCAATTCAGATAGACCTCCTTTCAACTCATATTCACCTAATAACAAAATTTTGTCATTTTATCGTAGTATTAAGAGAATATAATGTTAAAGGAGGTAGATGTCAACTGAGATTCCGTTTTCAATTCAGATAGACCTCCTATCAAATCATATTCACCTGATAACAGGATTTTGTCATTATACCGCAGTATCAGGAGAATATAATCTTAAAGGAGGTGAATGTCAATAGTAACTGTAAACAACAACAAAAACAAACTCACCAAATGTAAACAACAACAATAACAAACTAACGACTGTAAACAACAACAAAAACAAAAGAAATAACTGTAAAGAACAACAAAAACAAACCTAAAATTGTAAACAAATACAATAACAAACCGTCAAAATATAAACAACAACAAAAACAAACCGACAAAATGAAAACAAAAACAAACAGACAAAATGTAAACAACAACAAAAGCATACCTACAAACTGTAAACAATAACAAATCAACAAAATGTAAACAAAAACAATAACAAACTGACAAAATGTAAACAACAACAATAACAAACACAAAATCTGTAAGCAATAACAAAACCAACCCGTCCAACTGTAAACAACAACACAGTATAAGGAGAATATAATCTTAGCAAAGGTGAATGTCACTAGGAACTGTAAACAACAACAAAAACAAACTCACCAAATGTAAACAACAACAATAACAAACCTAAAATTGTAAACAACAACAATAACAAACCGTCAAAATATAAACAACAACAAAAACAAACCGACAAAATGAAAACAATAACTAAAAGACAAAATGTAAACAACAACAAAAGCATACCGACTAACTGTAAACAAAAACACAGTATCAGGAGAATATAATGTTAAATGTGGTAGATGTCAACTGCGATTCAGTTTTTATTTCAGATAGACCTCCTATCAATTCATATTCATCTGATAACAGGATTTTGTCATTTTACCGCAGTATCAGGAGAATATAATGTTAAAGGAGGTATATGGCAACTGAGATTCCGTTTTCAATTCAGATAGACCTCCTATCAAATCATATTCACCTGATAACAGGATTTTAACATTATACCGCAGTATCAGGATAATATAATCTTAAAGGAGGTGAATGTCAATAGTAACTGTAAACAACAACAAAAGCAAACTCACCAAATGTAAACAACAACAATAACAAACTAACGACTGTAAACAACAACAAAAACAAAAGAAATAAATGTAAACAACAAAAACAAACCAAAAATTGTAAACAACAACAATAACAAACCGTCAAAATATAAACTAAAACAAAAACAAAAGGAGACACTGTAAAGAACAAAAAAAACAAACCGACAAATGTAAACAACAACAATAACAAATCGTCAAAATATAAACAACAACAAGAAAACACCGACAAAATGAAAACAAAAACAGACAAAATATAAATAACAACAAAAGCATACCTACAAACTGTAAACAATAACAAATCAAAAAAATGTAAACAAAAACAATAACAAATCAACAAAATGTAATCAAAAACAATAACAAACTGACAAAATGTAAACAACAACAATAACAAACACAAAATCTGTAAACAATAACAAATACAAACCGACCAACTGTAAACAACAACACAGTATCAGGAGAATATAATCATAGCGGAGGTGAATGTCACTAGGAACTGTAAACAACAACAAAAACAAACTCACCAAATGTAAACAACAACAAAAACAAACCTAAAATTGTAAACAAATACAAAAACAAACCGTCAAAATATAAACAACAACAAAAACAAACCGTTAAAATGAAAACAAAAACAAACAGACAAAATGTAAACAACAACAAAAGCATACCGACTTACTATAAACAAAAACACAGTATCAGGAGAATATAATGTTAAAGGTGGTAGATGTCAACTGCGATTCAGTTTTTATTTCAGATAGACCTCCTATCAATTCATATTCACCTGATAACAGGATTTTGTCATTTTACCGCAGTATCAAGAGAATATAATATTAAAGGAGGTAGATGTCAACTGAGATTCCGTTTTCAATTCAGATAGACCTCCTATCAAATCATATTCACCTGATAACAGGATTTTGTCATTATATCGCAGTATCAGGAGAATATAATCTTAAAGGAGGTGAATGTCACTAGTAACAGTAAACAACAACAAAAACAAACTCACCAAATGTAAACAACAACAATAACAAATTAACGACTGTAAACAACAACAAAAACAAAAGAAATAACTGTAAACAACAACAAAAACAAACCGAAATTGTAAACAACAACAATAACAAACCGTCAAAATATAAACAATAATAAAAACAAAAGGAGACACTGTAAAGAACAACAAAAACAAACCGACAAATGTAAACAACAACAATAACAAACCGTCAAAATATAAACAACAACAAAAACCATCGACAAAATGAAAACAAAAACAGACAAAATATAAACAACAACAAAAGCATACCTACAAACTGTAAATAATAACAAATAAACAAAATGTAAACAAAATCAATAACAAACTGACAAAACGTAAACAACTACAAAAACAAACCGAAAAAATGTAAACAACAACAATAACATACACAAAATCTGGAAACAATAACAAAAACAAACCGACCAACTGTAAACAACAACACAGTATCAGGAGAATATAATCTTAGCGGAGGTGAATGTCACTAGGAACTATAAACAACAACAAAAACAAACGCACCAAATGTAAACAACAACAATAACAAACTAACGACTGTAAACAACAACAAAAACAAAAGAAATAACTGTAAACAACAACAAAAACAAACCTAAAATTGTAAACAACAACAATAACAAACCGTCAAAATATAAACAACAACAAAAACAAACCGACAAAATGAAAACAATAACAAAAAGACAAAATGTAAACAACAACAAAAGCATACCGACTAACTGTAAACAAAAACACAGTATCAGGAGAATATAATGTTAAAGGTGGTAGATGTCAACTGCGATTCAGTTTTTATTTCAGATAGACCTCCTATCAATTCATATTCACCTGATAACAGGATTTTGTCATTTTACCGCAGTATCAGGAGAATATAATGTTAAAGGAGGTAGATGTCAACTGAGATTCCGTTTTCAATTCAGATAGACCTCCTATCAAATCATATTCACCTGATAACAGGATTTTGTCATTATTACGCAGTATCAGGAGAATATAAACTTAAAGGAGGTGAATGTCAATAGTAACTGTAAACAACAACAAAAACAAACTCACCAAATGTAAACAACAACAATAACAAACTAACGACTCTAAACAACAACAAAAACAAAAGAAATAACTGTAAAGAACAACAAAAACAAACCTAAAATTGTAAACAACAACAATAACAAACCGTCAAAATATAAACAACAACAATAACAAAAGGAGACACTGTAAAGAACAACAAAAACAAACCGACAAAATGTAAACAACAACAATAACAAACACAAAATCTGGAAACAATAACAAAAACAACCGACCAACTGTAAACAACAACACAGTATCAGGAGAATATAATCTTAGCGGAGGTGAATGTCACTAGGAACTGTAAACAACAACAAAAACAAACGCACCAAATGTAAACAACAACAATAACAAACTAACGACTGTAAACAACAACAATAACAAACCGTCAAAATATAAACAACAACAAAAACCACCGACAAAATGAAAACAAAAACAGACAAAATGTAAACAACAACAAAAGCATACCTACAAACTGTAAACAATAACAAATAAACAAAATGTAAACAAAAACAATAACAAACTGACAAAATGTAAACAACAACAAAAACAAACCGACAAAATGTAAACAACAACAATAACAAACACAAAATCTGGAAACAATAACAAAAACAACCGACCAACTGTAAACAACAACACAGTATCAGGAGAATATAATCTTAGCGGAGGTGAATGTCACTAGGAACTGTAAACAACAACAAAAACAAACGCACCAAATGTAAACAACAACAATAACAAACTAACGACTGTAAACAACAACAAAAACAAAAGAAATAACTGTGAACAACAACAAAAACAAACCTAAAATTGTAATCAACAACAATAACAAACCGTCAAAATATAAACAACAACAAAAACAAACCGACAAAATGAAAACAATAACAAAAAGACAAAATGTAAACAACAACAAAAGCATACCGACTAACTGTAAACAATAACACAGTATCAGGAGAATATAATGTTAAAGGTGGTCGATGTCAACTGCGATTCAGTTTTTATTTCAGATAGACCTCCTATTAATTCATATTCACCTGATAACAGGATTTTGTCATTTTACGGCAGTATCAGGAGAATATAATGTTAAAGGAGGTATATGGCAAATGCGATTCAGTTTCAATTCAGATAGACCTCCTATCAACTCATATTCACCTAATAACAAAATTTTGTCATTTTATCGTAGTATTAAGAGAATATAATGTTAAAGGAGGTAGATGTCAACTGAGATTCCGTTTTCAATTCAGATAGACCTCCTATCAAATCATATTCACCTGATAACAGGATTTTGTCATTATACCGCAGTATCAGGAGAATAAATCTTAAAGGAGGTGAATGTCAATAGTAACTGTAAACAACAACAAAAACAAACTCACCAAATGTAAACAACAACAATAACAAACTAACGACTGTAAACAACAACAAAAACAAAGGAAATAACTGTAAAGAACAACAAAAACAAACCTAAAATTGTAAACAAATACAATAACAAACCGTCAAAATATAAACAACAACAAAAACAAACCGACAAAATGAAAACAAAAACAAACAGACAAAATGTAAACAACAACAAAAGCATACCTACAAACTGTAAACAATAACAAATCAACAAAATGTAAACAAAAACAATAACAAACTGACAAAATGTAAACAACAACAATAACAAACACAAAATCTGTAAGCAATAACAAAACCAACCCGTCCAACTGTAAACAACAACACAGTATAAGGAGAATATAATCTTAGCAAAGGTGAATGTCACTAGGAACTGTAAACAACAACAAAAACAAACTCACCAAATGTAAACAACAACAATAACAAACCTAAAATTGTAAACAACAACAATAACAAACCGTCAAAATATAAACAACAACAAAAACAAACCGACAAAATGAAAACAATAACAAAAAGACAAAATGTAAACAACAACAAAAGCATACCGACTAACTGTAAACAAAAACACAGTATCAGGAGAATATAATGTTAAATGTGGTAGATGTCAACTGCGATTCAGTTTTTATTTCAGATAGACCTCCTATCAATTCATATTCATCTGATAACAGGATTTTGTCATTTTACCGCAGTATCAGGAGAATATAATGTTAAAGGAGGTATATGGCAACTGAGATTCCGTTTTCAATTCAGATAGACCTCCTATCAAATCATATTCACCTGATAACAGGATTTTAACATTATACCGCAGTATCAGGATAATATAATCTTAAAGGAGGTGAATGTCAATAGTAACTGTAAACAACAACAAAAACAAACTCACCAAATGTAAACAACAACAATAACAAACTAACGACTGTAAACAACAACAAAAACAAAAGAAATAAATGTAAACAACAAAAACAAACCAAAAATTGTAAACAACAACAATAACAAACCGTCAAAATATAAACAAAAACAAAAACAAAAGGAGACACTGTAAAGAACAACAAAAACAAACCGACAAATGTAAACAACAACAATAACAAATCGTCAAAATATAAACAACAACAAGAACACACCGACAAAATGAAAACAAAAACAGACAAAATATAAATAACAACAAAAGCATACCTACAAACTGTAAACAATAACAAATCAAAAAATGTAAACAAAAACAATAACAAATCAACAAAATGTAATCAAAAACAATAACAAACTGACAAAATGTAAACAACAACAATAACAAACACAAAATCTGTAAACAATAACAAATACAAACCGACCAACTGTAAACAACAACACAGTATCAGGAGAATATAATCATAGCGGAGGTGAATGTCACTAGGAACTGTAAACAACAACAAAAACAAACTCACCAAATGTAAACAACAACAAAAACAAACCTAAAATTGTAAACAAATACAAAAACAAACCGTCAAAATATAAACAACAACAAAAACAAACCGTTAAAATGAAAACAAAAACAAACAGACAAAATGTAAACAACAACAAAAGCATACCGACTTACTATAAACAAAAACACAGTATCAGGAGAATATAATGTTAAAGGTGGTAGATGTCAACTGCGATTCAGTTTTTATTTCAGATAGACCTCCTATCAATTCATATTCACCTGATAACAGGATTTTGTCATTTTACCGCAGTATCAGGAGAATATAATGTTAAAGGAGGTAGATGTCAACTGAGATTCCGTTTTCAATTCAGATAGACCTCCTATCAAATCATATTCACCTGATAACAGGATTTTGTCATTATTACGCAGTATCAGGAGAATATAAACTTAAAGGAGGTGAATGTCAATAGTAACTGTAAACAACAACAAAAACAAACTCACCAAATGTAAACAACAACAATAACAAACTAACGACTCTAAACAACAACAAAAACAAAAGAAATAACTGTAAAGAACAACAAAAACAAACCTAAAATTGTAAACAACAACAATAACAAACCGTCAAAATATAAACAACAACAATAACAAACTAACGACTGTAAACAACAACAAAAACAAAAGAAATAACTGTAAACAACAACAAAAACCACCTAAAAAATGAGAACAAAAACAGACAAAATGTAACAACAACAAAAGCATACCTACAAACTGTAAACAATAACAAAAACAAACCGACCAACTGTAAACAACAACACAGTATCAGGAGAATATAATCTTAGCGGTGGTGCATGTCACTGGGAACTGTAAACAACAACAAAAACAAACATAAATTTGTACACAACAACAACAACAAACCGTCAAAATTTAAACAACATCAAAAACAAACCGACAAAATGAAAACAAAAACAAACAGACAAACTGTAAATAACAACAAAAGCATACCGACTAACTGTATACAAAAACACAGTAGCAGGAGAATATAATATTAAAGGTGGTAGATGTCAACTGCGATTCAGTTTTTATTTCAGATAGACCTCCTATCAATTCATATTCATCTGATAACAGGATTTTGTCATTTTACCGCAGTATCAGGCGAATATAATCTTAAAGGAGGTGAATGTCACTAGTAACTGTAAACAACAACAAAAACAAACTCACCAAATGTAAACAACAACAATAACAAACTAACGACTGTAAACAACAACAAAAACAAAAGAAATAACTGTAAACAACAACAAAAACAAACCAAAAATTGTAAACAACAACAATAACAAACCGTCAAAATATAAACAAAAATAAAAACAAAAGGAGTAACTGTAAAGAACAACAAAAACAAACCGACAAATGTAAACAACAACAATAATACAACCGTCAAAATATAAACAACAACAAGAACACACCGACAAAATGAAAACAAAAACAGACAAAATGTAAACAACAACAAAAGCATACCTACAAACTGTTAACAATAACAAATCAACAAAATGTAAACAAAAACAATAACAAATCAACAAAATGTAAACAACAACAAAAACAAACTGACCAACTGTAAACAACAACACAGTATCAGGAGAATATAATCTTAGCAGAGGTGAATGTCACTAGTAACTGTAAACAACAACAAAAACAAACTCACCAAATGTAAACAACAACAATAACAAACTAACGACTGTAAACAACAACAAAAACAAAATAAATAACTGTAAACAACAACAAAAACAAACTGAAAATTGTAAACAACAACAATAACAAACCGTCAAAATATAAACAAAAATAAAAACAAAAGGAGGAACTGTAAAGAACAACAAAAACAAACCGACAAAATGTAAACAACAACAATAACAAACCGTCAAAATATAAACAACAACAAAAACAAACCGACAAAATGAAAACAAAAACATACAGATAACATGTAAGCAACAACAAAAGCATACCTACAAACTGTAAACAACAACAATAACAAATCAACAAATTGTAAACAAAAACATTAACAAACTTACAAAATGTAAAACAACAACAAAAACAAGCCGACAAAATGTAAACAACAACAATAACAAAAGAAATAACTGTAAACATCAACAAAAACAAACCGAAAATTGTAAACAACAACAATAACAAACTGTCAAAATATAAACAAAAACAAAAACAAAAGGAGTAACTGTAAAGAACAACAAAAACAAACTGACAAATGTAAACAACAACAATAACAAACCGTCAAAATATAAACAACAACAAAAACAAACCGACAAAATGATTAATAAATAGTAAAATGTAAACAACAACAAAAGCAAACCGACTGTAAATAATAACACAGTATCAGTAGAATAAAATGTTAAAGGAGGTATATGGCAAATGTGATTCAGTTTCAATTCAGATAGACCTCCTATTAAATCATATTCACTTGATAACAGGATTTTGTCATTTTACCGCATTATACGGAGAATATAATGTTAAAGGAGGTAGATGTTAACTGTAATTCAGTTTTCAATTTACCAATACAAATGGACCTCCTAACAACTTCTATTCACTGTATAACAGGTTTTTTGTAACTTTTTAAGGTATCAGGAGAATATAATGTTAAAAGAGGTCAATGCAGCTATGATTCAAACATCAGAGTTGCCATATATATTTCAATTCCGATAGACCTCCTAACAACTTCTATTCACTGGGTATCAAGTTTTTGTATCTTTTAAAAAGTTTCATGCGAATATAATGTTAATAGAGGTCAATGTAGCTGTGATTCAATCATCTGAGTTGCAATGAATATTGCAATACCAATAGACCTCCTAACAACTTCTATTCACTCTATAACAGAATTTTTGTATTTTTTCAAGGTATCAAGAGAATATAATGTTAAAAGAGGTCAATGCAGCTGGGATTCAAACATCAGAGATGTTATGACTATTTCAATACCGATAGACCTCCTAATAACTTTTATTCACTGGGTATCAAGTTCTTGTGTCTTTTATAAGGTTCAGAAGAATATAAGTTTTTTAAGATGTCTGGGTTTTTTTGTTTGATATGGAATTGCTGCATTCTACCTTAGAATAATCGAAGGGACAATAGCTTTCACAGTTTTTATGTTGTGGAAGGTGCTGACTTTTACCAGACAACAAATCAAGCAATAATTTTCTCAGTTTATATGGCTGGGAAGTACAGCACTCTACCATACACTTCCTGTAAAATATTGTTACCTACAAGACTTCTTTTTTCTGTAGGAAACAGGAAATGTGTTAGGAATAACTCAATAAATTTAAAAAGGCATTTTTCTCTTATTTTACATTTATTCATTAAACAATTTTTATGTGCACAATTTTGCAAATATATTTTCTTCCTAGTACATGCAATGATTGGTAATAATTGTTTATATAATACATCTCACTACATAGCCACTTGTAGTTACATTAAACAATTGACATAAAACCATATAATTTTTGTTTCACCACTATCATAAAACCAAACACAACACTGAACTCTTGTTTACATAAATGTGTAACACATCGTATCTTCTGAAACAAAACAAAAAATAGAGAATTATAAGAAAATCTACAAATACTTAAAAATACTGTATACAAGGTAAAAACATTAATCTACATTAAGTCATACATTAAACTAAATAAACAAACAAATAATTTTCATAGGCTTTTCGCTAACATGTCAGATTGGTAGATACAGACCCAAAGTTTTACTTCCTTGTAAACAGTAAAGGATTATAGGCGAAGGATGTGGCATGCATGGTATATTAAACCGTTCCGAGATATTTGGATGAATAGTTACAGAGCTAGGAGCATTTAATAAAAAAGTATTGCATTTGAAAGGGGCATTTTTATGCATTCAAACTACAATATCTCTCAAATGCATTAAAATATCAAACTCATTCAATTCTACATCTAATTTTGAATTTTTAATAATAAATATATATATTATTATATATTTTTTTTTTTAAATTAAGAAATTGTCATCTTTCATAGGCTTACTTAGTAACTCGATGTTCTGTAACCACAGTTATGTACAGTTTATAAAGTCACGATGTTTGTTTTGAGGTAAGTTTGTTTTAAGTAAGTTGTTCTAAGTATTGAAGGTTTTCAAAGTTAGAAATTTGTAGTTAGAAATTTCTAACTATGAAAACTTTCAATACTTAAAAACAAACATCTTGACTTTATAAACTGTACAAAAAACTGTGGTTACAGAAAATCGATTCACTTATAAGTAATCCTATGAAAGATGGTGATTTCTAAATTGTTTTTTTAAAATTAAATGAAAATAATAGCTCATATGAATTTGTTATGTAAAATTTTAATTATTTCATTATAATTTTTGACATAACTAAGGGTCATTAATTTACTTCTCAATCAGAATAGAAAAATTGAAGATTGGCAGAGATTTGAGAAGTTTCAAAATGTTTGCATAATTTTTTATTTACGATCGTATTTTAAAAAATATTTCAACAAAATTCTAACGAAATCTAAAACAGAGCCCAGTATTTTGATTCTCGGAAAGAATTTTCGGTACCTACTGAACTTCGAACATCTGGTAACAATACAGTCGGTGGAATTGTTTAGAAAGTTTGTGAAATTGTGAAAGACTGATTTTTCAGGACAATTTCCTGAATGAGTTCATTACTAACTACAAATATTTTCGGCTTCACAGGCATACCTACAAAGGAAGACAACCTAGCTGCACAAGTTCTAAGACTCACGAAGGATTTAGAACTACAGTGGATTGCCTAAGATAAGGAAGCGCACAAAAAGTCTTGAATGGCTGAAGTGCCTAGTGACTTCCAACATAATAAAAAAAATTAAAAAAAAAAACTACAAATGACCTACCACTTCTTTCCTCATCTTAAATGTTTGTTCTTCTAAAACAAACAAACCTACTAATGAAAATATCTCACTCGTTATTGTTTGACCGTTCACGATGTGTGCCTGCCACTGACAAATTTTTGCCATCAGAAATCTTAATACAGCATGCACTTTGCAATTCGTAAAGTTTTCTATTACAGTGCTTATTTTGAATGGCTATTATTAGATTCAAACAAACAGCAACATAACCTTACCACTAGCACAGCTGGGTGCGCACTGAGCTACTGAACACACTACCACAGGAGTGGTGCTGCTACCCCTATTACTTCTCGCTCTAGACAAAAACAGAGGTTGGTTTCAGAAGATCCTCGTAAACAAAAATAGAACAAAATATTTGACTGTATACTTAGAACTATAAAATAGAATGTTCTGCGTTCTGGAATGATTATATATTTGAGACAATTTAAAGTTGTCAAGAAATGAAATAGAAAAATAATTATCAGAATTAAGATTCCTGATCCAGCTTAATTTGATCAAAAGTAAAAATATTTCTTGAAATGTTAAATTCTAATACATTGATATTTCCAATGTTTACTTGGACTTCAGAGATGTGGACATTAATTAACTATGAAGGAATAATTTTTAAGATTTTTGTATTGAAGTTAGATCCAGTGTGTACTAGCCAAATTAACTTTATCAACCGACAATAAAAGTACATGTAGTCGTGGAACATTATTTCACATATACAATAATTTTTCACCCAACACCGTTTCCAAAAATGTAGCCACCCCAATTTAAAAGTTTATCTCAGTAAAATTCATGGAAACTATCTCTAACAATGTAAAAAATTAAATTAATACTTACATTTACATTGTCTCGACTTCTGCTACAATTGGAGAAGCAAAGCTAACTTTGCTGGTAGGAGGAGAACCTGTAGCTTCTTCCAACAGTCGTAGGACTTTTAAAAAGACAGTCCGATGCCATTTCCAAATTTCTGAAATCAAAAATAAACATTTGTTAATACAAATTGTTAATTTTTATTGGAGTATACAGATGATATTAAATGCAACATAGTAAAACAAAATTTAGGTTATTTTTGCAATTCGGATGTACATTTTTATTCGTCTAGTCTTGGGTTTGATCTCACTTTTTTATTATTGCCTACACATAATCATTATTTACACAGTTTTCATGAAACATATGAATGTTATACATTCAGAAACATAAACACTGTTTCACTCTTACCAATATAACAAATTTAATTTTTTTTTAAACATTAATAATGAGGTATTCAACTAATTAACCTTACATATAAAACAACTCAATGATTTTTATATTTTCACAATCAAAACACTAATTTTTAAATTTTTTTACTCTTTATGTTATTTTAAACTTTTCCTTCTCATGTATAACAACTGCCTCTAATAATTGAAATCATTGAAACCCTCGTGAGTTGTGTTGTCATCTCGCAAGGCACGTGGAAACAATTTTGACACTACAGTTTCACGGAAATAATTTTGCGAAGAAGTGATGTGAAATTTACAGAAAATGTAGAGAAACTCATGGATTGTTGTGTAGTCTGTTTTTCTAAACACTTGCTACCTAAATAAAATTCCTTTATTATATGATGAATAGACCTTTATTCTCCTATGATGTTCATAATTGATTTGATTACAGCCTCCTGCCACTGCTGTCATTGTTTGAACTTCAATTGACGAGTTTAGGGTGAACTCCATTTTCAAAAGTTATTTGCCTACTATTTACAGAAGGCGTCAAAAGAAGTTAGAACAATGCTGGGAGTAACAAATAAATGTCTATAGTGAGTACGGGCTTAGCGATCCCCAGGGAAACTAGATTGTTTTACATCTTTTAGGTCTAGTCTTCGGTCTTATCTTTTCTATAAGATCTCCCTTGTTATTTTGCAACTCTGACACCATTAAAGTATTCAAAAGTTTGAGGTCTTTATTATATGATATTTTCTGTTGAATTAAAGTTAAATGTATAATGTAAACGTTTATAAAAATATAATTTCCTAATAATTTATGGTTTATATTTTACATTAAAGTAGGACAAATTTCAGTACTAATGAATACATCATATACCAAGGAACTACTGCAAATAAAATACTGAAATTATTATGCCCGTCAACCAAACTACAGATATTTTCTGGTAGATTATTTTGGTCCAGACTAGAGCTATATCTTTCTACCAACAGATTGGGTTAATCTCTAAATAGTTTTCGTCTTATCAATCATGTTTCGGTGTTTTTTTTTTTTATGTTTTCAGAGTTTACTTTATTTTCAATTCTGCATATTTTAATGTGCATATCATTAGTATTGGTAAATGTTGCAATTTTGACTAAAAAGTAGATAAAAATGAAAAAAATATTTAAAATTTTGAAATTTTAATAGTACCCCTCGACTCCAAATTTAATTCTGCTTCTAATAAGCTATAAAAATAATCAAAAATCAAAAACTTACTTTTTCGCCTAAAAAAGCTGCAAGGGCACCTTACCATTTTGCAAAGTTTGAAAATTGGCGGTTTTCTCAAGTTAATTACTCAGAAACTATAAGAGATATTTTCGAATTGAAAAAACCACAGTAAAATTGGAACTTTCTTCTTTCCTCATGTAAAAGTTCATATCATTACGATGTATAGTTATGGAGCTACGGGCGTTTTAAAAAGGTATTGCAAGTGGCGAAACATGAAATGTTAAAAACTGGTGTTTTTATTGACATATAAATTGCAATAACTCTTAAACGATTTGAGATTTTGTGGTAAATTTTTAAGGGTATACTCTCCTTTCAATTCTGCATCTTTTGATACCCTTATCATTGGTTAAAAAAATATTTGATCTTTTTTGAAAAAACTTTAAACTGCAATTATTTCTCGTAAACACTTAGAGATTTCAGAGAGATGTTTTCAGGGTTTACTCTATTTTCAATTCTGCATCTTTTAATGTGCATATCATTAGTATTGGTAAATGTTGCAATTTTTACTAAAAAGTAGATAAAAATGAAAAAAATATAAAAAATTTTGAAATTTTAATAGTACCCCTCGACTCCAAATTTAATTCTGCTTCTAATAAGCTATAAAAATAATCAAAAATCAAAAACTCACTTTTTCGCCTAAAAAAGCTGCAAGGGGGTCTTACCATTTTGCAAAGTTTGAAAATTGGCGGTTTTCTCAAGTTAATTACTCAGAAACTATAAGAGATATTTTCGAATTGAAAAAACCACAGTAAAATTGGAACTTTCTTCTTTCCTCATGTAAAAGTTCATAACATTATGATGTATAGTTATGGAGCTACAGGCGTTTTAAAAAGGTATTGCAAGTGGCGAAACATGAAATGTTAAAAACTGGTGTTTTTATTGACATATAAATTGCAATAACTCTTAAACGATTTGAGATTTTGTGGTAAATTTTTAAGGGTTTACTCTCCTTTCAATTCTGCATCTTTTGATACCCTTATCATTGGTTAAAAAAATATTTGATTTTTTTTGAAAAAACTTTAAACTGCAATTTCTCGTAAACCCTTAGAGATTTCAGAGAGATGTTTTCAGGGTTTACTCTATTTTCAATTCTGCATCTTTTAATGTGAATATCATTAGTATTGGTAAATGTTGCAATTTTTACTAAAAAGTAGATAAAAATGGAAAAAAATATTAAAAATTTTGAAATTTTAATAGTACCCCTCGACTCCAAATTTAATTCTGATTCTAATAAGCTATAAAAATAATCAAAAATCAAAAACTCACTTTTTCGCCTAAAAAAACTGCAAGTTTTTGCAAAGTTTGCAAATTGGCGGTTTTCTCGAGTTAATTACTCAGAAACTATAAGAGATATTTTCGAATTGAAAAAACCACAGTAAAATTTGAACTTTCTTCTTCCCTCATGTAAAAGTTCATATCATTATGATGTATAGTTATGGAGCTACAGGCGTTTTAAAAAGGTATTGCAAGTGGCGAAACGTGAAATGTTAAAATCTGGTATTTTTATTGACATAAATTGCAATAACTCTTAAACCATTTAAGATTTCAGAGAGATGTTTTCAGGGCTTACTCTCTTTTCAATTCTGCATCTATTCAGGCCCATATTATGGGTTTGATAGGTTGCCTCAACACCAATTTAATTCCGTTCCTAATAATTTATAGAAACATTCAGAAATCAAAAACTCATGAAATCAACATTGCAATTTTTCCTAAACACTAAGTAATTTTTTCGTTTCAATTCTGCATCTTTTGAAGTGTTATCTTTTTTTAATACTCTATACTATTAATTGATAATTTATTCATACAACAGATTTTAGGTTAAAGAAATATTCACAAGTTTTAGAAACATATGATAATTATGTAATGTATTTACTTATAATAGATTATTTAATAGGTACATAATTTGTTGAAGTCTATTATACATATTGCTATTAATAGTAGCACTGCACTATTTGCTACTGTCACAGCTGCTGATGTTACTGAATTCAAAGCTTTAGAAACAACCTCAGCATTATTTAATGCCCATGTTATCCTCGAATTTGCAGCTAACTTCACAGATGAAACTGTAGACATAATTAGTTCATCCTTGGTTGACAACTCTAGTGACGTTAACTGAAAAATAAAAAATAAAAAAACGTACAGAATGTGTGTTAAATAATAATATTATATTCAAAGTGCTAAAAGAGCACACCATTACATTCAAACATATGACAAAATCTTATCATGTTCCATAATGAAATCTTAGGGTCATGGTAGATTATTATTAAAACCAAATAAAATGTTTGATGTGAAACATCTAATGCAGTGGTACGGGAGTAACAGCGACTCTTGCATAGCCATTGATTTCATTCCTTAACGAAGAATTTCAGCTGCTCGTTAAATACCATCAACATTTACTATTACTGACATTAACACCTGACAATATTTAAAATAATATATTTCTTTTTTGTATTTTTATAAACATAATATAATAATTACTGTATTTACAAAAATCTAAACATTAGTTTATTTGCATTATTATTTTCTTCAAATAGGAAGCGAAACGCTCTCTCAAACTGAAATGGATCGACATGTGGAAGAATGATACAACCGGCAGAGGACTGTTCAAACTGCTGAAATGGCCAAACGATTTGGAGACATACAGGAACCACACTAGGCAAACACAAACTTTCATCTCCCGATACAGAACTGGTCACATCATCACTGAGGAATACCTGTACCGTTTCGGTATGATAGACTCACCTCTGTGCACTAGATGTGGACAGAGGAGCGAGAGTCTGGAGCATGTGGTCCTTGAGTGTACCCATGGTGATGGAGCAGTCAGAGAGGAAATACTGAGACATCTTCAGGTTGGCAATGACACACAGGATCTTATGTCATCCATACTCACTTCCACGAAACTTGTGCAACATGCTGCCCATCTGTATAGAAGACATCGTGCAATCGGCACCGAGGCTGGACGCACGTAGTAAGAAGTATTTTCTTCAAATACCATTTCTTCTTTGGCATACTTTTCATAAAAATAAATGTTTCAGATCTGCAGGTGTCCTTCTTTTTTTTCTTACTGGAAATGTTTTGTTCTTACTGTTATTATATATTACAATGTTGAGTATTAAAACAGAAAAACATCCCTCTCTGCTATTAGCTTGGGCGATTTGTCTTACAACTTAGTCATCATGCTCCCCAGTTTCTGTTGCATTATCTAGATGGCGCTCGACATAATAAAATGTAAAATCTCTTGTAACTTTAGAACTACTGATCTGATTTTCATTGAATTTATTTCAATGTCGCTACGATATCTAGTAAGGTTTCAGTCTTTGTATAATTCGTTAGTTCTCATGTTGTAACAATGTTTGTGTGTACAGGTAATTAAAAAAATCCGAATGTTTAACATTATTTAGACATTTTCTTAAAATTTTCAATGTCACCATATATTTTATTTTAGAACACTGCTGAATTTCAGAATGTGGAATTGAAAATGTTAAAAAGGCGGCCATTTGAAACGGTTTTTTGTTAATGTTTCATATGTTATTCAACTTTAACACGCTAAATTAGATTAAAATTATCAGATTTCCATTCTGCATGTAATGGTACCAATCTCAATGATAACAAATAGTGAAGTTTACATGGAAGCCCTTAATATATGTACATCTTCGAGGACAACTGGACAGGAGACATTGACATGAGAGAAGCAAATACACATCTAGCCAGTGTTAAGAAAGTAGATATACAATTATAAGATTCAGAAAACCTGTGTAACACCTGTTATAACAAACTTACTCACTGTAGGAGACCCCTTGATCCACCAATAGAATTTAAAATATCCTACAAAACACAAGAAACAAACTTTTGGCCATTACATTTAAAGGACTTGTGTATTAAATTGTATAATGGGGATGATTAAGTAACATGATGTAACACCTAAAAAAGGTTAATCTAATTTGAATAATAAACATAGCGGGATATCGTTTAGAAAGAATTTGGGAGGGGGTAAATGAGTTGAAAACGTGACTTATGTTTTAAAATAAAAATAAAGTAAACTCAATTAATATAGATTTCCAAACACAAGTAAATAATAATGTATAGGATTTAAGAACTTTACTTATAAGGATTTAAATAATTTTGTGTGTGTAATAAAAAATTAGTTAAAAAGGAACTTGTGGTTATGCTCAGAGCATTGAACAGTGCATTCGATGAGATGCAAGAAGTTTTATCACAGAGTCAGCAGGAAAAAAGACAATCCTGGCAGCAAGCAGTGTGAACTCCGAAAATAACAGGAAGTGAGATTTCCAGCATGTGGCCTCAGTCTAGTTTGGGGTGTTGAGATGGAAGGTCGAGTAAAAGTTGAGAGGAGAGAGATTGTAGTGAACAGACGTGTTATCTGGTAAAAGAGATTTTAATAAAAATGTAGTGAAACGTTATAAATAAAAACAGTTTTAAGATCAATAATCTTGATATATTAGTAAATATTAAGTAATAGAAAAGGTGAATGCTGTAAAATGTGCAAAGACAATAATATTGCACGTGGTCGAGTTCGTTGGACAGTTTGAATCGTGAGTTCGAGTTATGAACTAAGTTAATAAGTTATCTAAGTGAAATAATAAACTATAATACAAACAGTTATTTGACAGGTGCTTAATAATGAACTTTGAATAGCGGTAAACCGAACAGACTATGTTCATGTCGGAACTGAGGACAAAAAACGAGAGCCTGCCACGCTACAAGAACGTACTTCTGGAATGCAAGACGTATCTGCTAGGAATTGTGCTTCTAAATAATAAAACGTGACTGGTATACACGTTAAGACTTTTCTTATATATAAACTCACTTTAATATGATGAAATAACTTGTGAATTTTTTAATTATATATTTAACTTGAACGGTTGAAGCATAGTAATTTGAGATTTTTGTCTATAATATAAAAATGAGAGTAGTTAAACAAAATTTTCTTCTTTTTAATAACTAAAATATTGAGAATTAATCTAATTTAAAAAAATAAAATAATTAATTTAAGTAAATTCAAGTAAGTAATGTTAAAGAAGTTTCAACCATGTAAATTCATTTTGATAAATTATAAATTTATAAGATGCCTTAAGCTAAGTATCTGAATATAAAAAATTAATTTTAGATAACTGATAAAAATTTATGTGAATGTACTAATCTTTATTTTCAATAAATCTATGTTAAAATTTCAGTTTATCCAAGAGTACTTCATTTAATACCAGCAATCACTGTAAGTACCCTTTTTGAAGAATCCATACCCGAGATCTTATAATATTTAACTTCACATTTTCAAAATTGGTAAGCGAAAGCTTCCTGGCGACCATAAGTTGTGCAAAGTTTTAAAATTAATAAAGTATAACTTCATTTTAAACTTAATATAAATAATTAAAAATAAAAGTAAAAATAACTTAACTCAAGTAATATTTATAAAACCTTCAGTTTTATATTTATTACAATGATAGAAGTTTCTTTCCTTTGTAGGTGTGTTATCTGGTCAGATTTTAGTGAAAAAAATCAACAAACATTTTTTGTGTTTTTATTTTTTTAAATTTTAACCCTTCCCACGCGGCAAACGAGTATAGCCGCAATGGTAGACTTTGACCCAAACGCGAATGACGATTAAAGTCGCAAAAATATATTTTACCCTATGGATAGTTAATTAGTTCACCAATGTTCCGGTAGAATACAAAGGCATGTCCGCTGTCTATTCAGGAATAGAAAAACGTTTTGTTGAAAGTTCTACACCTCGAGGCAGTGGAGGGGGACGCTATTTTGTCTGGAATTACCTGGCGGCGCAAGCATTCTATAGCTTCTACAGAGCGGATAACGGTTATACTCGCAGTCTAATTAGTCTGATAGGCGACGACCTCCGTCTTTGCATTTGAACATTGTTTTAAAGATGCATTGTTTTTTGTTTTTTTAACATTACCTCGTATCTTTTAAATATTATTTCACAAAATAACTGTTCCAATTTACAAAAATTAATTAAAAACTAAATTTTTTTATGCAATTTTTTACTATTTTGTTGTATGTAATAAAAAAATGTTAAATGTAGCTGAAAAACAATGATGACATTTTTTTTTTAATTAACCTTTCACATACAAAACGAAAACAAAAATTAACTTTGAAAAAAATAAATAAAAATTTTTTTTAAAGTTATTTCAGCGTTGAGGTGAAATAAGGCAAATTTTTTCAGCGTGCGAAGGGTTGAAGTTGTTGCATAATTTTATTACAATATTATTTAAATTAAAAGAACTACAGTATTAAAATTGCTATACATAGTGTGATCAATGTAGAACTTTAATTTGTGTATAATTTTTCATTCTTTAGGGAAAAAAAGGTGCGATAATAATTTTGTTTGTTGAGAATATTTTTATAAATTGTGTTCATTCTTTTATCAGTTATCGAGGGGGGGGAGCTATATATTTTGTATATAGATTCTTTTATATGTTTCAAATGTAATCAGTCCAACTTCCCATGTGGGAAAACGGCAGATGCATTTATTTACAAATAATTGATGGATTTGTTTGTGATTGTTGTAAAAATTCTTTAACAACCAACCAACTTGAATTATTATCAGATTGACATAAGTTACAAAATTTTCTATACGTTATTTTACAGCAAATTTAAAAAAGTTCAAAGTTTTGGAAATTTTATGACTTTATAAATAGCACAGTTTCTAGAGTTTTAATGGGCGTGAAATAGTACAATAACATAGAAAGAGTGAATTGTTGTAAGTACGTTTCACGACCTACAATAAATATACAACTTTTAAACAAAACTTGGTAAATTTTACTTCAACTTTTCTAAAAAATACAAATCGGTTAAAAAATTATGGTTATCCCAAACATCTGAATTTCTGTTACAATTTTGTTCTAATTTTTAAAGTCTAAACAACTCAAATGGTTTCAATTCCAGTCTTAGTCTAGTTTTGTACTACTAGGGTTTAACAAACTAATAAGTTAATTATTACGCTGTAACATATTATTTGGAGTACTAGGTTGTTTCTATACATATTATATGGAACATAGAAAAAAATATAAAAATTGTATAAAAGCAAGTATAAAAGCAAAGTTTCACAGAAAAAAACATAGAATGATTAGATAGATTATTATGATAGGCACTGTAGCTTTTATTTAATCAACAATTTTGTAGTCAACCATAGTTTGGAAAAGATGACATTGTCAAGGTAGTCAAACGAGAGACTGATATTTTTATTATTTACAACACAAAATCTTAACAAATTCAAAAATATTCAAACAAACTTGATTTAGTAGAGTAAGTTTAATTAAAACTGTAGTTACGCAAGTGTAATTGTATATATCACTACATGTTTTCAGGGTTAGCCCTTAACAAGCCTCATAGCTGTGTATTTATTTAAAAGTCTCTATTTGTTTCTCTGTCTCAGGGCTAGCAGACCTTCAAAGCTATACATAAGTTAAGGAGCTCTCACTTGCTACACTCGTGTCAGTAGCACCACTGGATCTTGTAACTATACGAATATCACATTTTCTTCGGAGGTCGGTTTAAAATTATATTTTTGACTATAAAATCGCTATTTGTCTTCTTAGAGAGGTGGTGTTATTAACCACGCAGAATGTTTTATATACACACAGAATTTTTATCTAATTTAGACTCGATTAAGACACAAGATATAAACAATTGGCCGTTAACAATTTATAATGAGCATTCTATACAGGGGTCTACCCCTATACCAAATTTCATGTTCCTTTCTTAATTTTTGTGGCCACTATCATCCTTAGCTGCACAACGACACCAAATTAACGGTATATCGAAAATTGCTGTTTTCGTTTCCTGAGGCTATGGATTGTGAAGATAAGTCTAAAAACAGAGTTAAAAACCTAACCTATCTGTGGGAAGACATCAAAATGAATATTTCCAAAAACAAACATAAAATCAATCTTTTTAATAATCACAACAAATTATTTATATATATGTAAGAAAGTAAAACCAATAATGTTGAAATATATACTTACTTTGTTTATATGATCTGACGAATAGAGTTGGTTGCCAATACCGGTTAACAGTTTCAAAAGTAAATTTCTTCCGTGCCTAAACAAAATGAAAATATTTATTTATGTTTAAATTAATAGAGGCATCATATTTAAAAAAAATGTATTGTATAATTAATGTAATCAATTTCCCCAGCAGTATTTTTTTGCCAGTCTTTATCAGTTAAGATTACATCCACTTATGGAATTATATATTTCATCAAAATCAAATCATCTGTTCTCGAGTTATCAATACATATATAATTCACTCTAACAAATGTACAGCCACTCCATTGCTCATGCTCGACATTCTGCTACTCTGACTCACAAACATCTGTCACTTACTGTCACATCAAACAATAAATAATATTCACTACATTATATATGAAATACCAGTATAGGCTAACCCACGAAGAATTTACATTGGTTTTATGAGGCATATTCGGAAAGTAAGCACCGTTTTGAAAAATTTAGTAAAATAATTTTTTTTCAAGTCGATTTTATTTTTACATGAAAGACTATAGCTTAAACTATTTTTCTATATAGTTTCCGCAAAAATTCAAACGCTTGTCGTACCGGGTGACCAGCTTTCATAGAAACTTTCTGCCAGTGACGATAGCCATGACTCATGTGCAGAGCAAGTGGTAGTCGGACGGCACCATGTCTGGGCTGTACGGCAGGTGATCAAAAAACTGCTCTCAATGAAACTGTTGAATCATCATTTGAGTATCACCAGTCGTATAGGGCCGAGCATTGTTACGGAGCAACACAATTCCTTTACTGAGCTTTCCTTTCCGTTTGTTTTGAATTGGATGCAGTAGTTTTCTTAAAGTCTCACAGTATCATGCCACATTAATGGTTTCACCTCTGGGAAGAAATTCAGTAAGCAAAATCCCTTTTCTATCCCAGAACACAGTGCACATGATTTTTTGTGCTGACATTGTCATTTTGAAGTTTTGTTTTTTCGGAGATTGAGTGTGTCTCCACTCCATTGAGTATTGTTTAGATTCTTGTGTGACATGACGAACCCAAGTTTCATCACCTATCACAATTTGGTTTAAAAAGTCCACCCCCTCTTCACTGTACCGTGTGAGAAATGCAAAATAAGTCGCTTGGTTTGTGAACATTAGTGAGCATTTTTTGAACCCATCGGGAACACAGCTTGATAACCTAAGCAGTTTTTTAACAATTTCATACAAAACAGTTCGTGAAATTTGCAGAAATTCGTCGGAAAGTTTTGGCATTGTGAAAAATTTGTTCTCATAGATTTTTTCGTTAACTTTCCTTACCAAATCATCGTTGACAACAGAAAGCCGACCACTCCGAGCCTCATCGTGGACATTTGTTCGACCTTCATTAAACATTCTAACCCATTTTCTCACCATTCCATCACTCATCGTAAACATCTATAACTTGACCATAAATTTGGGTCGGTTTCACATTCCTTGTGTTCAAAAATTGAATTACAGCACGAATATCACAGTTGCCGAGATCAGTAATTGTCTTATACATATTACATGTGCACAGCAAACTGAAAACACAACATAGAGCAACCAAAATGGTGTCAGTTGAGAGCCAGTGAACAAGGAAGATTAGTGTGCATGCTAGGAACACACATCACATTTGATAGAATGAAACGGTACTTACTTTCTAAATTCGCCTCGTATTTGTTTTGGACATTATTTTATTTACCAACCGATTTTTCTAAAAAATTTCAAGGGTTCTAATGGAGGTCTTAAAGTTCATTACAACAGTATCAGCCCATGTTGTTAAATACTGCAAAAACATTTCAAGCACTTTATCACATGCCCATTCATAATTGAAATACTAACCAAACAAATTATTTGTCGTCAAAAATATCAGTTTGCTAGTTATCTGTAAAAGAATAAAAATAATCCATAGACAACGTCTCAGATTTTGAAGATCTCTTTGAATAATATTTAAATAAGGTGTAAACTTGGGATCTTTTTACAAATTTTAACCCGACTTTTTTAAAATCAATTCCCTTACTTTATCATAAAATAATGTTCTTAATTGAAAATTAGTCAGAGAAATATGTTTTTTAACCAAATAACAAAAAACTGAAGAAATAATTATTGCTGATTCCATGGGTTTATAAGACATTAGACACTTGTACTGTCATATGATATTCTAGAGTAACCGGATATGCTTGAATAACTGTAGTTATTTTTGACTTACCGCCAGCAATCCTTGGATAATTCTATTTTAGTTTATATTGTCATATATTTATTCACTACACGTGTTTCGGACATTATCGTCCATCGTCGGGTGATAACACTTAGTTAAAATATTCAACACAAAAATACAAGTAACACATAACATTCACGCACGAGAAACACAATATTTTAATGTCACCGCGCCGGCACTACATAGTATACTATGTAAACATAGTATATGACAATATAAACTAAAATAGAATTATCCAAGGATTGCTGGCGGTAAGTCAAAAATAACTACACTTGTACTGTGTTTAATTTGACTTATTATAGGCATTGGTAGGTATAGAATGGATATAGAATAATAAAATAAATACATAAGGAAGTAAACAAAGTACAAAGTTGTTATGACAATGGTTATGCACATTATCAACATATTGACTTATGTTATTGCAAATGACTTACCTCATCGACTACCCGCGTGTATGCACAGTCATATATAACCCACTTAGCCTAACCTATTTATGATGAGTCTTGCTAAACAAGATCATCATTTTATGATTTGATTTTTTTAAATGATAAATCGTGGAATTGAAATTCCGAAAAAAAGTTCTAAATTTGTGTCATAAACTACTCGTATTACACTAAGACGAAAAGTTTAAATGAAGGTTTCTTTTATTGGACATTATTCCTTAACAGATTTTTTCTGTTATTTGCAATTTTGCACGCTGGGGTAGAAAGTTAATCTTTACATTTCTCCAAAATTTGAATAAAATTGGTAGAGTCAATTTTGAGAATATACATCTTTTATAACAGACAACTGTCTCTTATACTATGTATGTGTGAAAAAGCAAAAAGAAAACAAACAAACGCTTACTTCTGTTGTAAGGTCGCTGCATTGTCTACAATATAATTCAGGACAATTCCAACATTGTCCAACATTGAGTAGGTTTTGGTAAACACTGTTTCAATGTCTTCGTCGTATATACCTCCATTGTTTAATTCTGACAGGAGACTGAAAAAATAAAAACAGAGAATTAAAATTATAATGCAATCACATGGTTTAATTGATTTTACATTTATTGATCACTTTGCCTTATGGTTTTCCATCAATTATTAATCTTTATAAATCATAATCATTCGTATAAAAAAATAGCAAGTCATCTGAATATATTATAATTACTGTCTTGTATCTAGTCATAGTTCATAGTTTCAACAACAGTTTCAATACTGGATGGATCTAGTTTTGTGAATGGATTCAGTAAAGTGGGGATGATGTTAATTCAGCTGAAATATGGTGTTCCGTTCACAAAAAAGTTCAGTTCATTTAACCTGTTCTGAAAAAAACAACTGTTCAGCGACAAATTATCTAAATAAAAATGTGTTTCACTCTATCTTGCTGGTCTTAAAAGTGATATACTCTTGGACAGAATCTACTTCTCTCATTTTTTGATTAATTTTACTTAATTATAGTCACTCATCCATAAATAGTTTGGTGTGGACACATAAATTTAAGTTAATTAAATGGAATGTCTCAAAATTAGTCTATAAAAACATTGCATTTTTGCTAAGGTTGATCAATTTTCATAATCACATTTATAGAATATTTTTTTTAAATTTTTAGAATACTAGTAAGTAACAGATCTATATTTATATTATGTGCAGAAGGCTCACAATCTAAAACTATACTCGTACCTTACAAATTTCGTAAGGTTTGTTGATTATGACGAACGATAGCTTTCATTCGCTGATAAATGTTTAGTAACATTGATCGTTCAATATGACGGAAGGATTTTCTTAGAATTAAATTCTTGGGGAAAAGATTATAGATCTTGTAATGTCATTCGAAATCAGCTTCATTTGTATTGGTAGGTTGAAATGTAGTTACCGTATCTCTATACTTAATAGTGAATATGCAACAACGGCTTACAGATTATTATTTTTTAATTAGGATTCCTTTTTATAAATTAGGTTATTATAGGTACATATAATTAAAATTTTATATTAATCAAGAAAGGATGGAGTCTGTTAGATCTCTGGAAAATACAGATGTTTATCTCGAAATTAATCGCAAGTATAATGTTGAAAATTTGAAACTAGTTAAAGCAAAGAGCAGAACATGGATAAGAGCATTGATTGCTTATATGGAAAGACATAAATTAATTTTAATATATGTATACGTTGTGTTCATATAGAACAAATTTACAGAACTCTACGATATTAACCAACCCAATTTTAATACGCCATTTTATCTAAAGTGTGTGGCCTAGTTATGTTTAAGAAGAATAATTTTAAAATTAAAATCATCAAAAAATTTCAACAAAATTGATGAACCTAACTAACATATACCTACTACTGTATAACAATTTTTATAATTTATATTTATAAAATTCCTTATTGCTGTGATTATTAACAACTTAAACAAATATTTTGCACTAACTTTCTTGTTTTTTAATTAATAATATAACCATATAAAGAAGGCCTACTTCTTACACTTGTCTTATTTTGAAAGAGGATTCTATTTTAAATTTTTTTTTTTTAATGAAACATGTACGCCTTAACATTAAATAAAACTTCAAAATTTACTCACTTGTTTAAATTATTTTGGCTGGTTACACAGCCAAACCCAGATGCCAAAAAGTATTGAAGAGCCGTTCGTGAATGATGACTCTTGTAGTATGCTAAGTGAATTTGAAATGTTGTTTCATTCATACGTTTAAACGACTCGCACATCAAGGTCTCCACATCATAGTAATCAGTTCCATTTCTAGAAAAACAGAGGAAACAACATTTCAAATACTAGGGCAATACTGAATAAGGCATGATCAAGCAGATGAGCTGGCCAAGCGAGGAACTCACATAATACAGAAACCAAGAAGAGTACACACCTTGGAAGCAAGGATTGGCAAACTGAAACGAGCATCTCATCTTGAGTTCACCAATAAGGTCAAAGAGAACATAAGGAACAAGTCCTATGAAGATGTATTCGACTTGTATGAGAAAGTCAAGAACTTGCAGAGGAGGACATCTGTCGCAATTTTTCGACTTACAACTGGACACGACTGCCTGGATGAACACCTGAAGAGGATGAAGATTTTGGATTATGACAACTGCACATTGTGTGAAAGCCCGGACACCGTCATGAACAAGGACCATCTCTTGGTCTGCAGAAAGCTGAATAAAGAGAAACAGAGGGAAAAAGACCTCCCTGGTCTCTACTGGGAAGCAAGATCAAAGATCGCGTGAGCCAGAGAAAGCCATTGGACAACAACATTTCAAATACAGTAATATCACACAAACTATATAACTATAGTTGTTGTTTTGTTCTAACCTGTTCACCCTTTTAACTAATGAAGACAAGATGGTAGAACATTCAGACGTCAGAAACTAGGCTGGAACTTGTAATTTTCTTTGACATTAGCTAAGCACAGACTTCTAACAACAGAGCAGTGCAGCTCCATGTTAAAAATAGATGTTAGCAGTTAGAGCAACCATCTAACATTTTTCTGGATCTAAAATTAGATGGTGGAGGTTAGAGCAACCATCTAACATCTAATCTGGATCTAAAAATAGACTGTTATGGCCTCAGTCCCGATCCCTGATGGATATCAAAGTTTTACTGTTTTTCAAAATTTATAGATAATAATAACAATTTTGAAAAATAGGCTTGAAAACTTTTTGTTATACCTAACTAGGACCAAAAAACCCATTATAAAATCAAACGTTGTCTGGAAGTATCTAGTCTGAACCGATTTATATGATATATTAATCTTTTCCTTTGGTGAACTAATTAATTGTGAAGTCTAGTTTTTATTTTATAGCCCAACCAATCAAAAATGAAAAAAAAATATTCTAAAAACTTACTATATTTTATTGTACTGGATAATGATAATTGGATTTGATAAAGAGTCTATTATAACCTAAGATCCTTTCAAGAGAATCTTTCTCACTGTTAGAGAAGTAGGTTAGGTTAGGTTAGGTTATATGTCCTAAGGATATCTCAGGGCTTCAGTAAATCACACCAGAGAAAAGATCTAATCAGCAGTGTTCAGTACAATACTCAGAAATTTCAGTTTATTGAAATTTAAAAAAATTGAATTTAAAATTGTGATCGTCTCCACTTCTTTTGACCAGCTGGAAGCTCCGGCTGGCTGGAGACCGCGTACACTTTAGCCGAATCTTGTCAGGATGGGCCAAGGAGTCGGGTTAGGACGATAATGAACGCACGTAACGCAAGTTAAATTAAATGTTCTCTTTTATTTTAGCGCCGAATTAGAAGATTACAGAAAAAATTATAATTTATAAAAAAGACATAACGGCTAGATAAAACCTTAATAGTGGCCGAAAAGCATACCGATTAATTATATAGCACGTGGCCGAAAAATGGACTGACCTCGTCCCGTAGCGGTCTTCCTTCTCGCGGCTCTCGGAACAGACTCTCGCTGGTTCAAGCCCTCCACTCCTCGTCTCTCCCCCCCTTCTACGTGATCTTGCACTGCTCAACAAAATTGCAAATGCCAATTGATATTTTATTATTTAGAATCCCTTCCCATTACATCCTAATTTATACTTATTCTAGTTTTTATTTGATGGGCTCCTTGGCTGGGCCACAAAATGTCAAAATGGTAGCATTTTATTTGGTTTCCTGTTCATTTTTTAATGAGTTATTCTCTATACGATCATAAAGAAATCATAATAAAAAATATAGTTTTAAATATTGATGTCCCAAGAAAATGTGAGATTTGCCATATCACAGACATGAGTTTTCGAGTGGAGGATCCTTCACATACGTACAGCTTCAAGCCCATACTTGAAAAGCTCATTAGGACCTAGCCAATATCAATACATAGTAAACCTGTGTAACAACGGCTTTAGACAAATTTACCCTGTTGGGTAAGACTCCTTGATCTATCAATACAAGGCCCAACAAACCAAACTTTTAGCCATTATAGAGGGTCATACATTCAATGATCAGGCTGGGTAAGCACCATAACACCCATGAAGTTATTAAATTTCTTTGGATATATATGAACTATAAAATCTTATTTCTATTTGATGTACATGTTTACTTACATTACTGATTTCATCTGTGAATAAACGGTATTCATGAGCTTATTAGAACCGCTCACACAATCTCCAATTTCAAACTCACAAACCAAAGGAAGAATTAAAGATCTTAACATAGTCATGGTTGTGTCTTCGTTTGCATCACTCAAATATCCAACGTAATCATATGGGTATTTAAGAAGAGCTTTTACATATGTCTGGAATAAAATACAAATCAAATTAATTAACACGAACGACGTACACGGTGTGACAAAATGTAATACAATAGTGCACAAACTTTCTTCCACATCCAGACAAAAAAACCAAACATTAATCAAGCTTAAAATTTAAGAGGTAACTCTTAACACGTCCTTGTTGCCTCTGGAAAAACCTCGAATGCCGAGACTCCGATTAATTAATCAGCCATGGTGTATTTGGAAAATAATTTTAAAACCAAAAATTAATATACGACAGACACTAACAGTCTGACTGCGTGTATAGACTCTTCTGGAGTTTAACTAGCATGGTCTGCTCAATCTAGCTACCAAGTCAGCTGTTTTTTGGCAAGGACAGTTTGGGTTAAGGAAAAATGGACACTGGACGAGCAGTGACACCATCACAAATAAATTGCCAATCTTCATGATATGGTTTGAAGCTCAGAAATTAGAGGTTATATTGCTATGAATGTCATTTTCCATGCTTTGATTCCTCCCACACTTGGACATTATTATATGCTATATTAAATAGGATTCATAATTTAGATTTTCTCAAAATTGACTCAAATGACACTGCTAAAATTTTCCTTAAATGTAGGTTCTACAAGCCCAAACAAGACACATTGATATTACACAACATTTCGAGAGTGTAATAGACTTAGTTACCAATGCCTTCAATCCATAATTTCTAAATGTAAAAAAATAAAAAATAAACTATTTCTAATAAAAAGAAAGAATCTAAAGACAAAGACAATCCCTTAACCCATTGGCTTAGCCATTTTTGGAAACTTGGCTTGATCCTAAACTAGCAAATAAAATGGCTGATTTTGTACATTATTAGAAAAATATAAATAACTTTTGATTTGTAATTGTGATTTTAGTTCTGTTTTCACCATTTTATTCTAAAATAAATTCTCTCTATAACAAATATAAGTTACGTACAATAACGATTTTCTATATTTTTTATTTACGAAACACAGCACAACGTAAGTATTCACTAAAACAGTAAACAAAACAAATGTTTATATACTAATCAGAACACAGAAGTCATCTGTTTATTTGATACGTTGTTTACAAATGTTGCCAACATCAAGTAATTAAAATATTCTAAAAGTATAATAACGATATCGTATTATAAACTGAATAAATCTAGCTTATATCACACACGTCGTAAGGTTTCACTGGGACTGCGCGTGAACACTGCTCATAAAAAAGTGCAATTTAATTACATTTTAATCATAATTTTCACAATAAAATGCAAAGAAACCATTCTCATTGGATGCTGCTGTCATCTAACACATTTATTCGAAACTACGTCAAACCTACACTTAATAAAGAACGTTGTTTTCCGGGACATGGAGAAGTTCCGCATGTCTATTAGTGGGCCGCTCGGGGACTATACGGAACAGTTCCGTATGTCTAGGCCAATGGGTTAAATGAAGGATTATCAAAAAAAGTTTAACATGTTGCTAGGAAATATAATAAGTACAGATTTTAATAATTGAAACAGGGTTAAGCATCTTTTCGTCAAAACCAAACCTATAACTGACACCCAAAGTACTACAAACTGTTTACAGTATTAAATATGAGTGTAACAGGCAATATATTGGCCGAGACCTCTAAATGTAAGAATTTTGATCATACAAAAAACATGCAATTACACCTAAAGGATAAATAAAAAATAGCTGAACATATTTGGTCTGAAAATCAAAAAATTAATTGTGAAAAGGCAAATATAATACATCGAAAAAATTATATAAACGTAAACCAATTGAAAATTTAATACATAAAGCTATAATACGGACAACCATATCGGCCAAACCAATTTAGAAATAAGGCCATTATGACTTCCGTTAATAAAAACTCAATTAAAATTCTGAGATAAAAAATTCTTCTTTTTTAAATAAAGCTGAAATTTATCCACTTAACTTACAAAAGGGTGTTATAACTCAATCTAGGACTTGAATCTACTTTTATTTAACACAGGACAATATGAAGTTTCTTGAGCTTGCATCTTCAATAGATACCAAAGAAAAAACTATTAGTTTTTTTTACAGAGTAAAGGTATTTTGCATAATTGTAGGTTGTGCACTAATGGACATCTCATGAAGTTTTACACCACAGGCAAGGACAGGTGGTGAGGGGTTGGTGAGGTTGTATTTATAGTATATAAACCAATTTTATGCCTCCTTCATAATAAACTTTTGAAATAACATTAATTGTTATTAATTTTGATTTACAAATAACTATAATTATTTTATGTGAAATGCATTATTTTTTAATCCTTTTCATTTACATATGATGATGTGAGATAACAGAAAAAGTCCCTATGTTTAATTGTTTTTACATTCAAGGACTCACTATAACGAGTATATAAAGACATGGGAATCCTGAGGTATCCTTGTGAATCTACACCTTTATTATCTAGTCTTAGGTTAGATCCCTCTCTTTTATCTTTCCTAACTGGTCTCAAATTAATTATTTGAGAGCTAGAGGTCATTATTTTTATATTATATTTTTGTATAAGGTGATGACTGAGAGATTTTACGCCTTTAAACATCAAGGGAAAAGAAAATTTCATTTTTATTATCCTGATAATACGTGATCACCTGAAACTGTAGTATGAAAGGTAAGATATACCTGAAGAAGAAAAAAAAAGATTAGTTGATGTATTATAGTTTTGAAATTAAAATTTCCCTAATCTGTGGGTTACCATAGTGGAATATTTCCGAACTTAAAATTAAATATATTTTTTTAAATTATACTTTACTTTTTGTCTTGCTCATTTTCATATTGTTTTCAAGGTAAATACAAATAAAAAGGAACTGGGTAAGTATTTACGGCTATAACTTTTATTTTATTATTATACATTTTTTGGACATTTGCCATCATTTGTGTATTAAAAATCAAAACACGACGTCCGCTCTCGGGCTAGGAAGCTTAATACAACTAACAATAGACCACTCCCCTAACAGTTTGTCATGCCTTCTGGACCACGTCACTTGTTGCTGTATCTTTGATACAACAACACGTATTTGACGTTAGTTGTGTGTTACCGTGATTGTGTTTTTGACTTCTCAGTTTTAGATCTGAGATGCGTGCTTAGATATTAAGGTTGGTGGTATTCTTATTTAATTTTACTTCTTACATAGGCTTAGTTTCCAGTTTCATGTTTCTTTAGTTTTTAGTCACTTGATAACGGGAATTGATTCTTATTCCCGAAACGTCGTGTTTTGATTTTTAACACATAAATGATGGCAATTGTCCAAAAATATGTATAACAATAAAATTGAACTTCTATCATTAACAAATAACTTCAAACAGAGAATATAAATTTTATAAAGGAGAATTTTAATATTATTAAAAACTGGACATTCCACCACATTCAGAAATCAGTCTAAAACAAAACTAACTTACCTTGAAGTTATTATAACTAGGCTGCCCATACAGACTAACTTTCAGGAAATTCAGTGCTTTGATGGTGGGGACCCAAACGGCATAGCGTACATGTGTAGAAGTTTCCTTAATAAATTTCAATACAGTCTCTAGTTCAAGATTACCTGTAGTTGACAAAGCCATAATATCGTTGATAATGGCAGCGTGGTTGATGACATCAATTCTTAAGCTGTTTGATTTCAGTTGATTCAGGATTAGATTTAAATTTGCAGAACTGTATTTAAGCCTATAATAACCTGAAAGTTGGAATAGTCATTAGAAATGGTTCATTATCAATGTACAATGTAAAAGTAAATTAAGAATTGTACAAATATACAACGGCTGTTCGGAAAGTAAGTTCCGTTTTGTAATAAAAAAGACACCAATGCAATTAGACGTTTTTTTATTATACACAAATTAAATTTAATTAACTATTTTTTCACATAATTTCCTGATACATATTGGTGATTCATATTGGTGAACAAGTTTTTAACACCTTCATCATAGTTTCCACTGCCTGTGAGTTAAACCATACGTTGACAAGACTTTCAATTTTTTGTCGTTTTAAAACTGCTGTGATCATAGACATTCATGTTAAAAAAAAAAAATATATATATATATATATATATAATCATTAGGAGTCCATATAGGGCTGTACTGAGGATGGTTAGAAAATGTTTGCTGGTACAGTATCCCCAAAGATATCAATTAGAACTGATTTTGGAAAATTACATTTTTTTATATATTTTTATAAACATTTTCATAATTTACTGACAATTTCCGAAGCAAAATTATGGGGAGATATCAACCAATACTTTATATTTGGGTCTTTACATTCTACATGAAAATTTCATCAAAATAATTAGAGCTGATTTTGAGAAATTAGGCCTTTTACATATCTTTCTAAACATTTTCGTATTTTACCGACAATTTCCACATTTTAGGGAGATGGCGAGCAATACGTTTCATTTGGGTCTTTGTTTTATTTGAGAAAATTTGTAAAAAATAATTAGAGCTGATTTTGAGAGCCCCTTAAAACTGCTTGTCAATACCAAGAGTCCCAGTTAGGTCTACATTTTTTTTCATGTAGTCTTGAGTTAGAACCTTCTCACCTTTGCTATTGGGTATCTCTTAACCAACTTTTGTTCTTTTCTGACCATTAGAGGGTTCAAAGGCTAGGGGGTATTTAATTTAAGTTCTTTTCTACCTTTTTTTAAAAATAAAACTATGATGACCTCTAGGTTTTGTTCCTTTAAACAACGAGAAACAAAAATGTAGGTTATGTTAGGTTTATAAGAAGTACCACATCATTCATCCTGTAGTAGTGTATACTTAAAAATCGATAACATATTTATATCTCATACCTCCAGATCTAATGTTAAATATCATCCAGTCAGATGTACTGGCATTTAATATAAAACTTGAAGTACTGGTCTTAAGCCATTGTTTTGGTGATGTAACCATCCAATCGGTATTAAGTCGTGATGCGTAAGTGTATGTTATTGGAATACTCCATATTGTTGTTCCAGAGGTTGGTGCCTGAAATAGAGAAAAGATATTTTAGATACAGTTAAAAAAAACTTGTTTGTTTTTGGTGATTTGGAGGGAAATATGAGTGCTATGTTGAGCAATAGATTCATCTTGAAGGAATATGTTCGTTTATACTTTATGTGCTAATTAGAGGGAACTTTCATTTGTATAAGAACAATGTTTTCTCTGTACTTCTAGATCAGTAATAGAACAACATTAAAGATGGAACTGGAAATAGTGAATGGAGCCACAGCGATAGATCTCCTTTTTTGGGAGAAATTCACTCGGTACAGACGAAGAAGAGGATTGAATGTGATGGGTGCAGGAAGTATGTTGAAGGTCGAGGTGATCAAGTATATAAGAAGGAAGGTGTTTCCACTTCTTCTTTGGGGAGGACTGGTTCTTCAGGATGTCAGCCACAAAGGCTTATTCCCAAATGGACTCAATATGATAAAACCTATAAATGGCTTCATCAAGTTGAAGGGAGATTGAGGAAAGGATTGGCTTGAGTTGAAAGATGGTCGTGGAGTTATCAATGGAAAGCTCAAAGAGTTAGAAATTGAAGCGTGACTCAATAGAATTTTGGAAATAAATTAACAAAATAATCAGAAATCAAAAGTGCATACTTTTTACCGATTTAAATTAATTTTGATTTTCCTGAGATATTAAATTGTATTCAAAGATTTGATTTGATTATGTGATAGAGTATTTATAACGTGTTTAAGGAGGTTTTTAATTAAATACCTACAATTTAACATAGTTTTAAAAAGAAAACTAATATTCATTATGTTAAGTGTGACTACAGTCGGTACTCAGTGAAATTCCATAATAAGGCAAAACAAAAATGATAAGGCACTTATAATTTCACAAACAATAAATTATAATCGTCAGACAACTATTGTCTGTTGTCTTGTTGTCTGATGATGCCTAACGGCGAAACAGCTGTAGCAATAAATTGTTGTTTGTGAAATTATAAGTGCCTTATCATTTTTGTTTTGCCTTATTCATTATGTTACCATAATGGTAAATTAGTTATTTCCAATAACAGAATTTTGTGAATTATTTTAATAGTATTACTGACAAAAAATCTGATCTCTGTTATTCAAATTGTTGCTCTAGAGCTATTTGGCGCAGTCCTAAACAGTTATAAAATTTATTATTTCAACCAACCTGGAAAACTAAATGAACTACAAAATAGGATACGAATAGAAATTAATGCTATTATCGATCAGACAATTTCTAAAATAGTTTGTGGATTTTATAACCATTTAGTACAGTCCCAAATAGCTCTAAGGTAACATTTTGAGCATCTTTGAAAATCAGAAGTTCAAAACTACAGCATTGTGTTTAACACGTTAGCTGCCATATCGGTCCGATCGGACCGAAACTAAGGTGAATGTACATGCAGCGTTACGGCACGATCGGACCGATAAAGTCACTGACGTAATGTTTTGTTTTGTGGCTCACAGTTCGATAGTGCAGCAACCTATCGGCATATTTTGGTATTCTCTGGATTGGGTAAAGACGTGTGTTAGACATAGTATAGTGTATGCTTTAATAACCGTTACCATGGTTACTCAATATAATATTAAAATCAGAGGATATTTTAACTTTTTTGTCGGCACGATCGGACCGATTAAAAATTTTTACACAAACATTTTGGTTTAGTAGTGAATAATTCACAAAGAATACAGTTGTAAAATGAATATATGTATTTATAAAATAAAATAGCCCGTTTAGATTTTTTTTTTTTTAACACGAAAATTACCTAGGTCCGATCGGACTTAAACGTTATACTACGATTAAAATTAAAGCCGAAAAATTGCATTTCGGTCCGATCGGTCTCGAAACTATATATGCATAAATGTAAATAAAATTAGTAAATACTATTGCCTTATATTATTTAACATAGGTAGATGCAAAAATAATAATGGAAAAATAATTTGGTAATCGTGGCACTCCAGGCAAGAGTATCGTATTAGGCCTTGGCAGCTAACGTGTTAAAGGTAAGCACCCAACTCATTTGTCCACCTATAAATTATCATTTTTAATGTTCTTTAGTTGTATTAGTTGATAACTTTTTGAGAAAATGAGATATATATATATATAAATTTAAAAAAACATGACCCTCCTATTTAAAAATTAAAGCTAATTTCAAGAAGGTGGATCCGAGATGGCCGCCAAAATTTAAAACTATCAAAATGGGAAGTAAATGTTGTTTTATAAACATATAACAAAAATGAACTTTTTATATTCAGCCGTTTTAATGATTTCTTGTATACTCCATACTTTATAAACACTGTATACAGGGTCTAGCCGACATCAAGAAAGTAGTGATATACGAGTACACAATTACGAGGTTCACAAACCTGTGCAACAACTGTTTAAACAAGCTCACCCTATTGGACAAGAGACACCTTGCTCTACCAATACCATTTAACATTTCCCTCAAGGCCCAAAAATCAAATTACCACAGGCCTAGTGGGGTGAAAAATAAACCAATCTCCGAGGTTTCATTAATAAAATCATCAAGTTTATAATTTACCTGTTGGAGAGTTATATTAGTGCCAGTTCTGGTAACTGTGACAACTGGATATCCACTACTGTAAAACCATGAATCCATTCCTGTAAACTCTGAGTTGGTTTGTGTAATCATTCCTAAAAATTCTGTGGTTGTTGATGTACCAAAGCCCCTAAAACAAAAACCACATGGAATGAGTTTCTTGACCATCATAATGTATTGTGTAAAAAGATATTTTTCTGATAAATTTTATTCAATCAGTATACAACTGTAGAAGGTATATTTCTACAAGTTAATTTACTCAACTGATGTTCAGAGGCAGTGCATTAGAAGCAGCTCTACTAGTCTAACCAAAAACATTATTTCTTGGTACAAATAAATATATTCTATGTTTTGTGCATTTATAACTGTCAATACGAATAAATAGAAAAACAAAGATGCATTTTGATTAATAATCGTATTTCAATAATATGATCAATTCGTCATTATTTTAAAAAGGCGTGTAAAAAGAAACGTAGAATCTCGTAGAAGGAATTTTTATATTATTATAGGAAACTTTTGATGTACATGTGTAATACCAAAAATGGTAATTTTAACCTAAATAACCAAAAAATGGTTATATTGAGATTTGAATATTTAAAGTAACCCGGGAAACGTTAAAGTTGAATAAGGGAGGGGGTTTTAGAAGTCAAAAAGATGACTCAAATATATAGATTATTAAAACTAGGGAATAAAAAATTAAATATAGGTTTTCAAAATAATAATGTCATGTATAAAAAATTAGTTATAAGTTGTAATAAATATTTAGGTAATATTTATATTGTTAGGTAAAATAATTTGAACCGTGTCAGTGTTGCTAGGTGTGAGAATAATTCTCGCATACGTTGCAGATTAAATAGGACGCTTGGTTGGGAAGCTGGACAAAGAGACATGTGGTTTAGAGTCTTAAGGGGACAGTTGAGTAAGTCAGACGTGTTTTCAATTCAAAGAAACTTTTTCAAAAAGTAGTGAATATGTGATAAAAGAGTCTTAAGAGGGAGTCTGGCGTGATCAGATGTATTTTTATATATATAAACTTTTGTAATATGTAGTGAAAACGTTTAGCAGTCTAGTGAAACGTTCAAGTTAGTCAGACGTTGTCTTGTGTAGAGAATTTTTATAAAATGTGGTAAATACGTTAAAAGTAGCCTTAAGATCAATCTAAAATTGATCTAAGTGACACTCGTTCGAACTTTAATCATGATACTAACAGACATTGAGTTATTTGAACAATAAAATAATGAATTCCGTACAGCAAAATGAATCGACCATGTCAGCGACTCGACACGAGACGAGATGTATTGTCTACAAGACGGAAACAAGGAATTGTGATTTTAACTAAAAAAAACGTGCCTGGTATACACGTTAAGACTTTATTTCTAAAATCATTTTTGTCTATAATAGGATAATAATTTTTTAATGTTTAGTTATAAGTTTAATTGAAAATCTGGAGTTTAATATTGAGACAATGTCTTATATTGTAAAACATGAAATTACTAAAGTAGAATCCTCTTTTTAAAATAGATAAATTAATGAAACTTTATCTAATTTGCAGAACTAAATTACTAATTACACTAATTCAATTAAATGAACAAAAAATCTTTTTACTTTTTCTTTTGAGTTGCAACTAAAAAAATAAATTTCATGAATAAAATTCAATTTGATTTTTTTATAAAGAAATATGAGGATGTATTAAGCTATGATTTCTGAATATGAATGTTTAATAATATTTGATGATAACCTTGTATAAATGTTTTAATATTTGCATTTCAATAAAACATGTTAAGTTTCAGCGCAACACTTAAGATTTCTTTATTTCATCAAGAACCACTGAAGTACACTTTTAAAAGGACTTGCGACCCTGAGAGATTTTAATCATAATAACAATTAACTTCTTTCTTTTCTAAATTGGTAAGCTAACGCTTCCTGGCGCCCATAAAAAGCTTGGCAAAAGTTTATAAATAATAATAAAAATAAAATCATTTTTTTTATATTTTTTTAATAAAAATAAGTACTCTTCAAGTACGACAAAGGCTAATTTTTATAACTATTACAAGTGTCGCTCAACTCGGGGCTGTATTCTTATATTGAAAAATATAAGAATATAAGTCGAAAAAACAGTGGTTTCTTGGTGGATTAGAAATTCTTATCGAAAAGGTAAGAATATTCATAATTAACATAAAAATAAGAATGTTCTCTCTAAAATTTTTTTTATAATAAGTAGATAAGTAATTTTAAAATAACTAATTCTAAATTTAAAGTTTAAATAATAATAATAATTAAAAATGGAGGGAGATGATAATAATAAGTTAATAACTGATTTAGATAGGCTTAAGATGGAATTAGAAGCAATAAAACAAGGAGTTAAAAAGTATTTTAGAAATGTAAATAAAAAAATAACATGTCAAGAGGATAATAGGTTTTTTGGGCAACAATGGTATATAGAATATAAACAAATAACATGTCAAGAGATAATAGAGAATAATAAGATAGTTGGGGAACATTGGTACATAGAATTAGACAGGGAAGCATTAAATAAACAATGGCATGTAAAGTTAGGACAAAATTTAATAGAAAGGGAATTTGAATTAAAAGAAGAAATGAAAAACATGATAATAGCTGGATCTGTAGCAAGAAATGAAATTTATAAAAAATTGAAAGATAGACTATTAGAAAAAGCACCTCCCGTAACTGTAGTAACTGGAATAGTAACAAGTAATGAGACAGAAGAAGTAGATTATGGGCGTTGTCGATTTGATAATATAAAGAATGAGGTCATTTATAAGGTTAATAAAGTAAATAATCAGGTGAATAGTACTGAAAATTTAAAAGTTAAGAAAAATGGTGGGGTTAATGATTTTGATGGAATAAATAAAGTTTTAAGTGATTCAGTAAATAATAATAGCAAATTGGTAAAAGAAGATCAAAATTTAAATAAAATGGAGGGTACTAATAATAATAATAATCTAAGGGCTGAACAGGTTAGGGTAATTGAGCAAGATAGAGTAAATAGAGATGATAAAATAATGAGAATGTTGGAAGTAATGATGAAGCAGATGAATGATGGATTTGAACAAATGAAGTTAGATAGAGAACAATGTTTTAAAGAGTCAATACTAGAATGGGAACAAAAAAGATTAAAAAATGAGACAATTGTTAAGACTAATGTATGTCAAAATGAGTTTTTTGAAAACAATAATTTAGAACAGTTAACAGGTAATGTTGAAATTAAGAAAAATGATGGGGTTACCAATTTTGATGGGGTTAGAGAGATTGTAAGTGATTTAAATAACAAGGGTAAAATTAAAGTAAATGAATGTGTGATTAAGATAAATGATGTAATAATAAAAGAGTCAGCTGTTTGTGTAAGAAGGCAAAACTTTTGTAGTAATGCAAGCTTTGAAAACTACGTAATGTTGAAATTTACAAGTATTTTTAAAATTCAAGAAAAAAAAATTAAAAGTTTTAGTGAACAGTATAATGTTGAATGTGAATATAAAAATGGGTGTGTGAAAGAGATTTTTGTAAAAGCAAAGGAGTATGATAAGGTTAGGAATGCTAAGCTGACAGATGACAAATTTGGGTCATTAGATTCTAAGATGTTTGAGAGAAAGAGAAATGTAGATATGTCTGTAAGGGAGAAAGAGAAAAGTATTTTGTCAATACTCAGAGACAATAACAAAGTGGGATCTTTTGTTAGGAAAGGGTCTGTTGTGATGACTAGGCTAGACACACTGTCCGTGTGGACAGAGGTATTTAACCCTAGAGATAGTTACAAAAATCAAATCATGTATTTTAAAATCTTTCACCAATCTGGGAACCATCGTAAAAAATGTATAATTTATAATTGAGTTGTAATCAATTGAAATTATGGAAGGAATAAATAAATGTAAGGACATTTTATAAACACACGGACTTGATTTTTAAAATAATTAATAAAAAAGTAGTTAAGATTTTGTTAATAAGTAAGTTTAAGTTTGAAAATAAATAATTAAGAGTTATGAATACTAATAATTTGTGTGTACTGATAAATTTTGTAAGCTAAGACAGAAATATAGAAAATAATTATATGCCAAGCTAGTATGATTAAGAAGAAATAATATTTAGAAACGTTTAGGTATTTGCTAAGTGAAAGATGCAAGATTGTTAGTGAATAACCGAGTGTTGTTTATACTAAGATAAATATTGATTTTACGTGACATAGATAAGATAGTTAGTTCGAAGCGAGGATTCAGAGTAGTGTTGAAGAAAAAATATTCAATATTAAGTAGGTAGATTCAATATTAAATATTCAATAAAATGTGACGAGAGAGAGTTGAGATTCATTTGCAGATCGTATTGGAACCAAAAGGTCTTCATGTCTTATCAGTAGACAGATAAGGATTGTCTCATATCGAGGGGACTTGTTTATGCTTAAACCAGGCCTAGAATTCCTTTGCATGACATTGAGACGAAATATAGGGTGTTACCAAAATGCTGTCTAGGAAAATAAAAAAACTTTTGACGTATAATTCTAATTTAACTTGCGTTTTCAAATAAAATTTACTTAAATAAAGGATAATTGGCTTTAAATAAAGTAAACAAGAACAAAAGTAGATTATTTAAATAACTTTAATAGTATTGAAGGTAAATTTTTTAAGTAAAGAACTTAGAATAAATTTTAAAAAATAAAATTTTCTTTTTGAATTTGAATAATAACATCTAGAAAGGATTACATAAACAGAAAATCGACGATGCTAGTAATAAACTTGGTAAAAATAAACATTATTTCAACTTCGGATGAAACGATTTTAATGAAATTTTTTATGAATTTTTAAATTTTCTTAGTATAAGTGCATTTAGGTAATTTAATGAAAAAAAATGGGAGGAAGGCAGGGTAACGGTAGTCGAAAACATGTCTTATTCTTAGAAATAAGGCATGTAGACAACATTAAAGGTGTATTGTGGTTGTAAGGTTGTGAGGTGGGCTTTATTCTGAACTGAGTAGGAATTTTGCATTTCAACCTTCTCACATCTGAAGATCATAATGCAGACTTCAATGTAAGTGTCTAAAGTTGTAATCAGAAGGATACAAAGTGTAATTAAGTCGACAAGAAGTGTCGTGGAAATTGGAGATAATAGGAGAATATACAAGGGACTACTAAATAATTAAAATTTGGATAAAAAAGTAAATTTTGGAAAATGATGAGTTAAAATTTGTAAAAGTTTTGAAATTAAAATGTTTTAAGTAAAATTGAAAGTATTTTTTGATAAGATGATGGAGATTTTGTAACAACGGTTAAGACAATAATAATTTGATATAATATTACATAGAATTTCCATGTAATGATACTTTAGACAGATGATAGAAGAAAGACAAAGTGTAGTGTATACAGAACTGATCAATCTGTATATACAAGATTAAACCGGACGTGACATTATTAGGGAGTAATTTAGTAAGAAAGATAGTAATTTTTTAAATGTATATAATAGATTAAGAGTTATAATGCTTGGCTTATATGTAGAAAGTATTTGATATTTGTTTACAAAAGTTAAGAATAATAAAATAAGTAATTATATGCAAAATATTGTTAGATTTAAATAATTTGAGATTTGAAAGGTGACTTGTAAAGGAATTGAGTGGTTTTCAAGAGGCATTGCTAAGATGATGATAATATTGAAGTTTTTTGTTTTTTTTATAATGAAATGGTAATAAAATGAATAATAGAGTTAAAAATGTTAAAGTTTTTGTTTTTTAAGGAAGGAGATATAATTAATAAATAATATAATATGAAGAGAATCTATGTGAGTTTTGCCAAGACAGATAATAATTAAGTTTTTTAAGTTTGTGATGTTAAATAATGAATAAAGGAGGTTAAGTTTTTGTTTTTTTTAAAGGAAGGAGTAATAAATAATATAATATGAAGAGATTTTGATGAAATTTATAAATAAAATAAAAGAATTAACGATTTTTAATAAACAATAATTGAATTTGAAATAATAGATGATTGTGAGAAGTTATTTGATAAAGGTGTCTAAAGATTTTGATGAAATACGGTGTTAGCTGGGAAACAATGTAAATTTTATTATTTTTTGAAGTTTTTGTATTTAAGTGGTTGAGGACAAAGGAGATTTTAATGAAGTAATTTAAATGAAAGAATTTTTGAGTTTTATATGAAGATGATGACTTTACAGAATTGTTGAGTAAAGTGGTATTTAAAATGAAGTTGTTCTGTTAATAAGCTTTTATAAAAAGAGTAGTTAGGTTGCATTAATGGTAAATTTTAGTTTTTAAGAGGTTTTTTGAATACTGCGATGAAATAAAGGAAATATACGACGATTTTAATGAAATAAAGGAAATATACGGCGATTTTAATGAAACAAGAGGAGATTTAAGGAATTCTACGAAATACGGCGATTATTATGATTTTAAAAGGAAGCTACGTTGAAGTAAGGAGATTATTTATGAAATAATATATAGGTAAATAATAAGGAGTTTTTTTATTATGAAGAGTTTTTTGGGGATTAATGCAACTTGAATTATTAAAATATGAAAGATAAGATGGAAATAATTTTAAGATAAGGTACTAAAAGATGATACAATTGTAAAGAGGTAATTTTGAAATAGATGAGATGAGTTTATAAGTGATTTTTTTTGGTAATAATGATGTTATATTTTTTTGAGTACTAAGTAGAAGAGAGGAGTTTTTTGGTAATTGTAAAATCAGTAGTTAACATGTTGTCCCAGCGAGACAAAGAGTAATTAAGAATTTAAGTAAGAATAAATAATTATTGGATTTAAACTAAAATAATATAAGATTAAAATTGAAGAGTTTAAAGTAAATTGAAGTAATTTTGAGTAATAAGTAAATAATTTTGTAATGATATTAAATAAGAATGAGAAGTTTTAATTTTGGATTGTATTGAAGTGAAAGAAATATTCAGATGAATAGTTAGAATCTTGGCAAAGAGATAGAGATATTTTTTTTTCTTTCTTTTAGCAATCAGGAGTAGACACTCTGACGTCCCAAGATAAAAGTTGAGTGATGGACAGCTCAATGATAAGAAGTTGATGAAGGTTTTTGATGATGGATAAGACTTGGGTATAAGTGGTTTGATTGATTAGAATATGCAACTAGGTAGATTTAGTGAATCAATAGATTATAAGATGTTTAATGTAATTAAAGAGAGAAGATTTCTTATTTTAAAGTTTTGTTTTTTTTAAAAAAAGGAATATGAATATTCTTAGTTTGCTGAAACTTTTTTAATTTTGGAAATCTATAGGGACCGAATTTGAAAGTTTTTTTTTGAAGTTAAAATTTTTTTTGTTAAATAAAAGAGAAATCTGTGTTTCAATATTTATATATTGAATCACAGCTTTGATGGGGTATTTGTAATACCAAAAATGGTAATTTTAACCTAAATAACCAAAAAATGGTTATATTGAGATTTGAATATTTAAAGTAACCCGGGAAACGTTAAAGTTGAATAAGGGAGGGGGTTTTAGAAGTCAAAAAGATGACTCAAATATATAGATTATTAAAACTAGGGAATAAAAAATTAAATATAGGTTTTCAAAATAATAATGTCATGTATAAAAAATTAGTTATAAGTTGTAATAAATATTTAGGTAATATTTATATTGTTAGGTAAAATAATTTGAACCGTGTCAGTGTTGCTAGGTGTGAGAATAATTCTCGCATACGTTGCAGATTAAATAGGACGCTTGGTTGGGAAGCTGGACAAAGAGACATGTGGTTTAGAGTCTTAAGGGGACAGTTGAGTAAGTCAGACGTGTTTTCAATTCAAAGAAACTTTTTCAAAAAGTAGTGAATATGTGATAAAAGAGTCTTAAGAGGGAGTCTGGCGTGATCAGATGTATTTTTATATATATAAACTTTTGTAATATGTAGTGAAAACGTTTAGCAGTCTAGTGAAACGTTCAAGTTAGTCAGACGTTGTCTTGTGTAGAGAATTTTTATAAAATGTGGTAAATACGTTAAAAGTAGCCTTAAGATCAATCTAAAATTGATCTAAGTGACACTCGTTCGAACTTTAATCATGATACTAACAGACATTGAGTTATTTGAACAATAAAATAATGAATTCCGTACAGCAAAATGAATCGACCATGTCAGCGACTCGACACGAGACGAGATGTATTGTCTACAAGACGGAAACAAGGAATTGTGATTTTAACTAAAAAAAACGTGCCTGGTATACACGTTAAGACTTTATTTCTAAAATCATTTTTGTCTATAATAGGATAATAATTTTTTAATGTTTAGTTATAAGTTTAATTGAAAATCTGGAGTTTAATATTGAGACAATGTCTTATATTGTAAAACATGAAATTACTAAAGTAGAATCCTCTTTTTAAAATAGATAAATTAATGAAACTTTATCTAATTTGCAGAACTAAATTACTAATTACACTAATTCAATTAAATGAACAAAAAATCTTTTTACTTTTTCTTTTGAGTTGCAACTAAAAAAATAAATTTCATGAATAAAATTCAATTTGATTTTTTTATAAAGAAATATGAGGATGTATTAAGCTATGATTTCTGAATATGAATGTTTAATAATATTTGATGATAACCTTGTATAAATGTTTTAATATTTGCATTTCAATAAAACATGTTAAGTTTCAGCGCAACACTTAAGATTTCTTTATTTCATCAAGAACCACTGAAGTACACTTTTAAAAGGACTTGCGACCCTGAGAGATTTTAATCATAATAACAATTAACTTCTTTCTTTTCTAAATTGGTAAGCTAACGCTTCCTGGCGCCCATAAAAAGCTTGGCAAAAGTTTATAAATAATAATAAAAATAAAATCATTTTTTTTATATTTTTTTAATAAAAATAAGTACTCTTCAAGTACGACAAAGGCTAATTTTTATAACTATTACACATGATGCTGAAACTAGATTTTAAGTAGGTAATAAAAGTGTAAAGGTGTAAATGTAACTAAGTAAAGATTTAAACCCCAAACACACCTCTGTATTTATTATCCCTTATTCAATTGGTAAAACCTAAAACATTGCCAAACAGAAATTATCTTTGAGAATTGTTTTTTATTAAATATTTCATATTTTAACAGAGACAAAGTTTCTTTAAAGTCTTACAAACTCCTACTACATCTATAAAAATAGTCTTACACAACAAACTCTTTACTTTGAACAAGATGTTTTAATGATTAAGTTCTTATCTTTAGGTTATCTTATCATCTTATTTTAACAAAGTCTGCACATAGTTGTGTAGTTTTAAACAAATGAAGATGATGACTTAAAATGTGGGCTTGTTAAAAATACAAGGTATGTCCAGAAAATAAGTTCCATTTGAATTTCTTTCCGCGACAGCTCTGCAATAAAAGTTCGGCGCATGCATGGTAATTTCTCTGAGTCAAGGAGAAGGGAATGACACCATTTTAACAATGGTGTTGGTTGTTTACGCTTTGTAGTGCTTCTTTAGAATGGCGAAGTTGATTGAAAATCCCACTGCTTGTGAGATTAGATCTGTAATTTGTTTTCTGAATGAGAAGAATACTAAACCAGTCAACATTCATCGATAGATCTGCCAGATTTACATAGAAACAGTGATGAATGATTCAATGGTAAGGAGATAGGTTCAACAGTTCAATGTAGAACGTGATCAAGTGCACAATGACAAACAAAGTGAACGTCCATCTATTTTTAGTGATGAATTGGTTCGTGCAGTTCGAGAAAAGGTAAACTGCCTTTTTCGAAAATTTGTGCTTGCTGAATGCCAAAAACTTTTACAGAGCAACACAAAAAACAGTGTCAGGGCAGTTCACTTGACATGTTATGACGAAGATTGTGATGACTTTCATAGCCAGATAGTACAGGGGATGAGACTTGGTAGCTTATGAAACCTCTGAATCAAAATGAAAGTCGATGGAATGGATGCACACTTTGTCACCAGCAAAGACTAAATCCAAGCAAATCTTGACAACTCGAAAAATCATGTGCACTGTGTTTTGGATTATTTTTTACCGCAAGGTGCAACAATCAATGCAAATTTTTACTGTGAGATGCTTAGAAAACTATATTGCGCAAAACAAAATAAGTACCGAGGAATGCTCACAAACGGTATTGTTTTGATTCATGACAATGCCTGACCTCACATTGCAAACGTGATACGACAACTCTTACAAGACTTTGGCTGGGATCAGTTTGACCACCCTGCGTAAAGCATTGACCTCCCCTCTAGCGATTTCCAGCTCTTTTTGCACCATATATCGTTCTTTGGTGGTCAAAACTTCAACAACGACGATGAGTTCAAAGATCATGTTACCACATGGTTGACATCACAGGTGGCAATGTTTTATGAAGAAGGGATACAAAAACTTGTGCCAAACTATGACAAGTGCCTACAAAACGTTGGAAGCTATGTGGAAAAATTGTTTAATAAGGTTTGTAGATTTTTGTGCAATAAATAGTATTTCTGTATCTCTCAAAGTTTTTCTACTGTATTTTTCTCCCAAACTATATTTCTACTAGTTTTGTTTTTATTACCAAATGGAATTTACCGTGTAATGTTTGTAATTGATCTGTGTATTTTCTTTCAATTGATGACTGATTTTTCCATAAGAATTGCTATTTTAAATGTATCATGTATCAATGTTTAATTTTTACTTTATTGATTTTAACGCTAACACTTTTTTTTACCAGCAAGTATTGAAAATACAATGATTTTTCAAGTGAAAAATATACAACCTAGACTGGGAATCAAACCCAGGACCTTCGACTTTGGTAACTCAAAAGAGTCAAGTGAGAAGTGTACGTCCTGTGCTGGGAAGCGACTAAGGATAGCTCAGTTGGTAGAGCAGTGGCGCGTAAAGCCAAAGGTCCTGGGTTCGATTCCCAGTCTAGGTTGTATATTTCTCACTTGAAATAACATTGTAGTATCAATGTTTGTTGGTCTATGACAAACGTTTATGTTTATTTATTAATTATGTCATTTTACTTAAATAAATTATTAATAACATTGCAACTTACTTTGTAGCCAAATATTTTTGGATTAAAGTTGAAGAAGCGGCTCCACTAAAACTTGAATCAACCATTAGGAAAACAACAGCACCTAAATAAAATAATTGTCGAATTAAAAACTAAATTTATGTTTTGTTTAAACAGTATTTTTTCCAAATTAATAAAACTAGTTTACAATTTAAGATCTGCAGAATTTAATCTGACAAATTCATCGACAATATCTACTTTTACAAAATATGTGTTGTATCAGAATTATTTTCTCGGTAGGAAACTGAATATTGTTATACAAACAATTTCATCTAGAATTCACAAACTTTCTACCATTCACACAAACATACTGTAAAAAATAATCAAAGAATTTCAGTGATTGTTCGCTTTACTATGGAACTTCGTATCTTTTAAATGTTCTAAATAATTCTATTTATAATACAAAGGGAGAAAATGATGTAATTAAATAATATATATAAAGCTGTATAAGAGCCGTCAATATAAGAAAATTAAGCTAAATTAATTGAACAGCTGATTTCAAACTATTATTAGACTAAATCTGAAGTAAGGTTTTCAGTGTTGTTTAAAACAAATGCAAAAAATTTCTATGCATGGTCGGTACTATGATTAAAAACTCTAGAATATAATTCTGCTTAAACTATTCCATTACAAGAATAACTATCAAGCCAAGTGTTTAACTATTTTTAACTTACTTTTAGTTTTCTTCAAATCATCAGAAACAGCTTTTAGAATTTGAACTGTGTTTGTAATATTAGACTGGACTAAAGCGTTATCTTCAGAGTTACCCATGTCCATAGAAAGAGCTTGTTCACGAATATTGACAGTCAAGATTTGATCTGCGATATATCCTTTAGTCACCTGACACAAAAATTGTAATAGTTATAAAAATGAGCCTTTGTCGTACTTGAAGAGTACTTATTTTTATTAAAAAAATATAAAAAAATGATTTTATTTTTATTATTATTTATAAACTTTTGCCAAGCTTTTTATGGGCGCCAGGAAGCGTTAGCTTACCAATTTAGAAAAGAAAGAAGTTAATTGTTATTATGATTAAAATCTCTCAGGGTCGCAAGTCCTTTTAAAAGTGTACTTCAGTGGTTCTTGATGAAATAAAGAAATCTTAAGTGTTGTGCTGAAACTTAACATGTTTTATTGAAATGCAAATATTAAAACATTTATACAAGGTTATCATCAAATATTATTAAACATTCATATTCAGAAATCATAGCTTAATACATCCTCATATTTCTTTATAAAAAAATCAAATTGAATTTTATTCATGAAATTTATTTTTTAGTTGCAACTCAAAAGAAAAAGTAAAAAGATTTTTTGTTCATTTAATTGAATTAGTGTAATTAGTAATTTAGTTCTGCAAATTAGATAAAGTTTCATTAATTTATCTATTTTAAAAAGAGGATTCTACTTTAGTAATTTCATGTTTTACAATATAAGACATTGTCTCAATATTAAACTCCAGATTTTCAATTAAACTTATAACTAAACATTAAAAAATTATTATCCTATTATAGACAAAAATGATTTTAGAAATAAAGTCTTAACGTGTATACCAGGCACGTTTTTTTTTAGTTAAAATCACAATTCCTTGTTTCCGTCTTGTAGACAATACATCTCGTCTCGTGTCGAGTCGCTGACATGGTCGATTCATTTTGCTGTACGGAATTCATTATTTTATTGTTCAAATAACTCAATGTCTGTTAGTATCATGATTAAAGTTCGAACGAGTGTCACTTAGATCAATTTTAGATTGATCTTAAGGCTACTTTTAACGTATTTAACACATTTTATAAAAATTCTCTACACAAGACAACGTCTGACTAACTTGAACGTTTCACTAGACTGCTAAACGTTTTCACTACATATTACAAAAGTTTATATATATAAAAATACATCTGATCACGCCAGACTCCCTCTTAAGACTCTTTTATCACATATTCACTACTTTTTTGAAAAAGTTTCTTTGAATTGAAAACACGTCTGACTTACTCAACTGTCCCCTTAAGACTCTAAACCACATGTCTCTTTGTCCAGCTTCCCAACCAAGCGTCCTATTTAATCTGCAACGTATGCGAGAATTATTCTCACACCTAGCAACACTGACACGGTTCAAATTATTTTACCTAACAATATAAATATTACCTAAATATTTATTACAACTTATAACTAATTTTTTATACATGACATTATTATTTTGGAAACCTATATTTAATTCTTTTATTACCCTAGTTTTAATAATCTATATTTTTGAGTCATCTTTTTGACTTCTAAAACCCCCTCCCTTATTCAACTTTAACGTTTCCCGGGTTACTTTAAATATTCAAATCTCAATATAACCATTTTTTGGTTATTTAGGTTAAAATTACCATTTTTGGTATTACAAATACCCCATCAAAGCTGTGATTCAATATATAATATTGAAACACAGATTTCTCTTTTATTTAACAAAAAAAATTTTAACTTCAAAAAAAAACTTTCAAATTCGGTCCCTATAGATTTCCAAAATTAAAAAAGTTTCAGCAAACTAAGAATATTCATATTCCTTTTTTAAAAAAAAACAAAACTTTAAAATAAGAAATCTTCTCTCTTTAATTACATTAAACATCTTATAATCTATTGATTCACTAAATCTACCTAGTTGCATATTCTAATCAATCAAACCACTTATACCCAAGTCTTATCCATCATCAAAAAACCTTCATCAACTTCTTATCATTAAGCTGTCCATCACTCAACTTTTATCTTGCGTCAGAGTGTCTACTCCTGATTGCTAAAAAGAAAAAAATATCTCTATCTCTTTGCCAAGATCCTAACTATTCATCTGAATATTTCTTTCACTTTAATACAATCCAAAATTAAAACTTCTCATTTTTTATTTAATATCATTACAAAATTATTTACTTATTACTCAAAATCATTTTAATTTACTTTAAACTCTTCAATTTTAATCTTATATTATTTTAGTTTAAATCCAATAATTATTTATTCTTACTTAAATTCTTAATTACTCTTTGTCTCGCTGGGACAACATGTTAACTACTGATTTTACAATTACCAAAAACTCCTCTCTTCAACTAAAATTCAAAAATATAACATCATTATTACAAAAAAAATCACTTATAAACTCATCTCATCTATTTCAAAATTACCTCTTTACAATTGTATCATCTTTTAGTACCTTATCTTAAAATTATTTCCATCTTATCTTTCATATTTTAATAATTCAAGTTGCATTAATCCCCAAACAAATTCTTCATAATAAAAAAAAAACTCCTTATTATTTACCTATATTTTACTTCATAAATAATCTCCTTACTTCAACGTAGCTTCCTTTAAAAATCATAATAATCGTCGTTTATCCGCAGAATTCCTTAAATCTCCCTTTATTTCATTAAAATCGTCGCATATTTCCTTTATTTCATTAAAATCGTCGTATATTTCCTTTATTTCATTAAAATCGTCGTATATTTCCTTTATTTCATCGCAGTACTCAAAAAACCTCTTAAAAAACAAAAAAATTAACCATCAATGCAACTTAACTACTCTTTTTATAAAAGCTTATTAACAGAACAACTTCATTTTAAATACCACTTTACTCAACAATTCTGTAAAGTCATCATCTTCATATAAAACTCAAAAATTCTTTCATTTAAATTACTTCATTAAAATCTCCTTTGTCCTCAACCACTTAAATACAAAAACTTCAAAAAATAATAAAATTTACATTGTTTCCCAGCTAACACCGTATTTCATCAAAAATTTTTTAGACATCTTTATCAAATAACTTCTCACAATCATCTATTGTTTTAAATTCAAACATTATTTATTAAAAATCATCAATTATATATTTTATTTATAAATTTCATCAAAACCTCTCTTATCATTGTTAATCTATTACTCCTTCCTTTAAAAAACAAAAACTTAACCTCCTTCATTCCTTATTTAATCATCAAAAAAAAAAAACTTAAAAAACTTAATTATTATCTGTCTTGGCAAAACTCACATAGATTCTCTTCATATTATTATTTATTAATTATATCTCCTTCTTTAAAAAAAAAACTTTAACATTTTTAACTCCATTATTCATTTTATTACCATTTCATTATTAAAAAAACAAAAAACTTCAATATTATTATCATCTTAGCAATGCCTCTTGAAAACCACTCAATTCCTTTACAAGTCACCTTTCAAATCTCAAATTATTTAAATCTAACAATATTTTGCATATAATTACTTATTTTATTATTCTTAACTTTTGTAAACAAATATCAAATACTTTTTACATATAAGCCAAGCATTATTACTCTTAATCTATTATATACATTTTAATAATTACTATCTTTCTTACTAAAGTACTCCCTAATAATGTCACGTCCGGTTTAATTTTGTATATACAGATTGATCAGTTCTGTATACACTACACTTTATCTTTCTTCTATCATCTGTCTAAAGTATCATTACATGGAAATTCTATGTAATATTATATCAAATTATTATTGTCTTAACCGTTGTTACAAAATCTCCATCATCTTATCAAAAAATACTTTCAATTTTACTTAAAACATTTTAATTTCAAAACTTTTACAAATTTTAACTCATCATTTTCCAAAATTTACTTTTTTATCCAAATTTTAATTATTTAGTAGTCTCTTGTATATTCTCCTATTATCTCCAATATCCACGACACTTCTTGTCTCTTAATTACACTTTGTATCCTTCTGATTACAACTTTAGACACTTACATTGAAGTCTGCATTATGATCTTCAGATGTGAGAAGGTTGAAATGCAAAATTCCTACTCAGTTCAGAATAAGGCCCACCTCACAACCTTACAACCACAATACACCTTTAATGCTGTCTACATGCCTTATTTCTAAGAATAAGACATGTTTTCGACTACCGTTACCCTGCCTCCTCCCATTTTTTTTCATTAAATTACCTAAATGCACTTATACTAAGAAAATTTAAAAATTCATAAAAAATTTCATTAAAATCGTTTCATCCGAAGTTGAAACAATGTTTATTTTTACCAAGTTTATTACTAGCATCGTCGATTTTCTGTTTATGTAATCCTTTCTAGATGTTATTATTCAAATTCAAAAAGAAAATTTTATTTTTTAAAATTTATTCTAAGTTCTTTACTTAAAAAATTTACCTTCAATACTATTAAAGTTATTTAAATAATCTACTTTTGTTCTTGTTTACTTTATTTAAAGCCAATTATCCTTTATTTAAGTAAATTTTATTTGAAAACGCAAGTTAAATTAGAATTATACGTCAAAAGTTTTTCATTTTCAGAACAATAATTCTGTCACACGCTGTATCTCGTCTTAATGTCATGCAAAGAACTTATACCTGACTAAGGAATAAACAATTTCCCCTTTGTGTATAGAGACGCAATTCTTTATCTGTTTACTACTGATAAGAAGTGAACCTTTTAGCTCCAACTAGATTCTATTTCTCTCGTCATTATTGAATATTTTATTGAATCCACCTACTTAATATTGAATACTATTTCTTCAACGTTACTCTGAATCCTTGCTTCGAACTAACTATCTTATCTATGTCACGTAAAATCAATATTTATCTTAGAGTAAACAACACTCGGTTATTTACTAACAATCTTGCATCTTTCACTTAGCAAATACCTAAACGTTTCTAAATATTATTTCTTCTTAATCATACTAGCTTGGCATATAATTATTTTCTATATTTCTGTCTTAGCTTACAAAATTTATCAGTACACACAAATTATTAGTATTCATAACTCTTAATTATTTATTTTCAAACTTAAACTTACTTATTAACAAAATCTTAACTACTTTTTATTAATTATCTTAAAAATCAAGTCCGTGTGTTTATAAAAATGTCTTTACATTTATATCCGTCGTTCCAAATTTCAATTGATTACAACAATTATAAATTATCTATTTCTTTCGATGGTTCCCCGATTGGTGAAAAATTTTAAAGTACATGATTTGATTTTTGTAACTATCTCTAGGGTTAAATACCTCTGTCCACACGGACAGTGTGTCTAGCCTAGTCATCACAACAGACCCTTTCCTAACAAAAGATCCCACTTTGTTATTGTCTCTGAGTATTGACAAAATACTTTTCTCTTTCTCCCTTACAGACATATCTACATTTCTCTTTCTCTCAAACATCTTAGAATCTAATGACCCAAATTTGTCATCTGTCAGCTTAGCATTCCTAACCTTATCATACTCCTTTGCTTTTACAAAAATCTCTTTCACACACCCATTTTTATATTCACATTCAACATTATACTGTTCACTAAAACTTTTAATTTTTTTTTCTTGAATTTTAAAAATACTTGTAAATTTCAACATTACGTAGTTTTCAAAGCTTGCATTACTACAAAAGTTTTGCCTTCTTACACAAACAGCTGACTCTTTTATTATTACATCATTTATCTTAATCACACATTCATTTACTTTAATTTTACCCTTGTTATTTAAATCACTTACAATCTCTCTAACCCCATCAAAATTGGTAACCCCATCATTTTTCTTAATTTCAACATTACCTGTTAACTGTTCTAAATTATTGTTTTCAAAAAACTCATTTTGACATACATTAGTCTTAACAATTGTCTCATTTTTTAATCTTTTTTGTTCCCATTCTAGTATTGACTCTTTAAAACATTGTTCTCTATCTAACTTCATTTGTTCAAATCCATCATTCATCTGCTTCATCATTACTTCCAACATTCTCATTATTTTATCATCTCTATTTACTCTATCTTGCTCAATTACCCTAACCTGTTCAGCCCTTAGATTATTATTATTATTAGTACCCTCCATTTTATTTAAATTTTGATCTTCTTTTACCAATTTGCTATTATTATTTACTGAATCACTTAAAACTTTATTTATTCCATCAAAATCATTAACCCCACCATTTTTCTTAACTTTTAAATTTTCAGTACTATTCACCTGATTATTTACTTTATTAACCTTATAAATGACCTCATTCTTTATATTATCAAATCGACAACGCCCATAATCTACTTCTTCTGTCTCATTACTTGTTACTATTCCAGTTACTACAGTTACGGGAGGTGCTTTTTCTAATAGTCTATCTTTCAATTTTTTATAAATTTCATTTCTTGCTACAGATCCAGCTATTATCATGTTTTTCATTTCTTCTTTTAATTCAAATTCCCTTTCTATTAAATTTTGTCCTAACTTTACATGCCATTGTTTATTTAATGCTTCCCTGTCTAATTCTATGTACCAATGTTCCCCAACTATCTTATTATTCTCTATTATCTCTTGACATGTTATTTGTTTATATTCTATATACCATTGTTGCCCAAAAAACCTATTATCCTCTTGACATGTTATTTTTTTATTTACATTTCTAAAATACTTTTTAACTCCTTGTTTTATTGCTTCTAATTCCATCTTAAGCCTATCTAAATCAGTTATTAACTTATTATTATCATCTCCCTCCATTTTTAATTATTATTATTATTTAAACTTTAAATTTAGAATTAGTTATTTTAAAATTACTTATCTACTTATTATAAAAAAATTTTAGAGAGAACATTCTTATTTTTATGTTAATTATGAATATTCTTACCTTTTCGATAAGAATTTCTAATCCACCAAGAAACCACTGTTTTTTCGACTTATATTCTTATATTTTTCAATATAAGAATACAGCCCCGAGTTGAGCGACACTTGTAATAGTTATAAAAATGAGCCTTTGTCGTACTTGAAGAGTACTTATTTTTATTAAAAAAATATAAAAAAATGATTTTATTTTTATTATTATTTATAAACTTTTGCCAAGCTTTTTATGGGCGCCAGGAAGCGTTAGCTTACCAATTTAGAAAAGAAAGAAGTTAATTGTTATTATGATTAAAATCTCTCAGGGTCGCAAGTCCTTTTAAAAGTGTACTTCAGTGGTTCTTGATGAAATAAAGAAATCTTAAGTGTTGTGCTGAAACTTAACATGTTTTATTGAAATGCAAATATTAAAACATTTATACAAGGTTATCATCAAATATTATTAAACATTCATATTCAGAAATCATAGCTTAATACATCCTCATATTTCTTTATAAAAAAATCAAATTGAATTTTATTCATGAAATTTATTTTTTAGTTGCAACTCAAAAGAAAAAGTAAAAAGATTTTTTGTTCATTTAATTGAATTAGTGTAATTAGTAATTTAGTTCTGCAAATTAGATAAAGTTTCATTAATTTATCTATTTTAAAAAGAGGATTCTACTTTAGTAATTTCATGTTTTACAATATAAGACATTGTCTCAATATTAAACTCCAGATTTTCAATTAAACTTATAACTAAACATTAAAAAATTATTATCCTATTATAGACAAAAATGATTTTAGAAATAAAGTCTTAACGTGTATACCAGGCACGTTTTTTTTTAGTTAAAATCACAATTCCTTGTTTCCGTCTTGTAGACAATACATCTCGTCTCGTGTCGAGTCGCTGACATGGTCGATTCATTTTGCTGTACGGAATTCATTATTTTATTGTTCAAATAACTCAATGTCTGTTAGTATCATGATTAAAGTTCGAACGAGTGTCACTTAGATCAATTTTAGATTGATCTTAAGGCTACTTTTAACGTATTTAACACATTTTATAAAAATTCTCTACACAAGACAACGTCTGACTAACTTGAACGTTTCACTAGACTGCTAAACGTTTTCACTACATATTACAAAAGTTTATATATATAAAAATACATCTGATCACGCCAGACTCCCTCTTAAGACTCTTTTATCACATATTCACTACTTTTTTGAAAAAGTTTCTTTGAATTGAAAACACGTCTGACTTACTCAACTGTCCCCTTAAGACTCTAAACCACATGTCTCTTTGTCCAGCTTCCCAACCAAGCGTCCTATTTAATCTGCAACGTATGCGAGAATTATTCTCACACCTAGCAACACTGACACGGTTCAAATTATTTTACCTAACAATATAAATATTACCTAAATATTTATTACAACTTATAACTAATTTTTTATACATGACATTATTATTTTGGAAACCTATATTTAATTCTTTTATTACCCTAGTTTTAATAATCTATATTTTTGAGTCATCTTTTTGACTTCTAAAACCCCCTCCCTTATTCAACTTTAACGTTTCCCGGGTTACTTTAAATATTCAAATCTCAATATAACCATTTTTTGGTTATTTAGGTTAAAATTACCATTTTTGGTATTACAAAATACATACACAGTCTCAGAATAAAGACTTTTTAAGCCGTATCTACACCTTGCCAATGCAAATTGCTTAAGTTTTGACGCCTAACCTAACTGTGCCAAGTTTAGATACAACTTATGATTTAAATTGAAGTTAAATATTTCAAAAAATAAAAACTTTGAAACAAACTGTGGTATTTTTCAATATGCTTGTGAAATATGCTGCAGTCCAGTGGTTCCCAACCTTTCTCGGCACCAAAGTCTATCAAGATTTATCCATGGTGCCAATATGTTCTGAACATAGGCCTATCTAACAGTAGCAGTGCGCAGTTTTGTTGGTTATTTTAAAAACAAAATAATGAAACGTATATTTTAAATTCACAAACAATTTGTGTAAAAAGTATATATATTTGTGTAAACAATGAAATAAGTATATATTTTGACAATCGTAACATTTAGTAAATAAGTTGTAATTAGTAGAATTGGTCAGCCTTTTTGTTCATGGATTATCTTCCCAAAACTTGGACTCAACTAGATGTAGACACCCTCATTTACTGTTCCAAGTTGAGTTTCACATGATACTTGCTTTTATGTTACAATGACAGCTGAAAATCCATCTTCACACAAATAATATGACATCAGAAATAGAGTTAAGATTTGTTGAAATTAACAGCTGATAATCATCTATTTTTGATATCCAAAAGTCAATTAGTTTCATACTGCAAAAATTTGTCTTCGATATATTGTCACAGACAGCTCAAAAAGATTCCATATTTTAGCAAAGTAAATTCAGATGGAGCTTTAGCCGTGAATAGGTCTTTAAGCTGTGAAAATTTGTCGATGTTATCATTTCGCACGAATTTTTCAAACTAGTTGATGAACTATGAAAACAAATTTTATGATGTGAGAGAAATACAATGCATTGGCGATGACTAATTGTTTCAATAAGGGAAAACCATCTTTGCCACGGTCTTCATTTATTTTTCATCTCCGTAGGTGTAATTTTTTTTCTGAAAACTTAAAGTCTTCTTGGCCAATTTCAAAACATGCATTTTGTTACCCTGTTATGAAGAGATTCAATGGACGTAACCTTTCAAAGCTACAGAACAAGTATGCTATTAAAAATCTGTTTCCACAACATATTTAGCATACTATTGTCTTTTCTTTTCAAGAAAACACTTCTTACCATGATTCAACTATATGAGGCAATATATTACCATAAGAGGTTTTGTACAAAGTCCATTAGTGTTTTTCCTATCGTCACATCAACATATCAATGTACTGATTCTATTTTAGCTATTCTATATTTACATTGACCAAATGTCAGGTTAATGAACATTTTGGAATTATTTCACGGAGACTCTACAAATCATCTACAGCACCCCAGAGCGTCCCAGCACAGTTTAGGTACTAGCACAAAGAGTACTTACATAATTGAGAATAACAAATCTGAGATAAGTAGCTACTCCTTCAGTAAGCCAGATATCAGACCACCAAGCTGGTGTTACGTAATGGCTGACATATTGTTTTATCATTTGGTCTATGATCACCAAGTCACCTTCTATGGCTTGTTTCATGATGTATCCTTGATACGGTAACAATATGTCTTCTCTGTAAAAAAGAAAAGAAAAAGTTATTGATTTAGAATGATTTTCTGTCATTTAGCAAAAAGAGTAAACAAAATATTAATATGAACAAATGTAAGAAAGCATTTTGTTTGAGATTTGTTTTAAAAAATTATAAATTGTGTATGGAAACAAAATTACGAATGTCCATTATCAAAATGACACTGGTCCATAGAGCAGTCTACAATCTTACCACTTTACGGTCAGAATGTAAATAAACTTAAATAACAGGCAGAAATTTTTCATAAACATCCAAACTATCATTTTATAGAAAACAGAAATTTTAAATAGTTAATAATACTTCATGAGATTTATATGAACAAAAGGGAAAACACTACTTTCAGTTGAAGTAGTAGAACACAACCAATCGTAATTATTTTCAGTTTTATATAATTATAAATTGCAAAAATTTATCATTGCAATCATATGTCTATATTTAAAGCGTAATTATGCCCTAAGATCGTCAAAATCTTTTACTACCTACCTTATTTTGAAAAAAATGAGATCATATTAGGTGTCGCAAGACACTTTTGTAGTACCAAAATCCATTACTTAAGTCACAATAAGAAATATAAAAGTACAAAATTCAGGTCTGGTTAGTTTACTACGAATGCAAATCCAACTCCTCTGGTTATGAATATCTACGATCATATTTATGACTACGTTCATCAAGTTAGTGAATGTGTCATCGCTCGATGTTTATTATTAAAAGATATATTTGTCATTGTAAAAAGTATTTTTTTATTAGGTCTGACAAGTTGACTATATATATAGTGTGAGTCAAAAGTATGGATACACCCTGTTAAATTTTAAATGGATAAAGATAGAAAAATGAAACTCAGAAAACCTTTCTAGGAAATAAAAGTGAACTTTTTAGTCACTATTACAACTTTGCCCATATCCCCAAAATGGGATTTTTGGGGGGCAGCTCAAAATTTTTAAATGTAAAGACCCATTTTGTGACACCTCATTTTAAAGTCCTTGATTAAAGAAGAAGAACAGTGGAAACCAGAGCTTTCTATCTCAACCCAATACAAAATGGCAGCTCATTGAAATTAAGTAAAACTTCATTGAGGCAAAACATTCAGGTGGTTTATAACCTCAATAGACAACCCCTTTTCTTACAAACTCAAACCTGTTTTACAGTTATTACCTGCTGTAGGACAGGCCTCCATTATCTTATCAGTTTTGAGGAAGTCCATTATCAGGTTCAGTTTCTGGTTGGAATCAACAAAGTTAAGACGTGTTTTGTGATACTATACGTTGAAATGGAGAGTTAAAGTGAACAAGAGCGTATTATGATCCTGATGATGCGAGGCTACAGAGCCCGGGTGAGATCTTATGATGAAGTAAGGACTTTATTTAATGACACTTATCCTAATCAAAACCCAGTATCTAAATCAGGAGTTCAAAAAACTATCCAACGTTTCCAGGAAACAGGCAATGTTAAAGATCGCCCCAAACATGGAATACCAAAATCTGTTACAAATGAAGCATTGTCACTTGACGTTTTACAGTCTTTTGTAGAAGATCCTCACGCATCAACAAGAAATGTTTCCCTAATGTTAGGTATATCTCAAACATCAGTTTGTAGAGTTTTAAATGCGGTGGTTTTAAACCGTACAAAATTCGTTTAGTTCAAGAGCTAAGTGAGGACGATTTTGATCGTCGATTAGAATTTTGTGAACTGATGATGAGGCACATTGATAACAATACAATTAGAATGAACAACATTGCTTTCTCAGACGAAGCAACTTTCATGTTAAACGGTAACGTTAACAGAAACAAAATTGTCGTTATTAGGCTGATGTTAACCCTCGTTGGATCAGAGAACAACACACCCAGAACCCTGAAAAACTAAACGTTTGGCTATGCATTGTGAGGGATCAGTTTGTTGGGCTCTTTTTTATTGATGGCAATCTTAATGCCGAGGTATACCAGGAAATGCTACAAAATCAGATTTATCCAGCTATCCAAGCAGCAATCAACAACTGTATTCAAGTTTGTTTCCAGCAGGATGGAGCACCTCCACACTATGGCCTGCATATCCACGAGTATTTAAACAATATTTTTCCCAATCGCTGGATAGGCAGAAGAGGAAGTATCGAGTGGCCACCAAGATCGCCAGATCTATCTCCACTGGACTACTTTGTGTGAGGTCACATTAAAAACAACGTGTATAAAACGAAACCCCAGTGCATTAATGACCTTAGGGACAGAGTAGTAGCGCAAATTTAAAAAATCCCGCGTGAATCCATACAGCGTGCCGTTTCAAGTTTTTACGACAGGCTTGGACATTGTCAAACTGTCCTGGGGCAGCAGTTTGAACACCTGTTATAAAAAACACAGGATAGTAAGTTTAAGCCGTTTTATTGTTTAATGTAATTAATTACTATGCTATTGTAATTACAAATTATTAATACATTATAAAAAGAAGTTTATTTTATTAGCTGTTGATTTTATGTTTCACAAATTCATTTTCAATTAACAGTAAATTTCCCAAGTATTAGAAATTAGAACCAAGTTCTGAAAATTTCAATGAGCTGCCATTTTGTACTGGGTTGAGATAGAAAGCTCTGGTTTCCACTGTTCTTCTTCTTTAATCAAGGACTTTAAAATGAGGTGTCACTTAATGGGTCTTTACATTTAAAAATTTTGAGCTGCCCCCAAAAATCCCACTTTGGGGAAATGGGCAAAGTTGTAATAGTGACTAAAATGTTCACTTTTATTTCCTAGAAAGGTGTCCTGACTTTCATTTTTCTATCTTTATCCATTTAATTTAACAGGGTGTATCCATAATTTTGACTCACACTGTATATATATATATATATATATATATATATATATATATATATATATATATATATGTGTGTGTTTTATTAGGTCTGGCTAAGTGACTATATATATGCCCAAACCTATTTCTCATGATTCATCAATCATACAACGTCATAATATTAAGCTTTAATGCGCATGCGTCATATATATTTAGTCTCCTAGCCAGACCTAATAAAACAAACGATCACACATTCACTAACTTGACAAACATAGTCATAAATATTAACATAGGCATCCATAACCTGAGCTGAATTTCGTACTTTTTTATATCTTATTTTCTACTAAACTAATGTATTTTGGTACTTCAAAAGTGACTTGCGACACCTAATATATCTTTCTTTTTTTTTTTTTTTAAATATGGTGGGTAGTAAACGATTTCAATGATTTTCTTAACTAAATTTCAGGGCAAGGTAGATTACATAATTACCACTTAAAGTACAGTTCCCAGAAGTAAGATCTTCAGTGCTTGTACAAACTTTTGAAAGTATTATATCATTGTTCTGGTACAGTTGTAATGGTACAATCAACAGCATATAATTCGTAACCAAGGAAAATTTATAAACAATATAAATAAATCTAAGTTACTTTGTATCCATTAGAATAACTAACAAAACCGTTATTAAAATTTACCATACTTCCATAACCAAAAAGCCTACGGTACACCATTTTTGTTAACACATTTCGCAGAATGCAATACTAAAATTAATCATTAGAATAGTCACTAAATTCAAATCAAACAAAATTACACCATATTTCCATACTATTATTTATAATATATAACATGTAGAGGTGGGGAAACAATTATTTACATCCGCTATGACACTTGCTGTGGGATGTCAAACTTACAGAATCAAGACAGACACAAAAGTATGTATAAAAAGAATCAAGACATCGTACATTTGACTGATGTAATTAAAAGTAAATTTAGAAATTTTAGATAAAGGGTATATGATTATAATTAACTGTAATAGAGATGAATAATTGTTAAAATAGTTAAATTGCTTGTAATCTAAATAAATATTAAATTCTAATTATATTGTACGTACAGTAAATAACTTGACTTTCATAGAATTGTTTCAACCAATAGAAGCATTCCAACGATCCCAGGATGAATGTAATATTATTGTTACAAATGATTGTTTGTAACACTAGTAAATAATTTTCATGCAATAAATTAACTTCAAATATTATAATGCCAATTTTAAAAATTCCTAATTTAAAAAAAAAAAATCATGTATTTAGCTAGAGGAAGACAGGATTAAATGTCCGAGTTGAAAGAAGCCATCTGATTGGACGATGTGGAACAAACAAGAACCAACCAGAGGCATAATCTTACTAGTGACGTCCCACAAAATATTTTCAGAGCTTGTGAATTTTTACTCCTGAATCAGAAGTTGTAGATTGTGATGCTAGTGGCTACATTTGTAGAACACAAATTGTTCAAAATCATTAAGAGCTAATTTTGAAAAAAATGTAATTTTTTGTCTGCATAACTAAATCATTCAGACACAAAAAATATATATATTTTATAACCAGAGGCATCTTAAACAATTATAATAATGAAAATGTCAATTTAGTTTTAAAAAATCACAATACTTTCTCTACATAGAGGGGGGGGGGTGTGGTACCCTCTTTAAAAGGTTAGAAAGAGGATAATTATACTACATAGATGGTTCCAAGATCGAGGACAAAAAAAGCAAGTGGTTCAAGCTTGTATGTAGTTGAAAAAGTTCTTCCATTTGGAAAAATACCCTACAGTCTTCCATTCACAGATCTATGCAATTCAACAATGAGCATGGCTAAATAAATTCAGGACAGGTGGGATTATTATGGTGGTGATATTCTCTGCTAGTGGCAGACTTGGTAGTTCTAGCATTAGTTCGGTGTAAAACACCTTACTTATGGATGAATGCAAATGGACACTTTAGAGTATTAAAGGATATATTAAAACACATTTTAGCAGTAAAAAAAATGAGTCTGGTGTGGACTACAGGTCATACAGTACTGGAAGGGAGGGGAGAAATCAAACGATGAATGCACCTTTTTTTTAAAAAAGGAGACCATCCAGGATGGTGTTTACATGAAGGATACTCCCTGTAAAGAACTAAAAGTAAGGTGGAAGGCAAGAACAGTTTAGGAGTCTGATGAGAGACATAGATAAGGCAAAAGGAAGGGGAGTTTGAGGTAGAGTGGTTCATAGACGGCTCTAAAACAGAGTGGAACAGAAGCTGAAACCCAAGGAGGCAAACCTATCTCAAAAGTGTTTCAGTCAGAAATTACAGCCAAAATTAGAATTTGTCCACAAAAACTTGACACTTGGATATATGTACCAACATGGACAGATAGACAGTTTTGAAAGCTTCGGATTCTAATAAATACAGGACAAAATCAGACAGTGATTGTTTCAGAAACATATCATGGCTGAAGGGCTTAACCCTGTTAAACATTGATGAGTTCCTGAATGTGTTGGGATTAGAGAGAATGATTGTGCAGCCTTGCTGACTAATAAAATATCATCAGCAAAGCTCATGGGATCCGAGATTTTCTGTGGTATATCTAAGAGACTATGGCTATGTAAGTCATCAGCATGTGGACTCAGAAAGAACACAAGAGCAGGTGGAGGAATATCTCAGGGTGAGTAACTCTCTTTCTCTCTCTCCCTCTCTATGTAAATTATATCTGACTTTTCATCTTTAGGCGAGGGGGATGGTACGATTCGTTACAAGCCACTACTACTTGGGAAAACATACACATGATGGATATACTAATTGTGAAGCCTCTATGCAGGAAACTATATGAATGATTCAATCAAGAAAAGAGTAAGACTATTGTATATTTGACAAAGAGACTGAAAATCTCGCCAGGGAATTTAATAGAGCTCCGTGTCTTCCTGATGATACCTGGTGTATCATACCATCTATTTAGAAGTACAATAACCTTACGGCTGACATTCAAAAGGGATAGACCACCTCCAATTGAAGAAGAAGGGAACTCAGGTTGAATAGTGATGGTGATTGGTCTGTTAATATAACGTTTTCCTCAAAAAGACGTCTTAACAAAATAAAACATCTTGCGATATGTGGGGAAAGGGGGGGGGGCGATAAAGAAATAAAGTAATTTATTGGAGTGATCTATTCGGTGGGAAATGTTTATTAATCGATCTTTAGAGCATGGTCATCCTAGGTCTGCCAACGGCCACATATAGGTTTCGGATGGTAAATGCTCAATAAAATGAAGGCAAAAAGATACCACGTTGGTCTAAATGTGTAGCACTTCCTGTTACAAAATAAATAACAATCTACAAAGGAAAGAATATACATCTTTCCAAGTGAAAACTTACCTTAAATAAATCATCCCGAAACCTCCATATGCTTCCATCTTCAAATCAGGTAGAATAAATATATTTAAATGACCCAAAGGATGAGGGATTCTAGTATTTTGTTCCAAAATTATTTGGAAAACATTAAAGTTTTTATTATTAAACTCTGTTGACATCCCTGCTGGTTTCCAGTATTTGAGAACAGTCCCAGACGAAATTGTAGTTGTTTCCGTAACAAGTGTGGTATTATCCGCCATAAAAATTGATAACGAATGAACAGACATCATCGGTGTTACTGTAAATACATCTTCTGTGGTGGTGGGTGTTGTACTAAATAAACATAAATAACAGTGTCAATATATAAGAACATTAATATTCATTTAATTAATTAAAATAATATAAACAGTATGGACCAACTATCATTGGCAAGTGATAAAACCAAGGATATAAAAACATTAAACTAAAAGCTTGGAAGCGTAGGCTTGTAGTATAAAAGATTAAATATGTCAAACCTGTTTTTTAATAAATTTCAATAAAATTAATTTTAAAATACAATACCTAAATAAAGTTTATTTTCCTTCAAAATCTTAAATTTTTAATAGCTTATAGAATGACAAAAATAATAATGACTTAGTAATACTTATTTTTTGAAAAATTTGTACAGCTGATTTTTGAAAAAATCAAATTTTTTTGAGTTAAAACGATAGACTGATATCTCACCTTTAGAAACAATATCTGTTTTTACTTATAATATTACAGAATACTTTTAACGTTTATAATGCAAACAAAATTTAGTATTTTTCAAAGTTAGTTAATATCAAGATTTCGTGTAAAAAAGTTATACACAACAAATACTAAACACTATATTGCTTTCCTCAATAATAAAATTACCATTTTGATGAAGAAGACCATAAAACCCAATCATACTCTGCAGGACATTACTAAATGTATTTTAAAATTTAAAAATGATATTTTATTTTCAACTTTTCTCAGAAACTATAAAAGAAAGAAAGCTTGTTTATTTTTACTTGAAAGATGGAGGTTTCATACATATTTTATCAGGGAAAAATCAATATTGTTAGAAACAATAATACAGTAGGACCCCGATTATCCGAGCCCCAACTAACTGAGTTCCTATTTAACCGAGTGTTTGTACACTGTACAGTACCATAGCGAGCGAGCGGAGTGGGATGACCGCTTGGTCATTTTACTGTGCTGCAAAGAAGCTGGCCAGTTCAGTAAAGCAGAAAACTCTGATGAACTTTTTCAAGAAGTAGGCTTAGTTTTAAAATTCAATTTTCATTGGTAAAGTAACAGTACAAAACAGTTTTGAATACTCTAGCTCTTTTTAAGAGTATTTTCATATTCACCATTGACCTTGTTTTAGATTTGTAAGTTAAACTTTTGATTTACAAAAACTGTATTTTTATTTGCTGTTCAGTACAGCGTATTTCTGTATTTTTTATATTATGAACGTAATATTTAGTACAGTGCAGTACACTGGGTTTCATAATAAAGTGAACTCAATATTTTAATTCAATTTTACGTCTTTATTTATTACTGTATCAACCCCAAAATGTCTTTGTAATGCCCGTAACACAGACTGGTGGCCGAAAAAGCACACGCTAACATTGATTTCAATAGCGGCGGGGGATGCTCTCGTTCGCCGGTCTGTCTGCCCGTGTTATCCGAGTTTCTGGTTATCCGAGTGTCCTCTGATTCAAATTAGTTCGGATAATCGAAGCCCAACTGTATTAAAAGTATTAAGTAAAAAAAAAGAAAAAAGAAGAATAATGAAAGTTAAATTAAAGACAGTAATTAAAGACATAAAAATAGATAAAATCAAAAAAGCTTGTGTTAAAATATTCAGAAAGAAACAGTCTTTGAATAAGGAGGGGTATATATATTTTTTTAATACAGCTCTATCTTCATTATATTTTGAGAAAAGTACATTTTAGTTAAGAGTGAAATAAAGAGGGATACGTAACACCCTTAAAAACATTGTTACGCAAAGTCAATGTATCAAATGAACCTTCAATATTACATTTATTATAAACTTTAAAATTGTAAATAAAGTTATAAAATAGAGTTAAAAGTGTACTTCGCTTCTAAGCATGAAAGACACAACAAGACACTAGTATCAGTCTAAAAATTAGTTAAATTGAATGATTTAGAATGTAGTTTTAAAAATCTCAAGAGATGACAAAACCCTACAGATGAAAAAGAAGATGTGTACATAACAGTCCACAATGATTTAAAGTTAGCTTGTATACTGTTGTAGGTCGTGCTTAGTCGTTTTTATAATCTAAATATACTCTAGCTTTTTATTGAATGTTATACCAGTAACCTGAAATAAGAAAGCTAGATCTAATAACTAGACTTGATAAAACCAATAATTAAGAAGTGCGATTATAATCGAACTGATGTTTTAAAACTTTTGTACTCAGTTCGATGTTTAAAACTTTTAACCCTTCAATGTACTCACCGTTCCATGCTAAACTTACTGGAAGTAATACTGCAGGCTCTTTCATCAGCTTCATTGCTTCTGTTTTCACTACATCTACGTACACGGAACGGATTCCTTTTAATACAGATTATCTTTGAAAACAACAAAATAGGTATCGGTATTAGAAAGGTACTATTGATGTTAGCTGTCCGTCATCAAAAACATCTTGTATTTACTGTGTTGAGTACCGGTACATTGTCTCGGAGAAGAATCTATTCTAGTCTTTTTCTTCTTGTTTACACACAGCTGTCAAGATCTGATTAACAGTTTGACTTCAGCCACCCAATCAATGTGAATTTGGATATAAAAAAAGATCATTGTTTGAATCTGATCTCACTCATTCCTGCTTTCTCGTCTCCATGAAATTATTAGTCCCTCATTATGACATTGTCTAGAAAAATAAGATAATTTTTAATGTGGGATGTCAGCGGATATATATATATATATATATATTGAGTTTCCTTGTAATCAGGAGCGGAAAGTCTTGGCATCATCATTGAGCAGACTTTTTATGTTAAAATTTTTGTGTAAAATAATCGAATAATTTCTTTACCGATGTAAATTAATTCAGCAATTGCTGAATGCTTACGCAATGATTTTTTTAAACAACATTTTAAATGTTAACATCTGTTTTAATTTTTGATGTGAGCGATCGACCAGGGTGTGGATTTTCTCCATCACTTCAACTACCTTTTTAAATTTTTATAAACCCATTGAGAATCTGAAATGTGATAAGACACACCTCATAATTTTTTTTAAATGAAATAGTATGTTTCTGTAGCAACTCAAGTTTTATGATAAGTTCATATTGGTATGTTGTTACATATTAACACTTAACATTGTTTTGAGGGGGAGCTTAGATTGTATGGTCACTTTGAACAAAAGCACGTCTGGTCAATAGTTGAATCAGTTTTCTTGAATTACTCTTCCGTCTTGTTTAATAGAGATACAAATTATACTTACACTGAAGTGGTTATGTTCTGATTGGATACTGCTACATGATTTGCTGTTGGTTTGGTGATTATAACTTCAAAAGTAGCTTTGAACTGTGGCTCGTCAAAGCAAGGGAATGCAAGTCTTGCATAAATTGGATAAAAATTGGTTGCTAAGTAATAACTGAAACAAGTTAAAAATGAATTAGATTAAATAATTGTGAAAAATCAAAATAAATTGATATTGTAATGTAATTAATGTTTTAACAAGTCATGTTTTGGGGTTGTTACCATATCATCAAAGAGATTCAAAATAGCTTAATTTGTTGTTGTTGCAATAGTTCAACTAAAACAGCACTAAATTGGACAGACCTGTTGTCTCTAAAGTCCCAAAAACCTGCCAAAATTTTTAACAAGTTAATAAGATAAATTACCTATGTTTAGGAGTTATAGGTGCTTAAAGTTTAGAAAAATTGATGTTTTGATCATTTTTGGTAAGCGATTTTTCGTACTTACAATTGTTGAATCAAGTTAAAAATATAGTTAGTTATTATAGGAAATGTAAACACCAACACAGGACTAAACGTAAAAAATATATTTGTGGAACAGATAAAAAAAGGCTAAAATCTTTGATCAGACACACGTATATTTGGACAGTGGTCTCTGCATGTATTTCCTACCAGTACGCTGTAAAACCTAAACCAGTGGGTTTTTTACAAAATTTACAAAGAACAAAAAAGTCTTATATTTCGTGTAGAATCAGTAAACAGCATAAAATATAGGGAGTCTGTAAGACATTTGGCCACCATATTGGTTATGGTGGTCATTTTTTTTTAGTTTGCAAAACGAATTTTTAAATAACATGAAAAAGTAAAGACGGTTCCCCATTTAAAGTTTTTCGACAGCTCAACAGTTTATTAGATACCAATGGCAGTAAAGATAAAATTATCATTCTGTATACCACCTCACTGGAAAATTCATTTAATGTAAAAAAACAGTAATGTAAACCGATTTCGTGGTACTAGCTTATCACTTACCAATCTAATTTGCAGTACTATTTTCTATAAGAGCTTTCTATAGAGGTGATAAACATGACTCTTTTTTTTTTTTAATTCATTTAATCCCCGTCTTCCTAAATCGATATTTAAATGTGGGCTACAAACCTCATTAAAATTTGAAAAGGAAAAAAACTATATTTTAAAATTTATCTGCTTCTTTGGTAATGAATCTACATTTAAGTTTAAAGTAATAAATACCTATAATTCTTTCTAATCAACTGACATTTTAGATAACATTTTAGTTTGCATGGTTTTTCTCTATTAAAAATTTAGAGTTCTTAAGGTCTATATTGTAACAAAATTTGCTAAAAATAGAACTGTTTTTGAGAAAATCATAATATTATGTTTCTGTCTTGTGACAAGAACTCCCAAATTTTCAGTTATTAAAAAAAATGAACAAAATAGTCTTGAAATATGACTAAAATATGTCCACATATCAAGTTTGATCAAAATCTGTCCATTTGCTTGGGGAAAACAATACTGACATTATTCTAAAAAATACTTTTTTGGGCCTAGAGGACTTATTATTATTAAGACTGGGGAGAGTGTTTTAAAAGCCTCCTGCACTGCGACCTAGTTAGATCTTTTGTGCTCCCTTTTGTTGGACTCAGGAGAGATCTATGTCTTTGACAAAATTGATCAGACCCCTGGTCGGGAGGTTTAGTAATTCTTCTTCCGAAATGAAGATAAATTCTAGAAATTTATGTTTTTTTTTTGTATAAGGCCGGGCACTCCATGATGATGTGTTCCATGCGTTCCACCTCTTCACCACAGTACCTGCAAGTATCATCGTCCACCAGGCCCATCTTACTTAAGTGATACCTGTAATGGATATGTCCTGTTAGTATACCACAGAGGAGTTTTAGCTCTCTTCTTCTTAGGTTTAGCACTTCCTTCCCTCTCTTTTGCCTAGAGGACTTAAAAAAAAAAAAAATCTGTGAAATTCATACAGATTATTTTGCCCCATCACATAACATTCTCTATCTGTGACAATAAAAATGTGGTTGGTATAATATATCAGTTCTACTACTATAGAGACGGTTGAACACCTGTGCTAGTGTCAGTTGCTTGACGGAATTTCAGCGTACTTGGGTTAATAAGACTGAGGATAATTTTAGTCTGATTACATAAAAATTAACTATAGATCCACTTTGTGTCATAGTTATTTCGTGACCACAAGGGGGAAATAAACATACCTAGTGTTTTTATTATATGTGTAGGATCCAACGTGAAGTCCAAGTTTATCTTGACGCAGAGTTCCAGAAAACGGAATTGTAATTGTATATGTTGATCCATTTACCATTTCTGTCTGTAGTTTAATAGTATAGACTTGTGTAGTATCTTCATATGTAGTTTCATTCACTACTACAGCTGCTCCATTACTAGTTTGTATTACACTGATTAATGAACTATTTACATTCACTGAAATATCTTTGTGTAAAGATATTGAATTTAAACTGCCTAGAGTCTGAAAAAAAAGAAAAAAAATTGCAACTTGCTCAAAAATAACATAAAGCAAACAGAATGAAATACTCTAAATTGAAGTGTTATGAACATGAAATTTAGTTACATTAACCAACCATTACTCAAACACTTGTAATTTAAAATTATGGTGTTATTCAATAAAAACTGATTTTTACCACGAATTACTAACTTTTTATACACAGTGAAACTTCCAAATAACAGACACTGCTTGGACCACATAAAATGTCCGCTGTTGAGAAGTGTCCGTTATCGGGAGAGATGGAGTTATATAGGCCGGCTGATGACGCATGGTAAACCACCAGAATAGTGTCTTGTCTTGTTCACATAAAATGGCGGCATACCATAGTATGATCCATAGGTTGTTAACGGTGCCACTCAGTGAGTCGAACTTCCAGCGTGAGCTAGATACCATAAACATATAGCGGTAAAAAACGGATACAAAAGTCTTATTGTCAGTAATATCCTTAGAAAACATTTACAGAAACGAAATGTGGCGTCACAAAAACAAAGTGAAAAAAAAAAATGTTCCGTTCTGCAGAGTATGGAAATATATTACCAAACATCTTAAACAACGTGATGAAAAAATTGGACGTCACGACGGCCTTCCGTACAACCAATAGCCTAAAGAAATTAGTTAAAGCAAAAAACATAACACCTATCGAGATGTCATCTGGCGTATATAGGATGAATTGCAATGACTGCGCGTGTTTTTATAAAGGTCAAACGGGGAGGCACTTCTCGAAAAGGTATAAAGAACATCTACCCAACAACAGGACAGTCAACTTCCAGTCAAATTATGCAAAACATATTATGGAAAAGGGTCATTCGTATTCTAACTTTAACACGAACCTCCAACTGTTGCACTTGTGTGGAAATGGCAGACAGTTAAATGCATTAGAAGAATACGAAATATATAAAGCACATAAATATCACCCGAATGATGTGTTAAATGACCAACTACATTTTCGTTCCAATATGATCTATGACACGGCGATAAAGTTAGAAGAAAGGAAATGATAAATATTGTTTGGTGACGGGCGCGGTAAATACTTGGTTTCAGTAGACTGATATACGCCCGTGTGTGCACTCGTCAGTGTGCGTTACGTATGTATTTTAATATGTGTTAGTGTTTTTGTGTTGTTATATGTTGAAATCATATTTACTGTGACGACCTCCATGAGTGAAATATTCTGAGGATGGAAAATATTTCCGAAAGACGTCAAAAATGTAAGTAGAATTACTACACCATAATTAAGTCACAGAGACGGAAATACACTTTAGTTATATTAAATAATATCCATTATTTATTAATCATTTCGTACTACAGTACTGAATATAGAAATAGGCAAACAGGAAAATCTAAATTTAAAAAAGGAGAAAATTAAACTATGTAAGGTTTAAAGTTAAACATTTTAGTTTGACAGACATCACAATACGCAACTATACTATACACTGTTCTCACTGGAACTTTATTAAAACTGAATTCTCAAAGGACACAGATGACTGCTGTATAAAAGTCAAAAAGAAAAACCTAGTTTCCAGAAAGTCAACTTCGGGGGGTAATTACTGAACAGACATTGTAATGTGTGTTTTGAGAAATATACAATTTCCTAGAAAGGGGTGATATTTTATGCTCCGCTGTCCGCTATTTGGAAGTTTCAACTGACCCAATGGCCATCAATTTCGTGTACATGTCCGTTTTTGGGAAAGTCCATTATTTAGAAATACTACAAAGGCCAGAAAAGCATGATGTCAGTGTCGGGGAATACAAAATGTCCGTTTATTAGAAGTGTCTCCGCTAAGGAAAGCTTCACTCTACAACTGAACACAATAAATAAATTTAAAACAATGTGAAACTGAGTCGGGGTTATCATGATGTTCTTAATAGAATAAAAGTTGCTAATTTACTATTTGAAAGTATTATACTGGCCTATGAAAAAAAACAATGTAACCAGTAACAGTGCCTAAATTATATTTATTTTCTATAAGGCTTACTTCAAAAAAATATAATTAAAAATATAATACTATTATACAGACTTAAAATAAAAGTAGTACTTTACAGCTAGTTGTAGCCCTAGGCCAGTTAAACTATTTTTTATTGAGTCATGTCTAGTCACACAGTTCTTGTCACCGTAATTCTAGCTTTCATGACTAGGATATGCTAATGATTGTAGCTCCCTCTTTTTCGTAATAATGCTGAGTCAAGACAAAAACTTTTTAAGCTCCCGTAGAGATCTTATACGAGAAATAAGGATTTATAAACGCATCTTATGGCCAGTTGTATCATTTTATGGTCTTTAGGTATTATATGCTTCCGAAACTTCGAAAGTGAGAAAAAACTCAAGGGAAATTGATATTTGCTTTGAGAAAGGAAAATTTTGAAAATAATCTATGGAGGAGTTCAAGTTGATGACACATTGTGGATTAGAACAAGTGCTAAGCTGTAAGATATGCAGGACGTTTTTATGAATACAAGAAGATAAAGCAATGAATGAGGTGTTACTAAATCTGGGAGAAGAAGATCAAGAGAAAGGTTAAGAAAAAGATGGATGGGGAGGAGAATCATGGGAAGTTGTGGTTTAGAAGATTGAGAAAGGAAGTGGGCAGATGAGCTTAGAGAAGAATTGTTTTGGAGATCAGAGGTCTGTAACAAGTGTATTACACTGAGGAGTAGGAAATTGGGATTGAACCTAAAACCCCATGCACACAAGACAAGAGCTTTAGTCGTTAAGACATTCTAGGTTTGATCATTGTAAGGGTATTAAAAGTTTTGATGTTGTCCCAACATATTGAGATAAAGTAGGTAGATACAATATGAAGCAATTTCTTGTCAGAATAAACTACAATAATTAAGATGATGGGAACTTTATGTACTGACAACACATCACTCGATAAAAAGCCGTCTAGTAGGTCTAGGCCTACAACATTTTGGAAATAATACTGTTTTGGGCCTAAGACCATTTTGAGGTCTAAAACACTCACTCCACATCTGCTTTTGCACCATTGGGTACCCAGATTTGAAGAGATTAAATTAACTTATAACACATTACCGAATTAAACTAATTACTAATTAAACGTAATCACTATTTGTTTATACTCATGATCGGCGGTACTTGATAGAATTCCATGTTATACAAATAAATCACACACAAATTCTTTTGTTAAATTCTACAATTTATTGGTCTATTTATTTATCGACTACAATGCTACAATTTATTGGTCTATTTATTTATCGACTACAATGCTACAATTTATTGGTCTATTTATTTATTGATTAATAAATTGAAGAATTTAACAAAAGAATTTGTGTGTGTTTTATTTGTATAATCACTATTTAACAAAAGAGCTGGACTTGGGTGTTGTCCATTGTGCACTCTTCTCGTTTTATTTAATAAGTATTACGTCCGAAATTGAGAGTTGTGCCTCCGGAGAACCACGAACACAATTACCCCAATTAAATAATCAGCCAAGGTGAAAGTTCAAAATAAGTATTAAAACCAAAAAGACACAACGGCTCAAATGGTCACACACCATGACTTGTTCCTCCTCAAGCTGATTCCTCTGTGAGTCTCCATCTGACAACATAACTCGCTTCAAATTCCCAACAGCTGATCCACGCCATTAAAATATTGTAGTGTTGTCAATTCGGTTCGTGATTGCAGTTGTATATAAGATTGGACTGACAAGGCAACATGCTACCAAAGATTAAGTTGTACTCTATCGGAATACCAAACTCGATGATAGGAGTGACTGTTTGTTCCTTGTAACGCATCACAAAACCAATTAAGGGGAAAGATGAATGTTCTTTCATTTGTATACTTCTTACAAAATAATAAGAAAAGATTTATTTTATTCTTCTGATTAAAAAGGTACTAACTTACTGCAGATAAAGTTTGAATTGTGATATTAACTGAACCGGTGTATTTAAAAGGTGATAGTAATGTAGGAGCTAAACGCAGAGTGTACTTTGATGGAATTATAGTTGATGGAAGCCTGAAAGCAGCTTGCGTTGTTGCTCCCAGACAAATCCATAGTAGGATGTAACAATACCCTGTTGTTCCTGAAAAAAATTCAAATTACTTTCATAAAAGTATCAAAAACATCACAAAAGATTATAAAGACAATTTAATATATTTTATAATATAACAACCTTAGATACAACACACACTCACTGAAATGTAACCATAACATGATGCTTTGCTGCAAGATGTTTAAATAGCATGATTGGGTTACGCTATGTAAAGACTTGATCAGAACAAGAAACAAAAAACAGAAAAATAGTCTTTGAATTATTATGAGTTGGGTTTCTTACAGTTTAGTTAACCCATTGCGGGCGGAATAAAAACTGCCCCGCGCAGCACCCAGCAGCCGGAGTTATTTCGCCAACACTACGTGCATCTTTGCGGGCGAAAGACGTTGCGTTCACGTCCTTTTACATATATTGGTATTCTAATAAAGCTATATCTTTTTTATAAATGTAAACAACTATAATGAGTAAAACTAAACTTTAAAATATCATCTTGGTCTGAAGGCTCAACCACTTGTAGCTCGTCGAAAGCTTCGCACAACACTGGATTACGCACGAACAGACGGGGACAAACACGAACTAATAATAACTCATTCCCATCCAAAAACAAAGAATCAGTATCACTATCACTGTCACTACCACTTTCTAATAATAACCTATCAAGTTCCGATGAACGTAAGTTGTCACCCATCTCGCCAACAAAACATAACAGACCGGCACACTCACTCATAAAACGGCAGCAAACTGACAATATAAAAAAAGTAGGCATTCACAAATAATATGTTGGATTTTTCTTGAAACACATCGTTAGACATCCGGGCACAATCTATTGGAGATAATGAAAAACACAAAACGCACAATCTAGCAGAGTTATCATGAATCACAACTGTTAGTTGACAACGCAGAATAATTGATCGTGACATAGGCGTCTGTCGGAGTTTGGTCCACTTAACGCGAGGACGTGAACATCACGCCTTTCGCCCGCAATGGGTTAATTTTAATAAAATAGAAACTTGAAAATGGCTGAATAGCCGAAAAGGTTGTTGTGATGAATACATGAAATAAAACTGTTGGATTGTAAGTTAGATACAAAACTGTAAATAAATAACAAGTCAGTAGAGGAGTTACAAATAATAATTTATAATAATATATCTTATCTATAGATCAAAATAAGAAATACCCCATATGGAGTTAATATCCTGTTATGTTAATCCGTTTATTTACCAATATCTATTTTGCTACTAATACATGAAGATTTGCAAAGATACAGAAAATATTGTTAAAAGATTCATTTAGAAGGAACAAATGAGAAAGAATCACTGAAAAATTATTTCAAAAAGCCACTGTTCGGAATGATTATTTTTAAGTAACAATCATATTAACCAATTACAAACACAAATTAGCTCATTTGCTAGATTTGGCCAAAATTCTCTCACAGTTTATAGAGCTATTATTGTTTTCATTTCCTAATTTATGAAGTTGTACTGTTATAATATTAATTTTTTTTTTTTAACAATTACAGTAGAACCTCTCTAATCCGTCACCTTCGGGATTGGGGGCATTGTCGGAACGCAAAAAAGGTCGGTCGGATTATCCGAAATAAGTCAATATTTATTACATATTATATAAAGAGATTTTTTTAAAGTGAAATAAGTGATATATAAACTTTTAAAAGTCTATATAATAAAGTCTATATATAAACTTTGCAAGTACTATAGCAAATTAATAGAAACAACATGAGAGATGACACAGCACTGAAGCGGGAAAGCGATAACAAACCGGATGAATGGTGCAGAACGGGCTGCGAGTCATCGACAAGTCGGCACAATATCGCGAGCTCAAGCACGAGCACGATCGGATTAACCGGAGTAACGGACCACCCGAGGGCGTATTAGAGGGGTTCTACTGTACTCTAATTCTAATTGTAAAATACACATTTAGACATTATTAGATGCAGAGTTATGAAGGTGCACCAAATATAACCTGTTAATGCTGAATTTTGTTAACCCACAAAATTAGTTGGTAATTTTAAAATGACAACTGATTTTCAAATTTAAAAAATGATGTGTTTTTTCCCCAATAATAACCGATTATTAACATAATAACCCAATAATAACTAATAATTAGTTGCATAGCTTGTTTTATGCAGCTTTAATTCTGCACCCAAATGATTTTTCTTTTATGAAAAATAAGGCTAAAAACATAACCTTAAACTTGTAAAGCACTTGGCAGGAATTTTTGTTCAACTTAGTACATAACCTAGATTTTAATATTGTTATTACAAAAAAAAAGTTGTTTATCGTTAGTTTCTTTTATCTACATAAACCTATAATAGCTCATTTTGAACAGTTTGGGAATCTGTTTATATTAAAATAATTTAAACGAGTAAACACACAAAACACATAAAAAGAAATTTAAGTCTTATCAGGTTGATGTGTCAGCAGCATTTCAAGTATTTTCAATTAAGTAATTTTGAAATTTAGTTGTACCTTTAAAGTTTTGTAATCTTATCTCATTGCTGTTAATTTTGAAAATATTGAAACGTTTAATGTTAGTTTTATAGGTGCAGTTAATAGCATTTAATGTTATTGTATAACATTAAGTTTTTGCTATCTTTGTGTATTGGTGAACATTTAAAAACTTTAAACGGAGTCATTTTTTTTTTGTTCAACATCTTTCTAAAAGAAATACATATGGGTGTAATGATCAGATATAATTAAACTCAGGGTGTTCTGGAAAATATTAACGGCTACATCAAGGGCACTTTGTATACAATAGCCATGACACGTGAAGTCCATTAGACTAAGCCTGCCCTTGCAGTAAGCACGTCATATTATCGCTTTAGATTGAAGTATTCAAAAATCTAGTCTATATATTAAAAGGACTGAGCTTGCCTCTCAAGTGGATTTGAATACTTCTTCCTACAAAAACTAAATGGTGTTTATACATTAGTTGATTGTTAGATGATATATTTTGTATCAGAAAATTTTTCTCCGCAATGTTGGCCAACTGTGTAAGGAGGCGTTCTAATTGGCGAGATCTCTTTCCCTTGTGAAGAAAATTATGAACTAGAGTTGAATAAAATTACGTTTTTCCCCACTAAGTTGTAACTCACCCATAGAATGGTGTACTATTATAAAAATATACAATATTAACATACAAATCTTTTGAATTGTATTAAAAAAATTAATTAATTAAATTTACTAATTAAAATGTTAATCTAATGAACTTTTATTTTAGAGACTAAAATTATTAGTATACAACTTCACTACATGTTTGCTACCCTTAAGAAGGGCTGAACTGATTTTCACTAATTTTTTCCTTTGATAATTTAAACAAGTACTAAGAGGTCAAAGTTTTTAAAAAATTAACATTTTAGATATACAAATTTGTTAAATCATTGGTTTAAATGGACAATATATATTTTCATTTTTTTTTTTAAATATATAAAATGTATCAATTATGGAATTTCAGTATGGTGGCAATAAAAATAAAGCGAGATGTGGGAATGGCTGGAATCTATAACTGGAGGATGGCTGTAACAGACAAAGAATGTTGACGAGATACCCTTCGGCAGGCCAGGTCTGATGAAGCCAATAAAAAAAAGTGTAGCTTTAAAACATGTACAATCTTTAAATTTTTATAATGCCAGTCTGTTCAATTTTTTTGTCACTACTTTTTAAGGGTGCAAAATATCAGGATAAAATTGATCCTTGGAGCTGACGCAATCTTAACACTTTTTCAAAACACAAATTTGATATACTTAATAATATTTATATATGAACAGAAGGGGAAACAATACAATACTTTAATCTGAAGTAGTTTAACACAGCCAATCTTTGAAACGATTTTCTATTGAATACAGCCAAATCTTTAAAATGATTTTCTGTTGAAGACAACCAAATTTTTGAAACGATTTTGTGCTGAAGGCAGACAAATCTCTGAAATGATTTTCTGTTGAAGTCAGCCAAATCTTTGAAATGATTTTCTGTTGAAGCCAACCAAATTTTTGAAACGATTTTCTGCTGAAGGCAGATAAATCTCTGAAATGATTTTCTGTATTCTGTTGAAGACAGACAAATCTTTGAAATGATTTTCTGTTGGGTTACAAAATTCGATTGGTTGCTATGTTGGGTAAGATGAACTTAGAGACCTCTGGTTTGCACCATTATTCTTATTTTGAAAAGACCTTTAAAATGAGGTATCACTGAATAGGGGTTGCTATTTAAAACTCTTGACTTACCCCCAAACTACCACATTTTGGGGGTAAGGGTTGAAAATTTTGATACTTCAAAAAACTCCTCCTTTGGTTATCTAAACTTTCCCCAAAGCAAATCTGTCTATTTCCATTAATAAAAAAAATAAGAGGGGGGACTTTTTGGACACATGGTATATATATATATATATATATATATATATATATATATATATATATATATATTTATTATCACTCATAATTCTTTAAAATCTGAGACCTAACATTTACGGAAAAAAAATTTATGCATGAAATATTTAATAATTCAATGAGCACTGTGACGAATTTAAACACTGAAACCCCTACCACAAGTTTGGCACAATAACACACACACGCAAGTAAACTAAAATCAAATATTTATTTGCCCTATGTTATTATAATAGTTCCCTGATGTACATTTTGGTAACCAAGTTACTGTCATCTGAGGGGTCTGAAATAATACTCTGAAATATACTGAAATAATACATAATCAGGGAACTATAATAACATAGGGCAAATAAATATTTTATTTTATTTGTGTGTGTGTGTGTTATTGTACCAAACTTGTGGTAAGAGTTTCAGTGTTTTAAATGGGTCAAATCATGAAATATTTACTTAGTAATGCCACCAGATATCTTTAATTACTAATGAATCATATATTGATAGCTTATTGATAAATAGTGATGTCTACACAGGAGATAACAAACCACACCTTAAATAATCATTATTGAACTATCTTAAAGGAAGTTAATTCATACGGTTGATAAATACAGACCAATTCACAATTAGCCTGATAAACTTTGAGAGATGATTTTGGACATAAAATAAAAGACAAAAATTTTAATAAACATGTTACAAAAAAAATTTTTTTTAACCAAGTGTAACTAACTCCACAACGAATTGAGATATCGATTTTGAGTTTTTGTAGAATGCTTTATACTATTCGTTTCCTGTGTACAAAAAATCTTTTTTTTTTTTCCGCTTGACCACTTAAAAATGGTGTTCATTAAGCTTTTTTGATGCCATATTTCGGGAAACTCATTAGGTGTACAATGTAGACACAAGATACAACATCTTAGCTCTTTTAATGCTGAAGGTTAAAAAAAGTTGACATATCAGTCAAAAACTACAAAATTTAATTCTTGCTAATTTATTACCACTTTGAAGCCTAACTCTCTAACGCGCTGCTTTCCTACTGTGCCTGGGGGTTTTGGACATGTTTTTTAAAATTGTGGTATTTGTTATATTTATCATATATGACTTATTATATATCATTTTAAACCTAAAGAAATTGCCTTTTTAAATATATATATATATACATGTAAATAGATATTTTACTCACGGTCAACACTCCTTAGTCTTGAAAAATGGTAAAATGGTAAAACACAAACACAAATAGCTACTTCACTTCACTAAACATAATTGACCTTTGTATGATACAGTTTGAAACATTCAGATACACAAAGGGGTACTGAACATTCTGGTCACCACCATAACTCAAAAAGTATTTAGTATTCAAGAAAAACAACAAACAAACATAACGAATCTTGATAACTCAGTCACTAACTTTAACTAAACAAACGTCTGCTACGTTCCTCTTAGACGTGTTACGTTGCCTAGCATCAGCTTTATAATATTTATATTTAGTCCATATCAACAGCACAGACTATTCGAAAATCAAAGACACGCAAAGATAAATAACCAATTAGCTAAGCAAAAGTGCCGAAACCCGATTATATGCTGACATCGCGATCGTATAGAATTATTTAGTGCAGCCCGATGTATACTCAGGTTTCGGCGGCGAGCGCTGTCGCACTGCCCGACCTATACTCGGGCTTAGGCTTCAAAGTGTTAAAACACAAGAGCTTAATCATCTAGTACTCGGCAAACAACAAAAGTTTATTGCTAACTGTTGGAAGACCAAGAAAAGCTTTTGTGTATTCTAGTAAATTACCAAGAATTCATTTATAAAAAAAGTTTTTACTCATATCTCGGTAATCCTTCAAAATGCAAATATCATCTTGTTCCAGCATTAAATGCGCTAAACATTTTGAATTTAAATAATTTGTTAAATTGCCGGTTTTAGATATATTTGGTATAGAACATTTTAAATGAAAGCTATTTTGAAATGGTTAAATTAAAAATTGTGGGATACTGTAAACTAATAGTTTATTCAACAAATGTATTATGATAGACTTTAAGGCATGATAGAGAAGTAAGTAAAACTTTTAAAGGCTGATTACTCTATTTACAACTTAGGAATAATAATACAGAGTGTTTTAAAAATTAAAGATTTTTTACTAATGTGAGACAATTGAAACTCCCTTTAGGGAATAGATATATCGGTACTCAAAAAGAAAAATAATTATGTTGATATAATATTCAATCCCAAATGAACACAAACTTGTATAATAAGCATGACATTAAGTGTAAACAATTATTTTATAGATTACTTGTCTACAAGACATATCGATGCAACATATGCTTTGGATTTCTAATCTTTTGGTCCTATTAATTAAAGTTATTTATGTAAATAAACATCCACGAATATTTGTAGAGGAAGCATTTAAATTAATTTCATTTCTGTTGTTTTGCAAAGGAGTATAATAGTTGATTGGAAACGTCAATTTTATTTCGAATTGAATCATATGATTTCCAAACAACACAATAACATTTGCATTCTTCAATGATGGAGCTTCATGTTTTATGCTTCAGAAATCTCAAAAAATAAATTTCTCTACGGTGTCGCCTGTATGTAGCCATGATAGCGGCCACAAATATTAAGATAGGAAATTTTTATAGGTGGACTCATATAAAACTCTATTAAAGTTCAAAAAAATAAAATTGAAAAATGTCAAAATGGCGGCCATTTTAAACTTTTTTGTTCATATCTTGTGTGTTATTTAACTTACACCACACTAAATTAGATCAAATTTGAAGATTTCAATTCTGCATTTAATGGTACCAACAGACATCTTATAATGACAAATAGCGAAGTTATTGTCAACAAATATAATTTTTAACTCTGACCTCCCAAGAAAATGTAACTTTCGAATAGTTATGAGATCCAACACGACTGTAGGGAATGAGGTTCTTTCATATATGCACATCTTTGTGAGGCCTGGCAAGATCTGAGATAATGACATGAGCAAAGACAATGTAAACTTTTAATATATACACTTCTACAAGACTGTTAGGGCTTAGCCGACATCAAGAAAGAAGTGATATACATAATTAAGAGGTTCAGAAAACTTGTATAACAACTCTTTAACAAACTGGACAAGACCTCTTGATCTGCCAATGCAATTTAAGATTTCATAAAAGGCCCAAGAAACTAATGTTTAACTAAACTTTTATGCATTACATTTAGATGATCTGATTGTATGATTGGACTGAGTAAGTACCATGATGGCTGCCATAAACTTGTTTTTATAAAGTATAGGAAATATATATTTATATGTTAACACAAAGGCTTAGATAATGTTTATCTGTCTAATGAAAACAGTTGGTTTAAGGTCGAGGGAGATAACATATGGGGTGTTACTATAAAAATAAAAACATTGATGGAAATGACTTATTTAGGTTTGATTAATAAATTAATGGTAAATTTCCAACAAGGCTAATTGACTGAACATTAAGACGAACAAATTTGTTGAATGTACGATTAACCTAAAGGAAAATCACCAATGAAATTAGAGACTCGATGGAAAGATTTTTTAGTTATGATGTTATGTTTATTTAATTAACAACAGTTAGATGCATTTTTTGTAAGACCTCTGGTTATCCAATTATACATTTACAACAATGGGGGTGGGGTTTACACAAACGTCCAGGAATTGAGGAAATAATAATATACAATGAGCCAATTTTACACTCACTCCAATGGTTTTGAGTATTGATGTTTCCATAAAGGTCACAAGAGCTAAAGTTTGTATTAGAATGGTTTAATTACAGAGAAAACCAAAGCCAAAGTATATCCATTTTTCTGTTTGGTTAAAACCTGACATACCTTACCCACCTTCGGTAGGATGCTCCTGACTACTTGAAATGAAATACCCCTTACAGAAGTCTGGCTATTCATCACATACTCCAACAAACTAGGGCACGTTGAAAGCTGTACACCAATAAAACACAGCCACAAGTAATTTTGCCTCCATCTTATTATGAACACGGATTTAATTAAACGAACATAACACATTTCCAGAAAGAAACTTAGTTCCTGGTGAATTTCTTTAACGGACTATGTCTTTATTAGACTGTCAGTATATTATATAAGTCAAGTACAAGCTGTTTTAATTGTATTTAAGTTTTAATTCCTTGCAAACCAGCTGTGATTTAATTTGATGTTAGTAAAACATGCAAAACGGATGGTTGTAAGATACACAAAACGGACCACCCGGTGATAAATCTGATTAAAAATAGTTATTTTACCACTAAATATAGCAAATGCAAAAATAATTATAATTACAACGTAAAGTTGTTCCTAGTAGAAACTAACAGGTTTGTTAGTGAAACTACGGAGTAGAACTGTGGCCCAGCCAAGGAGCCCACCAAAACCAAAACTATAATAATTATAAATTAGGATGTAAAGGAATTCTAGATAATAAAATATGAATTGGCACTTGCGATTTTGTTGAGCAGTGCAATATCACGTAAAAGGGGGGAGAGACGAGGAGTGGAGGGCTTGAACCAGCGAGCCGAGCGGGAGTCTGTTCCGAGAGCCACGAGAAGGAAGACCGCTACGGAACGAGGTCGTAATCTAATTCGGCGCTCAAATAATATATAACATTTTATTTCACTTGCGTTGCGTGCGTTCATTAGCGTCCTAACCCGACTCCTTGGCCCATCCTGACAAGATTCGGCTAAAGTGTATGCGGTCTCTAGTCAGCCGGAGCTTCCAGCGGGTTAAAAGAAGTGGAGACGGTCACAGAACTGACTACATCACTCAAGTGATGTTAAATGACTGACTGTACCTAAGTGTCTTAATGGTTGAGAGATTTAAGGTGATAATCCTTTGATCAAGGAATGGTGCTGTAGGTTGTGCATTCAGATCTCATCTGTTTTTTTTTTTTTCAGTACAGTTTGATTGATTCCAACCTGGGGTGTGGCAGGGGGAATGTCCACTATAAATAAACTTAAATTGTTGGCTGAATTTAAAAAAAATTTAATGTTGCAGTTATCCCCTAAATGTGTTTTTCCAAAAATGTGATCTCACTAAATCACTTTCTTGAATCTTAAAACAGTGGTGTCATTGTTCATTTAATAGCATTTGATTCATCAGAAGTTCCGAGTAAATGTATCTAACATGTACATATAACATGAAAAATAATTGTGTTAAGATAATGGAAATAATGAGACGATTATTTAATTCCACAAAACAGCTTTAATTGCGACGATTTAATTAAATAATCGTCTCATTATTTTCATTATCATGGAATACCATCATGTACCGACTGTTGTAACATTAAATTATGTGTTAAGATAGTCAATCTAAACGTGAAATTGTAAATATTTAAGGGTAAAATGTTTATTTGACTCTTTGAAAGACTGTTTTATTTCTCTTGTAAAATATTTTATCTCTTGTAAATGTTTTGTAAAGCTAACAGATTTGTTGCTTTTGATATTCTCGAAAATGTACAAAAAATATGTATGCCAAATCTGAACTCGATAACTTATCCATTTCCAAAATTATAGTTTTTTTGTAACAAAACCAATGGCGGATAGACAATAATATAACCATTTTCAGATCTATGTTTATATGAACTTTTTTCTTTACTTTTTTTACCAGTAGAGAATACACCCTAAACATTTCTCCAAAAATCACCCTGTATATAGAGTATGTAATTGTAAAATGTATATTTATGTAAACAATAATCCTGTTATATCTTCTCTTTTTTACTAAAAATTAATTTTCTGTAGAAACCTTTATAAATGGTTTTACAGTCATTTAAAAAAATTCTACAAATTATAACGTTTATACCGATAGAAATAACAAAAAGAAAAATATTTTCTCCCAACTTTGCTAAATTCTCAAAAATGAATTGTTACACTAGCCCAAGATTTGTTTCAGTTCAGCATTATTATTAGTTACATTTGATGTCGCTAAAAACATCATGAGTAATTTAAAAATATTGTTTAAGGGGGCACAGCTCAGCAATACCAAAGCATCGATTATTTACCTAACAAGTCACAATTTCAATATTAGGTAGTATTTCATTGATCAATAATGACATAAAATGTTATTTACAAGGTGTTAAACTTTGTTTTTATACATAGCCTACATATGTTTTACTTGAAAAATAATAGAATAAACAAAATTAAAGATATCAATTGTTTACCTAACAAAGCTGCAATAGACAATGCCAACATTAGGTAGTAATTTTATTTTTATAGCTACATCAAAACAATATTTTATTTTATTTAAATAATAACAGCAAAAATTAAAACCTGAAAAACTTTTACAAATATGAACTGGATTCAATACATTGGATCATGTAGAAAAGGTAGCCTAAACAATTTGACTTGTTCGTTACATCTATAGTGAATGAAATTAATAAAGTATATTTACTATTGGCCTAGATTTTAGTTTGGCAATAGTTATTCCATTGTCTAACCTAACAAAGCAATTTAAATTAACATTTCTAGTATGTCTAGAGTAATACACTACTATTTATCAACTTAAAAGATATCTACTCACCCATAATCAATGCCTGTCATTACAAACCTGAAGTGATCGACAATTTATTAATTTATACTCACAGAAAAATAAGTTCATTTTTTATCTTATCTATGACGATACAATATCTATTATGATGTTATTGAAACATTTTTAATCAATGTACTCATCAGGAAATAAAAAAAAGCTGTTTAAAAAATGTCAATTATCGGTACTTGAATAAACAGTAGTTTGTGATAAAGCATGACATTTTTTCTAAATGACTTTTAATATTAGGCAGTGTTAATTGATTAATGAACTACTATATACTCACCTTGTAGTTCCTTTTCAGTCCTATTTTTGAACAACATATTTGATGATAGATACTGTAATATTTTAACCCTTCGCACGCTGAATAAAATTTGCCTTATTTCACCTCAATGCTGAAATAACTTAAAATTTTTTTTTTTTTTTTTTTTTCAAAGTTAATTATTGTTTTCGTTTTGTATGTGAAAGGTTAATTAAAAAAAAAAAAGTCATAATTGGTTTTCGGCTACATTTAACATTTTTTTATTACATACAACAAAATAGTAAAAAATTGCAAAAAAATTTAGTTTTTATTAATTTTTGTAAATTGGAACAGTTATTTGTGAAATAATATATAAAAAATATAAGGTAATTTTTAAAAAACAAAAAAAAACAATACTTCTTCAAAACAATGCTCAAATGCAAACATGGAGGTCGTCGCCTATCAGACTAATGAGACTGCGAGTATAGCCGTTATCCGCTCTGTAGAAGCTATAGAATGTGTGCGCCGCCGAGCAATTCCAGACAAAATAGCATCCCCCTCCACTGCCTCGAGGCGTAGCACTTTCAACAAAACGTTTTTCTATTCCTGAATAGACAGCAGACATGCCTCTGCATTCTACCGGAACTTTGGTGAATTAATTACCTAACCATAGGCTAAAATATATTTTTGCGACTTTAATCGTCATTCGCGTTTGGGTCAGTCTACCATTGCAGCTATACTTGTTTGCTGCATGGGAAGGGTTAAGATTAATTAAAAAAATAGGATAAATTTGGTTAAGTTTTTGGACTTGTACAAATATACAAACATCAAGAAAAGCATTTTTGTAATTTACAAAAAAAACATTTGCTGAGCAGATTGTTTTGGACCTAGACCAACTAGATGACTTTACATCAGTGGATATAAGGTCAGCTTATCTAATAATTTCAGAAACAAGGATACACTATCAATTGTGGTTCCCAACTTTTACTTCATGATGCTACGCTAATGTCTTACATTTTGGAGCTTCCAAAGAGTTTAACCCATTGTCATACATCCTGTCAGGTCATTTACCTTCTCAAGTAGTCCTGGCTCAGTCCCCCTTCCTTGTATTCCAACCGTCACTTTCATAGTATAGATGTTGGTACTTAAGTTGGATTTTGTAAATTTTAGTTCATAGTTGTCTGAAGATGCTTAATTGCGAAACAGCTGTCACAATATATGTTGATTTGTGAAATTTTACATGTGAGTTATTATTTGCATTAATGTGGAATTTCACCAAGTACCGATTGTGTTTACACTTAATAGGATTATATCTCTTTGTCGCACTGGCTAAAGCGATAAATATAACTAATAGACCAACTGTGTACTCCTAGTTTACAAGAAGAGTTTTTCATGTGCAAAACCGGATTATAATTCCTTCTTACCTTAGGATCGGAACCTCTAAAGCCCTTCCAAGTACACTGAATTCCATCTACCATCTTCATATACACAAATTTGACAGATGTCTTGTTTTACTGGGCAGTATCCAGTTAGCAAACTTACTGTCTGTTTGCTCAGTGAGAGAAACTTCATGTTTTAACTGGAATGTTAAAAATTCACTCAATCATTCATGAGATTAAATAAATAAATTTACCAAATTAATTTACTACAAACTTTTTATTAAAACAGATAACTGATTTTGTACCTAATAACTGGTTAATTTAAACTGCTTGGAATTTATGTGGATAATCAGCTAAGCTGGAAGGAGCATATAATATGTTATGTATCTAGTAGGCATTCTAGAATTGTGTTTATATCAAGTAGACTATGTTAGTACACATTTTTAAAGTTGCCTATTTTGCTTTTTTTTTTAATCACCACTGACTTTTATAATATGAGGAAATGCAGTAGAAATGTTGTATTAATAATTCAGAAAAAGAAAAAAAAAAAAATAGAAGTTTAGTGTTTTCCTATTTGTGTACTACAAGGTAATACCTTGGTATTATCAATTTCCAAGGTAAGCGTGTGTGGACCTATCCGTACAAAATATAAACTAATTCAGAAAAAAGTAATAACTGGTTCTTCCCCATTGACTCATTGTAAGCCACTATTTAGACAAATAGGGTGTCGTGATTATAATTAATTTGTATATTTTTTAGGTTTTGGTTTGTCCAACTATATTGAGCAAACGTAGTACACTACATTTGTATACGACAAGAAATGTTTTTAAGCTGGATATTCCGTATTGAAGGCAAACCAAATCATTAAAATACCACAGCATTATGGGTATTTTTAATAAATTACCTACTGTGAATAAATAAGTAGGTTAGATTTAATTACTTTTAAGACAAAGTTAAATGACTGGTCGTTAGATAATCCATTTTATTCCTTGCAGGGATACTTAGATAATAATTTTATAGGTTAAACGGTACTTACGTATTAACGCCACCGCAGCAAAAAATTAATGGTTAGCAAGTATGGACAACCTAAACCTAAATTATTGATGAGTAAATATAAAATGAACCACTTTTTATTAAATCAAAACAATTTAGAAGCCAAAAAAACTTTTTTTAAAAGTGAAATATTTATTACGATTTTCCAAATCCCAAATACGCATTTTCATAACACTAAAAGTGGGGCTTTGCTTACTTTGCGATATAATTATATATCACGACAGGTTTGGCCAGACCTTTCGTAAGTTTATTGAAGTTAATAATTTGAAATTAGATCATGGATAAACATGAGCTTTAAAAGTGAAGTGCCGCCAATCTACGCCTAAAATTTTTGCGACAAATCATAAAATGAAAGTATATGAATCTCAAAGCTGAAAAAAAAAAATGGAATTCCGCTTCCCTTAAACCAGTTTGCTCTTTATTGGAGCATGCGCATTAGCGCAACTTCTGCTTCGGTGGCGTTAATACGTAAGTACCGGTTAGACGTTTTAACCTTAAATTAACTTTTGTTATTAAGAAGGAGCTCACTGTATGCTTTTGTATACTTAATAGCTAATAAAATCAATCAATCTTTATTTTGGTAAAAAAATAGTATTTTTTAGCAGAATTCACTTTTTTACTTGTAAAAATTGGAAAGTACCAAACTTACATGAAATTCTAACCATGAAATTTCAACATAAAAATTATGAAAAATAAAATTTTAATTGTTATATTCAAACATGACTATCAAGGCTACAGAAGTAATATATGAAACTTTAGATTGTAACCATCTACTTAAACAACACCGAATATCAAGATTCAATTAGTGTATGCTTTGAATAGTAGTTCGTATTAAAATATGACGATTTTGATCATTTAATATTGTACATATTTCATATAAATATTAGTTGATATTAATATAATAAATTTAATTTTACCTAACCAGCCTTTGATGAAAAAGATAAGTTAGGAAAGGTGAAAATATTTTATATTTATTTCATAAGAAACAAACATCCTTTACCATCAAAATTCTTTATTTTACGGCAAAGTAAAATAAGCGAAATTTTAGTGATTGATGAGTTTATTCTGTAATATCTAGCGTCTCATCATCTGTAACGACTTTCAGTGACAGCAAACCCCTAGACTTTACATAACCTATTTGTATGTGAATTTAGTACTTTTCATTTTCAATATTTACAGTTAAGTTGTGAACTCCACTATTAAATACTATTTTCCTTTTTTTTTTTTTTTTTACGGTTTGTATCTAATGAATTTGGCAATTTATACAATTTAGAATATTTACAAATTTAAAGGTGATGCCTTAGATTTCTTTACTGATTTGTCATCAACATGGTCACCTTAAATATAGCTTCTTGTTGAACTCTTTTGATTATTTTCTACTCAACCACAGTGAGTCCATAGTTTAGAAACCTCAATGAATCCAAGGAATTTCTCATCAGAGTCCTCTATACCAGCGGTTCCCAAACTGTGGTACGCGTACCACTGGTGGTACGCGGGAACGTTGCTGGTGGTACGCGAGTGAAGTTCGAAAATTGGTATACTCTACTAGTAGCGTGAGGGTGAGCGAGCAGCGGATGGAGGGGTGACAGTCGGAGTGGGAAAGATTGTGAGGGCGTGGAGGGGAGTAGCGCCGTTCAAGGCCGCGCGCTTTGTTATTGTGTTGTGCCAGATGCCAGTCAGCCAGTCCCAGTCGCCTGTCTGTCATCTCAGCGAGCACTATCTACTACGTAGCTCCGTAGAAAACCTAACCTGCAGTTTGACGTGTTGTTGTTTATATAGAGTTTGTGTCTATCAGTCAGTGAGAATAACATTGTTGGTAAGTGTTAGCTGTCGAATTGAAATGGATAAGTTTTTGGTAAGATCTACGTGTAGTAGTTCTAAAAAGCAAAGAACTTTGTCACCGGAACAAGAAAAGCCTATTGCAGCAGGAACAGATGCTGAGCAACCAAGCTGTTCCTCTACTTCTACGCCTTTGTTACGAACTTGTGAAAACAAAAAGAAATCAGGTAAACGTAAATATGATGAGAAGTATTTATCGTTTGGTTTTACTTATACTGGAAATTTCAGTGAACCTGTTCCACAATGTGTCATTTGTTTAGAAACTTTGTCAAATCATTCGATGAAACCATCACTTTTATTGTGTCATTTTAATACAAAGCATATCAATCTCATAAACAAGCCATTAGAGTTTTTTAAACGGAAGGAGTCTGAGTTAAAAGTGAATAAAGGAGCAATCACTTCATTTACGGGGTTAAACACTAGGGCTGTTGAAGCTTCATACAAGGTTAGTCTGAGAATAGCACAAGAACTAAAACCTCATACTATTGGAGAGACTCTAATTTTGCCAGCAGCTAAAGACCTTGTTTCCACAATTATAGGTGATAAAGAGGGAAAACAGCTCGATGTGGTTTCCTTGTCTGATAATACTGTTTCAAGAAGAATATCTAATATGGCTTTAAATGTAAAAGACATTTTACTCAAGAAAGTGAACAGTAGTAAATACTTTGCGATACAAGTGGACGAAACAACAGATGTCGCAAATTTGGCTCAACTGTTATGTTATGTTCGCTATGAAGAAAAATACTCAGTTGGTGAAGATATGTTATTTTGTGAAACTCTTTCAGCTCATACTACTGGAGAAGACATATTTTATAAAGTAAATGAATTTGTGCTCAGGAATGGAATGGATTGGAAGAAATGTGTTGGTATATGCACGGATGGTGCGAGAGCCATGACAGGAGCTCATAGTGGATTGGTAACTAAAATAAAAAAAGAAGCTCCGGAGGCACAACATATTCACTGCAGCCTTCACAGAGAAGCGCTTGTAACAAAACGCTGTCCAGCACAACTAAAAACTGTTTTGAACGAGGCTGTAAAGACAGTGAATTTTATTAAGAGCAGAGCCTTGAATTCACGCCTTTTTCGCAACTTATGTCAAGAAATGGACAGTATTCATAAACAACTACTGCTCCACACAGAAGTTAGGTGGCTTTCAAGAGGAAAGATGCTGACTCGCGTTTTTGAGTTACGTCACGAGATATTGATTTTTTTAACAGATTCTGATTTTGAGCTACGAAGTCGTTTTACTGATGAACTATGGCTGTGTCGACTGGCTTACTTAGCAGACATTTTTTCAAAACTCAATGATGTGAACATGAGTTTTCAAGGTACTTCTAATACCCCGTTTCGAGTGTGTGACAAAATTAATGCCTTGAAACAAAAAATCACCTTTGCAGATGATGAAGCCAAGAAAAGCAAGGTTTCGTTTTTTCCTTCTCTCAGCACTTTTGTTGAAGAAAATGAGCTTTCACTTAGTAAGACAGTTCTTAGTGATATCAGTGACCATTGTAACATTTTGAAGGAAAACTTGAGCATTTACTTCCCAGAAAACTATAAAGAACATTTGTGGATGAAAACCCCGTTTAGTGACATTAAGAAAATGACAATCCCAGAGAATCTCTCATTAGCCGAAAAAGATCAACTGTTCGAATTAAATTGTGACTCAGATTTGAAGGAAGTTTTTGATAAAGCTACCCTGATTGACTTTTGGATTCAACGACGCCAAGACTACGGTGAAATCGCCAACCGAGCAGTCAAGTTTTTACTCCCATTTTCAACATCCTACTTATGTGAAGCTGCGTTTTCTTCTCTTTGTTACCTTAAAAACAAATACAGAAATAGGCTGGCTTGTGTTGAAAATGACTTGCGTTTGAAGCTAAGCCCAATAAAACCAGACATTGCAACTTTAAGCAAATCGCTACAAGCTCATCCTTCTCATTAACTTGTGTGTACTTATGTTTGAATTTGTTGTATTGTTTTACAAATACAGTTTTGTTCTACACCTTAAAGTTTATTTATATTCTTTCATCCTAATTTTTATTTCAAAATAAGCATTGGTTATAACTATGAAAAGTTTAATTTTAACTAATTTATTTACAACTAACTGCAAAGAACTAAATAAACATTGTTTTAAAGTAAAGTACTTAAAAGGCTAAATGTTATTTTTTAATTATTATTTACAAACTTTACTATGTTGGCAATGGAATGATGATTAATCATTTTTATACTGGTGGTACATGAAAGGAGGACTTCATATTAGGTGGTACGCCATCAAAAAAGTTTGGGAACCGCTGCTCTATACAGTTAGGGAAATAGGTAACTAGCTTTGTTTTAGGGATGTGTTTTCTCCCTCTATTCTCAATTTGGCCTTCTCTCAATATTTTAATATCACCCAGGAACAAGAGCCATGTAGTAGTGCCCCTTTTAGAGTATGGTTTGGGTTAATCGGGACAACGTACATGACAATTAAAGTGACATAAAAAAATTAAGTGATACATAAAAAAGTGGTATGTATTTTATACTTTGACCTACTATTTTAGCGTATCTGATACAAAAATATCAAGTACTTTCTATTAATATATGGAGAGAACACACAACAAACAATTTATTATACTTTATTTATTTATTTTCCAAGTAAAAAAAAAAATATCACATTTATTGCAAAGAAAAATGTTTAAAAAAATATTTAAATACAAAACATAAATAGAAGTAAAGCATTACAAAAATCATATAGACAAAATTTGCGCAGGTTTTTTTTTAGGTACAATAATACAAGAGTCAAACAGACAATAACTTCCAGAGCAATAAGATCCCATTAACAAATCCACCATGCTTACATCAACTAATACAATGTCATGCAATTTCAGTCTGTATATATATAAATATAATAATCGTTCAATATAACAAATATTAAATCGTTCACCAGACAACACATTGAAAATAGTACCCAGAAATCGTTGCATATCTTAAAACCCCACATGCAATTTCACATACAGTTCATTTTGTACTATATTTACAAACTTTTGATTGTTTTATAACAAATAAACATATAAAAAAAAAGAAAAATGGTGTTTACCTTATAAATTCGTTACAAATATAGATATGTTTAAGATATTTGTGATGTATTAAACTTAGTTTGAAAAATATAACAATACGTACTAAACTATATTAACATTATTTCAATATAAAAACAGTAATTATTTTAACGTATGTTAATTAATTAGATTGTAGTATGGAAGACGGACAGATAACAAGTGAGAGTTTGTATTCGCTACCCCCTCATCCACATTGAGGCTAGCAAATACATAAACCTACTCATTTATAATTAGTTGTTATAGAAAGTTAACGCTTTTAACACATTCCTAATGAGAAGACAGTTTAAATTTAATTCGTTCCCATATTAAAAACATTAACTCTAATGTTTGTTAAATAGCTAGTACAGTTAACATAGTCTATGAGTTTCCAAGGCATTGGTCTTATGATTTAAAAACACACATTTCAACTCCTTTCTTATTTTCGTTTCCACCACCTAAAAAAACACACAAGTTTGTCACACTCATAATGCTCACTTTGTTTTTTGACAATACAAAATGCATACTCAAACAACCCGTCGACAATATAAACAACAATTACAATGTTATTGACATTCTGAATTGATTCATAAATCTTACTTAATCCTATAAGGCACTGATTAAACATTTATATTATCGTTATTGAGGTAAAACAAATGTAATTTAGACCTACCTAGAAATTTTGAAACTAAACTAAAAATTTTACAATCGATCATAAAAATATTTGTTCAAAGAATGTAAGTTTATAAACCTAACCTCAATTTTTAATAAAATAATTACAAAAACATTTGTTTGAAGAATGTGTAATTTCCAAACTAACCTAAAATTATATTAATAATCACAAAACATTTGTTTAAAGAATGTGTAATAAATATCAATCTAAGCATAAAACTACATTAATATAACAATATTTATTTATAAAAAAATATATTTATCATAGCCGTTTTGAATTTAATATACTACAAATTTCAACATTAATTTTGAATTGTGTTCCAGACTTACTTCATTAGAAATAAAGCAAGAACTCTTTACTAAGTAGCCTATAATACTAACCTAAGCTAAAACGTCTCAACATGTTTCATTGAAAAGAGTATTTGTTGATTAGTTATCGAAGAGGCAAAACGGTACTTACGTATTAGCCGGAGGCCACCATTATACAGTGGGCTGCGGCAGTTTTGGTTGTCATAAATATTTCAGTCGGAGTTTCCTTAGTTCGTTACGAATATAACGATACCAGAACAGTATATATATATAGTGATATATGCGATCACTTTCTTAAATGATATGCTGTGAATCATCCATATTAATAATCTAATTTCAAATTATTAACTTCAATAAACTTATGAAAGATTTGACCAGGTGGTTTTATATACAAAACAACCAAAACCGCCGCAGAGCACTGTATAAGGGTGGCCTCCGGCTAATACGTAAGTACCGGCAAATTACGAACCTATAGATCGGCGAGTCTGGCAAATGTGCGACTGATCTTCCCTTAATTCACCGATAATTTTAGAGCCACTTTTGATGGGTTTGAATTCAATTAATTGATTAACTAATTGTGTATAAGGGACATGTTTAAATTAAACAACATTTACCAACGAATAACAATACATTTTAAAATTTGAAAAATTTGGGCTGATGTTTTTTACTTTATAAATTCACCAATATAATGCACTGCACTGCTCAATATCAAGGCTACATGAACAATGTAATACAAAATATAAGAATTTGTTTAGTAAAAATTGCATCAGCTGTATAATAAATGTTAATGAACGGCTTTTGAACTTAATTCCAATAGGTTAAGTTGGATATAAAATAAAAATAATCATAATACAAATTTAGGATCCAATCTTGCATAAATACAGGATAAAAAAAATGTGCGCATGAAATTATCAACATGCTTACTGAACTACAATTTAATTTTCAGTTATTGTTTTTAAAACTGTAAAGTCTGTCAAGATAGTATAGGTTGTGTTTAAATTTAAGACGCTAATTTTATATTTCAATCTAATCTGTGAATTATTTCCTCTGCTAACTAACGGTAAGATTTGAGAAATTAAACCCTAACAGTGTTAAGGAATATAATACATTTAGCCTATAATATAGTATTATTAACGGCAATTTAAATTCCTATTACCAGATATGTTATGTTGTTAGGTTAGGTAGGTTTAAAGTAAAAAAAAAAAACTTGTTTAACAAAAACTAGTCCTAATAAAATGTTGCAATAATGCAAACTTACTAAAACTTTAATTGTTAGTTTTAAAAAGAATACGAAACCAATTATATATATCACGTAAATTTCAAATGATGTGGAAAAATATTTCAACATTTAGGCCAAAACAAATACACTTTTTTTTAACAATTGAAAGATTCAACACAATTAGTCTTGATACTTTAATTTTGTACAAATATTAGATGGTTAATATCTAAAAAGAAAGGATTTTATAAAACCCCTTACAAATATTTATGGTCAAATAAAGCCAAAAAGAAACGCTAAATAATGAAATTTATAATTAATCAGAAATTGTCATTAAATATGATTTACCTCAGTAACAATATTGTACAATTATCCCCCACACAACAAACACACTCACAAATGATAGAACAAATTCAAGAGTCAACATTTCTCATTTTTAACCGTCAAAGATTGTCCAAACAAGAACATGTGTACAAATAAAGCACTGACTATCACAGGTAGACCAGCAACCTAGTAGATAGCTTCTATTATTAAATGTGAGATATATAATTTTTTTTTAATTTTTTAAATTTTTTATATTTTTTTTACTTTTTTATATTTTTAAATATATATTTTATTTAGATATACTCTATATATAATTGATCAACAACTTTTACTCTCACACTTTTTTATTCGAAGATCAACATTTGTACACTGTCATGTTTGCAACACGTTTATAATTCGTCTTTCTCCGCATTTCCACCCCTTTTCAAAAACGCTACAAAGTTTTCAGTAGTTCTAGCACCAGAAAAAGTTCCCGCTTCTTTACCATTTTTGAAATACTTTATGGTTGGTAAACCTTTTATTAAAAACTTATCTGCTATATCTTCAGATACACTGATATCGCATGCACCAAACACTCCGAATTCAGTTTCAACAATCTGTGCAGCGTTGGCGTAGGCAGGTTTTAGATTGTTGCAATGAACACACCCTAGAAAAAAAAGTTTTGTGTTATTATCAAATTTGAATTTGGATAGACTAAATGTGGTATTATTAGTTTAAATATATATACACAAAATGTACAATATAAATGAGTTTTTTAACTGAAGCGGAATCCCTCTCCCTTCAGCCTAAAGACTTTTGTGTATTTCCATGTTCTAATCCAGTATGGTTCTACATCTTTCATAAGACACAAAACTTGCTTCATTAGACTATCAGCATTTCCCATAGTGACAGGCCAAAGTAGTGTCTTTTGCTCCAGTATTTCATACTGTTCTGCAGTTTACTCGTATTTGTCACAACGTCTGCATTTCAAACTACCGTGGCTTTACCCATAACAATCATCAGTCTTTTGTTACCCTCAATTTCTCTACACCTAACACAACTCCACCTGGTTGAGAGTTTTACCAAAGTCTAGTAACACTCCCACATGAGTAAAAATGAGAATTTGTGTGAACTCACTGCCTTAATGGCAGCTTAACCGTCTGACATGATTATTATACTGTGGTGATCTGCCCACCACAGTTCCCCCTGCACTCAGGGTGGCAGTCACGTGTCCGCATCCGGTGCCTTACCAGTTGCCCACTGGCACAAACGCAGGGGCAGCGGATGATGCCTTGCATGTTCCCCCACCCTACGAGCTCAGAAGTCGGGGCACGCACGAAAGATGAGTCAGTTGTGCACCACATTCGGAAGGAACTGGACCTGTTGGAAGGCTGCAAGTATCACATTTAACGCGTATTCATCATTGTATTTACCTTTTTGTTCCCAGTTTAAACCCCCCCCCAAAATAATGGCTTAATAGTCAAATTGGGTAGGGTCAGTCGACCCCGGGTTAAATGGCGTGCAAATATTTGGCTTTCCGCGATCGCCGGTGCAGTGTAGAATGGCGGCCATCTTAGGCTAGTGTTTACATCGGGACCACTATTTTAGTTAGAGTCAATCCCTAGTGTATAATAATATTGATAAGTAAGTTAATTATATTATATCTAATTTTAGTAATTATTTAGAGTATTAGTAATAGTCCCTCATCACGTTTTGGCTGCCTGAGTGGTATTTAGTTTTAGTCGATAGGTCTGGGCTGTGACCGTTGTGCCAACCAAGTTTTAAAAGATCCACGATCCTCTATTACCCACCTAAATTAATAATAATAATCTTAAATAAGTATCCATATGCCGCAATATGCTTAGCAAATATCTTTTTGACATATTTGTGTTCAAACACTACACTATTATATTGCAAGCATTTCTGCCTGAAAACAGTTGCTTGATTTCCTAAGGTTATGTATACCCTAGTTCACAACCCATAAGTGTACAACTATACACATTTCATAAATATATATATATTACTAAATCTTTGAAGGGTGTAAACCATGGAGATCTTTCTATGTCTCATGGTCAGATAGGATCATATAATCCGTGAATGACAATGGTGCCATATCCTTTAGACCATTGACCACCCTTGCCTTTATTATAATGTTATAAGGTCAAGTGGAGCTACGTGCAACAAGGTGTCAAGCGCTACATTAGCAGTGCTTCTCCGAGATGTATAGACCGGCTTTGAAGACTAGCTAGCTAGTTTTTAAATAAATGATTTAGAGTGTTAATACACTGTATTAATTATTCAATCAGTTTCAATCATAACGTATCTGATCAGAATTATCCCAACGGAAACATAGGTCTGAAGGGCAGGTAGGAGGTACCTTTATAGGAAGGTGAATTTTTTTCTAGCCAAGATCATCAGTCAGCGTATGAGTGAGGACGTGTACTAACATCTTTTGTATTTTTATTTTCCACGAAATGATAAAAGAACTTATCGCTGCTTAAGTCTTTCTGTTATTTCATGCAAAATAAAAATTTAATGGATTCTATCAGCGACTATCAGAAAGCAGGAAAAAATTCACCATTATCACAGGTCACCTCTTATGTTTTGTTTCCGTGAGCAAAATTTAGTTCGGATACTTTTCAACAAACTTCATATGTTTAAAATTTTTGAATAAGGATCAACAGTTTAATACTTACTCCCTGTAGGAAAGTGTCCTCTTCAATAACAGCTTCGGGTTAGATCTCTTTCTATCATTTATCTTGTGAGGTCCAACTCTTGCTCTTTTCTGACCCTGACACTATTAGAGTATTTGAGAGTTAGAGATCTTTAAGGTAATGATGACCGAAAGGCTTTTTGCTTTTTAACAACAATGAAATCAAAAATCAATTCTCTTCAGCCACTATTCTCCGCTGGTGGATCCTTTAACATGTTTTAGTTTTTATTCTTTTCACACCTTCCTCTTAGGTTGCCTGTTATTTTTTCTGACTCTACATACTTTATTCATTCTCTGTACCCAGCAACCTTAATCATGTCATTTTTATAAATGAAACCAAATCTGGGTCATTACATAGGCTAGTTACCTCAGCTTAACTTTGTTACCCATGGTAACTTGTTGACAAATGTAAACTAATTTATTAGTGTTAATATAATAAATTTATCAATTAGTCAGCTCATCATTTTGTTCAGATTCACCACTCTTCCTTGGTCCAAATATCTTTCTACTTTTGTCCTAGGTATTTTAAACATTTCCTCCACCTGCCTCAGAACCCATGTTTCACAATCAAATAAGACACAGTGCTACTAGCATTATTCCTTTTCAGAAATTGCAATTAGAGTAACAATTTCAGTAACACTTAATTTTTGTTAATTTATTTCTTCTGATTCATTTCTTCTGGTCGTGAGTGCTCTAAAGTTCTTAGAGAAGGCTTTATACTCAAACAATCATGAGATTAAATACATTTTTGGTTAAATTCATGTACCGTACTTTGTAAAGGAAAAAAGCAATTTCAGCGGGATTCACTTTTTTACTGAACAAAATTGTAAATGAAGACTACCAAATTTATGTATACATAAATTATGTACACATAGCAATGGGAATTAGAAAGTTCGAAATTCACTCCTAAAACATTTAAAGTCTATTTAAAAAGAAACTAATTTTTAACCTTTAGATTCAAACATCAAATTCAATCTACGAAATTTATCTACTTTTTAACCATCAACGTAAACAACACCTAATATCAAAATTCACGTATCGTATGACACATACACACTGAATTTGTACAGTAGTCTCATTAATTTGCACTTTAATAACCTTTCAAAATAAACTTTTCAAACAATACATTTAAGGAAAAAAAATGATCTTCTCAGGAACGGGAAATCCAACAACAAGAACTCAAAGTTCCATAGATGCATCATGGCGGTCGGAAGACTGAAAATGTCATCAGAAGAAAATCACATGTTCCTGGAGGAAGATAGAGGAATTTTACATAAAACAATAGACCACGATACGAATGTGCACAAAGGTCATTGTTTCGGACTTAAGCACATTAAAAATGGCGGATCATACGGAGCCAACGATGTAAAAAACATACTATGAATAAAATTTAACTTAATTAAGATACACTTAAAAAATAGATAAAACATGATACAATAAAATTAAAATAATATTAATTAATCAAATAAATATGTACCAAAAACAGAAGAGATAAAGGGCAAAAAAATGGAGAATTACAGTAACTGCTAAAGGAAGGGAAAAAGAGTACTAGAAAATGGAAAAAAAAAAATTTACTACAAATACAGATAGCACAAGCACAATTTTATTTTTGGTTTTTGGAAAGTGTGAAGAATATTATTTTATGTTTATATGTGTAGTTTGTATCAGGAAATATATTTGGTATTTATGATCATGTTCGTTAAAATAACAGGTCCCCCTTTCTTGGCTTTATCTTTCAATAAATAATATACATTTGATATGATTTCATGCGATTGACTATGAAAGACTTTACTCCCACTAACTTTCTTCCTGACGTTTTCATCTTCCATCACAACACTACAAACCAACATTTTTGAAATGCAAATATAACTCCAAAACTGAGACAGAGTTAAGCGTTTCCTCTACTATACCAACAGGCCCAGAGACAATGACAGAAGTGAGGGTAAATCTTACGAACTATTTATAGAAGTGTGTATCTCTAATTGGGAATTTGCTGAACGGTTTGTTTTAAATGAATGTATACAGAAGTTATACTTTGTTATAGAGCAGAAGTTCCTAATAAGAATAAGATATTATGCAGATTATATGTTAAATAATTTTTGTTTATATTTTGTTTAATACCTAAGGTAGTTTGATTTGATTTTTCCTATATCTCTGTGCATTTATAATTTTATTATTCATTAATTGAGCAAACTTTTCTGTTACGTTTGTATTTCTTCAGTTATGTATTTTTTTATATATATTTTTTTATTTATTATTATTTTCATACATTTTTTTTTGGGTAGGAAATCCTTAAACAGACAGCCTATTTACTTCACCTAAAGTTTATTTGATTGTAAGACTTTATTTGCAGTGAAATACAAATTTATTATTATTATTACATTTTTCACAAACTAAGGATCACCGCATCTAAGCAACAACAAACGACAGCTGACTTTGTAAGCAAAACAATAATCCTGGCCATTGAGTATATTTGTTAAATAATTATTTATCGATTGATATAGAAATTTACTAAAAGTTTAGAGTAAAAAAAATTTTTTTTTAAATAGCAAAGTAGTTGTAAGAAATGAATTTCATTGATTACCAGTTTAGTAGCAACCACTTCTGAAAGGCGAGTGTCATTTGGCAGTTTTAGGATGTGCTAGCAGTTCAAATAATATAATTTCATCTTTGTCACGTTTCAAAGATGGTATGAATACAGTAGTGGTGCTTAAAGTCACTCCTTCTTTTCTTAACACCTTGGCAATTCAGGTCGATTCTATATGGATCTATATGTTTCTTAAATAGTCTTGGGTTAGATCCCTCGTTTTCATCTTTCCTATAAGGTCTCTAGGCAAACTCTTGTTCTTTTCTGACCCTGACACTATTAGAGTATTCGAGGAGTAAGGTTCTTAATTTTATGTTTTTTCCTTCCATTTTTTAAATTAATAAGAACGATACTAAAAAGTTTTTGCCTTTAAACAAAAAGAAATAAAAACTTAAAATAAATGGTGAAAAACAATACACAAACCTTTCTCACCCACCCATCCCTAAAACCAAATAAACACGAATCAAATCTATATTAAAAATGTCATTAATTTATTGATTTTAACGCTTATATATTATTTTACCAAGCTAGTATTATTGATTGAATAATTATACAAGTGGAAAAATATATGACGTAGACTGGGAATTGAACCCGGGGCCTGTGGCTTTAAGCTTTACCTTGGTAGGGCATTGGCGCGTGAAGCCAAAGGTCCTGGGTTCAATTCCCAGTCTACGTCATATATTTTTCCACTTGAAATTATTATTTTAAAATGTCAGTTCGGTAGTTATAAATAAAAATGTGAAAATAAACCATACACACCGTCTATGAAAAAATATTTATATATTTAAATAAGGACCTAAACTGTGGTCCTCCACATAAATCGTATTTCATTCAAATCGAGTTTTTAATGCCGTTGTTAAGGTTCGTTTTTGTTTTTTGTCGATTATTCTTGAACTGCACGAAATTAGTAGAGCCTATTTTGAAAAAATTATGTATGGTTGATTTGTTTTTTTACCAAAAACTTAAGATCCACCATTTTTCGATAGATGGCAACTGATACATTTTGTTTGAGCCCTTTAGAGGTTAAAATTAAGACAAATTTGATCAAAATCATTAGCACCGATTTTGGGGAAATAATAATTTTGTGTTATTTACTCGTGCCAGCTACCCCTAAATTTTGAGTTATCAAACAAATAGAAAAAAAGTCCTAAGCTATGGCCACAATTAGCCCTTATATAAATTTAATTAAAATCGGTCCACATGTTTGGGCTGCAGAGCACTGCACATACAACAAATAGACATCATTTTTAAGAAACACTTTTTTTTGGAATCTGTAAACCTCAAATGATATATATCCAGAAAAACTTGACATAGATTTTTTGACCCATCTCAATACTATACGTCTAAAGTAAAAAAGAAGTCATATAACAGAATACGGTAAAAGAAATTGAAAAGGAATTAACGTCACATTGTCAATGCCGAATTTAAGATAAAAGAATTTTAGCTAATTTTAAATTTATAGAAAACGTTTTACGAGAGGTATATCAAGGAACACAACTGTGTTGTTATTGTAATCTAATCATTTAATTACTTTCTTGTTACCTTATCTTGTAGCACATTAGGTTATTTATTTGTAATGTCAACACCACAGTGTCTATTGACTTTGAATAAATATATTCTTGTGAAATAGGTGCGCAGTGTTTCTACGCAATATAAAATTATGTGCCTGTTTTACTTTTAGACAATCATTCCTACCCACCCAAGAACAAAAGTACACACCCAAGGATATATTATCACAAGGATAAAACAAAAGAACAATGTGGTACTCCGTGTTATGACTAGAAAAATCGCTTGCAAGCACTTATGATCTCGTATCTGACACATAAACAGTAAATTTAGAAGAAAATGTAAACCCAAGTATAGGTTTTCCTTCAGTTCTTATAAAGGATGTTTCAAAAATATATGTTCTTAACTTTGGAGGGTGATTCAGGGGATTAAAATAAAGAAGAAAGTCCCGGTAAACATATGTTCACAAATGCTTTGTTACCGATCTGTTGGCCATTTTGTGTTTTTTATAAATCCCTTGATCTATAAATACAATGTAGCATTTCCAAAAAGGCTCAAGAAACAAACTTTTGGACATTACATTTAAAGGATCTGCTTTGAATGATACATTGTATGATAGGGCTGAGTACGTACCATAATGGTGCTTATTAACTTTTTAAAGTATTAAATAACATTTCATTACATACAACATAAAACATAACAAATACTAGGTTTACAATTACGTACATAAGTACAAGTATGGGATTAAACCATAAAACTGTGATTTCTTGAAATAAACTCGTACATTTTATTTCACTCTGGCAGGATCTTAATTTGAGATAAACCAAGCATAAGAGTCATGCAAACTATCTAGTAACAAATTAAAAATATGCCAATCTACATACAAAAAGTATTAAAGTAGAACTTACATGGAGCGTAAAAAAGAACCACCATTGACGACTGCTGCTTTAGGATGTTTTCAAAATTGTCGCTGTTTAATTGAATAATTTTATTCCCACCTTCTAGCTGCGACCAAGGAGCTTCATCAACTTTCTTCACTTTTTCACTTTCTACAACAAAAAATAAACATATGTTGTATATCTACTTTCGAGGCTGAATAAATAAATATGCTTACAAAAATATACAAGATTGGTATAGAGTTTGGGATAAGCACTTGGTACCATGGAGCCTCTAAAGAAGCCTAAGTTAGCAAATATAAGTTTAAATAAACCACCATAATGCGGAGACTGAACTACAAACAATTTTAACCTCCTGCAACATATTAAAATTTACAAGGTTGACGGTTTCATTCTCTAGCTCACATAATACATAGAGTCTCTAGCATATCCCTTTATCCATTTCCTGTTTAAAAAAAAAAACCCCATAATCTTTCTCAATTCTTCCCTGGTCAGATCCAGTGTGGTTCTACTTTGTTCGGCAGATAGGACGTCTATAAAATATTTTGCTATGGATGTGCCTATCTAGGCTGTTCCATTTCTTCTGGTGTTTTGAGTTAATTCATCTGTTGATGACCGCCCTAACATGTTACATTGAGATTTCCAACGCCAGTTCAGGTCTAACTTATATACATATACAGGTCAGTATCACTCATAACCCATCTCCATCCTATAGAGACAATTATAAACTTAATTACTTATCAACTAACTTTATAGAGTAGTATCAAACAAATGTTTAACACTTTGAAGTCTAACTCTCTAATGCCCTGCTTTCCTACTGTGCCTGGGGGTTTTGGACATGTTTTTAAAAAATTGTGGTATTTGTTATATTTATCATATATGACTTATTATATATCATTTTAAACCTAAAGAAATTACCTTTTTAAATATATATATATATACATGTAAATAGATAATTTACTCACAGTCAACACTCCTTATTCTTGAAAAAGGGTAAAATACACACACAAACAAAAATAGCTACACAGCACTTCACTAAATATAGTTGGCCTTTGTATGATACAGTTTGAAACATTCAGGTACACAAAGGGGTGCTGAACATTCTGGGTTCACCATAACTCAAAAAGTATTTAGTATTCAAGAAAAACAACAAACAAACAAAGAATCTTGATTACTCAGTCACTAACTTTGAACTAAACAAACATCTGCTACGTTCCTCATAGACGTGTTACGTTGCCTAGCATCAGCTTTATAATATTTATATTTAGTCCATATCAACAGCACGGACTATCCAAAAATCAAAGACATGCAAAGATAAATAACCAATTAGCTAAGCAAAAGTGCCGAAACCCGATTATATGCTGACATCGCGATCGTATAGAATTATTTAGCGGAGCCCGATGTGTACTCGGGCTTCGGCGTCGAGCGTTGTCGCAACTGCCCGACATATACTCGGGCTTAGGCTTCAAAGTGTTAAATTTGTGATTTTCCCACAACGGATAGTGTCTTTGTGAATATCTTAGCCGACAAGAGTGATGAATTAAAAAATAGAGCTTAGTAACGACCTGTATCTTTAATCTGTTCTAGTTACATGCACAATTTCATTAAAATCAGTTACACAACTGTTCAGAAACAGTGTAAGTTTACAACTGAAACCAAGGAGGTTTTCTTCAGTATCAACACCCAACATTCTAAACTCCAACCTTTATTATTGATAGTTACCTTTCTCTAAACTGATATCCTTTGGAGGTTTGGGATCTTGCTTCTCTATGGTAGGTTGAGAATCTGTTTTTTCTACGACAGGTTTAGTATCCTGTTTTACTACGACAGGTTTAGTATCCTGTTTTACTACCACAGGTTTAGAGTCCTGTTTTTCTACTGCAGCGGGTTCGGGAGCGCTTGTCTGATATTCAGCTTCTTCAAATTTGGACATGTATTTGACAAAATCTGCTGCCTACAAAAAACATATATAATATTATAACTTAAGATATAACAAACTGATGAAGATTTTGAGTGTAATCTTCGAGGAACGTAAACGTTATATCTAATTTACATATATCTAGTCCATTGTACAAACAATTATCATAGGATTTAATATCTCATAAAATAAATTTGGACTGTATAAACCAAAATTTCTAACAGTGCAGTTCATTTTAAGCATAAAAAAATTAAATTAGGAACAAATATCACAAGGTAGTTTTTTTCTTTTTTACACATACAGTAGAACCCCTCTTAACCGGTCTAGTCGGGACTGACACCCGGGCCGGTTAATCCGAGGTTCCCGTGAAAAATCGGTTTTCGTTCAAAGAAAGCTTATTTAATCAGGTAGCGCTAAGAATTATGCAATTAAGATGTTATTGCAACTCATTTTATTGTACATAAATGTATTGTATATATTATGTTATGTATATTATACACCAAACATGAAAAAATTAAACACTACAAAGCTTTTTTACAGATTCCTCTCTGTCAAGTCTTTTGACACATTTAACCGCGTCTCAAACGAAACCAACACACGCTTCTGTTTTTGTAACTCACTCATTTTTATTTACTGTATATACTGTACGTAGATCATAACCAGTCAAAGACAAGAAGAAAACTGAAAAGAAATGTTATATTTTCCATAATGTATACTAATTTTGTATACTATTTTGACCAAACTCGATATGCTTGTTTGTAAAGGACGTCAGAATCAAGGAGATTAAATTCTTTCTACGAAAACAACAAATAACGTTCCAATAAATTCTATGACTGATGTGACAACACAGAATACATCTGTGTTGTCATAGAACTTACCACAGTAGTATATTCATTATATTGTTGCAAAAAGAGAGGCTTATGTAGTTCTGATGAAAATGTGGACAGCAAGATGGAGAGGAACAAACTATTGGGTAGGATTTTATCAGCATTGAACCGAAACTTGGAACACTGGATATCTACAGAGGAGTATCCAGAATGTGGCATGAGAGGAAGAAAGGACGAGGCAATACCTTCACCACTTTCATCTGCGTGATTGACCATTTTGCATTTCCTGCGGGGAAACGGAATAGAAGTTGAGCACATCTTACTCCAGTGAGCAACGTCTACTCATGCAAGAGGAGCATTGAAAAGACTGTACAATCAGAATGGTATCCAGAAAGACTTACTATTCAAAAAGTATCAACCAGCTCCGCAAACTAAAATTCTTGTTAATACAAATTGTATTGTATTTAATTTTATATTCTATAAGTAAATTAAAAGTTATATAATTTTTTATACAAAAAAACATGTTTCAGTAACATCTTTTACTCTACATATAGATGTAGAAGGAAAGGTAGAGAGTTGGATTTCTACATGCGAGAGTTCTCGCACAGGTATACTAGTAATATAACAAACAAAATAACGAATGTTTGAAATGATTAATGTCGAATATCTCGAAAAATAACTGTTCTCTCTTTTAACGAAAAACTAAATGCTTTTTTTTGTAGGTTAAAAGATAATAAAGTTATCAATAAAAACCTACAAATTAATGTTTTTCTTCAATAGTCTACACAACACCCAGCAATAGACTAAAAATGAAAATTTTTGAATTTTGATAATTTTTATCTACAAATCTTTTTTATTTTAGGCCTTAAGAATTACATAAGCCTATTTAAACAAAATTCCTATTTATATAGTATTTGTTTTTTAATGGCTTTATTTGCATCAATTAACTAATAATTAAATTGTTTTAAATGCATATTTGGAGGTTTTACAATAATTTTCTAAAAAACTACAAAAGATATGGTTCTGGAACCCATTTTTACTTTTTATCAGGTCACAAATCATATAAGACCACCAAATTGACTCCGTAATTTAAGCTCAGTGAAATTCAATATATATGGCATATTACCAATGGTTCAGAAATCCGGGCAAAATCTTTCGCAAGTCATAACTTGCTAACGAAACATTTTTGGACCTATGTTTATATAAGAACTTTTCATCTACAGCATCATTTCTCGAGAGTTTGCCGTGAACTTTCGAATCACTCTGTATATTGTAAGAACTATAATAAAAAATTATTACTTCAAATGTCAAAGCTGAATGTAAGCAGACACAGATTTATTTACATTGCAAAAAAATTTAGAAGGTTACAAAAATATGGTAACATTTTTACCTGAATATTTATAGATTTTTAAATTAGCAAATGCCATAGGATTATTCCCACGTACTTTTTAATTTATTACAAAAACCACTTACATTTCTACCGCCATTGTAGTCTTGTGGCGGTTCTTTGTTATAATATCTGAAGTATTTGAAAGTTGGATATCCCTTAATATCATTAACTTTACACAATGCTCGATGCTCATCACAATCCACAGCAGCAAGCACAGTGCGAGGTAAGTCCTTCAATTGTTCTGCGGCTGATGTAAATTCTGGTTTGGCTTGTTTACAGTGACCACACCCTGTGATGTAAAAATTATATAAATTAAAATATAAAATTAAGAGCGGTAAGCAATTTAATTCTATTAGGTTGTAATAGATAAACATATTAAATAATTATTTGAAGTGAAAAATATAAACCTAAACTGGGAAATTATATAATATAGTACGTTTAATTAATAATACGTACTTGGTTAAAAATGTATAATAAAAACATTCAATAAATTAATATCGATAAACATATGGTTAGATATTAAATTCTTAGTTTATAAATGCGTATTGGAAAATAAAATAAATGAAATTGTATATTTAACCAAACATTAGTTTTCCAATCTTACAGTGCGAGCAGTTAAATGAACTAGTAGCAAGTGGTGTTAAAAATAACTCAAAATTAGTAGCTGTAATATGAGGGAAAAACAACACAAAATTAAAATTGTCTCTAATAATTTTGATAAAATTTTGCTCAAGTGTAGGCTCTAAGGACCCAAACAAAACGTATTGATCGCCATCTCTCCAAAAATATTGGTTTGTAAGTTTTCGGTACAAAACCAAAAAATTCGGTCAGGTGGCTGTTATAAAATAGGTTAATTTCTCAAAATAGCCGTTAGTGATTTCTTTTAAAATTTAGTGGAATATGAAGATTAATGACCCAAAACCATGTGAATTGCAAGTTAAAACATAGTGCAGTACAAAAATAATTGGTAAAAAAAAACTATTGACCACTGGAAAGCTGGATTTTAATTAAATGCAATTTACACTGAGAACGTGTTTATGGCGTAACTTCAGGGCATTTATTTAAATTTTCAAAGATGGAGACAATGGTTCATTTTTGGGGATAAGTAAGCGAGAAGGTTTGTGTAATGTTTTTGTAACATTATGGAGTAAAAAATCAGGTCACAGTAGCACAACATAGTTCCCGCCCTTAGAGTTGGTAAAATTCTACAGAAAAAATATAACGGCAGAAATTTCAACCCGCGAGATCAATGATACTGATGGACTTAGTCTTAAAAATAGTTTTAATTTTAATTTTTCGTTGAATATCTTCAAACTTTTAAATAGGTTTATATGTGCACAAAAGAGTCCTTCAAACCAAATTTAAAGTTTTTATCTCTATTGTGTTGATATACAAGTTTATTGAAGACAGGTCATGAAATGTTAACAAAAGTAGATTGCATATTTGTTGTTGATTATTTTAACAGTGTAATCAATTGACACACTTGTTCTTGCCTGTCGGCCACTTTTATCTCTTATTTTATCTAAGCTAAAAATAATTACATCAAAAATTGGGCAAATATGAGTTTATTATGCAGGAAAAAATGATAATTTATGTTAGTAGAGGAATAACGATTACAAAAGAATAGCAATCAAGACTAGAATTTATACACTAGAAACAGCTGACGCAAAACATGAGAACACGAAAAAAAATCCAATATTTGACTAACTGACCTTGGATAAAGATTGTCAAGGTATACCTTAAAATAAAGTTCAATATCTCTTGTCATTGATTGGTATTAAATTCGATATCGCTAAAATATTGAAAGCGTATTGTCTAGGGTTGAAAGAAATAAGTTGCCCCTCTTTACAAAGAGAGGGAAACATTTTTAACCTCCATAAAAATCACAAAAAGTATTTCAATATATATGGTGGTCTCTCATTGATATCTCAAGACATTTAAACTCTAGAAAGTTGTATCATGACTTATTTTAGTCAGTGTATAATAAAGGCGAATACTTACAAGGTGCATAGAACATAACAAGAGCGTGACGCTTGGATCTGAGCTGTGTTTTGAAGTTTTCATCTCCAAGATGAACCACTTCTGACTTTACATCCGCCCACGCAGGTTCTGGAGGAGGTTCTGGTGGAGGTTCTTTAGGCTGTCTCATAAACTCTGTCAATTTCGACACATCTCGCAGCTGAGGAGTGTTGAAAGCAAATTCACCATCACGGAAATACTTGATTGTTGGAAAACCACGCACACCAAATTTCTCCGATAAGACTGTTTCTTTTGTTGAATCAACGGCTGCTAGAATTCCAGGAATCTGCAATTTAAAAAAAAATCAGAATATTAATTATGTCTCCCTTACGATTACGAGATTGTTTGAGATTACGAAATGTGTTTTAATTTGTACATGGTATTATATTGATGTGAACATTTCAATACTGCGTTTTCAATGAAGATTGGACGCCTAAGAACAAATTTACATCAATTTTTCGAATTATGACAGTCTGGAACGTCAAAATTTGATGCTATTATGAAAAAGGATTACTTTAATAGGCAGTTCATTAAATAATTAAAGATCGGTGGTTCAATAATTGTAGTTAGGAGTCTAAATTTATTTATATATGTGGTATATCTTTATATGTATATAATCCAATCAGAAAACACGTATTGTTACAAACCGATAATGTTTATAAAAATATGCAACTTTATTAACCTCGGTCCTACTATATGGACTTTATTTCAATAACGAGAACAAATTGCCGTAACTACAACTTGCTCACCAAAATCAGTTGACCCCACTGGAGATATATTGTGACATTTATTGCAGATGGAATTCCTGGCGATGCCTGAAGATCTCTCTTCTCTCGAGCAGTCTCTGATCCTAACTTGGTCCACTCACAAATTGACCTCATTTTCTTTCCAGTCTTTGCTAATATATCCTTTAATGTTCCACATTACGTTCAGTGGCTGAAAGCTCTCCTAACTTTTTACATTACATCACAACTAATGTCTGCTCGCTCCCCTATGACTTAGAATCATTTATACTTATCAAACTTTATTTTATTTGATCTCTTATAATACCGACGTTCTTTGAATGTCGTCCTCGACGTTAATAATAATACTAAAAGAAATTACATTTATTCATTAGTAGAACCCCTAACAGTGCGCAACTTGTTTTTACTTTTCATTCAGAGTAAAGTAGGACTGAATGATTTGATTTTTGACAAATCACGAGAGGGTTCGTTCGTAGTTGAAAGTAATGATCAAATAAAATATTCACGAATGAGCGGAACAAATTATACAAAACTTAACCGAGATGGGTATCCTAGAAGTGATTAGTTTGTTCCAAACCACTTGGAGGGGGGGGGCAGAAAATAAGCCCAACATTTATGAAAATTTTGAATAGAGTAGAACCTCTGTTAACCGGCCTTGGATTAACCGGCTTAACCGGCCTATATCGTAGTGTACTGGTTGGATGAGAGTTTCTGAAAATAAATTGTAATTGAAACACCAAAGCGGCGGCAAGTCAAACGACTTTGTCGATAGCAGTATCCCATTGTCAGCGGCATAAAAACATCGCGGCATGGGCACCCCATAGCAGACATACAGCGGCAAAAACGTTTGATGGTCCGATTTTTTTCCACAAATCAATTTAGTATACATTATGGAAAATATAACATTTCTTTTCAGTTTTCTTCTTGTCTTTGACTGGTTATGATCTACATATATATATATATATATATATATATATACAATAAATAAAAATGAGCGAGTTACGAAAGGGTAGCGTGTGTTGGTTTCGTTTGAGACGCAGTTAAATGTGTCAAAAGACTTGACAGAGGGGAATCTGTAAAAAAGCTTTGTAGTATTTAATTTTTTCATGTTTGATGTATAATATACATAATATAATATATACGATACATTTATGTACAATAAAATGAGTTGCAAAAACATCTTAATTGCTTAATTCTTAGTGCTACCTGATTAAATAAGCTTTCTTTGAATGAAAAACGATTTTTCACGGGAACCTTGGATTAACCGGGCAACACCCAACCGGCCCGGGTGTCAGTCCCGACTAGACCGGTTAAGAGAGGTTCTACTGTAGTAACATATTTTGTGTTCATAAGTCTGACAGAGTAAATGTGGCAAACTCAATGTAAAACAAAATTAGATTTTGTGAGTGAACAGAAAAAAGAGAGAAAAAAACCCTAATTGCAGTCATTTAGTACACTTTATACATTGGTTAAAATCATAAACTTTCACATGGAAAAAAAAAAAAGAAAAAATCATTGACATTGTAGATTATTCATATTCTTTTCATAAACAATTTTTGTGGAGATGACAAATAAATACTTTTTGTTCGTTTAGGGTGTAGTTTGTGCATAGCCATGTGAAAAAAGTTAGTTGATAGTTCTTCGTGCAGCGTTTATTTTTTAAAGGAATATACCCTCCCCCCCCTCATTTGAGTTAAGGTAATATTTTTTAAAGCACAAAATAAATAATGTATCACATTTTGAGAACAATTTCAAAATCAAGAACACCAAAACAGATATTTCAAAAAGCCACAAAATCGACATTTACCCCATTACTTTCACTCTATATACAAAAAGTGAAATAACAAAATTAAATATGCATAAACCAAAATATTAACTAACCGGAAAGGTAGTGCTAAAACATGTGTTCAAAACTACATCAACACTGATTGCATTAAATTTGGGTGCTTTTATAAAAAATGTCATTTCTAAAAACTAATGATAAAACCAAGGAAACAAAATATTGTTAAAAATGTATTATTTTGTTTTTTATTGGTATGTAAAATATATATATATATATATATATATATATATATATATATATTTAAAAAAATTTACATTTCCTTATATATTGGTGTAAAGTTAAATCAAAAGGATATTTAAAAAAAAAAAAAATTATTTGACTTACTGTCATATAACATTTTTACAACCTAGCCAAGCTAGAAAACCAGTAATATTGTGAAAACAAAACATTTTCACTCAAAATACAAAACTTAATAATAGTATACATAAATATTAGAAACTTGTAACAAGTAATTTTTAATTGTTCTTAAGATATTCTTGTACACTATAATATGTTTTCGAAATTAAATATTCTTTAACAGAACTCCTAAAAGATTCAATGCTTTCAATATATTTTTTTTAATTTCAGGAAGCCCTATTAAAAAGTTTCCCCCCATATATTCTGGTGTTTTTTCAACAACACTTGGGTGATTCTTAGGCAACTGAAATTTAATTTTGTTCCTTGTTCCTTGTACAGTACGGTAAAATGTTTTCGAAGCCCTAATAAAATAAGTTATTATAAAATTTGTAATACACACAAAAAACAAAAAGAAACAAACATTTTGATTCCTACATCGAAATTACCGCTTTCATCACTAGCTGTATCACTTTCACACAAACAGTTATGAATATCACTTGAATTGCCAAGTTCACTCATTATTATATGTGTAATACTACACTAAAAACACTACTGATACACTAAATAATCATAAAATAAATTGTATTTACCAAAATAATATAGACAAAAACACTAAACAACAATTCACTGCCGGGACGCATCAGTAAACATCAAATTGTCTTTTACAGGCTTGCTAACATTGATTTTTCTTATAACCATCGATAAAATTGTGCAAAATGAATAGAGCGTCTTTTACTCAGAGTTACTATATAAAATACATGTAGTTTGGATAAAAGTTGGTATATCGATTTTAGCAAACCTTGTTTAATTAGATCGAGATCGCGACTTTTAGTACTTGGAGGGTTAAAAAGTAGATACGCTCGATTATATATACAGAGGATGTATATATAGCAAAAGATTAGACTTTTATTGAAATATATAATTATTTATTTCAAAAACTGTGTTCACGGTTCATTCCTCTTTGATTGACAACTATAAAACTAACGTTTATGTAAAGATTAGTTTCACTTCAGTTTTATTTGGTTTGAGAAAGACGTAAATGAGAAAATTTGTGCAATGTTTTTGAATCATTTATTTAAAATAATAAACATTGAACGTATCATACGGACACCAATATTATAACTTTGAATTAATGTTATTTTTCTGAGACCATAAATATCAAACATAAGTGTTCGGCTTATTTTCTGTCAAGTGGGATCACAAAAGCATATCATCTAATTTCATATTGTAAGCATGGGACATCTTCCAACCAATAAAAATAATAAAACAATAAATATTAAGTTTAAATAATATACAAGTAATGTCAATAGATTAATAATATTCAGAATAAACATTATATAGAAATAAGAAAGTGTAAAGTGTTCTTAAACAATATCTAAATGATTTCTAAAACAATGTATAATATTGAAAGTTTGAATTTCGAAATGTGCGCGCCGATCAAATATACAGACATTACACACTCCATGAATAAAGGAAATTGAAACCTGGAAAAACTTCCCATGAGCCTCAGCGAGCGTTAGCTTCGCCAGGGAAAAAGTACAATATTTCCCATGAGCCTCAGCGAGAGCGTCCTTCCAAGGAAGAAGAAAGCGTGGCTTGAGTCAGTCTTCGAGAGTCTTTGTGAGGAGTCCGATTGGGACAGTCACGTTTAAGATGGCTGGATAGACTCAACCAACACAAAAAATGGTGGATTTTAAGTAAAAGTAATTTCGAAGGAGGCGAGTATAGAATGGACTAACTTTGTGAGTAGAGTGGAAATTTGATTTGAAATCATTAGGAGATGAGAACTAATGTTAAATAATTGTGAAAGACGTTTAGAAAGAACTTGTTAATTTGTGCATTGTCAAACTGATTTTTTTTTGTTATAAATAATTTATCTGTAAATTCATACATAATATGTTTTCTTTTCTCTATTTAAATAAAAGGGAGATTTCTCGTTATATATAAAATGTCTGGCTAGATCATTGTGTTAACCATGTGCCATGCTATAGGAGTAACTGCAAGTACGTTTGAGATTGCAACCCTGCCCTTCAGGTAAATAAAAATGGTAAATTTAATTGTAGAATTGTAAGAACGCAGACTTACAACTAGGTAAGTAACTCAAATTTTGTTTAAAAAGCTCTTAAAGCACATTAAAGATGTTACAAAATTCACTATAAGTATTTTCACAATTACTTACTTTTTCTTTTTTCATAAGTGTTGCTGCTTTTTCATAATCAGGTTTCATTTTCTTACAATGACCGCACCATGGAGCATAGAACATCACCAGAACTGATTTCTCTTCCTGCAGGCAAAACAAGATGATAAATAAGATATAATTATTTTGTTTGAATCTACATATTAATACTCAAAAATTTAGGTTTTGTATTCAAAGCTCCTGTTACAGATTTGGATTTTAATTATTCGTTGTGTCAGAGCTTTATATTGAGCATGAAGTGTTAACCCAAAGGAGCTATTTTTTTCTATTATATTAGTTTCATGTATTACAAAGCATTTATCCTTCAAGTTTTGCTATACATGTTAAGCAGTAATCAGACCATCGACTTCCTGTTACTACAAACTCGGTTCTAGTAATTTGGTTTAAATTTTATTAAACCTCTTAAATGCTAGCTTTAGTTCGCAGACTCAGTGGTGTGACAGATTTTCCTAATCAGTTTCAAATTTATTTGGTTAATTTTTGGACAGCTTATTTCTTAATGACATCAATTCACAGGCTAGGCTAGTAAGATCTAATAATTAGTAAATTGATTATAGTTTCCATTTAAAACATCATTAATTTTGCTTTTATTCTATCATAATTTCCTGCTGAAATCAAGCATTCTGTAATAAGCAAACATTCATTTGCACCAAATAATTATGTATGTTACTTACAAAAGGTCAAAAGTGTACAATTTTTGTTATTTTTTTTTCTTGTTGTTTAAAGAGAAAAACCTCTCAGTCATCATCACCTTATATATATATAATGAAGAAGAAAACAACATAAAATAAAGACTCCTAGAAGACCTTGAATACTCTAAATAGCATCCGGGCCAGAAGAAAATAAGTACAAGAAAGACCTAACAGGAAAGATTTAACCCTCCAGCTGGTGCATGTTAATGGGTCTTAAAAATTCTTCGTTCGTTTAAAAATTAATAAAATATATTATTTGTATACAAAACCTAACTTATAAGATATCATTTTTCTCAGAAAGATGCATAGAATTCATCTATGTAATAAAAATTTTTTTTTGAAACGGTTTTGGAGTAAGTATGTTAGATGTCAAAAATGATATTAACTTTTTTTCAGAAATATCTGTATCACCCAAAATCAATAGCTTACTACCTTTTTCTAAGATATACAAAAGTTTTGTGTAATATTTTTGAATATATTTAGAAAACAAAATTTTTTTTAATTTTATATTTTAAAAATTTTAAAAAATATTTTACGAGAAAACTGAATTTTCTCTTTATTTTTTCCAAAAAACATTAAAAATAGTAAAATATATTTTATACAGAACTTCTATATATCATTATGTCCAGAAAGGTGCATAGAATTTAGTTGTGTAGTGCAAAAAAATGTTACATGCATCACATTTGGAGTTTTTTGGTGAAATACCAAAAAATCGAGAGTAACGGAGAGTAAAATTTCACAGAAATCGGTACATAAACCATATTAAAAATTTTTTATGATTTTTTTAAAATATTGATACAGATTTGTAATATATTTGTGGATAAAAGTTGCTAAAAAGAAAAATTAATTTTGAAAATTTTCATTAGACGAGGTACATTTTTACGTAAAATGTGAATATTGACTAACTATATTCAAACAGTAACCAAAAATATAATTTTTATTCTAAACAAAAGTTTTTATTACCTATGTTCTCACAAATATACATAGATTTTATGTGTGTAATGCAAAAAAAATTATATGGAAACATTTTAGAGTTATTACGGACGGAATCAACAAATTTACCCTGTAACCGAGGCAAAATTCCACAGAAATAGGTATATAAACCATATTAAAATTTTTTTATGATTTTTTTTAAATATTGATACAGATTTGTAATATATTTGTGGATAAAAGTTGCTAAAAAGAAAAATCAATTTTGAAAATTTTTATTAGACATGGGTCATTTATGATAAAAATCTACCTTCACAATAGCCTAGACGTTGAGGTTAGGGCTGTGAAAAAAAAACCAAAAATATGAAATATCACTAATAAATACACTCTACAAACATTGACACATTTATTATAAGTTGTATATACATTTATATATTATGTATATACATATTATAATAAATAAATGGTTTCTTGAAACTAAAAGTTCCAATAGCAAATCTAGAAATAGGCCTGACTAGTACTAGATTTGGCTAGACTAGGCCGAAAATATGAATTATCACTCATAACTACACTCTACAAACATTGACACATTTATTTTAAGTTGTATAAACAAATTATAATAAAAAAATCACTTCATGAAACTTATATTCACTATAAAAACAAAGCTATTGCACTTTGAAATTTCCACATCGGCAAAAATCTTGCGAGATCGAAGTAACAAATTTGAGGTTATTCTAAGTTTTATAAAGTACCACAGCCTTTGTATTTTTCCTTGTAAAGATGTGTTTCAAATACAAGGTTAAACATTGAAACCTCCTCTTTACAGTTATATCAAAAACGACAAGATTGTATAAAAATAAAGATCGGATTCTTCAAGACTGTCTAGAAACTGAATATCGCAAACCGGTCTGAAAGTTCAGAGGATCATTTCCTAGAATGGATATAAATCGTAAACTACTGTATATAACTTAGGATGATTTCGTCTTCATAGTTCGAAAGAGGAAGAAAAATACTATATAATATTGTCAACTTGTAACATTTAGACAAGTTTTACCATTTCGAAAAAATATATGAACATATAGGTGATATTTTCTATATAAAACTCGCCGCGAGAAACTGTCGCAATCTAGCGCTAACAAGGTAAACTTCAGTCTAGTCTTATTTCTTTACTACACGCTACATAAAATTTTCTAAACTTGGTTATGAAAGATTGAAAGATAACCTTTTCATTGGTATAAAATACATTTCGATAATATAATATCTACTAGGATAAAAGTTGAATTGCAAAAAATGTAATTTTTAGCGTGTAAAATAGCGTTAAAATTCTTGATTTGGTTTAATTTTTATATAATAAAAACTATACTAGTTGGAAACATTTGATAAACACGGTTTTGAAGAGAAAGACGCGATCTATCAAGCAGTGTTATGTCAGATGTGACAGATTGAAATTTCGAAATAGGAATAATTGACAAACGAGACGAATGTTTTGTTTAAAACTTGTTGACGTAAAACTTTGACGTTTCGCATGAAAACTATGCGAACTTCGCCAATTTTTGGAATATTATTAATAACGTTTTGTGGTATTTTTTTTGCATGATATGCATCTACGGAACATTAGCTTTCCAACGGTATTTTATTTATTGCGATGGGACAATTTTAAGTGGGCGTAACGTTGAATGGCAAAATACGTGTTTTTTAGTTGGTGAATAGAGCCGTGACTAACGAAGCGACCACTTTTAAGGCAAAAAGGGGTCGATCACCAGTTGGAGGGTTAAGAGAGGGATCTAATCCAAGACGTAAAAAAAAAATGTGAAAATTCAGCTACGTCCCTCGGAATTGCCACATCCATCCTAAAACCATGGGTGTAAAATTTAAGGATACAAGGATAAAACAGTTGAATGATGTGTGTTCTACATTACAGTCTCTATAAAATGTATGTTTATTTAGTTTATATTCTGTAGAGCAGGTTTCCACAAATTACACATAATTTAACATAAACATGATTAAAATTGTATGCACTTCAATTAATTGCCTTTCCAATTAATTCTACTTTAAATAATCTTTTCTCTCCTGTTCATAGATAACATCATTAGTTAATATTCACAATTTAAAATTTGTGTTTCCTACAAATGATAATCGAGACGTTCATGAATCAACATCTATCTCTTCACATTTCAATAAGGATGTGAGAAGATTGGAGACAACAGCGTGGATAATTTTTATCCTGCACACTCATAATACAGGTTGGTAAATGAGACGCAGGTTTGGAATTAGAACAAATACTTGATGATAGCGATATTTAGTGACAAAGAGGATCAAGATGATCCTGTTTAAGTTTGTGAAAGTGTTATGATTTCATTTGTTTGAGTACATTATCAAATCTTCACTGTTAATTTAAAATTGTATATTATTTAATGCCAAATAAAATAGATTTTAATGTAAGCATGACTCAAAATATATAGATGTAAATGTTACAGGAAATTTTATCTCAATGATTTTCTCATGGCCTACTGTATTATCAGAGTTTTAGGTTATCCGAGGTGTGCCCGGTCCATACTACATCGGGTAATCAAGATTCTACTGTATTTAATTTTAATAAAATCCTACCACATATAGCTTTAACGTGTTACAATTATGTCATATTTGGATTTATTCTTTTCTTTTTACAAAGGTTACATATGTAATAAAATTATTTGGAGGGAAGAAAAAAAAAAAAAAAAAAAAAAAAAAAAAAAAAAAAAAAAAACAAGAAACAGGAAATTTTGGTACTGCATAGTAGGATGCCCAGTAGGTGACTCAGAGCAGCCAGGTCAGTGAGGCTGCGAGAGCGCTTGGCGTAGCAAGAGTCCCTTACTCCTTTAGGGACCATAGTCAGCCGGATAAAATATAGTCCTATGAGTACAACTGGTGGACATTTTGTCGCCTCGTGTGAATGAGATCACAATAACTACAATTAAAGCCAAAATTCAAGATAACTAATTTTATTCCTCACAAGAACCAGTAATGAAGTTGATAAGGGAAATATGCTAAAGTATCCTTTAACTCTAAACCTGTTAAACTATAATGAAACTGATTGCTCACCAGTAAAGTTGAATCAAAGTTATCTTGGTTGAGATGTACAACATCTGTCACTGAATCTGACCAATCTGCTTCTTTCGTTGGAGTTACAACCGTTGTTGGATCTTTCATGAACTCAACAAACTTGTCTTCTTTGTTGTCACCATCGTATGTCTTGACTGCTTTACCATTTCTGAAAAAGTTATTGACACCATTTAAGATTGTTATAAAATTTGAAAAATATAAATGATATAAAATAATTCTTAACTAAGCTAAAGAGTTATAGTTTAGTTAATGTAGATCATGAATCACTGAGGATGGCGACTTTGTCGTTGAAACATGATTAAGTAAATGCATTTTTTGTGAGATCTTGTGTTCCAGTTTTATTCTATCTAAAACCTCTCGTGAAAGAGTATAAACACATTTTTGGATAAATTTGAATAAAATATTGACAAAGAACAATAGTATGAGGTGTTTTTCTGAGAAAAGTAGTTCATGTTTTGTAATTATATGAGGGGCAGTCAAAAAGTAAGTTGCATACTCTATACTCTTTGTTAGAGGTACATTTTGATTACAGCTGTTGCTAATATTGTTTAAACTTCTGTAAAATCAGCTGTACAATATGTATGATACTATGTTGACAAATACAAATAATAATGTCGCGTCAGTTGGAAGTTGCATCCAAATTGGAAATTTTTCCTGTTACTTGTTTTCTAAAAAGTGTAATCCCATTGAAATTCATCAAGAGTTAAGTGAAATTTATGGTGAGAAATTTTGAAACGGCCAGGTCATTACAAAATGGTACGAGTTGTTTCAAAATGGCCGCAGTAAAATTGAGGATGAGTGTAAGCAAGGAAAGTCATCGACTTTGGTTACGGTTGACAACGTTCAACGTGTTCAACAATTGATTCTTGCAAACAGAAAAATGACGGAGGATGAAATCGCAACTGATATGAATATTTCTCATATAAGTGTGCACAGTACCATCTCTGAGCATCTGTATTTTTGAAAAATGTGTACTCGTTGGGTGCCTCGCTTCTCACTGGAAAATACAAAGTAAAGAATTTTCAATCGGCTCTGCAGTTCTTGCTTCAGTATGATATGGAAGGCAATAAATTTTTGGACAGATTTACGACTGGTGATGAAAGCTGGGTTTATCATTTCACTTCTGAAACAAAATGAAATTCACACGAATGCTCAATCTCCCCTTTCAAAAATGTTTCGATAGGTCTCATCAAAAAATGAAAGTAATAGCTGAAGGTGATGTTGACAATCAAGGTTCAGTGGAAAGTGAGTTCATACCAAGAGTAAGAACAACGATTATTGCAACAACTTAACGTGAAACCTTGAACAGAGTAAGAAAGCCAATTAAAGATCGCCATGTGCAGGAAAGCTACCAAAAGGTGTTGTGTTTCTCCATGACAATGCAACCCCCTCATTCTGCTCATGTCACAAAAGGCCTCATAAGACAGAAGTTCAAATGGAAACAACCTCTAATTAGTCCAAACCTTACGCCGTGATTTCCAGGAGTTCGGTCCAATCAAAGAAGCTCTTACCAGCGATTCGAAAATGATGAAAAAGTGAAAAATGCAGTTAGAGAATGGTTACCAGAAAGGATTACAATTTATTTAATGGAGTTCAAAAACTTGTCATTCGATATGATAAAGAATCGATATGGCAACCATAAAAAAATATAAACATTACAAAAAATATATATGACATTGATAATGACAGCTTAAAACTAATTACATTTTAAAATATGACCACCTTTTATCTCTGTTAAAAAATTTTATAACACACTGTTAAGCAGTTAATTATATCATTACAGTAGAACTCCTCTAATCCGCCCTCGGGTGGTCCGTTAATCCGACCATGCTCACCAGTATAACCAGCCAGAACATGGCATTAGTTACTCTGAAGGGGAGACTATGGCAGCTTGCTTGTTTTGATGTGGAGGGTAGAAGTAGCAGTGGTTGACTGAACAAATTGGCAACAGTGTAGCCGGCCAGTCCTGAGAAACCCCTCCCACCTCCCCGAGCCAGCATCGGCTCACCAGTTCCGAATACTCTTTTACTTTTAATTCAACAATAAAATTCACTGTTCTTGAGATAGTTTGTTGTGTGAGCTTAAATGGGACACCATGAGAGCGACATAGCTCACTTGGTTAAGGCACATACCTACATATCGAGCCCAGTTGCTAGTGTTTGGTTTTCAGTGTTACACTAATCCTCTTTCTTCATTAATTTAATTATAATAAAGTTCAAAGATTGTGAAAGTAATATTAATGTTATAACTAGTAACTACTCTAATAATTAGGTCTTTTTATAGTCTCAGATATCGGTGTGTCCGTGAGAAAAACTAACCTGCCTATAATGTCCAGTTTTATATTTAGTAATCAAAATATAAAAGTTACCTGAAATAATACAAAGTAGGAAATCCGGTAATATTGTATTTCATACGTATTGGAATGTTTTCAGGGCGGAGTACGTCCATAGCAGCTAGAATGCCGTCCCCATTAGCTTTGACTTTAGCAGCAGCGGAAGCAAACTCAGGTTTCATTTGCTTGCAATACACACACCATGGAGCATAAAACATTACAAGAACTGGTTTGTTTTTCTTAAGCAGTTTGTCCAAGCTCTGAAACAGCAATAGTATTTATTTTTAAATGTACACAAAATGAAGAGAAATATTAAATTTAGTATCTGTTAAAACTACACAATTTGTTCAGCATACTCGCAATACTCGTGTGAAATGCTGAACCTGTCGCTCTACCAGTTACCAATCTTTGGAAAACAGATATCACAGGAAGTAAAGATAGTGAGAATTGTTCTCCATTCACTCTTTTGGCATTTTAATCCATATTTAGAGCAAGATAGTTGTTTTAATTCACGATCATTATTGGCATTTTAAGTAGTGTACAGGGTCAATTAAATTCATTGTGTGTAGCAACAGGTTTTACCTGCAGACCGAATATCACTAAAGCAATAATGTGATAAATTGTGTGTATTTTGTTAAACGGCACATAAGGGTTATAATGGACTAGGATTATCATGTGTCTAGTAATATTTTGTAGTTATATAGCTTAGTTCCCTGATTATTGTCAAATTTAATTATCAATGCTCGTTCCTGTGTGTTGGTTTGAGAAATTGTTATGGAGGTGATTCATTAAAGATAGTGTTAGATGATCCACAGCGTGATGGTTAAAATAGTGTGCCTTTGGGATTAATTAGGCTTACCTCATGGTTTATGCAAGTAATCCATATAGGCCTGTTATGTTACACACTTTAGAATGTTTTCAGGAAGTTAAACTATTTAAGTGTGGCCCAGGCAAGGAGCCCACCAAATAAAAACCATAATAAGAATAAATTTGGATGTAATGGGAAGGGATTCTAAATAATAAAATATGAATTGGCACTTGTGATTTTGTTGAGCAGTGCAAGATTACGTAGAGGGGGGGGGGAGAGACGAGGAGTGGAGGGCTTGAACCACCAGCGAGCCGAACGGGAGTCTGTTCCGAGAGTCGCTACGGGACGAGGTCAGTCCATTTTCGGCCACGTGTTAGCTAAATTAAACGGTATGTTTTTCGGCCACTATTAAGGCTTTATATAGCCGTTATGTCTTTTTTTATAAATTCTAATTATTTCTGAAATCTTTTAATTCGGTGCTCAAAATAAAATATAACATTTAATTTCACTTGCATTGCGTGCGTTCATTATAACGTCCTAACCCGACTGCTTGGCCCATCCTGACAAGATTCGGCTAAAGTGTACGAGGGCTCCAGTCAGCCGGAGCTTCCAGCTGGTCAAAAGAAGTGGAGACGGTCACATAAGATATATAATATTATATGGGAGATCAATTTAATTGGCTGCTACAGAAAAACAATAACAGATGAACAGACTTCCAACTATGTAGAACACCTAATCATTGAGAAACATATGTACACCAACATCAACACAAATTTACAAATTTTTACATGTTATAAAGACAATTTCAATTGATATATTAAAGGAATTCCATATTTACACAGAATACAAGAATAACCCAAACAACCTGCTTAACATCAAACTCAACTTTTTACAACCTGTAATCATGGGACATTCTCCAACCAATAAATAATAAATAAATGAAATAAGGTATTAATGATAATTAATATTATTATTATTATTATAACTTCACCTAAAAGCATGTTACAAACCTGACACAATAGCCAAACTCATATAAAAAAACAAATGATTACCCAGTGGGGAAACTTTGCACCTCCAGTATAATCCAAACATAGTTATTTGCAACCTATCCAGTCTTCTATCGATGGCAGGATAGATCAGACAGTTTTATATATGTAGACACATAACAAAGAGCTTGACTTTGATTATTGTTAAGTGTTCAGTGTTTGTGTTATGTGTTTGCATTACATGTTTGTTTGTGTTAGTACTGTGGCTGACGAAGACGACCATTTTCGGAGAAACAGCACTGTAGCAATGTCTAAAACGATCAAACAATAGCATATTTATAGCAGTAAGAAATTTATGATGATTTAAAAAACATTGAAGTGTGGAGTTTATAGCAGAAATGCTTTTCTGAGGGACCTAAGTGGAATAAAAAACAAAATTTGAAATGTGTCAGTCTTGTGTTCAATGTTCTACAGCCTAGAAGACTGGACTGATAATGACCATATTTTAGTATGTGGACTTAATTTCGAGTGAGTATGAGTGTGGCAAACCTAAGGAATTCTATTTGGATCTATACTTGGGATAGGTCCCTCTCTTTTTCTTTCCTATCTGGTCTCTCTTGACCAACTTTTGTTATCTACTATTAGACTATGATGCTATTAGAGTAATTAGGGCCAGGGATCTTTATTTTATACTTTAATCTTTATCTTTTATTAATTAAGGCAATGATTACCGAGAGGTTTTTCGACTTTAAGCATGAAAAAAAAAAATTGGCCATATATTTCTTTTTACCGATCCCTCCAACCATTTTGCTAAAGTGTGGCACTTTTATGGATAAAAGGTCTGCATTAGTACTTTAGTTTCATTTGTGTTTTCTTTTAAATATTTAGTGTTCATGACTTCAGATACACATTTGTATTAGTAATAAAACAAAAGGTTAGGTGAAACCTTATAACACAAAATGCCTTGTACCTTTGCAGAAGTTGGAAACATTAAATTCATTTTAATTAACAAGCCAAATCAGACTTCACTTGCACACTCTAAAGATTCAGAAAGAATTAAACAAGTCTCTACTCTATATGTTGCATGTGCGAATCACCTGACCAACAGCTGATTTCTTATCTCTAATTGATTGATATGATTGATTTCAAAACGCTCGATAGGTGTACACTCTGTCCCTTGACTAGATTACTACCTTCGGCTTTTGATATTTTAGCCGTATGTTATGAGATGAATCTTTAGAATTAAATGAAACTTAATTTTTTTTTTAAATATGATTTTAAAAAGATTATTTAAGTTTGTTGCATCAAAGGAAATTCATTTTATATGAACGTTACAATAAATTGAATATAATTAAATGTTATATTCGTATAGTTTAGAGATTCGGCAGGGTTACAAATCACTGTCATGAACACAGCGAGTGAGGTTTCTTCACACATTTACAGTTTCGAGGCCTGAGCAAAACAAGTAGGGACTTTTTAACATATAAACATTAGTACCTAGCCGACATTAAGTAAGTAGTGATATACACAATCACGGAATTCAGAAAACCTCTGTAAAAACTGTTTTAAACAAATTTACCCTACTGAGTAAGACCTCTTGAACTAGCGATGTTGATACTCGGGTGAAATAGATACTCGCAATACTCGGCTTCGAATGATTTCAATACTAGTATTATTAGTTCGACATCGAGTATCTGCGCAGAATGATTATGCGCATTATGTGTGTGTGTTATATTTCTATCTGTTAGACTGATCCACCAAGTATTTATTTTTTTATACAATATGTGATTGACACTTGTAATACGTAATTAAATGTTATCCTGCCTCGACACAAATTCAGTAATTAAACGTAAGTACAATTATTACCAACATTAATAATTTAGTTATTATTTAAAATAAGTTAATTTACTATATTTTTTATAAAGATGGTAACCTATAAATATTTATTTAAATATAAGTAATAACAATTAAATAATAATTTAATTTACTTTTTGTTAATGTGGAAATAAATGAATACTATTGTTATTTTAAATTGAACTTGTTACCGAATCTAAATCATTATAACTCAAAATCGTAATGTTTAATTAATGTGTAGTGAAAAATCAGCTTAGAAACTAATGTAACCAAAGTAGAAACACCGAGTATTTTGTTTGGAATTGACACAACACTAACGAATATCGTTGTCCGAGGACACTCGTAGTATTCGCACATTACCTCCTCCTTGTTCCTAGTTACGAGGATTTTGTCCGAGTATTTTAATATGAAACCGAGAATTTTAATATTCGGACTCTTCCGAGGATTTTGATACTCGGAATCACCGAATATTTTAATTCAAACTCACACATCACTATCTTGAACTACTAATATAATTTAACTTTTCCTACAAGGCTCAAGAAACCAACTTGTGGGCATTACAATTAGAGGATCTGATTATATTGCATTGCATGATAGGGCTCGGTGAGTACCATGATGGTCCATCAACAGTTTCTTATTTTTCACATATAAATAGTAGACGTATCTGGGGATAGAGCAACAAGCATTATTTTTATTTTGTGGATTTGTGTGCAAGAAAGTCAGAGCAATGTTTTTAGCAAAGATTGTAGAACAAATATTATTATCGTATCAAGACTGTAGCAGAGAATAACAACAAAAACTTTTAAAGTCATGAAAACCATTTGTTTCATTATCTAATTTCATTGTTCACATAGACTATAAATTATTCATGATTCTTTTGTTGTAAAAGAATACCAGAAAGTTTATTATTTATTATCAGTTTTTTTAAACAATATGCAGGCCTAATTTGTAATTCAAAATTACAATGATTACTAAATATATAAATTTGTATTTATGAATGTTTGTTAAAATTTCTTTTCAGTATAACAAACACAATTCTCATAAAAAATACGCCTAAGTATCAGACGCGTTTCAACGACAAGGTCGTCTTCTTCAGTGATACACGACCTTGTCGTTGAAACGCGTCTGATACTTAGGCGTATTTTTTATGAGAATTGTGTTCTGTGTGTTTGTTATACTGTATAGTTTTTCTCATAAGTCAAGCTCAACATTTAATATAAAATTTCTTTTGTTTTAAGTTTTCTTACGCTGCTTCCTTAGGCCTCCCTTAATGATCTTTCATTTTATAAAAGTATTATTACTATTTCCTTAATTAAGGAAGAGAAATTGCTAAGAAATTTAACCTGTTGTCCTTTCTTGGTTTTAAGGTTAGTCAAGAGCTATCTTAAACCTTCCTTAACTTTATTGTTCAATGCTCAACGGTAAGCCTAATTTGTTATTAAATATTATGAAAAAGACGATGAAAGATCAAGACAATTTTCTAGAATTCTTTATGTTTGTAAATGAGGTGTCACCACTAGTAACGAGAAGATACTTGAATGATGCTGAAAGAACATTAGATTTTTACGATGAAGATCAAATGTGTAAAATTAATAGGTTAATAAATTATCCAATATCGTATTTTTCCGTTTTTGTACGCTCCTATTAATTTAGATAAAATGTCAAAAACAAAATAAACTGAATGTTTAAAGTTCCTGACATAAATGTAGCAAAAAATATTGCAGATAATATTAATAATATTGAAAGGGAAAAAAAACGAAATTCTGAAATTATGTAGAACATTGTTGTATAGTATACAAATAAAGCAAAATGGTTAATTGATATTTGATCACACATCATTTTTTTTTCTTGATGCAATATTCTTTTAGATTAGAAAATGTTGGTATCCTTTTCCTCTTATCTCCTAATTCATCGTCAAATTAATAAAAATAAATCAAAACGGGCTAAAGACACAATCAGCTGAAGTGATTCTTCAACTCTCATAGGTTCTTATTGATATTTATGATGTAGTTCCTATAATAACTCCTGTATAAAGGATAACTTAGTAAAGGAAAGAAAATGTTAAGGAGAGTTCTTAAAATGTGAAGTTGGGTAAAGGATGTCCTAGTCTAAAGGAACAGAAGTATTCATTAATTAAGTATTTCTTTAGGGTCTCCTAATGAAGTTTATAAAACAGACCATAGTCTTACAGGTAACTTGTAATTTATATTTGATTTCTGCCATCTCATTCCAGTCGCAGAACGAAAACGATGCTAACGTGTACACAGATGTTTTGAGAAAACACATCTGGAAATAATTTCATATTTCAATGTAAATATGTTTATCACAATTATGTAATAACTAACATCATTATTTTATTTTAATATCCACGGTATCAAACAGACAGTCAAGATAAAACACATAATCGACCTAAGAATTTCAAATTATGAGCACTTTTTTCTGGCCTATGAATTATCCACAACTTGCAAATTTATTTCACTGAAAGTATCGAATAGGAATGTAAAGACAAAACAAATATATTTTTTCTTGTTGTTTAAAGGAGGGAAAAACCAAATAACACCTCACAAATAAGTTTATAATAATAATAACATAAAATAAAAATTGCTTTACAAACTTATTGCTATAAAATTTTTCCCTTGTTCTTTAATCTCACAACACGGGAGATATTGAGGTTAACATTTTGGAAGTGTTTTAGTAAGCGCTTGCATGCAGTTCATTCAAATATTTATATTTCATTTATAACGTGAGTCATTATAAGAATCCACCACTAAAATTCACTAAAATTTACTAAACAACTATTAAAAGAGTTATAAACAAAAGTACTGTAATCAAAGAAATAACCTATAAAATATAGCCAATAAACACACACTCACTTATCTTTCAAAAACATACCAACAAAATTACAACAATTCACTTTTATCTTTCCAAAACAGAACAATAATATTATAAAAACACTGTGCTAAAGACAGAAACTTCTTTATGTTTAGCACAATGGCAACTTTCAGCTGAGGCAAAAGCAATTTGTTAACAACTGATTAACAAAGAAACACCTGATTTCAGAATTTATTTCAAACTAATAAAATGCACTGGGTTCAAGCAGATAGTAATGACAAAAACAGCTTTTCTACATGTTCTATGTATTTTAGATTCTTCAAATAGTCCCAAAGTAGCTGGTAGAGATCATTAGTTGACAGATATTACTGCCTTGCAAGCCGTGTTTGGCAATCAGCAAATACAGCTGGTAAAATAACGCGAGCACTGCTCGGCAAACCACAATGAGTGTTTTAAAAGCGAGAAATCTCCCGGTCATTATCGCCTTATAAAAATTGTTAAAAAGAACTTAAAATAAAACTCCTGAGCCCTCGAATACTCTAATAGCATCTGGGTCAGAAAATAACAAGAGAGAAAAGATAAAACAAGATAGGAAACATTAAAGAGAGAGATCTAACCCAAGACTACATGATAAATTGTAGATGACCTCAAGATTACCAAGCTCACCCCTTACTCTACAAATGTGAGTATGGTACAAAATACATCCATTTATAAAGGAAACTACACCATTGACATTACCCGACAAATGACTTCTATGAACATTAGTAAACCTTTACTGAGCTTGGCTGTTGGAATACTCCTAATACAAATCAACAACTGTAAACACAAAACAGTGAAGCAAGGAAAATATACACCAAGGAATAAAAAGATAAACAAAGATTCAGCATCAAGTCCCTCTCATTTAAATCGTCAGTAGCTGTCAATCAAAAAGTGAATCAAGGACGCAGTTTTAAATAAAACTATAACTTTAAATAGGAGCCTAAACTTGCTTCGCTTATGCCATCTACATGTTCTAAGTGTAAACTGTAAATTTCACTAAAATCAAGCTATTAATGGGCTATTTTTATTAATTATTCCTCGATTGTAACATGTTTTGTCTTGCAATTTTGTACATGGGTTTCGATCAAATATCTTCAAATTTCACTAATATTTGAACTGAATCAGTAAAGTTGATTTTGATAAATTAAGAATATTATAATTGCCCGATGGCAGATTTTTTTCCCCCAATAACTCACCAACAGACATTTTTTTTTTTAGAAATGGTGATTAGCTTATCACTGCGAGCCCACGTCTTATAACTCATATTTTTAAATTGTTTAAACCAGTTATACAAATTGAATTCTAAATCAACTTATTTAACCCTTTAACGAGTACGGTTATATATATATATAGCTAAAGGAGTACTGCATTCCAGAACGTCTCATGTAGAATTCTAAAAAAATACAATTTCACAGCTTTTTGTATTATTAGGAGCAGTAAAATATATTGATGTAATTTAGAGAAATGTTGTTGTGACAGGAAATGTTGGATTTCAAAATGTGCAGTTCCGAGAAGAAGGGGAAGTCTGAAGTAGGTGCGGTGTATTAGACAGCTTGAGCAGGTTCACGTGACGTTTTGCTCACAATATTCCTGTGAAAAGTCTGTAGAATAGAACAAGAATATGGGAGGTGTAGATAAAGCGGACATTATTACCTCCTTTGACAACTCGATGAGAAAATAAAAAGTGGTATCATAAATTGTTTCTACACATTATAGATATAATAGTTCTGAATGCATTTCATATGTTTGAAATAGAAAAAATCCACTACTAAATTTCAAAGTAAGGCTTATCAGATATATTTTTGAGATGCATTTAGTGTTGAAAGATGAAACTAGCACTGTGCCACTGCCTTTATTAGGTGAAAGCGGCGGTAAGCCACACCCACTGCGTCTGACAGCGTGGCATTTCCCATGACCTGACGGAAAGAAGAGGAAACTACAAAAGAAGATGTAGTTTCTTGTTTTTGTGAAAACATACAAAAAAGATGAAGATAGTAAGTACATTGAAGTATCATGAATGTAAAACATAAAACTTTGTATTTATCCCTACTATGCAGATTATTATTACGAGAAAGTTATTTAATTTGATTGTTTTATTTTTATTAGTTTTTATGCCAATTGTGTTATTTTTATGATTAATAAATATATACAATTTGATTTTGTATTATTTTGAAATTATTATTTTCTTACTCCTTTTGACTATTTTTAGCATCATATTGGTTACTCATTTCAACTCTGTACTGTATATTCAGACGTTCCGATACTCCTTAAAGGGTTAAATAGTGTTTAGACTATTTTTATTAGCTTATTATGGTAGATTAAACCCTCAATGAAATTTCTATTTTTCCTTTAGATGTGTGGCAAATTTATTACAATGATTTGTGTAGAATTATCATTCGGGAATTTCAGCAAATAATTGTTTCTCAACTATTTCTGTCGAATTTAAGTTTACTCAGATGATAGTCACTCTAATTGAACCTTCGGATACAGGAAGAAGTTGTATGATATTTAAAAAGTGGTTATTTGTGAATGATACAAATTTGAAATAGTAGTAGTTAGTGTAGAAAACGGAAGAAAATCAAGTATTTAGTACCAATCTACTTATTGAAATCAATCAAAATCAAGTATTTAGTACCAATCTACTTATTGAAATCAATCAAAATCAAGTATTTAGTACCAATCTACTTATTGAAATCAATCATCTGAGGACCTTCATAGTTCACAAAACCAAACATAGTTTGCCGAGCACTGCTCGCATGGCAGTAGTTTGTCAGCTAATTTAATAAAACCACTACCAGCTACATATGAGACTACAGAGTACATGTAGAAAAGCTATTTTTATCATTACTAATGGTCTGGCTGAACCCAGTGCATTTTATTAGTTTGAAATAAATCATGATAGCAAGTGTTTCTTCGCTAAACCGCTTTAAGTTGCTATTGAGCTAAACACAAAGAAGGTTCCGTCTTTTACACAGTGTTTTGTATAGTACTTTTCACATGGTGTTATAGTATCAATAGTCTTTTAAAAAAAGTTAAAAGCGAGTCGTTTAATTTATCTGTAAAGATTGTTTTGTCATTTAGTTGGTATGTTTTTGTAGTTTTGAGAAATAAGTGAATGTGTGTTTATTGGTTAATATTTTTATAGGTTAGTTCTGTGATTACTTTTGTTTATAAATCTTTTCATAGTTTTTTAGTGAATTCAAAATGTTTTAAATGATGGAGTCTTATAATGACTCATGTTATAAATAAAATAAAAATATTTGAATGAACAATTGCAATCGCTTACTTAAAACACCTCCAAAAAGTAACACAGCAAGCATTATTCCTTACCGCGAAATTTTCCGTGCTGAAGGGTTAATTAATAAATTTTACTAAAATCCAAACTAAATTCTTCCAGATATAAACACCATTCCTGATTTTCTTTCTACACTACACTTCTTCTTATTTTAAACAATACAATTAAATATTACTTACTCCGGGGCTCCCTAAATGAACGACATTTTTCCCGCTAGGTTCCTCTTCCCAGGGAACATCACCTGTAGGATCATTCATAAAACGTACCAAGCTTTTTGTTGTTTCCTTACGGTCGTACACCTTATTGAACTTGCCATCCTTGAAATGATGGAGCAGATGAGGATCAGGATAAGCTTTCAGGTTCTTGCAGAGTTTCTTCCCTGATCTATAAAAGATAAGATAAAATTTAAAAAGTTACGTTTAATTACCAATAGGTTTGCTGTATTTATTAAGATTTCATTAAATAAAAGTAAAGAGTAATATTATATTAGAGACAGACAATATGAAAGTGGACGGTCAGTCACTGTGACATAAAATTGAATATAGTGCTAATTTTTTTCTTTCTATACGTTTAAATCCGATTTCTAAATGTGTTTTTAAATTATTTTAACATATTGTAATGTGATAAGTGTTCTACATATTGTTCTGATGATTCCTGAACAAATAGGCGAAAACAGCTGTAAACTTTAATAGTATATACAAGATTCCTCAGGTAAGTAAAAGATCTATAAATATATTAACAATCTGTAGTTTGACTAAATTTATAATTAGAGCTTATAATTAAGGTGCCAGTGACAAAAATGTCTACACAATTTGAGATAAAAATCCATTCATGTAAAATATGATTAATTGTGTATTGAAAATTTTCAGAAAGTGCCTATCATCACCGGGAGTGGCTACCTTGATATTTGACAGGTTGACAAAAATATTAAAAGGAAAGCAATAGTAACACGTGGTTGTCAATTCGAACAACAAAGAAGAAGAAGAAAAGAGCATAATATAAATACGTCAAGCCCTACAATACTCTAATAGTGTCAGACTCAGAAGAGAAGAAGAATTGGTTAAGAGAGATCAGATAGGAAGGATAAATGAAAGTGATCTAACCCTAGACTACGTGGGAAAAGGTGTTGATTGGCTAGAGTTCTTCGGGATTGCCATGCCCATACTTAATATAGTAAACCACTGAGTGTGTTTTATTATACAAGTGAAGCTAAAAAAGAAAAGGAACTTACCCGCCACAATCAACTGCAACCAATGTCCCAATCCCTCTAACTTCCAAAGCAGTTTCTCTGTATGCTTTGTAAATTGGAGATGATTCTGACAGATGTTTCATAAATAGTACCATGACGTTCGTCCTTGTTCTAAGTAGTTGTTTGAACGCCTTGTGATCGGAAAACTCCTCGATGGGGTTTACTTTCTGGCCAAATTGACATCGGACCAGTAAGGTATAGCAACATAGAAACTGTAAACATGAATATAAATAAAAATGAAATAAATAATCAAACATTATTTTTATTTAATTAGGTCTAATAAAACATTAGAAAAATGGTAGCAAAACCATGGACATCCAATCTATTCTTATTTTATATCTTTATTAGAGCCTTAGAAAGAGTTTAGGAAGTTGTAAATTTTTTTTCAATTGGTTTCATTTTAGGCTTTATAGAAAGTGTTATGGAGAGAAGAGGAATTTAATGTTGAGATTTTCATGAATGTCAGTGCTGAACATAACCCTGCTTTGGGATCCTTGAATACTAGTGTTTTAAATTTGACCAATTTTATACTGGTAAAATGGTAAATTTCCAGATTAAGTTCAAATTTTGATTAGATACTAAGAATAAAAAAATAAATCAATTTAATTACTTAATTTGGCAAACTTAACCTCAACAACCTTAGGCTAAAGGGTAATAATTATATAGCACAGTAGCCTCACTTCAAAATAAATTTTTATGGGTTTTATTCGTCAAATAAATGTTGGAAAAATATTTTATTATCGAAAAAAAAGTGTCGGAAAGATGATAACATAATATAATTACACAAGTTGTTTTTTCATGAAAAAATTAACTCTGTGTTAATCTTTCATACTCATGACATTCACTTCAATAAACGTACGGAAGGTTTGGCCAGGTAGTTTTATATATATAGCAACCTGGCCAAACCTTTCGTGACATATAATAATACAGCCCTACATGTTTACAGCAAAGACCCAGAGGTGAACTAGTTTATAGGCTTAATAGCCTGATGTACTTTTTCCGACACTTTTTTCGAAAATAAAATATTTTTCCAACCTTTATTTGACGAATAAAACCCATAAAAATTGATTTTGAAGTGAGGCTACTCTGCTATATAATTACCGGCTAAAGAATTATTTCATCACATGAATGAAACAAATTGCCTGTACAAAAACTACCATAATTTACAACTGCAATAATTAAGTTTTGTTTAAAGAAACCTCAAAAAGTAGAAAAGTCAACAAATTTTATTTATCTAAGATACTAAAATTTCTGTTTTAATAAATTAAATATTCTGTTGTTTAGTCATTTTGATGAAATAAAGTTATTACAAAGAAGATAAAAACGCCAACTTTTAAATACCACAATAAATAAGATTAAAATGGAAGTAGGCCTAAGTTTATCAACTGATTGTTATATTTATGAATTCTCTAGAACTCTTGTTTCCAGCAGATGAAACTAGCAACAGCTGATTCCTTTAATGGTAACAGTATAATTAAAATTAAGACTGTTTATTAATTAAGTATTATCTAAAGTTGTTTTCCTTTACCAATATTTATTTATAAAAGATATAGGCTAGTTCAAAGAAAAATATAGATTGTTTATGCTTCTTATCAAAAACTAGACAGCCTGGCTTATCATAATAAGTCAAATCACTTTAATTTATTATAGCCTTACATAAAGTACAGATAGCGCCAATTAGCATGGAACGCGAACAGGGGAGTGTGCAAGTCTCCTACTCCGGCACCCACTAGTCTGGAGAACATTTCCCCTATCGCGGCGGTGTACAGTCTGCCGCCTGCCTATGACACCTTTACAATTACTAAAGCAACAGTAGCATAGCGTGGCTAGACAGCAATTGACTACTTTTTGGTGCTGACTGTACTGAAGACTCACAGTCGAGTAGGAGAGGGTACACTCTATACATCTTTACATAGTTAAAAAACAAACTCGTCTTGGCAAATATGGTAGCAGAAAGCAAAATCTGCTAGGCCTATTTCTGTAGAATAGGTCTGTCTCTATGCCATTTTGTTAAACATATCTAAACAAGTATAAAATTTGAACTGATGTAATTCAGGTAAGCCCCCAAATCACTTGGATATAATTATATACTTGAATCTTGCTTATCATACAGTTTAGAGTACAGTATGTGACATTTTAAAGAAGTTGTAGCCGAGGAAAAAGCATGGCCAAGAATGAATAAAATAAATACCCCTACTAAAGGGATAACTTTTTATAGGGTGGTGTGTGGTCAGCACATTAATTCCTTGGTTAGTTCAGAATGACGAGACATTTACAAAATGTATAATGAAAGTTCTAATAAATAAAATATATATGACCCTAAAAACTTCATGTTTGCAATATACACTGTTCATATATTATATTGCCACAGAAATTTTTATCATAAGTTGACAGTCAACTTCCACTGACATATTTTAAATAAGTAACAACTGTAGCCAACACATTTATGATTTTTAGTAAAACATTGGACCAATGAAACTTATTTTATAATCTGGTTTTGGTTACTAATATATTAAAACTATCACAGACCTAATAATAATATCATTTTACTAAAATCTTCTGATCTCAGCCTCTATCATGTCTGAGGTTTATATTACTGAACCTAGAATAATGAATGTCTTGAAATTAAATGGACCATTGCCCACAACTCTAGTCTATCCTACCTTATCCAATGTCTCCTAAATGTTAAATATTCACTGTGTAGCTCATAATCAGTCAGTAGTCTAAAAAGTAGCTGAATTTCTAATGTTTTGCTACATTCTTTGTTCAGATAAGTAACAAGAACCTTACTACGCAAGATAAAAATAGCAAACCTGTCCTGTATTTCATAGGTTGTGGTTTAATTATAATATAATTTATAACATGACACTCTGACACATTATGTAGCCTACAACAGGCCTAGGATAAGTTAGGGAATGTAGTCAATTATATATTTATATGCAATTCCAATTAAATACAATATTGCCTTAATGAAACAGCATAGTTCAATAAAAATTATCCCTATTATATTAAATGCCTCTGTGTCTTATATGATAAATGAATAGCAACATTTGATTTTAAAATATAATTGTCGGTACTTGCGTATTAATGCCACAGCGGCAAAAAATTAATGGTTAGCAAGTATGGACAACCTAAACCTAAATTATTGACGAGTAAATATAAAATGAACCACTTTTTATAAAATCAAAACACTTTAGAAGCCAAAAAAACTTTTTTTTAAAAGTGAAATATTTATTACGATTTTCCAAATCCCAAATACGCATTTTCATAACACTAAAAGTGGGGCTTTGCTTACTTTGCGATATAATTATATATCACGACAGGTTTGGCCAGGTAGCTATATATATATATGTATATATATATATATATATATAATCACCTGGCCAAACCTTTCGTAAGTTTATTGAAGTTAATAATTTGAAATTAGATCATGGATAAACATGAGCTTTAAAAGTGAAGTGCCGCCAATCTACGCCTAAAATTTTCGCGACAAATCATAAAATGAAAGTATATGAATCTCAAAGCTGAAAAAAATGGAATTCTGTTTCCCTTAAACCAGTTTGCTCTTTATTGGCGCATGCGCATTAGCGCAACTTCTGCTGCGGTGGCGTTAATACGTAAGTACCTAATTGTCAAACTTAAATTGTATATTAACAATTTTTCATCCACTTTTTATGTAGAAATTTCAGTTAACAATTAGATTCTAAGGTAGAAATGTTGTTTTCTTTTTAAACAAGTTTAAAAGTGATTGTAATGTTCTTCGACAGTTATATTAGAAGTTGCAAGTACCTACGGAAATGTTGCCTACATAATCTAATTGTAGGCCTATTGTTCATATTCAATTTTCACAATGAAAATATAAATAACACATTATTTTTACTCTTCAATTTAAGGTTTGAAGTTTATGAATCTTGGGAAAAAAGGTTTTAAATAGTGACACAGTGGGTGGGATTACTTATAGTAAATGTAGATTGTAAAATATATTTCAGTGCCGTTCTCCAAAAGGACTCACAGCCACTTAATTTATAGTTGCACCAATCATAATTTTTTCTTTATCTTGACATAGTAGTCAAGATAACAGTGTTAAGTAGGTTAGGTTACCTACTTTTATTAACTTACTCAGTTACTACAGTTAAAAGATTAAAATAATTAAAGTTCATAAACTAATCACAATTAAAATATTAAAGTCATAATAAACAACAATACTTAAACGGTTCCTTTTTCTTGTACTAGTTTGTTATGACATGCAAGGACTAGTCAGATATACATCATAGTTTGCAGGTAATGTACATTTAACAAAATTATTAATTTATACAATTTAAATATATGAATAACAAATGTAGAACCAAGTAAATTCAATGTTTGATATTACTGTAATTCTAAAAATAACTTCATTTATTCAAAAGGCTAGGCCTATAAAGTTCGTTTTGACAGGATAGAACAAAAAGAGCACATGGTTTTTTTTTACAAAATTAAAAATTTAATTTAAGACAGTAATTAAGAACGAATTTTAGTAAATACGCTTAATCATACTTTAATTAAAGTTAAAATTAATGTTTAAAAATAAAACAGGATAATGACAGTTCCTGACATGAATATTACAAATTCTTAAAACTCAATAGGCCTAAGTTACATTGGTAAGAATAAAAAATATATACTTACAATAAAAATAAATAAATGCCACACCCCCATGGCATTAAATCTTTGTTTCTATTTTATATAATATAAACTTTTTCTGATATTTAACCCTAAACGTAACATTTTATTCGCATCAGTCGTCAACCAACCACTTGCCGGCTGAAGACACGTTGACAACCAAACCAAAGATGGAGCATTGGCCTGGATGTGGGAAAAATCAATGCTGCCAACTGACAAAAAATATCCCTCGCGTTAAAACCAAATAATATTAAATTCGTTACATTAAAATAGTGTTATTATTCTATATTTGTTACTTTATGAAAATATAAGATGTTAAATTCTATTTGACAAGAATTAATCAACAAATGTTTTAAGAAATAAACCACTGTGGTATTAATTTAAATTTTTAGTAAACTAATAATTTGATCGTAATCAATTTTGTTCCACATAATAAAGAATAAGAAAATAATATAATCTATGTGTTTGGGGTTTGTTAATTTACATTTTAAAATATAATTTCTTATAAGCGCTGGAAAAATTTTATTCTAAAATAAGATTATAATGAAAGAGGGAAAGTGGGCTTTTTTGTTTTGATTTAAAAGGTTTCAATCTTACAACCTGGTTCGATGTTAAGTTAAGGAAATTATTAACCAGTAAAAGCTTGACAAAATTGAGTTCCAAACTCTGTAAATAAATTGCTGTTATCATCATACATGATCATGCTTGCAGTTTTTATCGGTTACCAATGAATATCAGCCAAAGGAAATTGAATACTATTGTCTTATAAATTATTTAATTTATTTCCACTTACATAATTGAAAAAATATAACTCCCTATAAATTGTCAATAGGTTATTATGAAAAGGAATAAGTGGTTTTTGGAATGACAACTAATTTGTCAGAGTTGTCTGAAATTTACTTTATACACCAGAAAATAATTTTATATTTCTCAAAACTTGAATGTGCTTCCAAGACACACAATTCCTTGTACATTCATTCAAATATACCCCGTAACTTTTTTGTAGGTTAATGACCTATCCAACATAAATTTTTTTAACACAGACTACACAAATTCAAAATAAATAACCCAAATTCAAAATTTGAAGATAGCAATCATAAGGTCAAACTCAATTTTCCATTTCTCAAAATACTGTAGGTCCCAAAGTTTTAATCGATTTTTTAAAAAAAATGTATTATCCGAATGAAATGTATTGATAGATAAGTTCCTAAAAATTCAGGTTCGTAAATCGTTCAGTCAGAAAGTGAAAAAAAAAAAAAAAAAAAAAAAAAAAAAAATGGATACATTCCTAAATGTTTGAATATTTCAAAAACTGCATTAGCTATCTTCATCAAATTTGGTTTGATATGATGATTTGTAGCATAAAATCAATTATTAATTTGGATTAATCGAACAATTGCCATCATTTGTATATACCAAGTGTCCTAAAAGTCCCACCTCCCAGAAATAGACAGATTTGCTTTGGGGAAAGTTTAGATAACCAAAGGAGGATTTTTTGAAGTATCAAAATTTTCAACCCTTACCCCCAAAATCCCAAACTACCCCATTTTGGGGGTAAGTCAAGAATTTTAAATATCAACCCCTATTGAGTGATACCTCATTTTATAAGTCTTTTAAAAATAAGAATAATGACGTAAACTAGAGGTCTCTAAGTTCATCCTACCCAACATAGCGACCAATCGAATTGTGAATGTTAACCTACAAACTCCGGTTGTTTTTATTACATTACAAACTGCTCTATGTTGGTAAAATGATGGTAAGAGCCTTATCTTGTTTTTTAGCTCAGATTAAGTTCTCGAAATGGCTACAATTTACTTCTTGGCAGAAATATATTCTGGACTCAAAAGCATGTTGTACATTTCGTAACATTTCCGGTGTAATTATTAACGTAAAATTCACAATTCGATTGGTTGCTATGTTGGGTAGGATGAACTTAGAGACCTCTAGTTTACGCCATTATTCTTGTTTTTTAAAAGGCCTTTTTTGTAAGGTGTTTACAAGGTGTTTTCTTTAATGCGCGGAGATAATTCAGGAGGGGGGGGTTACACATGTGTCAAAATAAGGATAAAAGTTTCTATATATATATATGTCGAAGACGTTTCTTTTACCAGCTATCACCCATTTTTTTTTCCTTTTTTTTTTTCTCTGGAATGGATTAATCGATTGAGTTGACATATTGCACGGTAGTCATCAATGTAAATTGAAAAAAATAATCAACTTGTTCCAATAATCCGTTTCAAAATGGCAGCCATTAAACAAATTTTAAATGACAATAACTCGTAATAACGGCATGTCGAAAAAATAGTTAAAATGGAGGTCGGATTATTTTCACCATTACCTTCCTATATAATGGAAAAGTAAAAATCATTTGGTTTCGTTATTGCTCATGTAGGTTTTACGTCTTTGCCCCTGATCTCTATACAACCTGAGATACAGTGGTGTACAAAGGAATTACGTTACCATAAATTGAAGGCGTTTTACATCCCTTAACTAAAATAAAATTGTTTGGTATTCATGTCGTCTTGATGGGATGTAAATACTGTTTTACTTTCCGTTCGTTTAGCGACCTCAACCTTGGGATTCTTCACCAAATCCTACGTAAAGAAGGTACTACTGAACCTTTTCTAACAGAATTCATTTTGAAACTGTGACCCCAATATACAAAGTCCACCAGGAAGAGGTCGCTATTTTTAATTAATATACCGGACATATGGAACACTCTATAAACTTGACACTTCACAGTTATGTTATATAGATAATATGTAAAAAGTACCCCGAGTTTCGTTTTTTATGGTCAATCAAAACAAAATGGCGGAATGACAAGTTTTCATCAAAATGATTTAATTTCGATAATCATCACAAACGATTGATTTGCAGATAACATGAAAATGTGTAAAACTTAATAAAGAAAAATAACAAATATAAGTTAAGTTATCAATGATTCAAATTTGACCTTTAATCGAATTGTTAGTAAATAATAATAAAGCTATACACTGATAGCAACGAAACAAAAAAGAGTTATAAGCGATTTTGAAAAATTACCGTGGTATCAATAGTAATTCCTCTTCAATCAGCCTCATTACTTCATCATTTGTTGCTATAGGATGAAAATAAACTTTTTCTTTAAATAAAGTCCCATAGAAAAACATCGAAGTCAAGTCTGGAGGTCTTGAAATCCAGTCTGTGAAGTTGCTACTGTTAGGAATATAGTCTAAGTTCTTTTTAAGAAGCCAGAATGACAACAATTATTGTAACAGAGCTGGAAAACTGATGAAATTCTTTACCTTGCAAGCAAAGCAGACGTCATTGATGCTACAAATATAAAATAAACCCTTGGGTCGGAGGAAACGTGGTCACTGGGACCACTGGGTCAAGATTGATCAAGTGAAGGTGCTGCAGGAATTCTTGAAGACAGCCAGACTGAGTTGGAGAGTAAGAGCTTCCTGGAAGTATAAGTTTTGAAGATAAGCAGACTGACTTGGCGAGTAAGAGCTTCCTGGAAGTATAAGTTTTGAAGATAAGCAGACTGACTTGGCATAAAGGGCTTCCTGGTAGTATAAGTTTTGAAGATAGCCAGACTGACTTGGCGAGTAAGAGCTTCCTGGACGTATAAGTTTTGAAGATAAGCAGACTGACTTGGTGAGTAAGAGCTTCCTGGTAGTATAAGTTTTGAAGATAGCCAGACTGACTTGGTGAGTAAGAGCTTCCTGGACGTATAAGTTTTGAAGATAAGCAAACTGACTTGGTGAGTAAGAGCTTCCTGGTAGTATAAGTTTTGAAGATAGCCAGACTGACTTGGTGAGTAAGAGCTTCCTGGAAGTATAAGTTTTGAAGATAGCCAGATTGACTTGGAGAGTAAGAGCTTCCTGGAAGTATAAGTTTTGAAGATAGCCAGACTGACTTGGAGAGTAAGAGCTTCCTGGAAGTATAAGTTTTGAATATAAGCAGACTGACTTGGCGAGTATGAGCTTCCTGGAAGTATAAGTTTTGAAGACAGCCAGACTGAGTTAGCGAGTAAGAGCTTCCTGGAAGTATAAGTTTTGAAGACAGCCAGACTGACTTGGAGAGTAAGAGCTTCCTGGAAGTATAAGTTTTGAAGACAGCCAGACTGACTTGGAGAGTAAGAGCTTCCTGGAAGTATAAGTTTTGAAGACAGCCAGACTGACTTGGCGAGTATGAGCTTCCTGGAAGTATAAGTTTTGAAGACAGCCAGACTGAGTTGGCAAGTAAGAGCTTCCTGGAAGTATATGTTTTGAAGACAGCCAGACTGAGTTGGAGAGTAAGAGCTTCCTGGAAGTATAAGTTTTGATGATAGCCAGACAGAGTTGGAGAGTAAGAGCTTCCTGGAAGTATAAGTTTTGAAGACAGCCAGACTGAGTTGGCGAGTAAGAGCTTCCTGGAAGTATAAGTTTTGAAGACAGCCAGACTGAGTTGGAGAGTAAGAGCTTCCTGGAAGTATAAGTTTTGAAGATAGCCAGACTGAGTGGAGAGTAAGAGCTTCCTGGAAGTATAAGTTTTGAAGACAGCCAGACTGAGTTGGCGAGTAAGAGCTTCCTGGAAGTATAAGTTTTGAAGACAGCCAGACTGAGTTGGAGAGTAAGAGCTTCCTGGAAGTATAAGTTTTGAAGACAGCCAGACTGAGTTGGAGAGTAAGAGCTTCCTGGAAGTATAAGTTTTGAAGATAGCCAGACTGAGTTGGAGAGTAAGAGCTTCCTGGAAGTATAAGTTTTGAAGACAGCCAGACTGAGTTGGAGAGTAAGAGCTTCCTGGAAGTATAAGTTTTGAAGACAGCCAGACTGAGTTGGAGAGTAAGAGCTTCCTGGAAGTATAAGTTTTGAAGATAGCCAGACTGAGTTGGAGAGTAAGAGCTTCCTGGAAGTATAAGTTTTGAAGACAGCCAGACTGAGTTGGAGAGTAAGAGCTTCCTGGAAGTATAAGTTTTGAAGACAGCCAGACTGAGTTGGAGAGTAAGAGCTTCCTGGAAGTATAAGTTTTGAAGATAGCCAGACTGAGTTGGAGAGTAAGAGCTTCCTGGAAGTATAAGTTTTGAAGACAGCCAGACTGAGTTGGAGAGTAAGAGCTTCCTGGAAGTATAAGTTTTGAAGACAGCCAGACTGAGTTGGAGAGTAAGAGCTTCCTGGAAGTATAAGTTTTGAAGATAGCCAGACTGAGTTGGAGAGTAAGAGCTTCCTGGAAGTATAAGTTTTGAAGACAGCCAGACTGAGTTGGTGAGTAAGAGCTTCCTGGAAGTATAAGTTTTGAAGACAGCCAGACTGAGTTGGAGAGTAAGAGCTTCCTGGAAGTATAAGTTTTGAAGACAGCCAGACTGAGTTGGAGAGTAAGAGCTTCCTGGAAGTATAAGTTTTGAAGATAGCCAGACTGAGTTGGAGAGTAAGAGCTTCCTGGAAGTATAAGTTTTGAAGACAGCCAGACTGAGTTGGAGAGTAAGAGCTTCCTGGAAGTATAAGTTTTGAAGACAGCCAGACTGAGTTGGAGAGTAAGAGCTTCCTGGAAGTATAAGTTTTGAAGATAGCCAGACTGAGTTGGAGAGTAAGAGCTTCCTGGAAGTATAAGTTTTGAAGACAGCCAGACTGAGTTGGAGAGTAAGAGCTTCCTGGAAGTATAAGTTTTGAAGACAGCCAGACTGAGTTGGAGAGTAAGAGCTTCCTGGAAGTATAAGTTTTGAAGATAGCCAGACTGAGTTGGAGAGTAAGAGCTTCCTGGAAGTATAAGTTTTGAAGATAGCCAAACTGAGTTGGAGAGTAAGAGCTTCCTGGAAGTATAAGTTTTGAAGATAGCCAGACTGAGTTGGAGAGTAAGAGCTTCCTGGAAGTATAAGTTTTGAAGACAGCCAGACTGAGTTGGAGAGTAAGAGCTTCCTGGAAGTATAAGTTTTGAAGACAGCCAGACTGAGTTGGAGAGTAAGAGCTTCCTGGAAGTATAAGTTTTGAAGATAGCCAGACTGAGTTGGAGAGTAAGAGCTTCCTGGAAGTATAAGTTTTGAAGATAGCCAGACTGAGTTGGAGAGTAAGAGCTTCCTGGAAGTATAAGTTTTGAAGATAGCCAGACTGAGTTGGAGAGTAAGAGCTTCCTGGAAGTATAAGTTTTGAAGATAGCCAGACTGAGTTGGAGAGTAAGAGCTTCCTGGAAGTATAAGTTTTGAAGATAGCCAGACTGAGTTGGAGAGTAAGAGCTTCCTGGATGTATAAGTTTTGAAGATAGCCAGACTGAGTTGGAGAGTAAGAGCTTCCTGGAAGTATAAGTTTTGAAGACAGCCAGACTGAGTTGGAGAGTAAGAGCTTCCTGGAAGTATAAGTTTTGAAGATAGCCAGACTGAGTTGGAGAGTAAGAGCTTCCTGGAAGTATAAGTTTTGAAGACAGCCAGACTGAGTTGGCGAGTAAGAGCTTCCTGGAAGTATAAGTTTTGAAGACAGCCAGACTGAGTTGGAGAGTAAGAGCTTCCTGGAAGTATAAGTTTTGAAGATAGCCAGACTGAGTTGGAGAGTAAGAGCTTCCTGGAAGTATAAGTTTTGAAGATAGCCAGACTGAGTTGGAGAGTAAGAGCTTCCTGGAAGTATAAGTTTGAAGATAGCCAGACTGAGTTGGAGAGTAAGAGCTTCCTGGAAGTATAAGTTTTGAAGATAGCCAGACTGAGTTGGAGAGTAGGAGCTTCCTGGAAGTATAAGTTTTGAAGATAGCCAGACTGAGTTGGAGAGTAAGAGCTTCCTGGAAGTATAAGTTTTGAAGACAGCCAGACTGAGTTGGCGAGTAAGAGCTTCCTGGAAGTATAAGTTTTGAAGATAGCCAGACTGAGTTGGAGAGTAAGAGCTTCCTGGAAGTATAAGTTTTGAAGACAGCCAGACTGAGTTGGAGAGTAAGAGCTTCCTGGAAGTATAAGTTGTGAAGATAAGCAGACTGACTTGGCAAAACTTATACTTCCCGAAAGCTCATACTCTCCAACTGAGTCTGGCTGTCCTCAAAAATTATACTTCCAGGAAGCTCTTACTCTCCAACTCAGTCTGGCTGTCTTCAAAACTTATACTTCCAGGAAGCTCTTACTCGCCAACTCAGTCTGGCTGTCTTCAAAACTTGTTCTTCCAGGAAGCTCATACTCGCCAAGTCAGTCTGGCTGTCTTCAAAACTTATACTTCCAGGAAGCTCTTACTCTCCAAGTCAGTCTGGCTGTCTTCAAAACTTATACTTCCAGGAAGCTCTTACTCGCTAACTCAGTCTGGCTGTCTTCAAAACTTATACTTCCAGGAAGCTCTTACTCGCCAACTCAGTCTGGCTGTCTTCAAAACTTATACTTCCAGGAAGCTCATACTCGCCAACTCAGTCTGGCTGTCTTCAAAACTTATACTTCCAGGAAGCTCTTACTCTCCAAGTCAGTCTGGCTGTCTTCAAAACTTATACTTCCAGGAAGCTCTTACTCTCCAACTCAGTCTGGCTGTTTTCAAAACTTATACTTCCAGGAAGCTCTTACTCGCCAACTCAGTCTGGCAGTCTTCAAAACTTATACTTCCAGGAAGCTCATACTCGCCAACTCAGTCTGGCTGTCTTCAAAACTTATACTTCCAGGAAGCTCTTACTCTCCAAGTCAGTCTGGCTGTCTTCAAAACTTATACTTCCAGGAAGCTCTTACTCGCTAACTCAGTCTGGCTGTCTTCAAAACTTATACTTCCAGGAAGCTCTTACTCGCCAACTCAGTCTGCTTATATTCAAAACTTATACTTCCAGGAAGCTCTTACTCTCCAAGTCAGTCTGCTTATCTTCAAAACTTATACTTCCAGGAAGCTCTTACTCGCCAACTCAGTATGGCTGTCTTCATAACTTATACTTCCAGGAAGCTCTTACTCTCCAAGTCAGTCTGGCTATCTTCAAAACTTATAATTCCAGGAAGCTCTTACTCTCCAAGTCAGTCTGGCTATCTTCAAAACTTATACTTCCTGGAAGCTCTTACTCTCCAAGTCAGTCTGGCTATCTTCAAAACTTATACTTCCAGGAAGCTCTTACTCTCCAAGTCAGTCTGGCTATCTTCAAAACTTATACTTCCAGGAAGCTCTTACTCTCCAAGTCAGTCTGGCTATCTTCAAAACTTATACTTCCAGGAAGCTCTTACTCACCAAGTCAGTCTGCTTATCTTCAAAACTTATACGTCGTGTATTCGTTTTTATATATACGAAATGATGATGTTCGATTAATAAATGGTATTTGAATTGGTTCCGTACAGTGGCCTCGCTACGTGACCGGGATGTTGTAGCAATGTGACTGAAAGTTAGAATGATCATCAACCCCAGCTAAAGGATGGATCATTCTATACGAACTCTGGATATCGGTCGATCTCCACTTTTAGCTCAGCTCAGATACTTCCCTGGCTTACTCGTGGAAACACAATGGCAACAAACGATCAAATACTTAACCAAATCAACCTACGGGAATCCGGTGAAGAAAAGGAGTGAAATAAACATGTGATGGTGCTAATTCTAACCTTGCTGGGTCCACTCCTCCATCTCAGGATATCAACTGAACCAGAACATTTTGAGATAACAGATGAGGTCGGAGATCTCAATACCAGCTAGCCACATAATCTTTGATTGTATGACTTTTATAAGCAAGGGTTTACTTTGTTTGTAGCATAAGTACCACTGCCTTGCAAATTATGGAAATCAAATTCATCGAAGGGACTAATCTCCTGGATTAGAATCTAGGCAATTAGTTTGATAATTAGCTTTAAGGTGGTCACAGTCCCCTTTTTATAAATTTAAATCTAAATTTATCAATCTTATGAATAATATAGGTTTTTGTTCTATATTCATTTCCTACGGGTTCAAATAAATTAGCTTGGGAATATCAGCTAAGGCAAGAGATAACATATATATAAAAGTCAAAACCCACTGACTGATCACGAAATCTCTGGAGCCAAGAAGCCTAGAGCTATGAATTTTTTAACATGGTTTGGGGTAGGTCTGTAGACGAGTACTAAGAAAGGGTTTTTAAAATGTTCCACTCCAAGGGTGTTTTTTCACCCTAACGGGTATATCTGGATCCAAGAAACCTAGAGCTATGAATTTTTTAACATGGTTTGGGGTAGGTCTGTAGACGCGTACTAAGAAAGGGTTTTGAAAATGTTCCACTCCAAGGGTGTTTTTTCACCCTTAAAGCATATTTCTGGATCCAAGAAGCCTAGAGCTATGAAATTTTTAACATTGTTTGGGGTAGGTCTGTAGACGCGTACTAAGAAAGTGTTTTGAAAATGTTCCACTCCAAGGGTGTTTTTTTACCCTAAAGGGTATCTCTGAATCCAGGAAGCCTAGAGCTATGAATTTTTTATCATGGTTTGGGGTAGGTCTGTAGATGTGTACAAAGAAAGTGTTTTGAAAATGTTCCACTCCAAAGGTGTTTTTCACCCTAAAGGGTATCTCTGAATCCAGGAAGCCTAGAGCTATGAATTTTTTATCATGATTTGGGGTAGGTCTGTAGACGCGTACAAAGAAAGTGTTTTGAAAATGTTCCACTCCAAAGGTGTTTTTTCACCCTAAAGGGTATCTCTGAATCCAGGAAGTCTAGAGCTATGATTTTTTTAACATGGTTTGGGGTAGGTCTGTAGACGCGTACTAAGAAAGGGTTTTGAAAATGTTCCACTCCAGGGTGTTTTTTTACCCTTAAAGCATATTTCTGGATCCAAGAAGCCTAGAGCTATAAAATTTTTAACATTGTTTGGGGTAGGTCTGTAGACGTGTACTAAGAAAGTGTTTTGATAATGTTCCACTCCAAGGATGTTTTTACCCTGAAAACAAGTACATTTGTTACTTATGGGTCGATTTATATCAAAATTGGTGTGTTGCTGTATTTGAGCATAATTTATTTCCATAACACCACCATTAGGGTTGTGCTAAAAAAAATATTTCTTTATAAAACTATCTCAACTATTCCCCGTTGAAACTGGGCCCATCAGCTAGTCTTACATATAAAACAATCACATATTTACTGGAACACTGTCAAGTATTTATCTCTTCTCACACAATTACTAAGATCATCGATTACATTTAGCTTACAGAAACAAGATACTAAATGACACCGCTCAGCTTAAGTTATTCTATAAACCCAGATCTGTTGACCACAAACTTATTTACAAAAATAATCTGTTGCTCCTCCAGTTTACATTATTTGTGCTCTCAAAACAAAAAAAAATAGAAATGACCTTCTTAGTTTTCTTGTTCTCCAGAGTTGGCCGACTTCTCAAATCTCAAATTCCAATTCACCAGTGTTCTTTCCTGTGCTGAGGCCTTCTACACTTGGACCCTTCGTCGCTGCACCAAAATCTTTCCACGTATGAGACCGTCCCACTTGGCTGATCCTCCAGAAAACCCCCTTCTCTTTGTTCTCCCTGGCTATTTAAAACTTTTCCATCTCCCCTCCTCAACTGTGTCATTTTCACATTAAATATTCACTAGACCAGCAGGCCTAGTCAACATTTTAGATCACTGAATAACGATTTTTACTGTACAAAAATCCTATACACACAAAATTTGGTGGGAAGTTAGGTTATGGTGTTACTTCAATGGGGACACTTCAGCTCATCGCTGGCGGAGGGTTAAAAGGTGAGGCAAAACGGATTTTTGAATATATCTCAAAAATTAACCAAGATATAAAAAAAGGGAAATATAAAAGTTGTAACTGACTAAATTTCCAACAAAATGCTCCTCGGTAATTTAGTCAGACGCACTAGGACAAAGATATGAAAGCACAAAGATAAGCCTTTTTGGAATTTTTCGAACAACATATATATTTAGTTTAGACCGATTTGTATAGTAAAAAGCGCTAAATAACCGTATGTCAGTGTTTCTACATGTAATACCAAGTATTTGGATATACATTTTTGCATGTATATATTTATACATATATACACACACACTACAACTACAAAAAAAGTGAATTTACACATTTTGCACATTTACATGCATATACTGACTAATTCATGTGTATAGATGTGCATTTTTGGATTTAAACAAGTATAATATATATATGCATGAAAATATTTCTACACATATACGTTCGCGTGTGTGTGTGTGTGTGTGTGTGTGTGTGTGTGTGTGTGTGTGTGTGTACATGTATACAACTAAAAACGCTTACGTTCAAAACGCACATTTTTTTTAGTATAGTGTGTGTATATATATGCATAAATATATGAGTGTCCGATTTTTTCCCCATTCAAGTTACCCCAAAAAATAACTTTATTTCCACAAAATCTCCCATTATTCAGGGGTCCATTTGCACAACTTCTCACTTTGTTTTTCACATAACTAGACCTTCTGGTCTACTTACGTTCATTAAACCTAGAAATCTATCGCGGCCTAATCTCTATTCTAACAAATTTAATCTTACACCTTACTTACTCCAAACAATATTTAATATCGTTTTCAAAATAAACCCCGTTAAACGGTAAGAAATAACGCCTACCAATAAAGATGTCTCAACATGGAACGTTTTACACAGCTGTATAACTGGTTGCGGGAAATCTAGGGGCAAAGCTTCAGACAAAGACTTTTCATTAAAAACCCCTCTCACGGAAGTACCATTATTTGATATCATGACATGTACAGCGATCCCACTGATTGGAGTAATTTAATTAGCTCTATACAGGGTGGTTCAAAATTACACTGCAATATTTCGAGAGCTAAAAATAAGAACAAATTTCATATGACGGGGTTACAGTAACGGTCCATTTTCCTCTTTTAACTAAAATCCATTTTAACCTCTTTTTTCTGTAGGTCAAAGGATAACTGAGTTTTCGATAAAGAAAAAACCAAATACACCATTTCTTGATACTATTTTATAAAAAATAATATAGTCACATTAAATTGTGTATAGGGGACTATAGTGTAGTCATATGAACCCTACTGAAACCCAGAAAAAAAGACTTGAAAATGTCAAAAAGTTTTTTGTTCACATCTCGTGTCTTATTCAACTTTTAACACACTGAGTTAGATACAAATGTTCAGATTTCAATTCTGCATGCAATGGTACCAACCCAACACCTCCACGACGACAAATAGCGAAGTTATTGTAAAAACCAAACCTAACCTAATCTAACATAACCTAACCTTACCTAACCTAACATAACCTAACCTAACATAACCTAACATAACCTAACCTAACCTAACCTAACCTAACCTAACCTAATCTAACCTAACATAACCTAACCTAACCTAACATAACCTAACCTAACCTAACCTAACCTAACCTTAACCTCTCAAACAGATTGATGAAATCCGGCAAGGTCGAGTCACCGACACGAGCGTAGCGAGTAGAAACCATTCTAACATATATCACCAATGAGGCCTGCACGTACAACTTAATTTAACCACACACTTAAAAATGCATAGCGTATAAGTTTTAAAATCAGTTTTTGTGAAATTAGAGACAAACAATTCAATTTAAAGATGGATTGGATTTTCATTGATTTTTCTCTTTACGCCCTCAAGGGCGTATCCAGGATCAAAACTAGGGGGGGGGGCAAGCCATGGTCATTCAATATACAATTGGTTATTTCAAGAATTGTATTAAATTCCAGCAACAAAATGTATAATAAAGATTTATTTTTTGCTTCCAGGGGGGGCAGCTGCCCCCCTGCCCCTCGCTGGGTACGCCCATGAGTGCCCTTATAATTTCATGTGCGTGTCTGTATGCAAGTCGCAATCCGTCTATATTCTTCAAACTCTGCGTTTATATTCTTTGTATTGTCCTACATATAGGAAAAATATAATCGTAATAAAAAAGACCTTGGGGTAGTTAAGAGACAAAAACTATCGAAAATTTAGTTTTGAAATATTATCGCGGAGTATCGATTAAAACTAGAAGTTATTCCGATTACGAATATGTATGTTTAGTTCTCGAAGAAATTAATATGTTGACGCTAGGCTGTTTTTGATTTCAACTTTTTTTTTTTAAACAACTGTCCCTAAATTCTCTAGCACACGCTCAACCCTTTCATTTTAATGAATATGAACATGGAGAATCCTTAATCAAGTATCAAATCGTCAGTATCGATTAATCGAAATAACTCGAAGACTGAGCGTTGTAGAAGTCAAGGGGGGGGGGGCATCTAGATTTGTTATAAACTTTCAGGCGATACAGGAAGACTCTATCAAGGATACTTGCATTAATCAAGTCCTTGTGGCTGACGATCTGAAGGTTCAAACCGCTCCAAGAAGAAGCATCATCTCCTAATATCTTATGGAGGTATTTTATCACAACACTGTCTAAATCAGTTTTACAGTGAAATGACTTCAACATTAAGGACTTATCATGTTCCATCGGTCGACATTGTATGTCCGATGTCAAGATGAGAAATCACCACCACCTTCTGGACAACGACTTGTATGGACGTCCTTGTTTCTTCAGGGTCTTTTATATCGCTCAGTTTATTTGTATCTCTGTAAACCCTTTCACTCAATTACAGTTCATACACCCCTCAAGGTCACACGTAGTGAGTACGGTCATGGCAATTCCAAGTGTCCTAGCTGGATCTACACTAGTCATGGGTTAGATACCTTTCTTTTATCTGTCCTATCGGGTTTCTTTTGAATAATTATTGTTGTTTCTCGACCTTGACGCTAATATAGAGTATTCAATGGGTTGGGGGGGGGGTCATTATTTTATGTTCTTTTTCCCCCCTTTTTTTTATAAGACGATGATGATCAAATGGTTTTTAGATACAGTTCGTAAGATTTAGCCTGACTCTGTCACTGAGATGCGCAGCCGTCTCTGGGCCGGTTGGTGTAGTGGGGGGAAACACTCAGCTCAGTCTTGCAGTGAGTTTCGTATACGTGCATTTCAAAAACATTGGTTTGTTGTGTTGTTATACAAGGTGAAAACGTTGGTGGGAGTAAATCCCTCACGAAATCACGTCAAATGTGTATAGTTTTATGAAACAAGGAGGAACTATCAATTTAACAAAAGTGCAAAGCTACAAGCAATTGGTTAGTTTCCGTTAGTTATATAAAACATTCGTTAAAGGGATAAAATGAATTTTTGCAGACTGGTTTATATACGCAGTTTAATAAAACTAATAAAACAATAAGGAAGAACATAAATATTGAGCTTAACTTGTGGGATAATATTAGAATAAAACTCGAACAAAAGATCTCACAAAAATTACTTTTACTTAATCAAGCGCGTTTCAACGACAAAATCGCCATCTTCAGTGATACAATAACTAAACTGTAACTAGCCGAGATCGGAAAAGATAGTAATCCGCGTAGCACAAGCAACTGGTGATTCCTTTAGTTCTATTAAACGTATTTTAAAGGAAGAAAAGGAATGTTTGCAGGTTGGTAGGTCTACAGAGTTTAATACACCTAAAAAAAGAAGGAAAAAATAACTGTGAATGAATTTCACATAGTGGAAGGTGAACAGTTCACTTTAAATCCTTTGGGTTTTAAATAAAAACATATAAATGGACAGGTTTCATCTGAGCTGTGAGCTGCGCGTGGAAGGGAGGCACAAGTTTGTAGTTCGAAGCCGCGTGGGGACAGAGGCATTGTAGTGGAAACAGTCGGCGCCGACTACTGTCCACGATCCAGCGGTCTTGCAGACATCGTTGTTAGTACCAACACCCAACACAGACTGAAGCGGCCGCTTCCCCCACCACTTCACTGCTGCTTAGACCCACTGCGCACCCAAACTCCACAGCTCAGATGAAACCTGTCCATTTATATATTGTAAAGGAAGTAATATGGGCCTTACAACAAATAAAAATCGAACCTACTATTAAAAAGTTTTTAAAAAACCAAACTTTTTCTGGAAATTTGCCGCCATTTTGATACTTATGTAACAATTTTTCTGGTTAGCAAGTTTTTCTAATTGTAAACAAAACAACGATGACAAACGAACGAAGAGACGAGAAAGCAACGTCTTTAACAGAGTTTAACGTTTGAGGTGTCGATGAACAGGGTACACCCTGAAGTTGTTTTCGCCCAAATTAAAAAAAAAATAACACAAGGGGGGCGGAAAGTAGAAGGGGTGACAGTTTTTACCATTAAACCCACGTGGATTTTTATTGAGGAATTTATTAACTTCTGTAATTTAAAACATCTGGGTTTATATTAAAAATTGTTGTTATGAAAAAAAAAAAAAAAAAAAAAAAAAAAAACCTTACGTTTTAAACTACAACAAATAATATCAGCTGTTATTGATATAAACAACAATAATTTAAAGCAAACTAAACAAAATTTTGGTTATTTGTTAAAAAAAAAAGTATTGTGATTATTTGTTATTGAGAAAATATGATGTTCGTCAGTTCGTTTTGACTTGCTTATACAATGTTTTAAAATGAAGTTTTGTTAATTAATAGATTCTTCAATGTTTTTCCATAAAGTTTTGTAAGTTTACTGAACACTTTCTCATTGTAGTTTTAACAGTAGCAGTGCCTCCAATTTTAGAGGGAACAGAAAC